>CM028131.1:705400000-706650000 GCA_016271365.2 Neoceratodus forsteri | reverse complement strand
AAAAGCAATTGTTGGGTAAAACCCAGTACTCACAACCTTTAGATGAACAGAAGGTGCAGGCGTTGGGGGACGTCTCCCCTTGCTGGCAATTGGGTAGAACAGTTAGGCTGCAGTGGATGCTGGCTATGATATTCTTCACCCCACAGAGGGACTTGTCTTCACCCACCTCAGAAGGTAGGCCGGCAGTTGTCTTCACCCCACAGAGGGACTTGTCTTCACTCACCTCAGAAGGTAGGCTGGCAGTTGTCTTTACCCTACAGAGGGACTTGTCTTCACCCACCTCAAAAGGTAGGTCAGAAGTTAGGCAGGCAGGCAGGAAAGACCTCAGAGCTCTGGTCCCCTGGCAGAAATCAAGACTTTTTGTACCAGGACAGTGAGGCAGTGGATTTGTCACCTCACATAAACACAAATACTTATTTCAGCAGTCTCTGCAATCTTGGTTGACAAAATACAGCAGTTCAGTCAAGCTGAGGTAAATCTTCTTGTCTCTGGGACTTGCCAGGCAGTTGGCAACAGTTTCCGAAGTTCTTAGTTTGTTTTGGCACAAACTAAATGGTTTTAGGGCAGCTGTGGCAGCTGCAGGAGCTGTCATAATCAGCTGTTGTTGCTTCAAAATCTCACACAGACAGACCCAGGATCAAACTGTCATCCCCAGAATGTTAGTTTGAATCTATGACATCTCACTGGTCCACAGGCATCTCAAGGTCCACCCCAATTGGAAAACTGCAGCTACCAATAGGGTTCCTCGCTGTCTTTAGGCAGACTACATCCAATATGGCACCCCCCATACAGTTCTGTCCACTTTCTGGCCATTAGGGCACTGGCATTACAGCGCCAGGTCATTACAGCACCAAATGCTGGATTTGCGGCCCCCTCCCCACGGTCCCCCTCCCTGGAGTGAGTTTTCTTAGAAAGGGGGGTGGGGGGCATGCTCCCCACAAAAAGAGAGGACAGCAACTTTCCCACTTGGCGCTGTAATGACCGGGCGCACTGCCGTCGGTGCTCTGAAGTGGTGGAACCGTTCTGTCCAATATTGTGAAAAGTAACAGGTGTTGACAGCATCTGGCTGCATGGAAAGGATCCCCCTGGTCCCTTCTGGCAGTAGTTAGGGCCAAGGGGCACATTGGGGAAGACAGGAGCCCCATTGGGAGCTCTGTTTTCAGTGCTACCCAGCAGGAGCTGCACTGAAAAAAATGGCACTCGGCCACACAGGACCATGGGACTTGTAGTACCTGAGGGCACCATGATGTCCCCATACTCCCTGACCCTCTGGAGGCTTGGATTGGGTCAGGGAGCCTACTAAATATATTATTTTTATTCATTCAGTTCCCCCCAGCCCTCACTGGTGTCCGATGGGACTGAGGAGAGGAGTTGTGAGCAGCGCTTCTGCCGCGGCTCTCTGTCGGACACTTGAGGTGCCAGAAAACATTTGCGGCCTGTTCCTGTGCTCCCTGCCCCACTGTGCAGCACTTTGAGGGGGTGGAGAAGCAATCACACAAGTGGCTCACTGTCTGCACTCGATCAGGTGCTTGGGGCACCTCAACAAAGTTAATCTGCTCCCCGGCCCTTGTAACAGTCCCGGAGCGGGCCGGGGGAGTGAAGTACAAAGCAGTTGCAGACTCTGGGGCTATTGAGAGGCAGCAGGAAAGCTTCCGACTTGGGAGGGGGGTTACATAAGTCTTAAACAGCAAGAGGAAATACAAGCACCCACACAAAAAACAAGACAACCTGTATCTTACCAATTTTATTCCTAAATTGCTTCACAAGCAGCTATGCAAACTGTGCAAATATAAACTGTCCCAGCTGGAGCTAAGGTGGAATAACCATGACTGCAATGACTGATGATGTCACGTGGACCCGTCTAACATTTCACTTGGCACTGCCTGGCTTCATCATGTCTGATACAGTTTGTATTTGCAGAGTTTGCATAGCCACTTGTGAAGCAACTAGTATTTCCTCTTGCTTTTTTGAATGTTGTTACTGCACAGTTCCTCAGTGCTAGCCTGTTGCCTTTTTGCAATACTTAGTTGTTCCTTCCTTATAAATAGGATTGCCTGAATTCCATTTTTATTTTTTATAATTTCAATGGAATATATCGATTTTTATTTTTCAATCTTTTTCTCAGGCTTTATTGATTAAAATGTTCACAGTTGCACAAAATTATGGGTTTTCAAGCATTTATTTCGATTTGTATCGATTTAATTTTCACAGTTGCTGTTAATGACAATAAACGCTGAGGATTTACAAACTAATAAAAACACAAATTGTTATCATCACGTGTCAAAATAGCAATATAACTTGTTTTGTCTTGTAATGGTGTAGGTTCAAATAACAGACCAATCAGACATATATCAAGTGTATAAAAAATGCTAGGTCTGCGTTTATCATTTTATTGTCCTAAAACAAAAACAAAAACAAAAAACTTCAAAATTTACAGAAAGGAAAAACAATGGTGTTAGTCCTTCACACCCTCAGAATACATTAGGAAATAATTATTCTCCAACCACAGCCATAAAATAATTCCTGACTCCTTTCTCTAGTGTGAAACCTTGCACACTCAGCTCCTACTTACTATGTGGTCAGAAAGCTACTAACCACATATCTGTCTAAGCCATCTAGTGGACTACTTTTTATAGCAGCCTGAGCTAACATCAGAGGTCAGGTGATAACCTAATTAGCAAGGAAAGGTCCTTTATAACCACTATGTTTATTAAAAACTTGTTCTAGCACATCTAGTACAATGCTATCCTCTATGTCCATTATTCAGGCTATTATACACTTGGTAAACTGAGTTAACAGAGGGCTAAAAAGCCTTAATTATGAGGGTATGACATCACAGCATGACTTTAGCTCCTCCCACTCAGTGACATCACTCCCTCAGTGCTCCATATAATCAGTCATTTCAGGGGCTGCCAGCTCTATAGCAAGACCTCCTTGATTTCCAAATATCGACTGGTATTTATATTAATTTATTTTTTAAATTTATCTAGTTTTTGTTGACTGGGTAAGTGCACTAGACAAATCCTGCCTATTTTCGGGCTCAACCCGGGGGGAGGTGGATACAAATGAATGCCAACTGACCTTGAACCAGATTAAGCTGTTGGTGGTATTTTTAGTGAATGAGGGAAATTTGGCCAGGACACCGGGGAAATTCCCCTACTCTTTTCGATAAGTGCCACGGGATCTTTAACATCCACCTAAACTACCACCAATCCAAGCAGATGGGACCTCGGTTTAACGTCTCATCCGAAAGACTCTCTGTTCACTCTGTTCTCACTGTATTATTTAAACCATGATTAATGTACTCAAAGAGATATCACTAGCCTTGGATGACCTAAATTGATAAGGGCACGCTCCTTATCTATTTATTCTTGCAAGTCCAAAGAACCTCCTTTATTGAGTGAAATAACCATTTCTACTGAAACAGACAAAAAAACTCATAAATTAACTCAGCAGTCTCCTGCAAACACTTCTTGCAGCTTCATAAATTTATTTCAACACAATCCTTCTTTTTTGTCTTAAAAAAGATAGCCCCATACAAAACCGACGGCTGAAGACCTTCAGCCATTGGCTAAACTTTTCATTTCGGCCCTTATTTGGAATGACACCCCAAGAAAACTCTTTTGGCTGTACTAGACTCAGCCTATCTCCTTATAAGGGTAACATAGGGCTAATAATTTTTACTTCCTCATTTTATACTGAGGAATATCATTATATTTCCTTTTACCCCTGTTGCGCTCTGAATGAATAAAACAGAACCCCAGCTCCCAAACTCTGAGTGGTGCACATGAGTGCCAAACCACTCAAGTCTCACATGTTCCCTCTTCAGGCTTTATGGCTCATTCTGAACTCATGGGCCATACTACATACTTGAAAACCACAACTGGTGGTTTTAAAGGACATTTTCTTTCTTTTTTTACAACTATTTTTCTGGCTCTCCGGCTCGGAACTCTCTCGGGCTACTGCACTCGGCGACATGCTCTACTGCCCACTGTGTTCCCCTAAATTTTCAATTTTGTAACGGTTCCCCAGGTCGGGGGATGGCAACCTGGAGAAACCGCAGGAGGCAGTGACAGGGAACCAGTGTGGGGTGGTGGCACTGGCAGGGCCGTCGCCTATCCAAGCCAGAGGGGTATTTCTGGATGTTTACACCCCCAAAGTTGGACGTGCAATGCGGCCCAGCGCACAATGTGAGTGCTCCCACCTACGTCCGGAAGGCAGCTGCCAACATCTACCCCTTGCTTGTGAGCCCCTGAGCATCACAGCACTGCCAGTCTCCACCAGGGGCTGCTGCTATGCCGAGCTACCCCAGGATCCATCCCTGAAAGAGGAGAGCAGTCCTCTGGACACTCGATCCTCTCTCTCCTATGCCGACCCACAGCGGTCCAGGCTCGTTCCCAAACCCGAGTCACCAGTGTGAGGTGTGGCATCCAGCACCTCAACCCTCAGCGCCACTAGGCTGGCTCCGACATTTTCTTTCTTATTTCTTGATTCCTGCATGATTGCCTGTGCGAACGTGCGAGCATGTGCACACTCCACTGTGCGATTGTGTGTGCTTCACTACAGGTTTTTAACCATTCGAGAATACTGCCTTTTTATCCTGCTTTTAGCAGCTAGGGACCACTTTTCATGCTTTAAGGAACAAGGTAACTTATCTGGAGTTCCCTCTAGATGGAGGGGGGGGGGGAGACAGGCTCTCCTAAGCACAGAGAGTAGAAATATCAGGTTGGCCACCCTGATTTGAAAAGGGAAAGGATAGTCAGAAAAAGAAAGACGATAGGAAAGAGTGATGTAAGAAAATTAAACAGTGCCTGTCTTTATTCTCATTTTGGCACATGTCTATCTGTAAATTTAGATTATTATTGATGGAAATATTTTTTCATCGGTTTGTGTGTGTGTGTGTGTGTATAGTGAAATCGATATTTATCGACATTTACTGATTTAAATCTAATCCTGGCAAGCCTACTTATAAAGCCGTCTGTTATATAATATGATACAGTACATTTTGGTTTAGTATAGTGTCTTTCCTACATTATCTCAAAGCATTTCACATATGCATACTAAGGAGAATACAACAAAAATGGAGGCTGGAACCACTATACAGATAAGAGGAAGAAGAAATATGAATCTTCAAGCAGCAGGGCAACAAAATGTGTAAAAAAATGGACCGTATCATTTTTTCACTATTAGAGATTCCAGGCATCTTCCAGCTGTATTTGCTAGTATCACGTTCTAGTTCCACTGTATGGCATGTATAGAATATCTGCATTCTACTAGCCCACACTTGCGCTTTACATATAATGTGAGCAAAGACATGGTGAATTTCTTGAAGCTTAAGATTACCAAACAGGAAAATGGGGTGATGGTGACAGATATTTTTAGGAAAGAGAGCGATAGAAACACATTTTTAGAAGCATCACGCTATCATCCACACCACACTGTCACCAACACCCCCAGAGGGTAGTTTCTCTATCTTAGATGTAACTGCAGTGCCCAGGAGAATTTAGAAAGAGGGGGCTATGGAACTGCAGGATAGGTTTCTTGAGAGGAGTTATATGTGGGATAAAATCATGGATATCAAGGAATTTTCCAACAGTCACGATACACATGTCCTTATTGATGATAGGGAAACCAATGGAATGGAACAAGAAGCGAAGTGTTTCAATTTTGTAATAACTTGTTCTGCACATACAGGTGCATTGGAGAAAATTATAAAATCTCATTGGCATGTACTAAGGGCGGAAGGCGCACAAGGGGCTGGAAAACTGAGTGGTTTACCTTCCTGGAAAGGCCTACAGAAAAGCCAGTAGTCTTAAAGATAGATTGGGTCATAGTTGTCATAGAAGTATACAACATGGAACAAAGCCCCAATGTGGATACACAGCATTAAATTAGGCAATTTACCACGTGACAGTATGGAGGTAATTTATACAGCACAGTGTAAATGTAATGCTTTTTATGTAGGAAAGACGATTAGAAACTTCAGATTAAGAAGGGAGAACACTGCAGGGCTACTGAAAGGAAAGACCCTTCCTATGCCACAGTATTACACATTATGGGAGCAAGCGATGTAAAAGCACATAGCTTTACTTTTAAGGCCATAGATTACATTTGCCAATAACCCGAGGGGGGAGGACTTTAATACCCTGGTTTTGAAGCAAGAAGCTTTCCGGATATTCAGTCTGAAAGCTGCTGAATTTCCAGGCTTAAATAACGGTTGTGATTTGGTACCATTTTTAAAGTGACTTGTTCCTGTTCTCTGCCCTAATACCAAAGCGCCTGGTAGGAGAGGTGATAAATGAAGTCTGAATTTGAACTCTTGGATGGAATTTGGGGTTCAAGCTATTTTTTGTACTTTTGACATTTTATCAAAATAGTACTGTAACTAAAAATCACACTGTTTAAAGAATTACTGAAAATCATCGCATTGAAAAAATTGATAACGGAGGATTTATAAGAATGAAATGCTTTCAATATTTAGCATTAGGATAGATTTGTGTGAATATTTATGTGGGTGTGTAATTTATGGAGTCCATATTTATATTCACTTTGGTTAACTGTTATATTTAAACTTATATTTAGTATATGTTGCTATGACACCAGGTGATGATGTCATCAATGGGTGACCTATAAAAACACCCTGTTTTAGCAGCTCTGTTAGCTTTTGAAAAAGGATTATCAGTGACCTGAAACATACCAGGCACCTTATTTTGTGCATTTGTATGGCATCTTAATAAAACATTTTTCACAAAGATATTCATGTAGCTGGAATGGCCTTCATTTCAGTGAATTCCTAATTTTGTGTCTAACGTGCTGTTTTTTTTCATTCTGTGCATCACCACCCTAGTGTGGACTTTTGTTTGTTTCTACTGCAAGAAAGGAATCAAGTAATGGAGAAGGTAACAAGGGAAGTGGGGTCAAGCGGGCTTTAGGGAATAGCACAGGCAGGACAGAGGGGAAGGAGGGTGGGAGGGAGCAAGGTATGGAAAACCATGTGGGCCAAAGGAAGAAGTCTGGAAAATAGAATTCTGGAACTGGAGGCCATCATGGTAGAGGCTAGCCTGGATCTGGTGGCCATAATGGAGCCATGGTGCACTGACAGCCATGACTGGGAGATGGCCATACCAGGAAACTCTCTAGACAGGGAAGGGAGGAGGAAAGCAGAGGTTGTACTATATGTGAAGGAGGGAATCAAGGCCACAGAAGTACAGGGGCACCCGGAGGAAAAAGAAGGCCTGGAGGAGATGCGGGACATTCTGGAAACAACTACTAAGGCCACTATCCATATAGGAGTGGCATACAGACCTCCAGAACAAGGAGAGGAGTTCGATAAGACAGCTGTGGAAGCCAACATCTGGATGGCAAGTGGGGGGGGGAGTGTTGCTAGTTGAGGAATTCAGTCTGCTAATGTGGATTGGAGCCTTCCAACTGCAGCATCAGCAAGGAGCAGGGCTGTCCTTGACTACCTTCAAGGGGCTTTTCTCATGCAGCTAATTAAGGAACCCACTAGAGATAAAGCAGAGCTGGATCTGGTGTTTACAAACAGGGACGGCATTGCAGACATCACAGTGGGCAGTCCCATAGGTAGCAGTGATCAACATACAGTGTGATTTAACATTTAAACAAGAACAAAGGCAAACCACATGAGGGCGAGGATCCTGGACTTTAGGAAGGTACATTTTAAAGAAATTGGAGACTGACTCAGAAACTGCCTCAATATGGGAATTGCAAGGGATGGGTAGAGGCACGGGGGGAAGAAAGGGCATAATTTAGGTACAGTAGGTAAGAGAGGGAGTGAGCAAAAGTAGAAGGAAAAAGAGACCATTATGATTCTCTAGGGATGTGCCCAAGGTAGTGAGGGGAAAAAGGGTGGCATTCAGGTGGCATAAGAAAACACAGAGGGAGGAAGAAAGGGAGAGATATATGAAGTAAAACAGAGGGAGGCAGGAAAGGCAGTGAGGGGATCAAAAGTACAGAGAAAAGGATAGCCAAAGGAGTAGCTAAAGGGAATAAGACTTTCTTCAGGTTCGCAGGTGAGAAGAGGAAAGCAAGAGGCGGGATTGTGAGGATAAGGAAGAGGGCAGTGGAAACCACACAGAAGAGGATCAAGAAAAGCAGACACCAGGAACAAGCACATCTGCTCAGTCATCACAGTGGAGGGTGGGGGGTGCTGGACCACCAGGAAGCAGCAAGAAGAAAAACTTACTCACCATAGTAATGTTGTTTCTTCCATGGGATCCCTCACTATGCTTAGCTGCAATACTTTACCTGGAATGAGCTGCCCCGAAGCCTAGAATTTTATGCTAATTAGAGAATCCTAGAATGAAATTAAAACTCTGCTGTGTAGTCAAGCACACCCCTACATTCTAAATACCAGATTTATTGCTCCACCTGAAGAAAAGCTGTCACCATGAAGTCTTCCCTTCGCGTCAACCAATTACGGTTTATTATTTTGTTGTTTTCATAACATTTAACTGTATAGTTATTTTCTATTGATAACTCTGTGTTAGTTAGGACTCTATTTGTGAAAATTTGTGGCTTTGATAATTTTTCTCAGGTTCTACATCAGTTCCCAGCAATGGACCACCAGGATGCACGAACGGGAGGGGGGGGGGGGTGACACACATCAATTTTCAGAGGAAAGAGTCCTGAAGGGACTTTCAGCTCTGAAAGTGGCAAAGACTATGGGAACAGACAGGATACACCCACGGGTACTAAAGGAACTCGAGGAGATGCTAGTTACCCCACTGACAGCTCACTACAAACAGCTATGATCCTGGAGGACTGGAAGAGAGCACACATGTTCCCACTCCATAAGAGCAGCAGCAGGAGGTGGCTAGCAGGTATATGCCTGTCAGTCTATCCTCATTAAGGGCAGTGGGGGGAATTATTGGAAAACTAGTTAAAGGAAAGATTGGTAGATAATCTTGAACTCCAATGGGCTACAAGACCAAAGACAGCATGAATTCACGTGTGTGTGTTGGGGGGGGGGGGATCACACCAGATAAATCTGATTGACTTCTTTGACTCACTGACCTGGGAAATAGATCAGGTGAAGGCAATGGACATGGCCTATCTGGCCTACTTAGCAAGGCCTTCAACACTATGCCACACAGGAGACTGATGAAGAAATTGATGAGCCTTGGGGTGGGATCCAAAGTTATGAACTGGGTAAGGAACTGATTAATGGACAGGTGACAGAAGGTGGTGGTTAATGGCAGTCACTTTAATAAGGGGACAGTGACCAAGGCAGTTTGGCAGTGGGTCCCAAGGTGCTAAACTAGATACAAAATTGGTTGATGGATGGGAGACAGAGGGTAGTGTTACACAGAACTCACTCGGGGGAAGGGAGAATGAATAGCAGGGTAACACAGGGCTCTGTGCTGGTGCCAGTCCTCTTCAATGTCTTCATAAATGATGTTGCACAAGAACTGAAAGCGAAAATATGACTTTTTGCAGAGGACAACATCATCTGTATTAGTGTGGATACTCGGGAGGGAATGGAGAGTATACACAGAAACCTTGGGAAATTCAAAGAGTGTTCAAGAACATGGCAGTTGGAGTTCAATGCCAAAAAGTGTGAAATCATGCACCTAGGGCATAAAACCCAGGAGCTGAGTATAGGACAGGGAAAAAAGTAAGAACAGTCACAAAGCAGGAAAAGGACCTTGGGGTTATCATATCTGATGAGCTAAAAGTGGTAGGGCAGTGTGACAAAGTAGTGGGTAGGACCAGTGGGATACATAGGGTGAGATATCTCCAGCAGAAGACTGTACAGCACCTCCCCAAATGAAGTGTCATGCCTTGGATGCGAAGTGCCAGTTTTTTTTTTTTTGCCTGTTCTCTTAGCATTCTGCTAAGGCAATAAATTTCACTTTGGCAGACACTTTTTCACTTTTGTGCTTTCTTCCTGCACTTTCAGCATTTTGCCCAGTATCCTGACAGCATTTTGTTGAGTACTTGTCTCCAGAAAGAAGAGGGAGATGGTGTTACCATTGTATCACTCGCTTGTGATACCCCACCTGGAGTATTGTGTCAACTTCTGGGGCGCACCTCAGAAAGGACAAAGGACATAAGACAAGGTGGAGGCAGTCCAGAGGAGGGCAGCTAAAATAGTGCAAGGTTTGCATCAAAAGCCCTTCGAGGAGAGACTGAAGGACTTCAACCTGTACACACTGGAAGAGGCGAGAGCAAGAGGGAACATGATAAGACCTACAAGTGCCTCAAGTGGGTAAACAAGGTGCAGAGAGGGGGGTCTCTTTCAAATAAGGAGCAGCACCAGGACCAGAGGGGATGTGATGAAATGGGGAGGGGGGGTTAAGGGGAATGTGAGGATGTACTACTTCACTGAAAGAGCAGTGGATGTCCAGAACAGACTGCAAGTGGAAGTAGTGGAAGCAAAAACAGGAGGGTGCTTCAAGCATGTGTGGAACAAACAAAGAGGAATACTGGTAAATAGGCAGGGAGGAGGGATGGTCACCGGAGACCAGTTACGGTCTGTGGAGACAGACTAGACAGGGACCATCTATGCAGACTAGTAGGGTCAAGCAGGTCCTTCTCTGCTGACACATTCTGTATTTCTATGCTACCCGCTAGATGTATGGCTGTCAGGTTCTTCAGTGCCTAGTTGATCAACTCTGCCACAATGCCTAATAGCCTTTTGCTTCTGGATCCCCCCTGCTCATCTATCTGTGTCACCATGGCCTTGTTGTTTGATCTCATGACGACCGACTTGCCTTTCACATGTCTCATGAAGTGTATTAGCACCTGGTAAACAGCTCTCATTTTCAGGAAGCTTACATGAAGCTTTGCCTCCAAAAGCAACCACCTTCTCTGGATGAATTAATGTTGCACTGTTATTCCTCAGTCAATCAGGCTTGAGTCTGGGTCTATCATGCACTAATACGTTCTGTCTATAACGATTACTCTGAGTAGATCTAGTGGTTGAGCCCACCAGGTTTGAAGCCTCTGAGATGTTGCAAATAAAATTAGGAGTTTAAGGATTTACCAGATGAAGTAGATGTGAAAAAGGACTGTTGTGCTTCCAACCTGAAGAGCTAGATATTAACAGCGAGCGATCCCTGGGGACTGTAGGAAGGCTTTTGCCTAGCTGTCAGCTGGGAGCAGAGGGATCATAGTGAGCTTATCAAAATGCTCATGGCTGAAAGGGGCCAGGAGAGAAGAAAGGGAAACCAAAAGAGCAGCAGCTGAAAACATTACTTGCCCACCCACAATGCCTTTAAATTCTGACAGAGCCAGCAAACTATGAAAACAGGAGAGAAGAAGGGAAAACCAAGAGAGTAGCAGCTGAAATTGTTTTTTGCAGGGTATATTTTCTGATAAATTGTTGTGCAGGTTGTCCTGCTGAAAGGAAGGGAAGCACTCCCTGAGGTGGTGGGTCAGAGCTGTAGCCGATTGTTTCTGGAGGGCACAGGCTTGGTCCTGTCCACCCTGCCGCTCACCCACCCACCCCAAGGGCATCATTTACTCTATACCAATAGTTCTGACATCACTTTCCCAAAAGGGCAAAGAACATACACCTGTCATATCCTTAACATCCCAGCACACTGTGTAGATGGTAAACGCATGCACACACTCACACACACTAACAAAAAAAAATGTTAAACAGGAAGGGAGAAAGACTTGTGGGAAGTGGTGCTGTGTACTGGCCATGGGGTGGCAGTCTTCCAGGAGACATTCTGGAGGCTGCGATGCTGCGATATTTGCAGGCACCTCTCTGGTCTGAGGGAGGAGATGGCCTGTCTCCAGGCCAACCTGGTGAGGATTTGGGAAACCTCTCCCCCACCCAGGGACCACCAGGGCCGCTGTTGCTGCCTCACAGGTTGCCAGAAAGAGAAGCCATTGGACCATGGTGGGCTCAGGAAGGGCGAGGATGGTGGAAAAGAGGCATACCCCTCCAGTTGTACCACTCCACAATTCATATGCCATTCTGGCAGAGCATGGTACCTCAATGGAGGCGCCTGCAGTGGTGACCAAGGAGGTTGCCGGGAACCTCCACAATGGAGACCCACGGGAAGGTGGCACAGGACCCCACAGGGGAAGGAAACAACTCCTAGAGGGGGACTCAATCGTTAGGGGGGTAGAACTCGGGGAGGAAGGGGAGACGGAGGTAAGGTGCCTGCCTGGCACCATGGCTGGAAGGACAGGAAGCGAATCCTCAGGATTGCAGAAGCTGCAGCACAGGAGAGAGTGTTGAAAGTCATTGTCCAACTAGGGACAAATGACCTGGCTGGGAACGGGACTAGAGCAGTGTAGAAAGAGTTTGTGGAGTTGGGGAGGGGCCTTAGACTCGCATGGTAACCTTCTCGGAGGTGCTGTCTGCCTATGGCATGGGTGAGGCTAGAGCACTCTGCACCATAAGATTCAATGAATGGTTGAAAAGAAAAAATACTCACCTTAGTAATGTTGTTTCTTCTAATGGAGTCTTGCTGTATTCTGACTATTGCAGTTAGGTCCTGCCTTTCAACTGCTCTGGAGAACAAAGAGTTAACTTTCCATGGCCAGCATGGAATGTTCAGCATGAGCTCGGTTGAAGCCTCTGTCTGCTGTTGTTTAAACTCCAACCATCAGATCTTTACGAGCAATACTCACTAGAAGTGCTGTGTGGAAACTGTAAGACTCACACTAGCCAACTGGCAACTAAATTTATTAAGAAAGGGTTTTTTGGTTTCAAACAAAGACTCAAGTCAGGAAACCTCAAAAAACAAAACACAACACACCCCCAAAATAAAGGAGGGTGAAAAAGGGACACCTCTAGGGTGCCAACACTGCTCCTGCCCACCCACATCCCAAAAACCAGGTTCTGAGAGGGGAGGCGGGGAGGTCAGAATACAGCAAGACTTTATTAGAAGAAACAACATTATTAAGGTGAGTAATTTTTTCTTCAAACAACATGAAGTCTTGCTGTATTCTGACTACTGCAGACTACCAAGAAGTACCTCCATGGAGGAGGGACAGAACCTAGTTTGGGAATAGGTTCTGAAGTACTGCTGTGTCAAAAAGAGCATCACTCCTAGCCTGGATATCCAGAGAGTAATGCTTGGTGAATATATAAACTGTTTTCCAGGTGGCTGCTTGACAAATTTCTAAGATAGGAATATCCCTGGCAGCAGCCAGGGAAGCAGCTGTACCTCTAGTAGAGTGAGCCCTCAGGCCTGAGGGTGGTGTTCTACCCAGTTTTTCATAGCAGGATTGTATACAAGAGACAATCCACCAGGCAATAGATCTTTTAGTGGCAGTTTTGCCCTTACCGACCTCTCCATATGTGAGGAACAACCGGAGGGACTCAGACCTGTGACCCTTGGTGCGCTCTATGTAGTAGCTGAGGGCCCTTTTAACATACAAGCTGTGCAACCTCCTCTCTCCAGAGGAGGAATGGTCAGTGAAGAAAACAGGGAGAGACATAGACTGATTAAGGTGGAAATCTGAAACCACCTTAGGCAAAAACTTCCTGTTAGTTCTTGGGACCACTTTA
The DNA here is from genome assembly GCA_016271365.2 of Neoceratodus forsteri. Taxonomy (NCBI): domain Eukaryota; kingdom Metazoa; phylum Chordata; order Ceratodontiformes; family Ceratodontidae; genus Neoceratodus; species Neoceratodus forsteri. Next base: position 706,636,505 of record CM028131.1, on the reverse strand, counting down.
TCTCGATGGAAAGAGATGAAATCAGGCTCCACTAACAGGGCTTGCAATTCACTGATATGCCTGGCACAGGCTACCAAAAACACTGTTTTCCAAGTCAAGTACTTAAGCTCTGCAGAAGACAAAGGCTCAAAGGGTGGGTGCATAAGCTGAGCAATGCAAACATTAAGGTCCCAAGCAGGAGCAGGGTCCCTAAAGGGGGATTGGTGTGCAGCAACCCCTTGAAGAACTTACAGAACACAGGATGGGCTGACAGAGGAGAGGGCTTGCCTAGTGACAAGAAGGCAGAAACAGCTACCAGATGCACTTTAAGTGAAGCTGGCCTAAGTCCCAAGCCATTAAGATGAACCATATAGTCCAGGACTGTAGGCAACCCAGCAGATTCTGGAGAATTATGCTTATTAGAGCACCAAATAGTGAACCTTTTCCATTTGGAGCTGTAAGCCTTTCTGGTGGAAGGCTTTCGAGAAGCCTTAAGGATATGCAGAACCCCTTGAGAAAGGTGTAATTCAGCAAACTCTAACTCTTCAAGAGCCATGCCTTGAGATTGAGAGATTTCAGGTTCGGATACCAAATCCTCTCCTGAGAGGATGTCAACAGGTTGCAATTCCTGGGAAGAGACAGGGGAAGGTGGACTGTTGAGGACAGCAACAGTGGGTACCAGGGCTGTCTGGCCCAGTCTGGAGCAATCAGAATCACTTTTCATGGTTCAGACCTGATCTTGACTAGCACTCTGAACAGGAGAGGGAAGGGGGGAAAGCATACAGGAAAGTACAGTTATGTAAGAACTTACTGAAGCCGGCCCGGTGGCACTGAGGGTTGGGCGCTGGACACACACCTGTGCTATGCAGCGACCCGGGTTGAGGGAGGGACTCGGGTGGCCGGGGTCGTGGGGAGAAGGAGGATCGAGGCGTCCCAGCGGATGCTCTCCTCCCTCAGGGGTGGGAGACCAAGAGATGCATCTCGTTTCTACATCCCCTTCGTGCCGGTGGAAGCACCGACAATTGAAGGGGATGGAGGCGGCTCCGTTCGCTGGAGCCGGGGAGGGAGGACATCGATGGCGCATGAGAGGTCTGGCGTGTGTCAGCACGCCACCACTCGGGATGTACGTCCTAGCACTCGACATCCCAGAGGGTAGGGGAAACCAGGGAGAAAACAGAAAACACCTCTCAGCAGCCCTGGATGAAAGCCACTCTGGTTCCATCCGGACCACCAAGAGGGACAGACCCCACTGTGCAGGAGGAGAGAGGAGGCACTCTACGGGCAGATCCCACAGAGGTGGAATGGGGGAATGAGTGGACAGAAGGAGCGGGCTCCGAGAGCAGACAAGAGAGATAAAGAAATAAAGTAAAAAAAAAAAAAAGAACTTACCATAACAGTAGATCTTCGAGAGAGGCTCTTGCAGTAGGTAATTACATATAGGACTGACAGCGACGGCGGACCTACGGAAAAATTTCTAGCTAACAGTCCCTGGCGGGGACTGCCTACTAGGAGACCGGCTTCATGATGTCGGTATATGGGGCGGTCCCGACGTACCGCCTTCTTCCAGTTCTTCTCCCACAGGCCCGGAAGACCTGGATGAGAGAGAGCAGACATTTCCCTCAATGGAAAGAAGCTGAAAAAGCCTGGGGGATGGAGGGCGGAGTACTATTCTGTAAGAGCCTCTCGAAGATCTACTGTTGGCTGCAAGTTTCACGTAACAGTACTATCTACCGAGAGGGCTCTTGCAGTAGGTAATTACATATAGGACAGAATCCCAAGCAGTCTGGAACAAATGAAAGGCACTGGGAGGAGGAACTACTCCAAAAAGTATTAAATAATCTGGCAGGTCTCAAGAAAGGAGGCCTTGCAAGACAGCTAACCCGAAGCCTGCTCTACGGCGAGAGGCAATGTCCAAACTGTAATGTTTAGTAAAGGTATGGACTGAAGTCCAAGTGGCAGCAGCACAGATGTCTGCTGACTTGACCCGGGAGGGTCTTGTTGTACTTGTCATAACAGAAAGTGATACAATGGGCCAACCATTTTGATAGGCATTGCTTAGAGACAGACAAACAACTGATCAGTCTTTCTGAGATCTTTCGTCCTATCGGTGTAGTATCTCAGAATCCTGTGAACATCCAAGGTATGTAGTAGGTATTCTCCTTGATTGGAGTACTGCATGAAGAAAGCAGGTAATTCAATAGACTGATTTAAGGTAGATTCCGCTACTATCTTCGAAAGAAACTTAGGATTCGTGCGAAGAGCTACTCGTTCTTTGTGAAAAATCAAAAAAGGGATTGTGCACATCAGGGCCTGGAGCTCAGAAATTCTGCAAGCAGGAGTAATGGCCACTAAGAAGAGCGTCTTCCACGATAAAAACTTCAAGTCTGCGGAAGCCGCAGGCTCAAAGGGGGGAAGGGTAAGTTTCTCGAGGACAAAGTTTAAGTCCCAAGGTGGAGCTGGAGTCCGGACAGGAGCCTGAGATGAAGGACCCTCTGAGGAAAGTTTTGGATACCTCCAGCTGGGCAAATGCCTTGTCAGTGAAAGGGACATGGTAGGCTGAAATAGCCGCCATATGGACTTTCAAAGAGAGTGACTGAGACCCAGGTCAAAAAGATGGCGCATGTACTCAAGCAGAATGGCACTAGGGCAGGAAAAGAGGCTCCCGTTCCTGGTCGCAGCCCAGATAGAAAATATTTCCATTTCATGGCATAGGTGGACCTAGTGAGGGTTTTCTAGCCTCCACCAGAATCTCGACCACCTGGGAGAAACGCCAAACGTGACTGAGCTAGGTCTGCAGGAGCCATGCATGAAGTTGAAGGGACTTGAGTCCCGGATGGACCAGGGTCCCCTGATCCTGGGTCAGCAATCCTGGAGATAAAGGAAGAGGAAGAGGAGGAACCTCTGAGTATTGTTGTAAAAGAGAGAACCAGATTTGCCTGGGCCAGAAAGGAGCGATCATAATCATTCTTGCTCCTTCTAAAGCCAGCTTCTGTAACACACGAGGGACCAGAGGAATTGGGGGAAAAGAATAGACAAATCTGTCCTTCCAGCTTAGAGATAGAGCGCCGTTCCAGAAAGCGCCTCGCTCTGGAACGAGCGAGCAAAAGATTGGAAGCTTTGCATTTTGGGAGCAAGCGCAGGTCTATCTGAGGAGTCCCCCAAATCTGGAAGATGCTTTTTAGAACTTTTTTGTCCAATTCCCACTCGTGTGGTAGAGCCGACGAGCGACTTAGTCTGTCTGCCAGGACATTGTCGACTCCGGAACATGGATCGCCGTGAGGTGAGGTTGTGGCGCTGCCCAATCCCAAACCCTCATCGCTTCCCTGCACAGTGGGTAGGACCGAGTCCCTCCTGCTTGTTGATGTACCACCACGCACATGTTGTCCGTTTGGACAGCTAGATGACCGGGAAGGATGAATTGGTGAAGGGCCTGGAGAGCATACAGCACTGCTCGAAGCTCGAGCACGTTGATATGGAGAACTACCTCCATTTTGACCATAGGCCCTGGGTTCAGTGAGGACCCAGATGGGCTCCCCAACCTTCGCCTGAAGCGTCTGTGGTCAGAGTCTGATCGGGGGGAGGATGAAAAAAGGGGACCCCCCGGAATAGGTTCTCTCGAACCATCCACCATTGCAAGTCTCTTACCATCGGCGAGGAGATCAGAACTAGATGATCTAGATCGTCTACCCGTTGATTCCACTGAGATCGGAGAGTCCACTGAGAGATTCTCATGTGGAGGTGCGCACGCGGAACCGTCAGAATGGCCGCCGCCATAAGCCCCAGTAGACGGAGCACTGACCTCGCCGGGACCCTCCTGCATTCCGATAGGAGGGAAATCTGTGACTGGAGGGAGGCCCCCCTGTCCGGAGGCAGAAAGGCCTTGCACAGTGATGCGTTGAGAATTGCCCCGATGAACTGGAGCCTCTGTGAAGGCTCCAGGTGAGACTGGAATGGTTGATGGTAATACCCAGGCCAGTGAAAACCTGCTGGGTGAGGGAGAGAAAATGCAGGAGTTCCTCCCTGGACGAGGCCGCCAGGAGCCAGTTGTCCAGGTAGGGAAAAACCTGAGCTCCCAAAGAACGCAGGTGGGCCACTACCACCACCAGGCATTTGGTAAAGACTTGGGGGGCCGAGGAAAGACCAAACGGAGCGCCCAGAATTGCAGTGAACCCCTGGAATGCAAACCTGAGGTACTTTCAAAGAGGAGGGCGCATGGGGATGTGGAGTGCATCCTGCATATCTAGTGCACAAAGCCATTGGCCCGGCCGAAGCAGGGGCAAAAGGGTTTGAAGAGAAAGCATCCTGAACCTCTTGTATTCCACATACAGGTTCAGAGAGCTGAGATCGAGAATAGGTCTGAGATCTCCTGTCTTCTTTGGTGCAAGGAAGAAGTGGGAATAGTAACCCGTCCCGTAGAGGTGAGGGGGGATGGGTTCTATAGCCTGTTTAGCAAGGAGCACCGAGATTTCTTCCCTGACCAAAGAAAGATGATCTCTTGAGTAAGCGGAGTTCGGGGGGGGGGTGACGCGGAGGTTTCTGTCGAAACTCTATGGAGTGCCCCTCTGCTATGATCTGAAGCACCCATGAATCCGATGTTATCCTCTCCCAACCTGGAAGGTGGAGTGAGAACCTCCCTCCTACCGGTTCCTCCGGGGCTACCGGAGGCGGTGGGAGAGGGAAGGAGTCAGGTGGTGTGAGGCAGCGCCGCAGCTGGGACACCCTTTACTTTTTTGGGCGGCGGGGGCCTGACGTTTAGTGGCCCGCCTTCCCGGAGAGGTTACGCTTGAGGCCGGCTGCGTCTGCGAAAGGGACGGTGCTGTGGGGGATGGGGACGGTACATTGAATCAACAGATTTAAGGGCCGTCCCCTTCTCCTTCACATCAGTAATGATGTCCTTGACATCACCACCGAAAAGCACAGAACCCCTGAAAGGTGCTTCTTGGATCGCTGACTACCTCAGGACCAGACCGCACAAGCGGAGCCATGCATGGCGCCGGAGACTACGACAAAGGCAGAACTCGTCCTCGCGGTGTCCACTGCATCGTGGGTCGTCCTCAAAATATGATGACTGGCGAGCAGGCAGAAACGGACCAGGTCGGCCAACTCCGCTTGACTTGGAGCCAGGCAAGAGTCGATCTTAGATTCCCGCCTGGGTAAGGACGGCCTTCTGGTAATCCCCATATGTGCTACATAGTTCAGGGCCCTAATCCCCAGTGTGGAAGAAGCAAGATCTTCCTTCCATACTGATCCAGAAAGCGAGATTCCTTATCCGGGAGACAAGCTCAAGTGTTTGGTGTGCTGACCGGCCGTGAGTGGCGCTAATCACACCGAGTCTGCACAGGGTGAGAGTCTAAAAAGTCTACACCCTCCAGAGCCTGGTATAGCCTGTTCAACTTCCTGGGAAGAGGGGCTAAAGCCGACGGTTGCTTCCAAATCGTGGAAACAAGGTGGGCGTGAGGCTCGATCCAGGGTGGCACTACGGTAGGAGCCGTAAGGGGTAAGTCCAGATGTTCAGTGACTTTAACCCGTTGGGGATCTGGCTCTAAGGAGTGCCACTGATGGACCTCCTGGATCTTCCTGAGCAACTCCGTGAAGGAAGGATCCTCCGGAAGAGACTTCGGAGGAGTCCTCGGCCAGGGTTAGGATGGAGAGCGTGGCTCATCGTCTTTCTCAGAACATCCATCGGAAACTTCCGAGGAGTCCGAGAGAAAAGGGGAGGAAGAATCTGAAGCAGAGTAAGACTCCCTAACTCGACTAGGGGGAGGAACGGGTTCCTTGGGGGGGGGATCCCAGAACGCGTGTCCTGCCCCTCTCTGGATCCAAGGTAAAGCCCGGGAATCCGGAGAAGGAGAGTGTGCCCGTCTGGGCGTATGGGAGCCGGGGTGGCACGGCACCGTGGAAGATGACTCGACTTCCTCGGTGAGCTGAGCCTTAGCTTCAGCCCACAAGGAGGCAAGAGTCTCCTGAAGATCCACTGGCGGCATAGGGGGCAGTGGAGGAGGAGGAGGGGATAGGTGTCGGGAGGAAATCCATAGGGAGTAAGCGTAGCCCAGCTGCAGGTATACGGAGCCGGGTACTGCGGCATCGGAAGAGTCGGCACTGGAACTGCAGGTGCAGGATACTGGACCTGGGAAAACCGCGCCCGGATAATACAGCGGATGCCCAGGCACTGGAGGAGCTGCGGAGCAGGCGGCCCAGAGTAATCCACAGGCGGATCAGTCGGGATGAGCCCCATGGGGTGGAGGGCCCGATGGAAAGGAATATCCCCGCCAAGCGTCGGGGCCAGTACCGGAACCGGCGTCGGCGGGGCGGTGTCGGCAGGGCGAGTGTCGGGAGGGAGCCGGCGTCAGGGAGCAGCGTCAGATCTGACTCTTCAGGAAAGGATCGGACGGTAGCCAGGGTCCCGAGCCTCGTCCAGGGACGAGGAGAAACTCCCGGGGTCGGGGCAGGGGACTGGGGCTCTGGCCGGCAGCGAAGGCTCGGGGAGGCCTGGTACGACAGGCGCGAGCAGGGTCTGCCATGAGCTCAGAGGCCCGGTGCACGTCCGGAGGAGCTGACGCTGTGGCTTATGGGCAGAATCGGCAGAGCCAGAGGCCGGCGTCCGACCGTGGGTCCCTCGTCGAGGCAGGCCGGTATGAGGAGGCCCAGTCAGGGACACTGCACGTGCACCACCCTGAAGGTCGGCGTCTTAGCAGACCTTCTCCAGCGTACATCAGAGGAGTCGACGCCCAGCAAGGGAGGTGCCCGCACCAGTAGGCCGCAGGCCTGCAAGCGGTACTGGGGCTAGAGTCTCCTTTGCCCGGAGACACAGGCGGACTCGAGCATAAACCCGACAGGCGGGCCGACGCCTCCTCCAAGCCTTGGAGGCCGCCCGGTGAACAATCCCGGAGGGATGTTGCCTGCCAGTGACTCCGGCGGGAGTCGCGGAGGAAGAAACCTTCTCCGGTGCCTTTCCTTGTCCCACTTTATGCCCCTTCAGGGAGGTCGGCGCCTGCGAAGTTTCTTGAGTTCCTTCTCCATCGCGGACATCTTCTTTTTGAGGAGATGGGCTTCGAGGGACTGCTGGCGTCGTCTGCGGGTGGCCTCGTTGAATCGAAGGCAGTGTGGACACTTGTTGACCGCGTGGTCGGGGCCTAAGCAGAAAAGGCAGAGGGAGTGACCGTCTTTGTGGGCAGTTGGGCGCCCATGAGTTGCACTTATTTTTGAAGGGGCCGACGCAAACCGGACGTTCACCTGACGAAAGAAGAAAAATTACTCACCTTAGTAATTGCTTTTCTTCTCATGGAGTCTTGCTATATTATAACAATAGCAGTCAGCCACTACAGCTGAACTGCCCCGGAGAGGAAGGAGTTAACTCCAGAAGATCTGGAGTTCTACAGCGCGAGGGCGCTGTGCCCAAAGCTCTATCTGGCAGTTTCAAATGAAACTGTCAGATCTTTACGAAGCTAACATCAAAGGACGGAAAGACTGTGTGGAAAAAACTACACTAGCCCATGGCTACCTACTTTACTAATAACAACAATATAAAGAACAAAGAAACACTCAGAGCCATAATAACAAAAATTGATGGTATTATGGTCTGTTTTACCACCCTTGACAAGCATATATGAACCCCCTCCCCAAAGACTCAAGTCCAGGAAGGGGCAATATAAATAACCTAAATGAAACAATCTAGATCCCTAACCCAAAGGAAAGAGGTAAGGAAAAACTACAATGGCATGACACAGTGCCTGCACCAATTCGCCACCCTACCCAAGTAGAAGTTCTGAGAGGGTAGGGAGGAGGGTGAGTATAATATAGCAAGACTCCATGAGAAGAAAAGCAATTACTAAGGTGAGTAATTTTTCTTCAAACACCATGAAGTCTTGCTATATTATAACAATAGCAGATTACACAGCAGTACCTCCATGGAGGAGGGTCAGAACCTCATTTAGGAAATAGCTCTCAAGCACAGCTGTGCTAAACCGAACATCTCTCCTGGACTGGACATCCAGGAATAATGCTTGGAAAGGTGTGAACTGTCTTCCAGTAGCAGCTTGACAAATCTCCAGAATGGGATGTCTCTAGCAGCCGCTAGAGGCAGCAGCTGTACCCTGGTGAGTGGGCCTCAATCCTGAGGGGGTACTCTACCAGTTTCTGATAACAGAATTGGATACAAGAAACAATCCACCTTGCAATTGTTCTCTTAGTGGCAGGTTTCTTTGCCAACCTCGCCATAGGAAGAAAGAGTTGGAGGGATTCGAACTCATGACCTCTGGTGCGCTCTAAATAGTAGCTTAAGGCTCTTTTGACATCCAAGCTGTGCAGTCTCCTCTCACCTGAGGAAGAATGCTCAGTGAAAAATACTGGGAGAGAGATAGATTGATTCAGGTGGAAATCAGAAACCACCTTAGGGCAAAAACCTTCTATTAGTCCTAAGGACTCACCTTATCTCTGTGGAAAAGAGATAAATCTTCTTCCACTGACAGGGCCTGTAGCTCACTTGTCGTCTGGCAGAGGTGATAGCTACTAGGAAAACAGTTTTCAAGTTAAATACTTGAGCTCTGCAGAAGACAGAGGCTCAAAGGGGTTGCATTAACTGAGCAATGCAAATATTCAGGTCCCAGGCGGGAGCTGGTTCCTCAAAAGGAGGGTTAGTATGAAGTAACCCTTTAAAAACTTGAGAACACCAGGTGAGAAGAAAGGAGGCAGGCTTCCCTGCTGACACAAAAGCAGAGACAGCTGCCAGATGAACCTTCAGGGTAGCTGGTCTAAGGCCTAGGGAATTCAGATGGACCAAATAGTCCAGTAGAATGGGCAGATCAGCAGATTCTGGGATAATCTGCCTCTCAGAGCACCAGATGGAAAACCTCTTCCACTTAGAATTATAAGTGGCCCTAGTGGAAGGCTTCCTTGAAGCCTTTAAAATATCCATGACACCTTGAGAAAGGTGTAAGTCAGCAAATTCTAGCTCCTCAAGAGCCAAGCCTTGAGGTGGAGGGATTGAGGTCCGGATACCACACTCTCCTGTGCACAGGCCAGTAAGTCGTGGACTCTGGGCGGGCTCAGGGCAGGGTGGACTGCCAAGGACAGGAGCAGAGGGTACCAGGGCTGTCTGGCCCAATCTGGGGCAATCAGAATCACTCTCAAGGTTGAGATCTGATTTTACTAGTACCCTGAAAAGGAGAGGAAGGGGAAAGACAGGAACTTCCCTTTCCAGTCCAACAGAAAGGCGTCCAGAGGACTGAGCCCAGAACTGGAGGCCTGCAACAGAAAAGAGGAAGTTGGTGGTTGTCTGGGGCTGCTAAAAGATCTATCTGAGGATGCCCCATCTGGCAAAGACAGACCCCAGCATTTGTGGATTCAGAGCCCATCTGTGATGGCCCTGAGAAATTCTGCTGAGGCGTCCTGCCAGGACATTGTCCTTCCCTGGGAGATGAACCACTATCAGGGAGGTGTTCAGGGAGTAAGCCAGAGACCACAACTTCATTGCTTCGGTGCACAAGGCTGAAGACCGAGTGCCCCCTTGCTTGTTGATGTACCACATTGTGGTGGTATTGTCTGTCCTGACTTGAACCACTTTGTTCTGGACAGAATCTGAAAACACCCGAAGAGCTAAAAAGACAGCTCTGAGTTCCAAAAGACTGATGTGGAGCAGAGACTCCTGAGGAGACCATACCCCTGAGTGGCAAGGTCGCCCAGGTGAGCCCCCACCCTAACAGGGAGGCATCCGTGGTGAGGGTGAGGAGTGAGAAATGGGAATGAAGGAACCCCTGTCTTAATTGCTCTGGACCTGCCACCAGTGGAGGCTAGGATCAGAGTTTGAGTAACTGGGACCAACTTGGTAAGGGGTCCTTCCTTTGAGACCAATAGGCCCTCAAATGGAACTGAATGTCCCTCATCTGAATCTGTTCCCTGCACAGCAGCTGTGGAAGCAGCCATGTGCCTGAGGAGTTGCAGAAAATGCCTTGCTGGTCGAGAGACCCGAGGAGTAAGGAGGATGCCAGGGCGATGAGTCTGTCCACCCTTTCTGAGGAAGAAAAGCCCTGGCTAACTTTGTGTTCAATTCTGCGCCTATGAAAGTTGGGACCTGAACTGGTTCCAGAACTGACTTTGGTAAGTTTAGCAGGAATCCCAGGAAGTGAGAAGCTGCTGGGTGACTTGCAAGTGGGATTTCACCTGACCTGGAGACTGACCACAATGAGCCAGTTGTCCAGGTAGGGAAACACAGCAACCCTTGCCTTCTTAAGTGAGCCACTACTACAGCGAGACATTTTGTGAATACCTTGGCGCAGAGGTAAGGGTCAAGGGCATTGCCCTGAACTGGTAGTGGCCTGAGGGCAGTTCTGAACCTGAGGTACTTTCGGTGAGAAGGCCTGATCAGAACATGAAAAAGGCATCCTTGAGGTCCAGGAAGCTAGCCAGTCCCCTGGCCTTAGGGAAGGCAATATCATTGCCAGAGTCAACATTTTGAACTTTGGTTTCAACAGATGCTTGTTCAGTATCTTAAATCTAGAATAGGCCGCCATTCTCCTGTCTTTTTTGGGGTAAGAAAGTATCTTGAATAAAGCCCCTTGCCCTGATGGCAAGGAAGAACCCTTTCCACTGCTTTGCAGTCCAGCAGAGCAGAAACCTCTGCTTCCAAAGCAAGGGCTTCTGAAGGATTTGCAGGTGGAAAATGCCTGGCTCTCATCTTTGGAAAGTGTTTGAAGCTGAGAACCAGACCCTGGCCTATTACCTCCAGAACCCATCTGTCCGTAGTTAGGGACAGCCAGTTCCGGCTGAAATAGGCCAACCTGCCCCCACTGGTACAGGAGAATCAGCCTGACACCCCATCAGGGTGCCTGCTAGCAACAGCCTTAGGCTGAGGGAGGACGGTCTGCTTGTGCCACGTCTACCCCTGCCTCTGAAGAAACCCTCTGCGCAGACAGCAGAGGAGGCTTGAAATTGGTAAAAGGCCTGGAAAAGGGCCTGCCCCACACTCTGGGAGCATGCCTTTGTGGCATGGCATGCTTCTCCTTAGCCTGGGCACTTTTGTAGGTAGTTCTGTATTCATCCATCTTTTTCATATAGTTTTCTGTTTGCTCCCCAAAAGAAATTTCCACTACAGGAAAATCCATAGCCTTTGACTGGGTATCTTGGGACAGATTAGTGCATCTGAGCCATGCCAACCTCACGGAAGCTACAGAAGTGGCCATGACCTAGAAGAAACATCATTAACATCAACAGCAGTATGAAATTGAACTTTAGAGGCTTCAATGCCATCAGCAGCCCACCTGTTCCAACTCACTAGCCAGCTGGCCATGGGCCTGCTTGGCTAACTGCAATACTGTGTCCTACCTAGATTTCTGATATCTAGCTACATAGCCATATAATTTGCCTGCCTGAGTCCCAAAGAAGCTGCCATATACTGTTTCTTAGCCATGGCATCAATCTTCCTGGAATCCTTATCAGGAGGATGTGAGGCCAGAGGAATATTAGCCTTGTCACAGGCTGCAGCTTGTACCACACCTACATGACTACACTGCACAGTAAGGAAGTCTGTATCCGAGCCTGACAAAGTATACCTTCTGTCCATTTTTTATCTACAGGAGGGACAGAATGAGGATTTTTAAAATCTTGTTGTTTGCTTCCTAAATGACTTATGCAAAGGAATAGACAACCTCCTAGACTCTGGAATATCCATCATTTCCACATAATCAGGCTCCTCTTGCTCATCCACAGCCTCCTCTAAAAGGAAGCTGGAGGGTTTCTGCAACCTTTTGTAAAAATAAAGAAAGAAGGGACTCAGACAGAATAGGAGGAGATTCTAAGGTCTGTCTGGAGGATGTCGGTTCAATGGGCACGTCCAGACCCCCAACCACATATATTGATCAAATTCCTCCTCCCCTCCTGTGGTTCATAAAAATCCTCAACTTCAAAATCTGAACCACTGGGACTGAGACGAACCAACCTTTTACCAGCTGTTGGTGGTTCTACAGATCTCGACCGATCGGTTCAAAACCGAACCGATAATTAATTTTCCACACAGACTTAAATTTTAGTACTTACGGTTACAGATAGAGCTTTAAAACCGAAATGCGGTAAAATAATAACTTTGCGGTTCAAATGAACCGAAAATACTCGCTTGAACCGAGAATGAACCGAGCTGAAGGAGCTGATCTCCGGGCGACTGTTCAGTGAAGCGGAGTAAGAATCTGACAGTTTCATTTGAAACTGCCAGATAGAGCTTTGGGCACAGCGCCTTCGCGCTGTAGAACTCCAGATCATCTGGAGTTAACTCCTTCCTCTCCGGGGCAGTTCAGCTGTAGTGGCTGACTGCTATTGTTATAATATAGCAAGACTTCATGGTGTTTGAAGAATAAAATTCTATACTGAAAATACGTTCGGAAAAAAACGACGAAGTAACAGGACTGAGTGGTAAGAACTTAACCACGAGGCGCTGCATGAGCTGACGGCGGGAAAGAACTGGAAGGCGGCCATCCGGGACCGCTCCTTTATACCGACGTCATATGACGCCGGTCACCTGACGTGGGGGTGGTCCCCACCAGGGACTGCTAGCTAAAAATTTTTCCATGGGGTCCTGCCGCCGGCCGGCGTCTGTCCTATATGCAATTACCTACTGCAAGAGCCCTCTCGAAGTAAGATCTTCCCTTCCCAATTCAGAATCAGAGCATCCAGGGGGACTGAGCCCAAGACTGGGGGTCTGCAACAAAAGAGAGGAAGTTGGTGATTGTCTGGGGCTGCAAAAAGATCTATCTGTGGAGTGCCCCATCTCGAGAAAAATCACTTCCAAAACTAGGGGAACTAGGGTCCATTCGTCATTGCCCTGGGATATCCTGCTGAGAGCATCTGCTAGGACATTGTCCTTCCCTGGGAGGTGAACTGCTATCAGAGAGGTTTGCAGGGAATAGGCCAGAGACCATAACCTCATTGCTTCTGTGCACAAGGCAGCAGACCGAGTTCCTCCTTGCTTGTTGATGAACCACATTGTGGTGGTATTGTCTGTTCTGATCTGGACTACCTTGTTCTGTACAGATTTGGAAAAGGCGTGCAGTGCCAGAAACACTGCTCTGAGTTCCAAGAGACTGATGTGAAGCAGAAATTCTTGAGGTGACCACAGTCCTTGGGTGGTAAGATCTCCAAGTGGGCTCCCCAGCCCAGCAGGGAGGCATCTGTGGTGAGTATCACTGAATGAGACTGAGTGACAAAAGGAACTCTCTGTGGCAAATTGTCCTGATCCTGCCACCACTGCAGAGCCTGGATCAGGGTTCGAGTCACTGGGACTAGTTTGGTAAGGGAATCCTTTCTTTGGGACCAGAAGGCTGTTAAGTGGAACTGAATGTCCCACATCTGGAATCTTGTCCCCTGGACCACTGCTGAAGAGGCTGCCATTTGGCCCAGGAGCTGCAAGACATGCCTTGCTGGTTGAGACACCTGAAGGGTGAATGAAGATGCCAGTTCTATAGGGTCCTTGCCCTGTCCAGGGGAAGGAACGCTTTTGCTCTTATTGAATCCAGCTCTGCCCCTATAAAGGTGAGGAGCTGCACTGGCTCGAGAACTGACTTTGGAAGATTGAGGAGGAATCCTAAGGAAGTGAGCACTTGCTGAGTTATTTGCAGATGTGACTTGACTTGGTCTGGAGACTGACCCACTATGAGCCAGTCGTCCGAGTATGGAAAGATGGAGATCTTTTTTCTCCTTAGGAAAGCAACCACTACTGCCAGGCACTTTGTGAATACCCTTGGGGCTGATGTTAGGCCAAGGGGCATTGCTCTGAATTGACAGTGGCCTGAGGGCAACTCAAACCTGAGGTACTTTCTGTGGGAGCACCTGATGGGAATGTAAAAATAGGCATCTTTGAGGTCCAGGGAGGCTAGCCAGTCCCCTGGCCTTAGAGAGGGCAGAATTATTCCCAGAGTCACCATTTTGAATTTTGGTTTTAAAAGGTGCTTGTTCAGATATGTTAAAATCCAGGATGGACCGCCATTCTCCTGTCTTTTTAGGGGTTAGGAAGTACCTGGAGTACAATCCTTTGCCCCTGTGTAGGGTAGGAACCCTTTCTATGGCTCTGAGAGCCAGGAGGGAAGAAACCTCTGCCTCTAGGGCAAGGGTCTCTAATGGATTTGCAGGTGGAAAGGATCTGGTTCTCATCTTGGGAAATTTTTTGAAGCTGAGAACCAGTCCCTGGCTTACTACTTCCAGGACCCACTTGTCTGATGTCAAAGACTTCCAGTACTGGACAAAGTAAGCCAGCCTGCCCTCTACAGGTACTGGAGAATCGGCCCGGGCAGACCCATCAGGGTGACTGCTTGGCAGGGGCTTTAGGCTGAGCGGTGGAAGCAGGCCTGCTCATTCCCTGTCTGCCTCTCCCTCTGAAGAACCCCCTCTGAGCATAAGCAGAAGAGGAACCTGAGCTTGGCAAAAAGGCCTTTGAAAGGGCCTGCTCCTGCCCCTTGAATGTTGTCTCTGAGGAGTGGCTTGACTTTCTTTGGCCTGAGCACTCCTTTAGGTGGTCCTATACTCGTCCATCTTCTTCATGTAGTTCTCTGTCTGCTCCCCAGAGAATTACCAATGACAGAAAAATCCATGGCCTTAGCCTGGGTATCCTGTGATAGGCTAGTACATCTGAGTCAAGCCATCCTCCGAAGGGCCACAGATGTAGCCACGACTCTAGATGAAACATCACTGGAGTCCACAGCAGCATGAAATTGCACCTTGGATGCCTCAATCCCATCCGCAGCAACCTGCTCCAGCTCCTTGGCAAGCTGGTCAGGGGCCTGTTTAGCCAGAGCCAACACAGTGTCCCACCTGGACTTCTGGTATCTAGCTGTGTAGGCCATATAGTTAGCCTGCCTGAGTCCCAAAGATGCTGCCATGTACTGCTTTCTTGCCATGGCATCAATCCTCCTGGAGTCCTTATCTGGGGGGTGTGAAGCCAAGGGAATATTTGCCTTATCACAGGCAGCAGCCTGCACTACCCCAACATGGCTGCATTGCTGGGAAAGGAACTCCATGTCCGAGCCTGAAAGGGTATACCTCTTGTCCATTCTTCTGTCCACAGGAGGTATGGAATTAGGAGTCTTTAAAATGTTAAATGTCTGTTTCCCAAAAGATTTATGGAGGGGAACAGACAATCTCCTGGATTCTGGGATGTCCATCTCAACAAAATCAGGCTCCTCCTGATCCTCTACTGCTTCTTCCATTGGAAGCTGGAGGATTTCAGCCACTTTCTTGTAAAACATAAAGTGGGAAGGGGACTCAGATAGCCTAGGAGGAGAAACACCTGAAGGTCTGTCTGGGGAGATGTCCGGGTCAATAGGCACATCCAGACTTTCATAATCACCATCATCATCATTCTCCTCATACTCTCCTTCCTCCTGCTCCGGTTCATAAAATTCTTCTAAAGTATAATCCAGAACCGGGGGAACCGACCTAACCGAGCCCCTGACAGATGGTGCCGGTTCGGCCGGAACCGAAGTTAGCGACTGAACTATCCTTATCGGTTTGGCTATTTCATCAGCGGTCGGAGAAAGAATTTGTGGATCCGAACCGGATGATTTTTCCCTTCTCTTTCTTTTAACCAGAACCGACTCCTCAGAATCAGCTCTCCTTTTGCCTGAAGAAGTTTCGCCCTGGTCAGAGGGCACTCCTTCTGGTTCGGTCGGAACCAAACTGGGCTGGCCATCCGGGTCAGCGGACTTCTCGGCCTCCCTTTCCCTCAGTCTACCTACTCTCTTATCCAGGGTAGCTTTGGGAAAACTTTTACAAATTTGGCAGTCTGAATCGAGGTGGTCAAACCCCAGACAATAAACACAGGTGGTGTGGGGATCAGCCTTAGCAAAGACTTCCCCACATACACACTACAGTGTTGAAACCCAGTGGGCCCGGTTTTTTTCTTGGGTTTCTCAGACATGGCCAATCCTATTCAAAACGTACCCTTTTTTCGGCAATCCGCCAGGCAAGACACCTCTATCGGTTCCTGACCGTGTTACGGGTCTTGAAAAAAAACGTAATTAAATCTGGATTTTTTTAGAACCGATACAGACTGGTTACCACACTCTAATAAATTCAAAAGTTTTTTAAAACCAATCTGATCGGTTCAAACCAAACCGATCCAAAGTTTACAAGTTCCACACAGAAACTAAATGCAAAACCTATCTAGTACTCACGGTACCACAGACAGAAACTTAAACCGACAGGTTTCAGTAGCAGAAATTCGGTAGAAACCGAGCGAAAAAATGACACTTTAACCGACTTTTTTTGAACCGAGCAAAGGAGAAATCTCTGGAGCGACTGTTCAGTGAGGCGGAGTAAAGAATCTGATGGTTGGAGTTTAAACAACAGCAGACAGAGGCTTCAACTGAGCTCGCACTGAACGTTCCATGCTGGCCATGATAAGTTAACTCTTTGTTCTCCGGGGCAGTTGAAAGGCAGGACCTAACTGCAATAGTCAGAATACAGCAAGACTTCATGTTGTTTGAAACTAGCGTGGAGCTCAAGGTTTTGTCTTTATTGGGGACTGGGGTTGCACCTGGAGGGATACAAGCCTATACTGGCGCGATGGTCTGCATCTGTCCATGAGGGGAACCAGGATCCTAGGTGATAGGTTTAAATGCTTCACTGGCAAACATTTAAACTAGTCCAAGGGGGAGGCACTAAAAAGGAGCAGGGAAATCCCAGCCCCCCCTCCACAAAACAGGGTAGTTAGCGAGGTAAGCACCAAGGTAGAAAAGTCGACAGGGAGCAGGACAGGGTTAAATGGATAAAAAGACAAAAGCAGTAAGGATAGGAATAGGGATAGGGCTAAAGGGGTAAGGCCATAAAAAAATGGAGGGTGATGAGTACCGATGCTCATAGTCTGGGTAAAAAGCTCCCTGAACTATTGGCCTTGATGAAAGCGGGACATCTAGATATCGTGGCAGTCACAAAAACATGGTACACAGAGAACCAAGACTGGAATGTCAACATACCAGGGTACACAATCTACAGGAGGGACACAGAGGGTAAAAGAGGAGGAGGAGGAGGAGTAACTCTCTACGTAAGGGGAGGGATCAAAGCAATGGAACTAAAGGGTAAACAGGGAGGAAAGGAGGCACTGTGGGTCACCCTGCAGACAGGAAATGGCACCACAATCTGCACGGGGGTTATATACAAACTCCTGTCTCAGGGGGAGGAAATGGACAAGAATTCACAGAAAGCATCCTGAGAACATCAGAAAAAGGGGAGATATTGTTGATGAGGGACCTGAATATGGCAGATGTTAACTGGAGCACCTTTGCTGCAGCCACATTCAAGAGCAGGGTCATTCTTGATGCCCTACAGGGGGCATGCCTCAAACAGCTAGTGTTGAAACCAACTTGGGAGGGAGCAGTCTTAGACCTGGTACTCTCAAACGGGGATAGAGAAAAGATCTCAGATTTAGAAGTGGGTAGCCATCTGGGAACACACAACCACCAAACAGTGTTGTTCACGATAAACACAGCTGTAAAGTCAAGCCACACAAAAGCGAGGGTGTTGGACTTTATGAGGGCTGACTTTGGCAAAATAGAAGAGTACCTCAGAAAAGCACTAGCAAATGGGCAAGCAGGAGGGGTGAAGGAACAATGGGGAAAAATCAAAACTGTCACCACAGAGGCAACAAAGTCTTTGTGTTAAGCAAATAAACAAAACTAAATGAAGGAAAAATACACTATGGTTCTCAAAAGAGGTGACAGGGAAGGTCAGGGAGAAAAAGACAGTATTCATGAAGTATAAGGAAACAGAAGCAGCAGGACAGAGAACTGTACCAGTTAAAGCAGAAGGAAGCAGGGAAGGCAGTCATAATAGCAAAGGCCCAAACTGAGGAAAAGATAGCCAACTCAGTTAAGAAGGGGATAAAACCATTTATAGGTACATTAGGGAGCAAAGAAAGACCAGGGGAGGGATAGTGAGGCTTAATTAAAGGGAGGGGCGGACAGAGGCTAACAGTGAAAAAGCAGGGCTACTGAATGAATACTTCTGCTCAGTATTCACAAAAGAAGAAGAGGTGGACATACCTCTGGATAGGGGGTTGATACCAGTCCATACACTGAAGAAAGGGTACTGAAAGAGCTCCTAAAACTCAAGGTGGACAATGCAATGGGGTCTGATAAGATTCAACCCAGAATTCTTAAAGAACTAAGGGGAGAACTAGTGACACCACTGACTACCCTTTTTTAACAAATCATGGGAGGATGGTGTGGTACTGAGGACTGGAGGAGGGCAGATGTGATTCCCCTTCACAAAAGAGGGAGCAAGGCAGAGGCAGGAAACTACAGACCTATTAGTTTGACCTCAGTGGTAGGGAAACTGATGGAATCACTTCTAAAGAAAGAATTGTTGAGTACCTAGAGGCCAGTGGGGCACAGGACCCAAGGCAACATGGATTAACAGTAGGAGGGTCATGTCAGACGAATCTAATAGATTTCTTTGACTGGGTGACCAAAGTAGTAGACCTGGGAAGGGCTGTGGACACGGCCTACCTACACTTTAGCAAGGCATTTGACACAGTCCCACACAAAAGATTAATAAACAAGTTGGCCAGCCTGGGAGTGGGTCCTAGGGTGGCAGCCTGGGTAAAAAGACTGGACTGACAACAGGACACAGAGGGTAATAGTTAATGGAATCCACTCCAAAGAAAGGGGGGTTACTAGCGGGGTACCACAGGGTTCAGCAGTGGGACCGGTCCTCTTTAATGTCTTTATAGGTGACATTGTGGAGGGACTGGAAGGAAAAGTATGCCTCTTTGCAGATGACGCAAAGATCTGCAACAGGGTTGATACATAAAGGGGAGCTGGAAAGGATGAGAAGGAACTTGACAAGGTTGGAGGAATGGTCAAAAGTATGGCAGCTTAGATTCAGTGCAAAGAAGTCCAAAGTAATGCACATGGGAAACAAAAACCCAGGGAAAGAGCACACAATTGGGGAGGGGGGTACTAACAAGAACAAAAATGGAAAGGGACCTAGGGGTAGTCATATCAGACAACTTTAAGGTAGGCAAGCAATGTGAGAAGGCAATAAAGTGGGCTGTAAGGATACCTGGATGCACAGGGAGAGGCATCACCAGTAGAAAACAGGAAGTTGTTATCCTTCTGTACAGACAGTTGGTGAGACCCCATCTGGAGTATTGCATGCAGTTCTGGAGACGCCAACTCGACAAGAACATAGACAGGATGGAGGCAGTCCAGAGGAGGGCAACTAAAATGGTGCAGGGTCTGCACCAGAAATCATATGAAGAGAGATTAAAGGAGCTTAATATGTATGCCCTCGAGGAAAAGAGAGAGAGGGAGGACATCAAAGAAACTTTCAAGTACCTCAAGGGACCCAACAAAGTCCAAGAGGGTAGCACCTTTCAGAAAAAGAGATGTGCAAGAACAAGGGGGCACAATCTGAAGGGGGGGTGGCTCAGGGGCAATGTGAGGAAGTATTTATTCACAGAAAGGGTGGTGGACAAATGCAACGGCCTTTCTCAGGGGGGTCGTGGAGTCAAAAACCGTGGGGGAATTCAAGCATGCATGGGACAGTCATAAGGCAATTCTAGGGGTTGGGGGTAGGAAGAAATAGGCTGCTGGTTAACTAGGATCTGCAGCTTATCCAGTAGGTAGGGAAATGGGCAGACTAGGTGGGCCAAGCGGTCCTTATCTGCCGTCAAATTCTATGTTTCTATGTTTCTGGACCTCCTCTAAGGGGATGTTCACAGAAGTGGGCATACGCAGCAGGAGTTCAGCAAAGGATGAATCCTGCATTTGGGGGTGTGGACGCCCCACTTATCAAGGATGATGACCACCAACAGGATGCTGGGTAAAGCGGTCTCCAGCCTAGATGCCTTGGTGGGAGTCCCCTCCCATGGTTGCAGGGATGGTGGCTCCACCCAGATCAGCTGAAGAATGGGAATCACTAGAGGCAGAACCACTGGATGCCACTCCACAGGATGCATCAGCATCAAAGAGGGACTCGAGGTGTAACATAACATTGGCCAACCCAACCCCTGGCTCTGCTGTGTTCCAACTCCAAGCTGTTTCACTCCCACTTCAACTGTGATCCAGTGGTATTGAATTCTCTTCCTCTGTACCAGCATCTACAGTTTCCTCTGTAAAACTGATTGTATGAACTATAAAAATCTCTGCCCTTGCACCTTGATTATCTATTTTAAATCGCTACCTTTGTACCTACTTATTCTGTATAATTTTGTAAATACTGTACATGCATCTTGCATTTTGTATATTTATTATGTTCTACAGACTATCGTAAAGTGCTATTGAGCATTTATCTGTTACTGTTATGTATTGTTTCTCTGTACCTCCCCTTTTACGCTCCCCTGGGTCACCCCTGAAAAAGGGACATTCTGTCTCAGTGGGCCTACCCGGTTACCAAAATTCAAATAAAATAAGAAGTCCTCATACTTCTGGCACAGTCGACAGTGCTGATGCCATCTGAAGGGAGGACAAGCTCAATAAACGCCTGTGGGGATGGGGTTGATTGGAGTGGGACTGAGATTGTTACCTCAACCAGAACCTCTGTCCTGACCATGGACCATGAGGTTGATGAGAGCCCAATGGCAGTGGAGTAGTATAGACCACCTACTACGGCATCTTAATCACGATAGGGGGCACTGATGTTGGGACCTGAAAAGTGACTAGTGGTGGAGGCTGCACAAGGATCACAGTTTGGCCTGCCTCGCCAACTGGGGAGGGCCCTTGCAGCACTGGGATCTTAAAGAATGACTAAGTCTCATCCTCTTCTGACACCTGGTCAACTGGTTCAAGCACAGTTTCGACTAGATCGTCAATCAGGTCGTTGGTCATTTCCAAAGTCAATGGCTCCATCAGGGGCACTGCTGCATCATCAACCGACCCCTTGAGTAGTGGTAACTTGACTAAAAGTACACAATAGCGGGGAACGAGAACATTCACCTTCCCATGATCAATGGTGATGGCATAGCTTGTGATGCTTCAATAAGGAGGGCTCTCATCAAAAGTTTGAATTACCAGATGCATTTCCCAGACTACTGAGCAATCTTGAAATTTAGTATTTGTTGCGGCACCACCGGGACAAAGGCCAGAGCTGACAAGACCCTCGCCTCTGCCTCTTCCTCCATGGCCTGCAACTGAATCACCAAACCTGTAGCCATGGAGGCCTCTCTCTCTTGAAGCCTACCTTGGATGAAGCACACCTAGTGTTCATTCACAGGAAGGGAGGCATACACTGACATCATGAACACCATTCGACAGCATGGTTAGCTCTCCAGGCTGTAGAGACACAATGTTGAGGCTATCCAAAGCAGATATTTTCTGCCTTCACTGAATGCAACACACACATCCTGGGATTTTGCTTTCTATTTTCAAATTGTTGATGGAGTGGTAACTGGCAGATGACACAAACAGAATTAGCTGGATACAGAGAGAGAAAAAAATCAAGACCTCAATATGTGCACCCTAGAGGAGAGGAGGGAAAGGCAAGATATGATAGAGACTTTCAAATACCACAAGGGTATGAATAAAGTAGATGAGAGAAGCATTTTTCAGAAAAAAAGATGCTCAAGAAAAAGTGGTCATGACATAAAGTTGGAGGGGAAACATGAAAATGCACTTCTTCACTAAAAGGGTGGTAGGTGCATGGAACAGCCTCCCAGCAGAAGTGGTGGGAGCAAAAATGGTACCAGAATTCAAAAATGCATGGGAGAGGCATAAAGGAACCTTAGTGGTTAGAAAAGGGAGGGTAAAGCCAGAAATCAAGTAGGGTCTGAGGTATCAGAGTAGGTAGGGAAAATGAGCAGACTAGGTGGGTCAAGCGGTCCTTATCTGCCAACAGTTTCTATGTTTCTAAGATTTTTTGCCACATAAAGAGCTTGAAAACTGAGAATCCTCTAATAGCATCAAGAGCTGTGAGGAAGGAGACTTGTCCCTTCCAAAGGAAAATACAATTTGGTGTCATGAGGGGTGGAGCTGGAGAATGATACCAGGAGTGGTAGGAGAAGCCAACCTTGAAGATGTCTGAGGACTAAGCTACACCCAGCTGGAACTATTCAAGTATGGACAGTGAATTGAATTCAGAGTTAATAAAACAGGAAACTAAAAAACTTTATTCGTTTTTTATTTATTTATTCATTACAAGTCGGGTTTACAACCTTTGAGTCAGAGACTCATTTACAAAGGCATCTCTTCGCAGGGGGAGCAGACATCAAGACAGTTATTACAGTGCAGATTAAAACAGAGGATAATATTACAGGTGCAGTAAAAGGAACATTTAACATTGATACACTTAGGTTACATAATGTAGCAGTTTGTACGTTACTTAGGTTACATAATGTTACAAAATTGTGAGTTACACTCATGGATATAGTAGGTCCTAGAGAAGACAGCGGGTTACTTCTCCGTTTGGACCTAGTAGGGAAGGAGTGGGTCTTGGGGACGAGAGGCTGTCCAGTGGACATTGTCGAGCCAGGGGGCAAGGCGGGCGGGTACCACAGGTTACAACAGGGGGTTAGTTGCACCTACAACAGCGGGTATTAAAGATATGGTTCCGAAGGACTGTTTTGAAGAAGCCAATTTTTGGCAAGTTGGAGATGCAGCTAGGGAGGGAGTTGAACCAGGTGGGGGCTCGGTAGAGGAAGGATCTCTGGGCAAGAGAGGTCTTGGTTCTGGGCACATTGAAAGTGGCCTTAATAGAGCTATGTGTGGTGAAGGACGATGATGACTGCTGTAGGGAGGTGGAGACCCCCGGAGGGGAAGAGTCCTAGCAGTGATTTCTTAGCGAGAAGGCAAGTCTGGTAAAGCAGTCACCCCTCAAAGTTGAGCAGACGGTGGTAGTATAGAGAAGGCAGGTGTGAGTTCAGCTGTGGGCACCGGTCTGGAGCCTACAGGCCTTACTGATGGAGAGTTGGATTTTGGAGAGGGCAGTGTTGTCAGCTACGGCATAAATGGGCAAGCCATAGTCCACGAGGGACAAGACAGACGAGGTGATGGCTAGCCTGAGGGCAATCTGAAGCAGGCAGTCCCTGTGCTGGAATAGCAGGCCAATCCGAGAGTTAATGGTGGTTGACAGGGCATTAATGTGAGTGTGGAAGGAGAGGGCAGTATCAAACGTGATGCCTAGATACTTGTATGTGGTCACTTGTTCTAGCAGTTGTAGAGTGCTTGGGATAATCAAGAGGGGATATTTTTAGCTTTATTTTGGTGGTGGGAGAAGAGCATTGATTTGGTTTTCTTTAGGTTAATGACCAGTCTGCGGTCGCCGAACCACCTTTCGGCTTGGTTGTAAGCTTGCTGGAGGGATAACTGGAGGGAGGTGGGATTGGGATGTGAGGCAATGAGGACTGCATCATTGGCGTAGAGGAGCATTTTACCAGTACATGAGCTGGGGAAGGTGTTGAGGTAGAGACTAAAAAGTATTGGACCCAGGATGGAGCCCTGAGGGACCCCGGAGCAAACGGGAAGCGTGCTAGAGAGGGAGCCGCTGATCTTGACACGCTGGGATCTAGCAGAGAGGTAGCTAGAGAACCAGGAAATGGGACCGCCAGAGAAGCCAAGTTGGTGGAGAGAGTTGAGTAGAAGGGGATGACAGACAGTGTCAAAAACCTTGGAGAGGTCAATGAACACTGCTCCTGCAAGGCTACCAGAGTCAAGAGCAGCATGCAGGTGTTGGGAGAATTCCAGGAGTGCCGTGTTTATACTGTGTCCTGGGCGGAAACCGTGCTGCTCTGGCACATAATATAATACTTGGTTAGGTATTCAGAAAGCTGGATCAACACCACTTTTTCAAGGGCTTTAGAGAGTGGGGGGGGAGGATAGAGATCGGCTGGCAATTGTTGGGGGTGGACCAGTCCCCACACTTATGTATGGGTGTGAGTTCAGCAGTTTTCCAGGCACTTGGGAACTGACCCAGGCATACAGACTGGTTTAGAAGGTCAGTCAGGGGGACTAGGACTTCGTCCAAGACCATACAGAGGAGGATCCTGGAGTCGAAGGGGTCACTGCTGGGGTTATTGCTGCCTAAGGCTTTTAGCAGGTGCAGCCTGGCTTCTTGGGGGGGGGGACAGAGTGCGCAGGTAGAATGGTGACCGATGCAGGACTGGAGGGAGAGAGGTGGGGATTGGGTCAAAGTAGCTGCTGGGGAGGACCAAGCTTAGGTCAGAGAAGGCAGTGTTAAGGCAATGAGCTATAAGGAGTGGATCTGTGGTGGGGGTGCCATTGATGGAGAGCTGAGATGGTTGGGGGGGAGCGGGACTTCCCATTTAGCTCTTTCATATTATCCCAGAAGGTCCAGGCTGAACCCCAATTGGAAGCGAGGGTGGTCTGGTAGTGCTCTGCCTTGGCCCGCCTAATGACCCAAGTGCACTAATTGCGTTCTGTGTTATAGACCTGTCTATCAGATGCCTTTCCAGATTCTACAGCAATGTGTCAGAGATTATCTCTGTTTTGGAGTCTCTGGAGGAGGGGTGGGGTGATCCATGGGGCACTGCATGTTTTGGAGCGAATCCTGGTGAAGGGGGCGAAAAGGTCACAAGCCTTACAGAAGGCATTTGTGAAGTGGTCAAGAGCTGAGTCAATGTCAGATACATGCTGGATAGGGGACCAGTCTAGCTGGGCTAGGTATTATTTAAATTTTCTGAGGCCGTCGAGGGCATAAATGGCAGTGTAGAGTGCCCTGGGACACTGGCTTCAGAGTGAAGGATGATCAGAGACAGAGGACTGGGGAATGATCGCTAAGAGAGTCGGGGAGGACAGCGACAGCCTGGATTTTGTAAGGGTGGTTAGATATAACAACATCTAGGAGGGTGCTGGTGCCAATAGAGTGGTTGAATCTAGTGGGCTGGGTGATTAACTGGGACATATCCAGGGCAGCAAAGGAGTCCCTTATATGGGAGGCAGTGGAGGCAAGCCAGTTAACACTGAGATCACCCAGGAAGACTTGCTTCACTTTGTGAGGGAGAGATGTGAGGTAGTCAATGAGGGACTGGACCGCTTGGTTTTGATTCCTTGGGGGTACGAAGGAGACTGTGAGGAAGAAAGGGCCTCGGGCGGGGTCAGGTGTGATTTTTAAGGTGAGGGCTTGGGCGCCATAATCAAGTTTAGGAGCTGGGAGTGCCTGACCTATAAGGGAGTCCCATACGGGCAGTGCACAACCACCACCGCGTTTGCCTACTCGGTCTTCCTTGTAGATGGTATATCCATGGAGGGTGACAGCAGAGTCGGGGATTTGGAGAGCCAAGTCTCTACCAGTGCAATTATTTCAGGTTGATGTTGAATGACCCAGCACTGGAGGGCAGCAGATTTCTTTAGGAGACTGAAAATGTTTAAGGATGCAAAGCGGAGGCCAGTTGCAGTACAGGGTTTAGAAGAGCTGGAAGCCATATGTCCTGGGTTTGGGTGTACATTACCAGATAATAATAATAGCAGTGTAATTATTCTGGTTAGTGGCCGGTGGCAATGAAGACCCTTGGGTCAACAGCCAGCTGAGGACTTTACAATCAGGGTGCATGGGATAGATAAAGTGCGAAGGGTGGGAATGGCAGGGGAGAGCTGGGTCCAGGTCAGGCCTTGGAAGGTGGAGGGAGTGGGGGTGTTGGCAGGGTGGGGCTGTTGGGGGGTCACAGGTGTGTCGAGGGTGGGGGAGGGCCAAGTCACTGTGGGGTAGTCTGGGGATGAGGTGCCTAGTGTGGAGGAAAGGTACTCCGGTCGGTGTGAGGTCTATATCAAGAGGATGAAGGAGAGTAGACTTAGTAATGGAGTGTAGGTACCCATATTGTTAAGTTGGTGCACGAAAAGAGGTCAAATGCAGCCCTGAAAAACTAATGCTTTTAGAGAAAATGATTGGAGAAATGTCAGATAGTGCACAGGGAGAGGGATTATTAGCAGATCAAGGGAGGTGATACTTTTCCACTACAGATCACTGGTCAGGCCACCACATCTTAAGTACCGTGTGTAGTTCTGGGTCTGTAGCTAAGGAAAGACAAAGAATAGACTAGCGGCAGTGCAGAGAAGGGCAACAAAGATGATCCATGGATAATAAGGCAAAACATATGAGAAAAGACTGAATAATCTTGACATGTGCTCACTGGATGGTAGAAGGGAGACGGGGTTATGACAAAGACATCCAAGTTCATGAAAGGGTTCGATGGAGTGGACAAAGTAAGTTTATTTAATATTTATTTAGTTTTTGTTTACCGGGTAGGTGCGCTAGCCAAACAGGTGACTATTTTCAGGCACGACCCAGGAGGTACAGTAACAATACAGAGTTCATTTACATAATACAGGGAAGCAGTAACAATACAGAGAACAGTTTTCAGCAAAAGGCAATAAAGGAGTACAGCTTCAGAGACAATCAACAGGTCAAGAGAAAAACAGCAGATTTACAGTGTACAGGTAGCATTTAGTGAGCAGGTAAAGGTATACAGGGCAGATCCAAAGGACAGGTGGGTCAGGGGAGGGGGAGAGAACAGGGGAGGGGGAACTGGGTGAGCAGGTAAAAGGGGGGACGCGGGAAGGCAACCTTGGCTAAGTGGTTAAGGCGAAGCAGGGATGAAGGAGGCAGGGACGGGGGTCTGGGTGTGGGGCGGTGAATGGATGGTGGCGGTACATGGTCGAGGTGGGAGAGAGTAGGTCAGGCAGAGCTGGAGGCAGGGAGACACCACCGCAGTGGGGCTATAGAGGGTTAAAAGGCGGTCGAAAACAGGGCAGGAAAGGACATGATAGGCATCCGGCCAGAGGAGGAGTGAAGCGGGGAAAATCTGGACAGGGAGGGGCTTACGGCATACGCCTGGGTGAGGGGATATGGTGGCACAAGCGGTAGAAGGCTACGGGAAGAGACCTGAGCCATGGAACCATGCGTGCCTAGAGAGAGCTGCAGGAGGGACTGGAGGTGAAGATGGCCACAGGCGGCTTTGGCAGCAGAACCACTCAAGAGGAGCCCGGGTTCATGGAACCGAAGTCGGCAGGGGAGGGTTAGGATGGCGGGGTTTGGGGTGAGGTACGGCGGGGGAGCGGCATCAGCGGCTGGAAGGTGCGGCAAGTACCCGGGGTTGTGGTACTGTTCCCGGGCAGGGGAGTCGGTGCTCAGTCGGGGTAGTCGGGGGGGCTGCGGAGGTTAAGAGCAAACGGGTCTAACTGGGGGGTGTAGAAGCGAAAAGTCAGTGTTAGGGGGATATGGCGGGAATGGTGGCAGGGTGCTGAGGGATGAGACCGTGTCCATGGAAACCGTGCAGGCCTGGACAGATCGATGAGTGTGAGAATCTGGGGTGAAAGCGGTGGGTGAGGCGGTTTAGTAGAAGCCTACTGAGAGCCCAGGATCGTGGAGTCCGTGGTCGGGCGGGGAGGCTAAAGATAGCGGGGTTGGGGTAAGTGCAGCTGGTGAGAGGTTTCAGCGGCTGATGGTGTGGCAATGTCCGGGGTGTGGAACTGTATCCGGGCAGGAAGCAGTGTTCAGGCGGGGGTGGGGTGGGGCTGTGGAGGTCCAGAAGCAATAGGCGTAGAGGAACGGGTCCGTTGGGGGGCGCTTAGGCATTGGCTGTGCCAGTACCTCGTACCCCTAGATCATCAGTACAAACATTCCAGTAAGCAGCAGTAACATGTAGAGCAGTGCAGACAGCAATAACAGGTTAACAATGTAGTAGTCAAGGCGCAGTAACTTACAACAAAATTACACACTCTAGATAAGTGCAAGTAGAGAGAAATACCCTGAAATGGGTCCGTTGGGGGGCGCTTAGGCATTGGCTTCGCCAGTACCTGATACCCATAGATTGTCAGTACAAACATTTCAGTGAGCAGCAGTAACAGGTACAAGAGTGCAAACAGCAATAACAGGTAAACAATGCAGTAGTCAAGGTGCAGTAACTTACAACAAAATTACATACTTTAGACAAGTGCAAGCAGACTTCGAGGTCGGAGTTTTGAACTCGAAATGAAGTACATATGGGCAGAGACATATATCACAGTGTTAATGTTGTAAGTAAAATAGGGTAGGAGTAGGAAGGAGGGAGTGGTGGGCAGAGAGAGAGGTTGGCAGGACAAGCTTGGGTAGGGTCATAACAGGCACACTGGTCCGTGGAAAACAGGTGTTCATGTAGCTTGGCAGCTTAAAGAGATCATGGGAAGATGTCAGTCTAAGGTCGGTGGCAGGGGTCCCACACTTGAGGGCTGTGTACCCGAGCGTTTCGAGACCCTCTGGAGGTCACGGCAGCGGGGATTTTAGTAGGGATTTGTCCGAGGATCTCAGCTCACGTGGAGGAAGGGCTGGCTAAAGCAGTTCAGTTAGGGATGCTGGTCTGTTGAGGTCTAATGATGGAGTCACAGGCAGCCCAGGTAGTATAGTCTGGTGGCAGAGGGGAGAGCCAGCCGAGGTC
The DNA here is from genome assembly GCA_016271365.2 of Neoceratodus forsteri. Taxonomy (NCBI): domain Eukaryota; kingdom Metazoa; phylum Chordata; order Ceratodontiformes; family Ceratodontidae; genus Neoceratodus; species Neoceratodus forsteri. The sequence goes on along the minus strand of CM028131.1, from coordinate 706,608,187 downwards.
TTTATACAGTTGGCAGTGATGTTTAAGTCTGGGGCTTTCGAGGCATACCTGCATATATTGTTGAAATGACATCCCATTTTGTAGTGTGGTTATGGCCATGGGTAGGATGGGGAGCACAGTAGGTCAGAGCGGTAGGAGGAGACCTCTGGTGATGGCTAGTTTGGCTGCAGGTGTGAGCATGTAGCTGGATCTGTAGGCAGCACCCAGTTTGCAGTTCACAGATTTACATGTTTCTTGGATGTGCAGGTTTAGGTCCAGAGATTGGTCTAGCAGGATGCCCAGATAACGGAAGGAGGTAACCATCTCAAGGGGGGTCCCATCCAGGTCAAGGACTTTTAAAGGAGAGTGGCAGGACCTCATCTTGTGGGCAGTGCCCAGAAGCATCAGTTTGGTTTTGCTGGAGTTCAGTATAAGGTGGTGGGTGTTTAGCCAGAGTTGGACAGCATGGAAAGCAGATGTCAATGCCACGTTAAGTTGGTCTACATTATTAGAGCTAGCATAGATAACCAAGTCATCTGTGTAGAGTAGAGAGTCACAGGATGCAATGCTGTATGGCAGGTTATTTATGAATAATGAAAATAGGAGGGGACCCAGTATTGATCCTTGTGGCACTCCAATGTTGATGGTAGTACAGTCGGAGATTGATGAGTTAAGTTTGACTGCTTGGGTCCTGTTGGTTAAGTAACTCCTGAACCAGCTTATGACAGGGGTGAAAAGCCAAATTTATGAAGGTTGGCTAGAGATGCAGGGTGGTCCACGGTGAAAGCCTTGGTGAGGGTCGATAAAGATAGCACCAGTAAGCTGACTTTTGTCCATGCTTGTGAGAGTATCAGTGGTGAATTTGGCTAGTGCCGTTGTGCTGCTGTGGTTTCTGGAAACCATGTTGTGCTGCACATGGCAGATTGATGTTTAAGGAAATCAATGGTCTGAGTGGCTACTCAGTTTTCAAGTATTTTGCTGAGGACTGACAGAATAGCTAAGGGTCTGTAGTTTGAGATCTCACTTTTGTTGCCCTTTTTGAAGATGGGGGTGATTCTTGCGGATTTCCAGATGTCAGGGAAGGTACTGTTGGAGAGGGAGAGGGTGAATACCTTGGCTAGAGGATAGGAAATGAGATGGGCGGCCGCCTTTAGTAGGCGAGGTCCCAGTGAGTCGGACTCGGGGCTGGTGGTGTCTGATATTGAGTTTAACAGTTTGAAGACTTGCGATGCAGACACAGCTTTGAAATAGAAGGGCTTGTAAATATCCAGCACATGTTTCTTGAGAGAGGTATCTGCTGGTGCACCGGTTGATAAGGGCTGGGAAACCACAGTTGGAGGTTGAAGTGTGGCAGTATACTGGGACAGATCAGAGAACATCTTATTAAAAGCATTTGCAATGGTAAGGGAGTCATTACAGTGGACACCATATGGAATCATTTCCGAGGGGTTATGGATTGAGAGTGTACTGAAAAGGTTCTTATGTAGCCCTAGAACTTGCATGGCTCTCTGTCTGAGCTGGCAAGTAGGTTCTGAGCAGTATTTGCTTTTCTAGCCTTATTTGCTTTTGCAAGAGTTTCTATGCTGCTTATAGATGGTGTGATCCCTGGGTTGGCAAGTGCTTTTATACTTCCTCCACAGTTTGTCCCTGGTTCTGAGTTGGCTGAGTAGGTCTTTGTGGAGCCACCTCGTCTGTTGTCCCCTGACCCTACTTTGTACTTTCGGGACATGTTTAGTCTGTGCTTCTGTGAACTTGGTGAGGAATTCGTTAAGGGCATCCTCTACTTTTGTAGATTGGTAGATATCCATCCAGTCAATGCAGGATATGTCTAGGAGAAAGACACTTAGATCTAGGTGTGCGAAGTTGGTGAAAGTGACCAGGCGGGACTAGGGGGATGGAGAGGGACTCGCGTGCCAGTGTCAGATGGTGGGTGGTGTCAGTTATAGCATCAGCCAGGGTGCATGCCTTGAGTAATGTGGTCAAGGTCTGTTTGTGAGGATCCAGTCAATGAAGCGTGCCTGATTGGGAGTTTATCATCCTGGTATTTTCAGTGATGAGCTGGTGGAGGTGGAACCTTGGGATTAGGGCTGCAGGGGAGCTGTGGGCAGGGCCAGCCAGTTTAAGTTGACATCCCCAGGAGATGGCCGTTCGAGTTTATGGTTTTGAGGTTAGCTGGAGCAGTTCGTGGAGGCCATCCACCTCTCAGTGGGTGGATTATAGAAGACAGATAATGTGCAGTTTTTTCACCAAGGGACAGGATAGCATGTAATTGATTCGCAGATCGTTATGAGGTTATGGACAGGAACAGGCTTAATGGTGGTGGTTTTTTATAGTATGTAGCAACACCCCACCTTTTCAAGCCCTGGCCTGTCCTGTAAGGATAAATGTGTATCCGGGTAGGTGGCATTGGCGTCCTGTATCACGAGGTTTGAGCCATGTTTCCGTGAGGCAAAGGATGTCAGGTCCAGCTACTTTGGTCCACCGCTCAAGCTCGGCCATATGGCCCAGGGAGACTTCTAATGTTCATATCGTCAAACAGTAGACCTTTTTAGGTTTGCCAGGGGAGTTGCGTACTAAGGGGGCAGGATTCGGTTCCATGTCACCCACCAGTAGGTAAGCGAGGTTGGGAATTTAAGCTGCAGCTACATATGAGATTCGATGAATGACCATTTCTTCCTTGTTTGATGGTGGGTTGAGGGAGATCGTGCACCATTCTTTAGAAAAGAGGTAGTGTAGTGGGGTTTGGCATATTGTTTGGTAAGGAGAGGTTAGAGAAGGAGAAATCACAGAGTGAGAGGGTGTTGTGTTGTATGACCAGAGGTAGAGACAGCGAGGAGTAGTTTAGGCAAACCAGAGAGAAGGAAATAATGGGGGTTAATGCTTGTAGCAGTTTACCACATGGTGACATGATGCACTCCAGTAGGAGACATGTTAAGCGTATTTTTGTTTATATTTTTGGGGGTTAGAAACAAAGTAGCAGGCAGGAGCAGGGAAAAAGGGAGTTAGTTTGAGGGTGAAGCAAAGTTCAGCGAAGTGGAGGAGAATGAGAAAAGGTGGAGAGAGTGGAGAGAATCGGGTTGAAAGTGGAAAAAACAAAAAGCAGGGCTGCTCTCAGGAGGGCTGTTGGCAAGGTCTTTCAGTCAGCCAGTATGATTACACCCCAGTGGTTATGGAGCATAAGGGCCAATGGAAAAGTGGACACTTGTCATATGACCAGCAAAAGCCTATAAAACTGAAGGTCGACTAGGGTGGGTGGGTGGGGGCGGCGGGACCGGTATCCACAGAGGAGCTGTAACACTAGCAGCTAACGGCTCACCTCAGGCGGGAGAGTGAAGCACTCCCACAGCCCTGACACGTTGGGCAGTCCAGTAGCAAAGTGAAAACAGCCGCTTTCAGTGAGCAGTGGGTCCAGCTAGTGCCACCAGCACCCTTACTGAAGAGAGCCGGTGGGAGAAAAGTGTTTTAAAGCGTACCTTACGGCTTTGCGCCTTTATGATGCAAGGGTGCCAGTGGCCCGGCGAGGCTCTGGATTCTCCTTCCTGGGCAAGCGTGCGCAGGCGGCCCCTGTCCACAGGAACTCCTGGAGGACCTGACTTTTTCTTCGGGGACCGCCGGGCAAGCAGTGATCCTATGAGCTTCTTGAGGTCAGGTGGAGGGTCCGCTGGGTCCGGAGGGAGCAGGTCTGAGGCGAGTGGGCTGGAGAAGTTCCTGAGGAGAATAGCAGGGAGAGGCAGTTAAGGTAGGCAGGCCTGCAGAGGCAGACAAAAGAAAGGGGCTAAGGGTGAGAAGAGGGTGGGGATTAGTGACAGGGAAAGCAGGTTCAGGTTGCAGGCAGCTTAGATTGCTAAGGTATTGAATTACCAAGGTTGCAGAGAAGCAGCTGGGTTGAGGAAATTTCAGAAAAGGCAGGAAGGGGCAGAGAGCAGCAGTTTTAGGTACAATCAGTGAAATTGCACAGTCAAGTCAACTAGGATTTACATTTAAGGTCTCAACTGTACTTGTAGCAGGGTTTGGGATTAACAAAGGTGCGAGAGGCAGTTGGGATTTGAAGAATTGAGAGAAGGCGGAAGGGACAGATGGAAGCACTCTTAGTACAAGGAGTGAGAAACACACAGTCTAGGGCAGCTTCAGCTAGATTTAAGGTTAACAGCAGTTCTAGTAAAATTCAGTAAATTTTAGGCAGAAGAGGAGGGTAAAACAGCTGGGGCAGAGGTGAAATTAGTCTAAATGCATAGTCAGTGTAGCCAGGTTAGGAAATAACTTACAAATTAAATTTAGGCAGGAATTACAGTGTTCACAATTAAAGCACAAACAGGCAGAAACCCAAAATGTCCACAGAGGAGCTGTAACACTAGCCGAAACGGCTCACCTCAGGCGGGAGAGTGGCTTGCCCACAGCCCCAAGCTGACGTTTAGGCAGTCCAGTAGCAGTGAAAACCAGCCGCTCGTTGAGCGGTGGGTTTAGCTAGTGCCACCAGCCCTTACTGAAAGAGCTGGTGGGAGAAAGCGTTCTAAACGACCTTATGGCACTGGCTCTTTAGTGGTGAAGGGGTGCCAGTGGCGCGCGGCTCCTGGTTCCCTTCCCGCAAAGCGTGGTGGTGGCCCCTGTCCACAGGAACTCTTGGAGGAGCATGGTTTTCTTCTTGGGGATCGGCGGGCAGTGGTGATCCCTGAGGCTTCTTGGGGTGCGGTGGAGGGTCCTTGGGTCCGGGGAGGAGCAGGTCCGAAGCCCCGGTGGGCTTGGAGAAGTTCCTTACGGCTTTTGCGCCTTTAGCGGTATGGGGTGCCAGTGAGCGGCTGGGCTCCTGGTTCCCTTCCCAGGCAAGCGTGCAGCGGGTGGCCCCTGTCCACAGGAACTCCTGGAGGAGCGCGGCTTTTTTCTTCGGGGACCGCCGGGCAAGCGGTGATCCCTGAGGCTTCTTGGGGTGCGGTGGAGGGTCCTTGGGTCCGGGGAGGAGCAGGTCCGAAGCCCCGGTGGGCTTGGAGAAGTTCCTTATGGCTTTTGTGCCTTTAGCGGTACGGGGTGCCAGTGAGCGGCCGGGCTCCTGGTTCCCTTCCTGGGCAAGCGTGCGGTGGGTGGCCCCTGTCCACAGGAACTCCTGGAGGAGCACAGCTTTTTCTTTGGGACCGCGGGCAAGCGGTGATCCCTGAGGCTTCTTGGGGTGCGGTGGAGGGTCCTTGGGTCGAGAGGAGCAGTAGCAAGCCCCGTGGGCTTGGAGAAGTTCCTTATGGCTTTTGTGTCTTTAGAGTGCAGGGGTGCCAGTGAGCGGTGGGCTCCTGGTTCCCTTCCTGAGAAGCGGCGTGTGGCTGGTGGCCTGTCACAGGAACTCCTGGAGGAGCATGCTTTTTTCTTGGGGACAGCAGACAGCGGTGATCCCTGAGGCTTCTTGGGGTGCGTTGGAGGGTCCTTGGGTCCAGGGAGGAGCAGGTCCAAAGTCCCGATGGGCTTGGAGAAGTTCCTTATGGCATTTGCGCCTTTAGTGGTATGGGGTGCCAATGAGCGGCCGGGCTCCTGGTTCCCTTCCTGGGCAAGCATGCGGCGGGTGGCCCCTGTCCACAGGAACTCCTGGAGGAGCATGGCATTTTTTCTTTGGGGATTGCCGGGCAAGCGGTGATCCCTGAGGCTTCTTGGGGTGCGGTGGAGGGTCCTTGGGTCGGGGGAAGGAGCAGGTCCGAAGTCCGGTGGGCTTGGAGAAGTTCCATACGGCTTTTTGCCTTTAGCGGTATGGGGTGCCAGTAGGCCTGGGCTCTGGTTCCCTTCCTGGGCAAGCATGCAGGCGTGCGCCCCTGTCCACAGGAACTCCTGGAGGAGTGCGGCTTTTTCTTGAGGACCGCCGGACAGCGGTGATTCCTGAGGCTTCTTGGGGTGTGGTGGAGGGTCCTTGGGTCTGGGGAGGAGCAGGTCCGAAGCCCGGTGGGCTTGGAGAAGTTCCTTATGGCTTTTGCGCCTTTAGCGGTATGGGGTGCCAGTGAGCGGCCGGGCTCCTGGTTCCCTTCCCGGGCAAGCGTGTGGCGGGTGGCCCCTGTCCACAGGAACTCCTGGAGGAGCAGGCTTTTTTTCTTCGGGGACCGCCGGGCAAGCGGTGATCCCTGAGGCTTCTTGGGGTGCAGTGGAGGGTCCTTGGGTCCGGGGAGGAGCAGGTCCAAAGCCCCGGTGGGCTTGGAGAAGTTCCTTACGGCTTTTGTGCCTTTAGCGGTACGGGGTGCCAGTGAGCGGCGGGCTCCTGGTTCCCTTCCCAAGCAAGCGTGCAGCTGGTGGCCCCCTGTCCACAGGAACTCCTGGAGGAGCACGGTTTTTTTCTTTGGGGACCGCCGGCAAGCGGGTGATCCCTGAGGCTTCTTGGGGTGTGGTGGAGGGTCCTTGGGTCCGGGAGGAGCAGGTCAAAGTCCCGATGGGCTTGGAGAAGTTCCTTATGGCTTTTGCACCTTTAGCGGTATGGGGTGTCAATGAGCGGCCGGGCTCCTGGTTCCCTTCCCGGGCAAGCGTGCTACGGGCGGCCCCTGTCCACAGGAACTCCTGGAGGAGCGCGGCTTTTTTTCTTCGGGGACCGCCAGGCAAGCGGTGATTCCTGAGGTTTCTTGGGGTGTGGTGGAGGGTCCTTGGGTCCAGGGAGGAGCAGGTCTGAAGCCCCGGTGGGCTTGGAGAAGTTCCTTACGGCTTTTGCGCCTTTAGCGGTACGGGGTGCCAGTGAGCGGCCGGGCTCCTGGTTCCCTTCCCGGGCAAGCTTGCGGTGGGTGGCCCCTGTCCACAGGAACTCCTAGAGGAGCGCGGCTTTTTTTCTTTGGGGACCGCCAGGCAAGCGGTGATCCCGAGGCTTCGGGTGCGGTGGAGGGTCCTTGGGTACGGGAGGAGCAGGTCCAAGCCCCAGTGAGAAACAGTAGGTCCACTAAGGGTCATGTGCTTTAAGCTTGAAGTGGGAAGGTTTAAAAAAGACATTAGAAAGAACTAGTTCACAGAAACGGTGGGAGTGAATGAGTGTAACAAACTTCCAAACAAGGTTGTGGAACTAAAACTAAATAAAGTCTCAAAAGAAACTGAGATGCATTATATAGAGAATAATGTATGGGCAACCATACACAACAAGGATGTGTTTCCATCAAGGAGTTGAGATGACAACATATGGACCTTGAGAGCGAAACACATGCCAAGTTGTGCATGGTTGCCCATATCTTATTTTATATAGTATATGGTTTAGTACACAGAAATCACAGAAGTGTTACTTTCCTAAATAAAAACAAAAAGAAAACACAAAAAAAGTGCAATTTCTTTGTTCTGTTTTATGATCAAAATTAAATTTATAGACTTTTACAAGTTAAAAGATACAACTTTGGACACTGGGTGGTTTAGTAATCAGCTAGGTGCTGGGTGAATTAGGAATTTAAAATGTGTTGACCTTTGAACTGTGCTGAACAACCGCTTGGAATGTGCACAACAGTTTAGAATGTGCACAACAAGGGTTTTTGAGCAGGCTGATTTTTATACAAAACTAAGGCCAACCACATACTGTAAGGAGTTATAAGAAGGGCTAAGGTAGCAAGGAGAGGGGAAGATGAGGTAAATACTTAGGAATCTTGGCACAGACTAGATGGACAGATGTTTTTTTTCTGTCCTTCTGTTTTCTATGTTTATGTCTCCTTCTGCAGTAAAGATATATTGCAGAACACGGGTGCATTGTGGCCACAACAGAAGCGCTAACCAAGAACATAAACTACATAATACAGTTTTAAAATGATTCCTTACCACAAGTGTATGAATCAGAACCACACATTGAATTTATTAAAAGCTCAGTAAAGATGGAACAAGAATGGGATGTGAACCAGTGTTTGAAAAACAGTTTTGTACAGAAAACACTGGCTTGCTGGTTAAATGCAGTTCTCCCTGAGGGGCAGTTTTCAAGTGTATGCTAAAGTGAGTGAGTAGCAAGTGTAAGTCATTAAGAACAGAAGTGATGTATTCATACATTCTAGAATAAGCAAGGAACTGGGCAGGACCATTTTGAACATGCTGAAATTTGAAAGGTTGAGTTTTAGGTAGATCATAAAAAGAAATTACAACAGTCTAAACAAGGGAGATGAGTGCATGAACATATTTTCAGTAGAATTGTGTCATGAAAATTATGAATTCTGGCAATGTTATGCAAACAAGTAAATATATATTTTACAGTAGTCATTCATGCGAGAAGAAAACACTGAGTCTGATAAGAGACTGTTGTAGTTTGCTCCTCTTTCCACTGACATTGACTATAATCACCTTTGATACATGAACACTCCACTCGTCACCCACAAACAAAAAAGGTTTAGGTTAAAACTAGCAACCTTCATTGCGTACGATAAACAAACATAATTCTGACTGTATGAAGTAAATGCACATTTAAAAAAATGGAAACATTTTAGGTTAATATCAGCATTAAGGCACTCCAGGCCAGATATTCAAAACTTTGCTCCACGGGCTAAATTAGCACTGCCTGGCGGGCAAAGTTAGCCGAGCACAAAGCAAGCATATTCAAAAGGAATAGCCCAGGGCAAACATTCTCTGAATATAGCATGGGAATGAGACCAGGCAAACTGGGCTGGGAGTGCAGAGCAAGCGTAGCCCTGTAAAAAGATAGCTCTGAATATAGCAACCCAGAAGTGCAGACCACAACAGCAACACAGTGCAGCAGCGTGAAGGTAGGTAGAGGCAACCTATGTGGCCAATGTGTGTTCCAGCAAATCGTGGACCAGTATAGCTGCAGGGGCAGCCTATGGGAAAGTGTGTATACAAAACAGCATAATATTCCCCGAACCGTTTGCACGGAGCTAACGACGGCATCGGACGGCGCCAGCAGCTAAGCTGCTTGCCCAGCAAGCTAAACTTTGCCATATTTAAAAGTGATATGCAAATGAGCCTACTTAGGTAGTCTCTGGGCAAACAGCCACTGGCATCCCATTATGGCCTGATTTGCATGCAGCTTGCCCTGCATTACTGCAGGGTCCACAGCTCCACCTGTAGGTCAGTCTGGAAGTACAGTGGCTAGGTCCGACTGCAGCTCCACCTGTAGGTCAGTAAGGCAGTGCATGATGATAGCTGCAGGCTACACATGAACAGTACAGCATAGCACTGCAATATCGCACCCCAGGGGACAGCACACCATAGGCACAGGTGGTGGTGATGCTGCATGCAACCATCACACTGTAGGTCATGCTACAGTGCGCAGCACACAATACAGTAGCAAGGGGGCCGCTAGTGAGGGACACAGCAATGCCTATGGTATGCAGGGCACTGATGACCACTGCACTGTACACAGTGACAGGCCCAGCTTGCAGGTGATTACTAACAGTGGACAGTACTGTTATGCTCTTGTGTGATCCACAGATGCTGCACCTGTGGCATGGGATGCTCACAGTGACATATACATGGCCGGCTGTTGTGCTGTGGCATCTGTACAGTTGTGCGGTATGTGGCTGGGGGGCATGTAAGCTCCAACAGGCACACAGGTGGTGGGGTATTCCCACTACTGGCCCATGTGCACTGCATGATGTGTCCCAGCCTTGTGGCCACACCTGGGCTGTGGTGAGGTCTGGCCACCCGTACACCCTCCCCTCAATGGCCACCATGCCCACAGTGCTGCATGTGTGTGATAGCATCTGTTGGTCACCACAGACGTATGGTCTGCAGGTGTGTGCTGTATGGCCACACTACCATGATGTCCCCTGTGGGCCCAATCACCCCTTACTGCCTGTGCTTGGCTGGGACTGGTGGCAGCTGTTGGTATCATAATGGTGCCATCAGTGAGCAGCATGTGTCCTCCATGTCTGGCATTTTCTAAGTGTCATAATCATATGTTAGGGTCAGACAAACACCGCATAAAGCAACACTGTCGCACAAGCTGTTTGCCCAAGGTGAAGACCAACTTTTCCTGAGCGGTAATATGTACCGTGAAAGTCGCTAAACACCTTATGGCACTATCACTGAATATCTCATAGTGCCTGTATTCATGTTCACTTTGCCCCTTGCATATAATTATGGTTTGCCCGGCGCTAATGCAGTTTGCGTGTGCTGTTTGTCTTTTTGAATATGGCAGACCCGCGCTAATCCTGTGCAAACGGTTTGCACACCGCGCAAAGCTTTGAATATCTGGGCCTCCATGGGTTGTATTTACCTTTATAAGTCTAATGTGCATAAGTCTAACTTTCGGGGTATAATGCCCTCAGCTGCATCTCCTTCCTCATGGCCCCCTAGAGGTAGATTAACAACTTTTTCTTCTCAGTTTTGCGCTGCTTCAATTTTTTTTTTTGTCTGGTCTCTTTATCCCCCAGCCAACCACTCCTTCGGGCGGCCACCAGACAAAATACTTGTACAACAACAACTGGATGAACAAAATACTACAGTCACATTTAGAGAAGAGGAATACATAACTCCAGCAATATAAACTTAGTGGCAATTACAGCACTCCAGCAGGAAAACAACGGGGCTTAGTGCTGTGTTCTCTTTTCTGGATTAAACCTTAAGGTTGTAGGCCCTGTACACACTAGAGAGCTTAAAACGGTTTAACTGCCTTAAACCATTTTAAGCTCCTGGATCACGGTTTGCTTTCACACTGTAACACGTTTAAAATTGTGTTCTAAAACCGTGCTAAAACCCCGCTAAGAGGTGGTCTTTAGCATGGTTTTAGCTAAACACGATTTCCTTAATCCATGTTAACAGCAGTGTGTGTACGCAAACTGTGCTGTAACTACGAGTTAAGACAACCCATCCTATGGGAAAAGTATTTTTTTTAGTGACAGGATTTAAAAAAAAAAAAAAAAAAGCTGTACCGGGTATTGTCTAGTAGCCCTTGAAGAAAAATTACTCACCTTAGTAATTGCTTTTCTTCTCATGGAGTCTTGCTGTATTAGGACTATAGCAGTCAGCCTCAGCCTCTGAACTGCCCGGAGAGGAAAGGGTTAACTCCAGAGAAGTCTGGAGTTCATGCAGAGGCGCTGTTCAAAGTTCTATCTGTGCAGTTTGAAGTCAAACTGCCAGATTCTTTATGAAACTAAACTAATATAGCAAGTCTGTGTGGAAAAAACCTACACTAGCCATTGGCTACCTACCAGTAGTAGAACTACAAAAACACACAACAATCACAGAATAGCAACAAAATTATTAAATATTGTTAGCATTACTGAAAAAAGCATTAACAGACCCCCTCTTCCCAAAAGACTCAAGTCCAGGGCCTCCCTTCTCTTGATGCCAGGTGCCTTTTCACTGTGCCTCCTTTATATCCAAATGTTGGTTTGGTTCCTTCCATCCTACTTTACCTTCCTTATATCTTCTCCACCCTTTCCTTCTACCTCTCTGCAGCAATGTTTCCCATCCTCTTTGTGTTCCATCCAGGAAATCTACTGTTGATCAAGCTGCCTTCTCATATTGCTTTCCTAAACTCTGGGCTACCCTTATCCTGGCAACTCACCCTGCCTCTCCCCCTTCTTCATCTTACCCTCTCTGCACCAATGTTCTGTATTCCTTTTCTATTCCATCCAGGAAATCTACTGTTAATTAAGCTGCATTCTCATATTGCTTTTCTAAACTCTGGTCTTCCCTTCCCTTGTAAATCTGTTCCTTTTCTTCTACTTCAAGTCTCTTCTTTGGGACTTTTCCACTTTTACCTGCAACTGTCCATGACTCCATACCTCATACTGCCCCCTACTAATGAGGCCATATTGTGCCCCCATTATGACTGTTGGGGTAATTTCCCTGTGCCTATCCACACTAAATTTTTATCTATTGCATGTACCCTGTACTGTTTTGTCTTACAGTGTTTAAGATTATGCTCCTTTGATGCACTGCACTGCTTGTATGAGACTGTTATTTTTGTAATGCTGTTAATTAGTATTCATTTTTGTGCTTTCTACCAATCCCGATGCATCTAGCAAGCTGTTAGCTATCAGCTCAGTATGTGTTTCCTGGTAAAACTTTTGAAATTAACAAAATAAATGTATCTTAGTTTCTTTCAGCTTTTCCAGCTGTACATTTGAAATTGGTTACAGTTAAACAAAAGAGCTCCCATTGTACAACCTCTTTAGCAGGTACAAATCTTACCTCCTATTTCTTGGATTCTTATTTATTTTGGCAAACTTCTTTTATTTAATTAATACAGTACATCCATAGCTCAGGTAGACGGAAGCATTACAGCTGTAGAGTGAATGGAATTGTAGAGTTTAAATTATACTTCAGTATTATCCCTCTCCCTATAATGTCTTTCGACCTGAGACTTTCTTAGATGGAATGCCAAAAGCTTCCCTGCCCCATATCCATGTTTATTGTATGCCTGGTTCACGTTTCTGAGTCTGCCTTCTGCTTTCCTGTTTATCAGTTCTTGCAACTCAAGGTTAACAGCCATCAACTGTTTTTCAGACTGCCTGCCCTGGATTTCTTATGCATGCTTTCTAATGAGCTTACTTGTCTTCAAGTTTGTTTTTTAATCTGGCCTTTTTTTTTTTTTTGTCTTGAGACATATAGTAACAATATTTTTCCTCTTAGAAAAGCCTTTAACACATCCCATACAAATTCAACCATTGAGTCAGTCTGAATATGGACTTCACAAAAATCTTTAATATCATTCTCTATGCTTTATCCACAGTTGTCATTTAATAAGGAGTCTTATTCCAGTTACCCAAGTCAATTTTGAAATCTGCATATTTATAATATGGGCAATGCTGGATGGGCGATTATGCAGAACCAGGTGTGTGCTGCCACAGGGTGATTTCTGTTTCCCGCTAACCTTGAAAGCGAAGCTCAAGAGGGCTGTGGGTAACAGTACCCTCATGTGGAGAACACACTGGCTGTACACAGACTTGTACATCCAGTACTTTCTATAGTGTATAATGCCCACATAAATGACCTAAATATACTGTTTTCATCAATTAATTTTTTAAATGCAAAACAAACAGGATTTGTTTGCTGCTGCCTCTTATTCTGGGGTTCAGGGCTGGTTGCTAGGGTCAGTGGTATGACTGTTAGGTACCAGATGTCATTACATCTATAGCATAGATGTCCACTGGCTGCCACTTGTGTTTGGGAAGGATTAAAAAAAATGGTGGTTGTATTTCTCACTTAGCAAGACGACACTCAGGAACTGCATTGGATTTTGTGATTAATTTAAAATATCCGGTTGATCCTGAATTGAATTTTGTGTATAATTGAAAATATTTTGTTGATCCTGCATCTACAGGGATTTATGTGAGTGATCATGCCATGCAACATTTTATCTGGTTGATCCTGCATTCAGCAGTTTCTGTTATCTTAGCTGGTTTTAAAACTGTTTGACTCGTGCACTTTCCAAATCAGATGGAATGATGTTGCACTGTACCACAGAAGGTACAATCATGTTCCATGACCTTTGAGCTATGGTACAACAGCATTTCAGCTGAGACGGAAATCGTGTTGAACATTCCATAATACACTAGAGGTTTATATTACATCTTGTAAAGTTATATAGTGTACCTAATCACAATTCATAATTTATTTATTTGAAAATGGTGACTGGGAAAGTCACCCTGAGCCAAGGCTTGTTTCAAGTGTGACCTGGGAGAGGGGAGAAGTGATAACATACACAGTAAATGCAAACAACGGTACAATGATAGTTCAGGTAGGTGGTCAAATGCCTGAACAACGGCACAATGTTAAGTGCAGGCAAAAATCAAATTACAGGTAATGTCATATGCATTAATTTATGAACAGCAGCAGGCAGCCACATATGAGGTACATAATCCAGCAACACATCAGGCAGCAGAAGGAGCAGAGAGGAAAGGTCTTTTAGGGGAAAAATAGGAGCAGGTAGGAGCAGAGAGAAGTTTGAGCTAGCGTTTATGGGACAGATGGGAAGGATAGAGGAGAAAAGTGGATGGGAGATTGTTCCAGATGGAGGGAGACGATAGGTGAAGGTGGATTGCCCAACAGGAGAGTGAGGAAGCAAGAAGGTATGTGAATCTTTACAGTGAAGAGTATACGAGCCGGGGAGGTAGGGGAGGGAGAAAGGAGAGGTAATGAGGAGGGAGCCAAACCAATATTTGGAGAACAAGAAGCACAGTGAGAAGGGCGACACAAAGGAAGAGTAGTGATCAACAGAGAGGTATAGAGGGAGGAATGATGAGTATGGGAGGGGGCACTGGCAGCAAAGTGGCAGATGGAGCTGTAGGGGGTGTCTAGTCTGGTGAGTGAGGGGGATGGGGTGGTACCAATTACTAGTTGTGTAATCGAGTAGAACCAGTAACATTTTTCCTAAAAGTGGTGATCAGTCTCTACATCTACCAATACCATTTCCATTTACTTTATACAGTCTCTTAATATTGTCACTATTCTTCTATTTGTATGTAACCCCCCCCCCACCCATGAGATGAGGAACTTGCTAAATGGCAGTCATCAGACCTTCAGGTAAATGGTGCCTAAGTTCAGGTGGTATTGGGAGCTTCTTTAAAGCAAGCACAGGAAATAACAATGTACAACTCAATGACAGAAACAGAGACAGTTATTGAACAAATATGCATTAGAGGAAAAACTCCTAATGCCTATCTGGGTTTCAAGGGTGGGGGTGGGGTGGGAGGAAATGAGGGCCAAGAGATGGGTATTCAAGAGGTACAAGGAAAAGCAAGAAGGGCAGTGTGGGTGGATTGTTACAAGAAACAGACAGAGGTGAGTGGACTGGTTCACAGGCAAAAGCAGAAACAGATTTAAGGATAGCAGAAGGTGTAAAAGGGACTGGGAAAAGGACTTTTTTTTTATATATATATATCAGTGACAAAAGGAAAGCAGTAAGGACAGGCTAGAGACAGTACAGTACAGAACATGTTCCAGAGTCAGTAGGGCAGATTGTACGAGGAACAGCTTTCATATCTGAACATGTACAGTACATGCTGAAAAGTAGGAGGAAGAGGTAGACATGATTGAGACTTACAAGTTCCTAAGACAGATAAAGTCGATAGTGAGGCTCTGTTCACCAGGAATAGGGACACAGTCACAAGATGGCATGGGTGGAGGCTAGTTGGGTGGAGGCTAGTTAGGGAAAATTTAAGAGAGAAGTTAGAAAATTCATCACAGGCAGAGTAGTGGATCAGTGGAATAGATTGTTGAAAGAGGTGATGGGCGCATGGTCAATAAATGGATTAAAGTTTGAGTGGGACAGATAGCATGGAATTGTAGGTTCTGTTGGGGATTTGAGGGTCAACTCTCAGAATAAAAATCTTATTCCACACTGGGTCAGAGTTGGCCAGAGAGAAAACTGGGCAGACTGGATGGACCTTGTGCCTTTTTCTGGTGTCATGTTCTCTGTTTCTAAACTAAATAACTGACTTTATTTAAAGGTCAGGAACTAGGTTCTGGAAAGAGGGCAGATAAGGGTCAATGCAGCCACACAAAACACTTGCACTCTAGTAGTAGTAACCCACCAATATCCAGTCAGATATTGATCAACAGTCCCTTCCCACTGGTGCACCACTATACCCAAAGGCCACATGGAGAGCTCTCAGTTTCTTATGTGTGCAAACAGGAGGCAGATGTTGCATGCCTGATAGCAGCTGGAACGTGGTACCAATAAGTGGTGGTTGCTGGGAATCCCAAAAATAATATTTAACACCAAAGTCTTTATTTAACTGCTCTCAGTTGAATAAGCTGTCTGTTGGCCATAATTTCTACAATTTGCAGTGAAATGTCCAAATACCTATTTGACTGTCCCTAAGCTCACAACGCAGTGTTGTTAGGAACCACCCTGATTTCAGTACTCAAGACCTGGATACTAGGAGCTGCAGCAGTCACACTGGAGTGTCCTCTTCAGAAATGCTAGGTAGTAGATGAACTGAAAACTGACTGGAGGAATAATTTTTTCCCAGTAATTTTTTTTATTTACAAACATCAACATATCCTGTACATATACCCATAAGGTATCTTCAATATATTTCCTCATACATTTGTTGATTCTAATACTTAATATCATAGTTTAATGCCTTATAACTCCACATATTTAATTATTCTGTATATACATACTGAAGTTGGTGTTATATTCATTCATAATGTCTGAGAAAGAACAGTTATGTTAAGAACTTACCATAACAGGAGATCTTCAAGGAATCTCTGTCGGGTCACACCTGCAGAACTTAGCCATCAGGCACTAGGATCCCATGGAAACCTTTCTGCAGCAGTCTACTAGGGGCTGCCCACGCCAACGTCAGGTTCCGTCACCATATAAAAGCATGGGTGGCCCCGTACCCTCCTCAGTTCTTTCCCTAGCCGGAGGCCATGAGACAGGAATCCCACTAGGGAAATGAGAAGAGAGAAAGGTGCCCAGTGAGCAGAAGGGCTGGAGCAACAGGACAGATGAACTGGAGAGACAAAGAGGGATGGGGGGAGGGACGGCATGACCTGATGACAGAGATTCCTTTGAAGTTCTACTGTTATGGTAAGTTTCTATGTAACTGTTGTATCTTCTTTGGGGATATCTCCGTCATCAGGTCACACCTATGGAACGAGTCCCAAGCAGTGCTGTGAGCAAGGACAGTCTGGGTGGCAGGAGGACAGAAGCCTATGAAAGAAGGCCCTGAAGCACAGCAAGGCCAAATCTCACCCTTCTTTGGGATGCAATGTCCAGACTGTAGTACTTGGTGAAAGTGTGGACAGTACTACAAGTGGCAGCAGTGCAGATCTTGGCTGTAGACATGCTTCTGAAACAGGCAACTGAAGTGGCCATGCCCCTGGTGGAATGGCCCTTGACAACCCCAGTAAGTTCCTTACCATACTTCCTGTAACAAAAAATAATACGGTTGGCCAACCATTTGGACAAGCACTATTTTGAAACTGGAGCACCCTCTATACCACGGGTGAAAGAAACAAATAACTGTTTGGACTTCCTGCAGTCCTTGGTATAGCGTGTATAGTAACAAAAAATTCCATGCACATTCAAAGTATGGAGCAATGCTTCCCCTGGACTGGCATGCTCCAGATAATAATCAGGCAGGTGGATGGATTGGCCGAGGGTAAACTCAGACACCACCTTAGGAAGAAACTTAGGGTTAGTACGTAAAGAGGCCCTGTCTTTGTGGAAAATCAAATAAGGCTGCTCACACATGAGAGCCTGTAGCTCTGAATTCTTTGAGCAGAAGTAATGACAACTAAAAATAACGTTTTCCATGACAGAAAGCATAGCTCACAAGATGTGGCTGGCTTAGAAGGTGGCAGGGTCAGCTTCTCCAAAACAAAATTGAGGTCCCAAGCCAGAATTGGTTACAGATGGGAGGCTTCAAGTGGAAAATGCCTCTTGGAAAGGTATGGGCCACATCCAACTGTGCCACTGTACGGCCCTCGATGGGCACATGGAAGGCTGATGTGGTAGACAGGTACACCTTAAGGAAGGAGTATTTGAGACCGGCATCAGACAAGGCCAGGAGATACTCCAAAACCTGGTTCACCGGACAGGTGAAAGGGTCCAGTTGGTGGGAAGTGGCCTAGATAGCAAATTGCTTCCACTTCATAGAATAAGTGGCCCTGGTTGAGGGTTTTCTGGCAGCCACCAGGGCATCAGCTATCTTCTGAGACACTCCAAACCAAGCAATGGTTTTGTCTTCAGGAGCCATGTATGCAGATGGAGGGACCTGAGGCCTGGATGGACCAGGGTCCTCTGTGCCTGTGTCAACAGGTCCCAGAAAAGGGGAAGTGGAACTGGAGGCTCTACAGTCAATTGCTGTAGTAATGGAAACCATATCTGCCATGGCCAAAATAGGGCCACCAGAATCAGGGCTTGCGCTCCATCTGTAGTTTGATGAGAACTCACTAAATTAGAGGGAAGGGAGGAAACATGAAAAAACTCCCTTTCCAGGAAAGGGACAACATGTCTCACCAGAAAACTCCAGGCACTGGATGTAGAGAGGAGGAACACGGCAGTTTTATTGAGTAGGGATGCAAAAGGTCCAACTCTGGGAGACCTCACCTGTCAAACAGATCATCTGTGACAGAGGTCAGCAGTTCCCACTGTACACTTTGGACTGTGACCAGCTGAGGCTGTCCGCCAAGGTGATTTGGGCACCTGGATGGCTGACAGTTCTAGACCATCATCTAGAGCCCAATACCAGACCCTCATTGCTTCCCAGCACAGAGGACAGGAATGTGGTCCCCACTGCTTGTTGATGTAATAGACTACACTGAGATTGTCCAACTGCACCAATAGAGGATCCGGGAAGAGATGGTTCTGGAAGGCCTGAAAGGCATAGAACTGTCCTCATTTCTAGAACATTTATGTGGAGGTGAGCTCAAGGGACCAAAGGCCCCAGGTCTGATAGGGGCCTAGATGGGCTCCTCAACCCTGACCAAAAAGCATCCATGGTGAGGATCTATTTGGGGTGGGGAACAGAAAGGGAAAGTACACTTACATAAGAACTTACCGTGAACAGTAGATTTTTGAGAGGAGCTCTTGCAGCAGGTAATACCATTAGGACTGAAGCCGGCAGGAGCCAGGACCCCACAGAAAACTTGTAGCTAGCAGTCTGAGCCAGGGGACCGCCGCTGGCGCCATCTCAGTTCTCCCACCGGAGACACGGCTAGAAACCAAATTGGAGAACTGAGCAGGAAATCCCCACCATGTTCTGGTGACATAAGAACCAAATCACTAGCCTGGGGGATGGAGGGTTGGAAAGCCACCTGTTTCAAGAGCTTCTCTTGAAGATCTGCTGTTACGGTAAGTTCTTACATAACTGTACTACCTGACTTTGAGGGTGGAGCTCTTGCAGCAGGTAATACCATTAGGACTGAGTCCCAAGCAGTACCCAAGGATAGGCCCAGGTCTGAGAGGGTGGTAGGAAGATATGCTGAAAAATAGCTGAAGCTGATGAAGGCACTTATGAGAGTAGGCCCTGCAGGACTGCTGAGTCCGAAATCTGCTCTCCTTCTGTATGGCGATCCAGGCTGTAATGCCTGATGAAAGTGGACTGAACTCCATGTGAGCTGCAGCACAAATATCTGCCAAGAGATATTTTGAGTGTTGCAAAGGGAGAGGCCACTGCTCTGGTAGTGTGGCCCTGACTGTTCCCGGAGGTGGTTTGTTATGATGCTGGTAGCAGAAAGTACTACATTGCACCAGCCAATGGGCTAGTGACTGTTTGGAAACAGGAGCCCCAGCATCTGGCCAGGAATGAGATGAACAACTGGTCCTACTGTCTGGAGGAGTTTAGTTCTGTTGAGGTAATACCTCAAAATCCTGTGAATGTCCAAGGTGTGCAGCAGCGCTTCTCTTTGACTGATGAATTCCGGATAATAAACTGGAAGGTTAATGTCCTGCTTAAGAGTCAGCATGGCCACCACCATTGGAAAGAACTTAGGGTTTGTACACAGGGTCACCCTGTCCCTGTGGAAAACGATGTAAGGTTCCTTACACATCAGGGCATGGAGCTCAGAAACCCTTCGAGCGGAGGTGATAGCTACCAAAAGGAGGGCCTTCCATGAGAGGAAGCGTATCTCACAGGAAGCTGCTGGCTTGAAGGGAGAGTGAGTTTCTCCAGGATGAAAAGTAAATCCCAAGGAGGAACGATGTCTCCCCTGGGAGGTATGATATGCAAGACCCCTCGTAGGAATGTCTTACAGACGTTGAGCTGTGCCAGTGTTCTATCTCCAAAAGGATCATGATATGCAGAAACCGCACACATGTACACCTTAATGGATAAATATCTCAGTCCTAAGTCCAGAAGGTGACGGAGATGTTCTAGCATGTGCCTAGCCGGACAACCCAGGGGATATAGGGCACGGGCCATAGCCCAAAAGACATAAGCTGCTTCCATTTCAGAGCATAGGTGGCCCTGGTGGAAGGCTTCCTCACTACAACTAAGATCTCACCCACCCTGCTTGACACCTCCTAGCTCTCTTCCACTAGGACTGCAGGAGCCATGCATGCAGGTGAAGAGAGTGAAGAGCAGGATGGATGAGTGTCCCCTGCCCTTGAGAGAGCAAGTGGTGGACAGTGGCAACTGTACTGGAGGTTCCAGGACAGTTGCTGAGCAATGGATACCAGATCTGATGGGCCATAGAGGGGTCACCAGAATCATTCTGGCCCCTCTGACTGCAACTTAAGCAGTACTCTCTGAATGAGGGGAAAATGAGGGAAGGCATACAGGAACTTCCCTGGCTATGAGAGGGACAATGCATTTTGCCAGAAAATACCACGCCCTGGAGCGAGTGAGCAAAAATGTTGCAGTTTGGCTTTGTACAGGGACGCAAAGAGGTCCAACTCTGGATGGCCCCAACAACTGAACAGGTCATCTGTGACTTCTTGGAGCAATTCCCACTCGTGATTCAGAGAGGAAGAGTGGTGGAGACTGTCGTTGAGAACGTTCTGGACCCCCGGCAGATGAACTGCGATGAGATCCAGTCGGTGTTCTACTGCCCAATCCCACACTCTCATTGCTTTTCTGCAAGGGGTTACAATGAGTCCCCTTGCTTGTTGATGTAGAAGACCACTGGTGTGTTGTCTATCTGCACCAGGAGAGGACCCACAAGAGTTGGTCTCTGAAAGTGATAAGTGCATTCAGCACAGCTCTCATTTCCAGAGCATTTATATGCAGAGTGCTCTGTATGGCAGACCAAGACCTCAGGGTCCTGTGATCCCCTAAATGAGCCTCCCAGCTAAACAGGGAGGCATCTGTGGTTAGAGTCTGAAGAGGGGTGGGGCTCCGGAATGGGACCTCTCCTGCTAGACTGTCGTGATGGAGCCACCATTCGAGAGAACGGTGTACCGCCCGAGAAATCTGGATTCAGAGATCCAGATCATCCACCGATTGGTCCCATTGGACCCTGAAATGCCATTGGAGGGTCCACATATGCAGTCTGGCTAATGGCACTGTGGCTACGGCAGCTGTCATATGGCCTAGGAGTTGAAGAACAACCCGAGTGGAGGAAGAGGAGGCCTTCTGGAGCCTGCTGGCCAGATCCCGAAGGTGGCCTGCTCTGTCTGGAGGTAGAAAAGCTCTCCCCTGCTCAGTGTCCAGAATAGTCCCTATGAATTGCAGCCTTTGTGTTGGCCAAGGATGTGATTTTGGCCAGTTTATTGTGATCCACAGGGAGGAAAACAGATCCTGTTTCTCTTGTAAGGTGATATGGGGCTCCTCCTCCGATTGAGTGGAGAAGAGCCAATCATCCAGGTAAGGGTAGACGAAGAGGCCTCTCCTTCGGAGGGTCACCGCTACCACCACTAAACACTTGGTGTAGACCCTGGGAGCTGATGAAAGGCCAAAGGGGAGTACCTTGAATTGGTAGTGCTCGTCCCGGAAGCTGAAGCGCAGAAACCTTCTGTGAGACTTCAGGACTTTGATATGCATGTAGGCGTCTTGCATATCTAGGGAGCACAGTCAGGCCCCTTGACGGAGCAAGGAGAAAAGCCCTGCCAGAGTGACCATCCAGAATCTCTGGTATTTTACTGAGAGATTGAGCTGGACGGTCCTTTTTCTAGGAGCTGTTGGATCTCCGCTTCTAGAAGGAGACTGTGTGCCGGTGGACAACAGACCGGAGTGGGGTGGGGGTTTGTCCAGCGGGACTGAGATGAACTCTATTGCGTACCCTTTTCGAATGGTGTCCAGTACCCACTGGTCCACCATTATACTGGACCATTCAAGTTGGTAATGCACAAACCGCCCTCCTACCTTCTCGTTCTGCCTGTCCCTGAAGGGAGGAGGGGGGAACAGGGAGTCAGGCAAGGAGTGGTGGGGCCCTGGGCCCAGGAGCTGAAGGTTTGGGTCCTGGAACCTTGAAGGGGCAGGGTGACCCCAGCTCTTGAACCCCTTACCGTGGGACTGTTTGCTCCCCTGTCTCTGCCCTTGTCCTTTACGAAAAGGGCATTGGCGGGGTTCCTGAGGCTAGGATTTATACATCCAGTGCACATCGGCCACCGCTTTCCCCGACTCCTGGAGTTGCTTGATGATCTCTTCAACTTCCGGGCTGAACAAAGCGGGACCCTGAAAGGGGGAATCCAGGATATACTCTTGTAAGTCTGGCTGGAAGCCCATGAGCCTAAGCCATGACTGCCACCTCCTGCATACCCCTGAGGCGGCTGCTCTGGAGGCCATATCTATGATATCATAAGAACACCCTTAGGCATGTTTGTTGATGTCTAATCCTGACTAGGGCACACGCCATACTTCCTGCTCGAGTCGGAGTCTGGCATAGAGTTGACGAGGTCCATTGTCTTCTGCCACAGCGACTGTTGATAGGTAATCATGTGGGCCATGAAGTTCAAGGACCTGATGGCTCCAGTGGCTGAGGAGAAGACTTTCTGGCCCCAACCGTCTAACTTTTTAGAGATGGGATCCAGAGGTTGGGAACTCAAATGCTTTGGCTGGGAACTTCTGCTTTAGCAGCCATGAGGACCAAAGAGTTGGCCTTCGGTTGTTCAGCTAGAAAAGGTTCAGACCTCAGAGGCTTATAAAGTCTGTCCGCCTTTAAAGTGACTGCGGGTACGGAGGATGGTGTATGCCAGGTCAGGCGGGTCACATCCTGGAATGGTTTCACGGACGGGGGAATAACCAAAGGTTTGGGTTCCTTCTCTCCAAAGAACTTGGCTAGGCGCTTGCACTCTGGATCCAAGTTCTCCGTGTCCCACTTGTATATAGCCTGGATGTGCCTCATGATGTCCAAAAAAAGAGGGGTCATCTGGGGGACTGCGGGAAATCTTTAGGTCCCAGGGAGGGAGGACAAAATTCCCCATTTGAGTAAGGCTCTGATTCAACGTCACCCTCATCTGAGGAGGATGTGACAGGAGGGGAAGAAGGAGGTGGAGACGAAGGACATTTCCTTCTCTTCCCCTTAGGGTCAGGACATGGGTGCTCACCCTCACCCCCCCCCGAGGCCCTAGGGTGGGAGGGGGACCCATGGGTGGTGGAGGAGGGACAGTGTCTGGGGGTCTATACAGGAGATCCCCTTTTACTGCATTCCATCAGCTAGTAGAGACCTCCGATGTCTGCTACTGGGACGACTGCAGGGCCGCGCCAGGTTTGAGGGACCAGGTGTCGAATTTATAGGTGCAGGCATCTGAGGCTCAAGCTCCTTGGGGCAGGAGTCAGGTCTGGTATCCTGGTGTCAGTGGGCTGACGACTGATAGCACCTTTGTCTTGTGGTCCGGGTCCGGTGGCCCTGTCAGGCGTCCGGTCCCTGGAAGAGGGGTGGATGGCTGGTCTTCATCTGACGACTGCCCTGTGTCAGGCATTGGGGAGCGGGATGACAGAGTAGGCGACCAGCTAGGTTTCGCTGACCTGGGGGTGGCGCACCTTAGCCGGATGAGGGAGGTGTCCAAGCCCGGGCGGCCTCCTGCCTGCCTGAAGGTTCTTCTGAACGCTGCATTTGTCTGAAGAACCTGGCCTATCCTGAGCCCTGGACAGGCTTTCCTGGGTCGACCCTGAAGGTTTGAGGGGTTGCTGGTCCAGGGAAGTGTGGTGTCCTGACATGGCCAACTCCTGATGTTTGCCCCGAGAAGAGGTGGGAATGAACTTAGACATACTGGAAGGTTTGGACGACTGGGCTGGAAACTAACTAGACCTCCAGCCGGAGGTCGAGGAAGACAAGGCCTCGCTTGGCTGGCGCACTTAGGGTGGATTCAGACGGCCTCGATCCTTATCCCTGTGGTGATGCTTCCCCCTGATTACTTATCTCTCAGAGGGGAATCCCTGGTGGGAGAGGATGAGCTGGCTCCTGATCCTTGCTGCATGGTCACAAGCTTCTTCTCGAGCAGAAAGGTCTTGAGTGCATTGGCCCTCCTGGTGCGTGTCTTCTGGTTAAACTTCTGGCAATGTGTGCAGGTGTCAGGCCGGTGTTCTGGGCCTAGGCAAAGGAGGCAGGTCACATGGCTATCTTTGGCCGGGATCTGCTTCCCGCACGCACACTTTTCTTTTTGCCGCGGTGGGGAGGGCGACAACATACACGAGGCATTTGTTGAAAATGCTGAAGAATGAAAAATACTTGTCTTTCATTGGCTGTCGACTGCTAAGGAAGGCATCCAGGAGCCGAACCACGGGTCGACAGCGGAAAAGAACTGAGATGGCACCAGGGGACCACCCCTATATACCATGTGTGATGTTGGGGGCAGTCCCCTGCCTCAGACTGCTAGCTAAAAGTTTTCAGTGGGGTCCTGACACCTGCTGGCTTCAGTCCTAATGATATTACATGCTGCAAGAGCTCCACCATCAAAGTCACATCTCCCCTTGGGAGACTGACCAGATTCATACACCAGTAAAGCACTGCGCAAACTGGTGAAGCGACAAGGACCAGTTGATCTAGGTTGCCTGAACACTGATCCCATTGGACCCTGAGGATCCACTGTGAAATCCTCTTGTGCAATCTAGCCACAGGGACCATCGCAATGGCCACTGCCATGAGGCCTAAGAACTGGAGGAAAGTTCTGCCCGGAACATGCTGGCTCTGAGCCACCTCCTGGGCCTAGGAAATAAGGTGGTCCGCCCTGTCTTGAGGAAGGAAGGCCTTGCCCTGAGTAGAGTCCAGGACTACCCCTATTTATTTTATTTATTTATTTAAAAGTTTCATTAGGAAAGCATACCGAGCAATGTTGCTCTTCCAGATGCGCCCTGGGGAAGTGGACAGGGACAGAGCAAAAATCACATGGTAATGAATAAAGGTACAAACGACAGTAACAATCCAAGCAACCCAAACAAGGCCGAATACAGTAAACAAAGGTTACAAGTGCGGTGCAAGGGGGCATTCAGTGTATGTCAGGAGGGAGAATGGGGCTAGAGGAGAGAAAACAGCTGCAGGAGTGGGAGGTGAAGCAAAAAAGAAGACAGGTGAGGGTACAGTGGGAAGTAGCATGGCAGATGAGAGTTGGAAGGGAGTTCCAGATTTTGGGGAAACGATGGCAGAAGGCAGCTTGACCAATGGATGGGCCTGCCAGAGCACGGGGAGGGGACTGCCAGAGGACGGGGTCAAAGTTACGAAGGGAGTAGGTGGAGGGGAAGGGGGAGATGGAAGAGGAGAGAGAGAGGGAGGAGAGAACCAAACCAGTATTTAGCTATGAAGTTGGCACAATGGGAGAGACTTTGGTCTTCAAGGGAGGGGAAGAGAGAGATTGGTAGAGGTCGCAAAAGTGAGCGCAGGAGGGACAGTCAAGAGCAAAGTAGAAGAAAGCTTGGAAGAGGGTGTCCAGTCTGACTAGGGAGGTTCTGGGAGTGGCACTGTAGACTACATCACTGTAGTCAAATATTGGGAAGATAATGTTTTGGACAAGTGTCCAGTGGGCCAGTTTGGACAAGTGTCCGGTGGGCTGGCAAAGGGATACATCCACAGTTCCTGTACAGGGCACCAAATTTAGGGTGCATTTTTTTGTGAATGGCATCCACATGTCCAGAAAAGTTGAGGTGTTGGTCCAGCCAAACCCTGAAACACCTAAAGGAGGTAACATCCTCAAGCATTGTCCCATCAGGGGTTTGAAAAGAGGGGAGGGAGGGGTGCCTAGAGTGTCTGCCTCATGCTAAAGCTCATGGAGACTGCCTTCTTGGCATCCAGGAATAGTCGATTTGAGCAGAGCCAGTTGAACGTTATCTAAGTCAAGCTTGAATCTGACTACACCTCAAAAGGGAGGGATCAGAGTTTACAGAACAGTGCTGTCTGCATACATATGGATAAAAGAGGAGAAGCATACAGCAGGGAGGTCATTGAGGAAGACTGAAAATAGGAGGGCCAAGGAAAGAGCCTTGGGGGATGCCAGTGTTGATAGGGGAGGGGACACAGAATCTTCAATCCTGCCTAACTGAGACCTACTTTCAAGGTAGGAACTGAACCAGTTAGTGTCACTGGCTGAAAGCCCGGCTGAAGACAGTTTATTGAGGAGGACGGCATGGGAGACGGTGTCAAATGCCTTGGCTAGCTTGACATAGATGGCCGAGATGATGAGGCCCTGGTCCATGCCAGAGAGGATTGAGTCAGTTAACCTTAGGAGGAAGGCGGCAGTAGAGTGGTGCTTCCAGAAGTCAGACTGAAAACGGGTGAAAAGGAGGAGCAGTCAAGGAAGGGAGAGAGCTGGGACAGCACAATGTGCTCCTGGAATTTGGCTAGGATAGGTAGAAGAGAGATAGGTTGGTAGTTACCAGGGGCAGAAGGGTCACCGTCTTTGGGGAGGGTGATAATAGTGGCATGCTGGGACAATGGCAAGAAAGAAGGAGAGGTTTAGGAGAGAGGCAAGAAGAACGGCACAGCAGGAGCGGACAGGTGGAGAAGCTTAGAGTCCAGGCCATCAGGGCACTTTCCTTAGCAGGATCTAGTGCAAGAAGAGATTTAAGAGTGCCCAAAGGGGACATAGGGGGAGAAGAAGGAAGAGGACTTGGAAGTCAAGTGGGAGGAGAGACTGGAGGTGAGGGAGGGAAGGGATGAGAGGAGAGATGAGGCAGGAGGTGACGAGGCATTGAACTCAGGCGTTTCAAGTAGTTCAGACAGAGAGGAGGTGCCCACTTTGAGAACAGGGATGGGACTGGGCCAGAGGGCAGAAAAGGACATGAACCACTTTCCAGAATTTTGATGGATGGTTAATATTTAATTGAAAGGTGGTCTGGAAATATTCTGCTTTTGTAAGGCACACTGCCCCGGTGCAGGTGTTCCAGAGGAAGCAGTAGGCTGGTAGTTAGCAGGAAGCCAGTGGATATGTGGACCTTCCAGGCATTGTCGCGAGCATGCAGGCATGCCAGTAATTCACCTGTAAGTCAGTGAGGTGGGAGCCTCTCACCATGTGTAAGCGGGAAAAACTACCCATACATTTAAGACTTTGATTTGAAATACTAGGCCAAGTCAATGGAAGAAGCAGTGGAGATGAGGGTCCAGTCATTGGTAGCCAGGGCATCAAGAAGGGGGGGCAAGGTCCAGAGATTTGTAAGAGAGGGTTAACAGGAGTTTCGGTGGAGCTTTGGGATGAAGGGTCTTGTGTATACAGTATATCATATGATGATCACTTAATGAATCAGGTAGGATACCTGAAGCGACAAGGCATTGTGGGTAGGAGAATAAGACCCAGTCAATGAGGGAATGATTAAGGGATTTGGAGTTTAGACAGGTGGGCTCACTGATTAGCTGGGATAGACTGAGGGATGAGATGTTACTGTGAGTTTTGAAGAGGGAAGGGGAGAGCCAATTCAGGTTAAAATCACCTAGAATGTGAAGTTTGCCTGTGGAGACATGCACCAGGAGAGTAGACAGGAGATTGGTGATAGATAAAAGGGGAGACCTGGACAACATCTGGTTCTCCTTTGCTTGCTGATGTAATAGACTACACTGATGCACTACCCATGTACTGTAATCTCTGAGAAGAGGTCAGCACCAACTTGGGCCGACTGACCGTGACACCCAAGAAGTGGAACAACTGCAGGGTGTGCTCCAGGGTGAAGAACAAGAGCTCTGGACTGGGCTTTCAGCAACCAGTTGTCCAGGTATGGGAACACATACAGGCCCTTGTG
This sequence comes from Neoceratodus forsteri, assembly GCA_016271365.2. Classification (NCBI taxonomy): domain Eukaryota; kingdom Metazoa; phylum Chordata; order Ceratodontiformes; family Ceratodontidae; genus Neoceratodus; species Neoceratodus forsteri. Next base: position 706,580,774 of record CM028131.1, on the reverse strand, counting down.
CCATAGGGCTGCTGCCACAGCTGCTAAGCACTTGGTAAAGACCTGTGGTGTAGAGGATAAGCCAAAGGCAATACCCTGAACTGGTAATGCCCCCAGAACAGAAACACAGGTTCTTTCATCAGCGCCAGGTGGTACGTTGAATTTCTGCCAGGATTCGCAGGGTTGTGAAACATTCTGGCTAGGCCCAAGACAGCAGACACAGAGCTGGTGTTTGTTGGTGGACGAAATCCTCTTTCCGCTGCAGCAGTGATGGAAAAGAGCTGATGAAGGAGTAGTTCTCGACATACAAAAGGAGTCACTTTTAAATAAAAGTGATTCAATGACAAAAGAATATAAAAGGTAAGTAAATTTTGGCAGTCAAACTGAGTGATGAAGTGACCAGGGAGTCTGTGAATGAATGGTTGACGGCAGGAAAGAACTGTGGAGTGAGCGTGGCCACCCATGCTTTTATAGGGTGAGTGACATCAAGCCTGATGTCGGCATGGTGATCCCCTAGTAGACTGCTGCAGAAAAGCTTCCGTGGGATCCTAGTGTCTTACTGCTAAGTTCCATATATGTGACCTGATGACAGAGATAACCCGGAAGAAGATCAAGAATTACTTTACTTCTTTGTGCTAGTGTGGTAGGAGTATTGTCTTATCACATTAATTAAACTTGAGTGTGTACTTCTCGTACATATCTAGAGTTTCAGTATGGGGGAGGACTGATCCAAGTTTCTTCCAGGCTATTCCATGAATATTCATTTTGGATTATATTATGTTCCACCATAATTTCTCATAGCATATGGTTTCCCTTAATATGTTTCACCATCTAAATTGTTCAAATATGGGAGTAGAAAAAGAGTTCCATCTATCCAATACTATCCTTCTGGCTGTCAGAGTGCCTTGAGCAAAAATCTTTTTTGTACTGTATTGTTAGTTAAGTCGGTCATAAATGATCTATTATTGAAGAAAAAGATATTACTGTGCATTGGTATTTCAATTTCTAAAATTGTCTCTAGTAAAATTCTTATTTGTTTGTCTCCACCTAGGATAGATTTTCAGGCACTCCCACACAGAGTGGGTCAAGTTTCCTTTTTCACCGCATCCATGTCATCAATTACTATTACCATTTTGCTAATTTTAGCTAAGTTCTCTGGGTGTAGTATACTGTATGTTCTGTCAATTATTTTCCTTTGAATAGTTTTTTTTGCTCCTCCCAAGCACCCCCACCAGTTACCTCACATTGGCTGGGACCACACCTTAATTAAGCCAATTTTAGGTTGATGCATCCTATATCAAGGAAGCCATTTGAGGCGGATGCAGTTTAGGAGGGACCCAGCTGATGGGTGATCTACCTTGATGATGGCAGCAGGGTCACTTCACAGCAGGGCCCTGAGGTGAATACCAAGAGACCCCACTGCTTCTGAAATCCAATTAGTAAGTTGCCAATATAGGCTGAAAAATATGTTTATTGTTACATTTACTCTTTTGATTGGGGTTAAGGGTGTGCACTGACTTTTGTTGTTTTACTCCCTAGGTATGCTCCTGCCTCAATCCACCCCCACTGCCATCCACTGCCCCCATATTGGCAGCTCCTCAGAAAATCCTGATGTATCCCTTCATCGGATGGGTATCCCCCTTCTGAGGGAGAAGGCACCAGAAGGTGCATCTCATTGACCTGGATACTGTGGGGGTCAGTCTGGGCGATCCAGGGCTCTGTGGCAATGGGGACTGGTGGCCATCATCCTGTCAATCAGGAGGCAAGTTTCCATTTTCTGGTCCACCCCTTCTACCCTGATTGGGCCTACATGGGGACAGCAACCTAAGGTGGGGACGTGTAGGGCGTGTTGAGACTTCATGATCCTTGCATGTCACCCAATCCACCTCCAGGCGCTGAGCCCTGCTCACCCCCAGGAGGGAAGCATCCAATGGATGCTCTGGATTTCCCCCCTGCCAGATTCCACTCCTAACACCCAGGCTCGGTGCAACCTGTCACCAGCATGCCAAGCGAACCCTTCGGCTCGGCGCGAAGCCAGCCCAGATACTTTAATCGTTGTTGACAATTCTAGATTTAGCCATTGCTGATTAGACAGGCCAATTTTTGCTTCAGAATCCCATTTCAGATTAATTTTAAGGTTATGATCTCTACTTATTTTAATAATTTCATAAGAATTCCCGGCTAGAATCTTGTCCATGACTAACTTGATCTTATTAGACTATTTTGTCAATAATTTGGGAAAATCCACCAATGGGTTCTTTAAAAGTAATTACTAATTTCTTTAAACTTGTTTTTTCAACACATACTAATGAAATATAGCAAACATAGATGAATTGTCTATAGCTTTTACAATTTGTTAATAAGGTATACATTTCCTCTTGTACAACAGATCCTTCCACTTTCTATAAATCATTTTAACTGATTCATATATCTTAATATTTATATCTTTAGGCCATATCTTATGATTTTCCTGTATATCCACAAAAAGCCACGGTATAGCTTCTCTTGAACATTTCTTTAACGCCAAATTTACCATAGGTATAAAGGATGAGAAATATGGTATTTCTTTCTTTTTTATTTTAGTAGGTGAATTCCTAATAAAGCTAGTTGCTTTAAATCCATTTATTCCATGAATTTTTTTTAATTGCCTCATACAATAAGTGCTCTGGTTTAGGGAAAAAAGCCAAACCACATATTTAGATGGTGGGACAAACTATACATTTTTAGGTATTGACATCTCATTCCACCAAGGTTTATAGGCAATATTATGTTCCAGAACGCCATACATGGTTTCCCACTTCTCCATAAACATTTTGAGAAGATACTTTTCATATACAAAAAACAGGCTTCAGGAGAACCAAAGATATTTTGTAATGCATAAATGTAAAGAGGCAAAGCCATCATTTTTATTTTATCAGTTGGTCCCCATAACGGAAGGGCAAGATTTTGCCAATTGTTTAATAATTGCTTTATTTTTGTTTTTGCATTATCATAATTCATTTGACTATTTATTTTATGATTATTTGTTAGGATAACTCCTGATCTTAATCTGTGTATCTATTTGAAAATAATTAACATAATTTGCAATATTTTCTTTTCTATTAGATATTTGTATAATAATTTACTTTCATTCTAATTTATAACCTGATAAATGGGCACATTTTCCACTTCCTCCATAATGGCAGGTGGAGATCTATTGATAATTTTTATGACTAATAAAATATCTTCTGTGAATATGCTTATTTTTGTTTCTGAGTAATCTATCTGAACTCCTTCCATGGCCCGATTCTTCCTTATTTTTTGGAAAAATAGTTCCAAGAAAAGAATAAAAAGTGAGGGGATAGTGGGTAGCCTTGAAGGACTCCATTGTCCAATGAAAAAGTATGAGATAAATAAGAATTTGTCGAATATCTAATTGCAGTTTTTAAATACGATGCAGAAACTATCCTAATTACATTATCATGTACACCCCTTACTTTCAACACCTCAAATGTATATTCTTGGTTTAAAACATCAAAGACCTTACTAGCATCAATAGCAGCAGAATAATACGTTTCATTTTTTACAATTACGTCTTGAATTAATGATTTCAAAAACAGCTTGGGCTCTCCTTGTAGCTTGCAGCATAGATCTATATCTATCCCCAAGGTCTGTGCCCTTTGTTCTGGTGAGGGCTGGCACAACTGGTTTTATCATATCCCCCTATTATTCTCACTATTAATTTATAATCAGAGCTAATAGAGCTTAACAGAGCACATCTGGCTGGCTGATTCTTTGTCTTCCTTAGCAATTAAAGCTATTTGAACCTCTTGCATGGTTACAGGTAATTGCCTGATGCCATTCACCCGCTCCTGTAACATTTGGCAAAACCATGGAATCAACTTCTCTATGAAAGCTAACAAAAATGAATTAGTAAAACCATCTAGCCCAGGTAATTTCACTTGGTAATGATTTTATCGGTTCCTGGACTTCTGTTTTTTTGTAAAGGGGGAAAGGAACAATTAAATTGTGTTATATTAGCTTCCTTAATATAGTCTCTTAAGTTATTTCTCTTAAGCAGAGTTATCTTCTGAAAATATCCTCGTAGTATATACAAAACATGTCGCTATCTCCTTATCTGCATATTTCATTAGACCATACTCATTTTCCATTGCTGTAATTATATTTCATTCTTTTGTTTTCTTACCAGAGTTTCCAATCATTTTCTGATTTATCTCTATGTGTATATTTGGCACATTTCATTCTTTTGTAATTTTGTATTGTTTCTACATAAATCAAGTCCTGTTTTTTATATTTCATCTCACATCATCATAATGTTTGGTATAGTTTTTAATCATTAGTTTATCTAGTTGTTTTATTCTTTTATCTAACTGCTCATGTGTTTTATGATGCTTATTTTTCCATACTTGATAAGATATAATTATACCCCGTATTGTTGCTTTCACAGCATCCCACAAGTTAGATATTCTACTTTGTCCAGAATAATTATAGAACCAAAATGATTGTACTGAAGTTTTAATTAATTCAACAAAGGTATCATATTTTAATACTTCATTATTAAAACATCATATTTTGGTACTTTATATTTTTTTCATTACTTACACACATACTGTATCTATCATTATCAAGGCATGGTCTGATATTACAATTGAATTCATCTGTTGTAATAACATTGTTGGCTGTTGTGATGTTAACCTTTCATAGGATGTGATGTTTTATCTAATGATGGAAGAACTAGAGCAATTATATCCAGGGCTCCAGATAAGGTGAGTACCGACCTATTTTACTCGCTTCATTTTAGGAAATAGTCTTTAGAAATTTTTTAATGAGTACCAATACTCATTCAACATTTGTAAATGCTGCACACCCACAGAATAGTGCTTTATAACATAACTGGTGATTCAAAAGGATGATTTTTTCCAGATTTACAACACTCGTACACATGCCAATTTTGTTTTACTCACTATATTTTAAACTGAGGAGTAAATTACTCATGCCTATCAACATTAACTGAAGCAGAGTTGGCACCTGATCAGTTCTCATCTAGAAAAAAAACTACACCATTTTTAAAAGTGTACTCCTTCACTCCACTCCGTCCAGACATTTGTACGCAACTGAATTTGGTTTTACTCACTTTACTTTCAAAATGAGGAGTAAAGTACTCATCCCAAAAAATCTTATCTGGTGTCCTGCTTATATCACTGGCTAGGACAAGCTGCACTTCCAATTTAACTATGTGTTCTGTTATTTTTGTCAAAAAAATCAGAGTACTGAAGAAATGGTCAGTAAACAGAACCAATCACTAGAATTTGATTACTACTTTTAGCTTTGGTAAGAATAATGTTACCTTTCTAAGCCCTAAATTCATAGATTAGTTGAAAATCTGAGTTTTTCCTTACTGTTACTGCAACCCTGCAACTTTTTTTATTTGAAATGAATAATAATGTTATTAATCTCCACCTCCTTTTAAATTTGGCCATTTTATACTTTTGCAGGTGTGTTTCCTGTAAACAAGTAGTTTTCAGTTTGTTTTTTGGTTTTTATATTTATTTATTTATTTACCGGGTGAGTGCACTGATTCAGTGGACCATTTTCAGGCATGACCTGGACTATGAACATGGCACATTGAATGTACAATACAAATTACATCAACTTAGAAAATATACAGCAATGTACAGCTACATTTACATTAATTTAGAAAATGCTGACAGGTACATAAGGCACACAGGAAATACATGGGATGCTTCAGATAACAGAGACATATGCAGAAGCAGGGCAGCAAATGCAAAAATGGATACAGAAAAACACAACTTGAAATACAATTTGTATATAACAATATTCTTGCATGTTTAATGGGTGAATTAATTCCTTTTACATCTGTGGTGGCAAAATTTATTTTAGTAAGCATTGCGCCTTCATATATTCTGATAATTTAAAATATTTTTACATGTTTAATGGGTGAACTAATTCAATTTACATTTATTGTATGGTGGCAAATCTTATTTTAGTAGGTATTACCATCAAGGGAAGGCTGGAAAAGGAATTAGTAAGAACCTCATGGACACATCTCAGAATGATTTCAGAAAGCAGAGATCTTGTATAACTAACACCTTAGTCTTTTACGAAAAAGATCAGCAACTCATTAGATAGAAATAAACTGCTAGATGTGCTATATTTAAGACTATCAGAAGGTTTGACATGGTACCACATGGAACCCTCATACAAAAGATGCAGAATTTGGGCATTAATCCTATAATACACAAGTGAGTCACTAGTTGGTTGACAGACAGAACACAAAAAGTTTGAATCAGGGGCCACATGTCAGAGAGTGGCATTGTGGCTAGGGGCATGCCCCAGGGATCAGTGTGGGGGCTGGTGCTGTTCTCAGTGTTTATAACAGACATGAATAAAGCACTTAAGAATTACTGTATTAAATTTGCAGATGATTCAAAACTTGGAGCCGAGGTTGGGGAACATGAGCAGGTGGCGACCATGCAATAGGACTTGGACAAATTATATGACTGGGCAACAGTAAATGGCATGCAGTTCAACATCAAGAAGTGTGTGGTGATGCACTTAGGTAAACATAACAGACAAAGTAGTTACATCCTAAATGGCACCCAGTTGAAAGAAACTAATACGGAGAAAGACCTGGGAACACTAGTCAGCAATGACATGTCCTTTAGCTCACATTGCCATGAGCTAACTAATAAAGCAAACAGAATAACTGGTCACATTAGGAAAGCTTTTGTTTCAAGGAACATGGCCTGTATAGTGCTTCTGTATAGAACATTTGTTAGACCGCACCTGGATTATGGTAGTCCACTATGGAACTCGATCTAAGGAGGGATGTAAACAGACTGAAGAGGGTTCAAAGGAGAATGAATAAGATGGTGAACAGACTTAGTAGGGAACCATATGAATCCAGACTACAGAAGCTTGACCTGTACCTGTGGAAATGAAACATCAAGAAGACCTTTAACAAATGTATCGCACGCCAAAGACAGATAGCTCGGGATTAAAACCTAACAGGGTTGAGTGCTTAGCAAGTCACAAACACCAGCTAAACTTGACCTATCCCAAGACAAATCTCTCCTGTGCTCCCAGGTCGCTTCCTGTAAAAAGCTTTCAGCTTAGTGTGCTATACCTGGTTAAACAACTAAATAAATACATAAATTTTAAAAAAAAAATCTGAGGAGAAACTTCTTTACCCAAAGAATTATACCTTTGTGAAATAGCCTCCCTAGAGGGGTAGTGGAATCAAATACCTTCCTGACTTTCAAGGGAAGGTTTGACAATCATCTTCTGCATTTTAACTGGGAACATATGCCTCGCTAGAGTGGGAAACATGCACAATGGGCCTCAAGCCTTTAGCTCGTCTTACACTCCTAGTATTGATATTTTCGAAGGATTTTAAGTGCTACAGTATATCATCCTTCCCCTCTTTATCACTACATATTAAGCTCACACTTAGAAACATTTTTATATCATTCCTAGCGCATCTCATTCTCTCAATATCCAAGAACAATTTAAGCTCAATACTGGCTGACATTATAGTATTATTTACATTTAAGAAGGTTGTCAGATGAATCTGTGAAGACTGCTCAAACAAGATACCTCTAGGCAAGGTATAGGATATGGTCACCTCTCCCTTGTCAATACCATCTGTACATTTCTACTTCCTGTAATGTAATACTGCATCTGTATTTTGTTTTGTAGTTGTTACTCCCCACAACCCTTCCCAAGGTAACAACCAGAAATAAGCCTTGGCTCAGTGTGCTTTTCCTGGTTACCAACTTTACATCAATAAATAAAATATGAGGATTCCTCACCTGTAACAGTAGTTCTAGGAATGGTATATGGTGCACATCCACACTGTGGCACTCTTCCTTTTCTCTTTAAATCAGCCTGAATGTCTTTAAGCTAAGCTCTTCCCATCCACCCAGGTGATATCCTCCTCAGCTCTGTCCCATGATGTTGGATCTTGCATGCTGGAAGCAGGGATCCGTGTGCCACTTGCCGGCGGGAGGTCGTTCGTGATGCGCACTTATACTACTCCCCAGAGCTATGGTTACAGTGAGCAACCCTCATTCTCAGGGATGGGATATGGTGCACTTGTCCACTCTGTGGCAGACTTCAATCAGTTGGGAAGGAGAGGCACGGTGCACAGCCCGATTTAGGAAACAGGGAGTGGAGAACTGAAGCCCCAAAACCAGCATCCCAGCATGACTCAAGGTCAATGTGGTGGTAGGAAAAGAAGGTGTGCTGACTTCCAGGAAGTACCTGCAGATTTCCTGGACAGAGGCATCCTGGAAGCCACCGAGGCAGCAATATGTCTGGTGGAATGAGCCTGGTTCTCACGGAGGCTCCCTACCAGCCAAACTATAGCAGAGGCAATGCAGCATACAATCCACCTGCCAATCTTCTGCTTAACTGCTGGTCTGCCAGGTGTGGCTTCAGTGTAGGTGACAAGGAGCTGGCGAACCTCTCTCCAAACTCCAGCCATGCACTCCATATAGTAAGCAAGTGCTTGACTCAGCTCCAGTGTGTGAAGCCTGTGCTCGGCCTCTGAGGTTGGACTTGTGAAATACACTAGGAGATTGATCATCTGGTTAAGGTGAAACTCCAAAAACGGAAATTACGTACCTACCATAATTCTTGATCTTCTTGGACGGAGTCTACACCACTCACTCACTCACACTAATGGGACTATGCTGAAGGTGCTAGGACTGAGCAGGAGCCAAAATCTTCAAGAAGGTTGGCACTGAGGTAGGGCCACATGGAAGCGGTGCCACAAGACTGCTTGTGCCATATAGACTAGCCGGCATCGTCCTTTACCACCTCAGTACCTTTTTACCGAGGAGGTGCAGCGAACGAACCTATGTCGGACATAAGGTAATCTGAATGACCCGTATAAGAAGAGTCAACACAACAGAATCTTCACAGCCAGCCATTAAGGAAGTGAAGACCAACAACAGACAAGTGAGCTTGGGGGATGGAGGGTGGACGTGTGAATGAGTGGTGTCCAAGAAGATCAAGAATTATGGTAGGTACGTCATTTCCATATTTTCCTGGACATTAAGTCTCCACCACTCATTCACACCAATGGGAGAGTACTGAGCTAAATAATCCCCCAAGAAGGGCGGCAGGAGAGAGGAGTTCACTTAGGACAGGAGTCCATTAAGGATTGTCCTGCCAAAGGATTGATGCTGTCTGGCATGGACCTCCAAAGCACAGTGTTTCACAAACATGTGCATGGAGCTCCAAGTAGCTGCACTGCAGATGTCAGCAATGGGCACATTTCGTATTTCTGCCAGAGAAGTCGCGACCGCTCTGGTAGAATGAGTGTATATGGATTTGTCTAGTGCACTTACCCGGTCAACAAAAACGAACTAAACTAACTAAACTATACCCTGCCTTCCAGCTTAACCTGTGCCATGGAATAGCAGTGGCGAAGACATGCCACTAGCCATGCCAAAATACATCTGATGGCAACAGGCTGACCCAGCTAGGCCATGCTGAATGACACAAAGAGACACTTTGATTTGCGGATCTCTTTAGTTCTGTCTATGTAGAAATACAAGGCCCTCTTAACATCCAGAGAATGCAATGTACATTCTCTCTCATTCTGGAAGTTTGCAAAGTAAGTCAGAAGAACCAAGGGCTGGTTCACATGGAATTCTGAGACCACTTTGGGAAGAAATTTAGGATAGGTTCTGAGAACCACCTTATCCTTGTGAAATACTGTGTAAGGAGGGTCTGTGACTAAGGCATGTATTTCAGATACTCTGCAAACAGAGGTAATGGCTACAAGGAAGGCGGTTTTCCAAGTCTGGAACTTCAGCTCACATGTTGCTAGAGGCTCGAAAGGTTTATGGGTGAGCATGTCTAGCACAAGGTTAATATCCCAGGTGGCTACCGGTCTCCTAACTGGTGGCCTAGTGTGGAGTATACCTTCAAGGAATCTCTTAACCAAGGGTAGCTGGGCTATAGACATATGAACATACGAAATTTGCCAGCAGATAAAGGCCTAGAGGTCTATCAAGTCTGCTCGAATGTGCAGCTAGCACCCCTTATTCTGCAGCTGCCCCTTCCTTCCACCCTTCCCCTTCATTGACCCTCCCCCTTGTCCTGTCCCATCCCCTTTTGAAGCAGTCCACTGTTCTACTGGATACCACTTCTGCAGGTAACGCATTCCACCCAACCACCACCCTCTCTGTAAAAAAGTGCTCTCATCTCCTCCTGAACCTTCCTCCTCCAGTCTTATATCATGGCCCCTGGTGTCCCTCCCTCCCTTACTTTGAACAGCCCCTCTGTACCCATCTTGTTTATTCCTTTCATGTACTTAAAGGTTTCAATCATGTCCCCTGTCCCTCCTCTCCTCCAGTGAGTACATGTTCAACTTCCTCAGCCTCCTCTCGTATGATAAGTCCCCCAGCCCCTTGATCATCTTTGTTGCCCTGCGCTGCACCCCCTCCAGTAACTTAATGTCCCTCTTCAGATATGGGCACCAGTACTGCATGCAATACTCCAGATGCGGTCTAACTAATGACCTATACAGTGGCAGAATCACCTCCTCCCTCCTCGAGGATATACGCCTTGCAATACAACCCAGCATTTTGTTGGCCTTTGCAGCTGCCTTCCTACATTGTGCCGAGTTGTTCATTGACCCTGTAATGAGCACACCCAGATCCTTCTCCTCCTCTGTCTGGGCTAGCTGCACTCCCCCCAGCTGGTAACTCCTCCTTGGGTTCTTCATCCCAAAATTGAGCACCTTGCACTTTTTAGCATTAAACCCCAGCTGCCAGGTGTCTGACCAGGTTTCAAGCTTTGCCAGATCATCCTGCAACCCCTGCCATCCCCCTAGGCCATCAAATCTACCCACTTCAATCTCCTCAGGAGCCATACGTGGAGATGAAGGGACCAGAGACTGGGGTGGACCACTGTGCCCTGGGTCAGAAGGTTCGTAAAAGTGTGTAAAGGTTCGTGATAAGCTGAGATCATGCAGAGATGGACCTTCACAGTTGAATACTGTAGTCCTGAATTAGACAGGTCTAGAAGATACACCAAGACTTTGTTTGCTGGGCAAGAAAAGGGATCCAGGGAGGACTTTGCACACCAAATGTAGAATCGCTTCTACTTTACCGTGTACGTTTGTCTAGTAGCTGGCTTACACGCTGCTAGGAGAATGTCCAATACTCTACATGAGGCATCATATCTACCCACTTCAATCTCCTCAGGAGCCATACATGGAGATGAAGGGACCAGAGACTGGGGTGGACCACTGTGCCCTCGGTCAGAAGGTTCGTAAAAAGTGGCAATTGTCCCAGTGGAATTTTTGATAAACTGTTGAGCAACAGAAACCAAATCTGATGAGGCCAAAATGGGGTGATGAGGATCATTCTGCCCCCTTGTGCCTCCAAGCTTGAGCAGCACCCTCTGAATTAAGGGAAGAGGAGGAAATGTGTACAGAAAGAATCTTGTCCACCACAGTCTGAATGCATCCTAACAGAAAATGCCAGGTTCTGGATTTCTGGAGCAGAACAGAAGCAGTTTTGCATTGAGTGGGGACATAAAAAGGTTCAGGCCCGGTGTACTCCACTCTTCAAACAGCGACTGCATGAAGTTTACGTCGAGAGATCATTCGTGAGAATCCAGCTCCGTTCAGCTGAGGCGATAGACTAGATCGTTCTTGACTCCTGGGAGGTAAACTGCCTAGATCAGGGCTTTGTGCTCTAGGCACCATTCCCACACTCTCATCACTTCCCTACACAGGGGATAAGAGTGCGCCCCACCCTGTTTGTTGATGTAGTACATCACCGCTTTGTTGTCCATCTGATGGAGAATTATTTTGCGACAGAGAATGTCCTTCAGGGCTCGGACAGCATACAGAACAGCTCTCATTTCCAGGACATTTATGTGGAATATAGAGTCATCCTGACTCCATAGACCTTGGGTGTGGAGATCTTGACAGTGAGCTCCCATTCAAGTAGAGAAGCATCTGTGATGATGGCGATCTGAGTTCCAGTGGAGTAAAGGGAAAGCCTTTCAGAAGGTTGTCTTCTTGAGTCCACCAGGTGAGAGACCACTTGAGAGGTTCCATTACCTTGATGTGAAAGAACTTGGGGGGGTGGTCGGGGACCACTGAGTACTGAGCATCCAGTGAGTGGTCCTCATGTGAAGATGAGCCAAGGGCACTATGAACACAGAAGATGCCATGAGACCCAGCATACACTGTATTAATAGAGATCGGACTGAGTCATTCTCTTTGATGAAGCAAGCCATCTGGAGGCTATCATTCCTCCTGTCCTCCAGGAGGAAGGCCCTTGTGTTGGAGATATCCAGAAGGGGTCCTATAAAGAAGAGTTGTTGGGGAGGGCTGTAGCTGTGATTTTTCCAGATTCAACAGGACTCTCATGGATGTGAGGAACCTGGAAGCTATGGAAATTGCTTCTTGTGTCCCTTCCCTTAAGGGGCTTGCTAGGAGCCAGTCATCCCGATATGGGAAGACTTGAATTCCGAGTTTCCTTAGGTGCGCCGCGAGAACTGCAAAGCACTTCATAAAGACTCGTGGCACAGAGGAAAGTCCAAAAGGCAGTACTCTGAATTGGTAGTGGTGACCCAGGGTCACAAATCGAAGAAACTTTGGTGGCTCGGATGTACTGGAACGTGTTGGTAGGCATCCTGCATGTCCAGGGAGGTCAGCCAATCATTTTGATGAATCAGCAGTAAAAGTGCACTGAGTGGTATCATTTTGAATTTTTTCCTGAAGAGAAACTTGTTCAACTTCCTCAGGTCTAGAATAGGGTGCATGACGCCTGTTTTCTTTGGAACCAGGAAGAAATGGGAGTAGAAGCCTGTGCTCCGCTCCTCCTGTGGAACTATGTCTACTGCCCTGTTGTTCAGAAGGCCATGAATTTCGGAAGCAAGGAGGTCTGACTGAGTTACTGATAGCGTGGGCTGTCATTTGGGTGGATGATCCAGAGGGGTTTCTGAAAAATTCAGAGAATAGCCCTCGCAAATTATCTTGAAAACCCATTTGTCTGATGTGACTGACTTCCACTGATTGTAAAACTGAGTCAGCTGCCCCATACTGCCGAGGATGAGCCCCCCCCCCGGGCAGCTGAGGAGGGACCTGGGCTGGATTTTCAGAGGGTGGCACTAGGCGCTTTTGGGCCCTGTGCCCTTTGCTGTGTTTTCTATTGTGGCTGAAGGGTTTGATTTTTGTTGAAGCCCCCTCTGCCTTTGCCATGAAAGGACTGACGGTTATGAAGCTGTCGGCGGTTCCTGCCCCGTAGAGGGGCAATAGGAGCTGGTCTAGCAGTTTTGATAGCCATTCTAGTTTTCTGAGTGGCTTCAAGTGCCTGCTCCACTTGTGGACCTAACAGATAAGCACCATCAAATGGTAAGTTCATGACACGTTGCTGGGCATCATTGTGAACCCTGAGGTTCGTAACCACGAGTGACGACGGGTACATATCCCAGCTGCTGCTGCTCTAGAAGCAGTGTCAAAGACATCCATAGCAGCCTTATGTTGCTGATTATTGGACTCAATACCTCTAGTGATAGTTTGGAGGAGCTCTGAGGAAATGTCAAACTCTAGAAGAGCCTCCACAGAAGCTATTAGTGAATGCCAGAGGGTATACTTACATTGAGAGAAATGTTTGTTTGTTTGTGAAAGTTTATTCCTTACAAGTACAAGGAAAGGGATGTCCCAGTTGAGTGGTTAGACTCATTTACAATGGGGTCCATAACATACAAAGCACATTATACATACACATAACTCTATAAAATCCGAGTCATACAAAATATAACAATGTCAAACTCACATATAACTTGTCTGTTAATAACCATAACATAAGTAGCTAGTGTTAACCATACTTCTTATACAAAATGACTAGAGGAACATCAACAATCATAATGAAGAGTGACCATAAAAAGTATAAACTTTTAGTTACAGCCACAATTGGCTGATTGAATAGGATTTTGACGTAGCCACCTTTTGATCTTATTCCATGGTACAATTACTTTTGTTCTCAAATAGTCTGGTAGCCCACTCCAAAGCTTGGGCCCACTAACTTTTAGTGCAGAGTTCCCTCTTGCTGTTCTAGTTTTTGGGATTTCCAATTCCAGATTTTGTGCTGATCGCAAACCTACTTTAGATGTATGTGTTTTAAACAAATCGTCCAAATAAAGTGGAGACTTTTTCTTTAAGCACTGATAAGTTAGGTACAAAACATGTGAATTTCACGCCTCCAGAAGACAACTCCAGCTTAGAGCACTGTACATAATGCGCCAAACAAGGAGCGCCTAATGCAAACCTTGCAAATCTATTCAAGGCTATATCCAACCTCTCTAATACAGTTTTTGAGCACTGGCATACACCATGTCTCCCATAGTCAAACAAAGGAATTACTGTAGAGTTGATATGATGTTCCTGGCTTTATTTGGTATACATCTTTTCAATCTGTAGAACCTCTAGTCTACTATGTAATCTTTTAATCAAGTTGTCAACACGATGTCCCATTTTAGATGTATGTCCAACCAAACTCCCAAATATCTGTACGAGTTTACCTGTGTTAGTGTTTGATTAATAGATGTTTCAATTAAAAGTGTATTTGTTATGATTATCTGCTTATTTCTGAAAAGCATAACTTGAGATTTTTTGTTTAATATTAAATTTCGCAACTTATAATACTCCTGTAAAATATCAAAATTCCTTTGAAACACTTTCTGAATTTCCTGAAGTGAAGCACCTTCTGCATATAAAATCACATCATCTGCATATGAGTGGTGCCCCACCCCACTTAGGAGGGCACCAGCTCCATTCATATACAGATTAAACAAGAGCGGACCCACCACTGCTCCTTGAGGGACCCCTGATTTAACCAGTGCAAACTAAGATGTAAACTTTCCTAGTGTAACTTGCTGGATCCTACCAGTCAAATATTCCTTAAACCAGTTCACAGCCACCTAGTTGAGGCCAAGGTCCTTTAACGTGTTCAACAGGATTATGTGACTAAGCATATCAAACACTTTAGACAAGTCGATAAATATGGCCCTGACCAGGAGGCCCCGTCCAGTGAAGACTGAATATCAGAAGTTACCTTTATCAGAGCTGCTGTTGTACTATGGCTGGAATGAAAACCTGACTGGTACAAGTTATATATTTTATTTTCTCTAAGTAATTCTGTAACTGGTTCCCACAAGTTTTTCAAACAGTCTGGATATTATGGGAGTAGGATATTGGTCTGTAATTCTGAATTTCATTTTTTTGTATAATGTTTTTATTTGCTTTTCAGAAGTGCAACAAACAGACAAATACACAACTTAATCATTCTACTAACAATATAATAAAATAATAATCAACCATTCACTTCATTTCAGATATATTCCATTCAAGTTAAGTTAAATTAAATTAAATTAGATTGAAAGTGCAACCAATATACTCATGCTCTTTACATCCGCCCCTTGTCTCTTTCTTTATTTTCACACCTCATCTACTTCACTCATTATTACTTTCTTCCTTTTATCCTTCATCAGGCATCTCCACTTCCATTTAAATCATGCTTTCTTCACCCATACGCCATCCTCTTTAGTCTCCTCTCCCTCAACTTACTGTACCTTCCCATAGTATCCAGCTCTCTCCCGAAGAGAAGCTAAGAATGGGGCCCAACCTTGTAAATCCTTCCTCCCCCATCACATAAGTTAGCCTCTCTGACCCCAATGTCTGCAGCACCATCCTCCACCACACTTGGGCTGTTGGTGCAACTTTGAGACCGGGTATTTTGGATCCCATGACGAGCCAGAACATAGAGTACCCTGATCCACCTAGGTAGCAACGTCCATTCCTCCTCTTCTCCATCTTCCACCCCAAATAAGTATCCCAAAGGATCCAATGGCAACTCCCTCCCAGCAATCCTTCCCACTCTAGACACCACCTCCTTCCAGTATTTCTGCAGTATCGGGCATTCCCAGAAACAATGCATATACGTCCCCCTTCCCGTTCCACACCTCCCACATAAAGGTGATACTTCAGGGTGCGCCTTATGCACAATCATCGGTGGGTGGTACACCCTGTGAATAAATTTAAAGTATGCCTCCTTATATTTATTGCAGGCCATAATCCCAGAATGCATTGGGAGCAATAGTTTCCAGTTTTAATCCGTTATGCATCTGCTGAGGTCCCTTTCCCACAATGTTTTTGTTCTTAGTGTCCTATCAGGAAGTATAACCTTTCCTCTCTTCGCCGCCCAGCCTATAAACCCTTTCTCTTGATTTTGAACTGAATAGATCATTGCCTCCACTGGGTCAACCTCATATAGCCCTTTATTCTCCTTTCCCAGACTTCCCATATATGCCCTTGTTTGCAAATACCTGAACCTCTCTCTCTTACCACCTCCTACCACTTCCTGCAGTTCCTGCAATGAGCAGATCCTCCCTCCTACTAATAGGTGCCCCAGACTCCTTATTCCTTTTCTCTCCCATTTCCCACAGCCTATATCTTCTAACCCTGGTAGAAAATAGGAATTACCTGCCACAGGCATTAGCAGTGTCTCCTTTCCTTGCATCCAACCTTTTCTCCTTAGCGCCTTCCAGGCTAATAGTACTTGCACTATTAGAGGGTTGACTTCTTTTCCCATCCTATATGCCCTAGCCTCATTATGGAGATACGAGTTATCTCTTGCCCTGGGTCATCTCCTCTGTTCCAATTCAACCCAGCTGGTTACACTTGGGTCTATGTCCCAGTCCGCCACATATCTTTGCTGTATAGCCAAAAACAGTTTCCCAAATCTGGAAAATGTAGAACTCCTTTCTGTCTATCTACCTTCAGCCTCCCCAAACTAACCCTCGGGTGCTTCCTTTCAAAATAAAGGAAGTAAGGCCTTCTCATCCTGTGTATGTCCTCCCTAATCAGCCCTAGGTGCAACATTTGCAACAAGTACAAGATCCTAGGCAGCACATTCATTTTTATAATGTTAATTCCGCCCAGCCACGACATGGGTAGCTGCATCCACCTCCTTAAATCCGCCTCAATAGTTTTTATCAATTTGGCGTAGTTCAAATTATATAGATACCCCAAGGATCTACCTACCTGGACCCCTAAATACGTCAGACTCGTCCCCGCCATCTTGAGCCCCCACTGTCTTCATTTTTTTTTTTTTTTTAATCAGACTTGTATACCGGAATTACTTTTGCCTTTTTCCAGGCACTTGGATATGTACCAGTAATCATAGATAAGTTAAAGACGTAAGAAATTTGTTGTGCTACTGCAGGGGCTGCAGATTTCAACAATAAAGTAGAAATGCCATCTAGACTTAAAGCTTTTTTTGTATCTAGTTTCAGCAGTTCGTCTGTGACTTCTTCAGTATTAACTGGGCAAAAAGTAAAATCTTATCTGTGTGATATTTTCCCTCTGTTTTTATCTTCCTTTAATGAATCCTGTTCACTGTCAGTTTTGTTTGTTCCTAACTCCAAATCTTTCCCTGTCTTACTTTTATCAGCTTCCTCTGTTAAACTTCCAAAATCAATAAAAACCTATTAAATGCATCTGCCCTTGATCGGATGTAGGAATGTTCTGTTCATCAATACTAAAAGATCAGGAAAATCTTTTGATTTTCACCTTTTAATTTTGAATACAATGTCCAAAACTTACTAGGATTCTTTACATTCCTTGTCTCAAGTAGATTATTAAAGTAATGTCCTTTAGCTTTCTTTACCTCCTTTGAATAGAGGTTTTCTTAACTGATGGTACTTGTCCCATGCATGTTTTATATTTATCTTTTAGCCTTTCTCCATACTCATCCCTATTTCTCCTTATTTCACCCAAGGTCCCATTGTACCATTCTGCACTTTTTAGTTTCACTCTTCTTTTTAAAATTGAGCATGGGAATAACACACTACCTTAAACTCCTGTGTAAAAATAGTCCCAAGCACTTTCCACATCAGAAATAAGAATAAGCGGTCCCATCTACTCTTCAAGTCAGTCATAAATGTTAAGTAATCAAAACACTTCATTTGTTGTGATTCTCTGACATCTTGCTTGTTTAATTTTAACTTTCGTCTCCGGACTCAATACATAACCAGATGGTCACTAAATACTTCCGGAAGCACACCATACTGTATGTAATTATCAGGATCAGTGGTTAAAATCAAGCCCAAAATTGATGAACGATCAGGATTTCTAGGATTCAGTCTAGTTGGAGTCCCAGTCATCTGAGTTAACCCCACACCTAGGGTCAGCTCCAACAACGTTCCATTTAAGGAGGGGCTGGACCAGTCGACATTTAGATCACCCATCATCAATATCTCATGACTATCCCTATATGAATATAAGAAATCCTGAATCACATCAAAGTTTTCCTCCCTTCTCTTAGGGGGGTGAATAACACCCAAAATCAGGACAAGGTTTGTTCCAGGTATCCTTAGCTCTAATACAATATTTTTCATCCCTGGAGTATGGATACCATTCAATTCTACAGGGGATAGATCAAGTAGCTTTGCCCACATATCAACACCCCCCACTCCGGGCCTGTCTCCAACTCTGATATCCTTGTAGTTGAATTTCTGAGTCCTCTATTCTGTTATTCAACCATGTTTCAGTAATAACAACCACTTTTGGGTTGTTCTCAACATCAGTTTCTAACCTCACTCATTTTGTGGGCTAAGCTACATATTAACATACTATCTGCCAGCAGATTAGGCCTTACAGTCTATCAAGTCTACTCGAACCTTAGATCCTTAGTTGGGTGCGAGGCCCTCCATCCCTTGTGCTCCAGAAACCCCTTTCATCCATCCCGCCCCTGGGACAGGCCATCATCTGATACATCCACTTTCTGTCCCACCTCTCCTTGAAGCCCTCCACTGTGGATCTCTGAACCAGCTCGCCAGGCAGTGCATTCCAAGGGTCCACCACCCTCTCAGTGAAAACCTCCTCCTCTTCCCCCCTCACCCTTCCACCTTCCAACTTCAAACCATGCCCTCTGGTGATACCTCCTGCTTTAGTCTAAAGATCCCTCCATGTTTACCCTATTTATTCCCTTGGGTGTAGAGACCTCAATCATGTCCCCCTGTCTCTCCTCCCATACGAGCAGCAGAGCTCCTCAAGTCTGTCCTCATACGTCAAATCCCCTAGCCCTCGTATCTTAGTTGCCCTCCTCTGTACCCTCTCCAGGAGCTGTATGTCCCTCTTTTTATACATTAAAGTGTATAAAAATGCCCCCCGTATCCTTTAAAACATCTTCTCCTTCTCTTGTTCCTGTGTACGGATCTGGATTTAATTGCAAATCCCCAGTCAGTATTAAACATAACATAATTACCCCCTTAGCTGTTGTGATATTTTTCACAAGTTCCCTCACTCTCAGCCTTATTATAACATTCCTTCCCTTTACACAAATAGTTTTTGACAGGTTTACAGTTCTAATAACATTTATTACTGCTTTCACTAAACATAATTACCATTTGGGGCATCACACAGGTGCTATCCACTGTCACTATATATAGGGAAAACATTATTATTTTGCTGTATCTTTACAAAACTTAATGTTGGGCTCAGTACCTGTGCCTACACTGACAATGCTGTCCTCAGAGCACATCACTGTCCAAGCGAGAAGTAACACCAGCCCAACTGATTTTCCTAGGTGAAGCTTCATTTTAACACCTTACATAAACTTTCTGTGGTTCTTTACACCCCTTTACTACAGCACCAGTTAGATGCTCACTTTTTCTTTAATCTATACAACTCTCTTTCATCTAAACTCTCACTGTGGATTTCTCCACCGAGTGGAGCTTGAGCCACTCACACTCGCACCCCACATTCGAGCTAGGGCGCAGCACAGAAATTTAAATGTGGAGCAGACCCCTCCTACTAAGCTGTTCCCAATGTTTAACTGGCTCACCACCACCTCCTGTACCAGCGGGACGTTTAATTTACATACAGATCCCCACCACCACAGTGCATAATACACAATACTGTCAGTCAATAAATGCTCACAGCTCTCTAACACAATTGCACAGTTCCAGTCTGCAAGTCACTGTGTCAGAGGGTAGAAGAAGATGCTTTCCAGCTCTCCCAAGGCAGCCTTTAACTTCACTCGCAGGACGATTTCACACAGTGCAGATGTAACAAGCTGTCTCTCACTCAGCGCTCAGGGTGCTGTAAAGCCTGCTAAAAACTGTCCCAGCGTTAGCTGGCCATAAAAACAGTCTCAGTGTCTTTCACATTGGTTCAGATGATATAACTCACCGCCTTTCATGCAGCTGGCTGTAGATCTTAATTACCACAGGTACAGTCATATGATGTGTATGCTGCTAGGGCGCAGCGCAGAAATTTAAATGTGGAGCACACCCCTCCTACTGAGCTATTCCCAATGTTTAATTGGCTCACCACCACCTCCTATACCAGCGGGACGTTTAATTCACATGCCGATCCCCCACCACAGTGCATAATACACAATACTGTTAGTCAATAAATGCTCACAGCTCCGTTACACGATTGCACAGTCCTGGTATGCAAGTCACTGTGTCAGAGGGTAGAAGAAGACGCTTTTCAGCTCTCCCAAGGCAGCCTTTAACTTCACTCGCTGGACGATTTCACCCAGTGCAGATATAACAAGCTGTCTGTCACTCAGTGCTCTGGGTGCTGTAAAGCCTGCTAAAAGTGTCTAACGTTAGTTGCCCATAAAAACAGTCCCAGTCTCTTTCACATTGGTTCGGATGATATAACTTTTCACCTTTCAAGCAGCTGGCTGTAGATCTTAATTACCACTGGTAACTAGCAGTACACATACCAGGGTAGCGGCTGTGAAGACTCGCTCCCCAATGTGTCAATCTTATGAGATTCTTTGTTTACTGGATGAGCCATGGACTACTGAGGGAGGATGGCCTTGTCATTTTCTGCCCAAACCACTATGCGTCAGTGAAGACTTGAGATGCCAGGATTTGTCGTCCTTGGGGAAGCATACTTCCAGTCTATGGACTTAGTCACAGAAGGAATAAGCACTGGATTGTCCCACCATTTGTGAGAGAGTCTCGAAGGCGGCTGTACCAGAGGAGTCAATTCCACAGGGATCTCAGGACATGCAGATATTAAAGGCACAACAACTTCCCAGATCCACCTCCAAAGTCTAGAGAGACAGAGTGGAATTTGTATTCTTCAGTAGAGACTTAAAGACAGGGCCTCAACCAGAAGCTCTGCTGAACTAGAGGGCTTATTTTGCACTCGAGAGATGAATCCCGTCAAAGTCGCTCTCCTAATCGTAGATCAGGGTCGTCAGGCTCAATGTCGTCTCCTACTAGCCCAGAAGGGATAGTATAAAAAGGAAAGGGAAGAAAGAGAGCAGGAGGAAGTGCTCCTTGAATCGGAGTCGAGAATCCAGGATTCCATGGTGGCACCAGCCCTGGCACAGACCGCAGTGCCGCCAAGACTGGAGTTGAAGGTGGCACTGCAATCAGAACCACACCAGGCGGAGACCACAACTCAACTCTCGGAGCACCCAAGGATGAAGATTTGAAAACATGAGTAGGAGAAAATGGTACCTGTGCTGGCCCCTTAGCCACAGCCATGTGAGGGGGAAAAGCACAAGGGCGTGGTGTTGACAACACCGGAGAAGGTGCCATGTGACTGGGCAGACCCAACCATCCTGCCCACGGGTTCAAGCTCCCTAGGCCGGAAAGCCCCAGGACTGAATACGCAGGCTCAGAAAGCCGGGGCAACCACCAAACCCACTGCTCCATAAGAGCAGCCCAATGATGAAACTGCTCACCGGAAGACCCTTCAGAGGGCAGGGAGGGACTTCAGAGTCGAGGGTGTCGGTCACTAGGAACAGAAGCTGTAGATGACCCTGACGGAGTCAGAGTTGGCCTTCTGTCCCTCAATCCCGACATCCAGCGTGCAGACATATCAGAAGGAGACCTCGAGTGGTACCATTTCTTCTTCAACCGGTGGGATGAAGAAGAACTCTAAGACAAGCAGTGCCAGGTTCTCTTGACAAGGATCGAGAATGGGCCTGCTTCTTTCTGTGTGCTTTTGGGAGGACCACCTTCTTCCCAAGCACCCGGACTGCCCGTAGTCAGACTTCCCTCCGTGAGGCGTGATTCGGACCCAACCTGCTGAAAACACAGCTTTCATGTGAAGTCTCCCTACTGTCACTGGTCCGTTCATGAGTGCGACTCTTTTGAGCCGGGTTGAAGGACTTCTGAATAGGTGGTGTGAAAAGAGAATTCGCCGGCGGAATTTCCCATGTAAATTTTGCTTCCAGCGAAAGTTCAGAAATTATTTTCGCAACTTCCGTGGAAATTCCATCTTAAAACTGCGGAATAAATATACAAACAACGGGTTAATTTATTAAACTGTGTGGAAAAAATCTGCAAAATGGATCACTGCCAGTGGTCAGTTCTGAGACTTTTTAACTGCAGTTTAATTCATTAATCCACCTTCCACTGATCAGCTGTCCCAGTAAATAATTAAATACCTCCAATCCCTCCCTTGGACCCTCCTGGTGTCTAGTGCCCCCCAACCAACCTATCATGGCTCACAAAACATTTTATTTCCCTGGTGTCTGCGGACTCCCTCCCTATCCTGGACTCCTTAATCCACAAAAAAAAAACAGCCGTCAGTCCTCCGACTCATCCCCTCTATTCCCAGTATTCCCTGGAGTCTAGTGGACCCCCCCACCTTGACAATTCACCCGCCACCACCCCGCTACCCCACCCTATCCCTGAGTGGGCCCCAGTGCAGCCCTCCTCTCTCTTCCACTACCAGCGACCCACTGAATCGTCAGTGAATGACCGCATTGCTGTACAAGCATGCGCTCATTTACTGACAGTTCATTAAACTGTGGATAGAATAAAGTTTGCAGTCTATATGCATTTTTCTACAGTTCACAAAAAAAGTCTATGGAATTCGGAGAAAATCTGTGGAAAATCCCAGTTTTACCAATGGTGCAACTTCCGAAATTTCAGCGAAATTTCACGGAAGTTCCGTGAAAGCGGGATTTGCAACTTTCACCCACTCCTACTTCTGAATTCTTTCAAATAAACTTTTTTTTAATAAAATGATAAACACATACTGTATACTAATACTACAAATCAAAACTAAACGACTGAAGCTGCTTTCGTATAGACAAAGATTTGACTCACGGCAGGTGAGCAATGTCGTCACTGAAGCACACTCGAAGGCGGGAAAAAGGAAGTGAGGTAGTTGGAGGGTCGATGCTGGGGTAGCCTATACGATGCGAGCTGGTCTTGCGGTGCCGCTTCTGTGCAGCCTACCTCAGTGCCGAACCTCTTGAAGATTGTGGCTCCCACTCGGCTCTAGCGCCTCCAGTGTAGTCCCATTAGTGTGAATGAGTGGTGTACACTTTATGTCCAGGAAGCTCAACCTTTGGGAGGAAATTTGGGTTGGGGCAGAGGACAACCTTGTCTCTGTGGAACACCAAGTAAGGAGATTCCACTGAAAGCACCTGGAACTCACTGATCCTTCTGGCAGAGGTGACAGCTATCAAGAAGGAGGTCTTCTATGATAGGTGGGAGATGTCACACCTGTGCATTGGTTCCCATGGCTTGCCCATGAGCACTACCAGTACTAGCAGCAAGTCCCAAGGTGGTGGTGGTTCACCCACCAGCAGGGACAGGTGGTCAAGGCCCTTAAAGAAGCACCCGACCGCTTT
Source organism: Neoceratodus forsteri (assembly GCA_016271365.2). Lineage (NCBI taxonomy): Eukaryota > Metazoa > Chordata > Ceratodontiformes > Ceratodontidae > Neoceratodus > Neoceratodus forsteri. The sequence continues at coordinate 706,557,126 of CM028131.1, read as the reverse complement.
TTCCTGTGCTAACATCGGCATTCCAGCCCATGCCTAGTTTGCTGAAATGGCTGCCACGTGCCCCTTGAGGGTCGTTGAGTCAGGCCCAACTGAGAGAGGGACCATACGTAGTCCAAGATGCTCGCAACAAGTCAGGAAAGGGGGTCTAGTGCCCTGCCCTGGCACCAAATGGAAAAGTGCTGCCATATGAAGGCATAGCACTGGTGGATTGCCCCCTGCCGAGACTTTAACAACATGGAGAACCTAGTTGAAGAGACCCAAAGCCTGGAACTCCAGCTGCTAGGAGACCAGGCTGTAAGTTGCAGGGAGTGAAGGTTCAGGAGCAAGACCTTCCCCTGTTCGTAAGACAGCAGATCCAGGTATAGAGGTAAGCACCATGAAGGCCTGCTGCTGAGTGACCTGGGTACCAAAACTGGCATGGCCAATCTGGGTCTACCAGGATCATCTGCGCCTTTTCTCTCTGCACTTTGACCAACACACTGTGGATCAGGGGAAGGGAGGGAAGGTGTAAAGGAGACCTGAGATCTAGGGCCTTGTAAAGGCATCCCCCATCAGTGTCCCATGGGTACAGAACAGCCTCAGTTTTGTGTTCTCCCAGGAGGTGAACAGGTCATCCAGGGGAGTGCCCCACTGGGAGAACAGGTGATCCACCACCTGATGAAGAGACCACTTGTCAGACGCCTTGCCCACTCAGCTGAGGATGTCCGCAAGCTATTTGGAGGCTCCAGGTACATGAATCACCAGGGGATCGGCACCTAAGCTGCACATGACAGTCCAGGTGTGGAGGGCTTCCCAACATTACTGGAGGGAATACATTCTGCCCTACTTCAAAGAAAGGTACAAGCTTATAGGCCAAAGACCATAAGTAGCTTACCATTAATTATTAGTGGAGATACTCGTATTTGTGCGCACCTATATAGAAGTCTAATCTATTTTTGAATGCATCCATTGTAGGACTGTGCACCACATGTTCTGGCAGTGAGTTCCATCATTTTACTACTCTTTGTGTAAACCATCTATATCTTCTGTTGGGCTTACTTATGTCTCCTGATAATTTTAAATTATGACTACTTGTATGCTGTAAACCTATATATTCAGTCAGGCCTATGTTCCCACAGGTATCTATCTTTGGTGGCTTTATATACCAGACATAAGACGCCCCTCAGTTGCCTGTATTCCAAAGAGTACATACCCAAATATCTCAACCTCTCTCCATAATTCTAATGTAGCTGTTGTGCCACTAATTTAATTGTTCTTCGTTGTACACCCTCAATTAATAACTTTTCTCTCTTTGTCCCTGAAGTGCAAAAGGGAGCACAGTACTCAAGCTGTGATCTGACCAAGGCCATATACAATGGTATTATAACTTCATGGGATCTACTCTTAATATTTCCCTTGATACATCCCAGGACCCTGTTACTCCGTACTACCTTGGGCGAGATTCTCAAAGATCATGAAATACCCGTAGCTGCGAATTCGTCATTAAACATGATGAGGTTGCCACTTGTGGATCTGCAGGTTACCCGCGGCGGCAGGTATTCTAAGGTGGGCGGATCACGACCACAATTCCTGATTTCACGGCTGCTTCCGCGGAGAGTGTTGCCAGGAGATCTCCGCAGCTGCGGCAAGATGCTACGGCTGGTGGGCGCAGCCATAACATCCTCCGCAACTGCTGGCTGAGAATCGAAAACAGCGCAGCTGCGGGCGATTTCAGCCCGCAACTGTAGTTGCGGAGTGGGACTTTGGTCCCGAAAGCTTTGAGAATCCTGCCCCTTGTGTCTAGTATTTATGTCAAACACTAGCCTATTGTTTACTATCACTCCCAGATCACGTTCATTTGTTGTAATTTGTAGATGTTTACCATTTAGGGAGTAAGTAAATTGGTGATTGTTTCTCCCCAGCTGCATTACCTTACACTTATTATAATTGAAATCAAGTTTACTATTATTTGCCCAAGTTTCTATGGAGGACAGATTTAATTGTAACTCATTTGCAGCTTTCGAATTATTTATAACTGCACCCAATTTACTGTCATCAGTATATTTTCCCATCCAGACACCCCAGTGATCTTCATAGTTGATATAATGAGGTTAAAAAGAGTTGGGCCCAGGACGGAGCCCTGGGGTATACCACTCGTGACCAGGGTCCAATCTGAAGAATACCCCCTTATGACAACACGCTGATATGTATTAGTCAACCAAGATTTTACCCATGTCACTATAGTTGGGGGTAGCTGGATGGAAATCAGCTGCTGGATCAACACATCATGTGCCACTGAATCGAACGCCTTTGTGTAATCGAAAAAGACTACATCCACTGGCAGCCCTTTATCCAGTGCTGCACTTATTGGTTCGAAAAAATTCAATAAGTTTGCTAAACAAGACCTTCCAGTAGTAAATCCGTGTTGTGATGAATCAACGTATCCCTTACTCTTAATATGGTTAACCATAAAATCTTGCATGATTCCCTCCAAAAGGTTAGTCATAACTGATATGAGGCTTATTGGTCTATAATTTGCAACCTCTTTCCTATCCCCTTTCTTATAGATTGGTGTAATATTAGCCTCTCTCCATTGTCTTAAGGTGCTTCACTCCTGAAGGGATGCATTAAACAGTTGAGTAACTGGACCAAGTAAACTATCCTTCAATTCTTTTAGGAAGGCAGGATTTATTCCATCAGGTCCTGCAGATGTATTCTTTTTTAATTTGTTAAACTGTTCCATTAATTCTTTTACTGTAATAACAATTCAAGGTGCCTCACAGCTAGAATGTGTTGTCCCAATAGGGATATCGTTACTTTTAGGTTGATTTATACTCTGAAAATACTGACTAAAGATATTCACAATATCTTGTTCGTTACTCACCAAGCCCTGCTGTATATCCAGTGGCCCTATACTCGCTTGTTTGCCATTAAGTGACTTAATATAACTGTAAAATGATTTTTTCTTGTCCCCAACTCTAGTGGCTATATGTAATTCTGTCTTTTGTTTAGCTCTTCTTATAAGCCTTTTGGTACAGTTAGCTTCTTTCTTATATGAGAGCCAGTTCTCCCTAACTGAGTTACTTTTATACCTAGCAAACTTCCTCCTCCTTCTTGTTATGTTGTTTTTTATGTTCCTGCCCCACCAAGAGGGTATCCTTCCCTTTGCATTATATTTACTAATCTTTCGGATCCATTGTTCTATACAGCATTTTAATATATTATCTACAGTATTTCAGTGCAAATACTTTCCATTTGTAACCCAGCTAGTCCCTACTTCCAATTCCAGGTATTTAAATAGGATTTTATGGCATTGTAATTTGCCTTTCTATAGTCCCTTAATACCGTTTTCCCCCTAGGATAAAAAACATTGTAATCAACACTAATAAACACTGTATTATGATCACGGTCTCCAATTGGGTCCTTAACTTGGATAGTAACATTATGTTGTTCTATATTTGTTAGCAACAGATCCAAGGTGTTACCACCTCTGGTTGCACCTTTGTTCAGTTGATCCAGTCCATTCTGAGTGCAGTAGTCAAAAAAGTTGTAATCCAGAGTAGTTTTCCCCTGTAATGAGTCCCAATCAATTGTTGGGAGGTTAAAATCCTCATTAACATAAAAACCTTGGATTTCAAACTCGTTTAGTGTAGCCAGAAATATATAATTATCTTCACAGTTCAGGTTGGGTGGCCTGTATGCCATGCCAATGGAAATAGCTTTGTTGGCTGTATTAATTTTGACCAGAGTAATTCAATATTCTGTTTTAACTCATTCTCCACTAATACAGCATTGGCTTTGATTTCCTCTTTAACATACAGAGCAATACCTCCTTCTCTTTTACCTACTCTGTTGCCAAGAAAAAAGTTATAAGTACAACCTTGCATTTTCATACCCCAATCCCCATCCTGAAACCATGTCTCCGATATTGCACATATATGAATCTGATTTGTAATCAAGATGTTTAACTCATCCATTTTATTTCTAAGACTTCTTGCATTTGCTAGGGGAATCTTTTGCTCTTTTTCCTTGTTGTTATTTTTCTCATTTCTACTAAACGTATGTTTCATATTTGCTGTACTCTCTCTTGAGTGGTATTTTATTGCAATTTCCCCCTGATGTAGTTCCCCTGCCCCTTACATCCTAGTTTAACGCCTTGAATATATAATCTAAAAAGATTTTGCCAAACAGATCTTCCCCTGCCCTGTTAAGATACAATTTATCATGGGAGAATAGATAAGATTGATGCCTAAAGTATTCTCATGTGGTTATACACTCATGGCCCTGTCTTAGACACCATTCCCTCAACCAGTTGTTTAATTTTCTAATTTTTGCAATTAGCATATTGTTCATCCTTGGTACAGGCAAGATTTCAGAAAACATTACTTCACACGGATTCTCTGTTACCTGTCTCTCAATCTCCTTATATGCATTACAAATGTTATCCACTGTACAATTTCTGATGACATTAGCTCCTATATGAATTATTATAAGGGCTCCCATAGATACTTCGCACATCAAATTTCTCAGTATACCAATCATGTCCCTAACTCCAGCACCAGGGAAGGAACTGCTTGTCACCAAATCTTTACCCAATTCTATAGTAACATGGTCAGCAAATCTAAAGATAGAGTTTCCCAATATGTATACATTCCTTTTGGCACTAATAGGTTCAGGTGGTGCTAGTTCACTAGCTCCATCATTAATTGGCCTACTCAAAACCTGGCCCATGTTAATGCTATCAGAGGTGGAGGGGGGGCAAAACCTCACCATTGTCCTCATCTCTATTGAGTAATACAAAGCAACTGACTGTAGGGACTGAGAACTCCATAGCTCTTTCTTCCTCTCTTAGGCTTAATTCATACAGAGCCAATATTTACCCCATCATCATCCATCTCTTTGCCTTTTCTCACCCTGACATATCGTATTAGTTCTAGTTAAGTTGTTAGAGTACTAGGACTCTCACCACTTCTAGTATCTTGTCACAAACACTTTATTTCCAGTTGCAGCCAATAAGCTTAATCCGCAGTTCACGCAACTCCAGACACTGTTCACATGTATGGTGTGTATCTTCCGTACTGTGGTAAGACTGATTTTATGGCACACTAAGCACTTCCAACCCATCTCCTCATTAGTGGTCACTATATATATTATCCATGTCAGCACCAACCCAGGTAAGCACCACTGTAATACCTCTCCTTTGGTAATTCTGAACTGGGTATATCACATTATCTGGGCCTATCCACCTATCTGCTCTAGGCCGACAGGCGCCACTGGTCTTTGCCATTACCTCCACTCTGCGCTCGACTCACTCACAGGGACTCTTGCGTTAAATAAGTGCTGCGACATCACCCATTGCTATGGCAACGCCGACTACAAATACCTGGGCTGGAACAATGTATAGGCTGCCGTTTGGCTGCAGGTCTGCCAGAAGCGACTTCATATAGGTGACAAACAGCTGGCAAACCTCTCCACAAATTTCTGCCATCCTCTCCTTGTAGTAGGAGAGAGTACGTCTCAGGTCCGAGGTATGGAGCCTGTACTCTGCATCTGAGGTGTAATTAGGGTAGTAAACCAGAAGAGTCAACACCTGGTTAAGGTGAAACTCTGACACCACCTTTGGAAGGAATTTCGGGTGGGAGCGCAGGACAACTTTGTCCCTGTGAAAGATCAGATAAGGGGACTCCACCGAAAGTGCCTGGTCCTTCTGGCAGATGTGACAGCCATCAAGAAGGCCGTCTTCCATGACAAGTGTAAAAGCTCACATTTGTGCATGGGTTTGAATGGCTTGCCCATGAGCTTTGCCAAAACCAGCAACAGATCCCATGGAGGTGGAGCTTCACACACCAGAGGGGATATGTGATCCAGGCCTTTGAAAAAGCACCCAACCACTGTCTCCGGCACCAATGTTGGCTGACTGGCCGTGTCCGTAAGCAAAAATGGCTGTCAGGTGCACCCTAAGGGTCAATGACTGTAGACCCCTTTGGAGAGAGACCAAAGGTAGTCCAGAATGTTAGCCACAGAACAGGATAAAGGCCCAGACCCTTACCCTGACAGCAAATGGAAAATCGTTTCCATTTGAAGGCATAACATTTCCTGGTCAATTCCTTTCTAGATGCCTCCACCACATTGTAGACATCTTCAGAAAGACCCAAAGCCTGGAACTCTAGCCGCTCAGGTACCATGCTGTGAGGTGCAGGGATTGAAGGTCCGGATGGAATACCTTCCCCTGGTTCAGAGCTATCAGGTCTGGGTGTGTACAAAGCAGCTCCAGGGTCTGCAGCTGAGGCTGAGAGATCTGGGTACAGAACTGGTGTGGCCAATCTGGGGCTACAGGATCACCTTGGCCTTGTTCCTCCTCACCTTGAGTAACACCTTGTGGATCAAGGGAAATGGAGAAGGCGTGGGAGGCCTGGGGTCCACGGCCTCAAGAAGGCATCCCCTGCAGTGAGCCCTGCTGAGGCGGATATGAAACAACCTCAGCTTGGTGTTCTCCTGAGGCAAACAGGTCCACCATCAGTTTGCCCAATGGGAGAACAGGCTGTAAGCTACCTCTGGATGGAGAGACCACTCGTGGGATGTCTGGCCTATGCAGCTGAGCATTCGCCAGCTGGTTGAGGCTCCTGCCACATGGATGGCTAGGAGATCTGTCTCCAACCAGCTTACGGGGTCCAGATGCAGAGCGCCTCCCTGCACAGCAGATGGGAGTGCATGCGCCTGTTTGTTGAGGCAGTATATGGTCGTGGTATTGTCCGTCTGGACTTGAACCACTTGACCCTGGAACTGAGGAGCGAAAGCTGACAGCACCAGTCTGACTGCTCTGAGCTCCAACAGGTTGATGTGGCATCATGACTCCTCGAGGGTCCAGAACCCGTGGGCCCTGTTGTCCCCCATATGGGTTCCCCAGCCCATGAGAGAGGCATCAGTCATAAGGATGACCGTCAGCTCAGGCTGACAAATGGGATCCCTTCCTGCAACCGGTCTGGGACGGTCCATCATTGGAGATCGTCCCACAACTTCTGGGTTACAGTGATCAGCTGGTCAAAGTGACCAAATCACTGAGTCCACTTGGTGGCCAGCTCCCATTGGAGGGGTGCATGTGCCACGGGCCCAAGGACCACTGAGGTGCATGCTGCCATGTAACCCAGAAGGCACAGAAAGTCCCGGGCAGGGCGCAAGTGCCCAACCAGAAATGATTGGGCAAAGGAGGAGAGAACCTCCGCCCTGTCCACTGGGAGCCAAGCTCTGGCTTGACAAGAGTCGAGCTCTGCCCCGATGAAGCCCATCACCTGAGAGGGCACGAAGTTCGACTTGGCCTCGTTGATCAGGAGGCCGAGTTGGGAGCAGGTTTGGAGGGCCAGATCCCTGGACCTCTCCACCTCCTGAAGGGAGGAACCTGCCAAGAGCCAGTCATCGAGATAAGGGTAGATTCTGACTCCTCGATGCCAAAGTGGTCCTCAACCACTGCAATGCATTTGGTGAAGACCTGAGGGGCTGATGACAGGCTGAACGGCTGGCTTAGAACTCGTACAGGGTCCTTCGACCCTGAAGTGGAGGAACCCGCTGATGGGATGGATGGATTGAGATGAAGAAAGAACACATCCTGTAGATCAGTGAACAGACCACATGTTTCCTCAGGATATGATAGCGCCATCTGAAAGGTGCGGATCTGAGATATTGATTCAGGTCATGGAGATTTAGGATGGTGCACTAACCCCATCTGCTTGGACACCAGAAAGTACCTGGAAACAAAGCCTGGGCCTGTCAGAGGATCTGCAGTGGAGCTACTACCACCTTGGCGGAGGAGCTGAGCCATGTTGTCTTGAAGAGCCGATCGAGTACATGCAGAGATCCGCTCCTCCCGAGGGGCGCAAGCTCAGCTGGGAGGGTACTGCCTCGGACCCAGAGGCAGTCCCTGACTGACCACTGAGAACCCACCTGTCCAAGTGATAGCGGGCCAGGCGAAAGGAAGTGGTGGAGGCGCACTCCATGGGAGGACCCAGAGCTGGCGTGATGGGTGAGGGGTGGCCACCCAACCCGTCACTGAGCAGGCTTAGAAGAGGGGAGGAGGCCCAGGACCTGAGCCTTGGCCTCCCTTACGGGCTGCTGAGGACCCTGCTTGGGCTGAGGGCACCAAGCTTGAGCCTGCTGTTGCTGCTGACCTCCTTGATAGGAGGGCTGCCTGACCACAGGGAAGAATGCTGAAAAGGCTTCTTCTTTCTCTTCTGCTGGTTCTTACCTGAAGAAACCTTGGCAGAAGTAACATCCAAGGTGGTACTGCATTGCTCTATTCGCTGAAGGTGACTGGTCACTCCTGGACCAAACAAGTTGGTACCTAGGAAGGGCACATCTGCAAGCTTATGCTGAGTATCTGCCAGGAAGGAGGAAAGCCTCAGTCAAGCCCTGTGGCGAGAGGCCACTGCGGCTGCCAGCGAGCAGGCACAAGAATCTCCTATATCCAAGGCTGTATGGAGCTGCTGTTTTGCAACAGCATGGTCTTGGTCACGAACCTGCTTGACCATAGTCTGCATGTCCTGTGGGAGATGAGGGAGGACCTCGTCCAATGACCCAAGGAGGGCATGACAGAAGTGTGCCACAACAACAGCCGAGCTGGCCTGATGGAGGCCCAGAGAAGAGGCCGCATAGACCTTGCAGGCAGAGTGGTCCATATTTTTGGACTCCTCGTCTGGGGGTCGGTCAGTGTCAGCTGAACTTACCAGTATGACAGAATACATAGGCGGTCACCAGGCTCTCGGCTGAAGGGTTCTCTGTAAACCCAGAAAGGACCCCATGGGCACTGCGTACTTGTGGGCCATGTGGGCAGATGGTGCTGGGCAGGAGGCTGCCAATGTTCAAGGGCCAGGCCCACAATGGCCTCGGCCACTGGAAAGGCCTCCGTCAGGGTATCCTCTCTTGAGTATGTCAGTGAGAGGTGCTCTGCCTTTCTGGATGGGCTCAGGGGCATTCCAGTGGAAATGGAGATGAGGTGGACGATGCCCTAGAAGGAAGAAGGGCCTTTCTCCATCCTCCTGCTGACTCATCATCCCGGGATGAGTGCAAGCTGGTCATTCGAAGTCCAAGGAGTCATGATAGAGTGGTCTACTGTCTAAGTCACCCTTGATATGCCGAGGGCAGTCTGGGGTGACTTATTGACAGATGTCGGGGAAGCCCAGTGTCTTGTCAGTCCTCTTTCAAAGGCACCCCTCCCTCAGGCTGTTTAGGCGGTGGTTCCACCCGGATCGATGGAAAGACCGGGATAGGCTGAACCCGGGAGACAGGCCAGCCCCACAGGCGGAGGAACCGGTGGCTTCGGTTCCGGAGGGGTCGGCGGTGACCTAGGAGGTGGGAGCCAAGTTATGGCCGGGGTAGGCGGCGGAGCCAGCTTCTGCCCGGTCTGGATCAGCTGCTGCCACATGAGGTCTTCATAGCGCCGACAGAGCTTGCGCCAGAGCCTCTCCTCATTCGAGGAGGATGAGGATCTGTGGCGTTGCCTCTTTTTAGAGCGCTTGTGGCTCTTTCACAGTCGTTCAGCTGAGGGGGTTCTGGACCTTGACCGAGATCGGGCAGGCCAACTCAGTCGATCAAGAGACACTGGGGTCAGTGAAAGCAGAGGGTCTGGAACCGGATCCTTGATGGGGACACCAGCAGGCTGGGTCTCTTCATCAGGAAATACAAGGACCAGAGCCCTTTCCAAGGAGTCATCAGGGTTAACCGGCGACAAGGGGTCGATCGGGTCGAGGATAATTTCTACCTCGTTGGCCACTTCCTCAGTCCCCTGGCCAGATGGAAGATCCGTGAAGTCGGTTGCCAAGGATACGATCTCGACCGAAGTCGAGACCGTGTTTTCCTGAGACTCGGACCTCTCTCAGTCCCAAGAATGTCTTCATGAGATGAGGACTGGGGTCCTTATCTCTTCTAAGAGTGGGAGGAGGTGCGCCTGAGGCGCCTCACCCAAGTGGGGAGAGACTGGCACAACTCCTTGAAGGTGCCCGTAAAGGTGGAGCCAAAGTTAAGAGGACCAAAAAGCTTCAACTGGCGAGCGCAGAGCTGCTTCCTCCTCGAGCGTCTTCATTTGTTCCAGCTGTTCAGATGATCCTGCAGCCATGGAAACCGCCCACCTCACCTCCTTCCGATTTCACCAGTGGGTTCCTTTCCAGTCTCCCAACTTGCCGTGCCTGCGGTCGCCCAGGACGCTGGGATGGAAAGCCAGGCAAAAACTGCACAATGAGGTGTCATGGCCACGCACTCAGGGCAGTAAACGCATTATGAGGTGAGGGTCAGTGCATGACACCTTCTGGCCGCAGGGGCACCGGCAAAATCTGGAGGAAGATTTTTCCTCCATGGTAGATGCATCAAAAGAGCGATTGCTAACTCGAACGAGTTTCATTTTCAGTAAAAAAAAAATGAGGGTTAGAATCCAGGGCCTACGATATGCTGAGGGCACGAGGGAACCTGTATCTTCCAGAGGAAAGGAAGATCTGGTGTCATGAGGCGGAGCTGAGGTATATACCATCCGGGTGGGTGGGAGGAGCTAGCTTGAAGACTTCTGGCAAGATTTAAAGTGGAAGGGGACATGCCAAGAAGTGTGGATGAACAACTTATCCATGCTCCTAGAACAGGAGCTCCCTGTAACACTATGGGTTAGGCAAATACCCCCAGAACAAAATAAAAACCACAATGACGCATGTAAATTAGGCCTGACACAGGCAGATCAAAAAAAAGTTTCAGAAACATTAATTAGGTAAGGATTGGGGACACTGAGAGCAAGGCTGGTAGGGTAGGAGTCTGAGGAGCCTTTTGAGGGAAAATAGGGAGGAAGATTGATGGAGATCTGGGGGTAGTTTATTCCAGAGAGAAGGGAAATTTAATGAGAAAGCAGATTGTTCAGAAACAGTGTGGGGTGAGGGGTAGAGAAGGTTTGATGGTCTCTGTGATGAAGGGAGTAATTTGAGGAGGCAGCTCGGGAGAGGTGGGAGGAGAGATAAGAGGGGAAGGTACCAAACCAGTATTTAGCAATGAAAGAAGCACAGTGAACCAGTCTCCTGTGGGACAAAGGAGCAAGTGATAGGGAAGAATAAAGAAGACAGTGGTGAGTAAGTGGGGGAGAGGCTGACGCAAAATGGCAGAAGGAGTTTAACAGGATGTCAAGTCTGCCTAAGGAGGCCTGAGAAGAAAAGCAAGCATACACCACGGCTCGCGGATGGGTGGGAAGGGAAAGGCAGTTTTATGGCAGTAGAGTACACCTAATTTGGGGAAGCTTGGCACAGATGGCATCAGCATGGCTGAAGAAGTCTAAGTGGGAATCCAACCAAGCCACTAAATATTTGAAAGCCAAGACGCTCTCAAGCAGGAACCATCCAGGGTAGAGAATGTTGGAGGGTGCTGAAGGATGGTTAGTTTTGCCTGGTACCAAAAGTCATGGCCACTATTATTTTTACATTAAGTTTGAGTTTGTTATCCTTGAACCATGACTGGACCCTGTTGAAGTCATCCTGGATGAGAGCTTATACACTGTTAACTGAGGGTCCAGAGAGAAAAAGAATAGTATCTCTAATGTAAGAGTTCACCCTGACTCCATCAGTGACCACTCCCCTATCACAAGTAGCTGGTCTAACAAATTCCCCACCCCTCTACCCCAACCATCTACAACTGAATGTTAAAACGTGGGCATCTGGCTCTACTAAAGTGCCAACTCTAGTCCCATGACTGGTCCCTCCTGGACTCCATCCATGCTGCTCTTGATCACTTCATCAGGGTTTTCAATACAGCCTGACACACCCATGCACTATTTAGAAAGATGAAGGTCTGTGGAACTATTAACTCCTGGATCACACCAGAACTCATTACCAAAATGAAACAATGGGACCATCTCTGGCTCATTGCCAAGTCAACTGGGAGACAGCAAGACTCTCAGGCATACAAAGTGGCTAGAAATGCCTGTATAAGGGTGATTCGACATGCAAAACAAAACCACCATAAAGAGCTTCTATCAAACTCCTTGGGTGACAGCAGGAAATTCTGGGTGAACATAAAAGATATCACGGGCAAAGAACAGAAGGTCTCTCCGACTACGCTAAACCTAGATGGCAATCCCATTACTGACACTCTCTCAATCGCAGATACTTTTAATACTGCCTTCATGAATCTATCAGATGTCCTCTCAAAAACTTCTTTGATGATGCTACCCCATCAGCTGACTTGTGCTCCGCTGTAGAGAAGCCTGATCACCCTCTGTTCTACTTCAAACAGGTCCTGTTGCCCAGGTCAGGAAACTGCTATCTAAAGTATTGGGAAAAACAGACATAGTGGGGACTCACTGGACATCAAACTTATCGCACTTACCTTAGAAGAAGTTCTCCTCCTATAACAAAATACTCAACCTATCCCTCACTCTATCCCAGTTCCTAAAGTCGGAAAACACAATGGTCATGCCAGTGCACATATCAAGGTGACTGTACACAACACAGCAACTGCATGCCAATATCCATCTTCTCTTCACTGTCAAAGGTTCTGGAATGCGTAGTAACTGACCAGCTTGTGGACTATCTTGATAAGCACTCCTATAATGCCCACAGCAGCACGGTTTTAGGAAAAAAACATAGCACAACTACAGCTCTGCTAGAATTCACTTGCTTCATCCAACAGTCCGTTGACAAAAGCAATCTAGTAGAGCGTGTTTATAGACCTTATGACGGCCTTTGACACTGTGAATCACAAACTCCTCCTTGACCAACTTGCAACTACTAGTCTCTCACCAAACGCACTAAACTGGTTCGGAAGCTACCTTGCTGACAGGTCACAGAGAGTGAAGATTTCAAATACTATTTCGGAACTGCACTCTGTCAGATCAGGTGTACCCCAAGGGTCCATTCTGGGACACCTTCTGTTTAGTATCTTACACAACAACTTACAAAATTCCTGTCAACTAAGGACCCTCCTATATGCAGATGATGCTGTCATCTTTGCAAGTCACTCGGATCCCACTGTGATTGAAGACAACCTACAGCATGGATTCCTTGAAGTTGAAAAATGGTTCCAATCTCACAAGCTAGTCCTAAACTACTAAAAAACAAAGGGAGGAGGAGATAAGCCTGTGTCATCGAGGCACAGGTCAAGAAGCCAGGAGAAACAAGGAGCAGTTGTAGAATTCAACAAAACTGTTTATCTGTAGCAGTAACATAGAAAAATTGTTCAGAGTAACCATGCACATATTTTATATTAGCAGATATGCAAGGGAGAAAAAGACAGCAAGAGAAAACTGAGAGACAGAAAGGCAAAGAATTCGAGACTGTTCGGGTTGATCAAGTCCGAGGTCTCACAGGGAAATTTGTGCAGTAACCAGACAGAGAAGAGACAGAAAAGGAAAGAATACAGATCCTTGCATTTAAACACTATCTCCATAACAAATGGGACAGGGTCTTATTTCACTGCATCACATACACCCCTTCTTAAGAGGGAACCTGTTTTGCAAAAATAGGTTTCCAAAACTTTCTATTCTATAACAACATTTGCTGCTTTCAGACAGTTAAGCACATGTGCATCCATTTTTTTATCACAGTACAACACACAGTACAGTTCAAACCCATGCATTAGTTTTTTTTTTTTGTTCAACCATCAGAACCCTCAACTCCTGAACCATATCTTGACAGAAAATCAGCATCGACATTCTGTTTACCAGATTTGTGAATCACCGTGAATTTAAATGGCTGCAGTGCCTGGTACCACCTTGTAATTCTGGAATTTTTATCTTTCATCTGGTTAAGCCAACAGAGGGGATTTTGATCAGTTACAAGAACAAATTCAGTTCCTAGCATATAAAATTTAAGGGACTCTATTGCCCACTTTGCTGCTAAACACTCCTTTTCTATAGTGGAGTACCTTTTCTCTTGGTCATGCAATTTCCTACTTATGTACAAAATACGATGTTCTGTCCCATCTACATTTTGACTTAGGACAGCACTGAGGCCTACCTCAGATGCAACGGTTTGTAGCAGAAATGGTTTCTCAAAGTCTGGGCTTCTTAAAACAGGTGCTGAACATAATGCAGCCTTTATGGCTTGAAAAGCTTCATCACACTCTGGAGTCCATTTCACATTTGGATACTGTTTCTTTGTGAGTTCAGTGAGTGGAGTAGCTAATTCAGCAAATTTGGAAACAAATCTCTGATAATAACCAGCCAGCCCTAAAAATGACCTGACATGTTTCTTTGTTTTAGGTACAGGGCTGTTAGCTACAGCTTCTATTTTAGAAACCTCTGGCTTAACTTCTCCATTTCCCAACACATAGCCCAAATATCTGGCTTCTTGCATGCCCAATGCATATTTGGTAGGATTAACTGTCAGACCTGCATTTTTGATAGCTTCGATAACTGCTCGTAAGTGTTCCAAGTGGCTTTTCCAGTCTGGACTGCACACTACATCACCCAGGTATGTAGCACAATAACCAGTCTGAGTGGATAAAATAACATCCATGTACCACTGGAATATAGCTGGCGCACCATGTAAACCAAAGGGCATGGTGGTGAACTGATAGAATCCTATGGAGATGGCAAATGCAGTTTTATCCCTGGATTCTTTAGCTAAAGCTATTTGCCAGTAACCCTTGGTGAGATCAAGGGTACTGATATACTTTGCACTCCCCAGTCTATCCACAAAATCACCTATTCTGGGCATAGGATAACTGTCAAATTCTGACACTTGATTAAGTTTCCTGAAATCAAGGCAGATTCTAACACCCCCTTCTTTTTTGTTTACAATTACCATGAGAGATGACCAGACACTCCTAGGCTCCTCTATAACACCCAGTTCTTTCATTTTTTGTATTTCCTTAACCACATCAGCTCTTAACTGCTCTGGCAACCTGTATGTCTTTTGCTTAACAGGACAGGCATTCTTTGTCACTATTGCATGCTCAACCCCTTTTGCTTGGCCTGGTACCATGATAAAAGTACTGTTAAATGTCTTTAGCACATTACAAATGGCTGCAGTTTGTTCTGAGGTTAAGGAAACATTCACCTTTACAGCATCAGCATTTACAGTTTGTTCCAGTCTATCATAAGCTACATCAATATCTTCCTTATCAGTTTCTGGTAAAACTAGCAAAGCAGATTTAGGCATTTTTTCAACCAATTTCTTGAGGAGGTTAGCATAGTACATCTTAGAAGGATTTTTCCTCTCTGGGGTCTCAGTCTCATAGTTAATAGTGCCAGTACATCTAAGAACCTTATATGGTCCTTGTCACTTCATTAACAGCTTATTTTCTGCTGTGGTAACAGTAGCAAAACCTTTCACCTGGCTTGAAAATGTTTTCTTTTACCCCATGGTCATCATATACCTTTTGCTGATTTTGGGCCTCTTCCTGATTACTATGGGCAATTTCAACATATTTTGCCAGCTTCTTTCTTAGGGCACACATATAAGAAGATATAGATTGTTTCTGAGTGGGGTTATCCTCCCATGTTTCTTTTATCACATCCAGTGGCCCACTTGGCTGCCTACCATATAGCATTTCAAATGGTGAAAACCCTGTTGATGCCTGTGGCACTTCTCTGTAAACAAAAAAGTAGATAAGGCAAGCATTGGTCCCAGTCTTTCCCTTCCCCTTTTACAAACCTTTTTAACGTGCGTTTTAGGGTTTGGTTAAAACGCTCAACAAGACCATCTGTCTGAGGGTGATAGCGGAGGTTCTTATGACAGTGATACCTAGCAGTCTGTACAGCTCCTTAAGCAATGCAGCACCAAAATTACTAACCTGATCAATTATAATTTCTTTAGGTATGCCCATTCTGCTGAAAATTTTGGCAAGCTCTGCTGCAACTTTTGGGGCTATAACAGTACGCATTGGAACTGCTCCTGGGTATAGAGTAGCATAGTCACATACTACTAGGGTAAATCTATTACTCTTTTTACTTTTGTCTAAAGGACCAACCATATCCATTTTGCTATTCTCTCAAAGGGCACATCTATCAAGTGTAGGAGCACCAGGGGCACCTTGTCTTTTCTAGTGACTGGGGTTACTTTCTGACACTCAGCACAGGAATTACAACTGGTAGCATCATCTTCATAAATTCCAGGCCACTAAAATCTGCACAGCAATCTGGCAAGGGTACGATCCCTGTGTGAGTGACCAGTCATAGAACTATCATGTGCTATCTGTAACAACTCTGTTCTATACTTCTGTGGTATAACCATTTGTTCTGTCTGTTCCTGTGTCTGAGGTTTAACCCAAACTCTGGACAGCAACCCATTATCTTTTTAAACATTGGTCTACCCTGTTTTGGTTCACCCTCAGCTGCTTGAAATAACCCTGGAGAAACATTGTTAGATTGTTCTGAAAGAAAATCACAATCATTTATCAATTTAGTTTCAGCCTTTTCATATTTTAACCCTTCATGTCCATCAGTCATTTTTGCCATAGTTTCTTCAGGCTTCATCTTTCTTTCTTGGATTCCAGATCTTGAGCTGTAGCTAAACAAGTCCGAATCAAACTCACTGTAAGGAAAAGTGTCCTCACCATCTGAAATTTTCTTTGCTTGACCTTTTGTCACCACTGCTGCTGAAACATCAGGATTTACTCCTCTTTGATCAACTCAGTAAACCCTGGAAAGTCATTTCCAATAATCACAGGTACAGGTAACTTAAGTACTACCCCACTTTCATTTGTGCGACACACCCTTAACGGTCAAGTCACTGGTGGTGAGATAGTATTGAGTGTCCCCGTGGATGCAGATGACACCAGTACCTCATCCCTTTGCACAGTGTTTTCCTAGCACTTTAACATGCACTAGGGTCTGTCTGCTTTCTGAATCAATGAGTCCCTTAACAGTCTTATTCCCCACCTTCACATCTGCTATGTACTTGCCCCAATTTGCTAAGGACAAATCTGCTCCAGTGCCACTCTCTTTATTACAGCAGTTTCTTGCAAAATGGCCTGGCTTATTATAGTTATAGCGGATAACGTCTTTTGGCACAGATTTGTTACCCCCACCAGAGTTCTTAACAGGCTTGGATTTTAAATGGGAAAGAGAGTGTTTTACCAGTGCTTGGCTCTTACCTCACTGCTGTGGCTTCTGTCTGGCCATTTGGTAGTCCTTGGCCAAAAAACAGCCTTTTCCCCAATCTCTGGTAGGGTTCCTTTACCCAGAGCTGCACATCTGTAGGCAAGATGCTGATGAATTGCTCCCTGGCAAATGTGTCGATGATCTGTGGGACTGTTTTGCTCTCTGGCTGGATCCATTTTATCAGGAATTCCCTGAGTCAGGTGAAGGCTTCTTGAGGATTGTCAAACGAGCTGTACCTCAGAGATCGAAATTTCTGCCTGTAGGTCTCTCCTGAGATGTCACACCTTTTCAGGATTTTGCTTTTCACCAGGTCATAATTTTCTGACTGTGCAGTGTCCATACTGCTGTAGGCAAGCTGGGCTTTCCCCCTCATGTAGGGTACCAGTCTGACTGTCCATTGCTGCTTTGGCCACTGACAGGGTGTGGCAACTCTTTCAAAAGTTGTCAGGTATGCCTCAATATCATCTGAGGGACACAACTTTGTAAGTTTAATGGCTTTTAAGTTGCTTGCATTCTGTTGCTCATCTGGATGTGTGCCAGATCCTGTGCCTTCAATAGCTTGCAAGGCATCCAGCCATCGCTGCTCCTGTTGCTGCATCTCTTCTCTCATCTGCTGCTCCTGTTGCTGCATCTCTTCTCTCCTCTGCTGCTCCTGTTGCTGCATCTCTTCTCTCCTCTGTACTTCTAAATACTGGATCTCTTTTTCTCTCTGCTTCTCAGTCTCTTTTTGTTGTATAGCCCACCATTTGAAAAAGTCCATCAGGCTTTTGGGTTCTGTCCCTGCCTGTTCTCTTTCCATAACTTGTGCTGGCTGTACATTCTCAGACTCGACTTCTGTCTCTGCTAGTTTGGCTGCCATTCTCCTGGTAACCACTCCTGGACTTGCTGCTGCAGAATCCATACCTTCCTCTGTGCTTCCCTGGTACTAGGGCCAGTACCCACACACAAAACTCCTGTCTTAGGGTATGCATGGCATATATCCCACTTCTAGCACCATCTGTCATTGAGGCACAGGTCAGGAAGCACAGGGAAAACCAGCAGCAGTTGTAGAATTCAACAAAATTGTTTATTTGTAGTAGCAGTAACATAGAAAAAAATAAACTTGTTCAGAGTAACTATGTACATATTTTTATAGTAGCAGATATGCAAAGGAGAAAAACAGACAGCAAGAGAAAACTGAGAGACAGAGAGGCAAAGAATTGTGAGACTGTTCGGGCTGATCAAGTCAGAGGTCTCACAGGGAAATTTGGTTGCATAACCAGACAGAAAAGGGACAGGAAAGGAAAGAACACAGATCCTTGCATTTAAACACTATCTCCATAACAAATGGAACAGGGTCCTATTTCACCCTGTAACAGACTGTAGTTACCAGGGGCTGAGGAATCCCCACCCTCACGAAGGGGAAGGATTTTAGCTGATTTCCAGGCTTTGGGAATGGAGGAAGAGGAGAGAAAGGTTTAGGATGTGGGTGAGAGGGCCATGATGGCAAAAGCAGAGAGGTGGTGAAGCTTGGGGTGGGAGACTGTCAGGGCTGGGCTTTGAGGGGTTTAGGGTGAGAAAGGCAGAGTAGACTTTAAGAGGAGTGAATGGGGGGAAACAGTAATCGGGGGGTTGGCCAGGAGAAGCTAAATGGGATGACGGGGGTACGGTAGATGAGGTAGAGCCTGGATCAGGTAGAGCACAGGTGGCAAAATATTTGTTAATATCGTGACTGATGCAGAGTCAGAGACAGGTGACCTATTAACATGCAGAACTTTTGAGGAATGTTGTACAGGGGTCTAGGAGGGTGAAGAATCTTCAAAATGATGCTAGAGTGAGATGATCTTGCTGCAGGTGACACTTGAGGTAGTTAGCCTTAGAGAGATGGATGGCCTTGATGCAGCTATTCCTAAGGGCTTTGTAGACTTGAAAATTTGTCTGAAGAAGAGTTTTTATAGCGGAGCCATGCTTTATCCCTAGCCCTGCACTTGGCCAGTAGGTCAGCAGTGATTCAGGGGTGGTAATGTCTCTTCACTCTGGATTTCTTAAGTGGGGCATGGTGATTGCAGATGCGTGAGAAGAGGTTGGAGAAAAGAGATAGAGCAGAGTCAACGTTGTTTGCTAAGAAGATGGGAAACCAGTCTGCCTCAAATAGGTCTTGCTGAAGGGCAGTGATGTTTAGATTGTGTAGGGGGTGGGACCAGATGTACCTGGAGACAGCACTGGGGGTGTGAATCTTTCTAATGCAGTAAGTAATACAGTGATCACTGATGGCATCAGGCAATATTCCAGCTGCAGTGATACGGTGGGGATGAGTGGATAAAACCCAGACAAGTAGATTTTTTTTTGTCAATAAAATTTTTATTATTTTAGAATAAATAAGTCAGTACATATACACAGAAAAAGGGAAATATTAAAATAACTATAGGATTTCCCAACACAAACTCATAACAAAAATGTCATGTTACAATCTTAATAAAGAAATTAATCTTGTATACTTCTATTTTGTTCAAATGACAATGACTTTGTGAACATTAAAAATTATTAGCAATGTGTTAATGTTAGGTATGCAAATGAATAAATAACTATCAACTAAGTACAGTAATTGATACAGTTGGTAAGCATAGTAACCTCAAAACAGTGTTTTTGCAAATAACGAAACACATTTCTAAATAAGTTGAAAATTTCTGAACTAAGAGAGTATCCCCTATTTGACTTCATCTAGGAAACAAGATATCCATAAAGAAGATACTTATAGAGATGATGCACCTCAAACACTAAACCCATATAATATTAATATAACTAAAATGTGTTCCATAAATTAATTAGCATATAGGAAGCAAACAGAAAAGGAGAGAAAATGTGAGAATTAAAGAAGGGAAGAGTGATCTGCAAGATCACTAGTAGTCACACCAATATCAGTAAGTTAGAAGACCATGTGTGTTCACTGTAGGTCTGCACTCAGATAAAGATGTAGCCACACCAGTTAATGATTTAAGGAGGTACATCTGAGGATAATAATTTATAAATAGTATCGCATTGCTTAGAGAATTTAGATGTGTTGTCCCTTAAAGATAGAGCCAACTTTTCCATTCTAAGGATTTCTAGTATGTTATTTCTCCTTTCCTGCATGGATGGTGACTTGACTTCATGCCAGTACTTCAGTATAATATGCCTAACCGAGACACCTATCAGGAGAAGGGTACATTTCTGTTCTCTAGTCCAACATATACCTGTTCGGAAGTGACCCAAGATGCAGGTATCCAGTTAGTGGGATTAAAAATTACGGGGATGTCCTGAAACATTTTCCTACTTCGACCCATAATGGCTGTATATAGGAACATGACCAAAACATATGCAGTAAAGAGCCAGTACCTGATTTACATTTATGACAGACAGGTGAATGAGATAGACCCATTTTATGCCTATGTGCCAGTGTGTAATATAAATTGTGTAATGTTATGAAACGAATCAACCTAAGATCTACTGTGCTGAATGTTTTAAAATTCAAAGACCATATGTCATCCCAATCCCAAAGCTCCGTGGGTGATTCTAATGTTTGGGACCACCATCTGATGGACTCTGTTGCAGAACCCCTGATCAGTTCCACTAATAATGTATAGAGAGTGGAAATGGAAACATTCTTAGGCACCCAAGAAAAGACAGAGTTTTCATTTAGCTTTATTGATAAATTCATCTTATTTTTAATTGCCTGCTGTACAGTCAAATAAAATTCCCCCTCTAAGGAAGAAATCCCAAAAGTTTCTATCAAATATGATAAGGGAAGAAAATAGTCTTTTACAGTAATGTCTTGCACTGAGTGAATACCTTTATTCCACCAAATTGTATTAAAGGTTTCCCGTTAGCCAAAAAGTTTGGATTATACCACATAGGTTGGATCCTAGCTTGAGATAAGTTAAGCCCCAAAAGATATGATATTTGCTTAAACTGCCTGAAGGAATCTGCAAGAATTTTATTTTTATAAGTGCCAATTGGTTTTGAGAAAATAATGATCTAATGTCTACACCTTTGTTTACTCATAATTTCTTGTTAATATACACCCAGTCTGGTATGTATGTTTGCTCTGATCCTAGTTTAAGCCACAATGCTAATGTACTATTCTTACAGCTAAAAATAAAGATAGAAATCTGGTGCCTTGAGACCTCCTTTGGTTTTAGTTCTATACATTTTGGTGTATGCTAATCTGTGTCTTTTGTAACCCCATATAAAGTGTGCTGCTTGGGCAGTAATTCCCTGAATCCATTTTTTGTTTAGGCTACAGGGAATCATCATGAATAGATATAGTAATCTGGCAATAGATTCATTTTAACAGATTCTAACCTCCCCCATAGTCCCAGAGGTAATTTGTTCCATCTGTAAAGGTCTTCTGTGAGTTTCTGTCTGAGTCTTGTTGAGTTTTTAGAGATAGTCTTATTTATAGATTTATAGATATGGATCCCTAAATATTCTATATACTCTTTGGTCCAAGTAATCCCGGCCTTGTCGATATCTTCTTTAACACAGTATTTAAGATACAAAAATGTTGTTTTCTCCTTATTTAGTTTATAACCTGAAAGATCCCCAAAGCCATTGATTATTGTAAAAACATGGGGTAGAGAAATAGAAAGTTCGGAGATCATTAAAAGAATATCATCTGATATCATCTGTTCCTTTTGCCTTCTTTAATGCTTTTAATGTTCTTATCATGGAATTAGTTATCTTATTAAAGGATCAACAGTGAGATTAAATAATAAAGGTGACAAGGGCACCCCTGCCTGGTGCCTCCCTATTTCAAAGAGATGATATAACCCGTTAGTTACTACCGCAGATGAAGAGTTCTGGTATAGAATTTTACCCACTTTAGATAAGAGTCAGGAAAACCATATAGTTTGAGTGAGTTAAATATATGAGACCAAGCAACTTGATTGAATGCCTTTCAGCATCAAGTGATACCAGAACAGCATGGAGAAGATTGTTTACTAGCTGCTTACAAGACATGGAATCATTTCCTTGTATTGTCTGCTGCATTCCTTCCTTTCATGAATCCCATCTGTTGTTGTTTGGTTATCAGGAAAGGAGTTACTGTCTCCAACGTGTTAGCCAATACTTTAACAAGAATCGTAACATTAGAATTTATTAAAGATATTGGCCTGTAGTTTCCACATTCCAAGGGATCTTTGCCCTGCTTATGTATTAAGGTTATCAGGCCTTTGGTCATTTCTTGTGAAAGCCTGCCATCTTCTAAGGCTTGATTAAAAACTTCTACTAAAATAGAAGCAAACTTTGAATCAAATGTATTATAAAATTAACAGAAAAGCCATCGGGACCTGGCGCCTTATTTTTGAGCTGTTTGATAGCTATTAGTATCTCTTCTTTTTAATGGGTGCTCCCAGTCCCTCCTGCAATGTTTCAGGAACTCTAGGAATGTCAAGGTCTTTACTAAATTCAGCTAATGAAATACTTGTGTTCCCTCTTCACTCTGGTAAAGGTCCTTATAGAATTTTTAAATTCCTCGTTTATTTGAGGATGACCTACCATAATGTTACCTAAATGCTTACATCTAATGGCCTTAATGCTGGTGGCATTACTGTTTTGAATAAGGCGAATAGCTAGAATTTTTGATGCTTTAGGCCCTGAGTCTACGTAATGTAATTTCGCTTTTCTGATTGCAAAGATGGCCTCACGTCTAAGGGAATCATTATATTCCACCTTAAGTTTAGACCATGTTGTCCACTCTTCAGGTGTGCTGGAACTAATCAAAACTCTTTCCATCTCTTTAATTTTTTCTAGTACCACCTGTTGCTTTTGCTTGTTTTTTTTTTTCTTGAAATCGGCCGCCTCTTGTATCAAGACACCCTGTAAACAACACTTGAGGCAGTCCCCAGTGTTATTCCAGGAGGTATCCCCAGGATCATTGAAAGAAAGAAACTCCTCTGTGCTGTTTTTGATCTTACCAACTAAGTCATTATTCTCTAATAAGAAATTATTGAGTTTCCATCTTCTTGTTCTATGTGAATTATCTAAAGTACAAAATAACAGAGACACGGGGAGTGATCTGAAACGACCTGTGGTTCAATAGCCATTTTAATAATCCTGGGGATAAAAGTGTCAGGGGTATATACTGTATATGATCTAGTCTAGAACCAGAATTATTACACTGAGACTAAAAAAGTGTATTCTTTTACATTAGGATTAAGAATTATCCATGCATCAACTAGTCCCAGATTTTCTATAAGATCACTGAGATCCTTTTCTATCCTAGACTTCTGTGGTCGAAAGGTAGACCTATCCAGCACAGCATCTAAAGTGCTATTCATGTCTCCTGCAATTATAGTAGTGTTATCTAGTAAGCTGCTAACTTTAGAAAAAAGTACATTAAATACATCATGAAACGTAGAGTTAGGGCCATATACATTAATGAATGTGAAGCATTCCTCTCCTAGTCTACCATTAATGAGAATAAAGTGTCCTAATATGTCTTCTATGACTGTTCCCATATGAAAGTGAAGTCCCCTTTTAAATAAGATCAGTACCCCTGCTTTCTTTGAGCTGTCTCCAGACCCCAAAATTTGTCATACCCAATCTCTCCGCATCAAATCATGGTGTTCTTTCCTAAGGTGTGTTTCTTATAAGAAAGCTATTGAAGTGTCTAGTTTCTTAAGGTGTCTCAAAACAGAGTGTCTTTTTATTTTATTGTTCAGACCTCTGACATTCCAAGTAACAATCTTTAATTTGTCGCTTGCTACCATAAATTAGTTTGTTTAGAAAAAGCAATAACACAGATAAAACCATCACCTAAGTAGCTATTAGTGACATAAATCTCCAGATCATCTTCCCTTATAGAAATAATAAATAGAGTTGGATCTAGAAAGGAGAATGGATGTTTATAAGGCAGTGAAAGAAGTGCAGAATAGATCAGTCTATAATAAGTAGCAAAAGAAATAAGGAATAATGCATTATAAAGCAGAAGATAATATAGAAAAAGTTGAACGATCCATGCCTGAGTAATATCAAATAATGAAAATATTCTAGCAATGATATTTAGGAACATTAGAACCACCAACCAGGACATTCCGGAATGGACAAGTTCAGGTACTGCCACCCCTTCCCTCAGCTGAAACTGCAACTTAGTAAAATATACAGTATGTGCCATAACCTTAGAGTTTTTTCCTCTTTTTCTGTTCACCTCCCTTTTCACCACATCTCCCTTCTATCCCTCCACTATCTCAGAATAATGTACTATCAAGCTTTATTTATGTCTTGTCTTTCTCATGTACCCATAACAGGTATTCAATATGCCTTTCTCCACTCCCATAACCTGTAAAGCATTATAAAAGCACTGGAGACTGTGTTGTTTTGTTGTAAAGATCCTATTGTCAATAAAAAATGTTTGTATGTATCTATGTAATAAAGAAGCAGTTTCTTTTCCCCCCAGCTAAAAAAAATGTTTGTTTTCCAGCTTACCTTACAAGCAGTAAGACGCTATGACCCCCATGTCTCTGACTGCACAGTATTTTTTTCCTCAGTTAGGACCATTCTTAGAAAGTGCAGGCTTAATACAAATTCACACATCTTTTAGAGGAAGCAAAAAATAAAACCCTACCATATTTCAGTATTGAAAACTGCTAAATAATAGCTGAGTGTTTGAAAAACAGCAAACATTTCCAAGTAGCTATTTTCTATTATTTACTTATGTAACCCCTAGATGGCGCTATCCCAGGCTACTACCCTGCCTGATTGCCACTAACAGGTTGAGGGCCTGGGTCCAATGAGGGTGCCTCCACCCAGAGGTCAGGGTTTGCAATAGTTAAACTTACTTGGTCACAGCCCTCTGGGACACTGCAACCCCCCTTTCTTCCCACTAGTGGCCCACACAATATATCAGAATTACCTTCACAGTATACATTTACCCCTAGGGGTGGTTCAGGCACTGGGACCTCCTGTAAAATAAGATACAGTGCAACAATCACAGTACAATACTTTAACATAGACAAATACCTCAGGCAGGCTGCTTCTCTATCCCGATCGCAATTACTGCACAAAACCCGGGAGAACACACAGCAGATTCAGTTCCTGACAGACAGAGTGCAATTCAGCAATTTCTCCAGTCTTCTACAGGGTGAACCTGGTTTCTACTCTTCAGATATCCTTTGATTCTCTTCACAGGATGGATTCAGTCCTAACAAGCAGTTACACAAGCTGCAGACCGAACTCTGGGCCTTACACACGTTCCCGACTAAAACTGCACACTGAAAAGCACAGGGCTCCTTCCTTCTTCACTACCAGAGCTCAACTGAAACTCCAACAGACAAACTGGGCACTTCCTGTAGGATCCTCCCAGTTCTTGACTGGATTGGCTGTCACTCACAATAGACTGCTCCTGTTGGTCCAAAAGGCGCACCAAGTCTAAACTACATCTCCCAGAGTCACTGCCCATACAATCCTCTTGTGGCTGGCTCAGATTATGAGTCCAAGTTCTGATTAGGTCCAAGGCACCATTTTAGAGCTAGCTAACTCACACTGATTGGTCCAGTTCAGCAGTTCAAAACCAGAATGGGGAACTAGGCAGACACAGTTCTGACTGCAAAGAAAGCAGGTTAGACAAACTGAAATTTCATTATTACTCTAAATGGTTTCTGGCAAACAGTTACATCTTTCAGATAGGTTCCTTTGCACTCCTAGTGACTGCAAAAATGGAGTGAATTGGCAGCAGCTTGAGTGGTACTCAATCAAAGAAACACACAGTCCCCATACAACTAATTATGTCTGCAAGCAGACAGCTCTTAAAGAGACAGTACCAGAGGTTCTAAAAACACTGATAAATGGCTAAGCATAAACACCATTCAGGCTTGGAGCATTCAAGCAAGCTCCTGGAAGTCTTTTGGGAACCCCCATTTGCAGGGGGGGTTACACTTAAATATCTAATAAATTCAAGGGATAAACCTGATTAGTAAGCAAGGAATGCTGCGCCGAACAGGATGCTACCGAAAATCTCCCAAAAAGCACTTTGAAACAGGTGCAAAGGTCAAATAAGGAGGACGTACTTCCACGCCCAGATCTGCCACGAGGAAACACTTCATGAGCACCACCCTCTAGCAGAGTCATGAGAAATGGTAGAGTTCCACAGGATGATCGTTGGGACAGCCACAGGACGTTAAAATGATTGGATACAGATAGAGAAAGAAAACATGACTGATTTTCTTTTTTTGGGTGCATTTCATCAATAACAGATCAACAGTTCTCCTGTTTATAAACATAGACTGCACATCGGGAGAAGCAACCTCTCCCTCCCTGGCCCTAAAAGTTGCACATAGAGGCTAGAGAAGAGCAAAGAGAGAGAGAGAAAAGAAATTGGAATTTAAACAATTTGAGCACTGTATATAGGTTAATCAATGCTGTAATATTGATCTCTTGTCTTGAACCCAATTTCCACATCAAAAAAAAAAAACAGTGGTCACGTCATCACATTTCATAGTAAATTTCTATTTTAAATATTACTGACTGCTTCATCTTGGACTACTAAGTAAGAAAAATCCAGGTATACACATCATTCAGCAATCACTCTTCCATACCCAAATAACAAAATCTGGGTGGAGAAATAAAGCAGTATCACTGAGATGCCCTGAACTCTGATCAGTAGTCCGTAGCAGCAATGAGCCAATTCACAACTGCCGTAATTCATGTGTGGAGCCCGACCACTGCTCGGTTTTCACCAAATTATCTGGATAGTAGCCAGCATAAACAAGGCAAAAACCTCCTCCTTTACTTTTTTATCCTCCCCCATACACTCTCCATGTGTCAGTACTCTCAAGGCAGGAAAGGTTTAAGGTAAGGAAACCCAAAGCAAATGCAATCCGTAGTTATGATACCTGGAGACCAGTCAAGCAGCTATAACTACAGCCATGTAGTTGCATGCTGTAATCCTTATAATGCTTAACTGTGCTTATTCAAAAGAAATTCCCTTGGACCCCATCCCCATTTCCCTTTGTTTTTAAAGTAGGAAGAGTGAGGCATATCCTAGTTGTAGGCAGCATCCCTTCACATTCTATTAAGAAAAAACACATGTAAGGGTTAAGCACAATCAGTCTAACTTTGGAAGTCAAAATTTTAAACAAATTAGGAAGGTCTGCTTTTAATCCTGTTTTGGCAGCTGTGTATCCATTATATTCCCTAGTGCCTTCAGGAGACCATGCTTTCAGCAGGGTTGGGAAAAAGAAACTGTACTTTAACCCAGCTTCTCTCAGGCATTTTTTGATAAGAAAGAAGGCATCCTGCTTTTGTATGGTTTCAGAGGCTAAGTCATTAAACACCTTAATCTTACAGCCTTCAAAGTTGATATTACTTTTGTCTCTGAGTACTCTCTGAATGTGAATTTTCTGTTGAAAGTTAAGAAATCTCATGACAAATTATCTAGGTCGCTCACCAGTGTTTGGTTTAGGCTTTAAGGATCTATGTGTCCTCTCCAGAACATAAAACTTAGTGTCACTTGGAGGGCCTGCTATCTTTGTGAGAAAAGTGCTGGCAAAAGCTACTGGATCAGACCCTTCAATGCTTTCCCTGAGACCGAAAACTCTAAGGTTATTTCTCCAGTTCCTACTTTCAAGATCCTCTAGCTTGAGTTCTATTTTGGTTATCCTCCGATTATCTGAAATCCTATCTGCATGGTCCTTATTCACTGTATCTTCTAGACTGCTAATTCTAGTTTCTACACCAGAAATACGCAGTTTGTGAGAAGCCAATTCCTGTTTGACATCTTTTAGGTCAGTGTGCATGTCTGAGATCTCAATGCTTAGCCGTGTAATCTCAGACATTATCAAGTCAAAATGACTGACTGTCAAGGGAGCAGTGTTGGATATTTTTAGGTGCATTCTCATCCTGATCATCGAGTTGCTACCAGAGTCTGGTAGAGGCGCGATAAGGCATTTAATTCCTCTCACAATGACCAAGGTATCATCAGGATCCAACTCTTACTTTTATTGAGCCACCAAAGAATAACTGGTCAAAACTGTGGTTGTTTTGAATGACCCAAACTGATAATATACTGCAATGACAGTTAACCTTGCTGACAATTTCTTTTACCCTATACGGATGGTGAGTAGGGAGGGTTCTTCAGCCGTCAGAAGCGCTTGTCGACAGCCATCATACTTCAGCCTGCAATGATGGTACAACGGGAAAGAGTCAGCAGAACTGCACAAACGTTTTAAATAAAACGGTCATGGATGAAGTCAGAAAATAAAAGTTATTGTCGGAATTATTTCTAGCTATTTATTATAACGAAAGCCGCTACAAAAATGAAAAATACTCTTGGTAATGAAACTGAGGGAAGGAGGACACCGCGGAGCTCAGGGAGATGCGACTGTACCAAATGTTGCCATTTGATCGAATCTCCCAGTCAAGTAGACTGTGGTTCTGGAAGCAAGGGTTTATGTGAGTGGGTTTTGGGATCATCTGAGTAAGGTTTAGAGCTTCTAATTTAAGAATGTTGGACTTAGAGAAGGGTGAGAGCCAGTCAAGGTTGAAATCCCCACGTACGTACAAACATACATATGAACATACGAAGAAGCCAGCAGAAGAAGGCCATTTGATCTATCTAGTATGCTCATACTGCAGGGTACACAGCTTGAGCTACTGTCCCTGCCCTCCCTCCCCACACCTCCCATCCTCCCTACCCATGATCCTTACCATCCCCGATGCGTATCCCAGCCTCTTAAAGCTGCCCACTGTCTTCAACAAGATCACCTCTTCCGCAGCGCATTTCAAGTGTCCACCACCCTCTGTGAAGAAGTACTTCCTGATCGCCTCCTAAATCTCCCAACGTCCAGCTTAAGACTGTGCCCCTCATGTTATGGTTGCCACTTAGCTTAAAGACTCTCCTTATCAACCTTATTTATCCCTTTCAAGTACTTGAAGGTCCCAATCATGTCCCCTCTCTCTCCTGTCTTCCAGGGAGTACATGTTCAGTGCCCTCAACATCTCCTCATATGCTTTATCCTGCTGACCCACTATCATCTTTGTAGCCCTCCTCTGGACTGTCTTCGGAGGTTAATGTCCTTTTGAGATGTGGGAATCAGTACTAAATCCATACTGTAGATGAGGCCTTACCAGAGATCTGTAACAAGGGCAGTATAACCTCCTCTCCTAGTACTGATCCCCTAGAGATGCATCCCAGCATCTTCTTTGCCTTTGCTGCTGCTTTCTTGCACTGCATGGAGTGCTTAAGGTCACTAGTGATCATCACTCCCAGGTCCTTCTCCACCTCTGATGCAGATATTCGGACTCCACCCAGGTAATACTCTGTCCTGGGATTCTTGGCTCCAATATGCATAACTTTGCATTTATTGGCATTGAAGCCAAGCTGCAGATCCTGGACCACCTCCCCAGCTTTTCCAGATCATCCTGTAGGTCCTGTATCCCTTCAGCTGTGTCCACCTTCCCACAGAGCTTGGTGTCATCCGTGAACAGGCACATTTTGCCCTTAATGCCATCTCCAATGTCACTGATAAAGACACTGAACAACACTGGCCCCAGCACTAAGCCCTGCGGGACCCCACAGATTACCTCTCTGGTGCCAGATAACTGTCCCCCACAACCACCTTCTGGGTTCTGTCCCTCAGCCAGTTTTCCACCCATCTGGCCATCTTTTCCCCAACCCTGAGATCCACCAACTTCCTTATCAACCTTTTATGGGGCACAGAGTCAAAGGCCTTGCTGAAATCAGGATAGAGGATGTCTACCACTTGGCCCTGCCTACTGTCTTAGTGACAGAGTCAAAGAAGTCAATCAGATTCGTTTGACACAATCTGCCCCCCATGAACCCATGCTGCCTTGCATCCTGGAGACCATGCTCCTCTAGATATTCCACCAACCTTTCCTTTAGTATGGTCTCCATGAGCTTGCCCACAATAGAGGTCAGACTGACTGGTCTGTAATTCCCTGAGTCATGAGCAGCAGCTCTCCTCTAGATGTGAGAGAGAGGATGGATGAGATAGTGGAAAATAGTGCATCAGGAGGCGTTTTGGGTGGGGCATAGAGAGCACCAATATAGAGCGGGACAGATGAGGGGATGGATAGTAGCACTAAGATTACTTCATGGAAGGAGGTTCGGGCTTCCTTGAAAATGATGGAGCAAGAGATAGTTTGTCTAATGTACAGGGCAATGCCGCCACCTTGCTTACCTCTGTCTTGATGAAATAGGTTAAACTTAGGAATGGAGATGGCAGAATCGGGGATTTTGGCTGATAGCCAGGTTCAGATACACATAGAATATCGGAAGGGTACTGGGAGACCCATACTTTAAGCATGTCAATTTTGGGGAGGAGGCTGTGTGCATTTAGGTGAAAAGTCAAGTCCCTTGGGCAAAGAAGAAAATTAGTGTTGGGGACAGCGGGGTTGAGGACAAGGTAGGGGGTTAGACAGAGGTCCAGGGTTGGGATGGACACCCACAGCAAGAAGTAGAAATAGGGGAGGTGAGGAGGGTACCTTGACTTCCTGTGGGTGTGAGAAGGGGTACAAGGAAATGGGGATGTGAGGCGAAACAGAGCCTCAAAGTTAAGAAGAGAGGAGGGTAGTAACCTAGGGTAAATAAAAGGAGAGGGGTAGGGGAGAGGAGGGTAAGTGATGGGAGGCAAGGGGAGGAGAGCCAAAGGAGAGGAGAGAGAAAGAGAGAGAGAGAGAGAAGGGTGCAAGAATAAAGGAAGGGAAGGGACAGGGGGAAAAAAAATTAGGGAGGCAGGGGGTGGCATGCTGAACGGGTGAGGGATGAAAGAGGGGAAGAGTCATGGAAAGGGAGGAAGGAGAGGGTGAGCAGCAAGGGGTAGATTGGTAAAGACATGGCAGGGAGAGGGGAGGAGGTTGGGAGGGGTCATTTAAAGTGTAAGCCACAAGGAGTTTGGGTGGAGTCTGAAGGCAAAGCAGTAGTGGGCTGAGATAGGCAGCCCCACAGGGGTAAAAGAAGGTGAGGCTTACAGCTTAGACTATACAATTGCCACAAGCAGAATGACAGAAAAAGGGAGGTCATAATTCCGCTATACAAGACACTAGTGAGGCCCCACCTGGAGTGCAGTGTACAGTTCTGGAGACCATACCTACGTAAGGACACAGACAGGGTAGAGAAGGTTCAGAGGAGGGCAACAAAGATGGTGCATGGATTGCATCACAAGTCCTATGAAGACAGGTTGAAGGAACTGAACATGTACTCCCTGGAGGAGAGGAGGAGAGAGGGATATGATAGAGACATATAAGTATCTTACAGGGAGGAACAGGGTGCAGGAATACACTATTTTAGCGAAAAAGATGTTCCAGGACTAGACAATAGGATGAAGTTGGAGGGAGGACGATTCAGAGGAAACATGAGGAAGAATTTCTTCACAGAACGGGTGGTGGACAAATGGAACACCCTGTCAGAGGAAGTGGTGGGGGCTGAAACAATCACAGGATTTAAGAATGCATGGGATAGACATAAAGGAATTCTGGAGGTCAGGGGTAAGGGGCAACAGACTTCTAGGAAAACAAACTGAACTTACAAGCTCAAATGGGCAGACTGGGTGGGCCATAGGCCCTTATCTGCTGACACTATCTATGTACAGTATCTATGACAGGAGGAGGGAGCACTATATAGCAACCACTAATAGGTGGAAGGTTGACTGGGCAGGCTCAATTTGTATTCACTGTGAGCTAGGGAAAAGGCAGAAGCTTCTAGAATTACCCGATTGGATGGCTGGAAGGCTGCGTGGTCTGGCTGAACCAAGACCATTTAAAGAGTGCAGTGGGAGGGGGTGGGCAGGTGGGAGAAAATTCAAGCTGAGGAGAGGAGAGGATGGCAGCAAGTGGAACAGCAGAGAATGTAGTAGAGAGAAGTGGGTAGAGGCAAGTCGTCCAATCAGGTACTGGGTGTAAGAATTCAAAGCTGAGAAAAATTCAACACTTTCTATTACCTTGATTCTGCGGCAGGAACTTCAGGTAGTGGCTGCCTAGAAGGAGCAGTGCCGCGGGATGGGCAGTCTGCTCAAGGCTGAGGCAGCAGGGTCTGGGAAGGAAAAGGGAAAATAGGTAATTATAACAACAGATCAATTGGTGAGAAGGATTACAAGGAGACAAGCAGCACACAGGCTAAATGGCAGGGGCAGAGACAAAGGGTCTAAATCAGAGGGAGGGCTTGAGAGGGCAGAGTAATCAATGAGAAGGAGACAAGGGGTTGAAAACCTTCAGCACAGCAGGGCCCTTTATGCTGAGACAGCGGAAAACAAAATGTTACAGATGGCCAGAGTGGCTAAGGAGTCAGGGCAAAGAGAAAGAAAAAGAAAAAAAAACATCAACAGGATTATCTGAGGCTATACAAATAAATATAACAGGTAGCTTGTCTGGTTGCTGAGCAATAAGTTAAAATAGGCAGCTAATCTGAATGCTGTGCAGTAAGTTAAAACTGAATGTTGTACAAAAGATTATACAGGTAGCTTAACTGTAACCTTAACAATTAATTAAAACAGGCAGCTGACTGAAAGTTGAACAAATAAGTTATAACAGGCAGCTAACTGAAGGTTGTACAATGAATTACAATAGGCAGATAACTGAAAATTCAAGCTGAGGAAAGGACAGCAGCAAGCGGAACAGCAGAGAATGCAGTAGAGAGAAACAGGTAGAAGTGAGTCTGCCAATCAGGTAGTGGGTGCGCGAATTTATAGCTGGGAAAAATTCAGCGCTTTTTATTACCTTGATTCTGTGGCAGAAGCTTTGGGCGGTGGCTGCCTAGAAGGAGCAGCACTGTGAGACGGGGAGCCCGCTCAGGGCTGAGGCAGCAGGGTCTTGATTCTGTGACAGGAACTTCGGGCGGAGGCTGCCTAGAAGGAGCAGCACTGCAGGAGGGGGAGCCTGCTCAGGGCTCAGGCAGCAGGGTCTTGATTCTGCAGCAGGAGTTTCGGGTGGTGGCTGCCTAGATGGAGCAGTGCCATGGGAGGGGAAGCCCGCTCAGGGTTGAGGCAACAGGGTTGTCATAGTAAGTTACTTTAGGGGCTTACCTCCCAGTTTAGCACTTCTTGTTGCTGGTTTATTTTGATTGCTGTCTTTTTCGAGGGTTTATTTTGTTTGCTGTATTTTTTGGGGTTGATAAGTTTTCAGAGGGATTTCCTTCTTTTTCGCTCTGTATCTGCCAGTTTTCTTTCAGTCTCAGGCTTTTTTGCAATCGAGTCACTCATTGCTTGGGCAACAAAGGCTTCAAAGACCATGGAAACATGAGAATTTATCCCATATCAGCAGAAGCTTGGATGAATGCTACCACCAAGCCCTATGCTGCTTCTGCCATCTTGGACTGAAGGAATAACTATGCTTCCGGTATTGCAAGAATACAAGTTGTACGGAAATTCACAGAGCTACAGTACGCTACTTGGCCACTCTGCAAACATCCCATTTCAAGCTTCCAGCCATTGACTGGGCGTGGACCACAAGTGGTGCAGCTTGCATTTCAGTCACCGCCTGCTCTCCTGTTGCTGCCCTGGTAAGAGATCCACAAAGCTGCTTCCAGCCCTTGACTGGGCACGGCCCCATGCAGTGCGGCTTTCATTTCAGCCACCGCCTGCTCTCCTTTTGCTGCCCTGGGAAGCCATCCACAAAGCTGTTTCCAGCCCTTGACCAGGCGCGACCCCAGGTGGTATGGCTTTCATTTCAGCTGCCCGGCTCTCCTGTTGCTGCACTGGAAGCCATCCACAAAGCTGCTTCCAGCAGTTGATCAGGCATGGACCCCAAGCAGTGCGGCTTTCATTTTAGTTGCCACCCGCTCTCCTGTTGCTGCCCTGGGAAGCCATTCACAAAGGTATGGTCCCTGCTGAACTGGTGAGATTTTTTTCAACTTCAGGTGCACTTTAGCTGGTTGTCCCTGATTGGACACTTCCGTGGCAAGGCTCAACCGGGTTGGCTCTCGCCAATCAAGCCTTTGTCCCTGCTGCTCCCTGATTCTTGCTCGCTCTCTGTATCCATCTCTTGGATATTTTGTGATTTTCTTTTTGCTGAGGTTTAATTTGTTTACAACATATCCATGTTAGAAAATTAATTTACACCACTTAGCCTCTAGCTATTTATTGAACTGTTTAACTGGATCGATCTGTATATATGCCATTTTGTTATAAAATGTAGCTAATTTCATTGAGTCTCTAGCCATAAAACTGGTGCTAAATTTTCTACAGTTTGAATTTTTTCTGCTGCCTTTCTTTTGATCCTAAACCTTAATTTCTGCTGCCTACAAACCAATTGCCTTTCTCCACCTCCTTCACCCACCCCACCCCCACGGCGGAGCTCAGTGCTCGGCGCTGATGCACCCTGCCCCTGCATTCCT
This sequence comes from Neoceratodus forsteri, assembly GCA_016271365.2. Classification (NCBI taxonomy): domain Eukaryota; kingdom Metazoa; phylum Chordata; order Ceratodontiformes; family Ceratodontidae; genus Neoceratodus; species Neoceratodus forsteri. The sequence continues at coordinate 706,522,786 of CM028131.1, read as the reverse complement.
CTCTCAATCTTCTCTGTGACCCAGCCCCGATTTAGCTTTCTGTGTTTTACACCAGCAGACTCGACAACCTGCTGTTACCCTGTCTGAGTCCCTCTTGCTCATCCCCACCCTCGTTTCTGCCTCTTAAAAATAATACCCTTTTTCTCTCTCCCCAGCTGCTTCCAGCCCTTGACCAGGCACGGACCCCCAAGTGGTGCGGCTTTCATTTCAGCTGTCACTGCTCTCCTGTTGCTGCCCTGGGAAGCCATCCACAAAGGTATGGTCCCTGCTGAACTGGTGGGATTTTTTCAACTTCAGGCATGCTTCAGTTGGTTGTCCCAGATTGGATACTTCCGACAAGGCTCAACCGGTTGGCTCTCATTAATCAAGCCTTTGTCCCTGCTGTTCCCAGATTCTTGCTCAATCTCTGTATCCATCTCTTGGATTAGCCTTTGTCCCTGCTGTTCTCTGATTCTCAGCTCCTCTGTATCCATCTCTGTTGTATTTGTCCTGCCCGCCCTCCCTGGCCCCGACCTCTATTAAATCCACTTAAACTCCACCCACCTCCTTACTACTTCGCCTCCATAGGGTCCCTTTTTAAACACTCCCATACTCTTACAGGGCAACCTTTGTTCTTTGGTGTTGCTCTTACCAGGGACCTAGTCTAAATTCAAAATGACTCCTACCAGTCTCCTGCTAAGTATGCTTACCTTTCTCATGCTTTTCACTCAAACTGTCAAAGTAGATGAACTTATCTATGGCCCATGCGACTGTATATCCACTGTCAGTATATGGGACTATTATAAGTCAGTACTACGCAACTCTCAACAGTCAGCTCCCTCCAAGACCCTTTCGCTTTTGGCCTGTTCTCCAAACTGCAGTAAATGCTCCCCTGCTTCTTAGCCCATTGCTTTTATTAACCAGCCACTGCCCCACATAGCGTCTAGCAGGGAAAGAACCTTCTAATATTTTAGAAGTCCCTGCTGTCCCATAAGAGCTACCTTAAAGCTGTAATAAAATGCCTGATACTGCTGCTGCTATTTATCTACGGCAACATTCTCCCCAACCCTGGCCCCCCACAGCATGGATCGATGAATACCTGCACTGCTGGGACACTCTCTTTGGCAAGCATTAATATCTGCAGCCTCCTCACTAAACTTGATTCTCTGTCCACCTGGGTCTCACAGCACAACCCAGACATCCTGTCAGTGCTTGAGACATGGCTGTCCCCTAAGATCCCTGACTCTGCAATTGCAATTCCTGGATACGGTGTCTTCAGGCAAGACAGGCTGCCAAAAGGAGGGCAGTGCTCTTACTTAAGAGAGTCCCTAACAGGTCATGTCCTTACCATGCCCATCCCTGGGACATTCAGGTCCTTGCCACCAATGTACTACTCGGGAGCGCATAACAAGGCCCCGACTGTTGCCTCAGTCTACATTCCACCAAAGCTGACTAATCTGGCCTTCCTCCCTTTTCGAATGTATCAACTCCCTAGATCAGAACAGAGAAATTATCACGCTTGGTGACTTCAGTGTTACCTGGCTGGCCCCCAGTACAAACAGCTATGAGGATGCCCTGACTGCCGTTAACTTCTTGCAAATGGTTCAATCACCTACCAGGATGAACTACAGAATGGGGACCTGTGTGTTTCTGGACTGGGTGCTTACCAATTGCCCAGAGCATATCACAAAACTGAAGTTCTCCCAGACTCCTTAAGTGATCATTCTCTATCCTGTACTTCTGGATCAACAAATTCACCAAACCTCCTCAAAAACTATTAACAGCAGAATGCTGTTGCCCCGGCCCCTAGGCCTCTAAAATTTTTCTACATGAACATGGCTGGTCACCAACTGATTCAGCGCCAGACGTGGACACAGCACTAGATTATTTTATTACCAGTTTCAACTCAGCCTGTGGCGCCCATGCTCCCTTCAAGAAGTGTAAGATCAAGGTGTCAATGACCCGTGGTTCACTCTCAATCTCCTGAACAACTGAAATCCCAAGACCACCTCTGGTACCGTGGTAAAGGCGACTGGAGCGCCAGCTGACATACAGGCATACAAAACAGCAGCATACGCCTTATGCAATTCACCTTGAGAAAGCCAACTACTACAGGAGCGCACTTGCAGCACCTGGAAAGATGGGAAAAAGTTCTGGAGCAACCTCACTGAAGTTACAGGGAAGGATTCTAGAGTAACACCTTCAATGCTGAGCATAGATGGCGTCATCACCTTGGACCATGTAATCATAGGTAACGCTTTCAATGCCACCTTTTTGGACATTAGTTGCGTGCTACCCCCTGATTTTCAACCCCTCCTCTGGCACCTTACACTCTGATGAATCAGGAATGCTACAGGGGCACCCACCATTCTATTTCAAAGTAGTTTCAGAAAGCTTAGCTAAAAAACACCTTCTTAAAGTGCTCGGAAGGTCCAGATACGTGGAGATTCTCCCAACTTGAAACTTCTCACCCTCACTATTGACGAAGTCCTACCCTCTCTTACCAAAATTCTCAACCTTTCCCTCATGTTTTCCCAGTTCCCGCCTAAAATGGAAATTGGCAATGGTGACCCCAATTCACAAAAGTGGTGACAAGACTCTTCCTAACAACTACAGGCCTATCTCCATCCCCAAGCTTTGGCCGGATAGTTGCTGATCAACTTAGTGAGTACCTTGAAAAATACAACCTGCAATGTTCACAACAGCACGGCTTTTGAAAAGGGCACAGCATCACCAATGCACTCCTCAAATTCTCCACCTACATCCATCATGCCCTGGATTGGGGCCAACTTGTCGGCACCAGATTTATCGATTTGACACTGTCAGCCACTCCCTGCTGATCGAACAATTATCACTACTAGGTCTTTCAACTGATACTACCTGCTGGTTTCAAAGCTACCTCAGTAACCGTACCCAACAGGTTAGGATTGGTGAATCTCTCTCAACCTCTCCTGCTGACCACTCTGGGTTCCCCAAGGATCTATCCTGGGTCCCTAGCTCTTCAGCATTTTCTTGAACAAACTCCCTGCGTCCAGTCAGGACTGAATTCTACTGTATGCAGATGACGCAGTAATTTTCACAGGTCACCCAGACCCCTCTCTTACAGTCACAGCTGCAGAAAAGTTTTATGGAAGCTGAATCCTGGCTTAGGTCACACAAACTCATCCTTAATCACCAAACAACTGAAACAATGTTGTTCCATGGAACCCACCATAAGTTTAAGGAATGTGAACTAATAATCAGAAATTGTGCGAGTGTTGCCTGGGAGCAGGTGGACCGATTCAAATATCTGGGTGTGACCCCTGACTGTACTCTGTCATATACCAAACATGTTGATAACTTCACAAAGGCAGTGACCACCCGCATAGGGCTTTTATTCAAACATAAGAACTGTCTGACAGCTGAAGCCCTAAATCTTGCTATTCAGAGCTCAGTAACCTCAATAATTGACTATGGGCTCGTGATCTATGAATCAGCCACTGACACTGCCCTCCGACGCACAGCATTAGCCCTTAACAAGGTCTGTCGGCTTCTCACCTCAGCTGCCTGTCTCTCTCACACATGACATCTGCAAGCAGGCAAACTGGCTCCAGCTCTCTGCCAGATTAAAGTACCTTACCTTTATATTAGCTAAAAGACCTTCTTGGGTCTCATGACCCCCGGTCCAGAATATGCTGATCCACACTGTGTCACCCGTATAACTAGAAGAATGGAGAGTCAATCATTTTCCATACCTCACTGCCAGACTACTCAAGAACAATGGTCCTACAATGTCAGAGCCTCAAACTGGTTCAACTCCCTTCCTTCAGAAATTACCAACATTTCCACACTTGGTGCCTTTAAGCACAAACTATGCCAACACCTCGTGGCTAGTGCCTCCTGTGACTGCTTCTCATAACCTGTTCCTGGTCAGGCTCCCCCTCATGCTTCCCCTCCCACCCTAACTCACCTCCCCCCTTTTCTCCCTTCTACCCTTCCATCACCTTCCCCTCCCGACAATGCTCTTTGAGCTGCTTTCTCCCTCCCTTACCTTAGTAACTGGCCAACTGTTGTTTCCCTCTGCACCTGTTATCTGCTGCCTCTACTCTAACCTCTCATTTTCCCTGAACATACATTGTACAATGTAGAGTACTGTTCCTGTTTTATAATTACTTGCTTTTTAATCATAGACAATGCCACTGGCTGCTCCTATTGTTCACCTTACTGTCTGTAATGTATTTTTGTTAAATTGATGTCTACTTGTCAAAGTACCAAGACGTGGAACCTTTGTTAATGAGCCTCTGGCTCAAAGGTGTAATCTGACATCCTAATAAATAAATAAATAAATAATCTATATACTTTTTAGCATACATGGGCAAAAAAGAGCTTATTATTCTCTTTTTGGTGTCATATCCCATAATGCTTTTCTCAGGCTACTGCCCCTCTCTGCAGGGCATGTCACAGATTGCCTGGCTGATGTGCTGACCTCTGGTCCTAACCACAGTCCTGTGGGCCAAAGAGAAACAAAGATGGCTGTGCCCATAGGCTGCATGACAATCTTTATTTTAAACCAAATGCAGTTTCATGTGGGCCTCTTGTCATGAGATGAACCTCTAAGCATCTAGTCAAACACACCAGTCCTGCTCCCTGTCTGCTCAAACCCTCTGTCCTCTGTTGAAAATCAGACAGTAGCAAGAGTGCAGTGAGTGCCTCTGCTGCTTCCTGTCTGCCAAACCCTCTGTCCTCTATTAAAAGTCAGACAGTGACAAGAGTGCAATCAGTGCCATTTTGCACTGTCTTCCATGCATAGTTCTCCAGACCTCCTCCAGCTGATGCAGTCTCTGGGCCTGTCATAAGCAATTGCTTCTGTTACTCACCAGCCTGGCCACACACTTGATCTGGTGTTCCAGCTGGGTCTTGAGGTTCATAACCTCAAGATTGATCAGGTCATTTGGTCTCAGCATTACACTATGGAGTTCATGTTTGCCCCGAGTTCCTGCCCTGCTGAAATGGTTAGCTATCGCTCTTTAAGGGGTTTGGACCCAGCAGGACTGTTGGCAGTAGCTGATCTATTAGGGTTGATGTGGCATGTGTGATTGGCACCGGAGAAGCGGTCACCACCTGTAATAGGGTGGTCTCCGATCCTCTGGATGCCATCGCACCAGTCCGTTTACGACCCAGGTCTCCACACATGAGATCCCCTTGGTTTGATGGGGATCTCAGAGTGTTGAAGATCAGGGGTTGGAAGTTGGAGCGTCGCTGGTGGAAGACCCGGCTGGACTCTGACAAGCTGGACCTGCGTGCCCACTACGGTGAATACCAGGGGGCAATCTCCCGTAAGTAGGCAGAATTTCCATCCAGGGAGATTGCTGCAGGGAGGAACAGACCTTCTCAGCTGTTTCAAACTGTAGACAGGCTTTTACACCCAGGCTGTCTGCAGCCAAAAAAAGCTTTTTCCACCACTTTATGTGAAAGGTTTGCTCTGTTCTTCTCCGACAGAGTGTCGACCATACAGTCGGGGATTCCACCAGTTAGGCTTTTGCCTAGTAGTGGTAGGGCTGGGGGGGAATAGAGGCACTCTACCTATCTGGGAAGAGCTTAGGACAGTTGAGGTGTCCGAAGTGACTAAGGTGATCGTAGAACTGAAGCACATGTCTTGTAAACTGGACCCAGTCCCGACACGGTTCTTAATGGGATGTGTTGAGGCTGGCAGCCCGGTGTTCACCAGGATTGTCAGGTGCTCGATGGTGGAGGAGGTTCTCCCAGCTGCCTTGAAAGAGGCGCTGGTTAGGCCCCTCCTGAAGAAATCTTCCTTTGACCCTGATGTCCTGGCGAATTACCGTCCTATCTCCAACCGGCCTTTTTTGAGCAAGGATGTCAAGAAGCTAGTGGCTCAACAGCTCGAAGATCAGCTGGTGTCCTCAGACATTTATGAGCCTTTTCAGTCAGGTTTTCAGGCCAGACACAGCACTGAAATAGCTCTAGTGAGGGTGCATAATGATCTGCTCAGGGCTAGAGATAGAGGAGACAGGTCAATTCTTGTACTCCTTAATCTCTCCTCAGCTTTTGACACTGTGGACCATGTTGCATTATTGGACTGGTTCTGTGAGTTCTGTGGACTTGCCGGTACTGTCATCAGGTGGTTTAAGTCCTATCTCTCAGACAGAGTGCAGCGGGTGGTGATGGGGAATTTCTCCTCCTCCTCAATGCCTCTGTCCTCTGGAGTGCCCCAGGGCTCGATCTTGTCACCGATGTTCGCAGTGTATATGCTGCCCCCTGGGTGAGATCATTCGACAATACAGTGTGGAGTTTCACTGCTATGCGGATGATACCCAACTGTATTTGTTATTTGCTCCCGGAACATCAGGAACTGTGGATGTGCTTAACACCTGCCTGGCAAAAATTAATGATTGAAACATAGAAACATAGAATTTGATGGCACATAAGGACCGCTTGGCCCACCCATTCTGCCCATTTCCCTGCCTACTGGATAAGCTGCAGATCCTAGTTAACCAGCAGCCTACTTCTTCCTACCCCCACCCCCTAGAATTGCCTTATGACTGTCCCATGCATGCTTGAATTCCACCACTGTTTTTGACTCCACAACCTTCTCCCGGAAGGCCGTTCCATGATTGGATGGCTTCTAGCTGGCTGAGACTCAACCCAGCTAAGACAGAGGTGCTGGTGATTGAGCCTGGTCATGGGTGTGATGGGTTGCTGTCCGGGGCAGTTTCTGGTCTTGTGCTGGGTTTTGTTCCATTGACAAGTTTCCATGAGGGTGCGAAATCTGAGCATGATCCTTGACAGTAGGCTGACTTTTGAAGATCAGATGTTGTCTGTTGTCAGTAGTGGTTTTACCATCTACGGAACACTGCCAGAATAAGCCCCTCGTTCCGGCGAGGATCTGTCGATGCTGGTGTATGCCTTTGTCTCCTCCAGACTTGACTACTTAACGCTCTTTACTTCGGGTCAAAGGAGGGACCTTTGCAGACTGCAGCTGGTGCAGAATGCAGTGGCTCGGCTACTTACTGGCCTTTCTAGGTTCAGTCCATGTGACCCATCTTGAGACGCTCGGCACTGGCTGCCAGTCAGGTTGAGGGTCCTTTTCAAGGTGGGGTTCTCACCTACAAGGCCAGTAAATGGACTGGGCCCTGGCTATCTGTCAGAGCTCTTAACACCGTGAACTGTGCCTGCTCCATCAATGCCACTTCAAAGGGCCTCCTGGCTGTTCCCAGAGGCAGGCTCAAGACTTATGGTGATCATGCTTTTAGTATTTCTGGGCCATCCCTGTTGAACACTACCATCTGTAGTCTGGGAGGCCCACTCTGTAGAGGTTTTCAAGCGGAGGTTGAAGGCACATCTTTTCGGCCTGGCTTTTAATGATCTCTGAATTGTATGATCCTGTCCTAGTCCCTATTTATTAGTTTTTATTTGTTTTAAGTGCTAATTCTGTATTTATACTATTTTATATTTATGTATTCAATGTTTATTTTATTGTTCTGTGAGGTGCCCAGAGCCTCCGGGAATGGGCGCCATACAAATAAACTTGCCTTCTGTGTCTGTACTCCATGTCATTTCTTTTTTTTTTATAGACTTATACTTTTTTTTATACTTATACTTTATGCTCCTCCTTAGCACCACAGCTGCCCTTTTCTTCAGGGTCCTCAATGCACCCTGGTGATGGGGGAGACGGTCACATGCACAGATGAGTGCCCTGCTCTTCTTTATTATTAAGCCTCCGGATTACCCCTCCGCTAGGATGCAGGAACTCCCTTCCCTCCTACTTTCAGGAGGGAGCATGCACTTTGTTCTGCTTCCCGCTCCTTACTCACTCGCCCGACACGAGGCCCATTTACAGGCACAACCTGTGGGGATTTTTCCTTGTTCAGTCCTGCCCCCTATCTGGCAACGGCAGTCTAGGGAGGACCAATGAGATGGGGGCATGCTGAGACGTGCCTCCGCTCCAGTTCCCAGCCGATGCCAGACCCTCCCTTTCTATTGGATTCCACTTACTGCACTGTCACCACCCGTGGTCACCCTGGTGGTGGCAGTGTAGCAGCGGGGAATGCAGCCCACCTCTCCCCGGAGAGGGAGAGCAGCCCATCGGGTGCTCAATCCCTCTTCCCCCCAGCCGGCCCTCCAGCAGCCCGGGCTTGCTACCGAACCCGGGTTGCTGGCATCGCAAACGGTAGTGCTACCGCTGTGCCGGCGGGCCGGCCTACTCCATGTCATTTCTGTATCCAAGTCTTTATATATTTTTTTAACAACCCATCCCTCAATGAAGTACTGGCCATTTCCTTGTCCCTTTTTGGTCCCACTGGGTGTGGAAGTGAAGCCATTTTAATGTTAGCAGCTCTAGATGTGAAGATCAAAGTATCATGCAGGAGGAAAGAATGGCAGAGCCTACAAGGGACAAGCAGCAGGTGGAGTTTTGTTTAAGGGAATGCTCTGGATGACACCAGGAGAAACAGGTGAGGTCCGCCTGTAGGGCAGGTTGGAAAACTGAGATAGGGTTCCCCGGAGGTGGGACTGGTATCTGCAGCAGGAGGGGCAATGGGTATTTAAGTGGCTTTATCAGGGGTTTCTGCCTTTCTTGCCCTCCCTGCAGCAGATACCACTCCTGAGCCCAGCAGCAGCTGCACTGGTAGGAGGCCAAAGACAAGAGGCCTGGGTAAGTAGTTCTTAGTTTGGGGTCAGGCTGGTTCGCAGAGTTCAGAGGCACATGGTGGGAGACCAGGGCAGGGGGCCAACCTGTGGGTGAATGTAGCCTTCAGCATTAAACAAAACAACAAAAAAAAAGAGGAACAATGGTAGCACCTTGGTACTGCAGACACCATGAGTGTATGAAGCCACTTCAGGATGTGTTGCTTCCATCTCAGTTGAGCTATTTTTATATATAAAACATAAGAAGAAGAAAAGTGGGGCAGTCTTGTTGGGTAGGGGGCTCGCCACAGAATTGGAACCCAACACTGCAACTCAACAACCCCCACCCTTCCCTTGCAGCGGTCACAAAAAATCAAAAACAAAATAAAGAGTAAGCAGGTGTTCTGAGCAGCAACACCCACGGTTTAAGAGGTATGGAGGTTCTAGGGAACAATGAGTGTCGGGGTGTGGTGAGGCGCCCTTTATTCTGGTGAGCGTCGGGACCACCAGCTGCCATGTGGTACATAGTCCCCCTCAGCCAAATGATTTCAAATAGGAGCAGATGACAATGTGGAATGAAAATATATGCTAGACTCATTTCTGGGAACTACCTCACATTTATTCTAACAGGATTTACTGCAAATCAGTTTCTTTGCTCTCCCAGAAAACACAAATGCTATATAATAAGTTCTTTAGAAAACCTAAGACTGTTTTTTGCTTCATCAGAAATTATTACAAAATACTTCATTTGGCACATTCCAGTTTTTACACAGTATTGTCTCAGTGGCTCCAAGCTGCTGGATTGACTTTACACTTTTGAACAACTATTTAAATTAGTCAAGAGGCCGGAATTAAAAATAAATACATGAGAAAAATACACTCATTCATTTTAACACCTTGTACACATGCTAAGGAGATCATGGGCAAAGGTTGAAATCTAATACCCTGTCTTTCAAACAGAATTTTTTTTCATCTAGTTAAGGCATGACCACTGGGGATCATGGCCAGCCAAAACCATGATCTAACTGGAATAATAATAAAAAAAAAATAGGTTGACTTTAAAACAAAACAAATACACTGCAAGTTTCTGTGTTGAGTGTTAGCTACAGAGAGTGACATGGCCTGCAATTGCCCTTTGTTCTGGTGAGGGTTGGGACCACGGACACCACATGGTACCGGTCCCCTCTGCGACCTTTGATTCTTGCTGAGTGCCTGTCCTGGCAAAATTAGAGAAAAGAAAAAACAAGAAACTGAAAGGAGAGGTTTGGTATTAGGGATAGATGTTTAACCTAGGGCTGCTTCAGTGCTAGCTAGTCAGAGCTTCCCGAAAGAAGGGAGGTGAGTGGGTGATTGTGGCTTGATCACTTAACAGGCAGAATGAGAGCAGGAAATGGCTAATTTACTGCAAGTTGCAAATTGTTTGGTATTAAAAATTAAGATTTATTTTAACATTGTGCTAGGTGCCCAGGTTTTCCTAGTAAGTCATATTCACCATGCTAATAGCCTAAAAGCAAGTTAGTTGTACAGCAACTTGTCAGTGGCTTTCAGTATAATAGCTGTATTATTATGGCGCAGTGTGGCGCAGTGGGTTAAGGCTCTGAGCTGCAAATCTGGAGACCTGGGTTTGAATCCACAGCCCCTAGGTGCATACTGTGTGACCCTGAGCAAGTCACTTAACTTCCTTGTGCTCCCAGGTTGTACCTGCAAACAAGCTTTCAGCTTAGTGTGTCTCACCTGGTAAAATAATTGGTTAAATAAAGCTGGGAAATAAAAAAGCAAAGGAAGCTAATATTCTTGACTGTCAAGTGTTTCATTCTGTGGCCTCAAAGCTTTCATGTCCGGGTTGGGCTGTATCTCACTACCCGAGCCTCTTTTACTATATTAAAAAAAATCAGTCAATCATAAAGCAAATTGTGAGTTGTTTCAGGAGACTTGGAGTCTGGGTATTCAAGGAAGGCAAGAGGGGATGATTGGGAGCCGTTCCATGTTCGAGGGGCTCCGCTGGCTGCAGTCTGACTCTCCAAGGGTGGCATCCTTCAGCACCATCTATCAGTTTGAGAAGACAGATGTTCTGAGCTGGGAGCTCCAAATATTTGCCGTTCCTCATCAAGTCTGTAAATAATCTTTAAATCACTCCAGAAATTCAGTGACTGAATTGATACTAGGCACATTCATAGATACAAAGAACCAGCTCATGATTAAGCTGCACAGCAGCAAAAAACTCATGATGATGAGATGGGGAGCTTTAAACCATGGAACAATTTGTTAAAGTGTCATCAGTACCATTTTATAGACTTATGCATGTTTGTTTCACATTGCTGGGAAAATGTATGTCTGTTTAATGACATCAGGGTGTTGAAGTTTACCTTGCTGATACTCTTATAGTTCAAAGTAGTGGGGCATGAGTTAGTTTGCTGCATTTTGTTTTAAAGTGATAAAAAGGAAATCTGAGTATACCAATAGCAATCCCCCTCCCCTCCCAAAAAAAGCATTATCAGCCTTTCCTAGGTATTGGGTATTTTGCACTATGCTATTACTGGCTTAACATGTGGGCACAATCCTGTATTGGCTCAAGAATGCAATCACCACATGAGGGAACCAACATACAAAAAAAACTCACAGGGGGTGTGCAGTAGGGATCAGGGCAAGGGAGCAGGGAGAGAAGGCAAGGGTGGATATATATTTAAAATACATATGCATAAATATGAACATTAAGCACTGTAGCAAGTGACTTACTTTGAGCTCTATGAACACATTGCAGTCTACCAGGTACTGCAGTTGAGGTGGACGCCTGAACGCTAAACAAGGTCGACGTGTTTTTTTTTTTCTTATTTTGCAGCTCGTGAGCCACCATGGCAGATGCAAGCCCGGGAGCGAGTACCGAGCTTGAGCAGCAGCTCATAACTTGGGTGAGGAAGACAGGAAGAGGATGGTGGGAGGCGGTATTCTGCAGTCCCAGTGGGCCCAGTACAGTGGTTGCAGTGGGGCAGGCACTGCCAGGACCATCCACAGCAGTTCATGAACCACCAACAGCAACTCAGACAAGGGTTAGTCAAGGACAGGCAACTTTGGCCATCAAGGTCTCTTTCTCATCTGATTTCACCAACTACACTATAATAGATCTTGGGCGTCTTCTGTTTTAGTTCTTCTCATTAACCCCTATGGATTCCATTTACTTCAAAATTTATATTAGTGTAGTCAGTGTCCATATATGCTGCACCACTTGTTAAAATGTTTCACAAAGTGTTTTTGTGTTGTCTCAAGTTTCCAGCACTCCCAAAATTATTTTCTTCTAGATCTTGCTTCATAATCCATTAGCTTGTTTTTAAAATATTAGTTCAATTTCTCTAGTTGATGGAGTTGTCTTTCGAGTTTTTTCATCTTTTAGTGCAGATATTCTTTTCAAATTTCTATTTCTTTATTATCCTTCTTTAAAACTTGTCTCATACTGTGATAGTGATCCAGTTTCTTTTCGATGCCCCCCAATCTTTCCAGTTTCTGACCCATAATCTTCATTTGTAAAAAAAGTGTTCTTGCCCAAGCCGATGCATCCTCGAAAGATTTACTATCATTGTCTTTCTTTCTTTTTCTTGTGCCTCCTCTTCCTCTTCTCCACCTACTTCACTATGTTCATATTCTACCCCCTCTTCACAATCCCCACTTCTGCTTTTCATTTTGGGATTTCATAATATTTTTTTAGGGCTCTATTCATATATCTTACCAGTGTTATGTCTGTGGATCCAGAAGCAAATGATTTGATACCTTTTAATGGACCAACATAGGTGTTAACAACAAGAACAAAGTGCTCTAGCTTTCGGACCAACCAGTCCTTCTTCAGAAGCTCATGGCGTTGTTTTACAACAACTTTAAAACAACTGCCATGCTGAAGACATGGTCAGCTAAACACATTCTTGATACATCTATCAATAAAAATATCAAATCATTATCAAGTCTATTACAAGGACCAATACGGCAACTACTAAATCTAGATTTCAGTGTTCGTGGTATTTTTTCCAACCATCTTCCCTATTTCCGTACTATCCTGCTCAATCTCATTCAATAAAGGTTTATAGCTAATATGCAGTTCTCTTGCTGGTGTAATAAATTCCAGCCACACTGTCTGATTATAGCTCTGTCCATTCCTCCTGGAGCCATTTTACTCTGCACAGCTGTAACATTCCGACTGCGCACAAAACCATGCTGCTTGATTTCAGCTTCATCAGGATTAACACCCATTCCTCCTACAGCCGCTACACACTGTATTGCTGAATCCCTTTGATCATTGACAGAACCAGGCTGAGTGGAGTTTTCAGCCCCGTCACAATTTACACTCATTCCACCTGCAGCTACTTTTCTCTGTGTAGCTTAATCCGGTCTGACTGCTCTCAAACTCTGCAGCAAGATTTGTAACCTAAACCTTCTCCTGTAACACCTCGTCTCAATTTCTCTCTCTCTCCTTTATGGTCAGTATCAATGGATTTATTAGTTCAGGAGATGCATCAAAGAAACAATAGTACGCTTGCTTTTTAACTGAGGTGCATTCAATTTATCCATTGTCATAGTAAGTTGCCTTAGGGTCTTAACTTCCAGTTTAGCACTTCTTGCCATTGCTGGTTTATTTTTTTTTGAGGTGTCATAATGCCGAATTTTTCAGAGGATTCCGTCTTTCTCTCGTCAGGCTTTTTGCAATCAGGTCACTCATTCCTTGGGCAACAAAGGCTTCAAGCACAATGGAAGTATGAGAATTTATTCCATATCAGGAGGAGCTTGGAGAAATGCTACCACCAAGTACCATGCTGCTTCTGCCATCTTGGACTGAAGGAAGGAATGTGCTTCCGGTACTGCAGGAATACAAGTCGTAAAGAAATTCACAGAGCTACAGTAAGCTACTTGGCCACTCTGCAAACATCCCACTTCAAGCTTCATTGTTTATAGACTTTTTTGCAGACATTGGCAAAAAAAGAGCTAATTGTTCCCTTTTTTGGTGTCATATCCCATAATGCTTTTCTCAGGCTATTGCCCTCTATGCATGGCACGTCACTGATTGCCTGGCTGATGTGCTGACTTCTGGTCCTAACCACAGTCCTGTGGGCCAAAGAAAAAGAAAGAGGCTGTGCCTATAGGCTGCATGCAATGTTTATTTTAAACCAAATGCAGTTTCATGTTGTGCTCGTCACTCTGATGTACCTCTAAGCATCTAGTCAAACACTCGGTCCGGCTCCATGTCTTCCCAACCTCTGCCTTCTGCTGAAAGTCAGACAGTAACAAGTGTGCAGAGTGCCATTTTGCACCATTTTCAATGCATAGTTCTGTGTCTGTACTTTTATGTCATTTCTATATCCAAGTCTTTATATATTTTAACGATCTATCCCTCAATGAAGTTCTGGCCATTTCCTTGTCCCTTTTGGTCCCACTGGGTGTGGAAGTGAAATCATTTTATTGTTAGTCACTCTGGATGTGAAGTTCAAAGGCATCATGCAGGAGGAAAGAATGACAGAGCCTGCAAGAGACTAGCAGCAGGCAGAGTTTTGTTAGAGAGATGCTCTGGATGACACTGGGAGAGACAGGTGGGGGTCCACCAGTATGGGCAGGTTGGGCAGAGGATGGGGTTCCCAGGAGGCTTGACTGGTATCTGCAGTAGGAGGGCCATGGGTATTTGAGGGACTACATCAGGGGGGCTCTTCTTTTGCCCCTCTCTGCAGCGGATACCAGTCCTGAGCTCCAGAAGCAACAGCACTGGGAGGAGGCCAGAATACAAAGAGGCCTAGGTAAGCATTTCTAGTTTGGGGACCAGGCTGGTTATTAGAGTTCAGGGTACCTGGTGGACCCTGGTGGGAGACCAGGAGCAGGGGCGCATTGGGGGGGGCTAGCCTCAGGTTTGGCACAAAAGAAGAACAATGGTAGTGCCTTGCTATTGCAGGCTCCACGTGTGCATGACCCCCTTCAGGATATGTTGCTTCCATCTCAGTTGGGTTATTTATATATATAAAAAATAAGAACAAGAAAAAGGGGGCAGCCTTGTTGGGTAGGGGGCTTGCCACAGAGTTGGAACCCAGCACTGCAACTCAACACCCCTTCCCACACACACACACCCTTCCCCTTGCAGTGGTTGAAAAAAAAAAAGAATAGATAGGTGTTCCGAGCAGCAACAGGGTTTAACAGGCACAAAGATTCTGGGGAACAAAGAGTGTCGGAATGTGGTGAGGTGCCTTTTATTCTGGTGAGGGTCGGGACCACCAGTTGCCATGTGACACACGGTTCCCCTCTGCCAAAGGATTGCAAATAGGAGCAGATGAAAATCTGTAATGAAAATATATGCTAGACTCGTATTTCTGGGAATTCTAACCCCAGGAATCCACTAATATTATTACTCTTGCAGTGCTCCCTTAAGCCAGCACTGCCCCAGAAAGAATAAAATGCTATGCTAATCAGGGAATGTTTAGCTCATGCATTTATTTTCAAACTGCCCAGTGTCAACTGCCTACATTCTACATCAGATTTCTTCTCTCTGCTGCAAAGTTCAGATGCCCTGGAGATCTCTTTCAATCAAGACAGATTCCTGTAGTGCATAGAACAAAAAAAGTAAGTATTTTTGTTTTATTTTTTTTATTACTGCCTAGTGCCATTGTTCTTTAGTGTTTTATACCTCATTAGTTTTAAATTTAAACTTGTTTATCGGTTCTCACGGTTCCTTTGAACCAGGGCAACTGACCTTCATTTTTTATTTAATCAGAATCTTTTAGAGGGTTCCAGTTACTTTATTCTTTAATTTTATTTAATTTTAACTGCTTTTGAACAGAGGTTTGTCTGTTTTCTCAGCAGTTTCTGGGTTCCGGATCCAATCGGACATATAGTTTTTCACTTTTTGGTTCCTGAACAGACCATTATTCTATTGAAACCGACTGCAAATATTTTAATTTAGTCTATTTTTTGGTCAGTTACTGGTTCCTGTTTTCTATAATGTCAGACAAGCCTTAAAAGAAAACAGGACACCCTGGTTTCAAGAATTGCTTGAAGTGTGCAGAGGTGTTTGCCAAGGCAGACAAGTATGATCTTTGCTTGGTCTGCTCTGAGCAACAGCACTTCAATGAAGACTGTGATATTTGTAAGTCTTTCTCTGTTAAGACAGTGGAAAAACACAGGGAGAGGCTTAAAAGAAACCTAGAATATGGGTCCATGGGTTCTAACCAGTCTGCCCCTTGAAGACTGTGGCAATTCCTTCCAGAGCCTATAAATCCACCCCTGATACGGGTGAGGGCTCTGGCAAGAGAGACAATCAACCAGCTGACTCCCCGGTGCCTGACAAAAAATTAAAGAAAACCAAACACACTGACACCCTGGCTGAAACGCCTCAATGGGTCCCTCAGGTGCCTATTAATGCTCCTTCTCCTGCTGAGTTGACACAGGCTTTCACCATACTCCAGGTGCTGCAGGGTTTATTACCCCTCAGCAGCCTGTTATTACTACTGCTGAAAAAGCAACTGTTGCTGCCCCTCTTTGGCTACCGCTACAGTGGCACATGAGGAGGATGACCAAGATGAAGAGGAACTGAACCTGAGGTGTCACCAGAACAGGATTTTGGCTCCCTCCCAGACCCTCAGAGGATTTATCTTCCCATTTTTCTTTTGTTAAGAAAATGTTAGAGACCCTGGATCTGCAAACAGCTGAAGAGATCCAGGATGAAGAGGAGCACAATACATGGAGCTTATGGGGCTGACACCCCAAAAGGCTACTTCTGCCTATCTACAAATTCTTTAAGAAGGATGTTTTAGAAATCCTAAAGGCTCCCAATACAGTCACACCCACAGATAAAAAGTGTGACAAGAAGTATGAGTTAGACAGATCTGGTGCTGAGTTTCTTTTCAGTCACCCAGACCACCACGGGATTGTACAGCAGGCTGCCTGCAGAAAGCCAAAACTCCTTATCCTCTCACCCCCAGAAGGATTCAAGAAGGGTGGACAGCATGGCAAAAAGGGTACCTTTCAGCATCTCTGGTAATTCATCAAGCCAGCTACCAGGCTTATGAGGCCCTTTATCAAAAAGCTCTCTAGCAGTCAGTAGTGGACAATAATGAGGCTAACCCCTCTTTAACAGTGTTAGAACTGCTAGACACAGCAAAATTGGGCTTGGAGGCTTCCAAATACCAATTTCAGATGGCAGCTGACACCAATGATACAGCTGCAAGGTGGAGGGCTGGTACCATTGCTCTAAGAAGATCTGCCTGGCTGAGGGCTACCAGCCTCACCCAGGACACCCAAGCTAAGGCAATGGACTTTTCTGTCGGAGGCCACTCTCTTTTTGGTGCCCAGACTGAAGCATATATGAAAAAAGTAGACGAATACAAAGCTACTTTTAGAAGCAACTTGACCAGAGACAGTCCCTCTACTTCAACTTCATCTTATTCTAGGGGAGGGAGGGGTAGGTCCTCTTTTAGGAGGCCTTTCTTTCAGGTACAGTCTATTTCCCAGCAGCAGTACCATCCACAGCAGACTGGATTTTACAGAGCTAGAGGTAGAAGGGGTTATCAGAGCGGATCCCAATCTGCTCAGCCTCAGCAGCAAGCAAAACAGAACTCCTGACTTTTCCCTTCAGGCTGCCTTTCCACATCCTGTAGGGGGCAGGCTCAACCACTATTTCAGGAATGGTTACACAAATAACCACAGACAAGCGGATCCTGGAAATAGTGAGTCAGGTTCCTCCGCTTGCTTCAAGTCCCTTCCTTGTCCAAGGTTAAAACACTTTGCACCAGCTCCCTTCTCAGAAAGAAAACTACTGGAGCAGGAGGTACAGGCCCTACTGCTGGCAAAAGCAGTGCAGCCTGTCCCCCACAACCAAAGAGGGCAAGGGTTCTATTCCAGATATTTCCTAACAACAAAAAAGAATGGAGAGTGGTGGCCTATACTAGACCTCAGACTGCTAAACAGGTACCTGGTAAAGCCCAGGTTCACAATGGCCATGATTTTTCCAACTCTTCAAAAAGGGGACTGGCTAGCCTCCTTGGATCTAAAAGATGCATATTTCCATATTCCGATAAGGGAGACACACAGAAAGTATCTCAGATTCAGACTCCCCTCAGGCCACTACCAGTTCTCAACACTTCCCTTCGGCCTTACCTGTGCACCAAGGGTCTTTACCAAGTGCATAGCAGTAGTAGTGGCACACCTCAGAAGACTGAGTGTCACAATTTTTCCTTATCTGGACGATTGGCTAATTGTAGGGAAATCCCACCAACAGGTGTCAGACCACCTTCAGGTAACCCAGGATATGCTGCTGTCCCTGGGATTCCTTCTCAATACCAAAAAGTCAGTCCTGACCCCTATGCAGGTTCTGCAGTTCATAGGTGCAGAACTGAATACAGTAGTGGGAAGAGCTTTTCTCCCTCAGGAGAGGGCAGAAAGCATTCAGCTTCTGGCAGGTTCATTTGCCCTGGGCAGGCCAAAGTCAACAAGACAGTTTCTTCAACTGTTAGGGCACATGGCTGCAGCAACAAGCACAGTCATAGGTGCCAGGTTTCAGGTGAGAGATATTCAGTTCCACCTTAGAGCACACCGGTGCCAAAGGTGGGACCCCCTCTCAAAGCCAGTACCAGTCACTGAAGCGTTACTACAGGCCCTCCAATGGTAGAGGGAACCAGAAAATTTAAGGAAGGGTTCCATTTCTGCAGGAGCCTCCCTCCCTGGTTCTCACAACCGATGCTTCCCTGCTTGGTTGGGGTACTCACTTAGGGGATCACTCCATCCATGGTACTTGGGAGAGTGCAGACTCACTCCTGCACATAAACCTGCTGCAGTTAAGAGCTGTTTATTTGGCCCTTCAGGGTTTCTCTCATCTCATACAGGGAAAGGCGATACAAGTCAGAACAGACAATACCACAACAGTGTATTACATCAACAAACAAGGAAGGACAAGGTCCACTCCTCTATGTATAGAGGCAATGAAAATATGGAGCCTCGCTTACTCTCTAAATGCCTCTCTACAGTCAGTTCATCTGCCAGGCAAGGACAACACCTTGGCAGATGCCTTGAGCAGGATAAACCAGGCCCATCACAAATGGGCATAGAACAAGCAAGTGCTGAATGCTCTATTCAGGAGGTGGGGACCTCAGAAATAGACCTTTGCTTCCACCAAAATCACCACTTACCTCTTTTATTGCAGCAGGGCCCCCAGTGAAGCGGACAGTTTCAATGGATGCCCTGATTCTGGATTGGACAGACAGGTACCTCTATGCCTTTCCTCCTTTTCTCTGATACTCAGGGTGCTCCATCAAGCTCAGGTCACATCCAGTTTCGATGATTCTAGTAGCCCCGGGTTGGGCAAGACAGCCTTGGTACTCCCTCCCTGCTGCTCTCAATGTCTGTGAGCAAACCAATTTACATCCCTCAGAGGTACAATCTACTGACTTCCTTTCAGGGGAGGGCAGTGTACCCCAATCTCAGGTCTCTCAAGCTCAAGGCCTGGCTCTTGAGGACTTAGAATATGCAGATTGCCAAGTCTCTGAAGCAGTTTTAGAAGTCCTTAAGGGTTACAAGAAGCCTTCCACCAAGAAAACCTTTGCCTCAAAATGGAAAAGATTTTCCTTTTAGTGCAGTAACAAGGGTATAGTCTAAGCTCAGGCTGGGATCCCAACCCTTCTTGATTATTTGTCTCACCTGCACTCCCTGGGGTTGCAGCACTCAACTCTGAAGGTGTACCTGGCTTCAGTTTCAGCATACCTTTCAGCTAGAAAGGATACCTCCCTGGCATCAAACCCTATATTCAAAAGATTCTTTAAAGGGCTCTCTCATTTGTTTCCCCCTCACAGGGAACCAGTGCCAGCATGGGACCTTGATATTTGCATTGCCCAGCTTATGCTTCCGCCCTTTGAGCCTATGGCATCTGCAGAGCTTAAATTTCTTACCTGGAAGGTAGTTTTTCTGACAGCAATCACTTCTGCCAGAAGGATAAGCGAGCTACAGGCCCTCTGTGTAGAAAAAGACTATGTTTCTTTCCACAGGGACAAGGTAGTGTGGAGAACTAATAGGAAGTTCCTCCCAAGGTGGTTTCTGACTTCCATTTGTACCAGTATATAACACTGCCAGTTTTCTTTACTGAACAATCTAGCTCAGGTGAGTGTAGATTGCACAGCTTGGATGTAAAAAAAAAAAGCACTGAGTTACTACATGACTCATACCAAACTTCACAGGCAGGACAGACAGCAACTGTTCCTCACCTATGGGGAAGTAGGTAAAGGTACTCCTGCTTCAAAGGGGATTATCTCTTGATGGATAGTCCAGTGTATTCAGTTTTGTTACTCAAAGGCAGGCAAGGTTCCTCCCTCTGGTCTTAGGGCCCACACTACAAAGGGCACAGCTCTCACTATTGCAGCTGACCGAGAGGTACCTCAAATGGAAATATGTAAAGCAGCTACCTGGAGGTCAGCCCACACTTTCACTAAGCATTATAGCCTGGACACACAGTCCAGGAGTGATGCCAGATTTGGCACAGCAGTCTTGAAGAGTCTTTTTTCCTAAACAGATTCTGGCCCTCCTTGAGGTACTGCTGCATAGTCTGCAAGAGTAATAATATTAGTGGATTCCTGGGGTTAGAAGAAAAAGTTACTCACCTGTAGTAATCTTGTTTCTTCCAAAGGGATCCACTAATATTATTACTCCCAGCCCTTGCCTCCCCTTTCAGATTTAGCAACAAGAAAAATCCTCTCCACGGCTGATAAGATGTATAGTTGGAGTGGCATGCCACCTGCTGGCACCTTCCAGTGATGTCTTAACTTGTAGGTTCTTTTCTAAAGGCATATCTGACTTCAGAAAAAAAAAAAAAAGAGGACATTTGTTTATACCAGTCCTTTGGTTAATGTTGTTATTTGCCCAGTTTGGCATTCGTTTTCTATAATTATTTATTAAATAGTGATTCACATGTTGTTATGGCCTCTTTGCAGGCTTCTAAGAAATCTGAGGTAGAATGTAGGCACTTGACACTGGGCAGTTTGAAAATAGATACACAAGCTAAACATTCCATGGTTAGCATAGCATTCTATTCTCTCTGGGGCAGTGCTGGCTTAAAGGAGCACTACAGGAGTAATAATATTAGTGGATCCCTTTGGAAGAAACAAGGTTACTACAGGTGAGTAATTTTTTCTTGCCTCACATTTATTCCTAGCAGGATTCACTGCAAATCAGTTTCTCTGCTGTCCCATGAAACACAACTGCTGTATAATGAGTTCTTCAGAAAACCTAAAACTGCTCTTTGTTTCATCAGAAATGATTATAAAGTACTTCACTTGGCACTTTCCCGTCTTTACATAGTTTTGTCTCAGTTGCTCCAAGCTGCTGGATTGACTTTACCCTTTTGCACAACAACTATTTCATTTATTCATGAGGTTGGAATTAAAAAATAGATGAAAAAAATACTGTACACTCATTCATTTTAACACCTTGTACACATGCTGAGGAGATTAGAGGCAAAGGCTGACGTCTAATACACTGTCATTCTAACTACATTTTTTTTTTCATCCAGTTAAGGCATGACCACTTAAACAGTGGATCACTGCCAAGACAAACCATGATCTAACCAGAATAATAAAAAATAGGTTGACTTTAAAAGCAAACTCTAAAAATAGAATTTCTTGGAAAACCCCAAATACATAGCCAGTTTCCATGCGCGTTTTAGCTACAGAGAAGGACAGAGCCTGCAATTCCCTGTGTTCTGGTGAGAGTCAGACCATCAGCCACCACATGGTCTCCTCCCAACCCCCATGCTTGCTGAGTGCCTGTACTGGCAAATAAAAGGGAAAAAAAAAAACAAAAAACTAAAAGGAGAGGTTTGGTATTAGGGATAGATGTTTAACCTGGCGCTGCTTCAATGCTAGCTAGTCAGAGCTTCCTGAATAAAGGGAGTGTGGGGGTGATCACGACTTTGCTCTCTCGACAGGCGGGGGTACAGAAATAAGGCTAAATTTACTGCAAGTTGCAAATTGTTTGGCTTTAAAAATTAACGTTTATTTTAACATTGTGCTAGGTGCCCATGTTTTCCTAGTAGGTCATATTCACCACACTACAGGAGTAAAAGCATGAGGTAGGTGTACAGCAACTCACTGTCAGTAGCTTTCAATAGCTGGGAAATAAAAGGCAAAGGAATCTGATGTTCTATGTTGTCAAGTGTTTCATTCTGTGGCCTCAAAGCTTTCATGTCCACGCTGGGCTGTGTCTAGCTACGCAGCGTCCATTTACTTTAGAAGAAATCAATCAGCCAATCAATAACAAAGTAAATTGTGAGTTGTTTTGGGACACTTGGAGCCCAGGTATTCAAGGAAGGCAAAAGGGATCGCTGGGAGTCATGCCATGCTCAATGGGCTCTGGTGGCTGCACTCTGACTCTCCGAGGGTGGGATCCTTCAGTGCTGTGGATCAGTTTGAGTAGACAGGTGTTCTGTCTGAGCTTGGAGCTCCATATATTTGCCATTCCTCATCAAGTCTGCAAATAATCTTTAAATCAGCCCAGAAATTCAGTGACTGAATCGATAATGGGCACATTCATCAAATACAAAGGACCAGTTCATGATTAGACTGCATGGCAGCAAAAAATCATGACTGTGAGATGAGGAGCTTTAAACCATGGGACAATTGGTTAGTGTCATCAGTTCCAATTTACAGACATATGCATTTTTGTTTCACATTGCTGGGAAAATGTAGCTGACCTATTTAATGCCATCAGGGTGCTGCAGTTGGAGATAGTGGAGATTATCAGACCACCGATGGACCACGCTATTAGCATAGAGGTCAAGTTATGCTACTTTCTCAAATCAGTCTTTGGGAAAGCCAGCCCAGTGAAAGTCGGCAGGGGTGGAGAGGATCAGTGTCCTAGGGACTGCTCTCCCTACGCCTGGGTGGGGGGATGTCAGTATTCGGTGTGCTTCTGGCACCTAGAGGAGGCTGGGGGGGGGCAGTGCACTGACATTACAAGCAGAAGGGTGAAGATGGGGCAGATGCCAGGAGAAGCACATGCAGACACGTGCGCGCTCCTCCACCAGCATCACTGCATGCCCCCCTCTCCGTAGGGGAGAAAACTATCAAAAAAATAATGAACCCCACCCAAGGATGAAGACTGTCCCCTCACCGCACTTCCGGAGGGCATCTCCCCTGAACTGGATCCTGGTCGGTGGGTTGAGTCGCTCCCCATGAGGGGTAAGTCGTGGGGGCTGAGCGGGAAGGGGGTCTAATACCCAGTGGTGTGGGTGGGGGAGATATCCGATGGCAGGGGCGGACTCCAGAAAAAACAATACTAACAAAAAAAAATCAGTCTTTGGGTTATTTTTTAGTAGTTTATTTGAGTTGGGGGGCTTAACCCTCCACACCCACTCCTTAAAAAAATAAGGGGTGTGGGGGGCAAAGCCCCCAACTCAAACAAACTGAGAAAACCAGCATTAATAGCAAGAACAAGCATGCACTGTATTCACGAAAGATTTACACTACGCAAGTAGTGCTGGTCCGATAATCTCCACTATCGCCCTGTACTTTACCTTGTTAATACTTCTTATAGTTCAAGGTAGTTGGGGCATAAGTTAGCTTTCTGCGTTTTTTGTTTTAAAGTATTAAAAAAAAAAAGAAATCTGAATATACTGATAGCAATGGCAAATAAATACATAAATAAATATTGGCCTTTCCTACTGTAGGTATTGGGTATTCTGCACTATGCTATTACCGGTTGAACATGTGGGTGCAATCCTGTATTGGCTCAAGAATGCAATCACCACATGAGGGAACCAAGAAAAAAAAAAAACACTCTTGGTGCATGCAGTAGGGATGAGGGGAAGGGAACAAGAAGAGAAGGCAAGGGTGGAGATATATATATATATATAAAAATATGTATAAATGTGAACATTGATCACTGTAGCAGGTGACTTACTTTGAGCTCTACAAACATACCACAGTCTACCTGGTACTGCAGTTGAGGTGGAGGCCTACATAGATACATAGATACATAGACAGTGTCGGCAGATAAGGGCCTATGGCCCACCTAGTCTGCCCATTTGAGCTTGTAAGTTCAGTTTGTTTTCCTAGAAGTCTGTTTCCCCTTACCCCTGCCCTCTAGAATTCCTTTATGTCTATCCCATGCATTCTTAAATCCCGTGATTGTTTCAGCCCCCACCACTTCCTCTGGCAGGGTGTTCCACTTGTCCACCACCCGTTCTGTGAAGAAATTCTTTCTCATGTTTCCTCTGAATTGTCCTCCTCCAACTTCATCCCATGCTCTAGTCCTGAAACATCTTTTCGTTTAAAATAGTGTTTTCCTGCACCCTGTTCCTCCCTGTAAGATACTTGTATGTCTCTATCATATCCCTCTCCCTCCTCTCCTCCAGGGAGTACATGTTCAGTTCCTTCAACCTGTCTTCATAGGACTTGTGATGCAACCCATGCACCATCTTTGTTGCCCTCCTCTGAACCTTCTCTACCCTGTCTATGTCCCACGTAGGTATGGTCTCCAGAACTGTACACTGTACTCTAGGTGGGGCCTCACTAGTGTCTTGTATAGCGGAATTATGACCTCCCTTTTCCTGCTGGTGATGCCCCTGCCTATACATCCCAGCATCCTATTTGCTTTACCTGATGCCTTGTCACACTGTTTCCCTACCTTGAGGTCATCAGAGATGACAACCCCAAGATCCCTTTCCTGCTTGGTGCATGCTATATCCTCCACCCCAACTGATATATTGGCAGGTTTTTGTGCCCCATATGCATTATCTTGCACTTCTTTGCATTGAATTTCAACTGCCAAACCCTTGACCATTCTTCAAGTTTCTGCAGGTCCCTTCTCATTCTGTCTACACCCTCTGGTGTGTCTACTCTGTTACAGAGCTTTGTGTCATCAGCGAACAGTGAAATTCTGCCTTCTAGATCCTGTGCAATGTCACTGATGAAGATGTTGAATAGGACCGGTCCCAGCACTGATCCCTGTGGTACCCCACTGGTTACTCTTCCCTCTGTGGAGTGGCAGCCATTTACCACCACCCTCTGTGTCCTGCCACCCAGCCAGTTACCTACCCACCACACTACTGTCCTGCCCACACCCATATTCCCCAGTTTGTGTAATAGTCTTCTATGTGGCACAGTGTCAAAGGCCTTGCTGAAGTCCAGATAGGCCATGTCCACTGCCCTCCCCGATCCACCTCCCTAGTCACCCAGTCAAAAAATTCAATGAGGTTGGTCTGACATGACCTCCCCTGGTGAAACCATGCTGCCTTGGGTCCTGTAGTCCATTGACAACCAGATGTTCCACCAATCTCTCCTTCAGTAGTGCTTCCATGATCTTCCCACTACCGGGGTGAGGCTGACTGGTCTCCTTGCCTCTCACAGGTAGTACTTCTGAGAAAGTGACAGAAGTAGCTACTTGCTTGAGACCCCTCCCCAGTTGCCTAAACTCTTCCTGAACTTCCTTTGCTCCCATTTGCCAAGTCATTAGTACCTAGGTGGATAATGACATCCAGCTCACCCTCCCATCTTGCCTTCCCAGTGATCCCCAGTATCTTCCTTCCATCCATCCCTCCATGCCGTGGCACCTGGTAGGCACCTCACCTCCCTGTCCTCCCCCTCCTGTGTTCCTAGCTGGATCCCTCTTATGTTGGAGTCCCCCACCAGGATTCGCTTCCTCCTCCTCTTGGGGTCCACTGCTTTCCCCACTGAGGTCACCTCCTTGCCTAACCTCCACATCCTTTCCTTCCACTTCCTGGGTACCTCTATTTGGTTGTCCTCATTTGCCAGTGTGGCATATGAGTTCTTGAGAGGAATAGGATCTGGGATGTGCCTCTGCCTGACTGCTCTAACCCTCCCTGAGCCCACTGTCATCCAAGTGCTCCTCGTTCTCGGCATCCTTTGAGGCAGCTGCATTGGACTGGGTGGTCCCTGGATAGGGGTGATGGTACTCCTGACCCAGTTTACTTCCGCTCTGAGTCTGGCTACCTCATCCTGCAGTCCAGAGAGATGCATGCAGATAGGGCAGCACCTCAGTGTCCAGAAGGTCTGCCTGAATATGGCTGCCCCACAGCCACTGCATTGGACCTGAATGCTAAACAAGGTGCAGGTGTGTTTTTTCTTATTTTGCATCTTCTGATCCACCATGTTAGACACAAGGCCAGGAGTGAGTACAGATTTTGAGCAGCAGCTCATAACTTGGGTGAGGGAGAGAGGGAGAGGATGGTGGGTGATAGTGTTCAGCAATCCTAGTGGGCCCAGTACAGTGGCTGCAGTGGGGCACAGCCAGGACCATCCACAGCAGTCCAGGAACCACCAGCAGCGACTCAGGCAAGGGTTAGTCAAGGATGATCAAGCGGCACAACAGAGGCACATCCACCCCATCACAGACCCAGCCAGGCAGGAGGGAGTTTGATCAGATGTGTAATGAAGAACTGAGGGCATCATTTGTACAGACATTTATGGGACCCGTGCTGAGGGTGGTGTACCACCACCTAAGAAGGCATACAAGCTGATAAACGGGACACCACAATCTGAGGAACTGGCAGATGGGCCTGGCTGTGACTACCAGCACCGGGGTCAACTGCCCAAGGGCCTGTGCCAGCACTGGGTCCAGTCCCTGCCACACAGTCCAATTCAGTTAGGCCACTCCTTCAAGCTCCTGGGCCAGTGATTATATTCACACAGGCTCTAGTTCCAATGTCACCACACCTGGCCCCTCGCTGGCAAGCATCAATCCCCACAGGACCAATTCCAGCTCCTCAGCAGGTTCTGGCACCCTCACAGGCCAGGTCCACACCCCAGCCTGATCTTGTCAACTTGGTTAGTGCCAGTGCGAGCTGCCAAGCCAGGCCCTATGAGTCCACTACTGGCTCCACTGCTGCCATTAGCCCCAATGCCAATATATCAACTAGTTTGCCCTTCCCCAGTTACTGCCCCTACCAACCCCCGGCCAGGGACTTCACAAAGGCTAGGGGCTCTGAGTTCACAACCTTAGCTGGAGGATCGTCCCAGTGGAACACAGACACTGGAAATGGTGGACCTACTGTTAGCTCTTTTGGGTGAGAAGGAGAAAAAATGGCCAGAGGTGCTAGAGGGAGACAGGTGGCTAGAGTCTTGGGGACAGGGGACTTGGGACATCAGCAGCCCACCAGAATGACCCAAGGATCCTACATTTCTGTTGTGGAACCGATGGGGTCTGTGGTAGTTTGACCCCCCCCCCTTTCCGAACACAGGCTTTGGCATTTCTTTTCCCCCTAAAAGTCTACTGCAGTAGCACTTCTTTCTATTCTATTTTTCTGAATATATCTTTTTCTACTATTATGGGTAGGCCACCCATTATAGTGTCTTACACTCACTTGGCTATTCCCTCTATATGTTCTTGTTTATCTCTGCCTTAGGCGTGCAAATTTAAAAACTAAGGAACCAATAAGAAAGAGCTGGTTATTGAATATGCTCTGTGGAAAGCGTGAGTTCCAGTCAGGAAAACAAAGCGCAATATTTTTCTTTATGTATTATGCCCTAGTGTGTGTTTGCACTATAGTCCAGCCCTGTGAGATCTGGCAAAGACAGGGACATCTGTTCCTTGAAAAGAGCCGTGTTTAGCTCCGTTGTGAGAGAAATGACTGCTGCTGGTTATGGAGGGTAAAGGGCGAATATGATCTCAGAGAAGTGAAATCTGCCATGGGAGAGAAGCTCGTGGCACAGGAAGGCTTCCCGTTGTAAAACAGTGAAGACTGTGTTTAAACAGTCTGGGAGATTGCTCACGGCACCTCAGTGCCCTGAAAGTGTAAGGCTGTCACTTTCCTTGATGCGCGCCTTAAAGAAACAATTTATTCTTGCTAAATAAAGGAACCCCTTGTGAAACAGACACAGAGAAAACGGCAGAACTGAAATGTTTTACTGATGGCTTACCTTTTCAGCTGTTGGGTTTAGAAGCTGCTGTAAGGTGCTAAGGATATTAATATTGTATGTGTGCACAGAAGAATCATTGGCCATATGAGCTAAATACATGTTTGCTTTCTGTTTGAAAAAATAAAGTGAGTTCCTACCTGAGTGCTGGGAGTTTGGAAAAAATGAGCCCTTAGGAGCCCGCAGCTCCATGATGAGGCTGTTATAAAAGAAATGGCAGCTGTCACTCCATTTGAGTTGGGGGAGGAGCTACACAAATTACATACAATTAGTAGGTATTTGTTTATATCTTGTCCTGTACTACTAAAAGGAGGACAAAGATGGTTATAATGAACCACAGTATTAATATTTGAATGAATGATCCAGCTGCTTCTCCAACCTGTATGTATTAGGAGGAATGACTGTTTTCCAGATTGGGTGGAGCAGCTGACCTGATGACACTCCAGGGAAGAGTATAAAAGCTTCCTAGTGCTCAGAAATGGCAGATCAACCTTGGAGTAGTAAGAGAGGTTGTCTCATAGCACAGAAGATCGTAATAAATTGTATTAAAAATTAACTACTCTGTGGGACTACCAAGTAAGGTAGTTCTAGAGCTCAAGGAAGAGCTATTTTCTTTTTGTTATTTATTTTCTTCTTATAAATTGTCTGAAGTTTAAAACTTATTTTGTTTACAGGTTATTTATTTTGCATTTATCTTTTATAAAAAATAGTCCTTTAGACTAATGAACATCACACCAAGAACAGGTGTATTAGCCATAAATCAAGGTCTTGTGTCATTTATTTACCCCACCCACACAGCCAGTCACAGATTTTGTGTCAGAATGGGATCTGGTTGTCCAGCTTAGGTGGAAAACCAGAATCCGTTACCAGTCCTGGTACTAGGTGAGACAGTGATATGTCAGATAAGGAGAAGACAAGGGAGATGTGTCAGCTAGCGTCCAGACCAGAACCCAGGTGGTGAAATCCGGAAAGACCCTGATGCCCAGATTGGGACCAATGGTGAGGCCATGGAAGCCAAAGGACCAGAGTGATGAAGATGAGGACCAGAGGGAAGAAGAACAGAGGATGTACCTGGAGGAACCACCAGAGATTACGGAATAACTGCGATGGCTGGCCATCAGACAGATGGTTATGGAGCGAGAGAGAGATCATGAGAGGAGGCGGGTTACCAGTTGGGCAGAGACTCTTCAGGCTTTACATAACTTGGGGGTAGGTAGAGGTCAGGATGGAAGTAGGCCTGACCCAAACCCAAACGATATCAAGCTGACAAAGATGACACCGTCAGATGATATAGAGGGGTATCTAACCACTTTTGAGAGGGTTGCTCTGGCATGTGCATGGCCACAGACACAGTGGGTGGTACGACTAGCTCCATACCTAACTGGAAGGCACAGTTGGCGTACCATAATATGGATCCCATACAGCCAATACATATGCTCTAGTCAAAGAAATTCTAAAGTGATATGATAATAATACCGAAACATACCGGCAAAGGTTCCAGGCTTTAAAATTTCAGACCCAAGACACGCAGAGGTTTTTATAAGACTGAGGGACCTGTGAAATAAATGGCTGCAGCTGGAAGGAAAACCGTAGGTGATTTGGTAGATACCATAGAAAGTGAACCGTTCCTACAAGTCCTGCCCCATGATGTAAAGATTTGGGTAAGGAACACAACCCTGAGACAGCTGAGATTACCATCACCTTGACGGATGACTACTTCTGCCTACCAGAATATAAAGAAAGGAGGTGTGGAGTATTGGAAAATACCAACAGTAAATCAACCCCCCTAGTGAGACCAGGTTACGAACAACCAAGGTATGGGAGATATGAAGGCCAACCAGATAATAGGGGTGGTACTAGCGGAAAACCCTACCCTGCAGACATTATCTGTCAGAACTGCAAGGGTCAGGGACACATTGTATGTTTTTGCCCAACTAGGAGAGGAGAAACAACCCATCTGGCATTGTTAAATCCTGGTTACTTTTTCACTGAGGTAAAGGTAGAAAATAAAAATGTTAACGGCCTGATAGATTTCGGAAGCAAGCAAACATTAATTAGCCCAGAAATGGTTACAAAGAAGGAAAGAGGGCCTCCTATGAGTGTGGTATGCATTCATGGAGACACCATGTATACCTGCAAGTGCCAGTAAACATGGTGGTGAAGAAGGAGACAACCACGTTGACAGGATTGGCACCACACCTCCCAGTACCAATGGTTATCGGGCATGATTTCCGGACTTTGCCAACTAATGCACGATAAAGGAACTGTCACTGCTGTAACCACAAGAGTGCAGGAGAAGAGACAACAAGAGTTGGGGGACAATAATTGTTGTCTGTTTTTTGTATTTTTGTATTATGTTTATTATTGATTGTGTCTAATATTGTGTATGTTTAAGTATGTTTTGTAACTTGTCGCTGGTGAAAACAGGCAGTTTTGCTCATCCTGCTTACAAGTATAAAAAATAAAAAATGAAAAAAAATGTTCCTTTCAAGGATGAGGTGGTTGATGTACCTGGGAAAACCAAACAGTCCCACAACATGAAAAAGAAGGTACAGAGACAATGGCATGATAACCAGAAAGGTTTAACACCTGAAAATGTGCAGAATGTTTTGTAAAGCCAATGCTGTTGCTGAACAAAAAGCTGATGTGGGTTTACAGCCTTTTACCAACAGGTGGGAAAATTACAGACCCCAGGTGCTCCAAGGATAGTGATGAAACATGATTTACTGTATAGGTGTGTACAAATCCAGTGACTAAAGAAGAAGTTGAACAATTACTGGTACCCTCCTGTTTTAGAGATGATCTTTTATATTTAAGCCATGACCTACCATGGGCAGGACATATGGGGGGAGAGATAGGACACTGGGCAGGCTAACTCAACATTTCTTTTGGCCCAAAATACATGAGGATGTAGCTAAATACTGCAGAGAATGTGAGGTTTGCCAGCTTGTGGCCCAAGTAGGGAAGAAGGATGAAGTCCCTTTGATGCCCTTACCCCCAGTAACAACCCCGTTCGAGTGGATTGGGATGGATGTGGTGGGCCCACTACATAAAAGCTCTAAGGGGAACCAATACATACTGGTCGTATGTGATTATGCGATGAAATACCCCGAGGCCATCCTCATGAGGTCAGTCACCCCGCCCAAAATAGTGGAGGAGTTTGTGAAGTTGTTCAGTAGGGTAGGCATACATAAGGAGATACTGACAGACCGAGGTTCCAATTTTAATGCGGAATTAATAAGGGAGTTATATCGGTTGCTGGGTAGAGTGGCTGTTCGCACCTTCCCTTATCATCCCCAGACAGATGGCCTAACCAAGTGTTTTAACCAAACGCTGAAATGAATGCTGAAAAAATTTGTTAATGAGGAGGGTAAGGATTAGGACAGGTATTTACCCTTTGCACTGTTAAGCATACAGCTAGGTCCCTCAGGCATCCACTGGTCATTCTCTGTTTGAGTCCTTTATGGCAGGAATCCTAGGGACCCTTAGAAGTAATTAAGAATGTTGGGAGGAAGGCAAACACATGAAGCATCCTGGGACTGCAAAGTATATTAAACAACTGAGACAGAGATTAGTGAAATACTCTGCAAAGGCCCATGAGATGAGCATCCAGGCCCAGATGGTACAGAAAGCAACCCATGATCAGGGTACACAAGCCAAAACATTTGTAAAGAGCATAGAGTATTACTGTTATTCCCAACCACACAAACAAGCTGCTCATGAAATGGCAGGGGCGATATCAGGTAGTGAGGCAGGCCAGGGCCTGTTACCTTGAAACAGAGATGCCAGATAAGATCCGTAAAACAAAATATACCTTGTGAACCTACTGAAGAAATGGCATGAGAAATTTATCAGGGGCTGAGTATGTTGATAATACCAGAAACACCAGAGACAGAAATGGAAACGACATGGGAGGCTGAAGACTAGAAAAGGGATACAGGAGGTAAAGGTAACTCATACCCTAGACCCTGAAAAAAGAAGAGTTACAGGATATGTTGCTAGAATATCCTAGTACCTTCACTAGTGTACCAGATGTGGTTAAGGAGTGGAGCATGAGAAACGGACCACATCCCCACCCACAAGAAAGAAACCGTATAGACTCCCAGAAAGGGTGAGACAATAGGTGCAACAAGAGGTGGAGAAACTGTTAAAAAGGAAAATTACTGAGCCATCTAACAGTGCTTGGGGTTCTCCCATTGTTGTGGTGCCCAAAAAGGATGTAGGTATTTGGCTGTGTCTCAGTTTTAGGGGATTAAACGCAGTATCCCAGTTCGATGCCTATCCCATGCCTATAGTGGATTACATCCTGGATAAAGTTGGTAAAGCCCAGTATATTACCACCTTGAACCTTACAAAAGGCTACTGGCAGGTTCCCTAAAGATGCATCCAGAGAGAAAGCGGCCTTTAGTGCGGCCTATGGGATTGTTTCAATTCCAGACTATGCCTTTTGGCCTCCATGGAGCTCCAGCAATGTTTCAAAGGTTTATGAACCAAGTGCTGGCACCCCACTTTAATTTTTGTGCAGCATATTTGGGCGATGTCATAATTTTTTAGTCCGGACTGGAACACTCATTTGGCACACTTAAGAGCTGTCACTAGCTCAACTGCCAAAGAAGGAATGACCATCAACCCTGAAAATGTTCTTTGGCCATGTCTGAAACCAGATACTTAGCTTTGTGTTGGAGTAGCGGAAACATCAAACCTGAAATTGATATGGTTGAGGCGGTAGCCAATTGTTCCCAACCAGAGACGAAGAAACATATCCGCTCGTTTCTTGGGTGGGCTGGCTACTACCTTAGATTCATCCCCATTTCACAGCTATGGCAAGCCCGTTAACTGACCTAGCAAAAGTTTGGTAACAAAATAAAATGGGCACCAGAATGTGAGAAGGCTTTTTTTAAATAAAGCGCCACTATGCTCTTCATCGGTTCCACGAAGTCCAGATTTTAGTCAGCTTTTCGAGGTTCATACTGATGCCTAGGGCACAGGTATTGGGACTGTCTTGAGTCAGACCGTTAAGGATGAAGAACATCCCGTCCTGTACATTTCATGCAAACTCCATGATCGTGATCAAAGGTGCTCGACTGTGGAGCAAGAATGCCTAGCAGCCAAGTGGGCCACTGAGGCATTACGGTTCTATTTGTGGGGAGCACCATTTATGCTGGTTACCAATCATAATCCACTTTGTTTTATACACCAGATGAAAGATCATAATAAACTGGATAATGCGGTGGTATTTGATGCTGCAACCCTAGAAATTTACCGTTCAACACCGTGCTGGTACCCAACATGTAAATGCCAATTTCTTGTCGAGATATGGGGCTCCTGTCTCTAATGTAAATGAACCCGTGTGTGATGAAAGTACACCTTTTAATGGAATATGAACTGTTGTTATGTAAAAATGTATTCAACACCCAGGGTTGTATTCAAGGTATCATAGGGATACTTGTGTAGTATTACCTATGTGTTTATATGTATTTAAGGGACCCTGGGGTAGAGCTACCAAAGCGAGGGTTGGCGGTAGTTACATCCTACCAGATATAATTGGGTAGGTTCTCTTGGAAACAAGACGGGTGTCACCACTAGTTTCTGCTTGACCTTGGGGGTGTGTGGTAGTTTGACCCCCCCCCTTTCTGAACGCAGGCTTTGCT
Organism: Neoceratodus forsteri; assembly: GCA_016271365.2. Classification (NCBI taxonomy): domain Eukaryota; kingdom Metazoa; phylum Chordata; order Ceratodontiformes; family Ceratodontidae; genus Neoceratodus; species Neoceratodus forsteri. The sequence continues at coordinate 706,489,662 of CM028131.1, read as the reverse complement.
ATTTCTTTTCCCCCTTAAAGTCTACTGCAGTAACACTTCTTTCTATTCTATTTTTCTGAATATATCTTTTTCTACTATTATGGGTAGGCCACCCATTATAGTATCTTAAACTCACTTGACTGTTCCCTCTATATATTCTTGTTTATCCCTGCCTTAGGCCTGCAAATTTAAAAACTAAGGAACCAGTAAGAAAGAGCTGGTTATTGAATATGCTCTGTGGAAAGCATGAGAACAAGTCAGGAAAACAGAGAGCAATATTTTTCTTTATATATTATGCCCCGATGCGTGTTTGCGCTATAGTCCAGTCCCAGTGGGGATCGGGTAAAGACAGGGACATCTGTTCCTTGAAAGGAGCCATGTTTAGCTTCGTTGTGAGAAAGAAACAGCTGCCACTGGTTACAGAGGGTAAAGGAGCCGAATATGATCTCAGAGAAATGAGATCTGCCACGGGAGAGAAGCCCGTAGCATAGGAAGGCCTCCCCATTGTAAAAAAGTGAGAGACTGTGTTTAAACAGTCTGGGAGATTGCTCATGGCACCTCAGTGCCCTGAAAGTGCAAGGCTGTCACTTTCCTTGACGAGTGCCTTAAAAAAACAATTTATTCTTGCTAAATAAAAGGAACCCCTTGTGAAATAGACACAGAGAAAATGGCAGAACTGAAATGTTTTACCAATGACTTACCTTTTCAGCTGTTGGGTTTAGAAGCTGCTGTAAGGTGCTAAGGATATTATTATTGTATGTGTGCACAGAAGAATCATTGGCCATATGGGCTAAATACATGTTTGCTTTCTGTTTGAAGAAATAAAGTGAGTTCCTACCTAAGTGCTGGGAGTTTGGAAAATGAACCCTTAGAAGCCAGCAGCCCCATGATGAGGCTGTTATATAAGAAATGACAGCTGTCACTCCATTTGAGTTGGGGAAGAACTACAAATTACAGGCAATTAGTAGGTATTTGTTTGTATCTTGTCCTGTACTGCCAAAAGGAGGACAAAGAGTGATTATAATGAACCACAGTATTAATATCTGAGCGAATGGTCCAGCTGATCCTCCAACCTGTATGTATTAGAAGAGGAATGACTGTTTTTCAGATTGGGGCGGATCAGCTGACCTGATGACACTCTAGGGAAGAGTATAAAAAGCTTCCCTAGTGCTCAGAAATAGGCAGATCAACCTTGGAGTGAGTAAGGAGAGGTTGTCTCATAGCATGAAGATCGTAGTAAATTGTGTTTAAAATGAACTACTCTGTGGCAGGACTACCTATGTAGGATAGTTCTGGAGCTCAAGGAAGAGCTATTTTCTTTATTTATTTTCTTCTTATAAATTATTGTTTGATGTTTAAGACATTTTCGTTTATGGTTGTTATTTATTTTTGTATTTATCTTTTACAAAAAATAGTCCTTTGGATTAATAAACATCACACCGACAACAGGTGTGTTAACCATAAATCAAGGTCTTGTGTCACTTATTTACCCCACCCACACAACCAGGTCACAGAGTCACATCTGCTTGAGAAGGCTCGGCAGCAGATTGCAGGGGTGGAGTTTGTAGATGTGTTTGCACTGCTGAATAGGCCCATGGAGCTGAAAACCGACAAGGAGTTGGAAAAGAAAAAAGAAAAAGGGGATGGGGTGGAACAAAAACATAAGGTGGTCATTAGGCACACCTGGAAGAACTGGCAAGTGGGTTTTGCAATTTATGCTGGGCTGTTGATGGAACTGTGTCTACAGAAGGCGCAGTGCTTGTGGACCTATTAAAACTGCATAGTGGCAATGCACACATCAAAGGGGTCGGGGATGTTTAGAGTAATGAGGAGTAGCTTAGAGGAGGAAGCAGCATGGCACTGGCAGAGTTTCGGGGGCTTTGGATTTACCTTTGTTGTGGGCTGTAGAGGACGGAGTGATGCAGCACTCAGACAGTGGGTTTCCAGTCTGGTTCTTTCAGCAGTCAAAACAGAAGCTCAGCAGGGAGAAGTAGAACAGCATCAGGGACTACAGATAAAGGGGAGGAAAAAGGGGCCTGTGCTACCACTACTACCATGGACTGTGCAAGGTGAAAGCCCATAATTACAGGCAGGAATGCTTTGCCTGTGGGAAAAATCACCCCTTCATTCAGTGCATGAAAGGGATGAGACCCATAGCCCTTTTGGAAGGGAAAGGGGAAACCTGCCAACCCCAATAACAGGAAAACGAGTTCAGCATTGGTTACATAACTACCCAGACAGGCAGTCCACCCAGTGCTTGGCAGAAAGGTCGGTAATAAGGCTTCAGAACCTTGGTACCATGGGATTCACAAGGCTTGTGTGGCCGAGAACTTTAAATCTGCCAGGGACCATCTGGATGTGGTGAGGAAAAACTTGAGGAAGGAGGTAGCTGGGCAGAGTCAGGGGCCCTTTGATCAGCCCCTTGCCCTCACCTCCAGGTTTCACTGATAGGCTTGTTGCCAATGAAAGTTCCAGAGGTTCTCTTTGATCCACCACCTGTCTTATTCAGAGGGATTCAGTCCATCACTATATTTACCAGAAGACACGCAATGTCATGTGTTGACATTGCAGTGAAAATGATACAAGGGGTCAGAAAGGGGCTTTATTGGGCAAGTCTGACATCGAATCAGCCTTCTGATTGTTGCTTGTACACCCACTGGACAAGGACTTAATGGCGATAAAGTCTGAGGGCAAGATACTTGTTGATAACTGCATGCAAAGGGTTGTGCAGTGGCCTGTGTGGTGTTCGATCAGTTTAGCACATTTTACACAGGGCAACCATGCAGAAGGCAAGTAAATGGAGCTGATCCACTATTTGGGCAATTTTTTATTTGTGGAAAAGGTAGGGACAGACCATTGCAGGCAGTTGATGCAAGCATTCCACTCAGTGTGTGAGGACTTGGGGGTACCAATAGCCTGTGATAAAACAGGAAACCAGGGACTTGCCTGACTTTCTTAGAGATTGAAATTGACATGATGACTACAGAGTTCTGTCTCCCAGTAGACAAAAAGTCATTGTACTAAGGGTTGTTGCACAAGGCTGTGCAGGTGCGCAGATTACCTGAAAGAGCTCCAGCAGTTGATTGAGTATTTGAACTTCACATGCAAATTCATACCGATGGGGAGAACCTTCCTTCCATAGCTGGCCAGTTGTGGAGCGGGTGCAGCAACCCCATCACAGGCTTAGGGTTATGGAAGCCATGTTGGATGACTTTCAGGTATGGCTCACTTCTTCTCTCATGCCTCAATGGGGCCATACTCTGGCAGTGGAGGTTACAAGCCAAGAATTGGAGCTTTATACAGATAGATCCAGTGGCATAGGCTTTAGGGCCTACATTTGTGGACCCTGGTGCACAGGTCCTTGGCTCCAGACTTGGACAAAGGCTGACTTGCTACATCAAGTCACACTCCTTAAATTTTTCCCCATCATAGTGGCAGTAACCATTTGGGGGGGGACAGTTGTGTAATAAGCGGGTGATGTTCAGAACAGACAATACAGGGGTTGTATCTAGCACTAATGGGCAACTGGGAGGTAAGGGTCCTGTGGGATTTAGGGCAATGCATGCACTAGGCATGCATAATGAAGTGGCTGATGCTTTTTCTTGTTTGCAGTGAGAGGTTTTGGTAGGTGGTGCCAGAAGTGGAGACATGCCCCAGGGTTCCACCCCACCTCTGGTATTTAGTGATCCAGAAGACTGGGAGTTGCTTAAGTGCTCCCTACTGCCTACTACAAGGGCAGAACACAAGCGGGGCATGGTCACCGTTCTCTGAGTAAGGGAACAGTTGGGGTGGGATGTGGCATGGCCAGTGCCGGAGAAACAGTTGTGTTCATACCTCCTCCATATGAAGCATCAGGGCATTACAGGGGGAACAGTAGGGTGACACTTAGCCATGACAGCATGGTTCAAAAAAGCTACATGGGTGAAGGACACAACCCACATGTTTTATGCACAATGTGCTTGAGGGTGGAAGCATGGAGATCCCATAAGAGGGATATACTGAGCCCGGCCCAGTGTTGCTAGCCAGGATTATGGTGACACTGCCTAGGGTTTGCTCATTGGCCTTTACAGACCCTAGTGTTACAAACAGCTTTTCTTGTGGCATTCTTTGGAGCATTCAGGGCATCTCAGATCACACAGTCGAGCAAAACGGAGGCTCTTCAGGTGTTTTTGCTCCATGATGACATGACAGTGACCACAGAGGGGGTATTCATATGCCTAAGGAGAAGCAAGACAGACAGGAGAGCTAAGGGTAGCTGGTGTAGCCTCAGATCCCCCCAGGGGTGCAGTGGGATATAAGGGTCTGGACATAAATATATAGCCAGCTACTGAAGCCTGTGGGGCAAGTCTTTTACCATAATGTGGACAGATCTCTGCTCACCTTGTTTCAGTTCCAGTGTCTGCTGACCAAGGCATTGAGGGAGCTGAGGATAGCAGACAAGGGCTATGACACTCACTCATTTTGGACAGAAGCAGTGTCGCATACCAGGGTGGAAGGGTGGACGCAGATACAGTCACTGGGGAGATGGAAGTTGCAAGCATTTGAAAAATATGTTCACCTGCAGTTGCTTTAAAATTTTCTGTTCTTTTTATTTGCAGGTCATGACTCCCAGCCACTGAGTGTATGGATATGTGGTCATTCTTATGTTCCTGGGCATCTGTTAGAGCAAGGCAGTTCCAGGGCAGAGCTAATCTCGCGATCCATCCTCGGAAGAGCGCAGGATATGATTACTGGGCCAAAGGGGATGAGATGGGGAGAGCTGCTTCCTGGGATCACTGCTGAGGCTCATCACCATGGCCCACTGGATGTGCTCATTGTCCACTTAGGTGGAAACTACTAGGGCCTTGTGAAGTCTGTGAGTTAGAACAGGATGCAGAAGACTTGGGAATGGTGCAGTGGGTGGCCCTCAGGCAATGATAGTGGTTGATATCACATGATTCAGAGGTGGAAGTGGCACCATGCCAGAACCCTAGCACCATAGAGAGGTGCATGGGCTGACTAACTGCGATGTGGTATGTCATAGAATACCTTGGAAGGAAGGTGCTGCAGTATGATGGGATCTTGGCAAAAATTCCACAGTTATATATAAAGGATGGCATACACTTATCTAATCTATGGAATGACAAGGTTTTGGAGGACCTGCGGTGTAGTTTGGAGGAAGTCCTGACATGAACTGTTTGTTGGGGGATAAGCGCCCAACGCAGTGGGGCACTCATCATGTGGCGGCATGGTAGTCATGCCCTACCATGTATGGGGGGTGAACAGGGTCATCGCTCCTTTTCAGGCAGGCCCCGAGGCTGGGAAGAGGAGAGGAGAGGCTTTGGCTGTCTGGTGGCAGAAGGGTGCCAGCCATAGGCAAAGGATAACTCCCTGACACAGGTCACCAGCCGGCGGCTGTAGGGACAAGCCCATTCAGAGACACTCTTCATGCTTCAGTGGTCTACTGGCCTCACGAGGTGGTTAACTAATAAAGCGGCCCTTTCAAAAAGGAGCGGGAGTGACAATACATTTAAACAAAGTGGTTATTTAGTAGCTGTGACTACCTTGCTACACACACACACACCATGCCCATTTGCAGTATGATTCAATTCAGTTGGCTCATATTAATAAATGCACAGCTGTGGCTATTTCTTTCAAGCACACGGTTTGTCTCATTTGTCCAGGTGAAAGAAAGGGTTGTAATCTATAAGGCAAAATGCTGCCCAATCCTCTGCAGCTGTTTGATCAAGGATCAGAAGCAGTGAAATCAGTGGCTGCAGCATTGAAAAGGAGGCGGCAGTGAGAAGGAAGCTACTTACTCCTGGGCTGGGGGCTGTTAGGTGAGACCCTATTTAGAAAAGGGGTTACATGTGTATACATTAACCATAGCTCTATCTAGTTGGGGATACAATCTGCAGTTAAGATCTCCCTCTAGTACAGTCATAGCCCTGTCAATGCAGATTTCTTGCCAAATACCTTTTAAATACTGTTTTAACAAAAGCTGAGAACCCTGGTTAAGTACTAATCTAATTTCCCCCATATGCCTCCCCTTTAATAACTGCTATTCTGTCCCCATCATCAATATTTTCTATAATTATTTTAATTGGGTTATCTTTTCTTTAATGAAACTGGCACTTCTGCTCTTTTACTGAAACCTCAACTAGTTTAACGTACACAGTTCTTGAGTCTGCACCTTAATAAGGATGGGGACTGCACAGAGACCGTTTAAATGAGAGCCACTAAGATGGTCCAAAGTCAGCAGGGGAAGACATATGAGAAAAGGTTTGAGATCTGAACATATGCACACTGGAATCTAGGAGAGAAAGAGGGATATGACTAAAATGTGCAAGTTCTTGCAAAGAATCAACAGAGTAGACTGTAATGCCCTGTTCAAGAACAAAGAGTGCACAGTTACTAAAGGTTATGAGTAGAAACTAATGGGCGGTAGGATTCTGAATAGATGTGAGGAAGTTCTTCTTCATGGAGCTGGAGGCAAACACAAATAGAACAGACTGCCTAGAGATACAGCTAAAGCCAAAACCGCAAAGGGGTTTTAAACTTGGGTGGGACACAGATGAGGGACTAGTGAGACCCAAAGGCAGAAAAGAGGATGGGCTATTTGAGGAAGGAGTGGCAATTAGCAACTAGAACTATAGCCAGCAGCGCTGTGCTTTATATTTTTATTCACGGGGTGAGGTATCACTTTTCCCACCCACTATCTCATTTTGAGATGCTCAAAGTTTTTTTATCCAGTTTTGCACATACAGTATATGCTGTAAATCTATCTTATTCAAACCAATTCTTGATAATAGCCAATGTGTCACATGGGCTTCAGAATTTCAAAAAGTCAGAACATGTTCAGAACAGAAAACTATGCACAATAGCACATTTACCCCTCCTGCCGCTTTGCCAAGGTGAACCTAGGCTCCTTACTAGGTGCCACTTCTTTGGACAGCAATAAGTTGTTTTGCTTATGATGTAAGACAAGAATGATGCACTGTGTAGACTGTCAAGAAGCCGTCACTGTTTTGGTTGACCACTGTCCCCCACCAGTTCACTATTAGGATGGTGACTGTATTCACACAGCCTCACCACCACTTTTGCAGGCAACATTCTTGTTGATCCACAACAGGGTTTCTTTTACAAACAGCATTCTTATTCTAATGTTGGGGAGCCGTGTGGTACACTGTAGGAGCAGCCCACCATTTTATTCAGCTCGTTTTGCCTCCCTTTGCTGGTCTAAGGACCTATTTTGCCAAATACAAGATTTAACTGCCCCATTTAGTCTTCCCTACACACACTTTGAAGAGCCACCACAATACCAGTTTCCAGCCTTTATATTCCATCTGTCACAGTTTCAAACAGAATTCTATATCTGTGTTGGATTCTGGGTTCAGCGGTCCAGTGAGGCTGTACAGGTTCTTGTAACCCCCTCTACCCCCCAGCAAGGGCCCTGACCCTTCTTAAGACAGCTTCCCATGTTGTTATATACTCTCTGTGTAAATTATGGCTTATACACCTCCTGAGTGAGCTATTATTCATCTTTTGTTTTCTTCATCTCTGGTGTCTAATACACAAGCTCTAGTTTGTAGCAGCCTCCACTCATGGCTGGGTGCCTAGGCACAATGATGCATCCTGTCAAACTATCTTCAATCTCCCTCCATAACCTATCATCATATTCTATAAGGTGTAGCACTGCTTAGTCATTTCTAAAATTCTCATTGTGTATTATGAACTGCCATCCCCAGTCTCTAAAATGCTGGTTGTTACTGTCTTCGTTATTTAACAGTAGCATATTCTAGGACAATCAGAAGTACATTGCCCCCTAAATGCTGTGTTCCTGCCATTTTCAACCTGTACCCCATGTCAGTCTTTACTGAAAGAATCCCATGTAGTATGTTATATTTTCTTCATACCTCAGAGTTCTGTTCTACACTTGAAATCACTGAGTGCATAATAGTTGGATTGTTCCTCGTCAATGATTCCAGCATTGTTACTGCTTTGGTTTTCTTGGTGCCACTGTAGGTTTTTCCCTGTCCTTTCTGTGGTTCAGCATTTCACCTCTAGTAAGCGAAGTACGTCTGCACGCATGTGAGGGAAAACTGTGTTGAATTACATGTGCCGCGTATTCTTTGCTCACCTGCTGCCATACAGACTGCAGCAGATCATACTCTAATAACTCCACATGCCTCTTACGGTATCTAAGTACTAATTTGGGGAGCAGGGGTTGTTCCTCTCTCATGTCCTAGAATATATGGATTCCCTTCACCGTGAAAAATTTGACTTTTGCAGGAAAACCTAACACAAGTTTAATGTTTTTCTCTCTGCCTTAACCAGTTCTGAATTGCTGTACACTTCTCATTAAGTGGTGGATTTGGTGAGCAAATTAAAGAGGGCATGGGACAACTACATGGGGCTAAATTAAAGTAACAATGACATGGAATAAAGGGAGCATGATAAACCAGACAGAGAGAGGTAATGGGTAGACTAGATGGGCCAAGGGATCCATTTCTCCCAGCACAATTCTATGTTTCTATGTTTCTAAGTATATCAGAAATGTTTTGTTCGATTACGCTTTTACACTGTCCGTAGTATTAAAACAGTATTTATTAGTTGGCAAATAATTTCATTATATAGTTGTTTTTTTTTTTAGCAAACGTTCATTATATAATTTTTTTAGCAAAAATGTATTTGTGGCACCCTTGGATTCATCCTCAGTGTATTTTTAATTTTCTCATATTTTCAAACTAGCTTTTATAACTAAATTAGTTATTCAAGACTCATCATTAAAGGGGGCTGCCACTTGCAATTTCTAAAAATCATTTCTGTTGAGGTTACCTTTTAAATGGTCATAGTAGAGTCATACTGAGGATGTATAAATATGGTGCTACCACATGCTTCTAATAGTAAACAGCATAGCACCACACCAAAATATTTATTATTTTCATGATGGGAGTGGCAAGGGAGCAGGAACTTTTAAAAACATTAAAATCCTGTGTATCTCAGTGCAGGAACGAAAGAAGATGGAAAAAATAGGGTATATTATTGTTTTTCCAGATAAACACTCTTGCTGGAAACAAAAACACATGGTGCATAACAAATAGCATTACTTTAACTGCCTGACAGGGTATTCCAACATAAGGTGCATACCACAGAAGAGCATGCTTTTACTGAGGGTCTTGGCAGTTTCAGTCCTAAGGAATGATGCACATGTGCTATGCTGAGTTGCATTTTCAGCATTCAAAGTATAGTGCACAGCAAGTTTTTAATAAAATCAGGTACCCAAAGGTATGCTGATTCCAGTCCCTCACTGACCCCATATATACAACAGTTTTTCCATTGGCCAAGGTCTTCCTGCTAATCCAGGTTAGCCTGTCACCATCTCTCTCTACCCAAAATACATATAATAGTGTGTGGTCCTGTGTGTCGACTGAATGCACAAGTTATCCTTTTGTTCACATTTGTTCATTTTTCAATAACTCTCACATCCATTCTTAATATCTGGCAATGTTGATTCAAATGTATGTATTGCTTTCATCACTGTGTCCAGTTTCTGCAATACTACCCCTTGTTGTGGGCTAATGCCTGCCTCCTCTTTGTCAGAGTGTTTGGTTGGGTTGGGGCGGCCGACCGGCAGTGAGAGAATGTACTGTGGCTGTAATCCTGGTCCATCAGTGCCTTAATCTTTGCCACTTGCTTGATCTGCTTCCTGGTTGGTACTGTAGACATTTGCCGTTCAGTTGTACACTCAGGTTTGGCTTTCCATTGCTGAGAAAATGGTGGTGGTATATTTTAACTACTGTATTTGCCTGTAGGATCAAGAGATCTCCATTCAGGTGGCCATATTACCAGTGACATCACTGAAAGTCCTCATTATTATTTCTTGGATTTTTAAATAAACAGAAACTTGCATTGTCCTTCTATTAATGTAACTTTTTTGAACTGATCTTGTTAGGACAACCAAGGTAAACTTCTACTTAAATTCAATGGACAAAACCAAAAATGATGCATCAAAATTTTGGAAAACTGTTAAGTCAGTTGAAGAGTACCTCCCCCACATAAAATACTAGTAAATGATAAATCAGTTACTGATAGGCAAGTCATTCTGAAGAAACTAATTCCCATTTTGCATCAGCTGGTCTAGCATTCGATAAGTCTTCAGCTGCAAGCCACCCCATCCCTCCCCAAAACACTGCAGATCTGCATAGCCACTTGGCCAACTTATTTTATTTCCAGCCTATCTCCTTCAAGTAGGTACAGCAACTCCTCACAAGGTTAGATACCAAAAAGTGCTGAGCTGATGGTCTGGAAAACTTTTTCTTAAAATTGGCTTTAGAGCTCACAGCACCCATTACCCATCTTTTCAACTTATCACTATCTGGTAGCAAGAATTCTCCTTCTCTGGAAAAATGCATATTATTCCTCTCTTCATACCCACAAGTGCTTATATCTGTAACAATTATAGGCCAATTTCCATGCTCCCTATTTTGGCTGAACTCCTAGAAAATTGGTAAATGCCCAACAAAGAGTCTTCCTGGTGAACTCAAGCATCATCACACACCAACAATATGGCTTCAGACCACAACACAGTACTATCTCTGCCCTGGATAAAGTGAATAATAATTGGTTGGGGCCACTGATAATAAAGCGGTCATTGGGGCTATCAGCCTTGATGTCAGTGAGGTCTTTAATACTGCCGATCATAATATCCTAATACAAAAGTTGAAAAAGTAGAAATTCGCACAATTCCCCAACACTGGTTTTCTAACTACTTAACTGGGAGGTTGCAACAAGTCAAAACAGAAGATCATTACTTTGCTTGTACTCCTCTGCTTCAGGAGTTCCTCAAGGGTCAGTTCTTGGCCTTTCCTTTTCATGTTGTACATCAATGATTTGAGAGAAAACATTAGTGAACTCAGTTTGCATTTTTATGCAGATGACATTGCTCTGTACATATCAAGGCCTAACACTGGTGTTGCCTGCTCTAACCTTCAACTTGCCTTCAATAAACTAAAGATCAACCTTTTTTCAATCTTAACTGTGTCTAAATGCTAATAAGACCAAGGTAATGTTCTCCACCTCAAGCAATGCTCACTCGACCAGTACCTCAGTTTCAGTTGTCACTACACTATTGAGTGATATCCGTGAGAGTAGTTCTATCATGTTGGTTTGACAACAATATTATTGATCGACATTACAGTGACAAAAAAATTGATGATGGTAGACCATGTCGCCTGGCAATCGTGCGGCCCAACCGCGATCATGGCAAAACACCGAGGCACATCCTGCACTCCCCGAAATATTATATAATCACCTCCAGGTTGGAGGTGTAGGGGGAACCAGCACAACACCTATGGAACGGCAAGATGGTGGGCACTGACAAATCCAAATTGACAGAATGACTGTCGATCGGGTTGGGGCACCCACTTTGCCGTCGCTGTATGGGTGTCGCTGCGCTGACAGCACACCTCTGTGAGGTAGTAGATAGGTACAAATATCTAGGTGTCTAACTCAAAAACAGATTGTCTTTCTATGCCCACACTGAGACCCTGTGCAAAGCATTGCAGGCCATATGTGGCTTCTATTACAGGAACAAGTGCTGCTTCCTACCAAATGTCCAAAAACATTTGGTCCAAGTTACTTTCCTATCTATTATGGATTATGCAAGTAATAACACACAACAAATTTGTGGGTTAACTCCTGATAAGAGCATGCCCATGTATGTTATAAGGGACGAGGCGCTTGCACCGAGTGCCTTGCTGAGTGTGCTCTTATCAGAACATAATCCACACCTCACAGTGTGTATTATTACACTTATAAAATGGGTTCTATTAAATATATATATATATATATAAAAAAAAAAAAGAAAGAAAATGGCAACAAATTTTCGAGTGGTTTCATGCTGGTAATAGGAAAAATAGTTCCCTATTACTGTTGTGTCCTGTATTTGACACTGGGTAGCTGGCCAGTAGAGCTGCCCCCAAACAATAGTGCTGAGGTTTGCTCCCCCCCCAACAGAAACTATTTTCATGTTACTGTTATTTTTTTTCTCTCATTTCTCTGTGGCTGTCATGCTTATGGACTGAGCCTATTTGCGAGCATATCCACTGGCAGCCACTGTAGCTAACTAAGAAGCTTTCTCACCATGTCTCTTGATCTGGGAGTTACCATGAATTATCCTCACACCCTGGCCTCCATAAACCTTCATATGTTTTTTAGTTTTGTTTTAGTGAGATGTAGAGAGAGAAAGAGATTTGTGGTGCTGGGGATAGTGAGGAGGGAGCGAGCCAGAAAGCAGAGAGAGAAACCATTACATTGCCGCCCAACTTGTCTCCCAGCCAGATCCCAGCCAGATATACTCTGTTCTCAAGGTCCACCAGCCAATGGTAAACTGCCACTTTATCCCGCATGTTGTACCTCTGTAAATCTCTTTCCTACTTGTAAGGGGAAAATTACATTTTCAGCTCAGTTACTCCCTTTAGCCCGGCGCCAATCAAAGTATACCAACCGCTTCTCTACAAATATCACTGTTTGCGCTTCACTGTCCTGATGCACTGTAGCTCTCTCTCTCTCTACATTAATCATACAAATATAGAAGGGGAATTGATGTAGTATCAAGTGGGGGTTGAGAATCAATATTGTGTTTATGTGTATTTTGTAAGTGTTGTCTTTGTTGACTGATATGATTGATTAATAATATTTTAGAAATGTAATTGTTAAATGTTATTTGTCTATGTTTAGTTTTGATGTAATGTGATTAATGTATTTTAATGTAAGAGTAACTGGTATGGAACTAATGGACCGCACTATAAATGAGCTTCGGCTCAGTGATGTTATCCATATTCATTTTTATATGAATAAAAATTTTACCTACCTACCTCTCTCTCTTGAATAGATGCAGCAATGATTTCTCTTCTCCAATGCTGTGCATAAAAGCACACAATGCAAATCCATCACTCACTCTCTCGGTCTATCCCTGGTGCCACAAATGTCTCTCTCTCCCTTCCCCCAACTCACAAAAACAAAACTAACAAAAAAAGGGAGGTGTATGGGGGACACTGTACAAGGGAAGTCAGCAACAAGCAGGCACAAGTTTTTGTGACTGTGGCACACTGATATCACTGTGTTGTGGGGCTCAGATTTGCACAATTAGTGCCGACTGCATGGTTACTGTATGTCCTGACAATGACATGACTGAAAACCTGTTTCAGCCAATCAGGATTCAGCTAATTTTGTACCCATTTTATAAGCAGACTTCTTTTATAGCTGTTATTCTGGTATGTGTTTATCAAAACTGAATGCGCTCTATAGTAGGGCACTTAGTTCAGCACGCTGGACCCATCACTGTGCATTGTATGCATCAAGTTGGCTGGTACTCCTTGGTTATGAGGAGATCAATTAACCTGAAACATGGGCTTACCAGGTGCTACTAAATGAACTCCCATGCTACATCACTGAAATGATCCATACTGCCCACAGCAGCTACTCCTAGAAAAATAACTATGTTCTCTTGGACACCGAGATATGCCATACAGTATGGAAAAATCAGCAATCAGCCTTGCTATTCCAACAGGGTGGAACTCGCTGTACTCCTCCTTGAAACTTAACTCTCTGGGCATCATTCTTAGAACTTTTAAAGCCCTCACTGGAAATCTATGCACTGAAACCTGCTCCTGTGGTTGAACTGTGTTTATCATACTACTACCATCTTTGCATAATTTGGTCTCTGTCATACTATGTTGCTCATACCAAGAATATTGGCGCGCAGTTGATCTTTTTGTATATGACTTACTTTAAATTGTATTTCACTATTTTTTTCCTATCTTTGTAGTATGTTTTTCCTATGACTGTACTGTTGTATGCTGATGCTCTATATTCATGTACTGCTTTGTATCAATATCACAATTTCTTGATTTATTTACGCTGTCTGGGTAGCAGAACCTAGTTGTAAATAAGCATGCTTAATGGAGCATTTTCCTGGTGAAATAAATAAATGCAAACAAAAAATGATGTAAACTGATTCAATCTTTGTATAAGCACCACCTACAGGCCTACACATCTCTACCATGTCCAACTTGTTTTCACCACAGAGAGCTTAGTTTTTGCATAAGCTTTAAGGACACTCTCTGCTAAAATGTTATTCAGTAAATGATGTCATTAGTTAATAACTTTGTTTTCTTCTGCTTTTAATATTGATTTACATGTGTTTCTTTTTTATTTCATTTTATAAAAGCACGATATAATTGTTAGCCAATCTGGGTTACTTATTTCCAACCAATCCAGACAGTCTTGCAACTGTAAAAGAGTCTTTCATGCTAACAGTTCCAACATTCTTATGTTCTAAGTTCAGATGGCATAATCTCTCACAAGGTTTCTCAAATTCCTACAAAGTAAAGCATTTTGAGTTTATATTTTCCTTCACAGTTCTCTCACCCAAAGATCACAAGACATGCCGATAACCATAAGAAATGCTGTAACTGCACTTATAAACATATATGATAAACAACCAAAGTGCTGCAGCCCAAGCTGAGGAAATGGAAAGAATCAGTACAGCACCAACGGCATCTGTGACCAAGGCAAAACAAAACAGCAAGTGTTGACTATGGAGTATTCATCAGTGCCTACAATAAAACATGCTAGTTTTTATGGCTTGGTTCCCCAAGTCATAATTTTTTTCACACAATAAAAGGCTTGGTTTGTACACAACTGATTCCGGCTGTTTCCTGACTGCAGTCTACTTATAAGTGTACTGGATGCAGTATATTAAAAAAGAGACAAACAAAATGAGAATATGAGAATATACATACACTATCTGTATCAGAATACAGTCCAATAGCAATCAAAATAGGGAACATCACAAGGAATCACTGGCAAGTACCAAAGTACGAAACAGATTTGGCAGAAAAAGTACCTCAAGCACAGAGAATAACTTTTAGTAGAGCACCAAACCTTGGAGATGTACTTATCAATAACCATTCTGAAGGTTGGAGACAACAAGAAGGGAGCTGGAATTTACTGAAACTGAATGTAATATCTGCTAGTATGGCTTGAAAGATAATAACTTCAGACACCCAAGTATAAATAAGATCTGGCACATAAACCATCTAATAACCCTCCCCTCACAATATATAGTGTATATGTATATGTATCTATATATTACAATATATAGTGTGTGCGTGTATGTGTGTGTATATATATATGTGTGTGTGTGTATATATACATATATATATATATATATATATATCTTGTATAGTTTGTGTTTGTCTGGAACAGACTCCCTGATGAGGTGGCGAGAGCAAAAACTGTAATGGGATTTAAAAAGGCATGGGATAGGTATAAGGGAACCTTAGAGGTAAGGGAAAGGGGTGGGGGGTAAAGTCGGAGATCAAGTATGGTCTACGGTGTGACTGTAGGTAGGGAGAATGGGCAGATTCTTCTCTGCCATCAAATTCTATGTTTCTGTGTTGTATGGTGGCCTTGAAATCTTTTACACATACAGTAGGATGCATCATTAGACAATTCTGTGACTGTATCCAGGAGCATGTTAGGGTGATCCAGAAAAGTGATAGACAAAATGCCTTGGCAGCCCATTTTGCTGATGCACATGATTCAACTGCAACTCTTATGGTTCATGGAAATAAACATGGTGTGTCCCCCAAAAAGAGGGGGGCACAGGCTGAACATATTACCAATGAGGGAGACCAACTATATTTTTCTTCTCTAGAGCCTCATCCCCTATGGTTTAAGCGAGGAGATAGATTTCAGCCCGTTTTCATGAGCTATAATATGAATATAGAATAAATGTAACAACTGTATTTCTAGAAACCCTAATATAGTGTATTTATAAAATGGAAATATCTCTTCATAATTTTGTGATGTAAAAAATACTTAAATGTTTTTAATCATGTTCTTGTGCCTTCTTAGAGACTGAAAATGTAATTGCTATCAAGAAAGCCAATACTCGATGAGTCTGTCCAATAACATAATGTAATTACATCATATGAAAAAATGCATAGTACTATATATTACTAGTCCAGAAAATACTTGCTGCAATCCCCCATCCTCTAGATAAAAAGTACTATCACTTTACACTTGGTGTGCCATAAGAAGTCTAGTAAATGTTTTCAACAGGTATATATTTAATAAAGATAAGAAAAAAGTACTAGTAACTGGATGTTGTTATTAATAGACCAGTTTGTAATATACCCACTATTTTTGTTAAGAACCTACACAGGTGATATACTACTGGTAAACCAGTCTTGATCTGCTAACTGCCCAGTCTCATTTTTTGAAAACAATGTTATAGGTCAAAACCCTTATTTAGGTAAATAGCACTTCTCTCACTGATCCACCCAGCACAGTGATTTAACACTGAAGCTGCACTTTTTGGTCACTGTAACTTTAATTATTAAATTAGCAGTGATGAGACTCAGTATTTAAGGGCAGTAAGATCTCCTCAGAACTCCACCACCAGTCAAAGGGTGGTATGATCTAAATCCCTAAGGGTTCCTGTCAGAGCTCCCAGTAATGGTATGTCTAGCTCTTCTTTTGCATTTTAAGTTATATGCTGTTTTCACTTGCCATGAACTAATATCTATCCCAGCTTGTTGTATGGTATGATGGGCTAGCAGTATCACAACATTTTATTCTTCTACTGTTGAACTATGAATTTTTATTGTGAGTTTTAATAATGTCACTATTTTGCTTATTACTGGTGCTGAACCTTGTGTATCAATACATAGTTTTTTTCAATTATCAGTCAATAGCTACTACAGCCACTTGAAGACACGGCATCGAATGTGCATTGTAATTTGGTGTGAATGCACCTACTTTGGCCTGTTTTTTGAGACTGACCTTTTAGCTATTTTGAGCAATATATGTAACCTTTTGAGTACATAAACATTGACTGCATCGTGTAATAAACTGAGAAATACACCACACTCTAAAACAGTAATAGTACTGTATAGTTTTAATTAGTTGTGCTCTGAAGAGACTGGAGAAATGGTCAAGGGTCTGGCAACTGATATTCAGTGTAAAAAATGCATTATATAAAATAAAAGATGGCAAGGTCTGGCATACTCATAAAATATCATCATCTCAGGGTCGAACAAGCTCATAAAGGCCACTCGCCTATGACTTGTTCCACCCCTCGACGGTATTATTTCCTTGTATACCACACTTTGCCATGATTTATTCATTCTCTTTCTCACTCATATATATATATATATATATATATATAGATATATATTGCAAAAAACTTGGTATTGCATCAGTTAGGGTTAAACCGACAAAAGCTGAGAAATGTGGCATTAGGGTTTCCAACCCTAACACCCCATTCTCCACCCTGCACTGACACACAGGCGGGGGGAGGGTCTGTCTTGGAGCTATCAACCCTAACAATCACCCCATTCCATTAGAAAATAAGGTGATATGGGTACAGTATAGCAGAATGGGGTGAGTGCTAAGGTTGACAACCCCAAGACAGACCCCCCCCATCTGTGGGTCTGTGCAGGGTGGGGAATGGGGTTTTAGAGTTGGAAATCCTAATGCCAAATTTACCTACTTTTCTTGGTTTATCCCTAACTGATGCATTAACAAAGTTTTTTGCAATTTATTTCTTTACTTTTTAAGGTAGTATAATCGCAACCTTATTTGCCTGTGGGAGCGTAGCCCAGAGTGTATATGATACTTAAACACAGGCCCTCCGCCCCGCGCCCAGTTATAGGTCAACAGTTACCAAATTGTCACCATAGCCATGTTATTACCCCACCTCATGTACCCGATGGAGAAAATTTTTCAATCCCTGCCAAAACAAGCAACGTCAATTGGTACCACAGGTGCAAAAAACACATTTTGGATATGATTTGAAAAATGACAGCTGGAGCATACATGAGGTGGTGTAATAAAAAGGCTACGTTGAAAATTTGGGGTCAAAATATTTTAAATGCCCAAAGTTACGATTACAAGTAGTGAAACTGCAACAAATATTCATAACTGTGCCATTTTTTATAATTTCGACCCCAAATTTTCAACGTAGCCTTCCTATGACCTCACCACATGTACCCAGTACAGAAACATTTCAACTCCATGCCAAAATGTAACTGTGTGCAAGTGAAACACCATTCTGCACCACAGGTAAGAAAACACATTTTGACCAGGATTTGAAAACTGACAGCTGTGACATACATGAGGTGGGGTACTAGGAAGGCTATGTTGAAAATATGGGGTAAAAATATTCAAAATGCCAAAAGTTACATACGTGTTAGCGAAATTCAAGGAATGGTCATAACATAGCCATTTTTAAATGTTGACCCAAAATTTTCAACATAGCCTTTGTATGACCCCACCTCATGAATAAGATGACTGTTATACAAATCTCACATGAAAGGTGATTTCACCGACCAACCACAAAATCAAATTTCTGGCAGGAGTTGTCTAATGACAGTCATATTGTTCATAGGGTGGAGTCCCCAAAAGGCCATGTTGAAAATTTGGGATCAAAATCTCAAAAAACAGCAGAGTTGTATATAAAAGCTGAAACCCCCATTGAAATATACTGAAGCACATTAGATTAGTTTCTCATATTGCAGTTGCTGGTTGCAGCAGCAAGATGCGTCTTCAACTGGGAGAGCAGATCTCGAATCTGGGACCTCTGCAGGAGGGTGACGGTCTGTGGGGGTGTCAGGGGGGTGTGAGGAGGTGGGTGCACAGTGGGTGGTCAGTTGGGGGGTGCAGGAGTGATCATCGATTAACCTTTTTTTTTTAAAAGGTAAAAAAAAAGACAACGAGGGATGTTTTTCTAATTTTCAGCATAAAATCACAACTGGGAGGGTGGGGATGCCACCAATGAATAAAGGGGTAAAGATCAAAATGTGGAAAGGTTACCACTAAATGCTAAAGATAGGATCATAGTGGTAATGCTAAAATAATTATAAAAAAGAAAGAAAAAGAAAACAATGAAAAATACATACATATATATATATATATATATATATATATAAACAAATTTGGGGTTTGAAGGTGGGGGTGCCACCAGGATATTTAAACAGCCATAAAAAGGCTGATGTCGACAGATGGTCCCAAAGCCATTTTTCATGACCAGATGGCTGTGGCAGGAATCCATTTCTGACATTCCATTTCCTTTTCCGTCATGGCAAAAATGAAATCAGCCAGTGAAAAGGATTTCCCTTTGTTGACCAGATGGCCCCTTTTCACGAATCAAATAGCCATGCTGGCAATGCTTTTTGCCAGTCGATATCCTTTTCACCATCTTTTTGTCCGGCGAAAAGGAAATTGGCTAGCAAAAAAGATTACCGGCATGTCCATCTGGTTGTGAAAAGGGGCCATCTGGTCGACAAAAGGGGAAATACTTTTTATCCACGCAATTTCCTTTTTCGCCATGAAGAAAAAGGAATGGTGAAAAAGGATTAAAAAACTTCAAGAAAAAAAATTCTAGAGGCATATAAAAGTTGGAAACCACAAAGAACTGCTCATCAACTCCCAAGGAGCAAGATACACACTTCAATGTCACTGGGGATGGCAGGGGTTGCAGGATGATCTGGCAAAGCTTGAAACCTGGTCAGACACCTGGCAACCGGGCTTTAATGCCAAAAAGTGCAAGGTGCTGCATTTTGGGATGAAGAACCCAAGGAGGAGTTACCAGCTAGGGGGAGTGCAGCTAGCCCAGACAGAGGAGGAGAAGGATCTGGGTGTGCTCATTACAGGGTCAATGAACAACTCAGCACAATGTAGGAAGGCAGCTGCAAGGCCAACAAAATGCTGGGTTGTATTGCAAGGTATATCCTCAAGGAGGAAGAGGTGATTCTGCCACTGTATAAGTCATTAGTTAGACCACACCTGGAGTACTGCGTGCAATACTGGCGTCGGTATCTGAAGAGGGACATTAAGTTACTGGAGGGTGCAGCGCAGAGTGACAAAAGATGATCAAGGAGCTGGGGACTTGTCATACGAGAGGAGGTTGAAGGAGTTGAACATGTACTCACTGGAGGAGAGGAGAGACAGGGGTGACATGACTGAAACCTTTAAATACATGAAAGGAATAAACAAGGCCAGGTACAGAGGGCTGTTCAAAGTAAGGGAGGGAGGCCACAGGGGCCATGATATGAGACTGGAGCGAGGAAGGTTCAGGAGGGAGATGAGGAGACACTTTTTACAGAGAGGGTGGTGGCTGGGTGGAATCGTTACCTGCTGAAGTGGTATGCAGTAGAACAGTGGACTGCTTCAAGCGAGGATGGGACAGGACAAGGGGAGGGTTAATGAAGGGGAAGGGGGAGGGAGGGCAGCTGCAGAATAGGGTGCTAGCTGCATATTCGACAGACTTGATGAGCGTCTAGGCCTTTATCTGCTGGCAAATTTAGTATGTTCGTAATGTCTGTAACAGATATCCGGGCACAATTAGGACACTTTTATCAGCCAAAACAAAAAAATGCATGAAAAAGGATGTTTTCTGTCGAACAAGGCCTTGTTCATTAGAGCAAAATCCTTTTTGTTTCAAGTATCTATCCTGGAAAATAAAAATCCTATTGAAAATAACAAGACCTTAAAAAAGCTGTAACTTTGGAACAGCTTAATATTTTTTAACCAAATAAATGCTGGGCTGTTCTGTGACCCAAACTTTCAGACCAAAATTCAACACCATCTGTGGCCAGGGCGATGAGAATAAAACTGCAAAAACTGGCAAATTTTAAGTTATTTTCACTATGAAACATGGCACGTCAAGAGATCAACCCCAGCAGTCCGTGCATGCAATATTTCATGCAAATCTGTTGAACAGTTGCAAAGTTATTGAAATACCTGCTCAGCCCTAACTATAGTGGAGCTACCACGCCACTATTATATATATATATATATATATATATATATATATATATATATATATATATATACGGTATATATATATATCTATATATATGTATATATATATTGGTTTTGTTTTGTTTTCATTGCAAATAAACTGTGTTAATGCACCAGTTAGGGTTCATGTTAAAGCAACAAAAGTAGGGAAACATGGTATTAGGGTAACTCACACCTCACCAAGCATCAAAAGGACAAGCCCAATGGACAGCCATCATCAGGTAAGACAAGCAACACTCAACTGTTTCCAGAGGACACAAATGCAATAGAACTGATGTGCTTCCTTCATGGATTTGTATCTGAGCCATGCACACTGCAAGATATACACACTCACTTGTTGCTGCAGATAGAAATCCCAGATACTCAAATCACAACACAAAAGCACAGGCCCCTACAGCCATATATATTAAATCCATGATACCCAAATTATGAGTTCTCTTGTTTGCAGAAGTCCAGGCCTGTAAGAGGCCAGTGCTGCTGTAACCCCAGGTACTCATGCACACTGTAACATATACACACCATTGCTGGGCCTTGGTTTCTGCAGCTACTGGTGTAAAACATGCACAGCGACTTCTGGCTGCAGAAATACAGCAACCACAAAATCCAAGATACAGTAATTGCAACAGTACTTCAGCTACACCTCTTCAGCCACAGGTGTAAGACATGCAAACCGACTTCTGGCTCCAGAAGCGAGGGCCCCTGTGGGGCCTGCTGTTATGCAGACAGAAGTAATGTTGCAATGTGGGTATCATGGTTTCAGCAGCAGCTGTAGAAAATATTCAAGGGAGTAGCAGGTTTTCAGATATAGAAATTGCAACAGTACTTCTGTCTGCAGAAGTGCAGATCCTGGAGGGGCTTGCACCTCTTCAGCTACAGGTATAAGACATGCACACTGACTTCTGGCTGCAGAAGTGCAGGCCCCTGTGGGGCCTATCACTAACACAGAATGAAGTGCTGTTGCAATGCGGGTATCATGGATGCAGCAGGGGATCTATAAATTGTTCAAAGAGCTAGCAGGTTTTCAGTTACTCAGCTGCATACAGAAAACCATGCAGTAGCGAATCATGGTATCTAGCAATGTACCTAGTACAGCGTGCATGAAGTATCTCCATCTGCAGAAGTGCAGGATCTATGGGGCCTTCTGTCTGCAGAACAAATTGTATGATATACACACACACACAGGTGTGGCTGAATAAGCATATGCCCCTGTGAGACCTGTGCTTATGCAGCCACACATACAACTCCATGATGGTAGCACATCAGTGCTACTGCATTTGTGTCATCTGGAAACAGTTGTATGTTGTTTGTCATACTTGATGGTGGCTGTCTGTGGTTGCTTGTATGGGCTTGTCATTTGTTGCTTGGTGGTGGTGAGTTAGGGGAAACCCTAACGCCACATTTCCTTGCCTTTGTTGCTTTAAGCTGAATGCTAACTGGTACATTAACACAGTTTTTTACAATGAATTTCCTTTCTTTTTGAGATAGTTGAATCATATCCTTTGGGACCTACATGAACAGATCTGTTGGCTGTAGAGCACAGGGCACAGAGGGCTCTTGCTTCTGTGCAGCTACAGATGCACAGAGCCCTTCAGGCCCTGTGGCAAATTCCATAAGGCTTTGGGCTCTGCACATCTGTGCCCACAGAGTCCATCTAGGTCTAGAAGAGAAGGCCCTCTGGGCACCACACCTTCATGAGGCTACAGATGCGCATGGTTCAGAGGGTTCTGTACCAAGTGAGGAGATCATCTGGCTGTGGAAGCATCAGACCCTCTGGGCCCTATGCTTCCATGCAGCTACAGTAAAAATGTAAAAAAAAAAAAAAAGATCAGGTTATGCATAAAAATTAAAACCCTATTGAAATACCTTAAACTGGACTTACCTTATTTTCTCATATTGCAGTCATTGGTTCCAGCAGCAAGACATGCCTTTAATCAGAGAGTGGATCTACATCATGGGACATGTTCAAGTGAGTGAGGGTGTGGGGGCGGGTACTGAATGGGTAGTCAGGATGGAGTGGGTGGGAGTCTGGGGGGTCTGACTGCCGATGAGCCATTTTCTTTTTTTCAGGTAAAAAAAAAAAAAAAAAAACTATGAAGGATGGTTTTCTTTATTTTAGGGAGACCCAAGCCAACACTGGAGACTGGGCATCCCAGTGTTGGGATGATCTTCAACGGCACCGGGGGTGGGCACCAAGCATATCATGGTAAGGGAAGGCGACCTGGGGAGGGGAGAGTGCGGCATGAGAAGTTGTACTGGGGGTGAGCATACCAGTCCACATATTATACAGAATTTAAAAATAGAAAATATGAAATAAATAAACATAGGGAAGGGGCGGAAGGTGACCTGGAGGGGATGGGGGAGAAAGAAGCAGAAAAGGGGATGGGTACCGAGGTATGCTTATGAAATATTAAATAGACAGATCGAGTGAGACAGACAGATATAAGGATAAGTGGATAACTACTCCAACTGAAGCTGACAGCATGACTTCAGCTGCAGCTTCATTATTCGATAAAGTCCTGCTGTTCTCATAAAAAAAAATTACAAAAGAACTATCGTTCCCTTGTATGAACCCTCGCTAAACCTGCCACCTCACTGCTCCAACTGAAGCCGGCAGCACGACTCTAGCTTTACAATTCAAGAAAGTCCCACTCATGAACTTAGTTTTTTTCTCATAGTTCCTTCATGAGATATCTCAAAAGAACAATAGTTATTCTGTATGACTTCATGAAAGAACTGTCCCACCCTCTTCTTTCATGAGCTGAGATTCCTCTTTCATGAGCTGACAGTCCTCTTTCATGAGATTTACTAAAAGGAAGTTCGGCTCATGAAAGAACTGTAAAAAAATCTAAGTCTCACCCTCTTATTTCATGAGGCAAGAATCCTCTTCCTGTGAGCCGACAGTCTTCTTTTATGACTAATGCAGGAAGAAGTTTGACTCACAAAAGAATTATGAAAAAAATAAGTCCCATGCTCTTCTTTGTGAACCGAGATTCCTCTTTCATGAGATGACAGTCTTCTTTTGTGAGACTTATGAAAGAAGAGATTTGGCCCATGAAAGAAGCCTCAGTAAGCCTTCCACCTAGGATTTTAAGGATGTCCCGAAACCATATTTCTGGGTATTTTTCAAACAACAAACTCCAGAATTGAGACAAATGGGTCCTGTTAGCCAGATTTCATGTGTTTGTTTTTCATTTTTATGGGTTTTCAATTTTTGTTTTTGAAAAAATAAAAAAAAACAAGATGGCTGCCATACAAAAGAATTTTTCTCACAAAAGAAAAATTTTGATTCACTAAAGGAGATTCTTCTTTTGTGAGCCAGAAATTATTCTTTCATATCAAACATATAAAAGACTCGAACATACTCAGAACTGAAATTTCAAATCCTTGTAACTCAGGAATAGGTTAATATTTTTTCACCTAACCCCAAAAAAGAAAAAAAAAAGGCACCTTTGTAGGTCAAGCCCCTTCTACACAGAAAATTTCATAACAAAATTCCAAACTGTCTGGGCGGCAGGTGAGAGCAAAACAAACAAACAAATAAAATGGGCCCACCCTCCCCGATTTTTCCACTTTTGCATTATCCAGATCTTGGAGTCTGGAAATCCAATCATGACACAACTTGCTGGATCAAAAGCCCTTGCTCCCCAGACCACACATGCAAAGTTTCATACAATTTTGCTGAATGGGGTGACACTGTAAAGGTGCAAAGTTAGGGGTTTAACATTAAACACCTTACTCAACCCTATCTATAGGGCATAGTAGATATATATATATATATATATATATATATAATGATGTAAATGCTTCTGTTAGGGTTCAACCATAAACCATACAAAGTAGGAAATGAGCCGGCCTGCTAGAATGGCGGTAAGGCTTCTACCTGCAATGCCAACATCCCTGGTTAGGGAATGAACCGGAGAGTCAGAGGGACGGCTGGGGGAGAAGGCTCAAGCATCCGAGGGACTGCTCTCCTTCTCCGAGGGGGGGAGGTTGCATGCTGGCAAATGACTGACTTCTGGCGGAGGCCACTGCAAGCATCTGCTAGCACCTACAGACTTACTGGAGGAGGGACAGACGTCAGCATATGCTTCCTTAATGTCACTGCATGTCCTGCCTCTTGGGGTGAAAAGGGAGGAAATCAGGCCAAGCGGGATGCCGCCCACCCTGTACTGCAGGTCCCGCACCACCATCGGAGATATATACTGGAATCTGCTGGGAGGGTGAGCAGTCTCCTGATGTCCCTGGCCTGGTGGGAAAACCAGGGCATAAACTGGGGATGGAAGCATCCTGGGGCATCCAAAAGGTGGCTGGGCTCCCTCCCACTGCCCAAATCTGGGGACAAGCCAGAGCATATCTCTGGCTTGGTGAGTCCGCAGGAGGTGGATGACAGGGCTGGACCGATGGGGGCCGGTCCTGAGAGGTGACATAGTTTAGCAAATTAAAAAAAAAAAGGAAACAAGGTAGGAAATGAAACATTAAGGAAAAAAGTTCTTGGAACCTTGGCAAATTGGTGGTGTGGTGTTCCTTGGAGTTTGATCGATCATTCAATGTAGTGTTGATGTTACCTGAATATCGGCATTCGGCACCCTTAGAGTAAGCATTGTTCATTCAGTATTTTGTTTTGTCTGCCAACACAGTGTCGATATTAGGGTAATGCTAACAGTGTCACACGATCGTTCAACCCCAAGGAACACCGCACCACAGATTTCCCAAGGTTCCAGGAACGTTTGACCATAATTCTTAATTTCCCCATTTTGTACTTTAACCCTATTAGCTGTCTTAAACAGCAACTCTATACTATAATTAAATGCTTAAACACACTAGATTTGATTTACACCAGTTATGTTGTAACTTTATTAATTTGTACTTATTTGTTATATTTTTTTACTCTTCCCTTTTGTTGATCTATTAAATATTGTAGATAATACATAACTTATTTTACCAAGTCTTTCAAAGTGTGTCTGACTCTCCCCTGCTAATCACTTAATTGTTGTTTGTGACATCACAGTCTGTTGTCATGGTGAGCACAATGATTCCATAAACAAAGGAACTGAGAGTTTAACAATGGAGAGGCAAATGTTTTTATACAGGCTTTTTGGATAGACTACCAATATGTGCTGTAAACCTTGGAAATGAACACTAAAAATGAAAAAAATGTATTCTCTAGTAAAATGTAATCACTCAAACATCTTAAGTGCATGCTGGCATGCAAAGATGTCTTTAGTATTTTTTGCTGTTTATTTCCTTAATCTTTGAAAAACATATGTAAACCTGACACCTTTAACTTTTGTTTTTCTTACACCCATAACAAACACTGCACAGAGATTCTTACTATGCCAAACCTTTAACTTGCTTCATGAGCAACTTACAAAGCAGCTGCATAGTGACATGCACTGGGCCAGACCTGCAGCTCACTTTGTGAGCAGCCTAGAAGCAGGTGCATAGTGACACACACAGCACCACACCGGTAGCTTGGTTCATGAGTGGCCCTATGGGCCACTCACAAAGCATCTGCATAATTATGCTTACTGCACCAGACCTACAGCTATGTCCAAAGATGCCCTGAGTTCTGAGGGGGCCCAAATGGGCACTGCAACCCAAGCCCGAGGCATCTGTGATCATCATCAGGAGGAGGGGACAGGCAGAGGAATGGGGACCCTGTCTCTAGGTTGGAGCAATCCAACCATCAGAGCAGGCAGCAACAGAGTGGAGAAGTCACTTGTTTTAGACACTGCAGCGTGTCAGAATGCTGTGCCCCCTGCACCTTGAGGAACCACTGAGGGATCCTCATGTGGTGGTGGGCTAGTGGTACAGTCAGTATTGCAGCAGCCATCAGGCCTATCAACCTTAGAAGGCATATGGCCAAAATAAATGTGCTGGACGATACCAGTGGTGCTTGGGCCACCAGTAATTCAGTGTGGTCGAAGGACAGAAACGCCCATCCCAGACCTGTGTCCAGAACTGCCCCTATGTATTGGAGCCTCTGGCAAGTGTATTCATTGACCAATATATCCACTTGTTCAAACAACTGTCTGGTCCAAAACAGTGTGCAGAAAATGTTTTCCCAAGATGGGGCTTTCAATAACCAGTCAGTTATATAGGGGAAGACATAGTGGATCTCCCTGCGGAGGGCAGCTGCCACTGCTGCAAAAAGTTTGGTAAAGACACACAGTACAGACCATAAACCACAAGACAGAACACAAAACTGGTAGTGTGAGCCCTGGTGTATGAAACGCAGATATTTTCTGTGAGACTTGCAGATCTTTACATGAAGGTATGTGTCCTTCATGTCCACAGCAACCATTCTTTTTAACAAGAAGGGAAGGAGTGACTGCAGGGAAACCATTTAAAACTTTTTTGCTTGTTGAATGGATAGAGTCCTCAAAGGTCTAGCACAGGCCTTAGATCCATGGTCCATTTTGGGACAAGAATGTACAAAGACTAATAGCCCTGGTTCTGTTCTGAAACTAGAACAAGTTCCACAGCCCTCTTAAGGAAGAGGGTTTGAACCTCCTCCGGCAGGAGGGCAAGATGTCCCAGAGGATATCTGTTGGGGCCATTTGGGGGTGTCACTGGAGGAACAGTAAAGAGCTGTAGGGCATGTCTTTGGTGAACCACCTTCAAAATCCAGGCACCCCAGGGTTTAAATGTCAAACTATGCAGGGATCTCAAAGTCATTTTTGAGAACTGTAAATCCTTCAGTCCATTTATATGTTGTCAAACAACAGATTCTTCTGAATGGAGCATTTATTACAGAATGTTGCACATCTGGAGCAAAACCAGCCACCCTCAGCCAAGGTGAGAGTGAAGGCAGGTCCCAGAGGCAGCATCCCTGGCAAACAAGTGAGGAGGAGCTGTCGAACGGGGTCCTTCAATGGAGACGGAGACCACAGAGGACCCAGCACTATAGCTGAGACCAAGAACTGGAACATTGATGGTAAGGTCAACGGCCCTGCTGAGAGTGGCAACAGTGGCAGTGGCATCAGATGCTGAAACAGCTCAGACATTCTCTGGTACAACAGCTGTGCTTCACCAGGCCCCAAAGGGGTAACTGATGGCTGAGCCATCAACAGGGCTGTGTCCGATGGCAGTACTGGCTGCAGCGGGGGAGGTGAGTCAGCACTGAACCCCGACCTTGGTGTCTGAGAGATGGTCAAGGGTGGCAGGACCCATACCCGGAGCAGAGGACCCATCTTTTTTAGCAGACTTACTGTAACTCTTCTTAGAGGCGAACAGGAACAGACTGGGGAAGTGGCCTTGTCCTTGTGCCACTTCTCTTTCTTAGAGTGGTGGTGTTTTTCCACTGACTGAGAGGACTTATCCCTTTTTTTCAATGAGACAGTAATGGACACCATCAACCATGGGGTATGATGGTCTGATGGTGAACCAGGAACAGAAGCAGTTGACAATGGTGAAGCCGCCTTTGCCGGAACCCATTTTTCCATTTCCTTAAGCTTTAGATGTACTTCCACAGCTTTCCTGCAAAGTCTCCTGGTTGCCTGGTTAAAGCTCTAGCAAACTGAGCAGGCTTTAATGGCATGGTCAGTACTGAAGTTAAGGATACAAATGGAGTGGTCATTGTCTTTATAAATATCAATGTTGCCACAATGGCAATAGTGGAACAATGGTTCCTTCTAGGAGCGTGGATATGTTGTTCATCCACACTGTTTGACATTGTCCCCTTCCACTTTAAATCTGCTGGAAGTCATCAAGCTGGCTCCTCCCACCCATCCGGGTGGTATATACCTTGGCTCCACCCCATGACGCCAGATCTTTCGTTCCGCTGGAAGATACAGGTTGCCTCCCTTGTGCTCTCACATTTTGTAGGCCCTGGCTTTCAAATCGTCGGTTTTACTGGAATTGAAACTCATTTGAGTTAGTGATCGCGCTTTTGCAGCATCGATCATGGAGGAAAAATCTTCCCCGGGATTTCATCGGTGCCCCTGAGGCCAAAAGATGTCGAGCACCGATCCCCACCTCACATGCGTCTACTTTTAAGGTTTCGGCCATCACACCTCATCCTGCAGTTATTGCTTGGCCTTCCATCTTGGATGACCACAAGACACCCCTGAAGCTGGGGAGGCCAGAAAAAAGGAACCCTCCGGTGAAGTTCAAGGAGGCTAGGTGGGCGGTTTCCGTGGCCGCGGGCTCCACTGAGCAGCTGGAACACATGAAGACGTTCGAGGAGGAAGTCACTTGTGCTTCGGCCAATCGAAGCGTCTTTGTTCCTCTTAACCTAGGCTCCACCTTTACGGGTTCTTTTAAAGAGTTGTGCCAGTCTCTCCCTACCCGGGGTGAGGTGCCCTCAGGCTCACACGCATCTCGCTCTCGGAAGAGAGAAAAAGAACCTTTGTCTTCGTTCCGACGAAGATGATCTTGGGACCGAGAGAGGTCTGAGTCCCAAGAGCATGCGGTCTCGACCTCGGTCGAGATCGCCTCCTCGGCCACCGGCTTTACAGATCTTCCATCTGGCCAGGGGACCGAGGAAGTGGCCGGCGAGGTTGAGATAATCCTTGACCCGATCGATCCTTTGTTGCCGGCTGTGGCAGACGACTCCTTAGAACGGACTCCGGTCCTAGTATTTCCTGATGAGAAGACCAAGCCTGCTAGCATCCCCATCAAGGACCCGGTTCCGGACCCTCAGGTTTTACCGATTCCTCCAGTGTCTCCCGATCGAATGAGTTGGCCTCCCTGATCTCGGTCAAGGTCCAGGACCCCCTCGGCCAAATAACCGAGGAAGAGCCATAAGCGCTTGAAGAAGAGGCGACGCCACCAGTCATCCTCATCTTCCTCGGACAAGGAGAGGCTCCGACGGAAACTCTGTTGGCGCTGTGACGGCCTTATATGGCAGCAGCTGATCCTAACTGGGCAGAAGCCAGCTCCGCTGCCTACCCCAGCCATTACTTGGCTTTCGCCTCCCAGTCCAAAGCCGACCCCTCCAGACTGAAGTGTCTGGTTGCTCTGCCCGTGGGGCCAGCTCATCCACCGGTTCACCCTACTCTGGTCTCTCCACCTATTCTGGTGGAACTGCCACCTAAGCAGCCTACAGGAGGGTCTCCCTCGAAAGAGGACCGACTAGACACCGTCCTACCCTGACGTCTGTTGGTCACAGTCACCCCAGACCTCACTCGGTGGATAGAGGGTGATTTAGGCGGTAGACTGCTGTATCACCGCTGTATCAGGACTCTTCGGACACTGATGTCACCAGGCTCCACTCATCCTGGGGATGATGAGTCATCCATTGGCACAGGGATGGAGGAAGGTCCTTCTTCCTTCCAAGGGATTCTCTGTCTCATTTACGAATCTACGGGAATGCCCCTGTAACCCATCCAGAAAATGCAGAGTACCCTCTCACAGATATTCTAAAGAGAGGGGATACCCCGACGGAGGCCTTTCCAGTGGCTATTGTTGGCCTGGCCCTTGAACTTTGGAAGTGCCCTGCCTCATGCCCAGCACTGTCTGCCCGCATGGCCTGCAAGTATGCGATGCCCATGGGGTCCCTTACAGGGTTCACAGAGCACCCTTCGGCCGAGAGCCTGGTGACCGTCTCTGTGTTCAGGCATACTGGTAGTTTGGCTGGCACTGACCAACCTCCAGACAAAGAGTCCAAAAATATGGTCCAAACTGCCTGAAAGGTCTATGCGGTCTCTTCTTTTGGCCTTCATTAGGCCAGCTCAGCTGTCATTATCGCACACTTCTCTCTCATGCCCTTCTCGGGTCATTAGACGCAGTTCTCCCTCATCTCCCCATAGACAGGCAGACCACAGTTAAACAGGTACGTGACCAGGGCTGTGCTATTGCCAAACAACTGCTCCAGATGGCCCTGGACATCAGAGATTCTTAGGCCTGCTCGATGGCCGCTGCAGTGTCCTCCCCCCACAGGTCATGGCTGAGGCTTTCCTCCTTTCCAGTGGATACTCAGCACAAGTTAGCTGATGTGCCTTTCCTGGGGACCGACTTGTTTGGTCCAGGAGTGGCTGGTCACCTACAGCACATAGAGCAGTTCTTTGCCACTTTGGATGCCACTTCTGCCAAGGGTTCTTCGGGCAAGAACCAGCAGAAGAAGAAGAAGAAGAAGGCTTTTCAGCACTCTTCCCCTGTGCTCCAGCAGCCCTCCTATCAAGGAGGACAGCAGCATCAGCAGCAGGCTCAAGTCTGGTGCCCTGTGCCCAAGCCTGGACCCCAACAGGCCCGCAAAAGAGGCAGCGGCTCAGGTCCTGTAGCCTCCTCCTCCTCCAAGCCTGCCCAGTGATGAGCGTTGCCACCCCAATCTCTGTCACACCAGCTCTGGGCCCTCCCGTGAGGGGTCGGCTCCACCACTTCCTTTCTGCCATGTCCACTTCGGACAGGTGGGTTCTCGAAGTGGTCGGTCAGGGACTGCCTCTAGAGTTCGAGCAGTACTCTCTCAACCGAGCCCACACCCCTTGGGAGGAACGGATTTCCACGTGCGCTCAGTTAGCTCTTCGAGAAGACATAGCTCAGCTCCTCCGCAAGGAGGCAGTAGCTCCTGTGGCAGATCCTCCAGCAGACCCAGGCTTTGTCTCCAGGTACTTCCTGGTGCCCAAGCAGATGGGGGGTTGGTGCCCCATTATAGATCTCCACGACCTGAATCGATTTCTCAGGTCTCACACCTTTCAGATGGTCACTCTGTCCCAGATCATATCATCCTTTGAATGAAACGTGGTTCTGTTCACTGGATCTGCAGAATGTGTTCTTTCACGTCCCAATCCATCCATCCCATCAGTGGTTCCTCCACTGCAGGGTCGAGGGGACCCTGTATGAGTTCTGAGCCGAGCCATGCCATTCGGCCTGTCATTGGCCCCACAGGTCTTCAGCAAATGCATTGCAGTGATGGTGGCCCATCTTCGGTGTTGAGGAGTCAGAATCTACCCCTACCTCGACGATTGGCTCTTGGCAGGTTCCACCCAACAGGAGGTGGAGGCGCCTAGGGATCTGGCGCTCCAGACCTGCTCCCAACTCAGCCTCCTGATCAACGAGGCCAAGTCAGAACTCGTGCCTTCCCAGGCGATGGGCTTCATCGGGGCTGAGCTCGACTCTTGTCAAGTCAGAGCCTGGCTCCCGGGGGACAGGGCGGAGGTTCTCTCCTCCTTTAATCATTTCTGGTTGGGCACCTGCACCCTACCCAGGACTTTCAGCACCTTCTGGGTTACATAACAGCATGCACCTCGGTGGTCCATTGGGCCAGGATGCACATGCACCCCCCCTCCAATGGGAGCTGGCCCCCAGTGGACTCAGTGTCATGGTCATTTCAACCAGCTGATCACTGTAACCCAGAAGAAGTGGGACGCTCTCCAATGGTGGACCGCCCCAGACCAGTTGCAGGAAGGGATCCCGTTTGTCTGCCCCAAGCAGACGGTTGTCCTCATGACCAATGCCTCTCTCATGGGCTGGGGAGCCAACATGGGGGACAACAGGGCCCACGGGTTCTGGACCCCCAAGGGGTCCTGCTGCCACAACAACCTGTTGGAGCTCAGAGCAGTCAGACTGGCACTGTCAGCTTTCTCTCCTCAGCTCCGGGGTCAAGTGGTTCAAGGCCAGATGGACAATACCACAACCATGTACTACCTCAACAAACAGGGTGGCATGCACTCCCGTCTGCTGTGCAAGGAGGCACTCCCGCATCTGGACCCTCATAAGCCAGTTGGAGGTGGATCTGTTAGCCATCCATGTGGTAGGAGCCTCGAACCAGCTGGTGGATGCTCTCAGCCACATAGGCCAGACATCCCACGAGTGGTCTCTCCATCCAGAGGTAGCTTACAGTCTGTTCTCCCATTGGGGCAAACCGATGGTGGACCTGTTTGTTTCCAGGGAAAAT
Organism: Neoceratodus forsteri; assembly: GCA_016271365.2. Lineage (NCBI taxonomy): Eukaryota > Metazoa > Chordata > Ceratodontiformes > Ceratodontidae > Neoceratodus > Neoceratodus forsteri. The sequence continues at coordinate 706,456,994 of CM028131.1, read as the reverse complement.
GGCAAGCTAGGCTGTATCATGCCCACCCCCTTCAGCAGGGCTCGCTGCAGGGGGATGCCTTCTCAAGGCCGTGGACCCCAGGCCTCCTCTACACCTTCCCTCCTTTTCCCTTGATCCTCAAGGTGTTACTCAAGGTGAGGAGGGACAAGGCGAAGGTGATTCTGGTAGCCCCACACTGGCCGTGCCAGTTCTGGTATCCAGATCTCCTCAGCCTCAGCTGCTGGCCCCCGGAGTGGCTTGGCACATGCCCGGACCTGATATCTCTCAACCAGGAGAATGTCTTCCATTCAGACCTTCAATCCCTGCACCTCACAGCCTGGTACCTGAGCGGCTAGAGTTTCAGGCTTTGGGTCTTTCCGAAGATGTCTACACCGTAGTGGAGGCATCTAGAAAGGAATCGACCAGGAAATGTTATGCCTTCAAATGGAAAAGATTTTCCATTTGGCGTAATAGTCTGGACCCTTATCCTGTTCGGTGACTAACATTCTAGACTACCTTTGATCTCTCTCTCTCCAAAGGGGGTCTAGGGTCCTTAACCCTTAGGGTGCACCTGGCAGCCATTTCTGCTTACCGGGCGCAGGCCGGTCAGCTGACACTGGCACAGGAGACAGTGGTCAGACGCTTTTTCAAAGGCCTGGATCACATATCCTCTCTGGTGCGTGAACCTTCACCTCTGTGGGATCTACTGCTGGTTCTGGCAAAGCTCATGGGCAAGCCATTCAAACCCATGCACAAGTGTGAGCTGCCACACTTGTCATGGAAGACGGCCTTCCTGGTGGCTATCATATCAGTCAGAAGGACAGGGGGAGCTCCAGGCACTTTTGGTGGACTCCCCTTATCTGGTCTTTCACAGGGACAAAGTTGTCCTGCGCCCCACCTGAAAATCCTTCCAAAGGTGGTGTCAGAGTTCCACCTTAACCAGGTGTTTACTCTGCCGGTATGCTACCCTAATTACACCTCGGATGGCAAGTACAGGCTCCATACTTTGGACCTGAGATGTGCTCTCTCCTACTACAAGGAGAGGACGGCAGAAATTCATGGAGAGGTTCACCAGCTGTTTGTCACCTATGCTGAAGCCGCTTTCTGGCAGACCTGCAGCCAAATGGACCACAGCAAGATGGATTACATCATGCAAAGGTCTGTGCTATGAGTTGGCGGGCAAGAAGCCTCCCAGAGGGATAAGAGCTCATTCTACCCATCATACTGCTGCATCAGTGGCTGCTTCCAGGGACATCCCTATCCAGGAAATCTGTTGGGCTACCTGGAAGTCAGCAAACACCTTCATTACCCACTACCACATCGACCCTGAGTTACGCTGGGATGCTGGTTTTGGGGCCTTCGGCCTCCACCCCTGTTCTCCTAAGTAGGGGTGTACCTTGCCTCCTCCTCCCGGAGAACTGCTTGGAGTTCGTTAAACAGTGTGGATGAATAACTTATCCATGCTCCTAGAAGAACAGGTTATGCACCTGTAACAGTAATTCTAGGAGTGGTATATGTTGTTCATCCACACGGACCCATCTGTCCTCCCCAGCTGCGAATGCACACAACCTGGCTTCCAGTGGGCTAATATCTCGCATCATGGAGTGAAGCCAAGGTATATACCACCCGGGTGGGTGGGAGGAGCCAGCTTGAAGACTTCTGGCAGATTTAAAGTGGAAGGGGACAATGCCAAACAGTGTGGATGAACAACATATACCACTCCAGGAAATACTGTTACAGGTGAGTAACCTGTTCTTTTCTGTCAGTTGTGGCATAAAATTAAATATTAAAAAAAAACTTCAAGAAATAGCGCAACACTTTCCAAATTTGATGGCATTCTTCGGCAGTGGTGGACTGGTAATTGGTTAACGGCGGAAGAAAACTGAGGCATGCGGTGGGTGCTTACTTTATATAGGTGCTGACAAGGTGCCTTGTCGTGGGTGGCCCCCAGCCAGCAAAATAATTTCCTGGTAGTCCTAAAGTCAATAGGTTACAGTTCCATGATATGGCTCAGTGGAGGGAGATATCCTTGAAGATGATCTATCGATCCCCTTATCCTGTCCCAGCCATGTTTAAACCCATTTATAGTCCCTGCCCCCACCATTTCTGCCAAGAATCTGTTCCACAACTGAACCATGCTGTCAGTGGAGTAGAACTTTCTTACATCCCTCTTGAATTCCCCCCCCACCAATCTCCATTCATTCCCCTTGTGATGGTATCCCGATTACTGTTAAATAGGTCTTTGCTGCTCACTCTATTCCCCATGGGAACTTGCAAGTCTCTGTCATGTTGCCTCGCTCCCTTCTGGCCTCCAGCAAGTACATGTTTATGGCATTTAGCTGTTCCTCAGGGGATCTGCCCTGCTGGCCCTGGATCATTTTGGTGACCCTTCGCTGCAACAACTCCTGCCTTACCTGTCCTTTCTCAGGCCCAGTATTCCAGGTGAGGCCTCACCATATTATTTCTTTTCTCCTATGGTCCGAAACCTCACCCAATACACCTGAACATTATTGCAGCTTTTGCTGTAGGCTTTATTGCACTGACTGCTTTGTTTGAGGGAGTCACTGATAACGACTCCTAGGTCCCTTTCCTCAGCTGTAGTGGTCAGGGTAGTACCTCCCATCTAGTATTCTGTCTGTGGTTTCTTCTTCCCCATGCGCATCACATTACACTTCTTGGCATTTAGTCTTAACTGCCATATTTTTGACCACCTCGCCAGTCTTTCTAGATCCTTCTGCAACTCCTTCACCCCATCTTTACTATCAACCCTGCTCCATAGCTTTGCGTCATCTACAAGAGACACATCTTGCCCTGTATACCATCCTATAGTATAAATGATAAAAATATTTAGTAGAACTGTGTGACAGGGTTGAATATGGCCCTGTCTCAATTGTTATGAAGAAAGAATTTAAATGCACCTAGGACTTGATCACCTTGACAGTCTTGCAATCCTCTGCCTCTCGCTATCTCTACCCTCACTTCCTGTTCTGTCTTTTCTTCTCCTTTGCATATCTGCAGATATAAAAATATAAAGCAGATAGGGTTATCATGGTGGTGGTGTCCACGCTAAAAAAGAAATAAATTCATTTTGTTCATGTTTTTGTTTTCAAATACCAAAATCCTAATCCAATGTTCAAACAATCACAAATTTACTAACAAAGCTGATAAAATTACTAAATCACTTCTTAAATGAAGACAAAAAAGGAGAAAAACATACTATACGCAATACGAGCCATGCATCATCACATCTGTCAAAAAGAAAAAAAATGTCAGCAAGCATACACCCATCTGGTAACAAAAGGAAGCCATGCATGCACACAGCTGCAGACAAAATGAAGGTATGCAGCCATCCGTCTATAAACAAAATGAAGGCATTCATCCACCCCTCTGCAAATCAAAATGGTGGCAATCATACACAAATCTGCAAAAAAATGAAGGCATGCATCCACCCATCTGAAAATCAAAATGGAGGCAATCATACACAAATAAGCAAACAAAATTGGGGCATGCATCCACCCATCTGCAATCAAAATGGAGGCAATCATACACAAATCTGAAAACAAAATGAAGTCACGCATTCACCTGTCTACAAACAAAATGAAAGGAAGCATACACCCACCTGCAAGCAGAATGGAGTCACGCATCTAGCCATCTGCAAACAAAATGGAAGCATGCTTAGGAGACAGTATAGTGCAGTGGTTTAAGGCTCTGAGCTGCAAATCTGAGACTGTTTTGAATCCCACAGCCCACTCGCATATACTGTGTGACCCTGAGCAAGTTACTTAACTTCCCTGTGCTCCCAGGTTGCACCTGTAAAAAAGCTTTCAGCTTAGTGTGTCTTGCCTGGTTAAACAATTGGAAAAAAGAAAATGAAGGAAAAAAATGTCTGCCGACCAAAAACGGAGGCATGCTGCAAAACATACCACAGGGACTCAGTCAAAAACTGCCATCAGACCTAATACACACAGACCAAATAGTGCACCACCCCCAAAAATAATCGGTGACCACATGGTTTAGTATCCTGATTAACAAAAAATGCTGTAGGTGCCCTGTGATGCACAATGACAAAACAGAAGTGGTGCACCCTGCTAATAAAGAAGCCAGTAACAAACACATTATGCAATGCAATAGCCCATCACAACCAACATTAAGATCATGCCAGGCAAACCTACAACTTCACCTAAATTTGTGGTTGCCACCAGCCCAGTGGCATGGAGGGCTGAGGCATCTGTGCTTTACCTACTACCACGCTGGCAACCAGCCAGCGCATGGGCAGAAGCGTGCACTACACGGCCATTGCCAACATTGCACACTCTACCTAGGGGGAAACATAGGGCAAGGAAAAATGAGGTCCTAGGTCAAGCAGGAAGATTTCAGCCACCTGCCGCAGACTGCGACTCTGAATGGCACCCCACAGGCTCTGAATCCTAGTCAGGGTGAGTTTGAGCAAGGGGGGGGGGTCCTCACCACCCTACCACAGAGGGTAAACTGTGGGGGAAGAGGAGGTTAACTGCCTGATGTTGGGGTGTTGGGCTGGGCGGGAGGCTGAACGATAGATGCCAACAGGTGCAGGCCCAAAGGAGAATCAAATAAGGTAAAAAGATAACATTTGTGGTTGCCTAATTTGGGCCCACCAAATTAACATGCACACCTGATCAAGCCACACCTCTCAGCTGTACCGCATCATGAAGAACAGTTCCTCATTTTATTCACAAAAGCCCCTTGTTACACATTGAGAGGATTTGTCCAACGTTCAACAACAACATTATAAAGCAAAAATGCATAGCAGTTCTTACGAAAAATGTATTATTTATTTAACTGCAAACTTTGTGAACACAGAGGCACACATTTCAACAGTGGTCTGAGCTTCTGAGTAATAGATTTGATGAAGTGTTCCACATTCTAAGGGGCAGTGTTTCACATTTGGGGATGTACTGAGGTACAGTGCTCATACAACTCTTTGGTAGGAAGACATGCACATTCAGGAGTGTTGGTGGGTAGCTGGCAGTGCCCAGGTAAATACAGAAAATATGTGTTTTGTTTAAATACCAAAACCACAATAAATATCAGACATCTAATCAATCTTTTATCAACCCTCAAGAAAACAATTGTTGTAACAGCAGTATGTAAAATACCATCCCAACATATGAAGCACATTTAAAATAGAGTATTGGAACCAAAACCAAAATGAACATCAGTATCCCAAAATAGAGAATCAAGGGTTAAATACAGGTACTGCCTTCCCCAATAACCAAACAATGCAGTGTGCTAATCCCAGACACTCCACTCAATTGCCATCCTTCCCCAAAATTGACTGTAACTGTAGCATGTAAAATACAGTCCCAACATAAAAGAACATTTAAAATAAAGCTTAGTAACTTAGAAAGTTAATCTATGCAACCTCCTTATCAACTCCTTCAAGAAGACCTCATGGTGAACAGGACATAAAGAAGTTTAAGGTCCCATATTCACATTTTAATTCAAATGTCACCCGTTACACCAAATCAAAAGGTAAAAAGGGAATCCAGGGTGTGGTCCATCTGCATTATTAATGAACCCCACCTATCAACAGCTCGCTTACATTATCAAAACTAGTAAAAAAAAAAAAAACAGTATTTTTGGCAGCAGGCATGATCGGTATTTACCTGCTGCAGTGAGGACAGTGATGTGATGAGGGTCACACAGGAGGATAAGAGCTCTTCAGGATAAGACAGTCAATCACAGGAAAGGGCTAGAAATTGCAAGGAATTGTCTTTTAAATCCCCCATGACCTGCCCCAATCTCAGTCTGATATAAGTGCCTAAATGTTTTCACAAGTGGCTCCACTGGACCCCTGCTGTCACGCGTGAACATCCGGTGATGGGGGACAGGAAAGGTTCAGGTGAGCAAAGGGGACAGCTTGTGATCATGCTGTGTACTTAAAGAAACAGGGAAATGCAGTGTAGTACCCTAAACAAATACAGCAGGTAATCTGGGGACAAAAATACAACACAAATAGCACCAAAGTGCTGATCATTACAAAGGTTCAGAGGTAACACAAGGGGACATTAATGGTTACACATGAAGACCACATCTTTAGTGCCCCCTGGAGGTGGGTGGAAATCAAGGTAGCACAATAAGGAAGTGTGATAAATGAGAGCAGGACACAGAATTAGTTACAAAAATATTTTTATTGCAGAAAAGTCTAGTTAAATGACACTGAGAGACTATTTCATGCACATGGGTAGCCATGTCACAAATTATTACACAAATTTTCATGCATTTTGACTAATGAAAGTGCATTTTTTTAATATGGATAACTTCTGATTCCATTAATGTTACCTTATGTATCTCTCCATATAGGCTACTTAAAAAGCCCATATCAATGACTGTATTATACTCAAAATCCTGCATATGTACTGCATTACAAACTTTAGGATCCATCGGTAACCCCTTTTCATGCACAGAGCCAACTCCAAAACCATACAGTTAAATTAGATGTCAGTTAACTTACAGTATGTGGAATGAGGGAGGAGCTCAACTGTGCTAGGTTATCCTAAAGAAAACATACATTATTATAAATAATAAAAAGAAAAATGGCATTCTTAAATAGTCCATACGATAGGTGAGATCCCCTAGAGCGCCTAAGTTAACTGTAATCACTAAAACTATGTAAGTGGGGTATTACAAAAATAGGACCAAAAAAGAACATTAGTCTTCTTTTTTTTAAATCTAAAAGAGCACAGGAAAAACATGAACCATAACAGGAGAACTAGTAAACAGTGCAGTTCTCTATCGCCCCACATAATACCAGTGGTGAAGGTGTAGTCAAGTAAACAATAGCATAGATGGGATCAAGCAGAAAGCACCAGCTATGTGTTTACAAACTAGTCAGCAAGGGCTTCTTTTTGGTGCCAAGGATGCCAGACATCCCCCAACCTTTCTGAAGTCAGTCCGATGCTGCTGGTAAGACGCTACATTCTTTCTGTTCTGGAATGCTTGCCCACCATTACTGCTGGAGCAGTCTGCCCACTGTACCACAACAATCTCCTCCATCTAGTCTACCGTGCTTGGGGGGCAGGCCTTGGCTGCCGGCCAGGGACTAAAGCAAGATGGGGGTAGGGAAAGCATTGCACCTCCCAAGTTTCCGAAGGGGAAGGCCTGAGGGACATTCAAAAGTAGATCGTTCGGCATAAATTTGTGTTTTCTCTCTCTCTTTCTCTAGAAGTGTGGGTTGTGACAAGAAAGCCTGCTCAGAATGACATGTTGAAACATTTGCTTTGCAGTGCATTTGTTTGCTTCCAGTTTGAAATGTAGACGCATTCAGACTAGACAACTTCTCTATTTGTCCAAGAAATGGTTTGTTCTTGTCCTCATAGTTATGACATTTATAGTAGTAACCTGATATACAGCATGCTATTTAGGAAATTATTTTGTTCTGAACATGTGCTCCATTTTTCGATATGTACGGCTGCACAGGTGGAAAATTTATATTTGGTCTGTTGCCTCTTGTTCCTCATCTGAGGACATGGCAACATAAATAAATATGGCAGAGTCTTAATTGGAAACAAAATATTGACTTAAATATTTATTAAAAACCACAGACTCACAGGCGTTACCTGTACAAAACAGAAGCGCTGATGTGCAGGACAGTACGGCGGGAAAACACAAATCACATCATCAACATGACCGCAGGTCAAAGTTCGCGCTGAAGACACAGGCAGGTGGTTCCATGTTGGGGATGTTGTGGTGATTGTTGAAAAGTTTAAAACAAAAAGGGAATAATGAAACTGTCAACTGATAAAATATGACTGATGTTGCTCAGCATCATCTCGGGTTACAGTACACACTTAAAAGAACTAATGATAAACATGTGCATTTGATCTTTAAATGTGCTCTACTACTGCTGGTCTCAAATATTTACCATTCAGTAAAAAATAAACACACCAGTTCAAACAAGTGTCACCACAGCTGGGTTGCAGGTTCTGCAATTTGCCCTGATTTTACAAAAATGCATTGGGTAATAAAAAGAAGCATCTATGGGTTCATGCAAGGGATAAGTCCATATCAGATTATTTAACAAACAATTTCGTCCATCACAGTGGATTGACAAGCAATGATGGATGTCACGGTGATACCTGAATATATGCCCTCTAAGGTGTTCACGGGTCTGGCCCCAGGTCAAAACAAGAGTATCACAGAGAACACACTGGGCTTGGCTCTCAGAGTATGGCTGGATGATCAAAGTCATGACCAACATTCTGTTTTCTCCATTCGAGCAGGGCCAAAAGTCATGGTGCCTTAGGCAGGTGATGGCAGTTTTAAAGTAGTTACTTTGTCTCGTTAGTTTACTCATTTGTCTGAAAGATGAATAGAAAATATGTGACAGCAGGGATGCAAACTATTGTGTGCAAAACAGAGTAATAATACAACAGCATTGAGTCCCAAAGCCACCAATATCATATTAAATGGTGATAATAGCCAAGATAACAGCCATTTTACCCAATTTAGTGGGTTTAGCCAGTTGAGGACTGACATAGCCTCTTCATTGAAACCTCCAAAGATAGAATTAAGAGCATGGTTAAATTTGTGTTTCCAATTAGTAAATTCTATTTCTGATTGTGTCAATTGAAGTTCCAGTATTTGTTGCTGTAAGATGTGTAAATGGGTCTGTATGAACTGTATGCTGTATTCTGTGTGGTTGAGTGCTTGCTAGAATTGCATGTTTTTGTTTTTAAGGGTAAATCTGAGAACCCACATGGTACCTAAAACAGTATTTAATCTGGATATAGAATCCTGGATAAGGTCTTCTTGTGTGGTGGTAAATGTAGAAGTCTACAGTATGAGGGAACTTTAAGCTGCTCAACAGTGCAGTTATAATACATTATACAGTAATCTGAAATGTCTTTCAAATTAAACCAGATATGAGAATGGGTGTGTCTAGGCTTCCTATAGTTTTAATGTCCAATAAGGTGTTGTTTGGTACCATGCTGTGTGAATTAATATATGAGTTGAGTCCCTGGTATGGCCAGCACCATTGGAGTAGTGATGTGTTGGTTGGCTGCTGTACACAGACAAGGGGTTGTGTGAGTAAATATATACCTGACTGTAAGTGTATGGGTGGGACCACATACAAGGTACCTGTATATGAGCATACAGTATGGCTGAGTTTCATTACTTGTATTTGATATTTTGCTGTATCAAAGCAAAATTCTGTTTTACATGCTTGTTCTAATCCTGGGCAGTCACCTTTCAAAAAAGCATTTAGATGCATGTAGGCTGTTTCACCTATGTCTTCTGCAATGTTAAGTTGGTTTACTAATTCCAGGTGTTGGTTATTAAGGTAAGTTAATAAGTCCTTTACGTTTTCTCCAAGATGTTCCAGCGCGTGCTGATTTTCCCAGGTAGTATCAGTAACTCCTTAATAGACTTTCAGCAAGGATTGTCTGTTATGTTTTAGCTGTGGTCACCAAACTCGAACACAAAATTTGATGTTGTATCCTGATTTGTATTCGTATATGTCACCATAGCACGGCAGAGTGCTGTTTTCACAAGAGAGAGAAAGTTGCTGGCAAGTCCCATGGGCTTTCATTTTAGAGCCTTTTCGGGCTTCCCATATTTTGGATGTCTTTAATTAATTGTACCATTTCACTTGAGGTACTTCGGAGTTGATATAGCTCAGGACAAGAAGCTCTCACCACAAAGGGTGCATGTTACCTTATTTGGAGGGTTGTTGGCATGGTACAGTCTCTCTTCAATGCACATAGAAGATATGAACTTGACTTGTATGTGGGAGTAACAAGGTGCAATCTTTAAAGCAATGACTAGCGTGTTGCAATTCATTTGACCTATGGTGGTATTTCTAAACATTAAATGTTGCATTCCTGAGCTGTCTTCTGAAAGTTCTGTGCAGTCAAAATATTTGGACTGTTTGAAGAACTCAGGTTTCGACCCTTATACAGGAAATGTGAGTCCTAGCTGCATAAAGTGATGTCATGGTTCGGTTGAGTTTGCATAGAGATGTAAGTCGATAATGTTCACCATTTTCCTTAACAAATTGTCCTACATCTTCCGTCCAAGGTTTTCGAATATTGGAGATAAGTACTTGGAAGGGCTGGTGCAGGAGTAAATCATCAGATTCGTTCTTTCAGGTTTGGACAAGATAATGTACTGCAGCATAATCTTGATGCCATTTATGTTTTCATGTCCAATAAAGTTGCACCGATAGGCTGTCAGGTTGATTTGATACGGTAGGCTGAATCAGTCAGTTTGGAACATGAGTTGCACCATATCGTGACCTTCTTCACAAATGCTTGTAGTCTCTTAACCAATAGAAAGTGATATTGTGTGGGCAAATAGTTCATATAAGTTCTGATGTCCATGTTAAAGTTATATTGATACAGTTGTAGTTCAGCTGCCACAGGTATGCATTCAGGATGTAATATTCTTGTATCATTAGTTGCAATCATAGAAGAGTTATGTGTGTATGTGTATAGTTCTGGGATTGCTATTGTGTTAATAATATTATTGTATAACATTGTCATGTTTTCTTGGGTGTCATCATGCAGTTGTTATGTTGGATGTATTATTGGGGTCAGTTTGAGGATGTGAAAGGCCCTTCACTACTAGTTGAGCAGGTTGTGTACTGTATTTTTCAGTAACGGCATAGAGGAGAAAGGCAAGGGAAATGAAAGTGTTATGGTAATAATCCTTTGTATTATTAGTTTATAATAGACATACAGTCATTCACTAATTTCAGATATAACGTGTAATTATACACCAATGAGGGCACCACTCCTCTTAATACCTACATTTGTCCATCTAAAATTAAAAGGTATCTCTTAGGGAGTTATAACTATTTAACCTCCAGTATGAAAAAATTCCACATTGCTGCTAATCGAACCCAAGAGCTGCATGGTATAAAATATAATGTCCAAAAGTCCATATTTCTGTTTCTTTGTACTCTGTCCCCTTAGAAACTGGAGCTAATCACCATGCTTTAAACTAAAAATAAGGATACAATAAAGTGCCATTACCAATATTAGAGTCCAGAGTCTCTCTCTAAATAAAGATAATATCCATTCGCATAAAAGCAATCAACATCATTTTTCAAAACTGATTAATTAGATTTAAACTGGTAACATTGTCAGTTTGAGCTAGGGGCATGTTAATAACGTTTATATTCAGCAAGGGCTTATTTTAAAACAGAACAGATTAAAGACAACTTCTTAAGCCCTTAAAGAAAGAAAACCAACCATGTCCATATAACTGGCTCAACTATGTTATTCCCACTAATCATTACCAAATAAAGAGAATTTAAAACATAAGTCCAAAAATGATAGTCTGAAGTGTCCTCTTCTTCCAGGAATAATCTTCCTTTATCTTCTCTTTGCCTGGTTACATTTTTGTGACACCACTTGATAGCATCTGCTGGATCCGAAAGAGAAAACTTTACCTTTGTGTGCAATTTGTAACCTCACCAGGAACACCATGCCATGCGATACTTCGCCTACAGAGCACCACCCTTGCTCTGTCAAATTTTTCTGTTTTGTCTGGTGCATAGCCAGTGTCCGGGAACAGCAGCACTGCCCTGTCCTTCGCACAGTAGCACTTGTTTGCGCCTGACCGTTGCTATAAGCAAGTCTTGGGAATCGACACTGTCCGTCACCACTACTACAGTGCGCGGGGCCTCTGGGTTATCTGGATGACCCTGCAGCGTTACCCTGTAGGCCTTCTGGAAGCACTGGACCATGGGGGACATCTCTTCGCCTAACTGTTGAACCATCCACTCTTGGACGAAAAGAAGCAGGTGGTCTCCTTCTACCCATTCTGGCACACTGAGGGGATGAAGATTACTGGCACGAGCCTGATTTTCAAGGCTCTCCAGTCTGGTTTTGAGGTGAGCATTTTCTTTTATAATAGCTGAGACTGCCCCCATTGCTGCATCTGCTCTTTTGGTCACCTCAGAGGATGCCAAAGTGATGGATTCCAAGTTTTTCTCGATTCCAGCCACTCTGTTAGGCTTTAAACATATCCGCCAGTCTGACAGCCAAAGTGAAATGTCTATTAATTTTGTGCCCGAGCAATTGCAGAGTTTCTTCCTCCATTGCAGCTCCCTCATGGTCATGGCCTGCGCTGATCGTGTTGTTGGAGCACCTGTAATATTTTTGTTTTATATCCTTCTGCAGCAGGTTTGTCTCTCCGTTGGGTTGCCCATTGCAGATAGGGAATGTTCATATAAGCTGCAATTCAGTTTGAAATGAGATTTCTTCCGAACAAATAGTTTAAATCATCAATTTAATAGAGAGTAAACAGAGCTCTGTTAAAGTACATCCACCATGCTCAGGCACCACAGCGCCCCTCCTTTCTAATATTTTGCATGGGGAGCATTTTTGAGGTTTGTTCTTAACCTTATGTGATGCTGCATGAGCCTTAACAGGGTCATCAGGCATGGTGTAAGGGATATTTGTGTTCTTTAAAAATGGTTCAGTGCTGGACCTGGTCTCACTGTGTTGTGCCATACTGAAATAAAAATGCTATATATATATATATATATATATATGTATGTATGTCAATAACACAAAGGCCATTCTTGGCAGGATCCAGTGAAGGTTTCTGTTAAGAGTTTGCCTTCTATAGTAAGGTATTGTGGGTGTTAGTTTCCACCTCGGGACTTTACCTGTTCTATGGCAAGTTTTAGATCTTTTAAGCATTTAAGCAAACAATTTTGCTAATGTAAAACCCAGGCAAATGCAGAGAAAGGCAAAAATAATAATCATAACACAGGCTGTGCTCGAGGAGATTGAGATCTCACTGATTCCTGCTATTTTCTTCCAGTAAGTGAGCATCCGAGGTGCCCAGTAGGTTTGTTCTTCTTCCTGTCTGCGCCGCTGTCTTTCTTTCAGGTACTGTTGGACCTTCAGGGCTCTGTCCGCCAGATCTTGGATCCCCTGCACATTACTGTGTTGTCTTCCGTATTTTGGGTTCATCCAATACTTTCTCGCTTGCTTGGTTAGCAGCAGCCTGATCATTGATCTGCGTGTAAGAATTATTATCAGTCATCTGAAATAAAGTATTTCTTTACTTGAGAACTATAGACTCTACTGTACTATGCTGTGTTATAAACAAAATGCTGCAAATATGTTTATGTGCATAGTAATATAAGTTTGTCTGACCCAGTAACAATTAATTCAAACAACTTTGCTAGAGTAAAACCAAAGCAAATACTGAGAAGAATTAGAATCAGAATAAGTAACACAATCAGTGGTTGGTGAGACTGTATTTTCAAAATATGAGATCTTTTTTTTTTCTCCTGGGGTTGTGTCACTCATGGAGTCTTCAATTTCATGATTCTCGCACATTAGTTGTTGATCTAATGTGAAAAGGTGAGGACAGCTGGACCTTGTGTTCTTAAATTGTGTTCAAGATGCACAAGCTGCTCTTCTTGTTGGGCATCTCAAACCCATTGGGTGCCTTGGACTTGTTGAACATCTAGGGCTCGTTGGGCTTCTCAGACTTGTCTTCTGAGTGCAAAAAATCCATGAAGTTGCTCGACTCCTCGAGCAGGTTGATCATTTGCTGGCCAGTTTTGAATTTGAATGGAAGGATTATTGTCAGCAATCTGAAATAGAGCATTTCTTTAATTGTGAGATATGGAACCATTTAGGTTTGTGTTTTATTTCAAAAAGTACAGCATTGTTAAAGATTTGTTTTGTTTGCATAGGCTTGGTATATTTAGGCCCCATGGGGTGGTTATAATTTTTCCAACAAACCGAGTCTCAATTTTATAAGGGTTTACCTGGCTGCACTTTCTGTCTTATTTCAATGAGTCCTGCCTGGTGTTGGTATCTAGGATAGTTTGTGTTTGCATCTGAGCTCCTGTAAGGAGTTGGTAAGGTGATCTGCTTCTGAGATGCATAAGTGCCATAGGTAGGTTTCTGGTCCAAAATGTTTTTTGCCCCATTCTTAAGGCCCGTTTTAGCTGTTTGTTAATATTTTCCACCGAGCCCTGGGATTGGGGATGGTACGGAATACCATAATGCCAATTAATACCATGATTACTTATTGGTTCAGTAGCATGAATATTTTTAAAATGTGAATCTTGATCTGAATGAATGTGAGGGGGGGAATTCTCCAGCGAGGAAACAGTTCCTTCATCAGTGTATCCACAACACATTTAGCCATGGCTGCCACTGCAGGAAATGCATCTACATATTGTGTAAAGTGATCTATAATAACCAAAAGATGTTTTTTGTTTTCACTAGGAGGTAGTTATCTCACAGAATCAATAGACATTCTCTTCCAGGGCTTTTGAGGACTTACTTGCAGGTTGGGAGTGAGAACTGGCTGGGCCTGCTTAAATTGTTGGCAGGTTACTCAGCTATTGGTGTATGTCGTTATATCTGTCATCATGGAAGGCCAGGTAAATTTTTGCCTTAATATTCTTTAAGTTGCTTTTATACCAGGATGGACAAGTCCAGTGCCTGTATGAGCTAAACTAATTAGTTCCTGCCTGCAGGAAATATCATTTACCATATATGTATTTCTTGTTGTATTTGTATTAGACCTTCCAACTCCCATTTTTGCAATTTTTGAGAAGACTCGCTGTCTAAGAAGTGGCCAGCCTTTTGTTCAGTTTGACATGCCTCCACCATGATTTGACTAACAGTGTGGGGCAGCGGCATGGTGCAGGCAAGTTTTCCCATTTCATCTGCTGCTGAATTACCAAGATAATACTTGGAATTAATGCCGTCTCTCCCATGCCCTCGGATGTGGGAAACATTGTGTCTAGGGTTTGAGAGATCACGTGTTTGCCAAATTTTGTCCCAATCTGAGGGAAATGCATCAGGCTATTGTGGATGTAAATTATAAACCTGTTCTATGTAACTGCTGTCAGTAAAAATAAAACTTGGTTTATGTTTGAATAGTTCTTTTAATGCCAAAACTTTGGCATGTTGGGCCTTTAGCGGTATTGCTTCTCGGTTAGTAATGGTATAGTCTCCCTGCTGTGTTTTGTAACCTGTAATGATGCCTGTTCCTGATTTTCTTTTGCCTTGTGTGTGTTGTGCGTTTCCATCTGAATACACTACAGTGTTGTTATTTGGTATGTCTGCCCATGAGATATATTTTAAATTTGGAGGCCTGCCCTTGTTATCCGCATGGTGAGCATAATGTTCTTTATTGATAACAAAAAATATTTTTTTCAGTATTTAGTAAGGCACTGAGGTGCAAGGTTCAAGCCTTGTTTGGGGTCAATGCCAGATTTTTAACCAGGGCTAGAGTGCCTGGATCTTTAATTTGTACTGATATTTTTGGTACTTGCCATAAATGTGGAGCTCATTTGAGAGTCTGGTGAATGGCTAATAGTGGCTTAATTGGGTCTGAGAAATTTACTTTCGCCTGTATATATAGCTAGTACTCTGGCTAAATGCATTTGATTACCATGATATAAGTCTTTTAAGGTCATTCGCCATTGAGGGTTTTGTTTAATTATATCCTGAAGGTTTGTTTTTTTTTTTTACCAGGAGAGAGACACTGAGCTGAAAGCTTGTTTACAGGTGCAACCTGGGAGCGCAAAGGAGTTAAGTGACTTGCTCCAGGGTCACACAGTATGCAAGTGGGGGCTGTGGGATTCAAACCCAGGTCTCCAGGTTTGCAGCTCAGAACATGGCTCTGATGAAGACTCAGCATTGAGTCAAAGTGCTGGAGTCTTGTTAACCTCTTTTTCTGTATGCCTGAGGTCTAAATGTGCATTTGCACTGAATAAATGGAGTATTTACATTCCTTGTTTGGACCTGGATTCTATCCCTTTACTTTTGTGTGCTGGCTCATCAGACTGTGGCTTTTTGTGGGCTGGCTGCCCTAACTTTACAGCACCACCCGAGTCTTATCACCAATCGCAGCACATTTCTGCTGTTGTGTTTGCAGTTCAGAGCCTTAAACCACTACGCTATACAGCCTCCTCTGAGTCATAATGGAGTTCCTTGTGTAGGCGATCTATAACAGTAGCATTTATGTTTGGGATTTGTTGGATGGCTTACGACTTGTTAATCGGTGGTGTTACAAGCGTGTTAAGGTTTTTTATGGGTAAATAGCAATTATTTGTGGATTCATTTTGTATTGTAGTTTCGGTGGGCTTTGATTGTGGCGCTGATTTGCAGCGTTTCGTTGTTGTGTTTGTTGTTCTGATTCGGAGTCAGAAGTTGAACTGTAACTGGTGGAGTCAAATTCTGAGTCCGCAGGATACTCAGGGATATTAAATTCTTCTTTGGGGTGGGTCCTCTCAGTATTGGCTCTTGTTTTGCTGATTTTTGACCAAATCTTTCTTTTAAGCCCTGCAATATCAATATTCCTTTTTTGGTTTTGGTACTATATAAAGGTGTTTGCATGTTATGAACTGAGGGTGCACTAGCAGATCTTTTTAAGTTCTGATGTTTTACTTTTAGACTTTTTTGATTGTTTAATTTTGCAGTGTTTATGTACATCGGGGGATTTAAAAATACTGGGGTCACCATCTGTTGTCCAGTCCTTTTTAATGTCTTTATAAGTGACATTGCAGAGGGACTGGAAGGAAAAGTGTGTCTGTTTGCAGATGCTACAAAGATCTGCAACAGGGTTGATACACAAGGAGGCGTAGAAAGGATGAGAAGGGACTTGGCAAGGTTGGAGGAATAGTCAGAAGTATGGTAGCTTGGATTCAGTGCAAGGAAGAGCAAAATAATGCACCTGGGAAACAAAAACCCAGGGGAAGATTACACAATGGGGGGGAGTAGTAACAACAACAAAAATGGAAAGGGACCTGGGAGTAATTGTATCAGATGACCTTAAGATTAGCAAGAAATGTGAGAAGGCAGTAGGGAGGGCCGGGGGATACTGGGATGTATAGGGAGAGGCATCACTAGCAGAAAACAGGAAGTTGTTGTCCTTCTGTACAGACAGTTGGTGAGACCCCATCTGGAGTACCGCTTCCAGTTCTGGAGACCCCATCTCCTCAAGGACATAGACAGGATGGAGGCAGTCCAGAGGAGGGCAACTAAAATGGCGCAGGGTCTGCAAAAGAAGCCATATGAAGAGAGACTAAAGGAGCTTAATATGTGTACCCTTGAGGAAAGAAGGGAGAGGGGGGGGACATGATAGAAACTTTAAGTACCTCAGTGGAATTAACAAAGTCCAAGAGGATAGCGTCTTTCAGAAAAAGAGATGTGCAAGAACAAGGGGACACAATTTGAAGATAGAGGGGGGATGGCTCAGGGGCAATGTGAGGAAGTATTTTTTCACAGAGAGGGTGGTGGACGCATGGAACAACCTTCCTGAGGAGGTTGTGGGGTCTAAAACTGTGGGAGAATTCAAGAATGCATGGGACAGACATAAGGCAATTCTTGTGGGGGGTAGGAAGAAATAGGCTGTTGGTTAACTAGGATCTGCAGCTTATCCTGTAGGTAGGAAATGGGCAGACTAGGTGGACCAGCGGTCTTTATCTACCATCAAAGTCTATATTTCTGTTTTTTACCCTGTCCCTGGCCGACTTCGTGGTCACCCTCCTGAAAGGGTGACTATTCAGCCACACCTTGACCTGCTGGGAGATGACATCCCACCTACCATTTCAGTAAGGTTAGGATAAAGTCTAACAGGTGTGCTAATTTGCATGGCTGGGAGTCCAGTTGGATTGCCAGGACCCTGCAGCCAGACAAGTTCTCCATGTCTCCATCCACTTGGCTGGCTAAAATGATTTTATCCCCATGACTATAAATGTCATATTCATTATAACCACCCTTCGTGTCGAGGTAGTGGGAATTTATCCTAATTTGTCTTAGGACAGTGTGATTTGCCCAGATGTTCAAAGACCCTAACCTGTACACTGTCCATGGTTTTACTATGGTGTCTGGGGCAGTGTAATATTTGGCATAAATAAGTTCTAGATGAGTCATAAGGGCACCATTCCACATATTGATGTAGTAATACATTACTTTCTGGATTTTCACAATGTAATAAATGACCATAACCCTCCACAATTATCTTCAATATACCTGCATGACACACGTAACAATAATCGTAAACTAGTCTGCCTTTATGTACTATACTGTATCTAAAGAACTATGTAACCCCCCTGCAAATGGGGGTTCCCAAAAGACTTCCAGGAGCTTGCTTGAATGCTCCAAGCCTGAATGGTGTTTGGCATTTAAGCCATTTATCAGTGAGTGTTTTTAGAGCCTCTGGTACTGTCTCTTTAAGAGCTGTCTGCTTGCAGACATAATTAGTTTGTATGGGGGACTGTGTGCTTCTCTGAGTACCAACTCAGCTGCTGCCAATTCACTTCATTTTGCAGTCACTAGGAGTGCAAAGGAACCTATCTGAAAGATGTAACTGTTTGCCAGAAATTATTTAGAGTAATAATGAAATTACAGTTTGTCTAACCTGCTTTTTGCAGTCAGAACTGTGTCTGCTAGTTCCCATTCTAGTTTTGAACTGCTGAACTGGACCAATCAGTGTGGGGTAAGCTAGCTCTAAAATGATGCCTTGGACGAATCAGAACTTGGACTCATAATCTGAGCCAGCCACAAGAGGATTGTATGGGCAGTGACTCTGGGAGATGTAGTTTAGACTTCAGTGCCTTTTGGACCAACAGCAGCAGTCTATTGTGAGTGACAGCCAATCCAGTCAAGAACTGGGAGGAACTCAAAGGAAGTGCCCGGGTTTCAGCCAGTTGGAGTTCAGTTGAGCTTTGGCAGTGAAGAAGGAAGGAGCCCTGTGCTTTTTCAGTGTGCAGTTTTAGTCAAAACGTGTAAGGCCCAGAGTTCCGGTCTGCAGCTTGTGTAACAGCTTGTTAGGACTGAACTGCCCCTGTGAAAAGAATCAAAGGATCTCTGAAGAGTAGAAACCAGGCTCACCCTGTAGAAGACTGGAAGAATTGCTGAAAATTGCACTCGGTCTGTCAGGAACTGAATCTGCTGTGTGTTCTCCCGGTATTGTGCAGTAATTGCGATCGGGATACAGATGCAGCCTGCCTGGTATAGTGCTTTATATGGATGTGTGAAGAGGTTTGTGTACCTCAAGTGAGCCCTGCTGACATTGAAGGACCCTATCTTATTTGGAGGTCGTGAGTACTAATTCAGGGTTGCCCCTGTTGAATTGCCACATTAAATCCAAATGGAATTACTGTACTGCTGACTGTTTAATTCTCCTTTTCTTGTGAAAGGGCCCCTACCAGCTGCCACGGTTTGGACTAGCCACTAGGGCTTGGGTACCCAGGGACAGTAACTGATAGGGATAGGCCTGTGCACAGAGCCATAGGTAGATTATTAGAGTGATAAGCTAATTAACCTGATTTCCCTGTCCTTGTTATATCCCCTAAATAAATCAGAGCTGCTTGTTTCAGCAAAGTTATACTGCCTGAGGTATTTGTCTATGTTAAAGTACTGTACTGTGATTGTTGCACTGTATCTCATTTCACAGGAGGTCCCAGTGCCGAACCAGACCTGGGGGTAAGTGTATACTGTGAAGGTAATTCTGATATATTGTGTGGGCCACTAGTGGGAAGAAAGGGGGTTGCAGTGTCCCAGAGGGCTGTGACCAAGTTAGTTTAACTATTGCAAACCCTGACCTCTGGGTGGAGGCACCCGCCATTGGATCCAGGCCCCTCAACCTGTTAGTGGCAAATCAGGCAGGGTAGTAGCCCCTGGGATAGCGCCATCTAGGGTTACATCTTGGAGGCTCACCGCTGGGATTGTGTGTCCCTAGTGGCCATATTTACGAACCACTGTTAAGAAAAAATGGGTACCCGACAGAAGTGGCTGTGCACCGCTGGTGGAGTGGTGTACTGGGAGGAGATCGACCCCAAAATGCTATGCTTATCCTGGACATCCCCTGGGTATCAATACGGACACTGTGCAGGAGTACTTTCCAAGGTGGAAGGTTTACAAACCCTGTGGTGGTGGGTCGGCATGCTAATCTGCTCACCCACACTTTCCTGGCCCTAGTAGAGTTTAAGGATCCCATAGATAGCTCCAAAGTGCCACAGACCATTACCCCAGAGGAGCCCTCACTGCTTGGAGAGTGATAACTAAGGACAGTAAAGACCTGGGGAATCAGCCCCACCACTATCTGAAACTTTGAGGAGAAATTTGCTGAATGGTTGCTGGGAGAGGGAAAACTGTGGAGGACTTGAAGAAACTATTCTTGCCACCTGGGGTGTTCCTCCCCAACACCCTCTCCTGCTCCAGTGCCCGTAATGGTGGCTGAACCAATGCAGACTCCTATTTCTGCACCTGCCATTAGTCACGACTCTTACCAAGGTTGAGGATCTTCTCTGGCACCTCCCACCCCCAAGGAGGATGACTGGGAGACCTGGATAGACTATGTTGCCCCCAAGTGCTAGAATGGCAATGCTCGGAAGGTGAAAGCTAAAGAGGGTTAGTGAGAGCCTCCGAGGTCCTGCCCTGGCTACCATCCGTGCTAAACGGGCCAGTAACCCTGAAGCGACTGCACAGGCCTATCTTGAGGCCTTGGAGAATGTGTATGGGAGCCCAGATTCTGATGAGGACCTATGGTGGAGAGTAAGAGATGCACAACAGTACCAAGGGGAGTTGTTGTCTGTGTATGTATCTCGGCTGGAAAAATTGTTGCAAGAATGCCTCAGAAAAGGTAGTTTGCCAGCGATTGAACTGGACCGAACCAGGCTGGACAGGATCCTTAAGTCTGCCCCTTCTCAGAACTGCTGTTGCTTCAGTTACACCTGGCAGATCGACTGGAATCCCACCCTCCTATGATGAGTTAATGAGAGAAATTGAGGAGTTGAGAAAAGACGACCTCGGAGGGACCTGCACCAATCAGCTGTGGCTACGACCGAGTGACTGAGGGTGACCCATCAAGTGAAGTTCAGGGGCAGAGGTTGACAGTCAATGAGTGCTCTGACAAGGAAAAAGATATGCCACAATGGGGCGAACTGTTGAGAGAGATCCGGGAATTCAAAAACAGTCCCTTTATGAAGGCCACGCCTGCAAGTACGGGCCCTGACCTATATCCGACTGCATCTGCTATGGGGGTGGGGGGACCCACCCATGTATCTCCTGCTGATAACAGCTCCGAACTCGATTCCTTGACCATGGAAGTGGAGAAACTGACGAGATGTCTCCAAATGCTTATCACGCAAGAGACAGAGATGGCACCCAGGTTTCCAGTTAGTAATACCCCCGCCCTGGCTCCCAGTGTGGCGCCGGCCAGCTCAAACTCCAGAAAGTATGTTTTGCTATAATTGTGGGAAAGATGGGCACATGAAAAGGGAATGCCAGTCCCCAAAAGACACTGACAAAGTTGCATATAGGCTACAAGGAGAGCTTGAAGAAATCAGTGGTTAAGAGGTGACGACATGATCCCAGTGAGGGCACCAAAATGCTAATTCACGTCCTTTGTGGCAAGGTCAGTTGCCCAGGCCCCACTACCGCCTCTCCAGACTGGTCCAGAATAGTGGGTCCTCCATGGAGACCACTGTAAAGGTGAATGGAGTGTCTACAAGAGCTGTATTAGACAGTGGCTCCCAAGTGACAATTATGTTCCAGGATTGGTATCAGAAGCATTTGTCAGACGTACCTTACAACCATTAGAAGGACTGCATGTATGGGGTTAAGTGAGAAGGCTCACCTATTCCGGGTATATCCAATTTGGCTGTCTTTCCCCACCTCCGTGGCTGGAGTGGCCGAACAAGTAGAGACCCTAGCCTTAGTGTGTCCCCCCACTGGACTGTATGATGGTGTCCCTTTGTTGATTGGAACAAATGCTCATATGTTCGGAAGGCTGGCACAGTTGTGTTATGAAAAACAGGGGTCAAAGACTAGTAGAGCTTTAAGAGTTCCGGCTTAATTAAGAAGGCCTATGAGGCACAGAGAGATGCTGAAAAACAGAACCAGAGGAACCGGTCGGAATTGTATGGAAGAAGGATCCTGAGTCTCTGATCCTGGCGCCAAATGCCCAGTGTACCTTACAGGGGAGGTCCGTATCAGAAAGGATGTTAAGAATAAAATATTAATGTTGGATGCACCAGGCGATGGAAAATTGCCAGAGGGACTGCTGGTCAAGCTTAGTATTTTGCCCGCTAGAGCCCATGCTTATGCCAGAAGGGTAATGGTCCAAGTTCATAATGTGTCTGAAAGAGACATTCGAGTAAACAGAGGTTGCATCCTGGCTAATGTGCATTGTGCAGACACTGCAGTGCTACCCAGCAGCAAGAGTTCAAGGAAGAATGACAGAGTAACGCCTGACTTGTTTGATTTCGCGACTCCCGCTGCCAGCTGAATGGAAAGTGAGGATCAGTGAGAAGCTTGCCCAGAGAGACCAGGTGTTTTCTTTAAAGGAATGGGATGTAGGATGCGGCAAGGAGCTGAGCACAATATCCGCTGCATGACGAAGACCATTTCGTGAGAGGTCTCGACGCCTGGCACCTGCTGACATAGATGATGTGAGACGCATCTGCAAGAGATGTTAGCTGCTGGTGTAATACAAGAATCCAGAAGCCCTTATGCTTCCCCATTGTGGTAGTGAGGAAAAGAATGGAACAGTAAGGAGTGTGTGGATTATCGCACCTTAAACCGGCGGACTATCCCTGATCAGTACACAATGCCCCGCATTCAGGATGCTTTGGACTGCCTAAACGGGAGCAAGTGGTTCTCTGTGCTGGATCTCCGCAGTGGGTACTATCAGATCCCGATGGCCCCAGAGGACCGTGAAAAGACAGCCTTTATCTGTCCTGGCTTCTATGAATTCATGAGGATGCCTCAAGGGATTTCAGGTGCCCCAGCCACTTTTCAACGATTGATGGAGCGTGCAGTGGGGGACATGAACTTACTAGAGTGCCTGGTATACCTAGATGATGTTATTGTGTTTGGCAGCTCACTGGAGGAACATGAGAGCAGATTATTTAAGGTATTGGACCGACTGGAGGACTTTGGCCTTAAACTGTCCATTGATAAGTGTCAATTCTTTCAAACATCAGTAAAGTATGTGGGACACATAGTATCCACCGAGGGAATAGAGACCGACCCAAGTAAAGTTGAGGCCTTGACCACCTGGCCACAGCCCAAAAATCTAAAAGAACTGCAAAGATTCCTGGGATTCTGTGGTTATTATCGGCGCTCATCAAGGACTATTCAAGAGTGATCCGCCTTTACTTAACCTTACTCAAGGGTATCCCCAACCCACAAAAATACCAAAAGTCAGCGTCCTCAAGACTGAAAGAGTGTATTTTCATCCGAGTGAAGTATTTGGGCCCGCTGGACTCCTGATTGTGAGACTGCTTTTCATGAGATCATATATCAACTTACCCATGCTCCAGTGCTGGCCTATGCCGATCCAAGAAAACCTTACGTCCTGCACACTGATGCTAGCTTGCAAGGGTTGGGGCTGTTGTACCAAGAGCACGAGAATGGCCTGAGACCAGTGGCCTTTGCCAGTAGAAGCCTGACCCCATCCGAAAAGAACTATCCTGTACATAAGTTAGAGTTCCTAGCTTTGAAGTGGGCTATTGTTGACCAATTCCATGAGTACTTGTATGGGGCTAAAATACTAGTAAAACTGACAATAATCCTTTGACCTATGTGCAGACCTCAGCTAAGTTGGATGCCACTGGCCATAGGTGGCTTTCTGCATTATCTACATATGACTATGCTCGAATACCGAGCAGGTCTGAACCACATAGATGCTGATGCTCTCTCCGGAGGCCTGTTCCCCAGAATGATTGGGTCCGATTGGCAGAACCTGACATTCGGGCACTCTGCCGGAAGTTTGACAGGGAGGAACAAATGTCCACGGACGCAGTGGACTGCATGGTGGATTGCTTGGGACCTCTGAGATTGCATACCTGCTGCTTATTGCCACTTTTCTGCAATAGACATTGGTGCACTGCCTCAGCTGGACAATGACAGTATTCGCGGGCTCAACTCACGATCCCATGATCAAAGCAGCTTTAGAAGCCCTCTATGCAGGAAAAGATGTGTCCAAATTACGCCCACTGATTTGAGAACTGCACTGTTATACAAAGAAGGTCCTAAGTTGAAACTGATCAATAAACTGTTATACAGAGAAACAGTAGACAGAGGGGACAAGTAGACAAACAACAACTAGTGCTGCCCACTGCCTTTCGAGACTCAGTATTGAGGTCCTTGCACAACCACATGGGGCACCTTGGTATAGACAGAACACTTGACTTGGTGAGATCCAGATTCTATTGGCCTAAGATGGGGGCTGATGTGGAGCAACACATTCGAACTTGTAGTCGCTGATTACAGAGGAAAGCTTTGCCCAGAGGGCTGCCCCCCTTGTTAACATCACCACCAGTGCACCCATGGAGCTGGTCTGTATTGATTTTCTGAGTTTGGAGTCAGATCAAAGAAATATCAGTAATGTGCTGGTGGTCACTGACCATTTCACGAGATATGCCCAAGCTTTCCCACCAAAGACCAGAAAGCATCCACTGTGGCCAAAGTACTTGTAGAAAACTTTTTGTTCACTATGGGGCTCCACAAAGAATCCATTCTGATCAAGGGAGAGACTTTGAGAGTCGCCTGATCAAAGAGATGCTTTCTCTGTGGGGAGTGCGAAAGTCCAGAACCACTCCTTACCACCCCCAGGGGGACCCACAGCCTGAACGTTTCAACCGCACTTTGCTAGATATGCTAGGCACCCTGCACCCAAAGGCAAGCCTAGATGGAGCCAACAAATTAGCACCCTGGTACATGCTTATAACTGCACCAAAAGTGATGCCACTGGATTCTCCCCTACCGCCTGATGTTTGGAAGAGAAGCTCGACTACCAGTAGATGTGTGTTTTGGGGTCTCTCCTGATGGGGTTCAAGCTGACAACTATTTACAGTATGTGCAAAGTTAAAGGCCCAGCTAACTCATGCGTACCAACTGGCTCAAACCATGGCTGCCAAAAGAAATCTGGCCAACAAAGAAAGGTATGATAAAAGGTGAAAGCACAGGAACTCCAGGAGGGAGATCGGGTATTGCTAAGAAATCTGGGACTGCATGGCAAGCACAAGATTGCTGACAGATGGCACCATCTCCCTCACATTGTAGTGGGCAAACTAGATGATCTGCCAGTGTACAAAGTAAGGCCTGAGAATAATTCAAAGATGTAAAACAATGCATAGAAATCATTTACTGCCCATTGGACAAATCTTAATTGAGTCTGAGCCCCTAGAAGATGCCCTCTGGACCAGTGACTAGAGCTGCTGCTAAGAAAAGATCAAGAAAGTCTGCACCTACAGAAGCAAAGTTAAAGTGTTCCCTCCACAAGTCCCAGTTGAGCATGACTGTCAGTCCATATCGGAAGAAAGTGAGAGTGACTTTGAATACTATCCTTCTTACGAACTGAGTCAATTGTTTCGGGCAATCCCTAGTCAATACTGGAGACAAAGCTGGGCCTTCTGGACTGTCTAAGCCCAGCTTCATCCCTGGAGCCAATGCTCCCAGAAAGTGAAGTGCAAAGCATCAGATCAGATGAAATGGAATCATTGTGCATGGTTGAACTGTTTGAGCTTCAGGGAGGAAATGATAGATTGGGGCAGACTGGTGATACACCCGAACAAGAAGAGTATTTTGAGTGCCCTGACAGTCCACTGCCAGTGTCCGAAAGCTCTCCATGCGAGCCAAATGTTGTGGACTCAGAAACTGTAACTCCTGGAGCTGAAAGTGCCCCAAGTTCTAGCCTCTCACCCCCATGGAGACTCCCCGACAAGTGAGGACAATGCTGAAAATGAGGCTCAGAGTGCAGAGACTATAACAGTTCCCCTAGAAAGACTGGTCGAGCTGTAAAGCCTGTGGTGCACCTCAGTTATGATTCACTTGGGAGGCCTGTGGACTTGCCTCTCAATGTTGTCCATAAAGGAGTGTATGTGTCCCCGAGCTCATTGCCCAAACTGAGCATCAGTGCTAACTCCAAGTTACTTGTGTTGCTCCTTCTAGTATGGTGTCCTTGCCCATCCAGCCCCAAGGTAACTGATAGGAAGGGCCCTCTTCAGGTTTCATGTACAAGAGGTAATAACTTGAGTTATGGTACAATGTGTATGTAATACTGTGTAAAGAGTGACGACTGCAATGTTTCAGAAATGTGTTCTTGGTAAAATGATATATTGACTGATGATTACATGTGCGAGCCTAATGCAAATGTATATGGTTGCAGTTGAAACTTATGGGTACTTGCTTGACGCGGACGCCAAGCTTTCCCAGGCCAGGAAGGGTGTAACCCCTGCAAATGGGGGTTCCCAAAGACTTCCAGGAGCTTGCTTGAATGCTCCAAGCCTGAATGGTGTTTGGCATTTAAGCCATTTATCAGTGAGTGTTTTAGAGCCTCTGGTACTGTCTCTTAAGAGCTGTCTGCTTGCAGACATAATTAGTTTGTATGGGGGACTGTGTGCTTCTCTGAGTACCACTCGAGCTGCTGCCAATTCACTTCATTTTTGCAGTCACTAGGAGTGCAAAGGGAACCTATCTGAAAGATGTAACTGTTTGCCAGAAATTATTTAGAGTAATAATGAAATTACAGTTTGTCTAACCTGCTTCTTTGCAGTCAGAACTGTGTCTGCTAGTTCCCATTCTAGTTTTGAACTGCTGAACTGGACCAATCAGTGTGGGGTAAGCTAGCTCTAAAATGGTGCCTTGGACGAATCAGAACTTGGACTCATAATCTGAGCCAGCCACAAGAGGATTGTATGGGCAGTGACTCTGGGAGATGTAGTTTAGACTTCAGTGCCTTTTGGACCAACAGCAGCAGTCTATTGTGAGTGACAGCCAATCCAGTCAAGAACTGGGAGGAACTCAAAGGAAGTGCCGGTTTTGTCAGTTGGAGTTCAGTTGAGCTTTGGCAGTGAAGAAGGGAAGGAGCCCTGTGCTTTTTCAGTGTGCAGTTTTAGTCAAAAACGTGTAAGGCCCAGAGTTCCGTCTGCAGCTTGTGTAACAGCTTGTTAGGACTGAACTGTCCTGTGAAAAGAATCAAAGGATCTCTGAAGAGTAGAAACCAGGCTCACCCTGTAGAAGACTGGAGGAATTGCTGAAAATTGCACTCGGTCTGTCAGGAACTGAATCTGCTGTGTGTTCTCCCGGTATTGTGCAGTAATTGCGATCGGGATACAGATGCAGCCTGCCTGGTATAGTACTTTCTTTTATATGGATGTGTGAAGAGGTTTGTGTACCTCAAGTGAGCCCTGCTGACATTGAAGGACCCTATCTTATTTGGAGGTCGGAGTACTAATTCAGGGTCGCCCTGTTGAATTGCCACATTAAATCCAAATGGAATTACTGTACTGCTGACTGTTTAATTCTCCTTTTCTCTGTGTGAAAGGGCCCCTACCAGCTGCCACGGTTTGGACTAGCCACTAGGGCTTGGGTACCCAGGGACAGTAACTGATAGGGATAGGCCTGTGCACAGAGCCATAGGTAGATTATTAGAGTGATAAGCTAATTAACCTGATTTCCCCTGTCCTTGTTATATCCCCTAAATAAATCAGAGCTGCTTGTTTCAGCAAAGTTATACTGCCTGAGGTATTTGTCTCATGTTAAAGTACTGTACTGTGATTGTTGCACTGTATCTCATTTCACAGGAGGTCCCAGTGCCGGAACCAGACCTGGGGGTAAGTGTATACTGTGAAGGTAATTTGATATATTGTGTGGGCCACTAGTGGGAAGAAGGGGGTTGCAGTGTCCCAGAGGGCTGTGACCAAGTTAGTTTAACTATTGCAAACCCTGACCTCTGGGTGGAGGCACCCGCCATTGGATCCAGGCCCCTCAACCTGTTAGTGGCAAATCAGGCAGGGGTAGTAGCCCCTGGGATAGCGCCATCTAGGGGTTACAACTATAAGAAGCAAGAGTATTTAGTTGAGAAAGAATACCAGGAGATGCCATGTTGATTCAATATGTTTTACTAAATATTCTTATGCAAGGTTTACAGTATTCTGATCAGCAGTGCAAGCAAAAAAGAGTATCAAAAAAATCCCTATCATTGAGGCAATAAACAACTAAGAATCATCAGCCAAGCAGTATCCTGAACTCTACTCCTGTTATTTAGACAGTAAAGGGCAATTGCTCACCACATCGTTTTCTTCACCTTGATGCTCACAGTGAGGTCCTGAGAGAAGGGGTCCTCATGCTGGTGTCCCTGTTTGTCCTACCTTAGTTTGGAGGAGTGCTGGTTTAAGTAATCAATTCTGGAACAGTGGTCGTGTTTGTGCCTGAATTTGTCTAGCAGATGTAAATTTAAAAGTGCCTTTAAATGTCTGGGCTTGCCAGGCAGGTGTCTGTATTTGACAGTTTAGAAGTGATATTTTTAAAATTAAAATAAAAAGGGGAACTTTTCCTTTCAAACAACTTGAAGTTTTGCTGTATTCTGACAAGTGCAGTTAGCCCAAGCCTTTAAACTGCCCCGGAGAACAAAGGGTTAAACTTTCTATGCAGAGCATAGAATGTTGAGCTCGAGCTTGGTTGAAGTCTCTGTCTGTTTCCCTTTGAAATCTAACCGTCAGATTCTTTACTCCGCCTCACTGAACAGTCGCTCCGGAGATTTCTCCTGCAGCTCGGTTCGAAAGTCGGTTGAAGTGTCGGTTTTTCGTCGGTTTCTAACCGAAAAATTATTCCACATAGTCGGTTCAGTCTCTGTCTGTGGTACCATGAGTACTAGACAGGAATGGTTCAGTTTTTCTGTGTGGAACTTGTAAAAGTGTGGATTGGTTCGGCTGAACCGATCATTTGGGTAATTCTTGCATTAACTTTAGTGTGTGGTTACCGGTCCTTATCAGTTCTAAAAAAAATCGTATTTTGATACGTTTTTTTCCAAGACCCATGACATGGTTAGAAACCGATAAGGGAGTCTTGTCATGGTTGCCAAAAAGAGTAAGTTTGGTTAAGTTGGCCATGTCTGAGAAGCCCAAGAAAAAACGGCCCACTGGGTTTCAACACTGCAGTGAGTGTTGGGGCTCTTGCTAAGGCCTGTCCCCACACCACCTGTGTTTATTGTCTGGGGTTTGAACACCTCGATTCAGACTGCCAAATTTGCAAACATTTTCCCAAATCTACCCTTGAAAAGAGATTAGGTTGACTGAGGGAAAAGGAGGCCGAGAAATCCGCTGACCCGGATGGCCAGCCTGGTTCGGTTCCGACCAAACCAGAAGGAGTGCCCTCTGACTAGGGCGATACTTCATTGGGCAAAAGGAGAGCCGATCCTGAGGGGTCAGTTCCGAATAAAAGAAAGCGCAAAGAAAAATCGTCTGGTTCGGATCCAGAAGTCCATGTTCCGACCGCCGAAGAAATAGCCAGAGCGATTCTGATTGTGGAATCGCTTCGCCCAGTTCCAACTAATCCGGCACCTTTTGGCAGGGGCTGGGTTCGGTCGGTTCCCCCCGGTTCACGACTATATCCCTGAAGAATTTTATGAACCAGAGTTTGAGGAGGAAGGGGAGTTTGAAGATGATGATGGTGATGGTGAAAGTCTAGATGTGCCTGTGGAACCGGACATCTCCCCAGACAGACCTTCAGGTGTATCCCCTCCTAGGCTTTCGAAGTCCCCTTCCCACTTTATGTTCTACAGAAAGGTGGTTGAGACCCTCCAGCTTCCTATGGAAGAGGCAATGGAAGATCAGGAGGAGCCTGATTTTGTAGAAATGATGGAGATCCCAGAGTCCAGTAGACTGTCTGTTCCCCTCCACAAATCTTTTGGGAAACAGACACAAAAAATTCTGAAGTCTCCCAATTCTGTACCTCCTGTGTGTCAGAAGAATGGACAAGAGGTATACACTCTCAGGCTCAGATACAGAGTTTTATATCAGCAATGCAGCCATGTTGGAGTTGTGCAGGCTGCTGCCTGTGATAAGGCATGCATTCCCTTGACTTACCCCCAGACAAAGACTCAGGAAGATTGATGCCATGGCAAAAAGCTGTATATGGCATCTTCCTTGGGACTCAGACAAGCTAATTATATGGCTAGTACAGCCAGGTACCAGACGTCCAGGTGGGACACTGTACTGGCACTGGCTAAACAGGCCTTCCCCAGCTAGCCAAGGAGCTGGAGGCAGTGGCTGCAGATGGGACTGAGGCATGTAAGTTCAGTTTCATGCTGCTGTGGACTCCAATGATGTGTCATCAAGAGTCATGGCTAAATCTGTGGCTCTTCGGAGAATGGCTTGGCTCAGGTGTACTAGCCTCTCGCAGGAGACCCAGGCTAAGGCCATGGATTTCCCTGTAGTGGGTAATTCTCTGTTTGGGGAGCAGACAGAGAATTACATGAAGAAAATGGACGAGTACAGGACCACCTACAGGAGTGCTCAGGCCAAGGAGAGGCAGGCAACACCTCAAAGGCAGCAGTCTAGGGGCAGGGGCAGGCCTTTTCATAGGCCTTTTTACCAAGCACAGGCCTCTTCTCCATTTTCACAGAGGGGGTTCTTCAGAGGGAGAGGCAGAAGGGGGGATGAGCAGGGCTGCATCCACTCCTCAGCCTAAGGCCCCTGCCAAGCAGACACCCTGATGGGCCTGCCCGGGTCGACGATCCTATTCCATTAGGGGGTAGGCTGGCTTACTTTGTCCAGGACTGGATGTCTATTACATCAGACAAGTGGGTCCTGGAAGTAGTAAGCCAGGGACTGGTTCTCAGCTTCAGAAAATTTCCAACGATGAAAGCCAGATCTTTACCACCTGCAAATCTCTCGGAAACCCTTGCCCTAGAGGCAGAGGTTTCATCTCTGCTGGCCTTAAGAGTCATAGAGAGAGATTACCTACCCTACACTGGGGCAAAGGGCTGTACTCCAGGTACTTCCTTACCCACAAAAAGACAGGGGAGTGGCGACCCATCCTAGACCTAAGATACCTAAACAAACATCTTTTAAAACCAAAGTTCAAGATGGTAACACTGGGAATAATCCTTCCCTCTCTAAGGCCAGGGGACTGGCTAGCCTCCCTGGACCTGAAAGATGCCTACTTTCACATTCCCATCAGGTGCTGCCATAGAAAGTACCTCAGGTTCGAGTTGCCCTCAGGCCACTATCAGTTCAGAGCAGTGCCCTTTTGCCTAACCTCAACCCCAAAGGTTTTCACAAAGTGCCTGGCAGTAGTAGTTGCCTTTCTAAGAAGGCAAAAGATTTCCATTTTTCCATATCTGGACGATTGGCTAATAGTGGGCCAGTCTCCAGACCAAGTCAAGTGACCCAACAAGTGCTCACTTCTCTAGGATTTCTTCTCAATCTTCCCAAGTCAGTTCTCGAACCAATCCAGCTTCTCACCTTTATAGGGGCAGAACTGGACACAGTCAAAGCAAGAGCCTTTCTTCCCCTGGAAAGGGCAAGAGTTCTTATAGAACTAGCCTCTTCCTTCAGCCTTCAGGTATCTCGACCAGCAAGGCATTTCCTCCAGCTCTTGGGCCACATGGCAGCTTCAACAGCAGTGGTCCAAGGGGCAAGATTCCAGATGAGGGATATTCAGTTCCATCTGAGGGCTTTTTGGTCTCAGAGGAAGGATTCCCTTAACAAACTGATCCCAGTGACTCTGACCTTGATCCAAGCCCTTCAGTGGTGGCAGGATCAGGACAATTTAAGACAAGGGGTCCCATTTGCCACTAAGTCTCATTCAGTGGTCCTTACCACAGATGCTTCCCTTCTGGGCTGGGGAGCCCATCTGGGGGCCCTCACTGCCCAGGGACTGTGATTCCCCCAAGAATCCCTTCTCCATATCAATATCCTAGAACTCAGGGCAGTTTTCTGGCCGTGAAAGCTTTCTCTCAGTCAGTGCAGAACAAGGTAGTTCAGGTCAGAACAGACAACACCACCGCTATGTGGTACATCAACAAAGAGGAGGCATTCGTCCACAGCCTTGTGCACAGAAGCCATGAAATTGTGGTCCTTGGCTTATTCCTGCAAACCTCTCTGATAGCAGTTCACCTTCCAGAGAAGGACAATGTGCTAGCAGATTCACTGAGCAGGATCTCTCAGGGCCATCACGAATGGTCCCTGGATCCTCAGGTATTGAAAGTGATTTTTTCAAGGTGGGGCACTCCAGAGATAGATCTCTTTGCAGCCCCAGACAATTACCAACTTCCTCTCTTTTGTTGCAGACCCCCAGTCTTGGGCTCAGTCCCCCTGGATGCTCTGATTTGAACTGGGAAGGGAAATTTCTGTATGCCTTCCTCCTTCCCATGCTGTTCAAAGTTTTAGTCAAGATAAGGTCTCAGCCTTGCAAGTGATTCTGATTGCTCTAGATTGGACCAGACAGCCTTGGTACCCCTGTTGTTGTCCCTATCAGTCCATCTGCCCCTGTATCTCCCCAGGAATTGCAACCTGTTAACATCCTCTTGGGAGGATTTGGTACCCCAATCTTCAGTCTCTCAATCTTAAGGCATGGCTGTTGAAGAGTTAGAATTTGGGATTTGCATCTTTCTAGGGGTTCTGGATATTCTCAAAGCTTCTCGAAAGCCCTCCACCAGAAAGACTTATAACTCCAAGTGGAAGAGATTCAGCATTTGGTGCTCTAAGAAGCGTATTTCCCAGATACTGCTGAATTGCCTACGGTTCTGGATTATATGGTCCATTTTAATAGCCTAGGCCTCAGACCAGCTACTCTCAAGGTACACTTGTCAGCTATTTCTGCGTTTCTGTCAGTGGGAAGTCTTCCTCACTATCTTCTCATCCTGTGTTCTGTAAATTTTTTAAAGGATTGCTTCACACCAATCCTCTCTTTAGAGACCCTGCCTCTGCCTGGGATTTGAATGTTTGCATTGTTCAACTTATGCAACCTCCTTTTGAGCCTATGTCCTCAGCAGAGCTTAAGTACTTGACTTGGAAAACTGTGTTCTTGGTAGCCATTACTTCTGCCAGGCGTATCAGTAAATTGCAAGCCCTGTCAGTGGAACCTGATTTTATCTTCTTTCACGGGGATAAAGTGGTCCTTAGAACCAATAGAAGGTTCTTGCCCAAAGTGGTTTCAGACTTCCATTTGAATCAGTCTGTGTCGCTTCCTGTTTTCTTCACTGATCATTCTTCCTCAGGAGAGAGGAGGCTATACAGTTTAGACGTTAAAAGAGCCCTTAGTTACTACATGGAGTGTACTGAGGGTCACAGGTTTGACTCCCTCAGTTGTTCCTCACTTATGGAGAAGTGGGAAAGGGTAAACCTGCCACCAAGAGAGCTGTTGCCAGGTGGATTGTGTCTTGTATACAATTCTGCTTTGAAAAACTGGGAAAGATTCCACCCTCAGGCCTGAGGGCTCATTCTACAAGAGGTACAGCTGCGTCCCTGGCTGATGCCAGGGATATCCCTCTCTTAGAAATTTGTCAAGCAGCCACCTGGAAAACAGTCCATACCTTTACCAAGCATTACTCTCTGGATATCTAGGCTAGGAGTGATGCTCGGTTTGCACAACAGTACTTCAGAGCCTATTCCCAAGTAGAGTTCTGTCCCTCCTCCATGGAGGTACTGTAGTAGTCTGCACTTGCCAGAATACAGCAAGACTTCAAGTTGTTTGAAGAAAAAATTACTCACCTTAGTAATTATGTTTCTTCTATTGGAGTCTTGCTGTATTCTGACCTCCCTCCCTGCCTCCCCTCTCAGAACCTGGTTTCGGGAAGTGGGTGAGCAGGTACAGTGTTGCACCTCTAGGGTGCTCCTTTTACACCCTCATCTTTTATTTGGGTGTTTATTTTATTCTATTCCTGTTTTTTTGGTTTTTTTTTGAGTTTTGGGTTTCCTGACTTGAGTCTTCCCTTGGTAATCCAAAACTTTTGGTTGCCAGTTGGCTATGAACATTTTTTTTTACAATTTCCACATAGAATAGCTATTAGAGTTTTGCTTGTAAGAATCTGATGGTTAGATTTCAAAGGGAAACAGACAGAGACATCAACTGAGCTCGAGCTCAGCATTCTATGCTCTGCATAGAAAGTTTAACCCTTTGTCTCTGGGGCAATTTAAAGGCTGGGGCTAACTGCACTTGTCAGAATACAGCAAGACTCCAATAGAAGAAACAGGATTACTAAGGTGAGTAATTTTTTCTTAGATGTGGTGTGATATTTTGAAGTTACTAATTTAGATATCGCCCCTATCTGCACAGCACTAGACCATTTGAGCGAGCAACAGCTGCTAGAATGTAGTTTGTGGTTAGTCGTATAATCTCGCTTTTGCAGCGTTTAGGGTTTTACTTTTCTGTTTACAATGTAGGTTAGAAACAAGAAAAAATACTTGTGTCAAATGTTTAACACAAGTACATAAAGCCTAATATTTAGTACAAGTCTTTAAGCATTTAATAATTGTTTAGGTTTAAAGCTGTATTAACCTTGTAATAGGTAACACAAAGTAAATAGAAACAAGAAACAAGTGATTTATGAAAAAATGTTTTAAAGCAGGTGTTTAAAAAGCCCTTGATAACACAGCACTTAATAATTTTCTGTTTTATGCTTTATTACTTTGAATAAATAAGAAGTCCAGTAAGTCTTGTAATTGCTGATCTAGCTGTTGTGTTTCCTATGAAAGTCAGTCTGGCAGCACTTGATCCAACTTATGATTATGGCCATTTTGGCTAGAATCATATTGTCCAGTTTAGGACAGAGATGGGTTGCAGGTTCTGCACAACTTACCCCACCTATGTTGTCTCCCAAAAAAAAAAAAAAGCCTTTTCCACTCCTGTAACAACTGCAGTCAATGCTGGACACTGGGCTAAAGAAATCCTAGTTACTTTGAATGCTTTGTGGGTGCTGTGTTTAGGTGTGCTGTCTCTGTACGCTTACTATTAGTCAGCTCGCTGTGGGCCAAGATATGAAAATATATGCCTTTGAGGAACTGAGATTCTAGTACATTAGCAAAGGTGGGACCAGGGAAGCAGCTAATTGGCTATGTCAGGGAATAACAGGGGACAGGAGAGTCCAGAATTACTGCACAGGGACTCCTTATGGAAACAGGCAAGAAAAACTAAACTTGCAACTGATTGGACAGCCTTCAGAGCAGCTAGAAACTTGTGCACCAAGCTTTTTAGAACTGAGAAAGCAAGGTATTTCCAAGCAGAACTTGATACTGCTTTGAATAACACAAAGAAATTCTGGAAAATGCTAATGGACCTCGAGGCTACTCAACACACTGTCTTTCCCCAAAAATCACTGTGGGTGGTGATTCCACCACTGATCATAATCAATTCTAGAACTTCTTAACAACCATTTCGCCACAGCAGGATTAGCCTTGACTCCTCACTGGTCAATAATCTCCGAGCACAGCTATGTGTTCAAGAAACTTGAATGGCTTAATCCTAGCTTAATAATCTAAACAGCTTTCATCTTCACATTACCTGAAGCAAAGCTGACGATCTCCTTTGGCCCCAATACCAAGAAAAGCCCTGGTGCGGATCAAATAGAGCCTTATTATCTAAAGTTGGAATATTGTACTTTATCTGCCCCAATTACTCATCTATTTAATTTGTCCCTTACACAGGGTTCTCTCCCTGCAATATGGAAAACAGTACAAGTGATCCCACTCTTTAAGTCTGGCGATACCAGTGACTTAAACAACTATCGCCCAATTTCCTTACTTCCTATCTTGTCCAAACTATTAGAAAAAGTAGTGAATTCACAACTCAGGCAACACCTTGAGAATCACAATCTACTTAACATGGCACAATCTGGGTTTAGACCTCACCACAGTACAATCTCTGTGCTTGCTAAGGTCTCCCAATGACTGGCAGATGGCATTAGATGATAAAAAGTATGTATGCTCCCCATTCCTTGATCTTAGCAAAGCCTTTGATACAGTGGACCATGACCTGCTCCTGACCACCCTGCGCATCATTGGAGTAGACCCTCTGGATACTAACTGGTTTTCTAACTACCTTACCTCGCTGTCAACAAGTCAAAGTGGAGGGCAATCTCTCCACGCTGAAAACTGTGCAAGGAGGAGTGCCTCAAGGGTCCATTTTAGGACCACTGCTGTGTGCCATCTATATTAACAACTTAAATGATGGAATCAAGGACTCTTAAGATTCACCTGTTTGTTGATGACACTGTGCTGTACTTAGACAGGCCTACACCTGAACTGGCTTACAAAGACCTCCAGCTTGAATTTAACCATCTGCAGGTAAACCTGCTGCATTTGAAGCTGTTATTAAATGCTTAAAAAACTAAGGCTATGCTCTTTGCTCCCTCTGCAATCACTGACAAAACCAAGGCACTCCTCAATCCCTCTTATTCAGATGCTTTTAGGTAAACCCTTAAATTTGTGTCAAACTTTTAATACTTGGGGTATGGGTTGACTGATAGGCTATCATTTGAACATATCGAGAACCTAACTAAAAAATTAAGACAGAGGCTAGGTATCTTCTTCTGGATAAAGCATCTACTTACACAGGAGGCCAAAATCCAACTAGTGCAAACCACCTTCTTACCACTCTTGGACTATGCTGATATCCTATATGGAAATGGACCAATTATGGCCTTAGGGAAGCTTGACGCCCTTTCCCATCGGGCCTTTAGATTCATCACTGATGCACCATATGGTAGGTTGAAGCTCTCTTAGTTACAGATGCCACAAAAATGCAATCCTTTGGACACTTAGAGCCATCTCCAATAAGCTTCCTAAATACATCTCTGACTGCCTCCCTCTCTCTCTCTGCCTGGCGGGAGCTACCCACCAAGAAGCCTTTCTTATGCCTCCCTCATTATTCCTAAGGTTAAAATGCATTCTGGCAAAGTGGCCATAAATCACTCTCTCCCTGTCCTCTGGAATAACATACGAAAAAAACTAAAAATTGTACTACCAATGAAAATACCCCACTTTAAAATCTTTTTGAAAGGGCATTTAAGGAATCTTGCAACTGTTTTCACTAGTTAATCACATGTGGAACTCATTCCAACAGTTAAACTTCCATTCCCATACGATCTTATCCACTGTAGGAATTGTAAATTTTTATTATGTGTGTTATTTATATTTTGTACATCTGTATCCCTTTTGTGTTCTTTTTTTTTTTTTTGTATATTCTATTTATACCCCCGTCGTGCTCTGGAGCTGCCTCTCCTTCGGGCTGCCATGACCCTCAGACATCCCCCTACTATCTCCCCCAAGCCACCTTACCTCAGATCTGCAGCCATCCTCGGGATAGCCCAATGTAACCCTGTACCGGGTGGGTCCCTCTCTTCCGAGGGGGAGGCACCAGCGGGGAGGAGACTGGCACACTATTTTTCCTTGGTCCCGGGCACTGCTGAGGCTTTCCGTGGCTTCCTGGGAGTCTTCAGAGATGTCCGGGGCTGGCAGCCGTCATCTGGCTAGTCCCCAGAACAGTATTTCCGTTTTTCCTGGTGTTCCCTGTTATGTGATCCCTCTGCTGCTGCTCCCTGTCTCCACCGGGGGCTGCTGCAGAGTGACCATGCGTCCCTAACCCACCCAGAGGAGGAGAACAGTCCTATGGATGCTCCATCCTTCCCCTTCCCCTGCCGACCCCCGGTGCCCGAGTCTGTTCCCGAACCCGGGTCACCGGCGTGGCTCGAGGTGTGGCATCCAGCGCCTCAACCCTCTGCCCCAGCAGGCCGGCATCCTCTCGTGTTCTAATGTATATCAAGTGTACTCTGTAACCTAATTTGCAGCACCATATCTATTATCCATTGCCTTGTGTAACTTGTATCATACTTCCTTTTCTTGTCTTGTATTTGTAACAGTACCTGACCCAGGTCCACCTTGTAAATGAGTTGTCTCAATGGTGTTTCACCTGGATAAATAAAGATTGATTGATTGATTGATTGATAATGTTGCAGCTCAGGCTGCAGCGGTAGTGCTGGGTTCAAGGAACACTTGTCATAGTACTATAATTATTTGTATAGATGTTAAACTGCTTTAGTTTTGTTTGACCAGATGAATTAGCTGTTGTGCCCTGCATATTAAATACCTTCAAAGTTGTAAAAAACCAAAAAACAGTGCATATAACGTCCACTGACAGGATTAAATTGTTTAATTAGTGCAAAATTGCATGATAAATGTTGTCTAGCTGCCCCTGTGTATTGCCACCACTATGTGGCTTCCTCAGGGATAATGGAACAGCACAAAAACACAATGATTAAATGCCCCTTCGGTTACTACAATGTGCAAATGCAGTTTAAAATCGGTGTTTACAAACGCATTAATATGCCAGTAAAATCACCACTTGAAACCATGGTAACACATTACAGCTAAGACAATTGTGTTTATAAAACTAGGGAATACAAAAGCATAAGAGATGTCCAAAATGTTACTGGTCACTCCAGTACAGCACTTGCAGTAGCTATATTTTTAATCATGGAGGCTGTAAATAGAGTTATTAACCTACTGCTAAAGCTATCACATTATTAAAATACTTAGAAATCCTTGTAAACTGTCTTGTATATATTAATGTCCCCAGTAAGTGGGGTATAAAAAGACAATGTAAACAATGGTTATGTAGTCAAAATCCACAGTCCAATTGCAAAATCTCAAAACCTCAAAAATGGGGGTGGGGTGGGGATTTTGTTGGAGAAGTATAGCATTGAACATTCCACTGGAAGCTGCATGGGTTAAATAGGGATTGTATAGGTTAAATAGGATTCTATTAACAGCCTCAAGACCAGTTATGTAGTAAAACTTGGTGAAAATAACTATTCAGTTGTGTCCTATTCAGTTCATTTTGTATGGCTAAGGATGTCAATAGTTCACGTAAATAAAGATTGGATGTATGTAAAAACAGGGAGGCAGTATAGCACAGTAGTCTAAGGCTCTGAGCTGCAAATCTGAAGACCTGGGTTTGAATCCCTCAGCCCCCACGTGCATACTGTGTGAACTTGAGCAATTCATTTAACTTCTCTGTGTTCCCAGGTCGCACCTGTAAACAAGCTTTCAGCTTAGTGTGTTACTCCTAGTAAAACAACTGAAAAAAAATTAATTGGGGCTTAAGGGCTTAAAAAAGCATATGAAGTACAAGATGTCTGTGTACAGAATTACTGCAGGGAGCTGGTAACATTGACATCTTAACGTAAGCTTGTACAGTCAAGGTCTACCTCTGTTCAGAAAAATCCCAGCATTTTAACCCAATACTAAAAGTTTAATTTACAGTGGTCCACTCTGTTTAATAAAACTACATAAATTATGGTATTCACGGCTGCACAGGCATATAGGTGGTGGAACTTGAACATCCTATTTTAACCTAAACACAGTTCATTCTTCCATTGTTCAGTATAAAGACCCTACTGTCAATAACTCATATAGCATGAAATGACATTGATGTATGTACATTTCTTTAGTGTAGTCATATTATAAAATATATTTAAGTGTAACATGATGGTTAAAATCTGTTTAGAAAATCAAAAGCAGCAGGGAAAAGTAGACTAAAGATTCAATTCAAGAGATAGAGACAGAGGGAGCACAAAAGTGTCTCAGGAACGAGGCTGAGATACAGACCTGCATAACATGCATAGAAGGTAGATAAGGATAGGGAGGTGAGTATAGGGAGCAAATGGAAGAGAGATAGCCAGATATAAATTTCGTATGCAACAAGTAAACATAACTATTAATTATGCTTACCATTATACAGTATATAAAAAATAATAAGACAGTAATATAGTTAATAATCAAGAGGGTTAAATAAAGACAATAAGAAAAGATAGTGTATATGAAAGATATAGTAGTAGTCAGGGTTTTATTTAACTCCAAAAATTGATTAGCGTTTTGCTCATAAAAATTCTAAAACATTGTGAAAATGCATAGCACTTGCCTCACTGTGTTTAACAAATATAACACTTCTAGAAAACCTATATAAATGCTTTCTGTACAGTTAGTATTGTCCCAAGAAAAAAACTGCTAATCAATTATTTAAAACCCTGGTAGTACAGGTACAGTAAAGGAGATGGGCCAAGTATTAAATGCACTGTATTCGGATATGCCCCTGAGTCCCAAAACATCATATGAAGCCCATTTTACAGATAAGGTGTACAATCTGTTTGGTCGTTCAAACCTGTTGGAGTGAGGGCCTGTAATAATGACATCCATCTTGTCTCTCTGCTGCAACAGTCTTTGCCTAAAGCTTCCTTTAATCATGGGGTGTACATGCTCCAGGGCTCTCAGTTTAAATCCCAATGCCCTGCAACTATGTACCTCCCTGAAGTGCACACCCAGGACATTGCTAGGGTTCTTGTTAATAATAGCAAGTATGTGCTCCAGGATACGGCACTTCAGGGGCGGGTGGTGCATCCCACGTCGTTAATCATTCCACATGTACACCAGCACACATACACAGAGAATGGGGCCTGGCAGTCAGTGTATGTGAGCCTGTAAACTTTATCATTGGCTGGGTGCTGAAAGTTGTCTCCTATGACAGTAAAATCACAGACATTACAGTGCCTACCTTTATTAAACCTGTTGAGGCTACTAGTTTGCAGTTCCTCATGCCATGTTTGGAAATGACTGCTAGTAGCGAGCTCCCCCACACTCATGCCTTTTGTAAAGGAGATATGAGGGGCTGCCCCCACCAGCGGTATGATCTGTGGGCCTTCTTGCAAGACTGACCACCTATTTTTATGTTCGCTGTGCACGCATGCGCAGCAAACATTTTGCTAGAAGAGTGGCTTTTGAGGGGTGTGACACTGTCAGTCAAATCCAGAGTGGTCTGCAAGGGGCTCATCAGTGTTGCACCAGTCATTAGCTAGGCTGATCATGACACTGTTCTGGCTTGCTGGGTAGAAAATTTGTGTAGTTCAAAGGGAAGAGCTGACCCAATCATAGGTCAGATGTTTCCTTTGAGCTACATAATGTAATCGCTGCCCAGCAAGCACAGCTAATCTGTCATGATCAGCCTGCTGAGATTGAATTACACCCTGTAAAAAAGAAAACCATCCATCGATGTCTGTTGCTGCCACCGCCGATACTGTTCCCCCATCCAACCCTCCCACTCAGCACCCCCCCAAACATAATATTGGCATTGAGGGTGCCCAGTCCCCCAGTGTCACCACCTGAAATAAAGAAAACAGTTCCTCTTAGTTTTTTTGTTATTGCAATATACCCTGTAAAAAAAGAATACCATTCATCAATGTCTGTTGCTGCTGCCACCGTTAGTCCCCCACCTGACCTTCCCACTCAGCATCCACCACCCCACACACCCCAAGCCCTTACTTACTCACTGGGGCTCCAGAGCCATAATCCTCTCTGGATTGCAGACACGTTTTCACTCTTCAACGCCAGGCCGCAAACTGAGAAATCAGGTATGTGGTCAGTGTATTTCAATGGAGTTTTAAACTTCGTGGCATAACTTGGTTATTTTTGAACATTTTTGGCCCAGATTTTTAACATTCCTTTTTTGGGGGGACCCCACATCATGAACATTGGCAGTGAAAGTAGGCAAATCTGTCCCGAAAGGTGACTTTGCCGTTGCTGCGTGAAGTCACCTATCAGGCAGGAGTTGAAAATTTTCTACACCCTTGTTCATGAGGTGGGGTCATAAGATGGCTATGTTGAAAATGTGGGGTAAAAATATTAAAAAACAACAAAGTTATGAGCCTATGTTGAAATTTATGAACACAGTCTCGTAATTTTGGTAGTTTTCAATATTTTGACCCCAAAAGTTCAACAGAGCCATTTCTTCACAGCACCTCATGAATGTGGCAACTGTCATTTTTGAAATCCTGCAGATTTTGGCCTGTAATGTTCAACATATGCCTTGTGTTACCCCACCTCCTGAACATGGCAGGTGTCATTTTTCAAATCCCTCTGAAACTTGTTTCCACAGTTGCACAGTGAAATCACCTTTGGATGGGTTTTAAAAATTCCACCTGTCTTGATCATAGTGTCATGTCATAAAAGACTGTTGAACATTTGGGTAAATAAATGTGGGAACCCACTTAAAGTAGATATTGCCTCTAGCTGCCCTATCCTGAGTAAGTTACAGTCTAACAATGTGTCAAAGCAGGATACCACTGAAAATGAGATTTGTATCTCATCTGCTCTGTCCTGGGTAACTATGTGGTAAAAATGTGCACCGGCAAGACCAAGTACAACAGCAATACCAGTGGTGAACATTCGGCATTGACAAATGCTTGATAACAATTCTTTTTAGTTCTTCTGCTGTTGTATGGTAGTCAGTCACGAATGTATTGCCATCTGCAGTTTGTCTAGTTGCTTTGGGGATCAGTAGTGACTCTTACTTAATCTCCCACTTTTTTGTGCATCCTGAACAGTTGCACAAGAGTATCCCGTCTCTGAAGCGTGGTGACATCCTAGCTGCCTCATTGTTAAAAATCATGCCAGAGGTGCAGTTACATCTCAACCTCAAAAATTCACCAAATGGTATGCTTCTAATTAATGGCCTGTGATGTGAGCTGTCTGCTGTAAGCTGAAAGAATACAAGGAAACTATAGAATTCAAGAACGTTGATGCTAAGTTAAAGACAAAAGCTTGCAAATTAGAAGGAGAGGTTAAGGACCGGAAATGCAATTAATGTACAACAGATCAACAAGATTACGAGGCAGGCAATGTCTTCAGCTGGGAAAAGAACTACAGATCCAGAAGTAAAGGCAGACCTAGAAGTGGAAAATCATATACAGTAATAGAACAGTTCCACCTATGGAGAATTCAGAGGGTCAAAAAATGTTTATTATTATTTTTTTTTTTAAAAGGGAAGCATCTCTGTTTAAAGTTTTCCCTAAAATGCATAAGAAAAGGAAAGGGCTAAAAAATTAGAAGATGTTGTGGCTTCCCAGTATGCTCCAAGTCATCAAAAGGCTCAGAGGAGGATCCAGCCCCTCAGAGTAAGCAGCCATCCCTGTCAAAGGGGACAGAAAAGAAAGATAAAGTTGCTAAAGTTTGTTCAGCACTTAGGGTGCCCACAAGGGGAACCCTGAATCCAGCAAAAGAGCCAGCTGATCCAGTGGTGAAGAGGACTGAGGTGCCGCGAGTGCATCTTACCTTTTTCCCATACCAGAAACCCAGGTTCAGGAACAGGCTTAGGCTGACAGGCATCACCTGGGGTGGAAGAGGCTCGAGTGTCTGATGGACTGCTCTCCTGGGGTGGGGCAGCATGTCAGCCTGGCCTATGACTGCCACCAGGTGGAGGCCTAGTGGTGGTGCAGCACAGGTGGCATGAAGGGAGAGAACTGAAGAACATTCTGTGTGAGCGCCTCCATGCACACACTGGACGTCCTACAACAGGGATGGGATGAAAAGTGGAAAAGACGGGGGTTTAATGAAGCCTTGTCCAATCTGCCTGGATCTGCGCCAAGACCCGGCCTCGGTTCAATCAGGAATTGGATATCGGAGGGGTGGGGGAGATGACCCTCTCCCTCTGGCGCCATAAGGGATATTCATGGATAACACCGACTGAAGTAGGTCTTGAGGGAGGCAGTGGCCAACTCAGGGAAATGGGGACAGGGCTGACAAGAT
The DNA here is from genome assembly GCA_016271365.2 of Neoceratodus forsteri. NCBI lineage: Eukaryota > Metazoa > Chordata > Ceratodontiformes > Ceratodontidae > Neoceratodus > Neoceratodus forsteri. The sequence goes on along the minus strand of CM028131.1, from coordinate 706,413,673 downwards.
GCGCTGGACTGGGACCATAAAGAGCCATTATAGGAACAAAAAACAAAAAAAATACAGCCTCTGAGCAGACAGCAGAACTGGTGTCTGCCAAGAAAAAACAAAATGAAAAACATGTCGCTATCCCTTTGAGCCACCAGTGGACACAAAATGCCCTTAGTAGAAGACAAGACAAAGACGACCAATTCCTCCGGGCATTCAGGCTATGGGAATTTATGAATGTTCCCCCAGCTCCATTCCATGCCTGTGGAGGAGGAGGCTGAGATTTACTATGACGATGAGGAGGAAGGAGAATCAATAGAACTGGATGGTTCTCTTGAGCAAGAATTTGGCCCTCCTGCTAGTCTTTCGGAGGACTACACTTCCCACTATGCTGTTTTAAGGCATATGGTAAGTATCCTCAACATCTCCTCCCATAAGACTGAGGAAGATGAAGATGAGGTAGAGTTAATGGAAGTTGTGATGGGCTTAGTACCCACAAGGAGGTTGATGCTACCTATACATAAATCCCTCAGGAAGGCCACATGCAAAATGATGTCAGTACCTAGCTCAGCTGCCGCCGGCATAGACAAGAAAACTGATTATGTGTACTTCCACCCTGATTGTGAGGGAGTGGTCCAGATCGACGCCTGTGAAAAGACCAAAGAGCCCCTTTCCTCTCAGCCTGCTGAAAAAGATTCCAGAAAACTGGATAGAATGGGCAAAAAAGTATATATGTCAGCATCCCTGCTACTAAGGCAGGCAGCCTACTTGACTTGCACAACCCAGTATCAGAAAACTTTATGGAATTCTATATTGGCACAGAGTGAAAAGGTTACTGGAGACTTGACACAGGGTATGGCTGACATAGCAAGGTCAGCTATAATGCAACAAAGTACTAGTTCCAAATGGCAGTGGACATAAATGATGCTGCATCTCAGGTCATGGCCATGCAGTGTCCTTAGAAGGTTTGCCTGCTTAGAACTACTGTACTAACTTGTCCCAAGAGACAAAAACAAAAGCGATGAGGGAAATTCTGTTTGGTGTATGATGGAGGCTTTCATGAAAAAGGTGGATGAGTACAAAATGACCTACAAGAGCAATACTGAGAATGAAAAGGCCTCCACTTCATACAGGCCTTATGGAAGGGGAGATAGGGGTAGAGGATACTACCCTCGTGCTTATGTCTCCTATGGGTACCCTCCACAAAGAGGCTACAATGGGGCAGGGGTAGAAGTAGCACAAAACATGCAGCTGCAACACCAGCCTCCAAACCTCAGACAAAGCAAACCCCTGACAAGTCTGCCCAAGTCACCCATTCATTGCCAGTGGGTGAAAGACTGGCTTTCTACTTCCAGGAATGGACAAAAGACATCACAGACAAGTGGGTCCTGGAGATAGTGAGCCAGGGTCTGTTCCTGCAGTTCATGAAATTCCTAAAACTACAAAACCCAAAGGTTTTCCAGCCTCACATGTCTGCAGAAAAAAATTCAGTTGGAGATGGTGGTGAAGAAATTATTGCAAGCAAATGCAGTGGAAAAAATGACTGCCTCACAGTGGGACAAGGGATAAGTATTATACTATGACAAGCTTCATAATAAGCTTGTCATAATAACATAATAATTATTAGCCCTATTGCTTGTTGGGCTACAAGTGGGGGTCGTGGGAGTCAAAGCCAGGACTGCTGAATGTATAAACCAGTTGTTATGATTACCTATTGATAGTGTTGGAGCCAACAGAAAAGGAAATTACGGTAAGTATGAAGTTAATTTCTTCTTCCCTTCGGCCTCACCTCATCTCCAGGAGTATCCACAAACTACAGTACCAAGCTGTGGTGACAGCGCATTTGAGAAGGAAAAGGGTGGTTGTTTTTCGCTAGCTGGACAACTGACTGATCTCAGGAAAAACAAAGCAGGAAGTGAAGTCCTCCATATTTTATTTCACTAATTGTGTGTACCTTTCCAATCCAATGTAAATTGTAAACTGTCTTTCTCTACTGCTTGCTGTATTTGATGTACTTACTATACCCTGTCACTGTTAACTGTTGAACCTGTTGTACTCTCCCGGGTCGTTCCTGAAAATAGGCATATAACTTGTCTAGTGTTCCTACCCGGTTAACAAAAACTAAATAACTAAAAATATTGCTGACACATGACACATTGGAGTACCTGGGCTTCCTCATAAACCTTCAAAGATAATTATATATCGAGGGAGCACTTCCAACCAATCTGACTGCTCCTTTCCTCTGAGCGTGAGACACTCTTATTCTATGAAGAGTATCTCACGTGCAGATGCCCTGAAAACAGGCACATTCCAGGACAGTTTTTTTATTTTTATTTGTATAATATCTTTATTAAGTTCTTTTCAGTAATAGAATCAGAATAACAATATATCAGATGTTCTTGCCTACATCCATATTATATCTATCTTTTTTTTGGTTTTCAAACAAACATCTTTAAGTTAATGGAGCAAGATATCACTTTTCTAATTTAAAATAAAAGAAACATATATAGGCAGATAGAAAGTACAGAGTGCTAGGAAGTTAAAACATCTTATGAGAGTCTAAATTTTAACAACTCATGTAGATAAAAGAAACGCATATATAGCACTTATATCTCCTACTCCTGTGAGAGACAGGAGAACCTTGTCAGTATATATGTGGTTCCTTCAGATTCACTTCATGAGAGTAGTTAGCGTGAGACACTCTCCCACCTGTTGCTGCCATGCCCAGATGTCACTCATGGCTATTTTGTTTTACTAAGTCAGAATAGCCCCTGATGCAGGGCACCGTGTTCTGTTGGTGTCGGGGAGGCCAGAAATGGGCCCCAATCTTGGTCAAATCTTCCACACTACCTCGTAAGGCATAGATTAATCTCTCCAGAGCCAAGCTGACCAAGAGCAGGTTTCTCCACATCTACACAGTAGGCGTCACACAGGAGACCCAGGTATTAAGGATAACTTGCCTAGCTATTAGTAGCATTACTTGTATTCTCCTGTGATATAGGTTCCACTCCCCTTCCTCCCTCCTCCTCCTCCATCCCAAAAAGCAGGGACAAAGTTGAGCTTAGCAGTTTTACCCCCTTATGCCTTCAAGGTTCACAGCAACCTTCTTCTAATAAGCCTGTAAGATTTTACATCCCAAGAAGCATGAATATATGTTCCACTTTCTCGACTTTTAGGCCTCCCACAGTTCGGGATATTGTAAAGTGAAGTATATGTACCCTGCTAGGTGGGTAGAAGAGCCTGTGTAGAAAGTTGAACTGTGCTTCCTTATATCTATTACATAGCAGGAGACCCATATTCGATTCAGTCAGCAGTGCCCAAGTCTCATCTGTAATGGATAGCCCTAGGTCTTTTTCCCACTTCTCACTTACCAGAAGCATATTATTCTGTAAAAAAAAACAAACTCCTGTCTGTCTTTGCTGCCCTCCCTATCAGTCCCTTCTCCTGTTTTGTGGCTCCCAGGATTTCCTTCTCCACTCTGTCAATGGGGGATTCTTTCTTTGCCTTCCTCATGATCTGTTCCCCAAAGTGCTGTGGAGGGGTTGTGGGATAACAGATGGACTAGATGCCAAACTTCAGGTTCAACACACAACTCAGTGAAGTTTATACAGAATACAGGAAATAAGCTTCAGCAATAGCATATTCCTTCTTCAGTACATCAGTTTGCAGCAACAGACTATGAATGTCCTTTCTCTGCACTTAGCCAGCACCTACTGACACTGATATCTGATTTAACCTAACAGTTGATATTTAGCTTCCACCCCTATGTGGGCCCTGTTTGCTTGGGTAGAGGGGGCTCAAAAAAAAAAAAAAAAAAGCTATAGACAAAGAACCTCAATGCAGAATCACTGAAGGAAGGGTTACCCCAAAGGGCACTGGCAACAAATCAAGTTTCAAAAAAATACAACATCATACATACATACTTCCATAATGCAAAGCATCATGGGATATATGCAAATCACCATGAAATTTCAGACTTGTTCAACTTACAGCAATTTACATGCATTTTAAATAGCACAACTAACTTAATTTCTATAATAGTCACCTAGTACTTTTTACCATTATCAAAAACACCTAGTGCCATGGTATTTTCAACATTTACAGGTTTCATAAACATAAGGTATATACCCTATGACACAGTGCTATTACATACCAAATCCAACAACGAGAAACACAGCCTGTTTTATATCAGCTCGGAGGTCACCACAATAACCTCCCTGTACGAGGACCTGAGAGGGAAAAGGACAATTAAAGAGGACACTGTAGCATCGTCAAGAAAGGGAAGGGGGTGCCCATAGGTGGCCAACATTGTGGACTAGAAACTGTAAAGGATAGATTATGCTGAAAAATAGAAGAATTGTTGCAACAGATTTAAGAAAAGGTCAGCCCTCAGAGTGGCAGGAGCTCCCTGTCACAAGTGCCTTACCTGGAAGAATCTAAAGAGGTGTGAATGGGGCAGTCCAAGGCTCTACTGCTATCCTCAAAGGGTAACATTCTCCTTGTCATACAGATCTCTTAAACATCTTTCCCCCAGTCTCGCATTCGCAAAACCCTGATCATCCATCCCTGGTAGGAAACCTGACATTCCTAGCAATCGAACAAGGGTCGCTTTCCCCTGTCCCACATCCACACCTTTGAATAATACTTCTCCATGCTAAAAGCACTGATTCTGTCATTGGGTTTGGGTTGTGTGTTAGTCTGTATGCTCTCTCTCTCTGCCTTTCGTTAGATATGCTGTCAGCCTGACTGGTGTCTCTCCCTGCTTCAGATCCAGCCACGTGGCCACCATTCCTTTACTGACCCAGCACTGGATATATCTGTATTGCACCACTAAATATTACCTATTTAAATCAGGAAACTCTAAACCTCCTTTCTCCTTCGGTGCCTTAAGCTTATGCAAGGCCATACGAGGTTTCCCACTCCTCCATAAAAACTTCCCAAATGCCCTGTCCAGCATTGCAAAATTTTGTTCCGTAGGGCTCACTGGAACCATTTACATGGCATACAAGATTCTTGGTAGCACATTCATCTTTAATAGATTGATTGTGCCTAGGACAGTTTTTTAATAAAATAGTATATTATTGATCACGCTCAATCAATAATATATTAATACTGCTGCGGAGACCACTTTTATGCTTGTAAGAGTGGTCTCACTTACATTCTTAGGGTATAAGGGCCACTTACCTTCAGTTCACGGTTCTCATACCCTAAATGGGCACGTGAGGCAGCTCTTACAAACACAAGAGTGATCTCCGCAGTGGCATTAACATACACAAACAGAACTAGTTCAAGTTCTGGACTTCATTGGTGCAGAGCTAGATACCCTGCAGGGAAAGGCATTCCTTCCTCAAGAATGAGTAGAAAATCTGATTTCAACTGCAGAACCCTTTGAGGCAGGCCGGCGTTGGCCTGCAAGGGACTGTCTACAGTTACTGGGTCACATGGCCTCAGCCACAGCAGTGGTGCCGGGGCCAGGTTCCAGATGAAGGATGTCCACTATCACCTAGGGGACCACTGGCCTCAGAGGTGGGATCCATTTTTCAAGCTGGTGTCTGTTACAAAAATCTTGTTAAGGGCACTGGAATGGTGGAAAGAGGAAGATAACCTCAGAGAGGGGATTCCTTTCCTCCAACAATCCCCTACATTCATATTCACAACAGATGCCTCCCTGTTAGGCTGGGGCACCCACTTAGAGGACCGTACTGTGAATGGCACTTGAAGCACACAGGAGACTTAAGAGAACATAAATCTGCTGGGAATTGGGGCATGCTCTCTCCTCCCATAGTCAGGGTCAGTCTGTTCAAATCAAAACAGACAACATCACGACAACATATTACATAAACAAGCAGGAAGGAACAAGATTTTCAAAATTGTGTACGGAAGCCTTGATGATCTGGAACCTAGCCTGCTGCCTGGAAGTTCAACTATTGCAGTTCACCTGCCAGGGAAAGACAATGTGCTGATAGACTCCTTGAGCAAAATGGCACGGGGTCATAATATCGCTGTCAAAGCTATGCATCACAACAATGCTGCACAGAAAACAGCATGCTGCAAAATAAGGTCTGGTAAATATGCCAACCTTGCTATGAATGTGCACACCATTAGGAACAATAGGGAACATTTGTTTATGCGGGGGGCTCAGCCCCCACACCCCCAAGCTAATATACAGTAACTAATTCCAAGGGGGATGTGGACAGAGGAGAAAAGGAATACTCAGAGTGGGGGCACTTATTTTCTTTTTTGGTAGAACAAACCCCGATCCCTGGGACACTGCTACACCAGGTGCATGTGCCTTAGCCACTCCACCACTGGAGCGGCTTGACCAGGCACAGCACCTGTGTCCTCTTCAGACCTTTCTCCAGTTCGTAGAGTGCAACAGGGGTAGCGGTAGTGTCCTACTGCTATTATACCCCTAACGCTATAATGCATTTCGCGCTATAGACTGCACGGTTTTTCATGCGCAGTTTCGGCAGTGCTGTATTGACCCAGTACCAAGCAGGATCAACCAGGACAGTCATGATGGAACCAGGTGCTGGCATCAGTGACAGTGTTCAGCAAGGCATAAATTAGTTTAGGAAACTTGATTAACAGTACTTGCTAACCAAAAAAGGTTTGATTAACAACCAGCCTGGTTTGAGGAGCAGTTTCACAAAGTGGTTATTTTATCTACACTATACAGTTCAGCAGAGTGCAGCTGTGGGGAAAAGTGTCAAACTGTGAGCTAAATTACCACAATTCAGTACTTTTACCACAGCTGCTGGAAAAAAGTACTGTAGTTCAAATTTTGTTTTACTGTGTCAAATCAGTTGATTGAGAACCTCTGCTAATCAAGGCTGCACTTGATTAGCAAATCACATTTTCTGGGTAGCAAACTGCCATTTGAACCCACTTATTTTATGCCTTGCTTTGGATGGTGGGGTACACCAGATATAGACCTATTTGCTACTGGGAGAACAAGCAACTCCGACTCTTTTGTTGCAGACCCTCAGCTCTGGGCAAAATCACTGAGAATGCTCTAGTATTTAGCTGGTTTGGGATGTTTCTCTATGTCTTCCCTCCATTTATTAAGTGTTCTGATAACACTGAGCAGGGAGTCAGCATAAGAGATCCTCATAGCTCTAGACTGGCCTAGGAAAACCTGGTATTCCATGCTCCTGTCCCTCTCCAACAGACCACCAACCTGCCTCTGTGAGACAGTCTGTTGACACTGTCCCAGGGCAAGAAAACATTCACAGATCTGAGAATTCTGTACCTCAGAGCATGGTTCTTGAAGAGCTAGAGTTCTCTGGGCTAAATCTTTATGAGCAATTAATGGAAGTGCTGACGGTCTCTGGGAAACCAGCAACAAGGAGAACTTATGCTTCAAAATGGAAAATATTCTAGTTCTAGTGTTTTCCTAGACAGATCAACCCTCCGGCAGGTCTGTCTACAGTCCTGTACTACCTAGTCCATTCTCCAGTCTTTGGGCCTGAGGCTGTCAGCCCTGAAGGTTCATTTGGCATCAGTGTCAGCTTAGATGTCAGCTGGCAAAGACAAGTCATTGGTCTCAGAACCCATTTTCAAAAACAAAGGTCTTAATCACCGTATCCTCCAGTGAGAGACCCTGACCCTTCATGGATTTGAATGTGCATTGCCCAGCTGATGGAGGCCCCAATCAAGCCCATGGCCACTGCTGCACTGAAGTATGTCATCTGCAAAACAGTTTTCCTGGTGGCAGTGACATCTGCCAGAAGGGTGACCAAGCTACAAGCCCCTGCACAGATCCTAACTACATAATTTTCCATAGGGACAAGGTAATCCTAAGGACAAACAGAAAATTCCTTCCAAAAGTGGAGGAGTCTGGCTTCCATCTGAATCATTCAGTTGCCCTTCCAGTGTTCATCACAGGAAGATCCATCTCAGGTGAGCAGAGCTCCAGAGTCTGGATGTGTAAAGGGCACTGTGTCACTACTTGGACCACACAAAAGACATCAGGTCTACTAGCACTCAGCTGTTTGTTACTAATGGTAAAGTGGGAAAAGGCAAACCAGCATCCAAAAGAGCCATTTCTTACTGGGTAGTTTCCTGCATGCAGTTCTGTTATGACAAAGCTGGTGTAAACCACCATCAAGAGGGCTCAGGGCACACTCAAGTGGCGCCTCTGCCTCTGTGGCAGCAACAAGTGCTAACCCCCTGCAACATATTTGTAAAGCAGCTACCTGGAAAACAGTACACACTTTCACAAAAGAGTACTGTCCTGACATACAGTCCAGAAGTGATGCCAGTTTTGGCACTGCTATCTTGCAGAACCTTTCCTTAAATAGATTATATACCTCCCAAGGTACTGCTGTGGAGTCTACACTTGTTAAACTTAAGTGAGGGATTCCTGGACTTTGATGATAAACTTACTCACTGTAGTAATGTTATGTATTTATTTCTTTATTTAAAATTGGTATCTGGGAGAGGCATACTGAACCGAGGCTCATTTCCAGATGTGACCCAGGGGAAGGAGAAGGGGAAGAGCACAATTACAAACAAAACACAGGCTGTTTCTTCCAAAGGAATCCCTCACTAGGTTGAACAGTCCCTAATTCTCCACCCCCCCCCATTCCAGAACCTGAAAAAGTTCAGACAAGAATCAACTTTTACGACTGTGGGTGGAGCCAACAGGAGTATTGCATGTACAAAGGAGTGATTTCATGTTTTCTGTCCATGGAACTGACTGAAGGTGTAATAGTCTCCTCCGCCTTACCCTCCTCTAAGAAATGTTTTCTCCTCATATAAATACGCTTTCATGTTAGTCAGTGGTTGCAGGGTACTATTTTTCTTTCTTAAATGGGTGGTACAAGAACTGTAACTTGAGTAGTGGGAGGCAGCATTGTTTTTTTGGGGGGGGAGTAAGATCCACCCCACCTCCACCCAAGAAGCTCCAAAATATCCATTCCACCTTTTTTTTTATTCTTGTGGGAGGGGCATGAGGTGGATCTATCATGTTGAAAGAAGAGTCACTAGCTTGGGATCTGGACCAAGGAACAGAACAAGTCTGTGGAGTCCCTGCATTTTGTTAAGTACTAGGAGAACAGAAGATACTTAATGCCTTCAAACTGACTTACAAATCCTTGGAACAAATGATTATCAGAGTCACCTGGTGTCCTAAGAAGTGTCTGAAACTACAGCTTCAAAGGATTCAGCTTCCAAGTAAAATAGACAGCTTTCAGGTATTTCTTAAACATTTATATACTAAAACAAGGTTCAGCTTTTGGGATTAACAATATTTATCATATTCCATATATATATATATATATATATATAGTTTGGCTTTTAGTAGTTTCAAAACCTTGAAAGCATTGGTGTTAGTAATGTATTTAGAAATACATTTTTAATTGTCTGTACAGATAAATCATGCAGGTTCATGTGAGGCACATTTTTGGGTGGAGGGGTTCAAATTGTTTAATCATGGGCACAGTACTTGGTAAACACAGTCTGTGATGAAGTGTATTTTTCTTTTTAAGTTTGAGAAGTGGAGTTGACTTGCATATGTTAAAAATACCAGCTGCAATTAACAACTACTTGTAGAAACAAAATGCTGTTTTTTTTTCCACTTACTTTTTTCCTGCTCAGTTTATAGCAGTGAAAAGAAAGACTGGAACAACTATCAGAGCTGCCATCCCCCTGGACAAGCTATGTATCAGTCATTTAAAATAACACAAATGTAGTTTCACATTTTTACCATGAGGAAAGCAAGAGGATGAACCAGCATGGTTAACAAGTACATTCATTGACACCTGTGAATGAATGGGTAGGGGTCATTTTTTCTAATATTCCTGGTGAGTTTATACTCCTTGGAACCTGTTATTCCAGTTTTTACAACTGTGGGTGGAGCCAACACCAGTGTTGAATTCAGAAAAGGGCTGATGTCATCTTTCTTACCAAACAACATGATAGCATGTTAAAAATAGATTCCTCAGCTGAAGCCTCATTGCTGTGCTGCCTGTGTGTGTATAGGAAGCTTTAGAGCACTATTTTTCCTCTGGCTTGAGGAGTTAATTGAGCCCACAGAAAATTAACTCATTATCTTCTGGGAGTCATCCTGTGTCAGATTACCAAAGGATAGTACAGACATCATAGAAAGCTATCAGAAGTAGAATGGATTAAATACTTCCTGCATAACAAGTTCCCCATGGCACCTCACAGCACCTCATTGAGCCATTTGATACCACCATCCTAAGAGCAGTCAGTGTGCTACTTTGCAGGACATTGCATAGCAAGAGACCCAGCCTTGCCTTTTTCTAAATAATATACCAACTTCATTCTCAGGCAGGCAGTTCTGCGCTACTGTTTATATTCTACTGAATCTTCTTAACTTGCAGTTTGTGACTATAGGTGTTTACAACTGAATGATAATAACCACATTTGCTTCACTTGCAATTAGGTAGGCATTTGTGTGTCACTGTCTAATTTCTGTTTGACTTACTGTAGGTTACACATAGAATCTGAAAAATGCATAACATGCTGTATTGTGATTCAATGAACTGATAAATGGAGATTTTGGTTTCTTTTACAAATTCATTTTTCCTGTCTATGGATATACTAAAACAAAAATGTCTCAACAAAATGTTTTAAACAAAGAGTTTAGCAGTAATTTAGTTGATGTGGTAAAATTATCTGGGTTTTTTTGGGGGCTGCCACAAATGTTTTTAAATAAAGAGTTTAGCAGCAATTTAGTTGATATGGTGTAAGAGCTGCTCCCTGGAAAATTATCTGGTTTTGGGGGCTGCCACAATCAGAATGGGACTTCCCAGATGGGGGAACTCACAGAAGCAGAAGAAGCATGTTGGCATTAAAAGCTTAGTGGTGTGGATGTAGTGGCACCAGTATTTAAGCATGACTTTGGTAGAGGATTAATTGTGACTGGGGGGTGAGGGAGGGAGTGAGTCTTGATATTTTTAGCATAATGGTTTTCTGAAACTTCAGCCTTCAATGGGTTAGACTCTGTAGCCATCTGTACAGTATATTACTTAGCCACATGCAGTGTGGTATGGGTAAACACAGATCACCAGACCCAGGACCAGTGCTGTAAAATCTGCACTGGGCACAGCTTTTGCAAATATTGCTGATCCGGTGGAGCAGCAATAAAGTATTGCATTCAGAAAAGGTCTGATTTCTTCTTTGCTACCAAACAGCATAATAGTGTGTTAAAAATAGATTCCTCCGCTGAAGCCTCATTACTATGCTGCCTGTGTGTGTGTGTGTCTGTGTATAGGACGTTTTAGAGCACTGTTTTTCCTCTGGCTTGAGGAATTAATGGAGCCCACAGAAAGTTAACTCATTATCTTCTAGCAGTCAGAACTTTCTACATAAAAAGTTCCCCTAGGCCCCTCACAACACCTCATTAAGCCATTTGACATCACCATCCTAACAGCAGTCAGTGTGCTTCTTTGCAGGACATTGATAGCAGCAAGAGTCCCAGACTTGCCTTTTTCCAGATAATACACCAACTTCATTCTCAGTCAGGCAGTTCTGGGCTGGGCTACTGTTTATATTCTACTGAATCTTCTTAACTTGCAATTTGTGACTATAGGTGTTTACAACTGTAACCACATTTGCTTCACTTGCAAATACGTAGGCATTTGTGTGTCTAATTTCTGTTTGACTTACTGTAGGTTACACATAGAATCTGATAAGTTCATAACATGCTTTATTTTGATTCAATGAACTGATAAATAGGGATTTTGGTTTCTTTTACAATTCATTTCTCCTGATCATGGATATATTACAACAAACATTTCTCAACAAAATTTTTACAAATAAGGAGTTTAGCAGTAATGTAGTTGATATGGTGTAAAGATGCTCCTGGAAAATTACCTGGTTTTGGGGGTGGGGATTGCCACAAGTAGAATGGGACTTCACAGATGGGGAGCTCATAACAGCAGAAGTGGCATGTTGGCATTAAAAGCTTAGTGGTATGGATGTAGAAGCACCAGTATTTAAGCATGACTTTGGTAGAGGATTAATTGTGTGTGTGTGTGTGGGGAGTCTTGGTATTTTAAACATAATGATTTTCTAAAACTTCAGCCTTCATGGGTTAGACTTTGTAGCCATCTGTACAGTATATCACTAAGCCACATACAGTGGGGTATGGGTAAAACCCAGATAACCAGACCCAGGCCAGAGCTGTAAAATCTGTATTGGGCATTATCTTGTGCAAATATTGCTGATCCGTGTGCAGCAATAAAAGTTAAACTATGCAATACCTCAATAACACATCTACCCCAGTTTACATTTACCTGATGTCCATTTTAGGCCTTATATAGTAATATCTTCCTTCAAGAGAACAGCTTGTAATGAAATGTGTCGAATTTACATTGGCATTTGGGCATATGCACTTTTATATTATATGAGTTTTGTTTGTGAACTGTGTATCAGTCTCTAACAAAAACCAATTAAACACATCAAATGTCTTTAAAATCTTGTCTCAACATTATGTTTATCTTCCACCTTGTCACAACATACAGTTGTCTCAGCAATGTTTTCAGTTAGGGTACAGTACCTTCATGTACTGTATATGATGGCCTGGTTCTGTTGAGTTGATTGCTATAACAGTGCTTAGAATAAAATGCAAAACATATAGGTAATTGTAATACAGATGGTGGCATTATTTTTAATTATACAATGGCAAGGAAAAATGTAAGAAGCTGATTGGCTGCTGACCTATTGAAACAGTGATGTTATTACACAATAGCATCACTGTAGCTTTGGATTTGGATCATTCCTTGCATTTTCTTTTAAGAAATATTTTTCCACACTAATAAAAACATCCTTTAAAATGTATTTTTATTCTGTATATAACAACAAGCCGTTAGAATTAGAATAAGCATTTCAGGTGGTGTGTTGTCATGGAGTTCATCTCCTGGGTGGTGGAAACACTGCTTTGCCTCTCATGCTTCAACCCACCCCAGGAGTGACATTATTACATGATAACACACACCCTCGAGTGCCTTATTGCTTAAATATGCCCTTTCTTAATGTACTGTACTTTGATTCAGTTAGTGTATGCAACAGCCTTCATGTGAACACTCTGGGCTTCTCTTTGACTCCTGATGTCTATTTGCTTTAGCTATTGTATATTGTTTGAACAGCTTTGGTCTTCTTGATGTGGTGCCTGTGTGCCTAAACTATGTAATCTGTTGATCTACTGCTACCCGTGTATCTCCAGTGAATGGTTGTTATAACTGTCTGCTCTCCGAGCCATTGTTTTTTGACTTGTTAACTGTGCTGTCTGTATTAATTTTGACGAGATGCCTTTGTAAATGAGTCTCTGACTCAAAGGTTTGTAAATCTGATATTTTTTAAATAAATAAATGTTTATGTTTAAGCCCATGAAACACCCTTATCTAGTTCATGCATTCACAGTCGTAGTGGCTCTGCCAGATCTTGTTCTACTTGCTTGAGCCTTACTTGTTACAGTGCCTTTACATTTGCTGCCAAGTGATCTGAGTGACTTTATTTTTTCGTAACAAATTCATTTGTTCTGTCTTGTTTAAACCAATTTTACAACATTTTTGATTAAAAGTTTAGAATTGTTGGTAGCCATTTAACTAGTTTTAGTGGTCACAGCTCACCTTAGCTTTAGAAATAAATCTGATGTTAGAGTGCAGATGTGAGCGTGACCACCCAGCAGAGTTTGAATTTCATTCTGAATTCCATAATTAGCATAAAATTCTAATGCTCCAGGGCAGCTCATTCCAGGGGAATGATTGCACTTGTTAAATTTAGTGAGGGATCCTTTTGGAGGAAACATTAATGTGGTATTTTTTTATACCCCAGTTATTGGGGACAGTATTAAATACAGTACATGACCATTTACAAAGAGTTTCTGATTATTTTAATAATTTGATAGCTGTAGTAGTAAACTAATAACTCTATTTACAGCCTCCAGTATTAATAAAATATAGTTACTTTATACTGAAGAGACCTCCAAAATGTGGACGCCTCTTATGATTTTGTATTCCCTAGTTATATAAACTTAATACGATTGTCTTAGTTGTGGTATGTTACCATGGTTTCAAGTAATGATTTTATTGGCATATTGGCACATTTGTAACTCTGATTTAAACTGCATGCACATTTTACTAATTGAATGGGGTATTTAATCAATTTGTTTGTGTTCAGCTCCCCCTTGTGTTTGAGTGTTTATTTCACTCAACATAATCCATCTCAGCAGATTCTTAGTGAAATGGAGAAAAGATAAACTGGTCAAAGTATGTGATTTTTTCAAGGAACTCTTGTCAAGCTGATACCATCACAGATACCCCTAGTTGCAGAAGTATCCTGGGTCATGCCCACCTCATTGGGTACAGTCATGTTGGTCGGCAAACTGAGTGAAAAGGAAACTATAACTTTTGAGATGCAGTGTTAAAAGCTGATTTCACAAGTAAGCCCGACTCCCACTGCACTGCTCGTAGTCAGCATAATATGTGACCGTGGATGAATCCATACTGATGGAAGAAACACTTATCAGTAAGTGTGTTTCTGCTGATTGTATTCATTCCCAGTGACACACTGATCGCTCATCCTCCTCTGTAAGTACTGTGAAGCTGTTATATTTGGAGTCTTCTTCTGTTGGCGGCCTCAGATCTGATGGTTGGTGGCAGTATGGCACAAATTGAGTATAAGTGACTGCCTGGGTGACTTTTAATCCAAACATTCTGTTTGCTCCAGCGTGTGCACCAGTACTGAGCATAGTGTGGCTGTGAATGACTATCATTAGAAGAGGCACTAATGGTAAGTAACTTCTTATTGTATTAATCCTTTATTTCTTTTAGTGAGAAGCTAAATTAGAGTAGCATATTTTGTTTATATAGTACCCTATCCCTTGACTCAGGACACCTCTCTTTAAAAATAGATAACTACAAATACACATTTTATTAACAATCCATACTTAAAATTAGGACAGTTCACACTGCATTAATGACTGACAAGGTCAAACAGCAGGATATATAAAACCAAGGCATAAACTTAATTTCTCTGTCTGTAGATTTTTAATTTCTAATTCTCTGTCCATAGATAGAATTAGAAATAATTTTCTGGGTAGGCTAGACAGAACAGATAAGATTTAAGCCTCCACCAAGTGGCCTTTTCTCTGAGCTTGGGGCAGAGAGTTCCACAGGACCAGTGCTACCACTGCAAATGCTGATCTCTGGTGTATTTCAGTTGAGAATGTGGAACTCTTAGACACCTAGAGCGGGATATTCAGAAGGGTTGTGCATGGCGCAATACAGTTGCGCCATGCGCAACCCACTGATGCGCCTGGCGCGATATTCAAAGGGGGATTGAGCCTGGCACAAATCCCGATGCGCTGGAGCGCATCAGTAATGTATGTGGCGCAGGTGGGGGGGTGCCCATGCATACTCCGCACATCCCGATATTCAGCCCGGGATGTGCTGAGCCCATGCATGTGCAACCCCTACCCGCGCTGCACACAGATGAGCATCAAAAAAGGAACAACAGCTGGCCACACATAGGTGAGCTGCCGTATTGCAGGGCGCACACGGAGCCGCCGCCACAGGTGGTGGTCACCCAAGCCCGGTGGTACCTTCGCGGTGGCACCCCCTCATGCCCGATCGCAGGCATTTGTTATAATTAACAGTCCCATATCCCTGGTGGTCCAGTGGACCACTCGCAGCCCAATCGTGGGAATATGTAACAAAAAAAGAAAGGTCCAATATCCCTGGTGGTCCAGTGGACCGCTCCCAGCCTGATCACGGGCATATGTAATAAAAAAGAGAGGTCCAATATCCCTGGTGGTCCAGTGGACCATGTCCAGCCCGATCATGGCGCGTTCCAATCAGAACACACCAAGCCATCTCACTGCCTCACTGAGCCCCAGCACTTCCGTCCGCAGCAGGTGGCAGCTCCCAGTCGCCTACCGACTGACTGCGACAGTAATAGACGCTTCATTGTCCACAGTGTGTGGCCATCGGCGAGATCAGACAGACATACAGTTCAGATTGTGAATGGATCATTCACATATCTGGACTGTGTAGTACGGTACGTGTTCAGGCCATTGGCTTCCACGCCAGGACCAATTATGCATAACCCTACCATATGCAGTCAGGCAGTGGGGCGGTGGAAGCTGCCGCCTGCTGATGACCGGGGTGAGGGGTGCTGGGGTTCAGTGGGTGGGGGAGGGGGTACCACTGACCACCAGGATGGCTTGGTGTGTTCTGTTAGAAATGTACCGCTAATCGGGCTGGACGTGGTCCACTGGATCACCAGAGATTTTGGACCTCTTTTGTTATTACATATGCCCACGCTTGGCTGCGAGCAGTCCACTGGACCACCAGGATATAGGACATTATTGTTATACATATGCCAGCTTATCGGCTGCGAGCAGTCCACTGGACCACCAGGGATATAGGATGATTATTGTTATACAAATGCCCGTGATTGGCTGCGAGCGTCCACTGACCACCAGGGATATAGGATGATTATTTTTCACAAATGTGCGCGAGCGGTCCACTGGACCACCAGGGATATGAGACTTTTATAATGCAACATATGCCTGCGATAGGGCAGTGGGGCGCTTTGCCGCTTGTGCAGGGGGCGTTAGTCCCTGACGGCTGCAGCCTGGCAGGGCACCAGGCGCAAGTCGATGGGGATCGACGCACCTGCATGCAAATGGGGCCATAATGACATGCAAATGGCCCCATTTGCGCCTTGCATACATTATGGTCCATTTGCATGTACACTTTTGAATATCGCGGTTGTTGCACCTAGCGCAATGGAACTTGCGCTTGCACATCCCCCTGCTCCACTCTGGCCACTTGCGCTGGTGCAGTGCCACTGCGCTATGCGCACTGTGGGTGGCCAAGGTGCGATAGTCAACGATACTGTGCCATGGCGCAGCTCCGTTGAATATCACCCTGCAACGCCCCTGCACAGCCAAGTTGCGCTGCGTCCAGGCTTGCGCCACAGCGTGGTGCAGTCTGACTATCCCGTCCTTAGTCTCATCAGAGCTGTGGACATGACCAGGTGTATGCGAGAAAAGGAGTTCTCTCAGGTAGCCAGTCCCATACCATGTAGAGCCTTGTTGGTGAGCAGTATGTAATTAGGAGCTGAAGTTGCAGTGGAAGAATAGCATAAAGCAGAAGAGCTTTAAACTCAAACTAACCTCCGATAACAATTGAAAGATTGCAGTTCTTTCTAGTCAGTATCGCCTCCTCTAACATAGAGAAACTAGGATTTAGATTGCGGTTGTAATGTTCAGCTAAGTATTGCTATACTTTGTGATGTACACATGTAGAGCCAGATTTATGTTGGGTTTTTTTCTTTCATCAATATAGCACACAGGAGTCAGAAATTCAGTTGTTGCATGATGCTGTATACACCGCTGAGCTGGAGCAACAGCAGCAGGTGCTGACAAGGCTGATGAGTTTCCTGAGAGCTTCAACACTGAGGCCAGCAAGCTGAGACGACAGCCTTAAATATCAGAATGACCTAGATGAAGCTGAAGAAAGAGAATATGATCTGCAGTACAAACTGGAATGGTAGGCATCTTCATGATAATTAGCTGTGGCATACATATCTGTGAATGTGCACTGTAGCACTAAATACACTCTATAGCAGGTTGAATTCCATCTGGTATATTTCACGTAGTTTAACCTGCTGCACATATTCGCATCCAGTAGAATTAGCACACCGGGTTTACCAGTAAATACGGTTTTACTGTCAGACTGAGAGGGGAAAAAAACAAGCAGCAAAACTTGGTGAAGCAGGGAAAAAGACTTACTGAGGGACATTTAACGTGAATGCATCTCGCTACTGTTGCAGGGACAATGACTGTAATAACTGCTGTGAAAAATAACTGCTTTACTACAAACCCTACACATGCTAGAAAAACAAGTCCAAAGGAAGAACGCCGTGATGGCGGTACAGGGTCAGTGCGTAAAACACAAAAGGACAGCCAGCCCTTAACAAATGCAGCAAATCCAATACAATTAAAGACAAACACAGCCGTATAGTAGCTCAGGCTATGTTCGTTCTAATTGTAAATTGTGCACTGTGAGGACTGAATTTAAGCACGTGAAAGCACACTGCATCAGAAATCGAGACAGCAGTCCTTACACTTCTTTCTGGTTTATAGTCCTGAGTGCTTCACACTCTTATATTCATTACATGCTCGAAAACCCGTGGTTGGGAGTAACCTCGACGTTGAACAATGTCACTTTACTATACTGTTTGTTAAACATATTTGCAGGTGTTTCAAATTCCATGATGTTTACCGTTTATAAGCTGTCACGGGCTTATACTGTATTTTGGTGTTCTGGGGAAGGGGGTGGGGAATGAAGGCATAATGGCTCTTGACTGTGTACTCAGACTTAGGACAACGACTCTCATTGTCCTGTGTGAGATGTACAGTATCTTCCTCCGAGGTCAGTGATGTGTCAGTCTGTTGCTGTGGACTTCTGTGAAATATATGACTCTGTGGCTTCAGCTAGCCATGGACATCATTGCTAATTTTACTGAGGCAGCTTAGTTGGTTAAATATACTGAGCTTCTTGACTCACAGCTGGGTCCATGACTCAATGACTGTGTCGTGCTATATCTTGATTATTTTCACTTTCTGGTTATTTTTGTGGCTTTTCCGTAGCAAAACAGCGAAAATATATGGAACATGAATATAAGCATCTAATCTATTCTATTGGCTGTAGCTTTGATCTGCCTCCGAGAGCACATACTAACTTAAAAGTAAATCTGCTTCTGATACAGAGTAGTGGTGGCGTGTATGTGGAGTGAAGAGGGTCCCTATGTCCAAGAGGCCTTGTACTGTGTGAGCAAGAAGATGGCCTTGGACTGTATGAACAAGAGGCCATGGTGGGAAGAGAAGGGAGCAGCCCCAAGTGAGTCATGGCCAGGCGTGACAGCATCAGTAAACTAAGCAAGCCAGACAGTTGACCACCCAGGATGTCTTGTGTTGTTTTGTGAACAAAGTTTCAAATAAAGAAATTGTATTTAAACTTTAGAATTTTAGTGTGACTACTCAATTAATACTGGATGCTGAAAACAGATTCCAGTGCATAAATGACAGAGAAATTCCTCAAAAACTTCTTATTTGTGTAGTGAGAAATTTACTTCATAATTGGGTATTATTTACGCTATTGATCTCAGGTACATGAAAGGAAATGCTCAGGGAGGAGGGGAGTACTGTTTCATACTGTACAAGAGACTCAAGAAGGCCTTCATCTTCTTCAAACATATCTTGTTCCATAGACTTCCCCCTCCTCAGTCTTGAAAGCAGTAGGACCTCATGGGAAACTTAGAACTTCAGGGGTGTAGTCATTTGATAGAGTTGACCTGTATATTTCTTATTTTATTTTATCATATGTTTGTTGAACTGTATAATATTGTCAATAACTGTTGGTTCATTTTTTATTGCTGTGTAAGGTACATTGTCTTAGGAACGTTTTGGTCTATCAATTTTGTGCTAATTCATGCAAACAAAGTTTAATCACATATTTTCCTCAACATTGCTTCTTTTCTTCATACAGTTTGTGTTTTCCAGTTAATTTTATTATCTTTTATAGTTAATAAATTGATATTGAAATGGTGGTGGTTAATGTTGAAGGCCTCCATGTCTAAGGTTAATCGGATGACTTAATCTGATTAACTTTACCCTTGTTTTGCCTTGCCTGAAATGTCTTTAACTTGATACCCTGTTTTCTGGAATATATGTTGAAATCCCAAAATTCACAATGCCGACATTCGAAATACTGAGACCGACATCCCGACTCGCTGATTGCCTGATTGAGCGCCATCCCGACAAACAAAAGCCTAGAGCTGCACTTTTGCCATATTTGTAGGTGGGAGAGGGGCTCCACCCCACCGCACCCCCATAAAATAATGTAACCAATTCTGAATCCTGGCAAGCTGCAGAGTCTGACATTTGTTTGTCGGGATGGCGCTCATTCGGGCATTCGGTGAGTCAGGATGTCGATCTCGATATTTCTAACGTCGGCATTGTGAATGTCGGGATTTCATAGTGATACTGTTTTCTGTAGCACTCCACATTGTCTTTGGGGAATTTATAACTGCTAGGTAATGTGCACCCCTACTAGGGGAAATGGCACAGCCCAAAGCTTTAGAATGCTGGGCATATGAGGATTCCGATTAGTAGCAACTCTCCAGCTTATGCTAATGCCACACACAGGGGAACATCTACTGTATCAAGCCTTATCTGAAGAAACTTTAAGCTGTTTTAGTTTGGGGCTGCAATTCTGCATAGCAGGTTGGGGCTGCCTTGTGACAGGGAGCACCCCAAATTTAAATCGTGCCTGTTAAGCTGAGGCTTTCAAATTGAATAACTTGCTTTCTCCCATTTTCCAGTTCTTGGATTGGAGCTATGTAGGTGTTTTATCACATTTGGTTCTCCAATACAAAAACAAGGCCATAAGTAAGTGTTATTTCCTTTTTGTTTGTATTGTTTTTTTTAGTCTAGGGCTCTGGGGTTTCCATGAGTGCTATATGGGCATCAGTCCCTTAAACCCTTCCTTCCCTCAGTGTCTGGGCTTTTTTGTTATTATTTTGCCATTTATTCCTATTATCAGGGTATTAATTTTTACTTAGGCAATTGCCCCTGTAAATCTCTGTCTGCAGCACAGCCTTGGTGTTTATGCTAGCTGTTTTTTTAAACTACAGCTCTTCTCTGAGCTGTGGAGTCAAATTGGTGGTTTTATTCAGTGAGGCTTAGCCTCCATCAGCGGTTGGCGGGTTCTTCATCTCTCTCGCGCCCTCAGTTTTTTCCTGCTTCTCGGCTGATTGTTATTTCAGTTGGGCAAATGAGCCATCAACTCAGACTCTCTCAGCATGCCTTCATGTGCCTGTAGCGTGAGCGCATGCCCCCTTCCAATGTGCTGACATCATGCACAGCGTTGACATCGCACACGCACCTGTGAGAGAGTGTGCATGCGCCTGGGTACTTTTCCAGCTCTATAGACATGCGGCTCTCCTGCTTTGCTGCTTTTTACTTGTTTTTCTTTTTTTAAGAAGTTTCCATTTGGGGCATTCTGCTAGATCTGTGAGGTCACGTTGAGACACTGTTTTCCTGCTTCTATATAACCTCGCAGCATAAGGGAAGCTGTTCTTTTGTCAGAGCTATGTTAAGTTTTAACCAGCTATGTGAAATAGCTCATCAGGATGTTTTCTGAAACATCAAAAGGGGAGTAATCCTAACCTGCCATAAACCATGTTCTGTGATTCACTTATGAGAAAACAGGCTTTTTTATATCATTGGAATATTGCAGAGGCTGCAGATTTCAAAAGGGTAGTTAGCTGAAACATTTTGTCTTGTACAACTGCATGCTACTAATTAATTATGCAGGAATGAGAGTGGCCTCACAGCCATCATCATCACAGAGCTGTGACCTCACGAGCTGGATGGGACACTTTTCCCCCGATATTGTCAGGTTGCTAAGGGAACATTGATACTTCAGTGTTTGGACTTTCAAGACAGACACTTTGTTCTGGATTTCTAAGGACACTTTGTTCTGGACTCAAGAGAGACCACTTCTGCCAAGATTGGTAATTCAGGTGAACTCCTGCCAACTGATCACTAAGGTAGAATCAGCTAATCAGTTGCAGGTGCTTTAATTTGAAATTTTCCATTTCTTTCTCCGATTGTAACCTTTAAATGTATGTATGTCTCTTTTATGTACTGTATTTATTTTACTATTTTAAATTTTAGTAAACTTTGGTTTTCCTTAAAACCTGCTGAGACATTTTCTCATTTTGAGTGTGAATGGTGGAACAGTATTGATAATTCTGACACAACTGTCAAATTGCTTAGTGTGTCACCATATGCAGCCATGCTACAAGGATCTGTATAAAGATCCAGCAAAGTAAGAAAATACCCGAGTCTCAATTGAGTCAGCAGGGGGATTTGAACCAGGTTGGTTGTATGCCCATTGGGTCAAGTATTGCGCTGCTTTCCCCGAAGAGAGTGTGATATTTAGATCTGTTACCTGGGTGTGCTAGCTAAAAAGGGTTCATATTTAATCCCAGGACTCAAGACTGATAGTTTGCTCAGACTCAAAACAAACAGGAGGGTGTCCCTGTTTGTCCCCTGATCACGAATTGCACTTCAAGGCTGGGCACTTTGGGAGCAGAGGGCCTGACCCCCGGAGTGGATTTGTGACAATAATGATGAAGTTTCTTTCCATTTTACCTTTGTTAAACAGATGGACACCCTGGAACTTCCCCTCCAGGACAACAACGAACAAGAGATGGAGAAAGACTATGTAGAAATGATGGATCATTCTCCCTCAAAGAAATTGCTTTTGCGTCTACATAATACATTAAAAAGAGCAGCCTTTAAAATGCTGGAAATACCTTCATCTGCTTCAGGGGTGGACAGAAAAATTGAGAGGAAATACCAGCTTGGTAAACTGACTGCTGACTTTCTCTATACATATCCATACCACAAAGGGGTGGTTCAGGCAGCAGCCTGTGACAAAGGTAATGTGCCATTATCTGCTCAGCCTCCAGAAAAAGAGTGGAAAAAAAAAATTAGATTCCATTGGTAAGAAATCCTATACTACTGCTTCTTTGCTGTTATGCTTGTCTGCTTACATGGCATATGCAGCTAAATATCAGCGAGCTTTGTTGAAATCTATCCTGGCTATAGTGCAACATGGAGGAGGCACTATTCTCAGGGATTTCACTGAAACTGTATAACTGGCCATAGAAGCTGCTAAGTATCAGTTTCACATGGCCATAGATAATCACACAACCTTGAGGGTGATGGCGCAGGCCATTTATCTCAGGTGGTTTGTGTCATTAAGAACTACTAATCTCACTCAGGATACCCAA
Organism: Neoceratodus forsteri; assembly: GCA_016271365.2. Taxonomy (NCBI): domain Eukaryota; kingdom Metazoa; phylum Chordata; order Ceratodontiformes; family Ceratodontidae; genus Neoceratodus; species Neoceratodus forsteri. Next base: position 706,390,849 of record CM028131.1, on the reverse strand, counting down.
TTACAGGCTATGGATTTTCCTAGTGAGAAAAATTCCCTTTTCGGTAGTCAAACGGAGGCTTATATACTAACATACTATTTGCCAGCAGATTAGGCCTTACGGTCTATCGAGTCTGCTCGAACTTTAGATACTTAGTTGGGTGCCGAGACCCTCCCATCCCTTGTGCTCCAGAAACCCGTATCATCCATCCCCACCCCCCTGGGACAGGACATCATCTGATACATCCACTTTCTGTGTCTGTCCCATCCTCTCTTGAAGCCCTCCACTGTGGATCTCTGAACTAGCTCACCAGGCAGTGCATTCCAAGGGTCCACCACCTGCTCAGTGAAAACTCCTCCTTTTCCCCCTTACCTTCCACCTTCCAACTTCAGACCATGCCCTCTGGTGATACCTCCTGCTTTAGTCTAAAGATCCCTCCATGTTTACCCTATTTATTCCTTTGAGGTACCTGAAGACCTCAATCATGTCCCCCCTGTCTCTCCTCTCCTCCAGTGAAAACAGGCAGAGCTCCTTAAGTCTGTCCTCATACATCAAATCCCCTAGCCCTCGTATCATCTTTGTTGCCCTCCTCTGTACCCTCTCTAGGAGCTGTATGTCCCTCTTTAAGTGTGGTCTCCAGTACTGTACACAGTACTCGAGGTGTGGTCTAATCAGTCCATTGTACAGCGGCAGAATCACTTCCTTGCTCCTAGAGGTGATCCCCCTTACGATGCATCCCAACATCCTGTTTGCCTTGCTAGCCGCTCTCCTGCACTGCTCAGAGTTATTCATACATGCCATCCACCATGACCTCTAGGTCTTTTCCCCTATTGAGGCCTCTAGCGCCCTCCCGGGTGTACCTGTGTTTAGGGTTTCCACCAAGATGCAACACCTTACACTTGGTGATATTGAAATTTAATTTCCATGTGTGAGCCCAGCTTTCCAGGGTGTCCAGGTCCTTCAGAGGCCAACCTCCCTCTTCTCCCTCAACTACTGCTCCCATCTTGGAGTCATCCTGAAGAGACTCATTTCACACCTACACCCTCCCTGATGTCCGATATGTATGCATTAAACAGGATCGACCCAGGATCAGCCCTGCGGCAATTTCACCACCAACCTCTCTAGGGTTCGAGAGCTCCCAACAGACCACTACTCTCTGAGTGCGTCCAGCTAGCCAGTTTTCAATCCATCTGACCATCAAAGGGCCTACTCCTAACCCCATCTGTTTCTCCACCAGACCATTGTGGGGGACAGAGTCAAACGCCTTGCTGAAGTCCAAGAATAATACATCCACAGGCTTACCCCTGTCCAGTTCTGATGTTACCCATTCATAGAACTCCACAAGGTTGGTTTGACATGATCTACCTGGCACAAACCCATGTTGCCGACTATCCAGACCTCCCACCTCCTCCAAGTACACCCCCAATCGTTCCTTTAGTATACTCTCCATTAATTTTCCCACCACCGAGGTCAAACTGATGGGTCTATAGTTACCTGGTACTTCCCTCGACCCCCCTTTATGGATTGGTACCACATGTGCCTCTCGCCAATCCCTAGGTACCCTCCCTGTCTCAAGTGACCTGCTGAAAAGCTCCGCCAGGGGTGCAGCCAGTATGTCCGCCAATTCCCATAGTACTCTCGGATGAATGCCATCCGGCCCAGGAGATTTGTCTTTCTTTAGGGCCTTGAGGGCTAACCACACCTTTTTGGCAGAGATAGCATCATCCGTCCCCTCCACCTTACTGGCCTTTTTATCTTTACCCAGATGTGACACCCCTGGGGTACCTCTCTCTCCCTCTTGCTCCATTTTTGTTGCTCCTGAGTCCCACTTACTGATGTTTCTATCCCTTGGTGCCTTGCTTTGTAGATATCCCATCCCCTCCCTAGTGAACACAGAGGCAAAGTACTTGTTAAATACCTCTGCCTGGTCCTCGCCTCTTCCACCCACCTCCTTCTGATCTCAATCTGCTGAGATGGCCCTTAGTTTTTCTCCGCTCCCCAATGTACCGGAAGAACCCTTTTCCCCTCCATGTATCCCCTGTGCCAGCCTCTGCTCTTTACTGGACTTTGCTCCCTCACCATACGGGTGACTTTTCTAGATGCAAGCTGGTACATTTCCTTATCCCTATCCCTCTTGTTGTTTTATATTTTTGTAGGCCTTCTTTTTCTCTGACTGCTACCTGTACCTCACTGGACCACCAGCATGGTTTATGTGACCTTGCTCCTTCATGTTTCAACTTAGTGCAGATCCTGACTGCCTCATGAAGTCCCCATTTTATGACCTCCCATCTCCTTTCCACACTTGTCATTGAGGTAATCCCCATCAAGTGATCCTTGAGAATATTTCCCATGCCCATGAAGTCTGCCCCCTGAAGTCCAGTGTCCTAGATCTCAGCCCTCCCCATGCTTATTTGAAACCAGACAGTATTGTGGTCGCTCCCAGTCAGGGGTCTTGTACAACCATGTCCCTACCAGATCCTCATCTGCCAGAACCACATCCAGGACATGCCCTCCCTTGTGGGCTCCATCACATGCTGTGTTAAGAAAACATCCTGGAAGCCATCCAGCAGCCTCTGCTCCTTGGCCACCTTAGAGGACATGGTTCTCCAGTTTGTACCTGGCATATTAAGGTCCCCATCAACACCACTCCTTCCCTTTGTCCACACTGGGCAATGATGTTGTCCAGCAAACCATCCTCTAGAACCTCACTCATCCCGGGGGCCTATATGCTACACCTGCTTGACCGTATTTCCTGCTGAGGATCGAAGTGACCCATAAGGCCTCCAATGCTTCCTCTGGCCTCTTCTACCTAGCAATTTCTATGTCATCTCTAATGAACATAGCCACTCCACCCCTCTGCCCTCCTTTCTATCCTTCCTGAGCATAGTGTACCCCGCACGTTTAGGTCCCAGTCATGGTTTTGTTGTCCCAGCTTCCGTGACGCCGCCACATCCACCCCTCGAACAGCATGGCCTGGAACTCTGGCAACTTGTTTCCAAGCTCCTGGCATTTACTAACACCAACCCCACCCCTTATCCCTGATTCTCTTTGTCGAACCCCACCCAGATTCCTTATACTTCCATCCTTCCTCTGCTCCTCCTGAAACCTCCATCCCCAATCTGTTTCCTCTTGGCGAAGGCTACTCCTCATCTGGAGGAGAGGGCTTCTGGTCAGCCCCTCCCTTATCCCTTCCCCCCCTCACAAGTTTAAACCCCACCTTTCTTGTATGTAGTCAGCCATCCCCTGTTTAAGGACTTCCTTCCCTAATGGGGCAAGGTGAAACCTGTCCTTGGCATATAGTCCCTTATCCTCCCAAACTCCATTCCAGTTCCCTAACACCCCCAACCCACTCTCTTCGCCCCACTTCCTGAGCCAGTCATTAACCTCTGTGAGCTTCTATTTTTTTTCTCCACTGAGGCCTTTGGTACTGGCACATTCTAAAAGGAAATGTTGCATCCATTATCCCGACAGACTCTGGCAAGTTCTTGGAACCTTGCTTGGATTTCCAAATGCTATTTCCTTTAGATCATTAGTTCCCAAATGCACCAGGAAATCGGTTTCCCTCCACAATCTCAACCATTTCATACACCATGAACTTTGCTCTGTGCCGTGTCAGCCCAGAGATACACACTACCTTCACCTGGCTATGGCATCCATCCCCTGTCCTCCCACTGGATACCCCTAATCATCGAGTCTCCCATAACAGAACCTTAACACCACCATCATCCTTATGGTTACCTCCACTATGCCCGCTCAGCCCCCTTCCCCTTATTCATGATCTCAATCTTCGTGGGAGTCTTCCTGCCTTACTAGAGACCCCCTTGTCACCCTCCCCTTTCTGCCTCCCTTGCTATTTTGCCCACTTAACTCAAACTCCCTCTGAATAGGTATCCCCTTTAACCCTCTCTTATGAAAAGAATAGATGAGTACAAAGCTACCTATAAGAGTAACTCAGCCAAAGAGAAGCTCTCTACCTCCCAGGAACCTCAGAACAAGGGGGGCAGAGGAAGGGGTTATTTTCCTAGGGCATTCTATCCTATGCCAATGCCTATTGGTTTTTCTCAGATGAGAGTTTTTTTCAGGGGATGAGGTAGGAGAGCCCAGAGGAGGGCCACCTCCACTTCTGTGCCCTCTGCTCAAACAAGACAACAGTCCTCCCGACTCCTCTTTGGTCACCTCCCCTCTCCCATTCGGGGGCAGACTCTCCCACTACCTCCATCATTGGAAGCTCATCACCACAGTTGAGTGGGTGTTAGAGGTAGTGGATCAGGGCATATCTCTTTAGTTCTGAAAATTCCATTTCCTCCTAGGCCCCAAGCTCTCAAAACCTCTAACCCCAACAGAAAAACTGCTGTTGGAAACAGAGATGAAGAACCTTTTGGAAGTCAAAGCTAGGGAAAGAGTGCCCTTCCCTCAGTGGGGGGAAAGGTCTCTATTCCAGATACTTCCTTACTCTGAAGAAAAATGGGGAGTTGTGACCTATTCTGAACAGTTCCATGTGACAACAGCAAAAAAACCTGGTAAATTCAATAAAGGCTACCGGTAATTGTGTGATAATCATGATATTAACTGCCAGATAGGGCTGCCTACACATGAAAGGTAAAGTTATGGGTGAGCCTTTCAAAATACTCCGTGCATAGTGCTCTAGCATTACCTGTCCGGTAGTCTGTACACTGTTCCGGCATGGTCACGAAGATCCCCATCACCTGCCTTGCACCCACATCTGTAGCATCTGCGACATGATTATGTGTCTTCTTGACACACAATGGCATCCCCAGCAGTGTGGACCCTGGCACAGCACTGCAATCGATGGGACTCTACACAGTGCCAACAGACCTTCTCAGCTCGCTCCTTATCCTGCCAATATAGGATCTCGCCATACAGCAGCAGCCATTTTCCCTTCTGAGATACAAGGTATTCAACAGACATACTGCTTCTTGATTGACATCACTTAACATATAGATGTCTTGTATAGACATGGGGAGCTATGCCACCCACACACTCCATGGGGGGCCACGCCCCCAACTCCCCCCCGCTATTTCTAATTATCTAACTCTGAGGCGCAATGGAATGGAAGGGGTAGGCTATTGTTAGTGTTCGCCGTGATTTCAATCACCGTATATGTGCTGTTGCCCTCAAATACCGGTCGCCCTTTATTAGCAGTCTCCATTTTGGGAGTCGCCATCATTTAGTCACTCTTATTGTGTCACCCTTATGCCTTCACCGTTATCACGACTACCATTCTGTACCTAAGGTACCTGAACAAGCACCTGCTGAAACCAAAGTTCAAAATGGTAACCTTAAACCAGGTCATTCATTCTCTGAAGCAAGGTGACTGGCTAGTCTCCCTAGATCTGAAGGACACATATTTCTACATCCTAATCAGGCAGTCCCACAGAAAATTCCTCAGATTCAGGCTGCCTTCAGGCCATTACCAATTTGCAGCCATGCCATTTGGGCTAACTTCTGCTCCCAGGGTTTTCGCCAAGTGCCTGGCAGTGGTTCCAGCTCATCTTAGAAGACAAGGGATTTCTGTTTTTCCCTACCTAGATGATTGGCTAGTCGTGACCAACTCTCCTCAAGCAGCTGCAGAGGCCCTGAACCAGACAAAAGACACCCTGCAGTCTCAAGGCTTTATTATCCACAAAGACAAATCCCAGTTTCAGCCTGCCCAGCGTGCAATTCATAGGGCAGAGCTCAACACACTGCAGGAGAAGGCTTCTTCCTGCAGACAGAATTCAGAATTTTATCAGCCTGTTAAATTCCTTCATTCTAGGCCAGCTGAGGTCGGACAGACACTTCCTCAGACTGCTCAGTCACACGGCCTCTGTAACCGCAGTATTCCTGGTGCCAGATTCCAGATGAAGGAAATTCAGGATCATCACTGGTCTTAGAAAAGGATTCCTTTGCAAAGCTAGTGCCAGTCACAAGAACCCTTCTTCAGGCTCTAGACTGGTGGAAGGAAACAGAAAACCTTAGGGTAGGTGATTCTTTCAAGATTCAGCAACCTTCCCAGATCCTGACAACAGATGCCTCCCTTCTGGGTTGGGGTGCCCACCTAGGGAACTAGTCCATAAGTGGCACCTGGACACCCAGAGTCCACATACCACATCAACCTCCTTGAACTCAGCAATGTTCTTGGCCATCAAGGCTTTTGGCCCACAGCTCAGAGGACAGGCTGTTCAGATAAGAACAGACAATACCACTGCCATGTTCTATATCAACAAGTAAGGGGGCACAAGGTCAGCCAAACTCTGCAGAGAGGCAATGAGGATTTGGTTCTTGGCTTATTCCCTGTACATGTCTCTGTCGGTCATTCCATCTCCTGGGCAAGGACAACACTTTGGCAGATGCTGTAAGCCGCATCAGTCAGGGTCCTGCAGTGGACCCCTAAACAAGCAAGTCCTTGCCTGATCTTCAGAAGGTGGGGCTTCACTTCGGCCGGTGGCGCTGAGGGGTTGGAGGCGTTGGACGCCACACCCTCGCTCCACACTGGCGACTCCGGGTTCAGGGTCCCACACCCATTGGGTGGAGGTCCTGGGTGCACAGATGGCAGGAGTGGTGACGTAAGTCTGGGGTGGGGTGGAAGGGTCACGGATCCTGGCATGCGCGCGCACGTATGCATGTGTACGTCATGACCCCGAAGGGGGATGAAAATTGTAAATAGAAAAAAAAAAAAAAGGAAAGTGAGGGGTTTCAAACCTAGATCTATTTGTGTCCACCCTCAACCACCATCTACCACAGTACTGCTGCAGGTCCCCAGCACTAGGAAACATCCCAGAAGATGCTGTGACCCTGGAATGGGAAGGGAGGTTTCTGTATGCTTTTCCTTCCTTCCCTCTGATTTACAGTGTCCTTCTCAAGCTCAGGGCTCAGTCGGCCATCATGATTCAGGTGGCCCCGGATTGAGCGAGGCAACCCTGGTATTCTCTTCTCCTTGCTTTGTCAGACAAGAAGCCCATCAGACTGCCAGCAACCCACAGTCTCCTGAGTCTTCACAGGAGTAGCATACCCCAGCATCCAGTCTCTTCACCTCAAGGCCTGGTACCTGAAGAGTTAGAGTTTCCTGAATCCCAGTACTCTGAGCAAGTCCTGAAAATTCTGCAATGGCTAACAAACCTGAGCACTAGGAAGACTTATGCTTCCAAGTGTAAAGGTTCTGTCTGTTGGTGCAAGGATAGGACATAGAGCCCTTGTGGGCTACTGCTTTACCCTCCTGGATTACCTAGTTCACCTCCAGGCAGAAGGCCTTAAAGATTCGTCCTTGAAAGTGCATCTGGTGTATATCTCTGCTTATCTTTCCACTGAAAGGATAAATCTGTCATCTCACAGCCAATTTTCAAGAAGTTTTCAAAGATGTGCTGCACCTTCAACCTCCTCTGAGGGAACCTGTCCCTCCTTGGGACTTGAACCTCTGTATAGCCAAACTCATGGAGCCTCCTTTTGAGTCAATGGTCATAGCTGATCTCAAGTATGTAGCCTGGAAGACTGTTTTTCTGAAACATAGAAACATAGAAACATAGACTTTGACGGCAGATAAGGACCCCTTGGCCCACCCAGTCTGCCCATTTCCCTACCTATTGGATAAGCTGCAGATTCTAGTTAACCAACAGCCTACTTCCTGCAACCCCCCACCATAATTGCCTTATGTCTGTCCCATGCATGTTTGAATTCCTCCTCAGTTTGTCTGGTTCTGGTTGTCATCACCTCCGCCAGAAGGATTTCGGAGTTGCAGGCCCTTTGTACTGAGCCTAACTACATCATTACCCACAATGACAAAGTAGTGCTTAGGACAAACAGGAAATTTCTGCCCAAGGTGGTTTCTGAGTTCCACATTAACAACTCTGTCACCCTGCCAGTCCTTTTCACAGACAAGTCCACCCCAGGTGAACGCAGGCTACATAGTCTGATTGTGAAAAGATCTCTTACCTACTACTTACTGCATACTAAGCAGTTCAGGGAGTTCCATACTCGGCTCTTTCTCACCTATGGTGAGGTAGGCAGAGGGAGACCGGCTACCAAGAGAACCATTTCCTGCTGAATTGTCTCTTGCATCTAGTTCTGTAACAGCAGAGCTGGTAAACAACCTCTTTCAGGGCCTCAGGGCCCACTCAACTAGGGGCACTGCTGCCACAGTGGCAGCTGCAAGGGATGTCCCTTTGCTTGAAGTTTGCAAAGCAGCCACTTGGAAAACTTTACACACATTCACAAAGCACTACTGTTTGGATGTGCAGTCCAGATCTGTTGCCAGATTTGGCAGAGCGGTGCTACAGAGCCTATTTCCTAAGTAGGTTTCAATGCCCACCTCCCAGCTGTAATGCTTTGTAGTCTGCACCTGTCAATACATGTTGAAGAATTCCTGGGGTGAGAAGAAAAAATTACTCACCATAGTAAGTTGTTTCTTCCAAAGGTTCTTTAGCATTATTAACACTCCACCAACCTCCCTGGAAACCTGTCTGGGGATGGCTCTGCTATTGTGTCTTAGCCATATTTGTCTAGTTTCATTGTTTCTTTCATTGACTTGTTTCATAATAGTGGTGTGGAATTTGCAGGTGTTACATTAATAGTGTTTTTTTCTTCTGGGCAGTTTCTGTCCTCTTTTTCAGCATCAAAATAGTTCTGAGGTTCTTCAGGCTGACTGCAGGCAGCACTCCTCTTTCTCTCTCCCTCTCTCTCCTGATAGGCAAATATTCCTACTCATTTACATTGACTCCTCCTCTCCGGGGCAGCTGAATCCAGCTGGCATACTGCACCTGTCAATAATGCTGAAGAATCCCTTGAAAGAAACAACATTACTATGGTGAGTAATTTTTCTTGTTGCTGTTAGAAGACCTCGGGTCGGGGGGGTACACAGGCACATCCTGGTGTGTCGCAGTTAGATAGGGCAGCGGATACAGATGTGCAGGCAGACCCTGACCCTGACTATCTAGAGGGTCAGGGAAAAGATATTTGGGATCTTGAGGAAAATCCTGACCCTCTGAAGCTACTTTATGATGAGGAGGACTGCCCCTCTCAGGAGGAGGAAGAAGGAGTGGACAGAGCCAAAGAGGAAGGATTCCTATCCCTCCTGTTTGATACAAGTCCTTGTCCTTCCTGATAGCTGAGGCATGTAGGTCCTTACAGCTCAAGAAGGAGCAATCCATAGAGACAAGTAGATGTCAGTCCTATTCTTCCACATATTTTTCTGCTCCAAAGTGTTTCCTGAGCTTTATTCACTGTGACCAAATTGTGGAACAAGAATGAGCTGGTGTGAACAAAAGAAGGCCTTTGCCAAAGCCAAAAGCTTGGTGTTTTCCATTTTGGAGGAAACAATTTGCAGATGGAACCCCCCCACCCTCTGGCAGATAAGGCGGTGCATAATTCAGTTACGCACATCACAATCTGGCCTTCCTAGTGGCATTGGAGGTTGAGGCACTGGTCGCTACACCTTGCACCACACCAGTGACCCAGGTTCAGGAACGAGCCTGGGTCGATGGGTGTTGGCAGGGAGAGACAGGATAGAGTGTCCAGAGGACTGCTCTCCTCTTTTGGGGGGAGGGAGACTTGTCATCCCACTTGTTGATTGCCCTCTGGTGACAGCTGGAGGGCAGTACGAGACGGGAGGCACGTACCAACGTCCTTATGTCAGTAGAGGAGGTGGGATGGGAGGAAAGAGGAAAATATGGAGCCTGGCAGGTTCAATGATGGCCCCGCATCTCTGAGGGCTGCCCCGGTATCTGGATTGGGACTTTGGGAGAGGGGGAAAGCTGGCACTCTCTTCCCTGGCTCTGCCGCAGGGGGAAGTCTTCAGGGGATCTTCCAGGGGCAGGCTAAGTAGGGAACGTGTGGGACTGGAGAGTGAGTCCCTCCCCGATAAGGACTGCAGTCATTTGCCAGGGCTCCCAGGAGGATAAAAGCCTAAATAGAAGAAAAAAAAAAAAAAAGCACACCGCAATCCCTATTGAAGGATGTCATCATGGCACAGGTCAGAAAGGCATAGGAAGACCAGGAGCAGTTGTAAATTCACAAGTAATGTTATATTCTAGGGACATGGATATGTTGTTCATCCACACTCATTGGCAGTATCCTTGCCGCTTTAAATCTTGCCGGAAGGTCTTCAAGCTTGCTCCTCCCACCCACCCGGGTGGTATAACTCTCGGCTCCGCCCCATGACGCCAGATCTTCCTTACCGCTTGAAGCTCAGGTTCCCTCCTTAACGCCTGCGCTTGCGACTGGTTCCTATTTCTCCGCTTGCGGATTTAAAAATAATATTTTGCAAAAGACTTCAGTCCGATCCCTCACAAGGCAAGTGGACAAATCGACTCGATTTTCGAGATGCCCATGCGGGCAGAAGATGTCTCGGACGGATCCACACCCACGTGTCTACTGCTTAGGCCTTGAGCACGACCCGCAGGCTTCAGACTGTGCTCATCTTTCTCGCCTACGTCCTCGAAGACCGTGCTGCCCGATTGCAACTGGGCAGCCCCGAGAAGCGTGCTTTCCTCGTGAAGTCCAAGAGGCCCGTTACGTGCTGGGCAGCGGTTTCGGCGGATCAGCTCGAGCGGATGGTCGCCCCTCGAAGAGGAGGCGGCGCTGGCCGTGAGCCTTCCTCGGCCGCTGCATTTATCCCGCCTTCTGTTCTTCCTACACGGCTTCCTTTATGAGTTTTGGTCTGTCCCTCTCCACTAAAGGAGAAGGGCCTGTGTCTGCTGGACCTTATTCTCGGTCCAAAAGAGGGACAAGGGTAAGTCCCTCCGTCGACGCTCTTGGGAGCGGAAAGGTCCCTCTCCGGGCCGTCCGACCGTCGGCTTGGGTCGATCGCTGCCGCCACTGGCCTCACGGTTTCCCGCCAGGTCAGTTGACCGAGACTCCCACTGATGAAGCCGAGATTTTTCTCGACCCATTGGACGGGCTGTCGCCTTTAGCAGCCGCGATTCCTCTCTCCGGTTCCCCGGAGGAGTTGAGGATCCCGTGGGTCGCTGTGCCTCCGGTTCGGAGCCCTCGGATGGACCTTCCGAGCCGAAGGAGTGCGGTTCGGCCGACACCTCCCGCAGACCGCCCGAAATTCCGGGACTTCGGTTCTCGGACCTCTTCGCGGTCCAGCTGTTCCCACCCATAAGGCGGTCTCGTCTCGCATCATGTAAGCGGCGTCGCCGCTTGCCTCGGCCCTCCTCCTCGGATGAGGGGAGGTTTCCAGCGAATTACGCCCGACGGTACGAGGACCTTATGTTGCAACAGCCCTCCTGGCCGGAATAAGCCGACTCCGCGCCTTCCCCGCCATTATGGCTGTCACCGAACGGCCGACACAACCTCGACTTGTCCGAGGAGCTATACCCAGGCCGGGTTGTTCGGCCAAACCAGTTGCTCCACCGATTCCGTGGAACCTCCGCCTCACAGCCACCACTGGGGCTCCGACCAAGGATTCTCGGTCGGCTAAGGGTTTACCCCATCGGCTGTCAGTTACCCTCACTCCCGACCGACCTCGGCAGGTGAAGGTGGCTCAGGCCAGAGGCAGCTCTTCGAGGACTCTTCCGAGTCCGAAGATGATTCCTCCTTCTTCTCCAGCGACTGGACTTGGAGTCTTCAGGAGGTCAGTCAATGGACGATCAGCCCGCTCGTCCTTCCTAGGACTGCTTCGCTCATCTCGAGTCTACCGGATGGAGCTCGAACCCGCTTCCAAACGGGCCAGGTATCCCCTCACGGAGATTCTGGACCGAGGGATTCTCCGACGAGGCCTTTCGGTGGCCGAGGCCATAGTGGGTCCGGCACTGGAACTTTGGCAGCGCCCTGCTTCCTGCCCTGCGCTCGGCCAGGATGCCAGGAAGTATGGTCCCACCGTTCCTTGTCCGTTTTTCGGAACACCCTCTGCTGAGGGGTTGTTACCAGTCAGCCGCCCGCGCCGGCAACGCCAGGGATGTGGACAAACCTCCTGACAAGGAGTCCAAGAAATTGGACTATGTCGGGCGAAAAGTCTACGCTGCGTCCTCTCTCGGCCTTCGTCAGGCCAGTTCGGCCGTCCTCATGGCACATTTTTCTCATGCCCTGTTGGGCTCCCTGGATGAGGTCATCCTCATCTTCCCGCCGATCTGCAGACTACGGTTACAGGTGCGGGACCAGGGCAGGGCAGTGGCCAAACAGCAGCTCCAGACTGCTTTGGATGTAGGGACTCATGTGCCAGATCGGTGGCGGCCGCAGTGGCTATGCGTCGGAGGGCTTGGCTGAGGATATCCACCTTTACTTCGGATACCCAGCACAAGTTGGCGGATGTTCCCTTTTTGGGGACTGACCTCTTCGGCCCTGGGGTGGAAGGTCACCTGCAGAGGATCGAGAAGTCCAATGCCACCTTGGACTCGGTCTCTTCCGCTCAGAAGGACAAAGGCCGCAAACCACAGCCTAAGCCCTTTCGTCCTTCTGTGCCCCCGGCGCGCCCGGCCCAGCAACGTCAGGGCCAGCAGGCTCGGCCTTGGCATCCCAAACCCAAGCCGCCGGCTTCCTCTAACAGGAGGCAGGGAGGAAAGGGCCCAGGAGGTCCCTCGGCCGGTCCCTCCTCCAAGCCTGCCCAGTGACGGCTGGAGGGTGTCGCCCCATCCCGCTCACTCACTCCTGGGTCCCCGTGGGGACGGCTCCAGCACTCCTGTTCCGCCTGGTCCGCTGTTACCACGGACAGGTGGGTCTTGGAGGTGGTGGAAGAGGCCTGCCTCTGGAATTCGAGCAGGCACCACCTTCAGAGCCGCCGCCTCTGGGGCTTCTGGATCCCCAGCTCACTGGCTGCCTCGTCGAGCCGACATCGCCTCCTCCTCCAGAAGGAGGTGGTAAGAGAGGTGGTGGACCCTCCTTCAGACCCAGGGTTTGTGTCCAGGTACTTCCTGGTTCGAACGGACGGGGCTGGCGCCCATTCTCACCTACACTACCTAAACAAGTTCCTAAGGTCTCGAACCTTCAGGATGGTCACTCTGGCTCAGATAATACCATCCTTGGAACGCAGCGTGTGGTTCTGCTCTCTCTGACTTGCAGGACCGTTTTCCACGTCCCTATCCGTCCGTCTCACCAGAGAGTTCCTTCGCTCCGAGCGGAAGGATCTCTTCGAGTTCCAAGCCATGCCCTTCGCTTGTCTCCAGCTCCCAGGGTCTTCACCAAATGCATGGCAGTGGTGACAGCATTCTCTCGGGCGCCAGGGGTCCGGTGTACCTTACCTGGACGACTGGCTGATAGCAGCTCCTCCAGGAAGGAGGCGGAGTGGTCCAGAGATCTGGCCTCAGGTCTGCTCTCAACTGGGCCTCCTTATCAACGAGGCCAAGTCGGAACTCGAGCCGAAGCAGGTGATTTTATTCATCGGGGCGCAGCTCGACTCTCTTCGAGCCAGAGCGCGGCTCCCGGCGGACAGGGCCGAGGTTCTTTCCTCCTTTGCCCGATCATTTCTGGTTGGGCAATTGCGCCCTTCCCGGGACTTCCTGCGCCTCCTGGGTCTCATGGCGGCCTGTACCGGCGTGGTCCGTTGGGCCCGCTGGAACATGTGTCCCCTTCAGTGGGGACTGGCCAGCCAGTGGTCACAACGCTGCGATCCCTTGGACCAGCTTGTGTCGGTGACACAGGGGATGTGGAACGCTCTCCAGTGGTGGACCGTTCCAGATCATTTGCAGGAGGGCATCCCGTTCGTCCGCCCCGAGCCGACGGTCTCTCTGTCGACCGATGCCTCTCTGATGGGTTGGTGCCCATCTAGGGAACACCGGCTCATGGCCTCTGGTCCCATGGGAGTCCCGATGCCACATCAACCTGCTGGAGCTCCGGCGGTCCGCCTAGCTCTCACCGCCTTTGCTCCGTTCCTCCGGGGTCAAGTGGTCCGAGTCCAGGCGGACAATACCACGACCATGTACTATCTAAACCGCCCAGGGCGGGGCCCAGCTGCATGCTTCTATGCAAGGAAGCTCTCCGCATCTGGTCACTCGTGCGCAGCCTGGAGGCGGATCTCCTAGCCATTCACGTGGCAGGAGCCTCCAACACCCTGGCCGATGCCCTGAGCCGGATAGGGGCTGCATCCCACGAGTGGTCTCTCCTGCCGGAGGTAGTACAGCATCTGTTCTCCCTTTGGGGCACACCTCAGGTGGACCTGTTTGCCTCCATGGAGAACGCGAAGCTGAGTCTGTTCCATGCCCGCCCCCCTCAGCAGGGCTCGCTGCAGGGGGATGCCTTCTCGAGGCAATGGACCCCGGGCCTCTTTTAGCCTTTTCCCATTTCCCTTGATCCACAAGGTGCTTCTCAAGGCGAGGAGGGACAAGGCGCAGGTGATTCTGATAGCCCCAGACTGGCCTCGCCAGTTCTGGTACCCAGATCTCCTCAGTCTCAGCTCCAGGACTCGGCGGCAGCTTCCAGCTCGCCCGGACCTGCTCTCAGTCAATCAGGGGAAGGTGTTCCATCCGGACCTTCAATCCCTGCACCTGACGGCCTGGTTCCTGAGCGGCTAGAGTTCCAGGCTTTGGGTCTTTCCGACGAGGTCCTCAATGTAGTTGAGGCGTCCCGTAAGGAGTCGACCAGAAAATGCTATGCCTTCAAATGGAAAAGGTTTTCCATTTGGTGTCAGGCAAGGGCTTGGACCCTTCCTCCTGTTCCTTGGCAAGCATCTTGGACTATTTATGGTCCCTTTCTAGTCAAGGGCTTAGGTCGACGACCCTAAGGGTGCACCTGGCAGCCATCTCTGCTTACAGGCAGCGGGCCGGGAAGCAGTCGGTCAAGCGCGGAGAAGGTGGTCTGGGCGCTTTTTCAGGCCTTGATCACATTTCCCTCCAGTCGGGAACCCCCACCTCCGTGGATCTACTGCTGGTACTGGCAAAGCTCATGGGCAAGCCATTCGAACCTATGCACAGGTGTGCTCTCTCTCACCTGTCGTGGAAGACCGCCTTCTTGGTGGCTATCCGTCAGCCAGAAGGATGGGAGAGCTCAGGCGTCCCATCGAGTCTCCTTACCTGGTCTTCCACAGGACAAGGTTGTCCTGCGCCCCCACCCGAAATTCCTTCCGAAGGTGGTGTCGGAGTTTCACCTTAACCAGGTGTTGACTCTGCCGGTGTTCTACCCCAATCACACCTGAGGTCGAATATAGGCTCCATACTCTGGACCCTAGAAGGTTGCCGCTTTATATAAGGAGCGCACGGCTGAAATTCGGGAGAGGTTCGCCAGCTGTTTGTCACCTACGCTGAAGCCGCATCTGGCAGACCTGCAGCCAAGCGGACGATAAGCAGGTGGGTAACCTCCTGCATAGATCTCTGCTATAAGTTAGCGGGCATGGAGCCTCCCAGAGGATAAGAGCTCATTCTACCCGCCATACTGCTGCAACGGTGGCTGCTTCCAGGGACGCCCCTATCCAGGAAATCTGCAGGGCTGCTACCTGGAAGTCAGCAAACACCTTCATTACCCACTACCACATCGACCTTGAGTCACGCCGGATGCTGGTTTTGGGGCCTCGGTTCCTCCAGTCTCTCTCTTCCAAGTAAGTATATGGGTGTGCGTCTTGCCTCCTCCCTCCCGGAGAACTGCTAGGAGTCTGCCAATGAGTGTGGATGAACAACATATCCATGTCCCTAGAAATACAGGTTACTCACCGCAACAGGAGTTCTAGGAATGGTATGTTGTTCATCCACGACCACCGACCTCCGGCTCGACGCACAACCTGAGCTTCCAGCGGCCAGATCTGGCGCCATGGGGTGGAGCGAGTTATACCACCCGGTGGGTGGGAGGAGCAAGCTTGAAGACCTTCCGCAAGATTTAAAGCGGCAAGGATACTGCCAATGAGTGTGGATGAACAACATATACCATTCCTAGAACTCCTGTTACAGGTGAGTAACCTGTATTTATTATCAGTAAAGTAAAGTAAAAAATATATAAATTGTTTGGTATAACTATTTACAAAACAACACAAACAGAAAACAAAGTCCTTCATCAAAGGGTATCTCTAATTCCAAGATTCAGTCTCTGTCTCTCTCTCTCTCTCTCTCTCTCTCTCTCTATCTATCTCTCTAGGAAAAGTATTGCTGCTCTTTTAAAAGTCTTTGCCTTGGAACCCATTAGGGCATCCTGTTGCTCACAAAATGTTCTTGTTAGTTTTCTTTGCAAATAGAACAATGTCCCACGTGGCCCCTGCTAACAGCTCTGCAAAGAGTTTGCAAACAAGTCTGAGAGGAGCTCAAACTGCATCTCAGGTTAACCACCTAAATTCCAAATAGCTTTTTATATCATTTCAACAGTATAACTACTGTATCTACATTTTGAACCAAGGGATCCCAGTTTCACATACAGATTCACATATATTTTGTAACCGCAGATATGCAAGGGGGAATAAAAGACAGCAACAGCACATAAAGGTAGAGAGATAGCGATAGGCAGAGAATCTCAAGACCATCAGAGTGATCAGTTCCTAGGTCTCACGAGAACATTTGGTTGAGCAGCCAGACAGACAAGATACATAAAAGGCGAGGATAGAACAGATCCTTGTGATTAACTCTTTCTGCATAACAAATGGGATAGGGCCTTATTCAGCCCTGTCGCAAGGAGTCAGTGGCATTAATGGAGTCACATGACAAATGGGTAGATGCCATGTGTAGAAGGGATTTCACTTCCAAAGGAGCAAATCTTGGCACCTCCTGTGCCTCGTTTATTGTGACCAGGGCTTTGATTCTGTGGATTACCACCTGTCCAGCTTTGTTCCCCCTGATTCAGAGAGAGAGAGCATTTTACAATTGGTTGCCATGGCCTCCACCTTTCCAGCTGATTCTGCAGTGGAGAATTTGTGCATGTCAGCTCGCTCCGCTTATCATATTGTTTCTACTGTGTGAGGTGTATGGCTTAGACAGTTGCTGATCAGGCTTCAAAGAATAAGCTGTTTAATCTCCCTTTGAGGGGTTTGTTGTTCAGTTCTGGCCTGAATGATATTTTAAAGGATATCCAGGATAAGAAGGGCCACCTTCCAGTGTCAAAGCAACAATGTAATGCTGCCTCAACCCCAAGAGGTCAAGGAAGCGGTCGGTGCAGATAGTTTTGAGGAGGTTTTCATCCCTTTTGGAACTTTGGTAACTGGAGAAATAGAGGAGCCTACTTAGGTAACAAGGGCTACAGTAACAGAGGACCTTTGTCAGACACTGTTCTGAGGTCCAGGCCAAAAGCCTGGTGCCTCACAATGAAGGTACTCAGGGCTCATCTCTACCCTCCTTCCCTTGGTGGAGGATTGCACGATTTCTACTCAAGATGTGCCCCTATAACTTCAGATGCGTGGGCTCTGGAAATTACAGCCTTAGGCTATGCGATAGAATTTACAGTAATCCCCACAAGTAGGTGTTCTAGGGACGTGGATATGTTGTTCAATCCTCACTTACTGGCAGGTTCCTTGCCACTTTAAATCTTGCCAGAAGGTCTTCAAACTGGCTCCTCCCACCCACTCGGGTGGTAAAACTCTCGGCTCCGCCCCATGACCCCAGATCTTCCTTACCGCTTGGAAGCTCAGGTTCCCTCCTTAGCACTCTCATGCTTTAGGCCTGATCCACACTCTTCGTTAATCCAAACTTATTCTAAAATTTAAAAGACTTCGGTCTTCTTTTTCCCTCGCAGCTGTGATGGACAAATTGAGTCCTGGATTTCGTCGGTGCCCCCATGGGCAAAAGATGTCCCGGACTGACACGTACTCCACGTGTGTTTACTGCCTAGGACTCGGACAATTATGCAAATCCTTTTCGGCTTTGGTCTTGGAAAACCACGCTGCCCAACTGGTTTTGGGGCGCCCTGAAAAACGTTATCCTCCGGTTAAGTCGAAGGAGGCCCGTTGGGTGGTGTCCGTGGCTGCGGGCTCCGCAGACCAGCTGGAGCAGATGATCGCCCGCGAGGAGGAGGCGGCCCAGTCCACATCTTCATCTTCCTCGGTCGCGGCATTTATCCCGCTCTCCTTGGGCTCTTCTTATACAGCTTCTTTTAAGGAGCTTTGCCAATCCCTCCCCACCAAGGGAGAAGGACCATTGGGACATTCCAGTTGGTCCAAAAGAAGGACTCAAAGGTAAGTCCCACCGTCGACGCTCATGGGAGCAGGAGAGAGATCCCTTCACCGATAGTCGACTTTCGAGGCTTCACGGTGTCCCCGTCAGGTCAGCCAGCCGAGACACCCGTCGACGCAGTCGAGATTTTTCTAGATCCGTCGGACGGTTTGTCCACTGGAGAAGCCGACAATCCTACTTCACCGGTTCCCCCAGTGGAAACCGAGGACTTGCCTGTGCCTCCTCTGCCAGAGTCCTCGGTTAAGGTCCCTGAACCGAGGAGGAGCAGGTTTCCCCTGTCCCCTCTCTGACCCACCCTTGGAATCCCAGAAGGTCTCGGTCTTGGACCTCTTCCAGGTCCAGCCGGTCCCGCCGACATCGGCGGTCTCGGTCTTGGCACCATGAAAGTGGCGGGGCCGGCCATCCTCATCATCCTCTTCGGAAGATAGGCTCCAGCGCAAGTTGTGTCGGTGCTACAAGGATTTAATGTGGCAGCAGCTCTTATTGTCCAGGAATAAGTCGATTCCATCGCCTTCTCCAGCCATTAAGTGGCTGTCACCGGAACAGCCGAAACAACCCCTCGTAGTGGTCGAGGAGCTGAAACCGGCACCTGTTGTTAGGCCAAAACTGGCTGCACTGCCCACTGTGGTGGAACCTCCACCTCCACAACCGAAGACTGGGGCCCTGACCAAGGATTCTCGGTCGGGTCACGGTTTGCCCCATAGGTTGTCTGTCACCCTCAATCCTGATCGACCTCGGCATGTGGAGGGTGGCTCAGGTGCTCGGCAGCTGTTCGTAAACTCCTCGGAGTCTGATGACGACTCCTTGTTCTCCAGGCCGCTTGACCTGGAGTCCACTGGGGGTCAGTCAGTGGACGAGAGCCCATCCTCGTTCTTAGGAATGCTTTGACTTATCTCAGAGTCCACTGGGATGAAGCTCGAACCCATTTCAAAATGGCCCAAGTATCCCCTCACAGAGATACTGGACCGAAGGGATTCCCCACGGAGGCCTTTCCGGTGGCCGGAGCCATTGTTGGCCTGGACCTGGAGCTGTGGCAGCAGCCAGCATCTTGTCCAGCACCTTCGGCCAGGATGGCTCAGAAGTATGCAGTCCCTACAGGTTAACTCTCCGGTTTCTTGAAGCACCCTTCTGTGGAGGGGTTAGTGACCAACAGCATTTTTCGGCGTTCCGGTAACGCTCGGGATGTGAACAAACCACCCGATAAGGAGTCCAAGAAATTGGACTACTCAGGGCGGAAAGTATATGCTGCTTCCTCCCTAGGCCTTCTGCCAGGCTAGCTCGGCCGCTCTGCTGGCACACTTTTCACACGCCCTTTTGGGCTCCCTGGATGAAGTGATTCCTCATCTTCCGGCTGACCTTCAAATGATAGTCAAGCAGGTGCGGGATCAGGGAAGGGCGGTAGCCAAACAGCAGCTCCAAACTTCGTTGGACTTCGCTGATTCGTGTACCCGGTCAGTAGCGGCCACAGTGACCATGCGCTGCAGAGCTTGGCTGCGGATCTCCACCTTTACAGCAGATACCCAGCACAAGCTGGCAGACGTCCCCTTCCTGGGTACCGACTTGTTCGGACCTGGGTTGGAGGATCATCTCCAACGGATCGAGAAGTCCAACGCCACCTTGGACTCGATCACGTCGGCCCAGAAGGACAAAGGCCACCAGCAGCAGTGTAAGCCCTTTCATCCTTCAGCCCCTGCGGCACGTCCGGCCCAGCAACACCAGCATCAGGGCCAGCAGTCTCATACTTGGCACCCCAAAGCCAAGCCTGATGCTTCCTCCAGCAGGAAGCTGGGAGGGAAAGGTCCAGGCAGTTCCTTGGCCGGCCCTTCCTCCAAGCCTGCCCAGTGACAGGTTGCGGGGTGTCGCCCCCAACCTCGTCACTCCTCCTCGGTTCCCCATGGGGATGGCTCACCACTTCTTTCTGCCTGGTCCAATATCACCATGGACCGCTGGGTGTTGGAAGTGGTAGGCAGGGGTCTGCCTCTGGAATTCGAGCAGTCCCCCTCCTATCGAGCCGTCGCCCCATGGGGGCTACGGGTTCCGCAGCCTCTCTGTTGGCTCGTTGAGCTGACATTGCCCTGCTCCTCCAGAAGGAGGTGATCAGGGAGGTGGCGGACCCTCCTCCAGACCCAGGGTTTGTGTCCAGGTACTTCCTGGTCCCAAAACGGACGGGGGCTGGTGCCCCATCCTCTACCTACACGACCTGAACAAGTTCCTCAAGTCTCGCACCTTCAGGATGGTCACTCTGGTTCAGATCATTCCATCCTTGGAGACGTAGTGTGGTTTTGTTCTCCGGACCTTCAGGACGTGTTCTTTCATGTCCCAATCCGTCCGTCTCACTCAGCGATTCCTCTGCTTCAGGGCAGAGGGATCTCTTCTAGTTCTGGGCTATGCCCTTCGGCCTCTCTCCAGCTCCCAGGGTCTTCACCAAATGCATGGCAGTGGTGACAGCATTCCTGTGGCGCGAGGGTCTGGTGTACCCTTACCTGGACAACTGGCTGATTGCAGCCATCTCCAGGTTGGAGGTGAAAGGGTCCAGGGATCTGGCCCTCCAGGTCTGCTTTCAGATCGGCCTCCTCATCAACGAGGCCAAGCCTGAACTCGTGCCATTGCAGGTGATTCATTTCATTGGGGCAGAGCTCGACTGTCTTCGAGCCAGAGCACGGCTGCCTGCGGACAGGGCCAAGATCCTTTCCTCCTTTGCCCAATCATTTCTGGTTGGACAATTGCACCATGCCTGGGACTTCCTGCGCCTCCTGGGCCTCATGGCGGTCTGCACAGGCGTGGTCCATTGGGCCCGGCTGGCATATCGTCCCTTGCAATGGGGGCTGGTGCGCCAGTGGTCACAGTGCTCCAGTCCTCTGGACCAGCCATTGACAGTGATCCAGGAGATGTGGAACAGCCTCCAGTGGTGGCTCGCTCCAGCTCACCTGCAGGAGGGTATCCCGCTTTTTCTGCCCCGAGCTGATGTTCACTCTGACGACCGACGCCTCTCTGATGGGTTGGGGTGCCCATCTGGGGGAGCTCAGAGCCCACGGCCTCTGGTCCCCTCAGGAGTCTTGATGCCACATCAACCTGCTGGAGCTTTGAGCAGTCCGACTAGCCCTCACCGCCTTCGCTCCGTTTGTACGGGGTCAAGTGGTCCAGGTCCAGACGGGCAACACCACCACCACATACTACCTCAACCGACAAGGGGACACACTCTTGCCTCTGTGCAAGGAGGCTTCTGCACTTGGTCCTCGTGATCAGCCTGGAGGCGGATCTCCAACCATCCATGTGGCAAGAGCCCCCAACAGTCTGGCCAATGCCCTAAGCCGGATAGGCGCTGCATCTCACGAGTGGTCTCTCCTGCCGGAGATAGTACAAGACCTGTTTTCCCACTGGGGCACCCCTCAGGTGGACCTGTTTGCCTCCAGAGAGAATGTGAAGCTGAGACTGTTCCATGCCCACCCCCCTCAGCAGGGCTCACTGCAGGGGGATGCCTTCTCGAGGCTGTGGACCCCGGCCCTCTTCGACACCTTCCCTCCATTTCCTTTGATCCACAAGGTGCTTCTCAAGGCAAAGAGGACAGGCGCAGGTGATTCTGGTAGCCCCAGACTGGCCCCGCCAGTTCTGGTGTCCAGATCTCTTCAGCCTCAGCTCCAGGCTCCGGAGGCGGCTTCCAGCCCGCCTGGACCTGATTTCAGTCAACAAGGGGAAGGTACTCCACCTGGACCTTCAGTCCCTGCACTTGACAGCCTGGTTCCTGAGTGGCTAGAGTTCCAGGCCTTGGGTCTTTCCGACGAGGTCCTCAGTGTCGTTGAGGCATCCCGTAAGGAGTCGACCAGAAAGTGATACGCCTTCAAATGGAAGAGCTTCTCCATGTGGTGTCAGGGCAAGGGGTTGGACCCTTCCTCCTGTTCTTTGGCTAGCATTCTGTACTACTTGTGGTCCCTTTCTCAGCTAGGGCTTCAGTCGATGACCCTTAAGGTGCACCTGGCAGCCATCTCTGCTTACCGGGCGCGGGCCAGCAAACAGTCAGTGGTGCAGGAGAAGGTGGTCGGGTGCTTTTTCAAAGGCCTTGATCACATATCCCCTCCGGTGGAGAACCTCCACCTCCGTGGGATCTACTGCTGGTATTGGCTAGGCTCATGGGCAAGCCATTTGAACCGATGCACAGGTGCGATATCTCCCACCTGTCATGGAAGACCGCCTTCTTGGTGGCTATTACGTCAGCCAGGATGGGAGAGCTCCAGGCGCTTTCCATCGAGTCTCCTTATCTGCTTTTCCACAGGGACAAGGTTGTCCTACGTGCCCACCCGAAATTCCTTACGAAGGTGGTGTTGGATTTTCACCTTAACCAGGTATTGACTCTGCCGGTGTTCTACCCCAGTCACACCTCGGAGGCAGAATATATGCTCCATACTCTGGACCCTAGAAGAGCGCTCCCTTATTATAAGAAGCGGATGGCTGAAGGTCGGGGAGAGGTTCACTAGCTGTTTGTCACCTACGCTGAAGCCGCACCTGGCAGACCTGCAGCCAAGTGGATGATAGGCAGATGGGTCACCTCCTGCATAGATCTCTGCTACAGGTTGGCGGGCATGGAGCCTCCCAGAGGGATAAGAGCTTATTCTACCCGCCATACCGCTGCTTCGATGGCTGCTTCCAGGGATGTCCCTATCCAGGAAATCTGCAAGGCTGCTACCTGGAAGTCAGCACACACCTTCATTACCCACTACCACATCGACCTTGAGTCATGCCGGGATGCTGGTTTTGGGACCTCAGTTCTCCAGTCGTTATTTCCTAAGTAGGGGGTGCGCGCCTTGCCTCCCTCCTCCTGGAGAACTGCTAGGAGTCTGCCAATAAGTGTGGATTGAACAACAACAACATGTCCACGTCCCTAGAAATACAGGTTACTCACCTGTAACAGGAGTTCTAGGAGTGGTATATGTTGTTCATCCACACAACCCACCTGACATCCCCGGCTTCAATGCGCAACCTGGCTTCCAGTGGGCTAGATCTGGCATCATGGGGTGGAGCCGAGAGTTTTACCTCCTGGGTGGGTGGGAGGAGCCAGTTTGAAGACCTCCTGGCAAGATTTAAAGCGACAAGGAACCTGCCAGAAAGTGGGGATGAACAACATATACCACTCCTAGAATTCCTGTTACAGGTGAGTAACCTGTATTTTTCTGTTATCCCTGGTTCACAAGGACCCTGTAAAGAGACAAGTGGTGTCAGAGACCCTGAACCACTTCATTCGAATCAGGGTAATTGTGCTGGTTCCTCCAAGCGAGCAAGGCCAGGGATTCTACTCGATCTATTTCATAGTTCCCAAAAAGATGGGGGTGGAGTGAGGTTCAAGCCCATTCTGTATCTGAAGCATCTGAACAAGTTTGTGCACCACTTGACCTTCAAGATGGAGTCCCTGTGGTAAATGATAAGAGCTGTTCAGCTGGGGAATTTCCTAGCTTCCATAGATTTGACGGGTGCGTGCCTTTACATTCCCATCCATCAATCTCATCAGATGTATCTAAGGTGCTCGATACTGGGCCATCATTTCCAGTACAGGGCACTTCCTTTTGGCCTTGTAACAGCCCCCAGGGTCTTTTTGAAGGTGATTATAGTCCTGGTGGCTCAACTTTGACAAGGGGGCATCATGTCTATACTTATCTGGATGACCTGCTTATTCATGCAGCAACAGCGACCCTGGCAAGGAGGTCGGTGCTCCAGACTCTGGTGATGCTTTAGTCCCATGGCTGGGGGTGAATTGGAAGAAAAGCTCTCTCGAACCACTCTGACTCTGAAACACCTGAGGGTAGTATTCAAGACAGACCAGGGAAAGGTTTTCCTTTCATCTTCCCGAAAGGAGACTCTGTTGAAAGAAGTTCAGTGGCTCAGGACTTACTCATTAGCTTCACCTCTGCCTGCATCAAATCCTGGGCCTCATGATGGCAGCGATAGACCTGGTTCCGTTGGCTTACGTTTACATGCAGTCCCTACAGATAGAGTTGCTGTCAGCCTGGGATCCGACATCGGAGTTTTATCAGGCCAGGATTCCAGTCTCTCCCAGCTGTGGCACCCCTGAGTTGGTGGGTGAATGTGCAGAATCTGAGCAATGGGGTTCCCTTGGAGCTCCTTCCAGAGTTGATTCTGACAACAGATGCCAGCCTGCATGGTTGGGGGGGCAGTCTTGAACCAACTACCCACTCAGGGAACTTTGTCAGTTCAGGAACAGCATCTCCACATAAATGTTCTGGAGATAAGGGCAGTTAGCCTCACTCTTCGTCAATTTAAAAATCTGCTGCAGACAAAAGTGGTGAATATTAGGTCAGACAATGCTGTCACAGTGGTGTACCTAAACAGTCAAGGTGGCAAAAGAGCAGGGAGATGCTAAAAGAAGCCTTCGATCTGCTCCTGTGGGCCGAGGAGAATCTTCTCTCTCTCTGTCAGCAGTCCACTTGGCAGGGGAGTTGAACATACAGGTCTGTTGGCTAAGCCATGAAAATGTTTATCCAGGGAAGTGAATGTTGAACTCAGAAGTGTTCGACCTTCTGTCTAAAAGGTTCGGTCAGCCTCAGATCGATCTGTTCGTCTCCAGCCACAGTGCTGAGACTCCAAGGTTTTTCAGCCGTTACCGGTGTCCAGAGATGGAAGCAGTGAATGCCCAGAGTCAGGAGTGGAGCTTCAACAGGGCCTATGTTTTTCCTCGTCTGCCTCTACTCCCCAAGGGTCATAGCCAAAGTAAAGACACTGAAGAGGAAGTTTTCATTTAATAGCTCCGTAGTGGCCTAGAAGACCATGGTTCTGGGACTTAGTTGAACCTAGCTTGGTGAGTTCCATTTCTCCTTCCAGTAAAAGGGGACTTTCTCTCATAGGGCCCCATTTTGTACCCAAATCCAGGAGCGATGCAGCTCACAGCCTGGCTCCTGAAAGGGGACTCCTAAAACTAGATTTTTCTAAGAACATAGAAGCTCTGATTGCTGCCAGGAGAACATCCACTTCCGCAGCTTATGTTTGTGTATGGACCACCTTTTTAGCTTGGGCCAGGAAAATGGATCTCCAGCTTTCCAAGGCCTCAGTCTCACAGATCTTGGATTGTGCAGCAAGGAGTGGAGAAGGGTTTGGCCCTGAGTACCCTGAGAGGTCAGGTTCCAGCCCTTGGAGCTTCTTTGAGTATATCTTTAGGGAATAACAGAGAGGCTATTTGTTTCCTGTGTGCTGTTAGCAGGAGTCAGCCTATCTTCCGTTCCCTGGTTCCTTCATGGGATCTGAATCTGGTCCTGAATGCTCTCTCTGAAGAGCCTTTCACACCACTGTCATTAGTTCTGCTGGATGTGCTGTCTTACAAGGTGTGTTTTTTGATTGCTATGTACTCTGCCAGGAGGATTGGTGAGCTCCAGGCCTTGTCCCACAAAGAGACATACCTTGTAATGCATAAGGACAAGGTGGTGCTCAGAACAGTTCCTCCATCCTTCATCCCAAACTTGCCCATGGCTTTCCATGTGAACCAGGAAATATGTCTTCCATTTTTTTTGTCTGCAACCATCTCACCCAAAAGGAGTTGAACAAGTTGGATTTGCAGTGAGCCTAGGAGATACCTTAAATGGACATCTGAGTTCTAGAAATCAGATAGCTTGTTTGTCCTTTTGGAGCAGCCAAGCAGGGCCAGAAAGCCTCCAAGGCCACCCTAGCTGGGGGGTGGGGTGGGGGTGAGGCCTGTATTGCCAAGGCTTATGTCATAGAAGAAAAGAGGCCTCCAGCTCTCATTAAGGCTCACTCCACCAGGGCTGTGGCCACTTCCTGGAGGGAGGTGAAGCATATATTTTAGAGCTATGCAAGGCAGCTACGTAGTCCTCCTTCCACACCTTCACCAAGCACTACAAATTGGATATTCAAAGTTCTGCTGATGCAGTTTTTGGTCACAGAGTGTTGCAGGTGGCATTTCTCAAGTAAACTTCTTACTGTACATGTTTTGACTTATGGAATAATATTCTCCCCCCTCCTGATGTTTCTGGTTGCTGCTTATTAGAACCCAGTAGATTATGAATTCTCATTGACAATGTGGAGTGCTACAGAAGAAGAAATTTCTTTGTAATTTATTTTTTTAGCTCTTAGATTGTCAATGGGGCCCACCTAGAGCCTCCTGCCCGGAAGTATATCCGGTCGGGTCAGTGAGGATATCCATTGTTTGATTATAACCCTGTCTATAGGTGCCTGGGCATCCCTCTATTGTTTGTCTGTTGCGCTGCAATATTAAAAAAATGTCCATATGACTGCGATCACGCATCTTGAACAGGTTTAGTTTGAAACTAACCAAGGGTATCTCCTTTGGTGCAGGTAATGTTTTCAATGCATACAGATTTTGCTTGGCAGGTTTAATTATTACATTTTTCTTGTTTCAAGTTCAGTATTTGCAGATGGATCTTCTGTGGGAAGAGAAGTCCTCACTGGTTGTTTATCATTTCCACAAAGAGACCTGCTCTGAACGAAGTTCTTGGTGCGTGATGAAGTATTCTGGCTACTGGAAACCTTCTGACAGGGTAAAGCAGTTTTTCCTATATTCTGTTTATCAATATAGTTAGCTAATTGTGCACTTCTCATATGAAATAGATAATATGACAGTTATTTCTTGTTTTGAGGCACCAAAATGTAAAGGAGTGACTGGAGAATTGCTGCTGCTTGGAATCCTCATATGCTCAGCTTTCTAAAGCTTTGGGATGTGCCATTTCCCCTAGTAGAGGTGCACATTACCCAGTAGTTATAAATCTCCATTGACAGTGCAAGAGCTAACAGAAAAGGAAAGTACAGTAAATATGAAGTAACTTCTCCTTTCTCAAGTAATGGTGTTATAACAGGAGTCAAGATATTTAAGTACAGGAAGCATAGGTCTGATCTTGATATACTGGCCTTGTTCCAGGCTTAGTTAATCAAGCCCACCAGGGCTTCTCCTCTCCTTAAAAGGTCCATATCTAGCCTGCTGGTGCAGGAGCAGGGTGCCTATCTGCGATGCCGGCGACCCAGGTTTGGAAACGGATCCAGGTCATCAGAGGGCCGGCCGGGGGAGAAGGATTGAGCATCCGATGACTGCTGTCCTTCTCCAGAGGGGAGGGGGGTGTAGAGCATTCGGCACAATACGGATACCTAACGGAGGCTGGGTGTACCGATTATGCCAGTGCCAAGTTGCATGGGGGTGGGGCAGACACTGGATGTCATTGCATGTCCCCGCCCTAACTCACCAGGGAAAAATGCTGCTGCTGGCCGCCCCAGATGAAGCCTGCCTTGGCTTCAGTTAGCTTCTGGGCCAGCCCTCCAACCTATCCCATCGCCTGCATGCACTGTAAGTAAGTAAGTAAATGTATTTCTTTTCAAGCGCCTTCCCAAGCTCAGGGTGCTTTACAATACTTCAAAAACACTTTAAAACACACTACACAAGACAATAAATACAGCAGTCATAGATAACACCCACTTATTACGTCCCAGCAAATGCTTGGGTAAAAGGAAAGTCTTTAGCTGTTTTTAAAACTTTCCACAGTCAGGCAATGTCATATCTGGCAGGTAGAGAATTCCACAGGGTCGGTGCCATAAGGAAAAGATCTACCTCAAGCGTCTTTAAACGTACCTGGGTATCTCTAGCAATCCCTCGTCAGAGGAGTGAAGAAAGCAGATAGGACAGTAAGGCACCAAGAGCTCTTTCAGGTAGTGAGGTCCCAAATCATGTAGGGCCTAAAGGTCCAAGGACTCTTTGAAGGTGATCCGCCACTGTATTGGCAGCCAGTGCAGATCACTGCAGTACAGGTGTCATATGGCTAGATCTTGAAACTCCCATCAACAACCTGGTCGTCGCTTCTGCACAAGCTGCAAGCGACAGATATCCACCCCGGCAGCCCTAGATAGAGGGCATTGCAGTAATCAAAATGGCTGGTGATAAAGGTGTGGACCAGTGTGGGAAGATCTTCAAGTGGGACCAAGTGTTTCACCCGGGCAATGTTCATCAGATGGAAAAAGGCAGATTTGACTACGGCCGACACCTGCGCCTTCATAGTCAGGCCTTCATCAAATATCACGCCTAGGTTACGCACTTGGCCAGAGGCCAGAAGCGGGGCTCCCCCAAGATAAAGGCTTGAGGGTTTCCCAGCCCAGACTCCTATTGTCCTCCCTCCAGGGTCCACAACCAATACCTCGGTTTTCTCTGAGTCCAACCTAAGCCAACTAGCGCTCATCCAATCCTGAATCTACATCAGGCAGTTATTAAACACTGTGATGGAATCAGACTCCCTTTCAGGCATAAAAGATGGGTAGAACTGAAAATCATCAGCATAACAATGAAACCTCAGCCCATACCGCCTTATAATGTCCCCCAATGGAAGCATATACACTGCAAATAACATAGGGGACAGCACTGACCCCTGCAGTACCCCACAGGGCAGCCAATGAGGGGCAGAGGTGTAAATTCCGGACACCACTCTCTGAGATTTGCCCTCCAGAAAAGATCGAAACCAACTGTGGACTGCTCCCCTCAGACCACAGAAAAACCGCAGGCAGTCGAGCAGTACCCCATGATCCATGGTGTCAAATGCTGTTGAGAGATCCAGGAGAACCAAGATGGAATGGGTCCTCTAATCTTTTGCCATCAGGAGATCATTCAATACCCGAACAAGAGACATTTCTGTACTATGCCTTTTCCTGAAGCCAGATTGGAGAGGGTCATAGATATTGTGGCTGGACAAATGATCTTCCAGTTGCAGAGCGACCACCTTCTCAATAACCTTCCCTACAAAGAGGAGGTTAGAGACCGGTCTGTAATTTGCTGGGCTGTCGGGGTCAAGAGAGGTTTTTTTCAAAAGGGGGCGTAATACCACCTCCTTTAAGGGATCCGGGAAGATCCCTCTCTCTAATGACACCACCACTATCCCAGCCAGGACTGGGCCGATAACATCTACACACCCCACCACCAGGTGAGTAGGGCCTGGATCCAACTTACAGTAGGTAGGTCGCAGAGTCTGGATGATCCTCACTATATCTATTACTGCTGGTAGGCTAAAGGTGGACCAGGACAGCTGGGCATTAATACCACCCGATTGACTAGTGCAAGGTCCAGTGGAAGGGCCCTGGCGGATCTCATTGCTGATGGTGGATACCTTGTCAGCAAAGGATTTCACAAATTCCTCACACTGTACCTGTGATAATGCTCTGCCAGTCTGAAGATAGACTGGATTGCACAGTCTGTCCACAGTCCAGAAGACCTGGGATGGTCTGTTCTTTGTTGCAGCAATTTCCCTGGACAGGAACTCTGCCTTCTTATGGGAAATTGCTGATTGTTAGAGCTTATAATGTTCTAACATTTCAAGTCTATCCACCTCCAGTTGAGTTTTCTGCCAGCATCTTTCCAATCTTCGTCCCTTCCTCTTCAACTCACAGACCTCCCCATCAAACCAGGGAACCCCCAAGTGAAGTAACGAGGGCGAACTCGAATTGAGCGATGACATCCAGGGCCTCAGCTACAGCCCTATTATAAGTTAGGACCAAAGGCCCTGGATCCATGCTATCCCTTGGAAGACCCGAGAAGTCCAGCTCCATCATTAGGCCTTCTGAGGTGACCCCTCTTAAAGGATGGAACTGTACTAACTCCCTAGGGGCAGGCCTATTTCGGGGGGCCGCAAATCTAAACCTCAGGGCATGATGGTCAGACCATCCGACTGGCTCCACCTCCACATTGGATATCTCCATCCCTAGATGGAACACCAAGTCCAGTGTGTGCCCCCGCTCATGGGTTGCAGAGGTAATAACCCATGACAGGCCCAATGAATCCATCAGTTGGAGGAGGTTTTGACCAAATGGCGAGAGTTCATCGTCGACCCAGGCATTGAAATCTCCCAGAATTAACCATCTGGGAGACTCCAATAACATATTGGCGATGAAGTCCGCAACCTCCTTCAGGAACTCCTCCCATCCCTTGGTGATGGTAGATGAGAAGGGTCCTGTAGCCTGCACCCACTATGCACTCAAAGGAGTTGGTATCACCAACTGGCACCTCCCTGAGATCCAGATCTTGTCTCAAAACACACTGCAACCCCCGCCCTCTGGTCCACTCTTGGGTGGTGAATCACTGAGAACCCAGCCGGAACAGCAGAGCCAAAACAGGACCAGCATTTCCATCTAGCCTGGTCTTGGTGATGCAAGCCAAGTTGACAGAGGAAATGAGATCTGCAATCACTGCGGTCTTGTTCCCAATCAACCTGGCATTGCTTAACACCACCCGAAAGGGACGGGAATCCAAGGGTGATCCCACTTCCTTCCTGACACACTCCAAGTCAGTGCCCTTGGGTATGGGGACTAGGCAAGGAGAACCTTGCTGCAGTACCCATTTCTCCCCAGGGCATCTCCTGGCCCTCACTGCTCATATCTATCCACTTCTCTCCCATCCCCACCAAGAGTTCCAGGATCCCCGTCTCTTACTACACTTTGATCTCACAATGCCAAGATTTTGACATCTAGCATAAACTTCCCCCATAAGTGGGGGTAGTTCAAAGGAACGGAGATCCCTAAGTCTTGAGGGGGAGTACTGCCTGACTGCCTCACTTATACCCCAACACATATTTTCAACCCTTTAATAATTCAAGACCATTCACCCCCATACAAACAAAACCCTCCCCTTCCCTAACTTAAACAACCCTTAAAAAGAAAAAGAAAATACCCCCCTTAAAATAATACTAAAACAACACAATGCAGAAATAATCAATCAAAGGAAGAGAAAACTCATTCACAAAGTCCAGATTTGCAGTCCAGAATTGCAGTCCAATCGATTATTCCAACCATATGTGGAAGTCCATTTGAGCTCTACATCTAATGAAGAATCAGTTACTTAAATGATTTTAGACTGAGTCATACCATATTTGTAGTAAGTTCCTTGGAGCCTCACCTCCAATGGAAAATTAAACTCGATATTAGTTTTAGCTGAGCCAGACTCTCACATGGCTACAGTAATAAACAGAAGAGAAACAAACAATAAATATTCTTACTGTCCAGCAAAATGCTTCAAATTGGAAAGTTCTCACCAATGATTTGGCTAGTTTCAGATCTTTTTCCTCCCAATAGTCTTGACCTTGTCCACAGAGTAACTTCAAATATTAAGTTCTTTCAAGGTCCTGGCACATCAACGGATAGGGCTCAATAGGAATCATGAAAGGGTTCACAAATGCACAAGCAGGAGACGACCTTCCCCCACTGAACCCTCTGTTTCGGCTCCTGGCCTAGGATCAACTCTCCAGAAGACCCCCCGGAACACCTAGAGACACCGAGCAAGCGCCATACACCCTCCAACAGATTGAGCCCCGGTATCTCCTACCTGGACCCGGCAGTAGCAGCCAACTCCCCCACAGTACCGACAGGTTCACACCATCCTAATCCACTCACCACCTTCACAGACCACGAAAAGGAAGGGAAACAGATGAAAACACTCCCTCGGTCCCTTTGCCAGGAAGTCCAATGGTTCTCCACACGGTCCAACCGCCAGTGTGAATCAGTCCACTCGAAAAGTTCATTCCTGCGGCATCCTCGGAACCTCTCCTTACAACTCCATTCTCTCAGGGCATCAAAGTCTCAAGCGGGCAGTAAGCAGGTATAGCATATACAAATACCGCATATGCACTGTATTGTATCCGTTCTGCTTTAAAATGATCTAAAATATATTATGTCCGTTCTGATTTCTGACATTTAACTTTACCAGGCATTACAAGGACTGCAGACTGGTGCCTAATTGCAAATCACTAGTCGTTATTCCCGCACCACGTTTGTAACTCACTAACTCACTTACTTAACCCTAACTAACTAGCATTACTGCACTACCCCTCACAAGTAGAATAATTAAAACAAATCCACTCATAAAATAAAGTAAAATAAATAATTTATAACGCTATATACCGCTATCGGTGACCACTAACGATGTAAAAGCTGGCCCAGCGTGTCCACCATCTTAAGACCAGTCCTGTATACTAAGTCCCAAAGTAGGGATCTGGTGCTGCAACTCATCCTGGGGGTAGGCTAGGGGTAATGGAGGGTCTCGCCAATCTAAGAGTGAAGCCGGGGTCCATGACTGGGTAGAGGTAATGGGCGTCCTGGCAGTGGAAGAAAAGTATAATAAAAAAAAAAAGGTCCATATCATCCCAATACGTAAGTCACAGGTGACTGTTGAGAGCTGTAACATCCCATAAATCTGCTACTTGTGACACTGACTCCCAACAAGGTTGCGGTTGAGGACCAAGAGTCTGAGACCCTTCTTTCTCATTACAATTTGTGACTCAACTGTAGGAAAATGACAGGGGACAAAGTCAGCAAGCACAAGAAAAGGAGATATTGGTTTTCTTCCTCCATGTCAGGATCCTCTGGCTCAGATGCAAAGTCAGACCCTGGCCATTTAAATAGAGAAGAAAATGGCTAGAGAGTGATGCAATCATCACCTCTTAACACTCCTGCCCTTTCTTACCAACCTCCTTAGTTTATACAGCCTGCCTCCTTCTCCGCCTTTACTCTTAACTCCTGACATCATGGGAATTGTAATTGACTTCTGTTTTGTAATTCCAACATCTGTGTTTTCATTAGCCATCCTGTTGCTAATTTGATGCAACTTGACATTATTCCCAGCAGTAAGGCTCTTTTCACTTTCACCCCTTCACTTACCTACAGGTGGAACAACTACTGTCTAACTTGGATACTAAGAAAGGTGCACTGGTTGATAACATTGAACCATTGTTTTAAAACCAGGCTACTCTATCCTTATGGCTCCTATTACTCATCTTTTAATCGTACCAAACATGCAGTGAGATCTCCTCGCTCTGGAAAACGGCCCATATAATTCGCCTTTTCAAATCTGGTAACAGAGCTGCAGTACAGGCCCATTTTCATTCTTTCAGTCCTGGCTAAGTTATTTGAAAACTTAGTAGATGACCAGCTCCATGAGTATCTAAATAAATTCAGCATCATTACTCCGGAGCCAAACACAGTACTTCTACTGCTTTGGTGAAGGTCACAAATGACTGGCCTACATCGATGCATCAGAAACTTACGAGTGTGGTTATTTTCCTTGATCTCAGCAAAGCTTTTGACACCATGGACTATGATAGTCTATTAAATTAACTTGCTAACCTCTTCCCTCAACCACGGGCCACCAAGTCTGCCACCCTTACCTGACAGGAAGTCAGGGAGGAGAGACAGTTGGACTGTGGTGGACTCTGGAAGGGTGGAGTAGGGGTCTGAAGCACATTCCACAACTGGTACCACTATGTAATTCCTATGCTGCTTTGGTGAGACAGGGCTGCTGGTAGTAGGAACCTGTGGTAGTGACCAGGGAGGATGTTGGGGTCTTCTGTAGTGGACACCCCAAGGATGGTAGTAGACCCCATTGGAGGAAGAAGCAACTTCTGGTAGGGCTCAGTTGTGAGGGGAATAGATTTGAGACCAGGAAGGGGTGAAGGAGGTTAGGTGCCTACATGTCAGCACAGCATGGAGGGATGGGAAGTGGATCCTGAGGATCACTAAGGCAGCAGGTTGGGAGGAGAGCTGGATGTCATTCTCCACTTGGGGACTAATGACCTGGAAGGGATGGGGTTGGAATAGTGCAGGGGAGTTTAAGGAACTGGGGAGGGTCTTTGACAGGTAGCACACTCAGTGACTTTCACTGAGATGCTGCCTGTCTACAAGCAAGGGAGGGGAGGGAGAGGATTGCCACATCAGGAGCTTCAACTCAAAAGAAATGGTGCAGAGAGTAGGGTTTGGCAGAGGGATAACCGCCTGGGAGGAAACCGAGTCCGAGATGGAGTTTAAATGTTACTTTGATGAACATTTAGCTAGCCTAGTGGGTGGCGGAAGGATTCAGGGAGGCAGAAACTGCTGCTCAACAGGCTGAAGTAGGGAGGAGAGAGAGAGAACCCGAGGGGAGAAGAATCCCCCAGGGTACAAATTAATAAAGGAATCAGCATTGTAGAAATGAAAGGCAATGGGAATGGCAGCATTAAAAAGAGAGGTGGAAGAAGGAAGGATAAAAAGGGAACTGGGGGAACAAGCAGAGTGGTAACAAAATCTGAAAGGCCATGTGTGCGAATACTGGAAGTCTAGGAGAAAAGATTCTGGACATAGAGGCCATCATGGCAGAGCTGACCTGAATATTGTGACCATTACTGACTCATGGTGCACTGAAACCATGACTGGGGCATGGTCATACAAGGCTATACTCTGTTCAGGAAGGGCAAGGTTGGAAGGAAAGGAGTGTGTGTGGTGCTTTATGTGAGGAAAAGCATAAATGCAATGGAGATACAGGGAACACGGGGTGGCAGAGGTACTATGGGTCACCCTGGAGAAGGAAACAGAGTCACTATTCACACTGGCATGATCAACAGACTTCTAGCACAGGTGGAGGAATTAGATAAGATACTGGTGGAAGCCACTGGCAAGATGGCAGAAAAGTGGAAGGTGCTGCTGGGGGACTTCAGTCTGCTGAATGGAGGTTGGAGCCTCCAGATGCAATTTCAGCTAGAAGCAGAGGCGTCCCAGACTCCCTGCAGGAGATGTTTCTCAAGCAACTAGTCAGCGAATCAATTCATGATGGGGCAGTAGTACTGGGCCTGGTACTCACTAACAGGGACAGTGTTGCAGATGTCAAGGTGGGAGGCCACCTGAGAACCAGTGATCGCACAGTGTTATTTATTATATGTACAGCTGTGGAGGTGTATTGGGAAACAGAGAGGAGGGAAAGCAGTAAGGAACTTGAAGGCATAAACTGAAGAGAAAATAGCCCAGGTAGTAATGAAAGGGAACAAGCCATTTTTTAGGTGTGTAAGTGAAAAGAGGAAAACCGGGATGGATTGTAAGGTTAAAAAGGAAGGGGAGGACTGTGCAGAGGGGGACCAGGAAAAGGCAGACATCCTGAACAAATACTTTTGTTCAGAGTTAAGAGAGAAAGGAGAAGGGGAGGGGCCATAAAAAAGTAACAGGAGCTTTGGAGGGAGCGAGGTGGACAATAGTCCATTTTTGGAGGAGCGAGTCCTAAAGGGACTTGGTTATCTCAAAGTGGACAAAGCAATGGGGCCAGACTGGATGCATCCAAGGATATTGAGCGAGCTCAGGTAAGTACTGGCTGCACCTCTGATAGTCCTATTTAACAGTTCACTGCAAATAGAAGTGGTTCTGGAGGACTGGAAGAGGGCAGATGTTGGGACTCCCTAATCTGAAAATGGATGAAGCAGTGGGGCTATCATTGAGGCACAGGTCAGGAAGCATAGGCAAACCAGGAGAAGTTACAAAATTCACAAGTAGTGTTTTATTATTAACAGCAATAAAATAAAAAAATGAAGTTGTACAGCATAGAGCTTCACAAAGGCAGAACAAAAAAAAAAACCTTCATCTGAGAGCCTCTATTCAATTTAAATCTCATTCTCTCTCACTCCTAACAAGACATTGCTCCCTTTATATGACATGTCCTTGCCTGGCAATTTAACCTCTTCATCCTGTTCTTATAAGTTTCATCTTTTGTTTTTCACAAAATGCAGCGATGCTTTTCTACATTGACCTTCCTGTGATCAGCCTGAAGAATACATTAGTCTTTCTAACAGGTGCAGCCAATTAAGCAGGCCAGTCCCAGGGCTGATTTCTTGTTAATAATTCTGCAAACGAGCTTGTGGAGGTCAAAATATACCTAATTGTTAATCCCTTGTATTACAGATTGCCATTTTAAAAGAAATCCAAATAATTGTCTGCATTCATCTCAGCAGTATAATGATATATTGCAAACAAAGGATCCCAGTTTCACATACAGATTCCTGTATATTTTAACCACAGAGAAGCAAAGGGAGAAAGAAAGAACAGAAACAGCAAGTGAAGGAAGGAAGATAACGGGAGGATATCATGGGACCCTCAGAGTGGCCAATTCCTAGGTGCCACAAGAAAAATTTGATTGCAGGATCAGACAGATAAGTGGCCAAAATAGGAGGGAACAAAACAGATCCTTGCTTTTAACTCTCTGTATAACAAATGGAATATGATCTTAATCCAACCCTGTCACAGGGGTCAGACAGAGTGCATCCAAGGGTACTGAGGGAGTTCAGGGAGGTACTGGCTGCATCTCTGAGGCGACAGAGGGTGATGGTGAATGGAGTTCACCCTGAGGAAGGGAAGGTGACCAGCGGTATACCTCAGAGATCAGTGCTGGGACTGGTCCTCCTGAATGTGTTTATAAGTAATATTGCATAGGAGCTGAAAGGGAAGGTCTGCATCTTTGTTGATGAGGCCGGAATCTGCAATAGGGTGGACTCTCCGGGGCAGTGGAAAGGATAAGCAGAGACCTGAGAAAACTCAAGGAGTGGTCAAGGGTATGGCAGCTGGATTTTAATGTGAAAAAGTGTAAGATAATGCATTTAGGGCACAGAAACCAAAGGGAGGAGTACAAAATGGGTGGAGTGGTATTGATGATCACAGAGCAGGAATGATACCTGGTGGTAATCATATTTGATTACTTAAATGTCGAACAGTGCAACAAGGCAGTTGGGAATGGTAGTAGGATGCTAGGGTGTGTAGGGAAGGGTATCACCAGCAGAAAGTGGGAGGTGGTGTTGCCTCTGTATAAATCACTGGTAAGACCCCACCTAGAGTACTGTGTTCAGTTCTGGAGACCATATCTCAGGAAGGACATAGACAGAGTGGTGTCAGTCCAGAGGAGGGCAACTAAAATGGTGCAGGGTTTACATCAAAAGCCCTATGAGCAGAGACTAAAGGACCTCAGTATGTACACCTGGAAGAGAGAGGGAGGGAGGGAGGCGAATGCACATGATAGACACCTTTAAATGCCTCACAGGGATAAATAAGGTACAGGAAATATTTTTCAGAAAAAAAAGGTGCTCAAGAACAAGGGAACATGCTACTAAGCTGGAGGGGCTAGATTCATGAGAGATGTAAGGAAGTACTTCTTCACAGAAAGAGTGGTGTATTCCAGGAACAGCCTTCCAATGGAGGTGGTGGGGGTGAAAACAGTGGCCAGGTTCAAGAATGCATGGTATAAGCATAAGGGAGTCTTGGTGGAAAGGGAGTTGGAAGGAAGAAAGAGTGTAATATCAAGTAGGGGGTGTGGTGATACTGTAGGTGGGAAAAAATGGGTAGGCTGGTTGGGTCAAGCAGTCCTTCTCCACTGTCAAATTCTGTGTTTCTAATATTGGCATATCCGATACATCAGTGACATGTTTTCAAAATTATTTATCTGTCCAACAGCAACAATTAAGGCAGAAGGCTGTGCCTCCTTCAGTGTATGTATAAGTAAAGGTGTACCCCAAGGGTCTTTATTGAGATCATCTCTTTTTATGATCTACACTAACGACTTTGGTAATATGAACATTAATAATGCCCCATTTTATCTTTATGCTGATGACATGATCCTACAGATAAAGCTGGGCATTAATAATGCATAAGCAAGCTGTGGAACTGGCACCTGCTAAAGGTTAAA
Source organism: Neoceratodus forsteri (assembly GCA_016271365.2). Lineage (NCBI taxonomy): Eukaryota > Metazoa > Chordata > Ceratodontiformes > Ceratodontidae > Neoceratodus > Neoceratodus forsteri. Next base: position 706,353,403 of record CM028131.1, on the reverse strand, counting down.
TTAGCCAGTGTCTGTGAATCCTAATCCTTCATCCTCCCTCATATCAATTTCCCATTTTTCACCCAGTCGCTCCTTGCCTCGGCAACCTTTCCACTTTTCCTTCCACTTCCTATATACCATGGTCTCTCTCCCTGCTTGATTCATACCTTTCACCCGACTCTTTCCTGATAAATAGCCTCTTATGACTGATGTCTAAGTTGGTCATAGCTGGTACTGTCTCTTTCTACTCTTCCTTTTGCCCCTACCAACCTCATCCTTTATCCTGCATTCAATCCACCCCTACCCACCTCTCTCGCCACCCTCCTCTCTGACCTCAATTGTTTGCTGCACCTGCCCTCTCGCCCACTTTTTCCTCTTCCTGTCCTCTGCCTACACCACATCTATTCCTTTCACCTCCCTCCCTGCTTCTGTCCCCACTCCTTAGCTTTTCTCTACCCCATTTTGTATTCCACAACTTGTCTCCCACTTCCCCTGCTACCTATATCCAGCTTTAGCCGTCCTCCTCATAGCACTTTATTACCTGAGGTGAAATATGTAACACCTTACCCACCTTGCACTTTGACATTAGAACTGTTATTTTTCTTAAATATGTTCTGGCTGCTTAAAATTTATGAACCTAGTCTTGTACATGATAGATTGTCTATTCCATTATGATGTTTTACTGTGTAGTTTATTTTGTCCTGCTCACTGTATTTGCAACAGTCTTGTTTCTCTTGTACTACCGTCTAACCCTACTGTATTCTGTTGTGATGTGGAACCTCTGTAAATGAGTCCATGACGCAAAGGTATAATCCTAGATTGTAATAAATAAATGAATACTTTGCTCCATACAATTTAGAATGCCAAGGACTCCTGAGGGTGAAGTGCAATTCAGTACTTTGTTGTAGAAAACACCAACTAAGTGTCACGCAAAGCACTGGATGCAGAAATGCATAATATTCACCCCACAGGCTCAAGTCCATCTAAATCCAAACCCACTCCCTAATCCAGGCATCACCTTGCTTGGTTTGCTTGGGACAAAAGAAGGCCAAAGCCCATCAAGATTGTCCCCCACAATATATGTGGCACATTAATCTAAGGTCAGATTATCTGCGATCCATTTATCAAGTCCAGATCTGAAAGAAGAAAAAGAAGATGAATCTACAAGTTTTTGGGTCAGGGAGTTCCAAAGTCTAGGAGTCCTTATTGTGAAAAAATGTAATCTTTTATTTGTGTTTGCTTTTGCTACATTGATTTGTTTATTATGAAGTCTTGGGACAATATGTCTATTACTAAAATATAATCCAAATTGCTGCATTAATTCAGAAGATTGATGAACTTTATAGAGGAGGAGAAGATCCCCTCTAATTCTTCTTTTCTGTAATGAATGTAAGCCTGTAGTCTGCAGTCTTGAAGCATAATTTTTTGAGGCCAGATAAGGAATAATTTTAGTTGCTCTTCTTTGAATTATTTCCAAACCTTGTATATCCTGTACTAAATATGGACTCCAAAGTGGGGAACCATAGTCGAAGTACAGTCTTACATATGTTCTATATAGGGGAATAATACATTCCTCAGATTTAGTGACAAAAGTGCATTTTATACGCACAAGTAGTTGGTTGGAGGTTTTAGCTGACTTAATACAGTGGTCTCTATAAGTCAGTGTATTATTAATTTGTATTCCCAGATCCCTTTCACAAACAGACACTTTCAAGGGAATATTATTAAGGATATATGTCTGTAGGGGATTAGCTATACTATAATGTAAGACTGTGCACTTGTCGATGTTAAAAGTGCATATCATTAATTTGTGCCTATATTTCAATGTGTTTAAATCTTTTATAAGTGAAAGTCTATTTGATAATGAATCAACCTTCCCTCCCAAATTAGTATCATCAGCAAATTTTGAAAGAAAATTTGCAGATTTAATCTGCATGTCCCCAATAAAATATTAAACAATGTAGGCCTAAGTACAGATCCCTGAGGGACCCCACTTGTTACTTGTCCTTCTTCTGATAAAGTACCTTGTATTTTAACTTGCTGGGTTCTATTAGTTAGCCAGTTATTAATCCATTTAACTAAGATGGAAGAAAAAACGACCAGCTGTAATTTAGTAGTAAGTTTGTTGTGAGAAAGTTTATCAAAAGCCTTGCTGTAATCCAAAAGAATCACATCTTGGGGAATGTTGAGATCAAGACCCTGGCTTACATTTTCATAAAAGGCAGTTAGGTTTGTGGTACAAGACTGGCCTTTTTTGAAGCCATGTTGAATTAAATCATTAAGTTTTAATAGATCCATTTCTTTTCAAGAAGTACTTTAATGATTTTTCCATCACTTTTGAAAGAACAGATGTTAAACTAATGAGTCTATAATTTTCAGGATTAGATCGATTTCCCTTTTTAAAGGTAGGTACCACAATGGCCCTGTGCCAGTCATTTGGAACCAGACCCTCTTCAAGTGATTTGTTGAATACAGGCGATAGAGGGAGAACTAAAGCTGTGGATGCTGCATGTAGAAATCTAGGATTTATATTATCAGGTCCAGGACTGGAAAATGTGTTTATAGATTTAAGTGCTGTCAGTGTATCAGCTAAAGAATTAATATGATTATGGTTGCTAAATTCAGTAATAGAGATTGGAGTTGAAGTTACCTTTGGAGAAAATACTGAACAAAAATGATTGTTAAAGGAATTAGCGATATCTATATCTGTAGATAGTGTAGAGTTGTTAATCATAAGAGGACTGATTTGTCTAGTGGATCATTTTTTTCCCATTGAGGTATGAATATAATGATTTGTGACTGTCCTTAGAGTGTGGTAGTCTGAATTCCAAATTTCTTTTAGATAAGAGTATAAGATCTTTAAGTTTACTAACTGCTTCTTTATATTTAATTGTAATTTCAGCCTTATCTTTAATATTGCAGTTTTAAGTTTCTTAAAAAGATTTTCCTTTTCTTAATCGCTTTTTAATGTTTTTATTAAACCATAAGGGAATCTTGCCCTTAGAATTATATTTTTCTGATCCGGGACAAAATAATTTTCTAATTGAAAATAGTGGTTTTAACATAGATCCAAGCTTCCTCGAGTAATAATGGTAAAAGTATATCACACCATGCTATTTTGTTTAGATGTTCATTAATAGAATCGAAATCAGCTAGGTCGTAATTTTTAAACAGGAAAATGTTGAGGTAGCTGATATTTATAAATCAAGGAGAATGAAATGACATAGTTATCACTACTACCTAAAGGTTCAAGTAAGGAAAGACTAGATATGTTATCAAATAGATTAGTAATTACAAGATCCAGAATATTATTTCCTCTTGTGGGTTCTTTGATTAGTTACTCCAGCCCTAAATCAATTAGAATTGATAATAAATTATTTTCTATCTGTAATTTACTGGTAAACACCTGATGTGTTTCACTCATAAAAGGTTTTTTTGAAAAAGCTCTTACAATTGAAACACATCAGGTGATGTCTGGATTAGGGAGCAGGTTTAGATTTGGATGGACTTGAGATTTATGCATTTCTGCATCCAGTGCTTTGCATGACGCTTAGTCTGTTTTCTACAATAAAGTATTGAATTGCACTTCATCCACAGGAGTCCTTGGCATTCTTAATCGTATGGAGCAAAGTACAGTAAATTCTACTTTAACCTTTAGCAGGTGCCAGTCCTCCATCTTGCTTATACATTTACTGTTTTTGTCCTGGCACTGCTTTCCATGGTTGCGGTCTAATCCTTTAATTACTGAGTATTTATACAATACGGGTGAGATGATATCTAGTGCAATAAAAATGTGTATTCTCACCCCAGTGGAATAAACGGCCCGATGACGTATCTACCATGTGTATAAATGTAAAATCTTACATTTATACACATAGTAGATATGTCCTCGCCGTTTATTCACACAGCACATTCGTCATGTCCCGTCCCCACCCATCCACCCAGTTGGTACTTTTTCCACACATTCCTGCTGACTCCAGCAGTAGCTGGTACATACTGCAGACACACAAAATAGCCTCTTTCATATATTGAGCCACACTCCCAAAACCACACAGGGAACCTAAAATAAGATCTTTACTTTTACTTCTGAAATCACCAACCACTAACCTGAAAATGTCCCACTGGCATCCTGAACTGTGTGAACCTCCCAGAAACACCTTAATAATGCCGGCCGATGGCCAACTATGACATCACTGCAGCCATATAGGTACCAAATAAAACAAAAGCACACCAGATAGTAAAAAAAAAAAAAAAAACCAAGAACTCCTCCAAACAAAAGCCATGCAGAATGACTCTCCCAAAACCAGCTGCCATAATCTCAAAACTTTGTAGCCTGGCCACAAAAAAAAAAAATAATTGCTTGATCACAATGCATGCTGTAAAAACACGTAAGTCTGCTCAACAGTACCAGTGCCACCTACTCTAATAACCTTCCCTAATACGAGAAGGAGCACCAAAAAGAATCCCACAGATAACTAAAAAAATTAAAAAATGTTAAAAATACATAAAAAACACAGCACTAACCTGCCCTGTTATATAAATCGCACACATAATGTGCGACTTGTGGAATACTGGAAATATTAGCATTCGTAGAGTGACCTTGATAATATCAGGAGTAGCAGTCACCATCATGTACCCCTATTAATAATGCCCAGCTTTATCTTTATGCTAATGACATAATCCTGTGTATTGCTAGACCCTCTCTGACTACAGCAGTTAACGATGTGCAAACTGCCTTTAATAAGCTACAGGCCATTCTCAGTTCCTCTACGTTTTTTCTAAAGGCCTCTAAAACTAAATTTATTGTTCTCTTCTGCTGTTAATGTTAAAGTGAGTAACCCTGTGCCAGTTATTAAAAGGCAGCCAGGTGAACAACTAAAGCTAGTGGAGAAACTTCAAATATCTAGGTGTGTGACTGGATAGCAGGCTGCCTTTTTGCCCACATAGACTCACTGTAAAAACTACGTATGAGGTTAGGTTTCCATTTTAGAAACGCATTCTCTGTTCCTATAAATGCTAGAAAGAGATTACTGCAAGCTACTTTTATTCTTCTTCTTAACTATGGTGACAGTGTATTGTTGAGCCTCTGGTACTCAGCCAGACTGGATGTGCTGTACAACAGATCATTGTGCTTTATTGCTGACCTTTCTGCTAGAACTCATCACTGTGCCTTGTACTGGCTATATGATAGACATCTCTTGCTACAAAGAGATAAGGTACCTCCATACTTGAACTTTTAAGCCCTCGGAATATACTTCCATTGTATATAGTGCCCCTTCTGACAAGACCTGCTGGGTTGTACAGCCTGAGACAAAGGACATGCTCCTCCTAAACATACCCAGATTTTTCACTAGTTTCAGCAAAAGGCCTTCGGTAGGATTGCTTCTTCTCACTGGAACAAGCTACATACTGTACATCACTTAAACTGAACGTGTTCATCATCATCAGTTCTTGTTTTTATATATATATATATATATATATATTTTTTTTTTTATTCAGCGAAGCATCATACATATATAGCTTTTATCAACATGATGATTCCACAGTACGTTGTGTCATCATCATCCGTTCTTTTAAAGGCCTAACTGTGAACCATTGAACTGACAAATGTGAGTGATATCAACTTCCCTGACCCTGTATTACCACTTTAAGCAGATAGCCTGTAAGCGTACTCTGCCCTGGAACATTTAAGCAGTACTGAACCAATAGAAACATAGATGATGGCTGAAAAAAGGCCATAGTCCACCCAGTCTGCCTATAATACCCTGTCTCATCCTGAGAACTGTCTGTTTTATTTTTCAAATTTATTTGTATTAATTTTATAAGAACTTCTAACAAACAATTAGCCACAACTGGAAATTGTAGGAATTGATACGTCTACATATTTGTGGTAGGGTACAAGAAATTGCACTCCCGGGCTTATCTTCATATGAGGGCTGTGCAAGAGAAATCGCCGTACTCATTAATATGAGTGATATGCAACATGAGGCTGCTTTGCCATAACAGACCTAACCTGTGCCTTAGTTGAAAATGTCTCACAGTGATAAATAGTTCCTGGTAAACTGTGAAGGTCAAAAACAACTAGGTAACTTACATCTTTACATATTGCACATCAACCTAAAATTTCCACATATATTGCACGATAACAGACTGGCAGGAAAGAAGTCAGACAGAATTAATTACATATTCCCTGCGGTTAGGGGTCACTGAGGAGGAGAAGGATCTGGGGGTCATAGTAACGTGGAGCATGAACAACTCTGCTCAGTGCAGGAGGGCTGCAGCTAGGGCCAGTAGGATGCTGGGGTACATTGTGCGAGGATTCTTGTCCAGGCACAATGAGGTGATCCTGCCCCTTTACAGGTCCTTGGTCAGGCCGCAGTTGGAGTACTGCATGCAATATTGCCGTCCATACCTGAGGAAGGATATCAAGCTGCTCAAGGCAGCGCAGCATAGGGCAACAAAAATGATACAGGGGATGAAAGGTAGAACCTAAGAAGAAGGCTGAGTCACTTGAGTTTGTTCACCCTGGAAGAGAGGAGAAGAGATTGGGGGGCATGATTGAAACTTTCAAGTACTTGAGGGGATCAACAAATATGTCACAGAGGGGTGTTTAAGCTGAGCAAGGGAAGGGACACTGGGGACACAGGCTAAGGTTGGAGGGAGGCAGGTTCAGGAGGGAGATGAAAAGACATTATTTCACTGAGAGGGTGGTGTGAAAATGGAATGTTCTGACAGAGGAGGTGGTGGCATGTAGGATGGTGGGGAGTTTCAAAAGTGCATGCGATAGGGCAAGGAGGGTGGGCTGGGTAAATGACACTGATCAGTTCCAGGAGGTAATGGTGGGGTTGGGGCAGCTGCAATATAAGGGTGCTAGTTATGCATACAAGTAGACTTGATAGACTGTGAGGCCTGTTTCTGCTGGCAAGTTTCGTATGTTAGTAAATGTACCACTTTCAATCAGTGATACTAATATTATCTGCATTTATTTATTTGCTTTTGGTAACCAGGTAAGTGCACTAGGCATAAGAATGCTTATTTTCAGACACGACCAGGGAGAAAACAGCTAAACATACATAGTTATACATGTGACGCAGCACATGAAAAGCAGCACAGTTCAGAGTTAAATCAAAACTTCAAGGTGTGGGGAGACATATCTTCAACAAGCCAGGAGAAAGTTAACGGTATAATGCAGTTACAATACAGTTTGGACAAGTAAACACAAGGTCAATACAATGTGAGAAAACAGGCATTGCAAGAGAGGGCATACATAAAAACAATATAATAATAAGTCCTAATTTAATGGTTAAAGAACAGGGGGAGAGGAAGGGAGAGTGGTAGAAAGCAGAGAGAGAGAGGGTGGGAATGAGAGAGAGGACATGAAAGAGGGTGTTAAGAGAGGCAGGGAATAGGTGTCAGAGAAGTGGATTATCTAGAGAAAAACAGGGCAAGGAGAGGAAAAAAACAATAGTCTAAGGTGGATTAAAGCAAGTGCAGGGGTTGGTATCATGCAGATGCTCGCGGTGAAGTTTCTTAAAGCTAGCATGGGTGGTCACTCGACGAATAACTTGAGGTATGGAGTTCCAGTATTTTGGAGCCGTGGTGAGAGAAAGAACAGTGCACCCATATTGGTTCTGCATCTGGGAATGTGAAGAAGAGGCTTGGTCAGTTGATCGTAGCCCATAGGAGAGAGGTTGGGAGGCAAGGATAGAGGGAGGCCTGATCTGGCAACACAGTCAGTTAGTGGAGCTAAAAGACTGGAGTCGTAGGTGGAGGGTCATGCCATTTGGCAGCATAGAGCCGGCAGTGGTGTTTGTAACGTGGGATGCAGAGGCATAGCGGCAGATGCTATTATAGGTGGTGTCCCATTTATGGAGGGATGATTTAGAGGCTGATAGGTAGGTGACTGAGCCGTATGCTAGGGCTGGGAGAAGAAAGCCTTGTGCCACAGCTAGTCTAGCTGAAGGGGTAAGGGCATAGCTAGTAACGTAGGCACTTCCTATCTTGGCTGACCAATTTATAGGTGGTTGTAATTTGCAGGTCAAAGTCTAGATATTCATCAAGAGTGACACCCAGATATTTAAAGGATTTGGTGCTAATCAGTGGGGAGCCATCTGCACACAAGATTCTAAGGGCATTATGATTCGCTTTAAGTCTAGCAGACGAGCCAAAGAGCATGGAGCATGTCTTGCTAGAGTTGAGAACAAGTTTGTTCTCAGTGAGCCAGGATTGAATACTTATGAAGTCTGAGGCAAGAGGATGGTGTAAGTCTGCGACAGTTCTAGCACTGTGGTAGATAACTAGGTCATCAGCGTAGAGCAGAGATGAGCAATTTGGTGCAAGGAATGGGATGTCGTTAATAAAGATAGAGAAAAGCAAGGAGCCAAGTATAGAGCCTTGGGGCACTCCAACGTGAATAGATGAAAGATCTGATATGGCTGAGTTGAAAACTACAGCTTGTTTTCAAACAACATGAAGTCTTGCTGTATCCTGACAATTGCAGTTAGCCCCAGCCTTTAAACTGCCCCAGAGAACAAAGTGTTAACTTTTCTATGCATGGCATAGAATGTTCATCTCGAGCTCGGTTGAAGCCTCTGCCTGTTGTTATGCTAACTGCAACCGTCAGATTCTTTACTCTGCCTCACTGAACAGTCGCTCCAGAGATTTCTCCTGCTGCTCGGTTCAAAGTCGGTTGAAGTGTCGGTTTTCGGTCATTTTTTTCTACCGTAATTGTTGTTTCCGCATAGTCGGTTCAAGTCTCTGTCTGTGGTACCGTGAGTACTAGATAGGTTTGTTCTGTTTTCTGTGTGGAACTTGTAAGAAGTGTGGATCAGTTCGGCTGAACCGATCATTTCAGGTAAAATTTGTACTTTAGTGTGTGGTTACCGGTCCGTAGCGGTTCTAAAAAAAAAGGGTTTAGTATGTTTTTTTCCAAGACCCGTGACACGGTCAGGAACCGATAGGGGAGTCTTGCCTGGCGGTTGCTGAAAAAAGGGTAAGTTTGGTTAGGTTGGCCATGTCTGAGAAACCCAAGAAAAAAACCGGGCCCACTGGGTTTCAACACTGCAGTGTGTGTGGGGAGGTCTTTGCTAAGGCCGATCCCCACACCACCTGTGTTTATTGTCTGAGGTTTGACCACCTCGATTCAGACTGCCAAATTTGCAGAAATTTTCCCAAATCTACCCTGGAAAAGAGATTAGGTAGACTGAGGGAAAGGGAGGCCGAGAAGTCCGCTGACCCGATGGCCAGCCGGTTGGTTCGACCGAACGGAAGAATCTCCCTCTGACCAAGCGTACTTCGGGCAAGGAGAGCGATTCCGAGAATCGGTTCCAACAAAAAAAGCGAAAAGACAAATTGACCGGTTCGGATCCAGAATCTTATACTCCAACCACCGATGAAATAGCTAAAGCGATTCGTATTGTGGAATCGCTTCATTCGGTTCCAACTGATCCGGCACCTTTTGGCAGGGGCTCGGTTCGGTTGGTTCCCCCGGTTCCAGATTATACCCTGGAAGAATTTAATAACCGGAGTTTGAAGAGGAAGGAGAGTTGAAAGATGATTATGGTGATGGTGAAAGTCTGGATGTGCCTATTGACCCGGACATCTCCCCAGATAGACCTTCAGGTGTTTCTCCTCCTAGGCTTTCTGAGTCCCCTTCACACTTCATGTTTTACAGAAAGGTGGCTGATACCCTCCAGCTTACTGTGGAGGAGACAGTGGAGGATCAGGAAGAGCCTGACTGTGTAGAGATGATGGACATCCCAGAGTCCAGGAGACTGTCTATTCCCCTCCACAAATCCTTTGGGAAACAGACACAAAAAATTCTTAAGTCTCCCAATTCCATACCTTCTGTGGACAGAAGAATGGACAAGAGGTATACTCTTTCAGGCTCAAATACAGAGTTCCTTTATCAGCAGTGCAGCCATGTTGGCGTTGTACAGGCTGCTGCCTGTGATAAACAAGCGTTCCTTGGCATCACACCCCAGACAAGGACTCCAGGAAGATTGATGCCATGGCAAAGAAGCAGTACATGGCATCATCCTTGGGACTCAGGCATGCTAATTATATGGCCTATGCAGCCAGGTACCAGAAATCCAGGTGGGACACTGTACTGGCACTGGGTAAACAGGCTTCCCCCCAGCTAGCCAAGGAGCTGGAGGAGGTGGCTGCAGATGGGATTGAGGCATCAAAAGTTCAGTTTCATGCTGCGGTAGACTCCAGTGATGTATCATCAAGAGTCATGGCTACATCTGTGGTTCTTCGGAGAATGGCTTGGCTCAGATGTACTAGCCTCTCACAGGATACCCAGGCTAAGGCCATGGATTTTCCTGTAGTGGATAATTCTCTGTTTGGGGAGCAGACAGAGAATTACGTGAAGAAAATGGATGCATACAGGACCACTTACAGGAGTGCTCAGGCCAAGGTAAGGCAGGCAACTCCTCAAAGGCAGCAGTCCAGGGGCAGGGGCAGGCCTTTCCAAAGGCCTTTTTACCAAGCACAAGCCTCTTCTTCCTTTTCACAGAGGGGGTTCTTCAGAGGGAGAGGCAGAAGGGGGATGAGCAGGCCTGCATCCACCCCTCAGACTAAAGCCCCTGCCAAGCAGATACCCTGATGGGTCTGCCCAGGTTGATTCTCCTATCCCAGTAGGGGGCAGACTGGCTTACTTTGTCCAAGACTGGATGTCTGTTACATCAGACAAGTGGGTCCTGGAAGTAGTAAGCCAGGGACTGGTTCTCAGCTTCAAAAAATTTCCCAAGATGAGAGCCAGATCTTTTCCACCTGCAAATCTCTCAGAAACCCTTGCCCTAGAGACAGAGGTTTCTTCTCTCCTAGCTCTAAGAGCTATAGAGAGAGAGTACCTACCCTACACTGGGGCAAAGGTTGTACTCCAGGTACTTCCTAACCCCTAAAAGACAGGAGAGTGGCGACCCATCCTGGACCTAAGATACCTAAACAAACATCTTTTAAAGCCAAAGTTCAAGATGATAACTATGGAATTATCCTTCCTCTCTCTAAGGCCAGGGGACTGGCTAGCCTCCCTGGACCTCAAAGATGCCTACTTTCACATTCCTATCAGGTGCTCCCACAGAAAGTACCTCAGGTTCAAGTTGCCCTCAGGCCACTATCAGTTCAGAACAATGCCCTTTGGCCTAACATCAGCCCCAAGGGTCTTCACAAAGTGCCTGGCAGTAGTTGTTGCCTTCCTAAGAAGACAAAAGATTTCCATTCTTCCATATTTGGAATGACTGGCTTATAGTGAGCCAGTCCCCAGACCAAGTCAAGTCACACCTGCAAGTGACCCAGCAAGTGCTCACTTCTTTAGGATTTCTTCTCAACCTACCAAAGTCAGTTCTCGAACCAGTACAGCTCCTCACCTTCGTAGGGGCAGAGCTGGATACGGTAAAAGCAAGAGCCTTCCTTCCTTCCTTTGGAAAGGGTAAGGGCTCTCATGGAACTGACCTCTTCATTCAGCCTTCAGATGTCTCGACCAGCAAGGCATTTCCTTCAGCTACTGGGCCACATGGTAGTTTCTATAGCAGTGGTCCAAGGCGCAAGATTCCAAATGAGGGACATTCAGTTCCACTTAAGAGCGTTTTGCTCCCAAAGAAAGGATTCCCTTACCAAACTCATTCCAGTGACTCGAACTGTGATCCAAGCCCTGCAATGGTGGCAGGATCAGGACAATTTAAGGCAAGGGGTCCCATTTGCCACTCAGTATCATTCAGTGGTCCTTACCATGGATGCTTCCCTTCTGGGCCGAGGAGCCCATCTGGGGGCCCTCACTGCCCAGGGACTGTGGTCCCCTCAGGAATCCCTTCTCCATATCAATCTCCTAGAACTCAGGGCAGTTTTTCTGGCCCTGCAAGCTTTCTCTCAGTCAGTACAGAACAAGGTGGTTCAGGTCAGAACAGATACCACCACCACCATGTGTACATCAACAAGCAGGGAGGCACTCGGTCTGTGGCCTTGTGCACAGAAGCCATGAAGTTGTGGTCCTTGGCTTATTCCCTGCAAACCTCTCTGATAGCAGTTCACCTTCCACGGAAGGACAATGCGCTAGCAGATGCACTGAGCAGGATCTCACAGGGCCATCACGAATGGTCCCTGGACCCTCTGGTAGTGAAGGGGATTTTTTCAAGGTGGAGCGCTCCAGAGACGGATCTTTTTGCAGTCCCAGACAATCACCAATTCCTCTCTTTTTGTTGCAGACCCCCAGTCTTGGGCTCAGTCCCCCTGGATGCTCTGGTTCTGAACTGGGAAGGGAAATTTCTGTATGCCTTCCCTCCCTTCCCCCTTCTATTCAAAGTTTTAGTCAAGATAAGGTCACAACCTTGCAAAGTGATTCTGATTGCTCCAGACTGGGCCAGACAGCCCTGGTACCCCCTGTTGCTATCCCTAGCACTCCATCTTCCCATGTCTCTTCCCAGGAATTACAACCTGTTAACTTCCTCTCAGGAGAGGATTTGGTATTTCAATCTTCAGTCTCTCAATCTCAAGGCATGGTTCTTGAAGAGTTAGAGTTTGCAGATTTGCATCTGTCTCAGTGGGTTCTGGATATTCTCAAAGCTTCTCAAAAGCCCTTCACCAGAAAGACTTATAACTCCAAATGGAAGAGATTCAGCATTTGGTGTTCTAAGAAGCATGTTTCTCCAGATACTGCTGAATTGCCTACAGTTCTGGACTATATGGTCCATCTTAATGGCCTACGCCTCAGTCCAGCTACTCTCAAGGTACACTTGTCAGCTGTTTCTGCTTTTCTGTCAGTGGGAAGTCTTCCTCACTATCATCTCATCCTGTATTCTGTACATTTTTAAAGATTGCTTCATACCAGTCCTCCTTTAGAGACCCTGCCCCTGCCTGGGATTTAAATGTTTGCATTGCTCAACTTATGCAACCTCCTTTTGAGCCTATGTCCTCAGCAGGCTTAAGTACTTGACTTGGAAAACTGTGTTTTGGTAGCCATTACCTCTGCCAGACGTATCAGTGAATTGCAATTCCTGTCAGTGGAACCTGATTTTATCTCTTTTCACAGAGATAAAGTGGTCATAGAACTAACAGAAAGTTCTTGCCTAAAGTGGTTTCAGATTTCCACCTGAATCAGTCTATATCTCTCCTGCTTTCTTCACTGATCATTCTTCCTCGGGAGAGAGGCTACACAGTTTGGATGTTAAAGAGCCCTTAGCTACTACATAGAGTGTACCAAGGGTCACAGGTTTGACTCCCTCCAGTTGTTCCTCACTTATGGAGAAGTTGGGAAGGGCAAACCTGCCACCAAGAGATCTATTGCCAGGTGGATTGTTTCTTGTATACTATTCTGCTATGAAAAACTGGGTAAAACTCCACTCTCAGGCCTGAAGGCTCATTCCACAAGAGGTACAGCTGCTTCCCTGGCTGCTGCCAGGGATATCCCTCTTTTAGAAATTTGTCAAGCAGCCACCTGGAAAACAGTCCATACTTTTACCAAGCATTACTCTCTGGATATCCAGGCTAGGAGTGATGCTCGGTTTCAACATAACAGTACTTCAGAGCCTATTCCCAAAGTAGGTTATGTCCCTCCTCCATGGAGGTACTGCTTTGTAGTCTGCACTTGTCAGAATACAGCAAGGCGTCATGTTGTTTGAAGAAAAAATGACTCACCTTAGTAATTATGTTTCTTCTAGTGGAGTCTTGCTGTATTCTGACCTTCTGCCTCCTCTCAGAACCTAGATTTTTGGGATGTGGGTGGGCAGGCGCAGTGTTGGCACCCTAGATGTGCCCCTTTTACACCCTCTGTTCTCTTTGGGTGAAATGTTATTTCATTTGATTGTTTTTTTTGTCTTTGGGTTTCCTGACTTTAGTCTTCCTTTGAGAACCCAAAACATTATTTTTCTGCCAGTTGGCTAGTTAAAAGTTGTACAGTTTCCACACAGAACACCTAGTGAGTTTTGCTCGTAAAGATCTGATGGTTGCAGTTTGAATAACAGGCAGAGACATCAACTGAGCTCAAGATGAACATTCTATGCCATGCATAGAAAAGTTAACCCTTTGTTTTCCGGGACAGGTAAAGGCTGGGGCTAAATGCAATTGTCAGAATACAGCAAGACTCCACTAGAAGAAACATAATTACTAAGGTGAGTAATTTTTCTTCGTCGCTCGCTGTAACAGTGGTATCGGGCGCCTCTATCCATGCATTCATTAAGCACTACAGACATAGTTTAGGTGATGTGGCCTTTGGGTGCAACGTTTTTCAGGTTATTGTTAAAAGGTGAATCCAGTGTTTGTCCTTTTGTGCCATATATGGTACAGTGTTCTCCTCCTCTCTACTTAAGATGGGTACTATGTCTTAGAAATTAAATGTAATTATTCCCCATCAACAACGTGGAGCAATACAGAAAAGAGAAATTCCTTAATGCATACCATCATTTCCTTTTCTGCTAGTGCCATCTTTGTCAGTGGGGCAGCTCCATGGAGCTGTTGGATTTCTTTGGAAAATATTGCTCACATTATCAATAGTGACACTCAGCGAAATGACAGATTTTTTTTTTACATGCCATCTTGGGACATATAGTTAGTTATTTGGATTTTGTTGACTGTGTGGGCTTGCTGAGACTTGAACTCCCTTTTTAGGAGCACCCGGTTTAATTACATACAACAAACAAAAATCAGTAAGGCAATCCAAGGTAAGGTTTTCCATGGCATTAACAATGAAGAAATAGGACAGTTTATGATCAGTGGCAAAAACAAATGGGAGACAATAATTCAGGACAAACAGTGGTTATGACTGCAACAACAGTTAAATAAAATTTGTGATAACGAAGTCAAAGCCTTATTTAAGTCTATGAAAACTGCTCCAGTTGGTCTTTTAGACTCTGGGGCTTCAAATATGTTGGTTGCCAATTATGTACCTATACAGTACATAAGTAAATTGTTAGTACAAATTTAAGGTTTATTAGCATGAATGGTTGGTATCCCTAGTTTGGGTGGGTCTGTGATGTCTTTCAGCCCCTCACCTTTTGCTGGGATCAAATGTGTATATAGTTATTCTGTAATCTTACACAATGCCTTTTGTCGTTGAGGCACAGGTCAGGAAGCATAGAAAACCAGAAGCAGTTGTAGAATTTGCAAAAGTCTGTATTTTTACTAGCAGTAACATAAAAAATAAACTTGTTCCGTATAACTATTTACAAAGGCAGACTAAATAGAGAAGATCCATCAAGAGTTTTCCTTCAATCTCTGTGTCTCTCAGAACATTCCAGCTCTCTCTAAGTCTTGCAACCCCTTTTTCTAAAATGTTCTTGTATATTTCAGGCAGGTGCAGGCAGGAACACAATGTCCCAGAACTGAGACCCCTTTTCCACAGCTGTTCTGCAAAAGGCTTAAAAATTGCTTTTAAGGTTAATCCCTTGAGTTCCAAATAGCTTTGCAATTATCTCAAACTATAATTATATACATTTCAACAGTAATAATATATAATTTCTAAACAAAGGGATCCCAATATTAGTTACATTTCCACATAATGATCTGCATATATTTTTATACCAGCAGATATGCAAGGGAGGAAAAGGCAGAAATAGCAAGGGAAGACCGAGAGACAATGAGGGGCTAAGAACTGCGAGACTGACGGGGTGATCAAATCCTGGGTCTCACAGGAAAATTTGGTTGTGCAACCAAACAGACAAGAGACAGGAAAGAACAGAACAGATCCCTGCATTCAAATGCTCCATAACAACTGGGACAGGTCCTATTCAACCATGTCACACTGTTATTTCCCAAAAACCTGGTAGAAGACCTTCTAGTGAAAGGCACGACATTGATCTGTTCAGCCAACTAAACATCTGGAACTGGTAAAGCATCATCTTCCTCTTATTATTATATTGATCAGAATACATTCCATAATATTATGTTTTAAAGGGATCACCTTGGCTTACTGTATGTGTGTTTCATATTTATATCAACTGTGTGGCAAAAAAGTAGACTAACTGCCATGGATTGAATGCTCATGTTACTGTGGTTTTAAGATGTTCTTATGACAGCCAACAAGGCTGTTAAAATTACTCAATCCCCTTATAAGTGTGAGTATTACCCATTTAGTAAATATTCTCCATTAATGCCGGGCCGGTGGCGTAGAGGGCTAAAGCGCTGGCACCTTACCTCAACCCACGCCAGCGACCTGGGTTTGGGAACGAGTCTGGGGCATTGGAGGTCATCACACGGGGAGGGTTGGAGCTGCTGACAGGCAGGCTGTCCTCTCCAGGGAGGAAGCGTGGCATCTCTTGGTTGATGGGTGACCCCCAATGGAGGCTGGAGGAAACTCGGGCCAGAGGGGGCCTAGGCAGTAGGCCAGGGGGTTGGGAAGGAGGGTATTACTGGGGCTGTTTGTTGCATTCATGCTGACTCCTGAGTCTCAGGAGAAAACCAGAAAATGATGGCATGGTGGAGACTGACCGCTGCAGGCGCCACTCCCGGGCAGGGCAGGTAAACCGGTGATTCTGAGGGACAGGAGGGGGTTGGTCAGATGGGGGCCGACCAGCAGGAGAGAAAATGTGCCGTGATAAAAAAATGTATTTCAAACAACTTGAAGTCTTGCTGTAGTCTGACATAATGCAGTAAGCCCCAGCACTTGAACTGCCCCGGAGAGGAAAGAGTCAACGTTATGCAAAAGCATAGAACATTGAGCTCGACCTCGGTTTTCAAACCTCTGTCTGTGGTACTTCCTAGTGTAACCGTCAGATTCTTTACTCCGCCTAACAGTGAAGTCGCTCCGGAGATTTCCTCTGCTTGGTTCGGTTAAAAGTAAAGCGTTCGGTTTAAAAAATGCTATTTGTTATTTTCGGATTTCCATCCTCTGTCTACGGTACAGGTAGTGTGGCAGATAGGTAGTGACTGTGTTTGTTTGGGGAGAAAAGAGTGTGGAAATTGTTTTTTCCTCTGTTTCTTTTCGGTCAGTCCGGTTTGGAATCGATCTTGTAATCTTTCTCTGGGATTAGAATG
The DNA here is from genome assembly GCA_016271365.2 of Neoceratodus forsteri. Lineage (NCBI taxonomy): Eukaryota > Metazoa > Chordata > Ceratodontiformes > Ceratodontidae > Neoceratodus > Neoceratodus forsteri. Next base: position 706,336,456 of record CM028131.1, on the reverse strand, counting down.
GTGTTCCGGTACCGATCGGTTTCAAAAGAACCAGTGTTTTTTTTTTTTTTTTTTTTTTTTTTCAAAACCCATGACATGGTTTGTAACCGATTGGTTATTGCAATACCTGGCCTGAAAGCTGCAATAGGGTAATTTGTTAGGTTGGCCATGTCTGAGAAACCCAAGAAGAAAACCGGTCCCACTGGGTTTCAACACTGTACTGAGTGTGGGGAGGCCTTTGCTAAGGTTGACCCCCACCTCATCTGTGTTTATTGTCTGGGGTTTGACCACCTCAAGTCAGACTGCCAAATCTGTAAAAACTTTCCTAAATCCACACTAGAAAAAAGACTGAGTATGCTGAAGGAAAAGGAGGCCGAGAAGTCCGTAGATCCGGATGGCCAGCCAGGTTCGGTTGCAGTCGAACCTGAGGAGGTGCCTACTGACCTAGGTGATACCTCCTCGGGCAAAAGGAGAGCCGACCCCGAGGGGTCGGTTCCGTCAAAAAAGAAGCATAAGTCTGCCGGTTCGAATCCTGTATCGCATTCTCCAATCGCGGACGAAATAGCCAAAGTGATTAGCATTGTTCAATCGCTTAGACGGTTCCGTCCGAACCAGTACCGCCGGTTAGGTGGTCGGTTCGAGTCGGATCTGTCTTCTCAGATTATGATCAGGCGCTTATTATAAGGAGTGGGAGGAAGGCGAAGGCGTTGAAGGCCAGGGGTCTGGATGTGCCCATTGAACTGGACATCTCCCAGACAGGCCCTCGGTGTCTCTCCTTCCAGGTTCTTTGAGTCCCTTCACATTTTGTTCTGCAGAAAGGTGGCAGAAACCCTGCAACTTCCCTTGGTTGAAGTTGCAGGCGAGGAAGAAGAGCCTGATTTTCTGGAAATGATGGACATCCCAGAGTCCAGAAGGCTATCTATTCTTCTTCATAAATCCTTGGGGAAACAGACACACAAAATTTTACAAACTCCTAATTCAATACCTCCTGTGGACAAGAGAATGGACAGGAGGTATATGTTATCAGGCTCAGCTGTGGAGTTCCTTTATAGTCATAGCAGTCATGTTGGGGTAGTGCAGGCTGCAGCCTGTGACAGGGCTAACATTCCTTTGGCTTCACCCCCCCCCCGATAAGGACTCCAGGAAAGTGGATGCCATGGTCAAAAAACAGTTTTGGCATCCTCTTTGGGACTCAGGCAGGCTACTTATATGGCCTACACAGCTAGGTACCAGAAATCCAGATGGGATACAGTTCTGGAACTGACTAAACAGGCCTCTACCCTGCTAGCCGAAGAGCTGGAGAAGGTGGCTGCTGATGGAACTGAGGCATCAAAAATGCAATTTCATGCTGCTGTGGACTCCATTGATTTGGCATCTAGAGTCATGGCTACATCTGTGTCTCTCAGGAGACATGCTTGGCTCAGATGTACTAGCCTTTCACACGATACCCAGACTAAGTATATGGATTTTCCTGTAGTGGGTAACTCTCTTTTGGGGAGCAAACAGAGGCTTACGTGAAGAAAATTGATGAATACAGGACCACGTACAGGAGTGCACAGGCCAAGGAAAGGCAAGCCACTCCACAAAAGCAGCAGTATAGAGGCAGGGGCAGGCCCTTTAACAGGCCTTTTTACCAAGCCCAGGCCTCCTCTCCCTTCCCACAGAGGGGTTCTTCAGAGGGAAGGGCAGGAGGGGGATGAGCAGGGCTTCTTCCGCCTCCTCTCAGTCTAGGGCTCCTGCCAAGCAGACACCCTGATGTGCCAGCCCGGGTCAACTCCCCATATCCAGTAGGAGGCAGGCTGGCTTACTACTTCCAGGCCTGGAAGTCTGTGACTTCAGACAAGTGGGTCCTGGAAATAGTAAGCCAGGGACTGGCCCTCAGTTTCAAAAAGTTCCCAAAAAAGAGGGCCAAGTCTTTTCCACATGCATCAGCCTCAGAAACCATTGCCCTAGAGGCAGGGGTTTCCTCTCTTCTAGCTCTCAGAGCTGTGAGAAGGTTCCTGCTCAACACAAGGAAAAGGACTGTACTCTAGGTACTTCCCTTACCCCAAAGAAAATAGGGAGTGGCGACCCATCCTAGACTTAAGGTATCTGAACAAACACATTTTAAAGCCAAAATTCAAAATGGTAACTCTGGGAATAATCCTTCCCTCTCTAAGGCCAGGAGATTGGTTAGCATCTCTGGACCTCAAGGATGCCTACTTCCATATTCCTATCAGGTGCTCCCACAGAAAATACCTCAGGTTCAAGTTGCCTTCAGGCCATTACCAATTCAGAGCCATGCCATTTGGCCTAACATCAGCTCCAAGGGTGTTCATAAAGTGCCTTGCAGTAGTGGTGGCTTACCTCAGAAGACAGAGTATCACCATCTTCCCATATCTGGACGACTGGCTCATCGTTGGGCAGTCATCTCTACAGGTCAAGTCAGCTCTACAAACTACCCAGGACCTACTCAGTTTTCTGGGGTTTCTTCTCAATCTTCTAAAGTCTGTCCTCGAGCCAGTTCAACTTTTCACCTTTATAGGCATAGAGTTGGACACTGTACAAGCAAAAGCTTTCCTTCCCCTGGCAAGGGTGAAGGTCCTAGTGGATCTCACTTCATCCTTTCTCCTTCAGGTCTCCCACCCAGCAAGACAGTTCCTTCAGCTTCTGGGCCACATGGCAGCTTCCACTGCAGTGGTGCAGGGGGCAGGGTTCCAGATGAGGGACATTCAGTTTCACCTACGGTCCTTCTGGTCTCAAAAGAAGGATTCACTTACCAAACTGATTCCAGTTACTCAGACTCTAGTCCAAGCTCTCCAGTGGTGGCTGGACCAGGACAACCTCAGACAAGGGGTTCCATTTCTCCCTCAAGTCCCATCAGTAGTTCTAACTATGAATGCTTCTCTCCTAGGTTGGGTAGCCCACCTGGGAGTCCTGACAGCTCAAGGGGTCTGGTCTCCACAAAAGTCTCTCCTTCATATCAATCTCCTGGAGCTCAGGGCAGTTTTCCTAGCCCTTCAGAGCTTCTCAGATTCAGTCAAGGGCAAGGTGGTCCAAGTTAGAACAGATAACACCACCACAATGTGGTACATCAACAAGCAGGGAGGCACTCAGTCCTCAGCCTTGTGCACAGAAGCCATGAAGCTGTGGTCTGTGTCCTATTCTCTTCAGACTTCTCTGGTAGCAGTTCAGCTTCCAGGGAAGGACAGTGTACTAGCAGATGCTCTGAGCAGAATTTCACAGGGACATCATGACTGGTCCCTGGATCCTCACATCCTGAAGGTCATCTCCAGGTGGGGCACTCCAGAGATAGATCTCTTTGCAGCACCGGACAGTCATCAACTTCCTCTATTTTGTTGCAGACCTCCAGTCCTGGGGATGGTTCCCCAGGATGCTCTCATTTTGGACTGGAGGGTAGGTTTCTCTATGCCTTCCTCCTTCCCTCTGCTGTTCAGAGTTTTAATCAAGATCAGGATTCAACCCTGCACAGCGATACTAGTGGCTCCAGATTGGGCCAGACAGCCTTGGTATCCTCTACTACTGTTCTTCTCAGTGTCACATCCCCTGTTTCTGCCCAGGACATACAATCTCCTGTCCTCCTCCCAGGTGTAGATCTGGTTTCCCAATCTCTAGTCTCTCAATCTCAAGGCCTGGCTCTTGAAGAGTCAGAATATGCAGCACTACATCTCTCTCAGGGAGTTCTGGATATTCTGAAGGTCTCCAGGAAACCTTCCACTAGGAAAACTTACAATTCCAAATGGAAGAGGTTCAGGATTTGTTGCTCTCAGAAAGGCATCATACCTGATTCTGCAGACATTTCTACAACCTTAGATTATCTAGTTCATCTGAATAGTCTAGGCCTTAGGACTGCTGCTTTGAAGGTTCATCTAGCAGCTGTCTCTGCATTCCTTTCAGCAGGAAGGGACTCTTCCCTGGCTTCTCATCCTGTTTTCAGAAAGTTTTCAAAGGTCTGGTTCACATTAACCCTCCCTTTAGGGATCTCACTCCACCTTGGGATCTTAATGTCTGCATTGCTCAGCTTATGCAGCCACCCTTTGAACCTCTGGCTTTGGCCAAATTGAAGTATCTCACCTGGAAAACTGTGTTCCTGGTAGCTATTACTTCTGCCAGGCGGATTAATGAATTACAGGCCCTGTCAGTTGAACCTGACTTCATCTCCTTCCATAGGGATAAAGTGGTCCTAAGAACCAATAGGAGGTTCTTGCCCAGAGTGGTATCGGATTTTCATCTGAACCAGTCTATATCTCTCCCTGTGTTTTTCACTGACCATTCTTCTTCAGGAAAAAGAAGGTTGCACAGTTTGGATGTTAAGAGGGCCCTTAGCTACTACATAGAGCATACTAAGGCACACAGAAATGACTGTCTTCAACTGTTTCTTACTTATGGTGAAGTGGGGAAAGGTAAGCCTGCCACTTAAAGAACTGTTGCCAGTTGGATTGTTTTTTTGTATACAATTCTGCTATGACAAATTGGGTAGAACACCCCCTTCAGGCCTGAGGGCTCACTCGACAAGGGGTACAGCTGCTACTCTAGCTGCGGCCATAGATATACCCTTGTTAGAGATCTGTAAAGCAGCCACCTGGAAAACAGTACATACATTCACCAAGCATTACTCCCTGGACATCCAGACTAGGAGTGATGCTAGGTTTGACACAGCAGTTCTGCAGATCCTGTTCCCAAAGTAGGTTCTGCACTCCCTCCTCCATGGGGAACTGCTTGGTAGTCTGCATTATGTCAGAATACCGCAAGACTTCATGTTGTTTGAAGAAAAAATTACTCACCGTAGTAATGTTGTTTCTTCTAATGGAATCTTGCTGTATTCTGACCTCCCCCTGCCTCCCCTCTCAGAACCTAGTTTTTGGGAAGTGGGCTGGCAGGTACAGTGTTGCACTTCAGGGGTGTACCTTGTACCATCCCTCTTGGGTGGGGTAGCTGCTGTTGTTATTTTTTCTGGTGTTTTATAGTTAAATGTTGTCACTACCTTTGCATCTTGGGTTCTTGACTTGTCTTTTGGGCCCAAAAAGTCTTGCCCTTCGGCTACATGTTGAACAATTTCCATACTATGGTATTTAGTTAGTTTGCTCGTAAGAATCTGACGGTTATACTAGGAAGTACCACAGACAGAGGTTTGAAAACCAAGCTTGAGCTCAACATTCTATGCTTCTGCATAGAGTTAACTCTTTCCTCTCCGGGGCAGTTCAGGTGCTGGGGCTAACTGCATTATGATAGAATACAGCAAGACTCCATTAGAAGAAACAACATTACTACGGTGAGTAATTTTTTCATAATCTCCATTAATAACATTGGAACTAAAAGAAAAGGTAATTACGGTAAGTATAAAGGTATTTCTTTTATCATACAATAGGTGTTATATAAAATATAGGGCAAATGTCACAAATGAAATGTGCTTATCAAGTGACCATATAGGTATCATACATATTCTTTCCAAACTATTTATTAATGAATTTGGAATGAACAAGAGACTCAACATAAAGTACTGTATCCATTGGATTTTTTTTTCTATACTGATCGTATACAGTAAAAGAGAGCTTAAAGGTCTAATGAATGAGGGATTTATAAAATAGCTTATGTCAAATCCATGGGATATGCCAAAACTTGAAAGGTTTATAACATAGCACTTTTTATTAGAACTGTTACAGCAAAATAAAGGTGTATGACATTGAAGAGTGACATTTAATAATTTAAATATTGTAGACGCCAGTTTACACTGACGATTGGGTACTGACACCCCGAAACATTGGTGGGACGCCAGATGCTTTCTGGATTGTCTGTAAATAAATGTAAAGTCATTGTTTACCACAACACTTAGTGGACCAGTGTATATTTCCGGTTGCCTATTTTTGTGTTATTAGTTCGACTGGCACAGGGACAGACTACTCCCTTATTTGAGTTTTACTATTTCAGAAATAGATGCTAGGCTGGATCTCTCATTAGCATTAATAAAAAGCCAGGCCCTGGCATTGTTTATTCAAGCCACTTAGTGCACTTAATTATTGTGGCAACTGACAAAAAATGGGGCTGTATCATCTTTTAAAATTATGGTTTGGAAAAACATAAACATCAAATAACCATCCTAAGTCAGTTTGAGAATCAATTCAGTGCTTTACAAAAAAAGGCTGAAATAAGCCTATTGAGAGTTGATAGACTTCCTTAAATAAGCAAAGCATCAAAGCACTCTCAGAAAACTTTGCGAAATGTGGAAAGTAAATGGTATGAAACAGTCGTTGCTTATAGTCTAAGTAGATACTTGACATTCACATGAGCATTCAGGGCATGCTTAGTTACAAAAAGTCACTTGGATCTTTGTGGCATTTTAAAATTTGCAATGTGATTACTAAAACAAGAAAAGTACTGTACCCCAAGTCCATTTGTAGTTTTCATCTGTGAAGTTTTGGAAAGTCATTGCCTATTGTAAGTCGCTGAAAACTTGTTATTTTGAATATATTAAAACAAAAACTTGCATCTCAATAGGACTGTGAAAGTTTGAGTATTATCAAAACCAAGTTCTTCCCTACGTTTACTATATCAATTCATTTCATTGAAATCTGTCCATTATGAGTTCAAGACCTAGCAGATCACCTGGTTTATCAGTTCATCAGACTGGCCTTAAGCATTGCTCGTGGACTCCTGTTGATGCCATGGCGGTAGGCTATCTGTCTATTATCTTCATAGCAAACTAATTGACTTCAATAGGCATATACTGTTACTACTCCAAATAGCATTGGAAAGGAGGTAGTAGGTGTATTGGGTTAAAAAACAAACAGTTAAATATGAAGCATGTTGAGCCAGTTTGCTTGGGTTAGATCAAATGGACTGTAGAAGCATTGTCTCTCTTGGCTTAGGCATGGCAGTTGCCTCTCTTTCCCCCTCTACAGATCTGAATTCCAATCTGGGGGCCCTGAAGACAAGAGATATGAGACCACTGCTTAGAAATGTAAGCCACAGTGGTTTTGCTCCTCTCTGATGTCACCAGACAAGTTGATCGGTGTGTGCGTGTGTGGGGGAGGGGGCTTCATTGGAAGAATCTGTCAGTTTATGGTGTTTCAGAGGGTAGAGAGAGCCAGCTGGTATAGCTGCAACAATTGACATGATCAGATATTTCTAAAGAGCTTCTTTCTCTGTGGTGACCATACAGATGATAACACAGGCAAGCAAGTTATTTCTCTAGAGATATCACAGACATTTCAGGAAGTACCTGACATTGTCAATTGCTGCAACTCTTCGATCCTTTGTGAATGATTTTCTGTATACATTATTGGATCTTCCATCAGTCTGCCAATTTCAGATAGAGTATGCTCATCATGCATTGGCACCTAAACCCACAGACACCAAGCCTGGCCTCGCACCCTAGTACTGCTGTTTTTAAGTTATGTCACAAAGCAGAAGGTCCTGTGACCTGCATGACAAAAATTACAAAAAATAAACAAGTTCTTTGAAAACACCTGCATATAAATCACAATGATTATTCCCAGTAGTAGAAGCAAATAGATGGTGGTACATACTGTACTTTTGTTTAAAATGCTGATAAAAAATCAGTTAAACATCAAACCCCCTTTTCCAGATGGTTTAGTGGTCCAGTTTTGGGAGGGTGTATGTGAGAGCAATGAAGCACAAAAGAAACCTACACTCAGAAGCAAGTTCATTAAAGACGCCAGTCTTGAGGTCAGCTTTACAGTTTATTGCAACTTCAGGCTTCGAAATGCACCATAAGCCCTGGCACTTCAACTCAGTACAAGTCTTCCAGATGAGGAATTGTGAGTGAATCATAGTGGAAAGGAAGGGGGAAGGAGAAAGATTATAGAGATCATAGAGTTGTTTTGAGTCGAGACTGGCATGTGCCCATTATACAGCTCACCCTTTTCTCAAAGGATATAACCTTTTATTGAATTCATAGAGCTGTAGATCAGGCTCGGTCTGCGGTAATAGGGTAGGTAGCAAAAAACAGGCAGACTGGATGTGCCAAGTAGTCCTTATCTGTCGTCAAATTCTATGTTTCCATATTTCTAACAAACTGAAATACTGTAACTTCTCCAGTGTTCCCCATCACAGCATCAAGATGTTATCAATAAAACATCGCCATAAGGAAATCGTCCTAAAGAAAGGGTTGGCATATTGGTTATACACAATATTTTAAACTACAAGTTTGAGCACCAGGAATGAGTGGTGGTGCTAATAAATCTGCAGAGAACAAATAAACACAAAAATAGCACCCACCACAAACAGCCAGAATTCATGGTTTTGTTAATTTTTTAAACCATTTATTTTGTAAAAAGCAGCACAAGATACAAAAGACTAACATTTCACAAGGACAACGCCCTGCTTCATCAGAGTTAATTTACTTTCACAAACTACAACCTTTTTATACAGACCTCAATATACATAATCAATTAAAAAGAAGTAAAAACACCACATTTATTTAACTATACGTTCATCACTTGGCTATAATTAATTAAGCCAGACCAAGTCAAGTCAGACCTACAAGTGACACAACAGTTGCTCACTTCCCTAGGGTTCCATCTCAATCTACCAAAGTCAGTTCTCGAACCAGTACAACTCCTTACCTTCATAGGGGTAGAGTTGGATACTGTCCAAGCAAAGGCTTTTCTTCCCTTGGCAAGGGTGAAGGCCCTTATGGACCTTGCTTCTTCTTTCCGCCTTCTGGTGCCTTGACCAGCAAGACATTTTCTTCAGCTCCTGGGCCACTTGGCAGCTTCTACTGCAGTGGTATAGGGAGCCAGATTTCAAAAGAGGGACATTCAGTTCCATATGAGATCCTTTTGATCTCAGAAAAAAGATCTTCTAACCAAATTGATTCCAGTGACTCTGGTCCAAGCTCTCCATTGGTGGTTGGATCAGGAAAATCTCAGACAAGGAGTCCCATTCATCAGTCAGACTCATTCAATGGTATTAACCACAGATGCTTCTCTCCTGGGCTGGAGAGCTCACTTAGGAACCCTCACAGTGCAAGGGGTGTGGTCCCCTCAGGAGTCTCTACTTCATATCAATCTTCTGGAACTCAGGGCAGTAGTATTCCTGGCTCTCCAAGCTTTCTTGGGCTCAAGTAAAGAATAAGGTGGTTCAGGTCAGAACAGACCACCACCACCACCATGTGGTACATCAGCAAGCAGGGAGGCACTCGGTCTACGGCCTTGTGCACAGAAGCCATGAATATATGGTTTCTGACTTATGCCCTGCAGGCATCTCTAGTAGCAGTCCATCTTCCAGGGAGGGACAATGTGCTAGCAGATGCCCTGAGCAGGATCTTTCAGGGCCATCACGAATGAATCCTGGACCCCTTCATATTGAAAGTAATTTTCTCGAGGTGGGGCACTCCAGAGATGGATCTCTTTGCAGCTCCAGACAGTCATCAACTTCCTATCTTCTGTTGCAGACCTCCAGTCATGGGCACAGTCCCCCTGGATGCTCTGGTTCTGGATTGGGGGATTCCTGTATGCCCATCCTCTGTTATTCAAGGTACTGGTCAAGATAAGGTCACAACCATGCAAGGTGATTCTGATTGCACCAGACTGGGCCAGACAGCCTTGGCATCCTCTATTGGTGTCCCTAGCATTCAATTTTCCTCTCTCTCTTCCCAAGAAGCACAATCTGTTAACCTCCTCTCAGGGAAGAATATGGTACCCCAACCTTTGGTTTCTCAACCTCAAGGTTTGCTCTTGAAGAATCAGAGTATGCAAGTTATGCGCCTGTCTCAGGAGATTCTGGATATTCTTAAAGTCTCTCGAAAACCTGCCACCAAAAAAACGTATAATTCCAAATGGAAGAGATTCAGCATTTGGTTCTCCAGTAAGGATATCTTACCAGATACTGCTGATCTGGCTACAGTTTAGGATTATATGGTTCATCTCAATGGCCTAGGCCTCAGGCCAGCTACTCTGAAAGTGCATTTAGCAGCTGTCTCTGCATTCCTGTCAGTGGGGAAGGTTTCCTTCTTGGCATCTCATCCTGTCTTCTCTAAGTTCTTTAAAGGTTTGGTCCATACTCACCCTCCCTTTAGGGACCCTACCCCTGCTTGGGATTTTAATGTTTGCATTGCTCAGCTTATGCAACCCCCTTTTGAGCCATTGGCTTCAGCAGAACTCAAGTTCTTGACTTGGAAAACTGTGTTCCTGGTAGCTATCATTTCTGCCAGGCATATTAGTGAATTACAAGCTCTGTCAGTGGAGCCAGATTTTATCTCATTCCACAGAGATAAGGTGGTGCTTAGAACCAATGGGAGGTTCTTAACCAAAGTGATTTCAGATTTTCATCTGAACCAGTCCATGTCTCTTCCTGTGTTCTTCACTGATCATTCTTCTTCAGGAGAAAGAAGATTGCACAGTTTGGATGTTAAGAGGGCACTTAGCTACTACATTGAGCATGCTAAGGCACTTAGGTTTGACTGTCCTCAATTGTTTCTCACTTATGGTGAAGTGGGAAAGGGTAAACCTGCTACTAAGAGAACTGTTGCCAGATGGATTGTCTCTTGTATACAATTCTGCTGTGAAAAGTTAGACAGAATACCCGCTCAGGCCTGAGGGCTCATTCGACTAGGGGTACAGCTGCTTCTCTGGCTGCTGCCAGGGATATACCTTTACTAGAGATATATAAAGCAGCCACCTGGAAAACTGTCCATACTCTTACCAAGCATTACTCTCTGGATATCCAGGCTAGGAGTGATACTCAGTTTGGAACAGCAGTACTGCAGAGCCTATTCCCAAAATAGATTCGGTACACCCCTCCATGGCGGTACTGCTTGGTAGTCTGCATATGTCAGAATACAGCAAGACGTCATGTTGTTTGAAGGAAAAAATTTACTCGCCTTAGTAATTGTGTTTCTTCTAATGGAATCTTGCTGTATTCTGACCTCCCTCCCTGCCTCCCCTCTCAGAACCTGTTTTGGGAAGTGAACTGGCAGGTACAGTGTTGCACCTAAGGGGTGTATTTGGCATTCCTCCATTTTAGAAAGGGGGAGTGGATTATTGTTATGTTGTTTTGGTAGCTATATGTTGGTTCACTACCTGGTTATTATTTTGGGTTCTCGATTTGAGTCTTTTGGAGGACCCAAAAATTTGTTGCTTGTTGGCTATCTTCTTTACAATTTCCACTTAAGAAGTGTAGTTAGTTAGTATTAGCTTGTAAGAATCTGACTGTTACACTTTGAAGTGCTGCAGACAGAGGTTTGAACTGAACTCGAGCTCAACGTTCTATGCTTCCTGCATAGAGGTAACTCTTTCTTCTCCAGTGCAGTTCAAGTGCTGGGGCTAACTGCATATGTCAGAATACAGCAAGGCTCCATTAGAGAAAACACAATTACTAAGGTGAGTAATTGTTTCTTGCCACTCACAGGTACTCCACAACCATCCCAGACACCCCCAGCAACACAAGAAAAGGAATAAAACTGCCTTGGATCCATATATTACAAAAACTAACAAATAGATAAGTGTGTTACAAGGCAGTAATACCATGGAGAGGTTTTGAGGACTTTGGGAACCTCTCGAGTTTTGCTTTCGAGGTTCCAAGTCCCCAGAACCTCTCGATGGTATTACTGTCTTGTAATACACACTTTTCTATCTATTACTCTATTTGTTAACCATTAAGAGGTTGCCAGAGCGACCGGGTAAACCTCGAGAGTGAAGCTTGAGAGGTTTGCATAGCCATGGCAACCTCGAGATGGTTAATCAAACCAGTTACCAATAGAGGTACCATACATTATATTTTATAGTGTATGGTCCCCATAACAAGTATCAGAAATGAAGCAGGCTCCTTACTGTTGTAGTTTCAGTCACCGCCGTGGCCATTATGGGTCATGCTGTCACTGCTGTGGCTGTTTCTGGAAGGTCATCAGCTAAGTGCTAAAAAAGGTGCACGCATGCGCAGATCAGCTCCGATTGTAATCCCATTGCTATGATGTACTCAAGAGGGGTTAGCAACCCCTGATGTCATAGCGATGGTATACAAAGAAATAATTGTGCTGCTTTTTAGCAACAAAAAAGGCTCCCCATACATTATAATGTTTTTTTTTTAATCATTTAAATGCTGCTGGTAATTATGTATTGTATTTTTGTATGTTTTGAGATGTACATAACTGTAATGGCATAACTTGCTGACCAATAAACAGATTGATTGATTATTCCACTTAGTTGAAGATAAAATTCTTCCAGAAAGGTGAATGCATTTTGCTCCAGAACTATTCTAGATAAAACTCTGCTAGAAACTCAGCAGAGGTGTGTGCATTTCCTGCCTATAAATCCAGAAAGTGTCTCAGACCCTGGAGTTCCTAAACATTGGGAATATTCGTGTATAAAGATTCCATGTTTAGGATAACCAAAATGTCAGTTTTCTCAATGTGTATATCTTTGTGAAAAGGTTGAATAAGGCCCTGTCCCATTTGTTATGCAGAAAGAGTTAAATGCAAGGCTCTATTCTATCCTCTCCTTTTCTGTCTCTTGTCTGTCTGGTTGCGCAGTCCAATGTTCTTGTGTGACCTAGGAACTGATCATTCTGATGGTGTCGAGATTCTCCACCTCTCGCTATCTCTCTGCTTTTACTTGCTGTTTTTGTCTTTTCTCCCCTTGTGTATCTGCGGTTATAAAAATATATGTGAATCTTTGTGTGAAACTGTAAGTGATAGTTGGATCCCTTTGTTTGAAATGTATATAGTTATATCGTTGAAAGGATTGCAAAAAGCTGTTTGGAACTCAAGAGGTTAAACTTGTCATGCAGCACACACTTTTGCAGAGCTGTCAGCAGGGGGCCAGCTTGGGACATTGTTCTATTTGTTCCACCTGCAAGGAAACTGACAAGAACATTTTGAGAAAAACAGAATGTCTCCTAACAAGTTCCCAGGTAGACTTATAAAAAGAGCAGTAATGTGTTTGCTAGAGTTAGAGATGGAGATTAATTTTGGGAATTGAAAAGAAACTCTCAGATGAAGGACTTTGTTTTCTCTGTTTGTACTGCCTTTGTGGTAGTTATACTGAATAATTTTTATTTTGCTGTTATTGATAATAATAAAACACCCATTGCGAACGTTATAACTGCTCCTGTTTTTTCTATGCTTCCTGACCTGTGTCTCCGTGACAATCTTTTAGTATATTCAGGTCCTCCATGGAATCGCTCAAATGTGGTCTGAGCCCTTCCACAAAAGGTATAATGAGAAAATCCATGTACTTTGAGATTTGTTCAGTTACTGTATGCCTAAAATGATAGGGTGTCCTTGGGCAGAGACTCCAGGCTGTTATGCACTTTAGGTATTACATAAATTGTTGGCAGTACTAGAAATGAAGTAATCAAAAAAACTTTGGCATTCTTATCAGTTATACCCCATTTCCAAGCTCTTACAACGTAAGAGTTCGCCTTGTCTTTGAAGAGCAGTATAGGGTTACTGGGCAACACTTGGTAAAGTTTACTATTTGCCAGCTGGTGTTTTACTTCTGCAGCATAATTCGAGGTATCCATGACCATTACACATCCCAATGTGTCAGCAACTTTTCTAGTTATGTCACGGTTGGACTTCAAGTCATGACTGGCCTTAAACACCACTGTGAACATCTTCACAGAATGTTGTCTGTCATCACTGTTAACCAAATTGTTTAAGTCCTGCTCACATGCGGTTAAGAATACCCACACAGTAGGGTTCAAAGGTCGACTTAGTTTTAAATGGTTCGGTTCTCAGATCCTGAGTATTGGTTAAGCTGGGTGTGGGAGTGCTCAATACTACACCCCCTGAAATGGTCATTTTATTTTTGATGTGGTGGATGCAGATTCTTGGTTACCCCTGCCCATGTTTGAAAAAAAGCACTCTAAGATTAGTAGCCTGTCAAATCTGTGGAAGTCAGTAGTAGAGTCAAGTAGGTTCAGATCATGGGTAGGTACAAATTTCAAACCCTGATTGAGGACAGCTTTCTTGGCATCAGTAAGTTTGTAGGAAGATAAATTAATCACATTGGTTTCTTCCATTACTGGCATCTGTTCTTGCCCCTGCCCTCCCCTTTGCCCTACTGCTGGTGTTTGTATTTGCTTTGCGGTGGTCCTCCCCCCGCTTTCTCCATTTAGTGCTGTTTTTAACTGTATCCTGGGACTGCATCTGGGGTAACAATCTGGACTGTCTGCCAAGGAGAGCGTTTCATAAAAAAAAAATGAAGATGTTCCCTTGGAATCACTGTCAGTATGTTGGGCTGACACTAATTTTTTTAGAATGGACTTCGTCTGCTGATCTGTCCTTGCCTTTTTCTTCCAGTCAAATACACAGTCATTAGTATAATCATCATCATCTCTTAGAAATGTATGCTGTTTAAGAACCTGTACATTTTTGTCAAGCTGAGCAATAGACATATTTAATATGTCTTTCATTGTTTCAAACTCAGCTTGGTTGGAAAACTGATTTAAAAAAAAATACTTCCTTGGCCTTAAGTCCCTCTTTTAATGTTTCTTGTTTCACAGTCAGCAGTGATAAATTTCACTAATCAGAAAGAGGAGTCATGTATTTCAGTTTTCCATGGTTCAAAACATTTTTGTCAGTCTTTACCAAATGAGGGGAACTCAAGGATCTGTAGAACTCCCGGCACATGTCCATCCCTCCACATATTTAGTCACAGTTGCTTGTTGGCCATAGCAAGCTTCTAAGTTTTAAAGCTGTATTCTCATATTGAGAGAATGCTTCTCAAATGTTCTGTGGTTTTTCATTTGTTGTACTCAAGTCCTGGTTCTGTGCTTGTGTTTCTCATCTTTGGAAATCACAAAATCCTGGTTTTGCCCATAGACTGTCTGTGAGACTAAATTGTACAATACCAGATATACCTGAAGGGCTTAGCTCTGTAGACATGCTGCAGAAAAGATCCTCCGGTGCTGTGGGGGTCCATTACTCAGTGTTCACTCAAGCATAGCCAGGAACAGATTACAGAAAGAACAACGCATGTCTGTTGGGGTGAGGTGAGAGCTGGTGCTGTCAGCAACAACGCACAGCAGTGGAGAAACAACTACGCACTCACTACACCCGGGTGATACAGATGAGGCTACTCCTTGTAGTTTAACTTGAGAAGTAAGACTTTATTCCATAATCTTGTTAGTGTAGTAAACATACACCATCATGTATACTGATGCAGAGACACTTTCTCTACTTTTCACAAGTTACCTCAATTTGTCAAGGGACCAGGCGTCACCCCCTTCATGTAGCCTTATAAAGTTGATGGTTTTAAATATACAGGCTCACCCTTGCAAGTAATACAATTCCCAACTGTCACAACAGTAAAAAAGTACAAATAGTACTTAGACAGATCTCTGCCCCAGCATACCGCATGGTGTATGTTTGCTGCACTAATGGAGATTATGGAATAAAGTCTTACTTATTAAACTACAAGGAGTAGCCTCAGCTGTATCACCCAGTGTGGTGACTGCGCAGTTGTTTGTCCATTATTCTGCACTAGGTGTTTACAGAAAGTTAGAGAAAAGGTACCAACTAGATAGAACTGGGTCAGAATTTCTATGTGTTCATATTGACCACCAGGGTATGATTCAAGCTGCTGCCTGTGTGAAGGATAATATCTCCTTGACATTGGTTATATCAGAGAAATAGTCCAGGAAAGGCAAAACATTACCACAGACATGTGGGTCCTGGAAATAGTGGGGCAGGACTTACCCTTCAATTTGTAAAATGTCCAAAGTTAGGCAGATCAAGAGTTTTCTCAGCTCACAACCTGAAACTAAAGAAACAAAAGAAAGTTAATGCAGGTAATAGCAATGGAAAAGGTCCTTACATCACAACTGGGAAAAGGGCTCCTTTCCAGACACTTTCACAACCCTTAAGAAAAACTGGAATGGTGACTCCCTCTGGACCAAAGGTCCCTGAACAAGCTCCCAAAAAAGGAAAAATTGAGAATGGTAACACGGGGAACAGTTATCCCATTCTTACAAGAAGAATGGCTGGCACCTCTGGATCTGAAAGATGCCTACTTTCATATTCCAATAAGGCCAAGCCACAGAAAGAACCTGAGGTTCAGGATAGGTACTGTTCAGTATCAACTTTCAGCAGTGCCTTTTGTTCTGACCTCAGCACTGCATTTTTTTCTTCCATATGTGGACACTGTATCAGAGCTTCACTGCTCCTCTTTTTCCTCTGCCTCTCTCACATCTAGTAGCACTCTGTGGGGAGTTGGGTTGTTCCTTCTCTCTTGCAGATGCAACTTGAAGATTAACAGGAGGAACCTGGGCAAGCTGGAGGATTGGTCAAAATGCATGGCACTTAAGATTCAATGCAAAGAAGTGCAAAATTATGCACTAAGATCACGGGAACCTGAAAAAAGAGTGCTGGGGGGGGTACTGTCAGCCACCAAACAGGAGAGAGATCTAGGAATAATTATATCAGAGTGGCTGAACAGTGTGAGAAGGCAGTTAAAAGGGCCAGCGGGATTTTGGGGGTGCACAGGGAGAGGCATCACAAGCAGAAAAAGGGAAGTGTTGATGCCACTATACAGATCATTAGTGAGACCTCATCTGAGTCAGGGGCGTAGCCAGAGATTCTATTTTGGGGGTGTTTAAATATGACATTTGTGAAAAGGACAGAAAAAGCAGAGGTCTGGGGCACTTAGGCCCCAGAAGCCTGAGGTGTGTACATGTTCTGTGGTGAATTTTGGGGTTTTCTGGAAGAAACACACACATTTGTTACATGTCTCCACCCCAATTTCATGAGAAACTTTTTTTTTTTTCACATGGAATCAGGGTTGTGGGAGACGGTGACTGTCCTAAGTCTACAGAACCTCCAATGGCTGTGGACAACTGGTTGTCTAACAGTGCGATCAACCACCGTGGTTCTACCTGCTGTGTGAGTAATGCTGCCTGGTAACAAGGCATTGTACCACTATGTACACAGATTATGGTGGAATATTGTGCCGTGAGCACCAGGTCACCATCTAAACTCCATGTTTTCTGTCATGGTGCCCTATTTGCCCCCCCAATGTTGCCAGTGTGCAAGCGTGTGCCCCTTTTATATATCTGTATGTCAAAAATGAGCAGTTATATGTACTCCGAGTTCTGAGAGTGAGCTGTTAGGCTTATGCAGTTTTTGTAATATACTGTGATGTTTGAAATATTTCTACATAAAGGCTGCTGCTGGATGTCTGGGGGCTGGTAAGCCCCAGAAGCTCTATAGTGTTTACATGCTCTGTGGTGAGTTTTAGTGTTTTTTTTTTTTTAAGTAAAAGCGCAGTTTAGTTACATGTTCCACATTGCTAATTTCATTGGAATGTTTTATTACAAAAGAATCAGGGGTGTGGAAAACTCTTGCTGGCATTACAGTCAGTAGGACCTCAATGGTTGTGGACAACTGGCTGTCCAACAGTGCCATCAACCTCTCCACATGCAGTACAATATGCAGTTTTGCCAGTAAGGCTGCAAGTAACTATGGTAGTGCACTGACTGACCAATAACAGTGCCATGATAAACCACACCACCAACACCAACCCTTACAGCCTGCGAGACACATTTGAAATAAAGTTACTGTCTAAAAAAAAAATGTTAAACACGTTGATGTGAGTGTTAAATAAACATTGTACTTACAATTTAGTGTCTTCTTGTTTTCATTTTTCTTCATGTTCTGTTAGGGGCCAGACTGAGGATTATTCATGCAATTGCTGATGTCTTGTGTGGACTCATCTAGTATAAAGCTAGCTTTTCACTGGCTCTTCATTCACAGCAGCATCTAGCTTCTCCATGTCTCCATGGAATTTGACTATCTGCAATGGTGTCATGCATCTGGGAGGATCGGCGGTGATCCCTAGATTCCAGGATGATCTCTACCATGGTTCACTGATGGGTCCTGAGGTGGCTCAGTAATCCAATCCTAGAGCCACAGATTCATCTGCAGAAACTGCAGATGTTTCCATGTCAGGAAGAGCTGCCTGCTGGCTGGGTTTCCTTCCCTTTTCATTCCTACATTCTCTGTTTTCGCTTCAAGGGCAAGTGGTTTCTCTTAAAGCAGGCCCCCGCTTGATGGAGGTTCTGGCGCCATTGAGATTGGTTGCGGCCAGCTCCTCCCAGCTTGTTATGTCCGTATCGTTTTCATGACATATGCATTCAGTGTGTCTTTGTATCGCTTTCCTTTGACCACCACAGGATCTCTGGCCGTGATGGAGCTGGGAGTATAAAATTTGTTTGGGGAGTCGAGAGTTGGGCATCCATACACAGTGTCCAGTCCAGCGGAATCGATGTCAGATGATCATTGCCTCAATGCTGGTGACATTGGCCTCAGCGAGAACACTGACGTTAGTGTGGTGGTTTTGCCACTTGATGGGGAGGATTTTACGGAGACATCGTTGGTGGTACCTATCCTCTGGGAGGATAGTGTAGTAGCATTCATGAAGGTGTCATAAGGTAGCCCAGTCTGTTTCAATATGCAATCTTTTGAAGAATGGTCGGGACATTCAATGTCTTTGAGAGACTTAACTCATGTTACAAAAATTGTGTTAGGCAGTGTTTATTCAACAAGAGAATACATTGCTTTCAAAAAGCACTGTAAGCTGAAGTGCTATCACCAGTTGCCTCAGTAGTCTTCAATAGTGCCTTTGTCTTCCAACCAACCGTTGCAATTCACAGTCCCAAGATTTTTTTAATGCTCAAATCACTATTTTTGTTGTATTTAGTTTCATGAGTAGGAGTTCTGCAATGACATGGTGCAGAGAGATGCATTCGATGATGACAGTACACGTTCCTTACTATGTATTCAATTTCACTCAGTTCTGAGCTGCAGTAAGTTTGTTCCTGAGATGACTGTTCTGGGTCCTGCTTTTCTTAATGGCTGACCCAAGACAAGTTTCCCAAGACAACTGGTCAGAGACTGATGAATTTACTGGTCTGGGAACAGTTTTTCTGACATATTTATTTTATTGCCATTTGCACCAGTTAGTGTAGAATCACTATTCCAACATCATGTCACCATGCTCACCGCTCAAGTGAAATTTGAGGCTGAAATACATTTAGAGGAAATTGTGATTGAAACTGAGACCACCTGGATTGTAGTCAACAGTTGAAATGAACACCTGGATCACAGTCCGTGATGCCCACTTTTCCTTCACTGACTGCTGATTTAATTTCTCTGTCTGTCACTGGGTCGGCCTGTAACAAGTGAAAAAGCATTAGCACCACATCACTGGAGATGCTGCTACCTGTGTAAGGTTGTGCTATGGATACTTCAACGTCTTGGTATCAATTGTTGAAAGATGTTTATTGAAACAAATGTTTTAGAATGGTATCTTATGTGCAATTAGCAGTTTCACCAAGCAGCACAAATTAAAAGAAATCCTCTGTAGGAATACACAGGCTGCACATGTAGAAACATAGAATTTGATGGTAGATAAGGCCTGCTTGGCCTACCTAGTCTTCCTTCTCAGAAGTGCTGACAGTGTAGTGAAAAAGAAAAAGCACCAAGCGAGTCAGAGAGATTGCAATATGTGAATTCAACTCATGGCTGTGTGATTGGTGCTAAGACACAGGATGCCATTACATATGGAACTAGCACAACTTTTCTGAAAAAAAAGCTTTTCTTTCAATATGATGGAAGCCAGTAAAGGGCAACCTGAGGGCTTTGAGTCACTGTGGCTAACAGTAGGCATGGACACAAGGGAAAACATTTCAGAATAGGTGTTGTGCACAGGCTCCAAATCAAGGAGATAAAGGAGACAAGTGGGCCCCTGGAGATAAGGAGTCATGGTCTAGCACTTCGCTTAAGATCATTCCCAAGCTGAGAACAAGAACCTTGGCACCAGGTAGATCTGCAGACAAGTCTTTCTGGAAAGAGAGGTAAAACATCTTCTGGCAATCAAAGCAATGGAGCCAGTGCCCCAAGTCAAAGGGTAAAGGCTTTTACTTCAGATACTTCCTCACAAGGACGAAAAAATGGTGATTGGTGACACACTCTTCATCTAAAATTGTAGACACATTTTGAAGCCAAAGTTCAAAATGGTTACTCTTTCAATAATCAGTCCCATTGCAAATGGGAGACTGGCTAGCCTCCTAGACCTAAAGGATGCTTACTTTCACATCCCTATCAGACCATGTCACAAAAGTATTTGAGATTCAGGCTTGCCTCATGCCACTGTCAGTTAATAGCACTTCCATTTGACCTAACTTCTGCCAAGGGCCTTTCAAAGTACCTGGCCCCAGCCTACGTAATGGTAGAGTGTTTGAGAATACTGGGGTAACAGCCTTTTCCATACCTGAATGACTGGCTAGTAGTGGGTCAATTCTGACAGCATGCACAGCAATCTCTAGCACTAGCGAAATGAATACTGGCTGGCTAGGACAGTGAACTATGTACCTCATCAACAAAACAGGGAGGGACCAGGTCAGCCCAACTTTGTGCAGAAGCAATGAGGCTGTGGTTACTGACATACTCCATGAAAGTATCCTTATCAGCCATAGACCTTCCAGGAAGGACAATGTACTGATATATTCCCTCAGCAGGATAAATCAGGACCACCAGAGTGGTGTCTGAATCCCCAGATACTCAGTACAGTTTTGAGAAGGTGGGGCACCTCAGAGGTGTATCTTTTTCCTCTGTAGAGAATATGTACTCCCTAGAGAGAAGAGGATGAGAACATGAATGAAACATTTGATTACATAACAGGCATTAACAGGCACAGGAATGTTTTCAGTTCATGAAGAACTCCTGGACCAGGGACCATGATCTTAGGCTGCAAGGAGAGAGGTTCTCTATCAACACCAGGAAGTTTTTCTTCACAGAAACACTGGTGGATGCTTGGAACAGCCTGCCTCAGGAGGTTATGGGGGTCAACAGTGGCTGGGAACCAAGACTGTATTGGAGAGACACAAGGGAGCCCTGACTACAAAGGACAAATCGAGAGTCCAAATAGGGTTATAACAAATGGCCAGACGAGATGAGCTAGCGAACTACTTCTGACGTCAACTTTTATGTTTCTATGTCATGGTGTACCAGGAAGGATTTTGCACACTTGCCTGTGGACAGACTTGTGACATAATTCCTTGGGCCATTTACCAGCCAGTAGGTAATATTTAGAAGCCTGTTTTAGGCTTTTTCATCAATTATCAAGCCTTTTTTTTTCATGGCACTGTTTGTGCACCAGACACGGAGTGCACTATTTATTAGCGCTAATCTAGAAGTGGAAATATAACATTCTGAAACAAAAATGAATGAGACACCTACAGAGTTGGTGGGACAATCAACATGAGTAATGTATACTTGCGCTTCAACCTTGTTGGACAATCAGTATTTCTTGCCCCGATTGCAGGATTTTGCAGTTCACTGCATCACTAACCAGTGCAAATACCACTGTGCTATGGTGACACACTGGCAGCTGGATAGCAAGCTTGTAGTTGTACACATATCTGTCAGCTAGTGATCCCAGATAAGTTTGGGAATTGGTGCCAGAGTCAGGCATGAAACCATGGGGACAAAGTGTGGGAAAGGGGTAGTTTGGGTTTTGTTGCACTGTGCTTCCTATTCACATAGGAAGCTTTTAACACCCACAAAAACTGTGTAACAGCCCAGTCCCCTGGGGTTACTTAGAATGATAATCCCATCTGTGTTAGGGCCATGATCTACCAGCTGCCCCCTACTTTCCCACAGGACGATAGGAGTACCTAGTAGGGGCTCATTAGAAGCTCTTTACATGACATCATTGTTCACTCATCCTCAGCAGAGGATGATTATGTCATTAGAACTGTTGCAGCAGCTTGAGCCACAATGGAATCAGTTGAGAGGACAGTTTTTAGAATGATATTGAAGTGCAGTCAGTGTGTAGTGATCCGGTGAGAGTGCCCAACAAAGTGGGAGCTGTTCGAGTGAGAGGCACATGCCAGTCTGTCCAGTGACTGGGTGAAGGACCTTTGGTCATGTATCTCACCATAGTGAGTGTGGACGTCAGTAGTGACAGTGGAAAGTGGTGGAGACTGTTGATTCAGGACAACAGATTGTCATTTCAGAGAGAAAGAAGAATGGGACAGCAGTTCTGTGAGGGCAAGAGGCAATCCCCTATTACAGCAGAAGGATATTAGCAGTCCTGTGAGGAGACAAGCGACAATTTCCAGTATGTGACCCTTGAAAGTGAAAGTTCTTTATTAAGATGACTGTATTACAATTAAGTAAAACAGAGTACAGAGAGAAGGCAGCATGTGAGGTGGGCGCCTGAATCACGGAGCTGTCTGAAACAGCGACGCAATGTGGGCAAATGCCTGAAAGGCGAGGGGGCAGGGAGGGGATCGGATGTGGAGCAGTGGGGTGGGTGATCCTAGAGACAGGATGTCGCATTATGTACACATGCACATGGGGGGGCGAGCACATCAAGCGTGGCCTGGGAGGGGGCAGAGGGGATGTGGGGTTGGCACTGCGGTCGGCTGACGATCGGGGCCGTGGTGTTGGGGGGTTGGCCTCCGCTTGCACTGCTGGGGTTCCAGGTTCTGGTCTGGGCGCTACTGTGGTTTTGTTGCACCCGGCCCAAAACTTGTTATTTTTGTTTTGCTTTTGCCCCCCAACATGTACCCCGAGTTGAAAATCCTTAAGTAGGGGGGCAAGGGATTTAAATCGCCAACGCCATTCTTCTGTGCACTGAGGAAGTCAGGTGGCAAAATTGTTGTTGCCACCCTGACGCACTTGAGAAGAATCACTGTTCAGCCCGCCATTATCATATATAACCCAGACAGGGAGACTAGCAATTTTTGTGTTGCTGTCTCTTGGTGTATGTGCAGAAAGATAAAGCTAAAATACACCAGTCCGAGCCTCAGCCTCACCACAAATATCTGCTGAGCTTGAACCCCACCCTGGGGGGTAATCAAGGGAGGTAATGCTGGTTGCTACTGACACCTCCTCCCATAGTAGACATGCTGGATCAGAGGAGTGAACCCACCCGGAGGGACATGTCAAGGGGTATCAGTTACCTCATGATTATATTTCATTACTTCACCCTGTGACTGTGAGTTGAGGGTCAGTTGGCATGGTTAAAGGGACATTTCCCTTTTTATATCTTTCTTCACCCCAATGTGAATTGTACATAACAGCATCTGGGCGTGGGGGTGCTCTGTGACCATAAACACACATCACCAAGTGCAGCACTGCAAATGTGTCACCAGGAGTAGCTCTAACAGGCATACAATTCCAGAACTACTGGGATACAAGCCACCACAAAACATTTTTGCCCTTCCTGCTGACCTCCACTGCTGCTATCTTAGGCTCAGGACATGAACCTGAATAGCCAGCATGCCAAGAGGATGTCCAACATCTCAGCACCACTGAACAGGTCCAGAACTGAGTTTATTTCATCTTCCTTCTCCTGCTCTTCAAGGAGCATGTACCATTGACCATGTGTTAGGAAGAGATGGCAAACACCAGGCAGTCTCTGGCACAAAGCGTAATGATGCCATGGAACTTAGAAGAGTGATGGGAGTTTCCTTCAACATACATGATTGATGACCCATTGCCATTAGACAATAGAGGCTCCATACTATCTCCCCGACCCCAGTCCAGCATAAGCGAGTCAAGAGACCATTCCTACTACTGCAGTTATCTCACCAGTTTAGTTGTTCAGTGAGCCAATGACAGTAACAGAAGAGGGACACTGGAGATGGCATTATATTTCAATTTCAATTTTTAAGTTGTTTACTTGAAGTCACTGCAACCATTAGGAACACAAGCCACACTACAGAAAATATCCCACAATAAAATTACCTTGATTCATTTTTGCTCCCTTTAAACATGCACTACAGCTTACATGACTGGTCTCACACCCGCAGTGTCCTTGAGTCTCGGTTTTACCCAAAATGTAACCATTAAGGGGTTATCTCCTCGCCCATACCCACCATCAAAGCATTATTTTACCAAGGGCAGCAACAAATCTAATAAAAACTAATAAAACATTTAAACCAGCTTTTTTTTGTTAATTTTGCACACACAAAATATACAGATGTCCACTGTATAATCACAATATGCCACTCGAAAATGTTGGTGATGCCAGGATTTACCCATGCCCTGGGGTGTTTTAGCCACTTGGCTGCACCTCGTGGCCAAACACCCCAGGGCGTGGATAAATCCTGGCATCACCAATTCCCTCTCATGGTATATTGCTTAAATCACACCACATGGATGATGGTACAGTGCCTCTTGTTCCAGATGTGTGCACACATGCCACTGCAAGTGAAATGTGATACCCAAGCACAAAAAAATGTTCTTGCCAGTGCTTGTTGGTCATGTGGCAACAGTACATGACGTGACCATACAAACATCAATGCAATGACTGTATCAGAAAGCACCACCAAACCACTGTCATGATTGCCCTATCTTGCTCCTACAGAAAACAGCCCACACTGAAAAACTGAAATTATACAATGGGGGTATGAAAATCCTGTAACCTAATTAGTCAAAACACATCACATGACTGTGATAAATCCTCCAGCATATACCCACTGTAAACGTTTTATATCACTATAAAAACAAAAATACAAGTTGAACATTGTATAATAGCAGATTTATATCCAAACCCCTCCTCCATGGCTCCCCTGGGCATAACCCCCAGAGTAGTCTCTCCTGGCCAGCCTTTGTGTACAGCTCCTTTTTCTTCCTTGCAACATCCTCCCTCCACCTTGAGGAGGTGGCATGTATGACCCGTCATGCGAAGAGGCCCAGCTCGTTTGCACACAGCCTACCCCGAAGGAAAACTAAGCTCCCGGCCCACCATCAGTGGAATGCACTGCCAATCCTTCTCTAACTGGGAAGGCCTCCCAGTCTGGCTGATCAAGACCTGGCCTCTTGAGTTCACTTCTGAACCGGGGACCAGCGCGTAGCTAGTGAACAGCCAATAAGCCATCAGGTGGCCTAATACATTTCTGCAGAGGTCTAGCAAATGTGAACATGAATACCCCGGTGGCGTGGCAGCAATGAACTGTGGGTAAAACAGTCAAAATAGTGTCAGAGATGTCATGATCACTACTATAACGGAGACCCTAGTGTTGGCATTATTTTATCATTTTGTGGGTTTAGCGGGAGTCAGAACTCTTATCTTTAAAATTATACTTACACCAGCTTTTAAACCACTCTTGGCCCATAATTCAAATACTAATTGTTTTCATGGCTGCATAGGATAGCTATGTTAGATGTAATGTTTTCGGGAAAGGATGGGAAAGCAGAAGCAGAATCGATGCATACTACTTTAAGCGTCCACAGTGGATTCTCAGATCCACCATATTAGTATGCATTGGACTGCTATGTCTGTCTCCTTGGGCTTATTTCTTTTTATAGCCTCCACCCCTCTATGCACTTGCTTGCGTTATAAGAAAAAAAATCTGGGTATTTCTTGGATTTACTATCGAGAGCAGGTTTCTTTTTTTTTTGTATTTCTGTATTTACTGTACTTTATACTCCCACTGCCCTTGACCTGCCCTTTCAGCTTGCCTTCTCCCCCATCCCTCTCAGTGCCCTGTGGTTTACCCCCATGGCAGAGCTTTCCGTGTTCCCTAAGCCTGGAAGGTGTTTAGCCTGGATGTGAGGTTGGCTGCCCAATGAGTGGTGCAGGGCCTGTGGGGAGGAGCAGCTTTACTCTGCTAAGTCAGGGTGCTTTCCAGGTTTTCATGTCCCTCCCCTTCTGGCTCCTTGTGGGCAAGGACTGCGTGAGCGTTTGCAAGCAAGCTTGCAGACATCCCAGTCAGGAGAAGCCTGCAGCCACATTGCAGCTGTGCTTGCCCCACTACCTGTGGTCACCCAGCAGGTAGAGCAGCTAGTGCAGTGGGCTCATGGCCCTCCTCCCAGGTGAAGGAGAGTGTCCTTTGGGATGCTCCATTCCCCCTCCAGCTGACCCCTGATAACCAGGCTCACCTTCAAACCCGGTCACTGGCATTGAGCGCCAGTGCTACTGTTGTGTAGACGGGCGGCGTGAGAGTAGAATTCAATCGCTGTAGTTACTGGAGTCACTTAAAACCATTTGCCCCTCATCATAGATATACCACGAAGTCTGTATTCTGTCAGCAGATATGGTTTATCTCACTTACTTACTAAAGGTAATACTGCCTTTATCGTAGTGTTAGCATCGCCTTCCTCTCCTTACTTTTCGATCAAAATGCTCCTGGTGTCAAGAAACTCTCCCTCCCACATGTCTGGGATTTGAGTACCACATTGAAAGTGTGGATCAGGAGTGCTATATACTCTTCCTGAAGAATTTTGTAGTGTTCAGTAAGGGTACCATGTAGTCCCGAGGCCAATGTTAGAATTACAAGGGGACTTCCCAAGGCTCAGTCCTTCCTAGCACTCAGCCCTCCACAGCTTGAGCGGCAGGCACGAACTCCCAGCAGGTGATACAAGGTGTAACCTTGATAAAATTATGAGCTAGACCTAATGCTATTGGGCAATGTGTTTTAGGGTCTGGCACAAGCACCCCAAGGTCACTCCACTGGCCTGAGTCATTACCAAATGGGTGGCTTCACCACAGTGCTGCACCCTCTGTCGATTACTGGATGTACAAGACATGCTGCTTCCGAAGCCTATAGGGTACCAATGTCCCAGGGAGGATACGGCATACCACCCCTCCCCTGGTTCCACCACCCACCCCATGGGACTCTCCATCATCGATTCTGCATCCTGTGCAGGCTATTAGACTGTACTCACAATACAATACAATACAGCTCCACTACATAAAGAGCGTTGCAAGGTTTACTTACTAAGTAGCACATGGAGCAAAAATCCACACTCCTCAGCTGGATAAGAAATTATAAACAAAGTTTAAAACTGCAGCTATTGCCAGCCCAGTGGCACAGAGGGCTGAGGCGCTGGACACCTTACCTCATGCCACGCTGCCGGCCAGGTTTGGGGAATTATGGTGGGTCATCAGGAGCCAGCACAGGAAGAGAAGGAGGGAGTAGGACTGAGGGAGCGAAGAAACTCTCCCCTCCCGGGGTGGTTGTCCGCCCTCCCCATAGTTCTGCTCTCATCAGGTGGAGGTCCATTGGGATGCGTGGGTGGGAGGCATGGTAGCAAGTGCCAGGGGTGAAATGGAAGAGGCTGAGCCAGTACCCTGCGTGTGCGTGCTCATGCACACACACATATGTGTCTTCCGGGGTCCTGGGTCGGGACAAACACCGGGAAAAAGCATAAAAAGTCTAAAAAAAAAAAAGACGATCAAACACTATTCAGGCTAGTAGCTGATCAAAGCCCCAACCAGTTTGGTACAACAGTATGTCATTGGGGGATCTCCTGACGTTTGTACTGTTGTATGAAACTGCTCTGGGCTTTGATCAGCTACTAGCCTGAATGGTGTTTGTACTGGTAGCAGTTTTTAGCTATGTTTATAATTAAGCCTTTTCTTGACAAGCTGAGGATTTTTTTTCCCCATGTACTATCAGGCTGTACTGCTGTGTAATCAGAGGGAGACTGTTAACCAGAATGTAGGCCATCGTATCTCTCTTTAGAGAGGAGCCTACCCATCCCACTGATCTAAAGAACAAGCAATGCAGTCTTGTTGATAATCACCTCTGATGCTGCCCTGGGCCACATGCACCTCCACCATATGCCTAACAACACCTACCTTATTTTTCAACATGCGCCACCATACCAAGGTCACTCAACCCCAACCTCCCCTCAGTGAGGCCAGATGGTACCTGATTCCAGATCCAGATGGCAGTTAACCTAATGTCGTGGAGCCCAGAAGAGACATACATGTTGGAGTAGGGAAAAAGGGATAAGGTTCACCTTCCTGGGCACATTCCTATAGCAGATGGACAAGAGGTTGCCTCTGGTCCCCAGTCATCCCTGCTGCTATTCCACATTCCACTGCCAGCCATCATTCACAATCACTAATAGTACTCAGTTATTTTTAAAACTTTCAAAATAAATTAAGAAAAATGCCTCAGTCTTAAAGTCTATCTCCACCTCACAAAAGTGTGGTAATTGCAGGAAAACTTGAATTCTGTCCTCCTTACCTTATGGCTTCTTATTTCTTCGGGTCTGCTTGCTTCTGCTGGCCTGAGGAATGCCCTGCTCTGCTCACCTCGCTTGGTCTGCTCTTGAGACTCTTACTCGAGTCTCTCTGGCAAAAATAAAATGACTGGGCTGGGGCACTGCTTCAAAATCTCGACACTGCACTTTCTCCTCTCCGCTCGCCTCACCCGCCGCCCGGTGTAAACTGCTGCCAGTAAATTAAATTTATTTAAATCTTTGGTCTCGCTACTCTCGGGCTGTAGCCTCTCACACGCGCTCCGTCGCACCCTCTCGTCGTCTCTCCTCGTCTTCTGACTTCCCGCCGGAATTTACTACAGTCTGCTCCCACCATCCAGTCAGGTGACCCAGTCGTACTGACTGACAGTCGTCTCCTCCTCTCACAAGCCTTAGCCGATGCCCGATGCCATGGAAACAGGATGAGTAGTCGGGGGAGGGGGGTCACGGTCCTTCTCCTCTCTGCTGTACCTTTTTTTTTTTTTTTTTTTAAATCGGACCCCCCTCCTTCTTGTTTCCAGCAGATTGCAAACTGCCATCTGGAAGCAGAAGATCAGAAGGGCATGGATTGTGCAGCAGTTCTACACCAGCGGCTTGGGGTCAGGCAGGCTGAGATTTGCCCAACCCCACTACTCTAGCCAGCTGGCCCCGCCGGTACCCACAGATGCGGATGTGGACAACAGTAACCTCACCAGCGGCGGTCAGGTGGCGCGGTGCTAAGCTAACTAACGCACAATTTTAAAAGAGCAGTGCGCTCCGCGTTAGACTGGAATAATTTAATTTTTGCGGTCATTTTTTCGGGGGGTGTTTGAACACCCTAAACGCCCCCCCTGCCTACGCCCCTGTCTGGAGTAGTGTCCAAAAGAGAGTGGAGACATGAGAGAGAGATGAATAAATACCTAAAAGGGATCAGTAAGGTACAGGAGGGTACTGTAGCATCTTTCAGAAAAGATGATAGACAAGAACTAGGGGTCATTAGATGAAGTTGGAGGGAAGAAGAGTTGGGGTAATGTGAGAAAGTATTTCTTTACAGAGAGGGTGGTGGATGCTTGGAACAGCCTTCTCGCATGGGTGGTAGGAGCAAAAATTGTGGAGGAATTCAAAAATGCATGGGACACACACAAGGGAGCCCTAGAAAAAGGGAGGAGTAGGAAAGCCGCAGATCAACTACAGTCCGCAGCATAAGTTAAGGGTAGAAACAATGAGAAGACTAGTTGGGCCAGGCGGTTCTTATCTGCTGACAAATTTTATGTATCTATGAGGCAGATTGGAGTGGTGGGCAGCCTTGAGCACATGTTCCAGTCTCACTTGGTTCAAGTCCTTGGATGCCAAATGTCCGTCAGAAAATTTTCTTCAGCATCCTCTCCAAAACGTTTAAGTACTAGCAGTGATTCTCCCTTCCATTGCATGGCCATCCTAAACTTCCAGTACAGGTTATCACTGGACTTGGTGCTGCCAGAAATGCTCTCTATACACTCCTTTGCAAGGACAATAGAGCTCGGGGTGGGATGGCTTCCAGTGCTGGTCCTCTGGAGCTGTTCCCAGTTAATTTCGCATCTCCACCTCTGAACGTTGCCAGTTGCAGTAGAAGAGCTGCATAGCCAATCTGTGTCTGTTATCTTCCTCCATATAGGTGGGCTAGACTCCTTAATCTCTAATGTGAATCTAGTCAGGATGGTGGTACATATCCAGGTTCTTCACTAATTCACTGCCCTGGGTGGTGCAGACATCTTATTCTGGACATCAGTGGGTGACTTTCCTTCAGCCTGTTACACTTGTGGAACCTTTCCTCAAACATCTCTGGCTTTGGAAGGACATCTTATATCGGTGCCACACTCCCATGAGTCACTGTAGGCACTTGGCATGTCTTCCCTCTGGTTTAGTCCATTAGGTACTCTAGTGGTATTCACAGCACTGCTGCAGTCCACCAGCAATGGCAGAGTCTGTGTGGTACAGTCAAGCAAACGTCTTCACACAGCCACCTTGTAAAGTTACTTCACTATGCATTGGGCAAATTCTGTTTGTTCCTTGCTGGTCCCAGGGTGGCGCCACTAGAGGTTGGATGTGGCTTCAGATGAGACATGGTGTAGCTTGTTTAAACATCAAAGCACAACAAAGTCAATTCACATTCATAAAAAAAAAAAAAAATGGACTAGAAAAATTACATTATCGTTTAAGAGTGCCTGCTGCAGAAACAACTTCAAGATCAAAGTAGACTGATGTGGTGGTTCAAGGATGAAAGGAGAAACATTTAAAGCATTTTTTCTTTCTTTTTTTTATTTTTTGGAGGGGGAGTGGATATGAATAGGCCCTAAGTGATTAGGGACTGTGGCCAACCTGACAGAATATGGGCCTTTAAAGAGGAGATGGCCCACATCCTTCTGGGAATGGGACCACAGCCCTCAATGGGAGGTTTAAATGTTACTTGGAAGCGCACATAAACTAGCTGAGAGGGGAGGCTGTCTTATCAAGGGAGGCATAAACAGCCTTTTGTCCACGGGTTGAAGCAACAAGGAGTGAGGGCCCAAGGGAGAACCCCCCCCCCCATGGGCGAGATGAAGGAGGTGTAGACAAGGTGGAGGGCAAGGAGTGTATGAACAAAAGAGGCAGAGAGAGATGTGTACAGGAGAGAAGATAGAGTAATGTAGGAAGAGGGGAGTCTGGGCGTTATGGGGAGAAGCATAGGCAGAAGGGGGGAGGAAAGGGGGATTGCAGGCAGGAAGAAAGGAAGGTTTGGAAAGCCATGTGCACCAATGCAAGGAGTCTTGAAAATAAATTCCACACCTGTAGGTCATCATGGCAGAGGCAAACCTGAATCTGGTGGCCATAAATGAGTTGTGGTGCACTGGGGTGATAAACCGACCTCCAGCACAAGGGGAGGAGTTGGATAAAGCATGAGGGGAACCATTAGCAGGATGGCAGAAAAGTGGGAGGTGCTGCTAGTTAGGGACTTCAGTTGGCCAGATGTAGATTGGAGCATTCCAGCTGCAGTTTCAGCTAGATACAGGGCCATTCTTGACTCTCTGCAGAGAGAGTTTCTCAGGCACCTGGTCAACGAACCCACTAGGGACAGGACAGTAGTGGATCTGGTGCTTACTAACAGAGAAAGTATTGCAGATGTCACAGTGGGCTGTCCCGTAAGTACAAGTGATCACCATAGAGTGTGAGTCAACATTAAGGCAGGTGCAGAGGTAAACCACACAAAGATGAGAGTCCTAGACATTAGAACGTGGATTTTAAAGAAATGGAGACTTGCTCCAAAGCAGCCTAGCAAGGGAGGATTGCAAGGGAGAGGTACAGGAATAGTGGAAAACATTAAGGAAAGGCATAATGAAGTCAGTCAGCCTCTGTGTGACAGATGTAAGCAAAAGTAGGAGGAAAAAAGGACCATTAAATTTTTAAGACTAATTTTAAACAGTATCTGTACAAAAAGTGTTTATGTAATTGTGATAACCGGCTATCAGTTTTTGCTATGGAGATGGCCAATTATTATTTTCTGTAATAACCGACTGGTTAGTACAGCATTCGTGTGCACAGTGGAGCAGGCGTGTGACACTGCTGTCTGATCCCGCGTTTTTGTGACCCGCCACTAAAAACAATCACTTTTAAAATAGAGTTGGCAAAAACATCATTTATACTGTACCTGAAAGGAACTGAACAGTTAAAAAAAGGAATACTTTAATTGTCTCCGTCACGCTGCAGCTTCTGCTTTCCAAGATCGCCATTTTTAGAATGTTAAAAAAAAAAATTGCAGCTCAGGACAGATCATGGGTCTGTTGAAATGGGTTTCTCTTTTATTGGCATGGGACTTACAGCTCTCTCAAGGCAGTTAAAGGTGTGGAACTGGGGCGGGGGGGCATGGCAAAACAAAAAGTTTTAAGTATTAGCCAAGATTTACCATTCCTGTGACAAATAAAACTATTTCTTTAGCCTATCACTGGGATGTTCCAGTGTGTTTGCAACCTATAAGAAAGTAAAGCAAGTTCAATCTTACTTTAAATAAGTGTTTTAACATAAGTTTAATACATGTTTTAAAGAGATTTTCTTTCTTTGTTGGGTGGGGGATGGCAGAAACACACAGAACCACACATTTTCAAAAGTACATTAAAATGTGTGTTGGGGGGGGCCTAGAAAAAATTGATGGCCAGTAATTATAAAAAATAAAGTATGGGGTGATGTGATTACTTGAATTTAATGCACACCCTTGGTGTGGGATGCTCTTATAAACACCTCAAGCTTCACTCTCGGGGTTTATGTAGCACCCCACACCTCGGGTGTGCATTACATTCTCGTAATACACACCACTCCATACATTATTCTGTATGTAATTATGTTTAATTGCTGTATTGTATCTCATATAGTGTTATATGGTTCGTTAATTTGTATTGCAAATTCTTGCCCGGGTTAGAGTACCCTCAGTCCAGTTCCCCTACCTAGTAAACAGATAAATAAATACATTATGGTACTCTAAGAAAGTGGTCACAAAAGTGAAAGAAAACAGGTAGCATTCAGGAGGTACAAAGAAACACAGAGAGATGAGAATAGGGAGGTGTACCAGGTAAAACAGAGGGAAGCAGGTAAGGCTGTCAGGGGAGCTAAAGTACAAACAGAATAAAGGATAGCCAAAGGGGTAGCAAAAGGGGACATGACTTTCTTTGTGTATGTAAGAGGGAAAAGGAAGGCAAGAAAAGTGACAGTGAGGATATGGAGGTGTACCAGTTAAAACAGAGTGAAGCAGGTAAGGCAGTGAGGGGAGCAAAGGCACAAACAGAGGAGAGAATAGCTAATGGGGGAGCAGAAGGGGACAAGAATTTCTTCAGGTACATAAGAGAGAAGAGGAAGCCAAGGGGAAGGACAGTGAGGACAAGGAAGACAACACAGGGGGACTGCAGAGAGGAGGATGAGGAAAAAGTAGACATTCTGAACAGGTATTTCTGCTCAGTCTCTTTCAGTGGAGGAGAGGGGGATGGACCACCAAGAATGGGGAGGAAGGGGGCGGGTGGATATACATCTGTTTTCAGAAGAAAGAGTCCTGAAGGGACTTCCAAATCTGAAAGTGGACAAAGCCATGGGACTGGATGGGATACACCCAAGGTTGTAAAGGTAACTCAGGGAGGTGCTTACTGCACCACTGACATCGTTATTCAACAGCTCACTGGAAACAGGAGTGGTTCCAGAGGACTGGAGGAGAGCAGACATAGTCCTGCTCCATAAAAGTGGTAGCAGGGAGGAGGCTGTCAACTACTGGCCAGTGAGTCTCACATCAGTTGTGGAGAAGTTAATGAAAACCCTGTTAAAGGAAAGGCTAGTGGAGTATCTTGAATCCAACAGGTTACAAGACCAAAAGCAGCATACTTTCATAGAAGAAAGGTTATGCCAGATGAATCTGATTGATTTATTCAACTGGGTGACCAGGGAAGTAGATCAAGAAAGGGCAGTGGACATGGCCTACTTGGACTTCAGCAAGGCCTTTAGTACTGTGCTAGATAAGAGACTGATAAAGAAACTGTGCAGTCCAGGAAGGGTTCCAAAGTAGTAAACTGGGTAAAAAAACTGGTTAATGGGTAGGCGACAAAAGGTGCTAGTAAATGGCACTCACTTTGATGAGGGGAGAGTGACAAATGAGGTGCTGCAGGGCTAAGTAGTGGGACTGATCTTCTTCAGTGTCTTCATAAGTGACATTGCAGAACAACTGGAAGGCAAGGTATGCTTTTTTTTTTTTTGTAGATGACACCAAAATCTGTGATTGGGAGAATTCTCAGGAGGTGGTGAAGAGAATGAATAAAGATGTTAGAAAACTTTAGGCGTGGTGAAGAGCGTGGCAGCTGGGGTTCATCGCCAAAAAGTGCAAAATCATACACTTAAAGCACATAAATCCAGGAGCTGAGTTGTGTGAGATGACAGTCACTAAGCAGAAAAAGGACCAATTAATAAAAGAAGCAGGGTGGTCGAGAAGGGGAAAGGAACAGGAGCATTAAAAAGGGAGGGAGGAAGGGCAGAAAGGAAAAATGGGGAACATGCAGGAAGGACTGGGTGGGAAGGAACAGAGTGGGGGGTGTGGTGCTTTATGTGAAGGAAAGCATAAAAGCAATGGAGATACCGGGAATACAGGGGGAGGCTGAGGTACTGTGGGTCACCCTGGAGACAGGGAATAGATCCACTATTTACACTGGCGTGAAATACAGGCCTCCAGCACTGGGGGAGAAATTAGATGAGGTACTGGTGGAAGCCATTGGCAAGATGGCAGGAAAAGGAGACATGCTGTAGGTGGGGGACGTCAGTCTGCCAGATGTAGATTGGGGCCTCCCTGCAGCGGCTTCAGCTAGAAGCAGATACATCCTGGACTCTCTGCAGAGGCATTCCTCAGGCAACTAGTCAGTGAATCCACTCGTGATGGGACAGTACTGGACCTGGTACTCACTAACAGGGACAGTGTTGCAGATATCACGGTGGGAGGCCACTTGGGAACCAGTGATCACTATACAGCCTGGTTCATTATAAGGATGGCTGTGAAATCAACCATATAAGAGCAAGGGTCCTGGACTTTGGGGGCAGATTTTATAAAGATGGGTGAATGCCTCAGGGATGACCTGGCTTGGTTGGGGGGGGGGGTGGCCTGGGTGCGGTGAAGGAACAGTGGCGAAGATAAATGGGAGCATAGTAAAGGCAACAAACCTCTGTGTCAAACAAATGAGCAAAAGCAAGAGGAAAAAGAGACAGCTATGGTTTTCAAATGAGGTGGCTGAAAAGGTAAACGCTAAAAGTGTAGTACTCAGAAGGTGTAAGGAGACGTAGAGGGAGGAGGATAGGGAGGGGTATTGGGGAAACAGAGGGAAGCAGGAAAAGCAGTAAGGAGTGTAGAGACACAAACTGAACAGAGAAGAGCCCAGGAGGTAACAAAAGGGAACAAGACATTTTTTAGGTATGTAAGTGAAAAGAGGAAGATTGGAGTAGGATTGTGAGGTTGAAAAGGGGGGGACTGTGCCAAGAAGGACGAGAAAAGGCAGACATCTTGAACAAACACTTTTGTTCATAGTTCACAGAGGAAGAAGCAGCAGAAGGGCCACAATTCATAATTACTCCCCATCCTCCGCTATACATATGTATGCCAGTGATACAGTCCCATATGCAACTGGCTCCTGTCCTGATGAGGTTACAGCCAGCTCACAGCAAGACTTCGACAAGGTTCAGCTCTGGTTTGCTAACCATAAACTTTTCCTCAGCACCAAGAAGACTTGTCTCCATGACCTTTGGCACAAGGCAAAGACACTCTAGGCTTCCCTCCCTACCCACTTTTCACACCCTTGAGGGGACTTTACTTGAGGACACATCCTCCTCCAGGTACTTAGGCGTTTGGTTAGACCAACACCTAAACTTCTCTGGGCATATTGATGCCATCCAGAAAAAACTGTGCTCCAAGCTTGGTGTCCTGTTCAGAAACTGTAGTTGCATCCCTCCTACGGTTAGGCATGAACTTGTTCAGAAGATGATAAACTGCCCATTCAAACAACATGAAGTCTTGCTGTATTTTGACTAATGCAGTTAGCCCCAGCCTTTAAACTGCCCTGGAGAACAAAGGGTTAAACTTTCCGTGTGGAGCATAAAATGCTGAGCTCGAGCTCGGTTGGTGTCTCTGTCTGTTTCCCTTTGAAATCTAACCGTTGTTTAGTCTGTGCTTCTGTGAACTTTGGTGAGGAATTAAGGCATCCTCTACTTTTAGATTGTAGATATCCATCCAGTCAATGCAGGATATGTCTAGGAGAAAGACACTTAGATCTAGGTGCGGTTGGTGAGTGGGACCATGGACTAGGGATGGAGAGGGACTCGCTGCGGCAGGTCAGATAGTGGGTGAGTGGATATAGTATCAGCCAGGGTGCGCCTTAGTAATGTGGTCAGGTCTGTTTGTGAGGATCCAGTCAATAAGCTGCCTGATTGAGTTTATCATCCTGTATTTTCAGTGATGAGCTGGTGGAGGTGGAAACCTTGATTAGGGCTGCAAGTGAGCGGGCAGGGGCCTAGCCAGTTTAGGGGTTGACATCCCAGAAGATGCTTCTCCGGAGTTATGGTTTTGAGGTTGCTGGAGCAGTTCGGGAGGCCATCCACCCTCCAGGGTGGATTATAGACAGATAATGTGCTTTTTGCACCAAGGGACAGGATAGCATAAGATTGCAGATCCTGAGGTTATGGACAGAACAGGCTTAATGGTGAGGTGGTTTTATAGTATATGGCAACACCCCACCCCTTTTCAAGCCTGGCCTGTCTGTCGAGATAGAGTATCCGGTAGGTGGCATTGGGCGTCCTGTATGCGAGGTTTGGTCATGTTTGGAGGCAAAGATGTCAGGTTCAGCTACTTTGTCCACGCCAAGCTCGCCATGTCCTGAGACTTTGTGTTCATATGCAAACAGTAGACCTTTTTAGGTTTGCCAGAGTTGCTATTATGGGGGCAGGATTGGTTCATGTCACCACCTGTAGTAGGCGAAGAGGTTAGAATTTGGCCAGCTTGCTATAGATTCGATAGATGACCATTTCTTCCTTGTTTGATGGTAGTTGTGAGGAGATACGCACCCATTCTTTTGGGAGAGGTAGTGAGGGCGGTTTGCATATTGTTTGGTAAGGAGTAGGTTAGAGAAGGAGAAATCACTATGAGAGGGTGTTGTGTTGTATGACCAGAGGTAGAGACAGCGAGGAGTAGTTTAGGCAAACCATGAGAAGGCAGCACTGGGGTTACTTCTTGTAGCCATAAGGCAGCGCACTCACGCAGAGAGACATGTTAGCGATTTTGTTTATATTTTTGGGGGTTGAAACAAAGAGCAGGCAGAGCAGGGAAAAAAGGGAGTTAGTTTAGAGGGTGGGGGCAAGATCTGTGGGTGGAGGAGAATGAAAGGTGGAGAGAGTGAGAGAAATCGGTTTCTGAAGTGGAAAAACGGCAAAGGCAGGGCTGCTCAGGAGGCTGTTATGTTGTTTCAGTCGCTTAGTATGATTAACACTTCTGTGGTTATAGAGCATAAGGAGCCAATGGAAAAGTGGACACTAGTATATGACCACCAAAAGTTTATAGTTAAAGGGTGATCAGGTGGGTGAGGTGGGGCCGGGGGGCCCAGTATCCACAGAGGAGTTGTAAATGAATGGAAACGGCTCACCCCAGCGGAGTGGCTTTCCCACAGCCCCTGCTAACGCTAGGCAGTCCAGTAGCAAGGGAAAACAGCCAGTGAACTGTGGTCCGTTAGTGCCACCAGCCCTACTGAAGAGAGCCGGGGAGAAAGTGTTTAAACGTACTTACTGCTTTTGCTTCCTTTAGCGGTATTGGGTGGCAGTGAGCGGGCCCTGGTTCCCTTGGCAAAAGGGCGGCAGGCGGCCCCTGTCCACAGGAACTCTGGAGGAGCACGACTTTTTTTTCAGGGACCGCGTCAAGCAGGATCCTGAGGCTTCTTGGGTGCGTGGAGGGTCCTGTCCGAGAGGCAGGTCCGCTCGTGGCTTGAGAAGTTCCTGAGAGAAGGTAGGGAGAGCAGTTGTAGGCAGGTTGCAGAGGCAGACAAAAGAAAGGGGCTAGCGTGAGAAGAGGTGGGGATTAGTGGGTGAAAGCAGTTCAGTTGCAGGCAGCTAGATTGCTAAGTATTGAATTACCAAGGTGCAGAGAAGCAGCGGGATTTGAAATTTCAGAAAAGGCAGGAAGAGAGCAGTTTTGGGCACAATCAGAAAATCACAGTCAAGTGGGCTAGGATTAGATTAAGGTCTCAACTGTACTTAGCAGGGGTTTGGATAATAAAGGTGCAGAGAGGCAGTTGGGATTTGCACTTGAGAAGGAAGGGACAGAGTGAGTACCTGAGTGCAAGGAGTGAGAAACACACAGTCTAGGCAGCTTACAGCCAGACTTATGTTAACAGCAGTTCTAGTAAAATTCAGTAAATTTTAGTAAGAAGAGGGAGGGAGTAAAACAGCTAGAGGCAGAGGTAGAAATTAGTCTCAAATTGCACTAGTCAGTGTAGCCAGGTTAGAAATAACTTGGCAAATTAAATTTAGCAGGAATTACAGTGTTCATATTAAAGCACAAACAGGCAGAAACCCAAAATGTCCACAGAGGAGCTGTAACACTAGCCGAAACGGCTCACCTCAGGCGGGAGAGTGGCTTGCCCACAGCCCCAAGGCTAATGTTTAGGCAGTCCAGTAGCAGTGAAAGCCAGCCGCTCGTGAACGGTGGGTTTAGCTAGTGCCACCAGCCCTTACTGAAAAGAGCTGGTGGGAGAAAGCGCTTAAACGACCTTATGAGCTTTCGGCGCCTTTAGTGGTACGGGTGCCAGAGCGGTCGGCCCTGGTTCCCTTCCGGCAAGCGGCGGTGGGAGCCCCTGTCCACAGGAACTCCTGGAGGAGCGGCTTTTTCTTCGGGGACGCCTGGGCAGCGTGATCCCTAAGGCTTTTGGGTGCAGTGGAGGTCCTTGTCCGGGAGGAGCAGGTCCGGCCCCGTGGGCTTGGAGAAGTTCCTTACGGCTTTTGCACCTTTAGCGGTATGGGGTGCCAGTGAGCGGCTGGGCTCCTGGTTCCCTTCCCAGGCAAGCGTGCAGCGGGTGGCCCCTGTCCACAGGAACTCCTGAAGGAGCGCAGCTTTTTTCTTCGGGACCGCCGCAAGCGTGATCCCTGAGGCTTCTTGGGGTGCGGTGGAGGGTCCTTGGGTCCGGGGAGGAGCAGGTCCGAAGCCCCAGTGGGCTTGGAGAAGTTCCTTATGGCTTTTGCGCCTTTAGCGGTACGGGGTGCTAGTGAGCGGCCGGGTTCCTGGTTCCCTTCCTGGGCAAGCGTGCGGTGGGTGGCCCCTGTCCACAGAAACTCCTGGAGGAGCACAGCTTTTTTTCTTTGGGGACCGCCGGGCAAGCGGTGATCCCTGAGGCTTCTTGGGGTGCGGTGGAGGGTCCTTGGGTCCGGGGAGGAGCAGGTCCGAAGCCCCGGTGGGCTTGGAGAAGTTTCTTACGGCTTCTGTGTCTTTAGCGGTACGGGGTGCCAGTGAGCGGCCGGGCTCCTGGTTCCCTTCCTGAGCAAGCGTGCGGCGGGTGGCCCCTGTCCACAGGAACTCCTGGAGGAGCACAGCTTTTTTTCTTTGGGGACCGCCGAGCAAGCGGTGATCCCTGAGGCTTCTTGGGGTGCGGTGGAGGGTCCTTGGGTCCAGGGAGGAGCAGGTCCGAAGTCCCGATGGGCTTGGAGAAGTTCCTTATGGCATTTGCGCCTTTAGTGGTATGGGGTGCCAGTGAGCGGCCGGGCTCCTGGTTCCCTTCCTGGGCAAGCATGCGGCGGGTGGCCCCTGTCCACAGGAACTCCTGGAGGAGCATGGCATTTTTTCTTTGGGGATTGCCGGGCAAGCGGTGATCCCTGAGGCTTCTTGGGGTGCGGTGGAGGGTCCTTGGGTCCGGGGGGGGAAGGAGCAGGTCCGAAGTCCCGGTGGGCTTGGAGAAGTTCCTTACGGCTTTTTCGCCTTTAGCGGTATGGGGTGCCAGTGAGCGGCTGGGCTCCTGGTTCCCTTCCTGGGCAAGCGTGCGGCGGGCAGCCCCTGTCCACAGGACCTCCTGGAGGAGTGCGGCTTTTTTTCTTCGGGGACCGCCGGGCAAGCGGTGATTCCTGAGGCTTCTTGGGGTGTGGTGGAGGGTCCTTGGGTCTGGGGAGGAGCAGGTCCGAAACCCCGGTGGGCTTGGAGAAGTTCCTTATGGCTTTTGCGCCTTTAGCGGTATGGGGTGCCAGTGAGCGGCCGGGCTCCTGGTTCCCTTCCAGACAGCGTCGGTGGTGGCCCCTGTCCACAGGAACTCCTGGAGGAGTGGCTTTTTCTTGAGGACGCCGGGCACAGGGTGATCCCTGAGGCTTCTTGGGGTGCAGTGGAGGGTCCTTGGGTCCGGGGAGGAGCAGGTCCAAAGCCCCGGTGGGCTTGGAGAAGTTCCTTACGGCTTTTGTGCCTTTAGCGGTACGGGGTGCCAGTGAGCGGCCGGGCTCCTGGTTCCCTTCCCAAGCAAGCGTGCAGCGGGTGGCCCCTGTCCACAGGAACTCCTGGAGGAGCACGGCTTTTTTTCTTTGGGGACCGCCGGGCAAGCGGTGATCCCTGAGGCTTCTTGGGGTGTGGTGGAGGGTCCTTGGGTCCGGGGAGGAGCAGGTCCAAAGTCCCGATGGGCTTGGAGAAGTTCCTTATGGCTTTTGCACCTTTAGCGGTATGGGGTGTCAATGAGCGGCCGGGCTCCTGGTTCCCTTCGGGCAGACAAGGTGCACGGGCGCCCTGTCCACAGGAACTCCTGGAGGAGCGCGGCTTTTTTTCTTCGGGGACCGCCAGGCAAGCGGTGATTCCTGAGGTTTCTTGGGGTGTGGTGGAGGGTCCTTGGGTCCAGGGAGGAGCAGGTCTGAAGCCCCGGTGGGCTTGGAGAAGTTCCTTACGGCTTTTGCGCCTTTAGCGGTACGGGGTGCCAGTGAGCGGCCGGGCTCCTGGTTCCCTTCCCGGGCAAGCTTGCGGTGGGTGGCCCCTGTCCACAGGAACTCCTAGAGGAGCGCGGCTTTTTTTCTTTGGGGACCGCCAGGCAAGCGGTGATCCCCGAGGCTTCTTGGGGTGCGGTGGAGGGTCCTTGGGTACGGGGAGGAGCAGGTCCAAAGCCCCAGTGAGAAACAGTAGGTCCACTAAGGGTCATGTGCTTTAAGCTTGAAGTGGGAAGGTTTAAAAAAGACATTAGAAAGAACTAGTTCACAGAAACGGTGGGAGTGAATGAGTGTAACAAACTTCCAAACAAGGTTGTGGAACTAAAACTAAATAAAGTCTCAAAAGAAACTGAGATGCATTATATAGAGAATAATGTATGGGCAACCATACACAACAAGGATGTGTTTCCATCAAGGAGTTGAGATGACAACATATGGACCTTGAGAGCGAAACACATGCCAAGTTGTGCATGGTTGCCCATATCTTATTTTATATAGTATATGGTTTAGTACACAGAAATCACAGAAGTGTTACTTTCCTAAATAAAACAAAAGAAAACACAAAAAAGTGCAATTTCTTTGTTCTGTTTATGATCAAAATTAAATTTATAGACTTTACAAGTTAAAAGATACAACTTTGGACACTGGGTGGTTTAGTAATCAGCTAGGTGCTGGGTGAATTAGAATTTAAAATGTGTTGACCTTTGAACTGTGCTGAACAACCGCTTGAATGTGCACAACAGTTTAGAATGTGCACAACAAGGGTTTTGAGCAGGCTGATTTTTATACAAAACTAAGGCCAACCACATACTGTAGGAGGAGTTATAAGAAGGGCTAAGGTAGCAAGGAGAGGGGAAGATGAGGTAAATACTTAGGAATCTTGGCACAGACTAGATGGACAGATGTTTTTCTGTCCTTCTGTTTTCTATGTTTATGTCTCCTTCTGCAGTAAAGATATATTGCAGAACACGGGTGCATTGTGGCACAACAGAAGCGCTAACCAAGAACATAAACTACATAATACAGTTTTAAATGATTCCTTACCACAAGTGTATGAATCAGAACCACACATTGAATTTATTAAAAGCTCAGTAAAGATGGAACAAGAATGGGATGTGAACCAGTGTTTGAAAAACAGTTTTGTACAGAAAACACTGGCTTGCTGGTTAAATGCAGTTCTCCCTGAGGGGCAGTTTTCAAGTGTATGCTAAAGTGAGTGAGTAGCAAGTGTAAGTCATTAAGAACAGAAGTGATGTATTCATACATTCTAGAATAAGCAAGGAACTGGGCAGGACCATTTTGAACATGCTGAAATTTGAAAGGTTGAGTTTTAGGTAGATCATAAAAAAGAGAATTACAACAGTCTAAACAAGGGGAGATGAGTGCATGAACATATTTTTCAGTAGAATTGTGTCATGAAAATTATGAATTCTGGCAATGTTATGCAAACAAGTAAATATATATTTTACAGTAGTCATTCATGCGAGAAGAAAACACTGAGTCTGATAAGAGACTGTTGTAGTTTGGCTCCTCTTTCCACTGACATTGACTATAATCACCTTTGATACATGAACACTCCACTGCGTCACCCACAAACAAAAAAAGGTTTGGTTAAAACTAGCAACCTTCATGTACGATAAAACAAACATAATTCTGACTGTATGAAGTAAATGCACATTTAAAAAAAATGGAAACATTTTAGGTTAATATCAGCATTAAGGCACTCCAGGCCAGATATTCAAAACTTTGCTCACGGGCTAAATTAGCACTGCCTGGCGGGCAAAGTTAGCCCGGAGCACAAAGCAAGCTATATTCAAAAGGAATAGCCCAGGGCAAACATTCTCTGAATATAGCATGGGAATGAGGCCAGGCAAACTGGGCTGGGAGTGCAGGGCAAACGTAGCCCTGTAAAAAGATAGCTCTGAATATAGCAACCCAGAAGTGCAGACCACAACAGCAACACAGTGCACAGCGACGTGAAGGTAGGTAGAGGCAACCTATGTGGCCAATGTGTGTTCCAGCAAATGCGTGGACCCAGTATAGCTGCAGGGAGCAGCCTATGGGAAAGTATTGTATACAAAACAGCATAATATTCCCCGAACCGTTTGCACGGAGCTAACGCATTTGCACGGGATTTGCGCGCAGCTAAGCTGTTTGCCCAGTGCTAAACTTTGCCATATTTAAAAGTGACATGCAAATGAGCCTACTTAGGTAGTCTCTGGGCAAACAGCCACACTGGCATCCCATTATGGCCTGATTTGCATGCAGCTTGCCCTG
This sequence comes from Neoceratodus forsteri, assembly GCA_016271365.2. NCBI lineage: Eukaryota > Metazoa > Chordata > Ceratodontiformes > Ceratodontidae > Neoceratodus > Neoceratodus forsteri. Next base: position 706,293,801 of record CM028131.1, on the reverse strand, counting down.
CATTACTGCAGGGTCCCACAGCTCCACCTGTAGGTCAGTCTGGAAGTACAGTGGCTAGGTCCGACTGCAGCTCCACCTGTAGGTCAGTAAGGCAGTGCATGATGATAGCTGCAGGCTACACATGAACAGTACAGCATAGCACAGCATATCGCACCCCAGGGGACAGCACACCATAGGCACAGGTGGTGGTGATGCTGCATGCAACCATCACACTGTAGGTCATGCTACAGTGCACAGCACACAATACAGTAGCAAGGGGGCCGCTAGTGTGAGGGACACAGCAATGCCTATGGTATGCAGGGCACTGATGACCACTGCACTGTACACAGTGACAGGCCCAGCTTGCAGGTGATTACTAACAGTGGACAGTACTGTTATGCTCTTGTGTGATCCACAGATGCTGCACCTGTGGCATGGGATGCTCACAGTGACATATACATGGCCGGCTGTGTGTGCTGTGGCATCTGTACAGTTGTGCGGTATGTGGCTGGGGGGGCACGTAAGCTCCAACAGGCACACAGGTGGTGGGGTATTCCCACTACTGGCCCATGTGCACTGCATGATGTGTCCCAGCCTTGTGGCCACACCTGGGCTGTGGTGAGGTCTGGCCACCCGTACACCCTCCCCTCAATGGCCACCATGCCCACAGTGCTGCATGTGTGTGATAGCATCTGTTGGTCACCACAGACGTATGGTCTGCAGGTGTGTGCTGTATGGCCACACTACCATGATGTCCCCTGTGGGCCCAATCACCCCTTACTGCCTGTGCTTGGCTGGGACTGGTGGCAGCTGTTGGTATCATAATGGTGCCATCAGTGAGCAGCATGTGTCCTCCATGTCTGGCATTTTCTAAGTGTCATAATCATATGTTAGGGTCAGACAAACACCGCGCAAAGCAACACTGTCGCACAAAGCTGTTTGCCCAAGGTGAAGACCAACTTTTCCTGAGCGGTAATATGTACCGTTCAAAGAGTCGCGCTAAACACCTTAGCGCGGCACTAGTCACTGAATATCTCATAGTGCCTGTATTCATGTTCACTTTGCCCCTTGCATATAATTATGGTTTGCCCGGCGCTAATGCAGTTTGCGTGTGCTGTTTGTCTTTTTGAATATGGCAGACCCGCGCTAATCCTGTGCAAACGGTTTGCACACCGCGCAAAGCTTTGAATATCTGGGCCTCCATGGGTTGTATTTACCTTTATAAGTCTAATGTGCATAAGTCTAACTTTCGGGGTATAATGCCCTCAGCTGCATCTCCTTCCTCATGGCCCCCTAGAGGTAGATTAACAACTTTTTCTTCTCAGTTTTGCGCTGCTTCAATTTTTTTTTTTGTCTGGTCTCTTTATCCCCCAGCCAACCACTCCTTCGGGCGGCCACCAGACAAAATACTTGTACAACAACAACTGGATGAACAAAATACTACAGTCACATTTAGAGAAGAGGAATACATAACTCCAGCAATATAAACTTAGTGGCAATTACAGCACTCCAGCAGGAAAACAACGGGGCTTAGTGCTGTGTTCTCTTTTCTGGATTAAACCTTAAGGTTGTAGGCCCTGTACACACTAGAGAGCTTAAAACGGTTTAACTGCCTTAAACCATTTTAAGCTCCTGGAACTCGGTTTGCTTTCACACTGTAACACGTTTAAAATTGTGTTCTAAAACCGTGCTAAAACCCCGCTAAGAGGTGGTCTTTAGCATGGTTTTAGCTAAACACGGTTTCCTTAATCCATGTTAACAGCAGTGTGTACGCAAACTGTGCTGTAACACGGGTTAAGACAACCCATCCTATGGGAAAAGTATTTTTTTTTTAGTGACAGGATTTAAAAAAAAAAAAAAAAAAAAAAGCGGTACCGGTATTGTCTAGTAGCCCTTGAAGAAAAAATTACTCACCTTAGTAATTGCTTTTCTTCTCATGGAGTCTTGCTGTATTAGGACTATAGCAGTCAGCCTCAGCCTCTGAACTGCCCCGGAGAGGAAAGGGTTAACTCCAGAGAAGTCTGGAGTTCTGCAGCGCGAGGGCTGTTCAAAGTCTATCTGTGCAGTTTGAAGTCAAACTGCCAGATTCTTTATGAAGCTAAACTAATATAGCAAGTCTGTGTGGAAAAACCCTACACTAGCCATTGGCTACCTACCAGTAGTAGAACTACAAAACACACAACAATCACAGAATAGCAACAAAATTATTAAATATTGTTAGCATTACTGAAAAAAGCATTAACAGACCCCTCTTCCCAAAAGACTCAAGTCCAGGGAGGGCCACCTACCACTCAACGAACAACAGAATTACCTAGTTCCTAAACCCAATAAGCAAAGAAAAGGCATGACACAGTGCTTGCACAATTTGCCAACCCCATACCCAAGGAGGAGTTCTGAGTAGGTAGGAGGGAGGTTGTCCTAATACAGCAAGACTCCATGAGAAGAAAAGCAATTACTAAGGTGAGTAATTTTTCTTCAAACACCATGAAGTCTTGCTGTAATTAGAACTATAGCAGATACACAGCAGTACCTCCATGGAGGAGGTCAGAACCTACTTGGGAAATAGGCTCTGAAGCACAGCTGTGCCAAGCGGCATCCCTCCTGGATTGAACATCCAGGGTAATGTTTGTAAAGGTGTGAACTGTTTTCCAGGTAGCAGCTGACAGGTCTCCAAAATGGGAATATCTCTAGCAGTCGCTAGAGATGCAGCTATACCTCTGGTAGAATGAGCCCTCAATCCTGAGGGGGCTTTACCCAGTTTTGGTAACAGAATTGGATACAAGAGACAATCCACCTTGCAATTGTCCTCTTAGTGGCAGGTCTCCCTTGCCGACTTCCCCATAGGTAAGGAAGAGCTGGAGGATTCAAACCTATGACCCTTGGTGCGTTCCAAATAGTAGCTTAGAGCTCTTTTGGCGTCCAGACTGTGCAATCTCCTCTCCCTGAAGAGGAATGCTCAGTGAAAAATACTGGAGAGAGATGGATTGGTTGAGATGAAAATCCGAGACCACCTTTGGTAAAACCTTCTATTAGTCCTAAGGACTACCTTGTCCCTATGAAAAGAAATGAAATCTTCTTCCACTGACAAGGCTTGCATCTCACTTATACGTCTAGCAGAAGTGATGGCCACTAGAAAAACAGTCTTCAAGTCAAAACTTGAGGTCTGCGAAGACAGGCTCAAAGGGGTTGCATTAGCTGAGCAATGCAAACATTCAGGTCCCAAGCAGGAGCTGGTTCTCAAAAGGAGGGTTAGTGTGAAGTAACCCCTTAAAAACTTGAAATTACAGGGTGAGAAGAGATGGAAGCAGGTTTACCTGCTGACACATAAGCGGAGACTGCTACCAGATGAACCCTTAAGGCAGCTGGCTTAAGGCCTAGAGAATTTAAGTGGACCAGATAGTCCAATAAAACAGTCAAATCAGCAGATTCTGGGAGATTTGCTTCCAGAGCACCAAATGGAAAACCTCTTCCACTTAGAATTATAGGTGGCCCTAGTAGAAGGCCTCCTGGCGCTTCAAAATATCCAAGACACCTTGAGAGAGGTGTAGATCAGCGAATTCTAGCTCCTCAAGAACCAAGCCTTGAGGTGGAGGGAACTGAGGTTCGGATACCACACTCTCCCCTGTGCACAGGTCAACAGGTCGTGGGTCCTGGGCAAGCTCAGGGGAGGGTGGACAATCAGGGACAGAAGGAGAGGGTACCAGGGCTGTCTGGCCCAATCTGGAGCAATCAGAATCACCTTGCAGGACTGAGTTCTGATCCTCACTAGTACCCTGAAAAGGAGAGGGAAGGGAGGGAAGGCATATAGATATTTCCCTTCCCAATCCAACTGGAAGGCGTCCAGTGGGACTGATCCCAACACTGGAGGTCTGCAACAAAACAGAGGAAGTTGGTGGTTGTCTGGGGCTGCGAAAAGATCTATCTGAGGGGTGCCCCATCTGGCAAAGACTGACCCCAGCACTAGAGGGTTCAGGGCCCATTCGTGGTGGCCCTGAGAAATCCTGCTGAGGGCATCCGCTAGGACATTGTACTTCCCTGGAAGGTGAACTGCTATCAGGGAGGTATTCAAGGAGTAAGCCAGAGACCACAGCTTCATTGCTTCGGTGCACAAGGCAGAAGACCGAGTGCCCCTTGCTTGTTGATGTACCACATTGTTGTGGTATTGTCTGTCCTGACTTGAACTACCTTGTTCTGGACAGAAGCTGAAAAGGCCTGGAGAGCTAAGAGGACAGCCCTGAGCTCCAGAAGGTTGATGTGGAGCAGAGATTCCTGAGGAGACCACACTCCCTGAGTGGAAAGGTCGCCAAGTGAGCCCCCATCCTAGGAGGGAGGCATCTGTGGTAAGTGTGAGGGAGTGAGGAATGGGTAGAAGGGGACCCCTTGAGTTAGATTGCTCTGGTCCTGCCACCACTGAAGGGCCAGGATCAGAGACCTTGTCACTGGGACTAATTTGGTGAGGGGTCCTTCTTTGGGACCAAAAGATCTCAGGTGGAATTGGATGTCTCTCATCTGGAATCTTGCTCCCTGCACGACAGCTGTGGACGCAGCCATGTGTCCTAGGAGTTGCAGGAAGTGCCTTGCTGGTCGAGAGACCCAGATGGTGAAGGAAGATGCCAGGGCAATGAGTCTGTCCACTCTCTCGGAGGGAGATATGCCCTGGCAGACTTTATGTTCAACTCTGCACCTATGAAAGTTAGTACCTGAACTGGTTCGAGAACTGACTTTGGAAGATTCAACAGGAATCCCAGAGAGTGAGAAGCTGCTGGGTGACCAACAAGTGAGATTTTACGTGATCTGGAGACTGACCCACTATGAGCCAGTCGTCCAGGTAGGGAAAACGGCCACCCTTGCCTTCTCAGATGAGCCACTATCACAGCCAGACATTTTGTGAAAACCCTTGGGCAGAGGTAAGGCCAAGGGCATTGCTCTGAACTGATAGTGGCCAGAAGGTAGTTCGAACCTGAGGTACTTTCTGTGAGAAGGCCTGATCAAGAAATGAAAATAGGCGTCCTTGAGGTCCAAGGAAGCTAGCCAGTCTCCTGGTCTCAGGGAGGCAAAATCATTGCCAGAGTTAACATTTGAACTTTGGTTTCAGAAGATGCTTGTTCAGGAACCTTAAATCTAAGATGGGCCGCATTCTCCTGTCTTTTTGGGGTAAGGAATACCTTGAATAAAGACCCTTGCCCTGATGGCAAGGGAACCCTCTCTACTGCTTTGCATCCCAGCAGAGAAGAAACCTCTGTTTCAAAGCAAGGGCTTCCAAAGGATTTGCAGGTGGAAATGTCTGGCCCTCATCTTTGGGAACTGTTTGAAACTGAGGACCAGACCTTGGTTTACCACCTCCAGAACCCACTTGTCCGGTTAGGGACAACCAGTTCTGGCTGAAATAAGCCAACCTGCCCCCACCGGTACAGGAGATTCGGTCCTGGGCACCCCATCAGGGTGCCTGCTTGGCAACTGTTTTTGCTGGGAAGAAGGGGACGGTCTGCCAGAGCCCTGCCTGCCCCTGCCTCTGAAGAAACCCTCTGAACAAAGGCTGAAGAGGCTTGAGCTTGATAAAAGGGCCTGTGGTGGCCTCACCCTCATTCGTGGGGCATGCCTCTGGGGGGCATGCCTCTCTTAGCTTGGGCACTTTTGTAGGTAGTTCTGTATTCATCCATTTTTTCATGTAATTTTCTGTCTGATCACCAAACAGAGAGTTACCTACTACAGGAAATCCATAGCTCTTGCCTGAGTGTCTTGGGACAAATTAGTGCATCTGAGCCATGCCAACCTCACGGAGAGCTACAGAAGTGGCCATGACCCTAGAAGAAACATCATTAACATCAACAGCAGTATGAAATTGAACTTTAGAGGCCTCAATGCCATCAGCAGCCACCTGTTCCAACTCACTAGCCAGCTGACCCTGGGCCTGCTTGGCTAACTGGAAATAGTGTCCCATCTAGACTTCTGATATCTAGCCACATAAGCCATGTAATTAGCCTGCCTGAGTCCCAAAGAAGCTGCCATATATTGCTTTTGCCATGGTATCAATCTTCCTGGAATCTTTGTCAGGGATGTGATGCCAAGGGAATATTAGCCTTGTCGCAGGCTGCAGCTTGAACAACACCTACATGACTACACTGCTCAGTGAGGAAGTCTGTATCTGGGCCTGATAAAGTATACCTTCTGTCCATTTTTTGTCTACAGGAGGGACAGAATGAGGATTTTTAAAATCTTTGTTTGCTTGCTTCAAATGATTTATGCAAAGGAATAGACAACCTTCTAGACTCTGGAATATCCATCATTTCAACAAAATCAGGCTCCTCTTGCTCATCCACAGCCTCCTCTAAAGGGAGCTGGAGGGTTTCTGCCACCTTTTATAAAACACAAAATGAGAAGGGACTCAGACAACAGAGGGGAGACTCTAAGGGTCTGTCTGAGAAATGCCGGTTCAATGGGCACGTCCAGACCTTCCCAGTCACAAATGCACTGATCAAATTCTCCTCCCCTCCTGTGGTTCATAAACTCCTCAATAACATAATCTTGAACCACTGGACCTCAGAGCCACCCCTCTGCTACTTGTGGAGGGCTCTCCAAGTCCCTGCGACAAAAGACTGAACAATCTGTATGGCTTTTGCTATTTCTGCAACAGTTGGAGAAACTATCTTAGACTCGAACCTGCTGATTTCTTTGTCTTTTTTGCTGGTGCTGGTTCCTCTGAACCAGCCTTTCTCTTGCCCGAGGAAGTAATGCCCTGGTCAGAGGGCACTCCCTCTGGTCCAGTGGGTACTGGACCGGGCTGGCCATCCGGGTCAGCGGACTTTTTGGCCTCTCGTTCCCTGAGCCGGCCCAATCTCTTCTCCAGGGTGGCTGCAGGGAAATTTTTACATATCTGGCAGTCTGAAAGGAGGTGGTCAGCCCCCAGACAATAAACACAAGTGGTGTGTGGGTCAGCCTTGGCAAAGGCTTCCCCACAAACATCACAGTGTTGAAACCCCTGTGGCCCGGTTTTCTTTTGGGTTTCTCAGACATAGTGCCAGCCTAACCAAACTTGCCCTTTTCTTCAGGTCATACAGAGCAAGACACCCTTATCGGTTCCTAACCGTGTCATTGGTATTGAAAAACCCTATTAAAACGAGGGTTTTTTTTAGAACTCTATAAGAACCGTACCTCACGCCTAAAAATTCATCAAAATATAAGAAACGATCGGGTTCAGACTGAACCGATAATTATTCCACACAGACTAAATTTTCGTTTTACTTACGGTTACCAGATAGAGCTTAGCCGAAATCGATCGTAATTTTAAGACTTTTGCCGGTTTTCTGAACCGAAGGAACCTAACCGAAACCGCTGTAGTGAACCGAGCTGGAAGGAGCTGATCTCGGAGCGACTGTTCAGTGAAGCGGAGTAAGAATCTGGCAGTTTGACTTCAAACTGCACAGATAGAGCTTTGAACAGCGCCCTCGCGCTGCGGAACTCCAGACTTCTCTGGAGTTAACCCTTTCCTCTCCGGGGCAGTTCAGAGGCTGAGGCTGACTGCTATAGTCCTAATTACAGCAAGACTTCATGGTGTTTGAAACACTGGTTCCGATGATGTACTTTTTTCCCCGATCGCTTTTGGTTCCTGTTCACGGGTATCCCGTCATGCATTGCGGCACATTGCAGTACCCATAATGCTTACACTTGGTGCCGCAGTCATGCCTGGGAATCCAATTCTCCTAGCACGGTTGTCGGAATGCAATGTGGATGCTCTGACAACAGTGCTAAGGATCGATTTATAAAACGATTTTAATTATGTTTTATAATTGGTAGCTAGAGTGTACAGGGCCTTAGCTAAGCTACCTACAATTTTGTGAGAATGTTATACTTTCAGAGCTGAGTACTGCTACTGGTCCTTTTCTCTGTCAGATAATAATGGTCTACCCCATATTATAAAGTTCACCAAAAGTTCTTTACGCGGAGAGTGCAACTGTTTGTTGATCAGAGTATGGTTATTACAGCTGTGCTGGCCCCTGGAGAAAGAATCAGACAGAGCTTGATCTACTGTGACAGCATTTGGCCCTCATACAAGTCAGCTTAATGCTTCTAGAAATTTGGATTTGTGGCGTCAGTGTTTCATTTTGTATCCAAGAGATTTCAATGGACGTGTGGTTTGGAGCTAGACTGCTGTAAAACAGACACAGTCTCGTTTGGGAAATGTTTTACTGCAAACAAGACTTCTAACTAATAGAGAGGTCAATAATCATAGTTTGCAATTTACAAAATTATTTACAAAAAAATAAAGAGCAGCTTAGCTGCCCCCCACCCCCCAAAATAAACCACACACCCATATGAACATATGACGAAGCCAGCAGAAAAAGGCCATTAGGTCTATTTAGTCTGCTCATACTACAGGTCCTCAGCAACAGCTACTGACTCTGCCCCTTCCCCTGATCCACCCTTCCCCTTCTGTAGCACCTCTCGTTGGTCTTATTTTCCCCAGTGCTGGGTAAGTTACTTTTTCCATTACTTTCTATTACTTTTGGAAACTTGTTCCAGAAAGCTCTGTGCAGTCACTAACAAGGATGGAGAAGTACTGTAAAAAGTAATACACCTTACAGTTACAATTACTTATGTCTTTTTATACAAAAGAAATACGTAACTATAACTGATTACATTTATTTGAAAGTAACTAGTAACTAATCTACTGTATTACTTTCAAAAAATGTAATCTGTTATAGTTATTATTTTGGTATTGTTTTTGTATACAAAGAAATAAGCAACTATAATTGTAAAGTGTATTACTTTTTCTAGTACTTCTCCCATCCTTGCTACTGACTGCAAAGAGCTTCATGGAACAAGTTTCTAAACATAATAGAAAGTAATAGAAAAAGTACAGTAACTTACCCAACACTGATTTTCCCCTTAACCCTATCCCGAGCTCCCTTGAAGCTGCCTAATGTTTTCGATGGAACCACCTCCTCAGGAAGCATGTTCCAACCTGCCACCACCCTCTCTCTGAAGAACTGCCTCCTAGCCTCTCTCCTAAACCTCCCTCTCTCCAACTTGAGACTGTGTTTCCTCGTGTTTCTGTTCCTTGTCCACCCTATTTATCCCTTTCAAATAGTAGGTCATCTCAATCATGTGCCCTCTTTCTCTCTCTGCTCCCCTCCGGGGAGTACATGTTCAGGGCCTCCAACCTCTCTTGGGACGTCCTACCCCACTGACACATCATCATCTTTGTTGTCCTTCTTTGGACAGTCCTCAACAGGTTTATGTCCTTTTTATGTTGTCTTGCGTGTACATAATCAACATCTTGCGGTAGTATTAGCACAGCGAGAGGTGTGTCAGTGTTGGCAAATGCAGGGCACGCTTTAGTAGGTGTGTCCCTCATTCCCCAATTAGCCAGCATGCTAGTGCTGATTCAAGAATTATGTAAAGTGCCACCAACTTGAAAGAAATGTGCCACTGCAATCAGTGACAAGCTTGTCATGCAGTGGCAGAGATGACACGCCTCCCGTACGTGCCTTTCCTGGGGAAACATTTCAATAAACATGGTGGTGGCTCCCAAAGAAAGCCAACATCGGGGTTGCAATCCCCATGTCGGCATGTCCCCCACCCCCCACGTTGTGTGGCATGCTGGGAGACCACCCCAGTGCGCCACCGCTCACAAAAAGCCGATCATGTCGGCATTTTCCCCCACCCCCATTGTCGGCATGTCCCCACCCCACCCACATTGTTTGGCACACTGGGAGCCCACCCCAGTGTGTTGCCACTCACACAAAGCCAACTGTTTTGGCATGTCCCCCCCACTCTGTGGCATACTGAGGCACCCCAGTAGCGTAACAAACCTGCAATGTCATTTTTTTTTACCTGAAAGAAACGGCCCTCGCGAGCATGGCGACCCCTCCCCAATCCACACTCACCCTGTGCACCCCCATCTCCCCACACCCCTCACCCCATGCTTAACTTAAGAGGTCCAGTGCTGAAATCTTTGATGAAGCGGGACCATGTCTGGACTCTTCAAAGCCGAAATGCAAAATGAAGAAATGCCAGTAAGCTGTATAATGGCAACAATGGGGTTAGGGGGGTTCAACTTAGGTGGATATCTCAGCCATTTTTTTGAATTTTGACTCCAAATTTTCAACATGGGGTTCTTGGGACCCCACCTCATGAACACATGCACTGTCATCTCATTATTCGGTCCCGAAAGGTGATTTTGTGGTCACTGTGTGAATCACCTTTGGGACTGATTAATGAAATGACAGTGCCACTGTTCATGAGGTGGGTCCTAAAAGCCTATGCTGCAAATTTGGTGAAAAATTCAAAAAAATTACTGTGTTACAAGCGTGCATTGCACAGTTTCCATGCACGCCTATAACGTCTACAATTTTTAATATTTTCACTCCAGATTTTCAACATTGCCATTTTTTTTTACACTTCCTTATGAACAGTACAGCTGACATTTTTCATATCCTGCTCAAAATTTGTTTTTGTACATCTGGCGCACAATGGAGCGGTCGCTGTGGGAAATCAACTTTAAGGACACGGTAACAAAATCACAGTGCCACTATTCATAAGCGGAGGTCCCAAAATGCCTATGCTGAAAATTTGGTTAAAAAAATCCCCCAAATAATTGCATTACAGGCGTGTATTGCACAGTTTCTACGCACGCTTGTGACTTGATCAATTTTTCATATTTTCACTCCAGATTTTCAACATTGCCATTTTTTACACCTTCTCATGAACAGTACAGCTGTCATTTTTCACATCCTGCCTAAAATGCGTTTTCACACCTGTGGCACCAAATGGCGTGGTCGCTGTGCAAAATCACCTTTCAGCTAATGAACTAGTAGTGCCACTGTTCATGAAGTGGGGTCACAAAAAGCCCATGTTGAAAATTTGGAGTGAAAATACCAACAAATGCAGGGGACATTAGGGTTTCCAGCTGTAACACCCCATCCTGTACAGACCGACAGGCATCAGGGGTGTGACTTGGGATTGTCGGCTGTAATGCTCACGCCATTCCACCCCCAACCTGTAGCCAGTTACAAGCATTGAGGTGTGCCTCGGACTCTTCATCCCCAAATTTCACCCCATTCTCCTATACTGCACCCATCTCAGAGTATTTCCTTATGGAATGTGGTGAGCGTAGGGCCCGAAGACCCCAAGGCACACTGTGACACTTGCCAGTGTCTGCAAGGTAGGGTGAGGTGAAATGGTGTGAGCGTTATGGCCGATGTCCCAAAGGCACACCCCAATGCCTGTCAGTCTCTGCAGGGTGGGGTGGGGTTGGCATCAGTTCAATACTTCACTACCATTCCTATTATGCATCTATCCAACTCCTGCACTACCAATGTCAATATCAGCAAGACAACATTCGTCATTGACAAATGCTTGTTAAGGCATCCCTCTTTCCTAGCTTCCTTATCTGTGGATATCTCTCTTTCTGTGCAGCAAATATTACCCCTTCCCCCATTTATTTTTATTACACACAACAAAACCATTGAGCAATTATTGTTACAGTAGTGTCCTACTAATAGCAAGTAAAGTCCCTCTGAAGTGCTGTAATTTACTGACCATTGCTCAGAGTTTCTTAGTGGTAAACAACCTAAATACCAATTACACTAATCTAGAAGGAGAGACAAGGTGAACAGAACTGCTTTGCATGGTCACACTTTGAGTATGGGCACACAAGCTAATAAACATTATGATGGGTTCAGCCCCTTCTTTACAGTGGAACACAAGAACTTGTCAAAATACCAAAAAAGTGTCCTACCTGGTGGCCCTTCTGAGAATTAGAGGGTCCATCCGGTGAGGGGCTCAGCCAGCCGTCGGAGAGTTGGCCAGCGCTGGGGATGGGGGCGCAGTCCACTGGACTCCTCATTGCCTCCCTAGACCAAGGAAAGGTTTTTCATTTTTTGCTCCTGGACCTCGGATGTGCAATGATGTCAAGGGCACTTTTTTGCATGCTGACGTTTGCCGCAGTTCTGCCCCTGCATCTGTGTGCGACGCAGTTCCTTGTGCTGCCCCTGACCACCATCAGGGGCCACCCAGGAGTGGCACATACCTCAGAACTCTCCCTGGGAAGGGAGAGCAGTTCTCCATATGTTCAATCTCTTCCCTCCTCTGCTGACCCCCAGCGGCCGAGCTTGTTCCTGAACCCGGGTCGCCAGCATGGCACAAGGTGTGGCATCCAGTGCCTCAACCCTCAGTGCCACCGGGCTGGTGGGAATATCATATTGCAGTTACAGTTTCAACCTGTGTGGCAGAGTGAAAGGTATCTATAAGGACTATGTCTACGTGTGTATTTGCAACAGACTGTTTTGTTTTAACCGGTAGCTATCGTCTTTGCATAGTCATTTACGTTGAGGCTTAACCTTGTAGCCTTCTCTTTTTTGGATCCCTGTAGCTGTCCTTGCTGACCACTGTAGCCCACTCTCCTGCTTCTTATTCACCCAACCCTGAAAGCAGCGCAGCCAAGGTAGAGTCTGTTTCAAGACGCAATGGCATCTCAGCTGCTGTAATCTAGTACTGTGCCAGTCCCTTTAGGTTTTCTTCAGGTATGAACTTAGTTTGTCTTAATTTTTGAATTTTACTTTGTGGTTTTAAGTATACTGAATGTCTGAAGGTAGCTTGCTTTTTTGTTTCTTTGTTTGTTTGAGGTGGTTAATACCCTTACAATTGTGGATGCTCTTGTACAGAAAGCTGTTCCCGTTTCTCTGAGTTATCCAGAGTCTTTCATGCCACAAATGGATTTCTGGGATAGTATATTCTACTACTGATTATATTCTGCAAGCTGCCCACTTACTGGCACCATGGATTCAGCTGAGAATGTAACTTATGTAACCCCCCTGCAAATGGGGGTTCCCAAAAGACTTCCAGGAGCTTGCTTGAATGCTCCAAGCCTGAATGGTGTTTGGCGTTTAAGCCATTTATCAGTGAGTGTTTTTAGAACCTCTGGCACTGTCTCTTTAAGAGCTGTCTGCTTGCAGACATAATTAGTTTGTATGGGGGGACTTTGTGCTTCTCTGTTTGAGTACCACTCTGAACTGCTGCCAATTTACTTCATTTTTGCAGTCACTAGGAGTGCAAAGGAACCTATCTGAAAGATGTAACTGTTTGCCAGAAATTATTTAGAGTAATAATGAAATTACAGTTTGTCTAACCTGCTTTCTTTGCAGTCAGAACTGTGTCTGCTAGTTCCCATTCTAGTTTTGAACTGCTGAACTGGACCAATCAGTGTGGGGTAAGCTAGCTCTAAAATGGTGCCTTGACGAATCAGAACTTGGACTCATAATCTGAGCCAGCCACAAGAGGATTGTATGGGCAGTGACTCTGGGAGATGTAGTTTAGACTTCAGTGCCTTTTGGACCAACAGCAGCAGTCTATTGTGAGTGACAGCCAATCCAGTCAAGAACTGGGAGGAACTCAAAGGAAGTGCCCGGTTTTTCAGTTGGAGTGTCAGTTGAGCTTTGGCAGTGAAGAAGGAAGGAGCCCTGTGCTTTTTCAGTGTGCAGTTTTAGTCAAAACGTGTGTAAGGCCCAGAGTTCGGTCTGCAGCTTGTGTAACAGCTTGTTAGGACTGAATCCGTCCTGTGAAAAGAATCAAAGGATCTCTGAAGAGTAGAAACCAAGGCTCACCCTGTAGAAGACTGGAGGAATTGCTGAAAATTGCATTCGGTCTGTCAGGAACTGAATCTGCTTCGTTTCTCCCGTTATTGTGCAGTAATTGCGATCGGATACAGATGTAGCCTGCCTGGTATAGTGCTTTCTTTATATGGATGTGTGAAGAGGTTTGTGTACCTCAAGTGAGCCCTGCTGACATTGAAGGACCCTATCTTATTTGGAGGTCGTGAGTACTAATTCAGGGTCGCTCCCTGTTGAATTGCACATTAAATCCAAATGGAATTACTGTACTGCTGACTGTTTAATTCTCCTTTCTCTGTGTGAAAGGGCCCTACCAGCTGCCACGGTTTGGACTAGCCACTAGGGCTTGGGTACCCAGGGACAGTAACTGATAGGATAGGCCTGTGCACAGAGCCATAGGTAGATTATTAGAGTGATAAGCTATTAACCTGATTTCCCCTGTCCTTGTTATATTCCCTAAATAAATCAGAGCTGCTTGTTTCAGCAAAGTTATACTGCCTGAGGTATTTGTCTATGTTAAAGTACTGTACTGTGATTGTTGCACTGTATCTCATTTCACAGGAGGTCCCAGTGCCGGAACCAGACCTGGGGGTAAGTGTATACTGTGAAGGTAATTCTGATATATTGTGTGGACCACTAGTGGGAAGAAAGGGGTTGCAGCGTCCCAGAGGGCTGTGACCAAGTTAGTTTAACTATTGCAAACCCTGACCTCTGGGTGGAGGCACCGCCATTGGATCCAGGCCCCTCAACCTGTTAGTGGCAAATCAGGCAGGGGTAGTAGCCCTGGGATAGCGCCATCTAGGGGTTACATCTTGAGGCTCACCGCTGGGATTGTGTGTCCTCTAGTGGCCATATTTACGAACCACTGTTAAGAAAAAATGGGTACCCCGACAGAAGTGGCTGTGCACCGCTGGTGGAGTGGTGTACTGGGAGGAGATCGACCCCAAAATGCTATGCTTATCCTGGACATCCCCTGGGTATCAATACGGACACTGTGCAGGAGTACTTTCCAAGGTGGAAGGTTTACAAAACCCTGTGGTGGTGGGTCGGCATGCTAATCTGCTCACCCACACTTTCCTGGCCCTAGTAGAGTTTAAGGATCCCATAGATAGCTCCAAAGTGCCACAGACCATTACCCCAGAGGGAGCCCTCACTGCTTGGAGAGTGATAACTAAGGACAGTAAAGACCCGGGGGGGAATCAGCCCCCACCACTATCTGAAACTTTTGAGGAGAAATTTGCTGAATGGTTGCTGGGAGAGGGGAAAACTGTGGAGGACTTGAAGAAACTATTCTTGCCACCTGGGTGTTCTCTCCCCAACACCCTCTTCTGCTCCAGTGCCCGTGAATGGAGGCTGAACCAATGCAGACTCCTATTTCTGCACCTGCCATTAGTCACGACTCTCACCAAGGTTGAGGATCTTCTCGCACCTCCCACCCCCAAGGGAGGATGACTGGGAGACCTGGATAGACTATGTTGCCCCCAAGTGCTAGAATGGCAATGCTCGGAAGGCGAAAAAGCGAAAGAGGGTTAGTGAGAGCCTCCGAGGTCCTGCCCTGGCTACCATCCGTAAGCAAACGGGCCAGTAACCCTGAAGCGACTGCACAGGCCTATCTTGAGGCCTTGGAGAATGTGTATGGGAGCCCAGATTCTGATGAGGACCTATGGTGGAGAGTAAGAGATGCACAACAGTACCAAGGGGAGTTGTTGTCTGTGTATGTATCTCGGCTGGAAAAATTGTTGCAAGAATGCCTCAGAAAAGGTAGTTTGCCAGCGATTGAACTGGACCGAACCAGGCTGGACAGGATCCTTAAGTCTGCCCCTTCTCAGAACTGCTGTTGCTTCAGTTACGCCTGGCAGATCGACTGGAATCCCCACCCTCCTATGATGAGTTAATGAGAGAAATTCGAGGAGTTGAGAAAAGGCGACCTCGGAAGGGACCTGCACCAATAGCTGCGGCTACGACCCGAGTGACTGAGGGTGACCCATCAAGTGAAGTTCAGGGGCAGAGGTTGGCAGTCAATGAGTGCTCTGACAAGGAAAAAGATATACCACAATGGGGCGAACTGTTGAGAGAGATCCGGGAATTCAAAAACAGTCCCTTTATGAAGGCCACACCTGCAAGTACGGGCCCTGACCTATATCCGACTGCATCTGCTATGGGGGTGGGGGTACCCACCCATGTATCTCCTGCTGATAACAGCTCCAAACTCAATTCCTTGACCATGGAAGTGGAGAAGCTGACGAGATGTCTCCAAATGCTTATCACGCCGCAGACAGAGATGGCACCCAGGTTTCCAGTTAGTAATACCCCCGCCCTGGCTCCCAGTGTGGCGCCTGCCAGCTCAAACTCCAGAAAGTATGTTTTGCTATAATTGTGGGAAAGATGGGCACATGAAAAGGAATGCCAGTCCCCAAAGACACTGACAAAGTTGCATATAGGCTACAAGGAGAGCTTCGGAGAAGAAATCAGTGGTTAAGAGGTGCACGACATGATCCCAGTGAGGGCACCAAAATGCTAATTCACGCCCTTTGTGGCAAGGTCAGTTGCCCAGGCCCCCACTCACGCCTCTCCAGACTGGTCCAGAATAGTGGGTCCCTCCATGGAGACCACTGTAAAGGTGAATGGAGTGTCTACAAGAGCTGTATTAGACAGTGGCTCCCAAGTGACAATTATGTTCCAGGATTGGTATCAGAAGCATTTGTCAGGCGTACCCTTACAACCATTAGAAGGACTGCATGTATGGGGTTAAGTGAGGAAGGCCACCCCTATTCCGGGTATATCCGAATTTGGCTGTCTTTCCCCACCTGGCTGGAGTGGTCGAACAAGTAGAGACCCTAGCCTTAGTGTGTCCCCCACTGGACTGTATGATGGTGTCCCTTTGTTGATTGGAACAAATGCTCATATGTTCGGAAGGCTGGCACAGTTGTGTTATGAAAACAGGGTCAAAGACTAGTAGAGCTTTAGAGTTCCGGCTTTAATTAAGAAGGCCTATGAGGCACAGAGAAATGCTGAAAACAGAACCAGAGGAACCGGTCGGAATTGTATGGAAGAAGGATCCTGAGTCTCTGATCCTGGCGCCAAATGCCCAGTGTACCTTACAGGAGAGGTCCGTATCAGAAAGGATGTTAAGAATAAAATATTAATGTTGGATGCACCAGGCGATGGAAAATTGCCAGAGGGACTGCTGGTCAAGCCTTAGTATTTTGCCCGCTAGAGCCCATGCTTATGCCAGAAGGGTAATGGTCCAAGTTCATAATGTGTCTGAAAGAGACATTCGAGTAAACAGAGGTTGCATCCTGGCTAATGTGCATTGTGCAGACACTGCAGTGCTACCCAGCAGCAATAGTTCAAGGAAGAATGACAGAGTAACGCCTGACTTGTTTGATTTCGCGACTCCCGCTGCCAGCTGAATGGAAAGTGATCAGTGAGAAGCTTGCCCAGAGAGACCAGGTGTTTTCTTTAAAGGAATGGGATGTAGGATGCGTACAGGGCTGAGCACAATATCCGGCTGCATGACGAAAGACCATTCGTGAGAGGTCTCACGCCTGGCACCTGCTGACATAGATGATGTGAGACGGCATCTGCAAGAGATGTTAGCTGCTGGTGTAATACAAGAATCCAGAAGCCCTTATGCTTCCCCATTGTGGTAGTGAGGAAAAAGAATGGAACAGTAAGGATGTGTGTGGATTATCGCACCTTAAACCGGCGGACTATCCCTGATCAGTACACAATGCCCCGCATTCAGGATGCTTTGGACTGCCTAAACGGGAGCAAGTGGTTCTCTGTGCTGGATCTCCGTGGGTACTACCAGATCCCGATGGCCCCAGAGGACCGTGAGAAGACGGCCTTTATCTGTCCACTTGGCTTCTATGAATTCATGAGGATGCCTCAAGGATTTCCAGGTGCCCCAGCCACTTTTCAACGATTGATGGAGCGCAGTGGGGACATGAACTTACTGAGTGCCTGGTATACCTAGATGATGTTATTGTATTTGGCAGCTCACTGGAGGAACATGAGAGCAGATTATTTAAGGTATTGGACCGACTGGAGGACTTTGGCCTTAAACTGTCCATTGATAAGTGTCAATTCTTTCAAACATCAGTAAAGTATGTGGGACACATAGTATCCACCGAGGGAATAGAGACCGACCCAAGTAAAGTTGAGGCCTTGACCACCTGGCCACAGCCCAAAAATCTAAAAGAACTGCAAAGATTCCTGGGATTCTGTGGTTATTATCGGCGCTTCATCAAGGACTATTCAAGAGTGATCCGCCCTTTACTTAACCTTACTCAAGGGTATCCCCCAACCCACAAAAAATACCAAAAGTCAGCATCCCTCAAGACTGAAAGAGTGTATTTTCATCCGAGTGAAGTATTTGGGGCCCGCTGGACTCCTGATTGTGAGACTGCTTTTCATGAGATCATATATCAACTTACCCATGCTCCAGTGCTGGCCTATGCCGATCCAAGAAAACCTTACGTCCTGCACACTGATGCTAGCTTGCAAGGGTTGGGGCTGTGTTGTACCAAGAGCACGAGAATGGCCTGAGACCAGTGGCCTTTGCCAGTAGAAGCCTGACCCCATCCGAAAAGAACTATCCTGTACATAAGTTAGAGTTCCTAGCTTTGAAGTGGGCTATTGTTGACCAATTCCATGAGTACTTGTATGGGGCTAAAATACTAGTAAAACTGACAATAATCCTTTGACCTATGTGCAGACCTCAGCTAAGTTGGATGCCACTGGCCATAGGTGGCTTTCTGCATTATCTACATATGACTATGCTCTCGAATACTGAGCAGGTCTGAACCACATAGATGTTGATGCTCTCTCCGGAGGCCTGTTCCCCAGAATGATTGGGTCCGATTGGCAGAACCTGACATTCGGCACTCTGCCGAAGTTTGACAGGGAGGAACAATGTCCACGGACGCAGTGGACTGCATGGTGGATTGCTTGGGAGCTCTGAGAATTGCATACCTGCTGCTTAGCCACTTTTCTTCAATAGACATTGGTGCACTGCCTCAGCTGGACAATGACAGTATTCGGCGGCTCTAACTCGCGATCCCATGATCAAAGCAGCTTTAGAAGCCCTCTATGCAGGAAAAGATGTGTCCAAATTACGCCCACTGATTTGAGAACTGCACTGTTATACAAAGAAGGTCCTAAGTTGAAACTGATCAATAAACTGTTATACAGAGAAACAGTAGACAGAGGGGACAAGTAGACAAACAACAACTAGTGCTGCCCACTGCCTTCGAGACTCAGTACTGAGGTCCTGCACAACCACATGGGGCACCTTGGTATAGACAGAACACTTGACTTGGTGAGATCCAGATTCTATTGGCCTAAGATGGGGCTGATGTGGAGCAACACATTCGAACTTGTAGTCGCTGCTTACAGAGGAAAGCTTTGCCCCAGAGGGCTGCCCCTTGTTAACATAACCACCAGTGCACCCATGGAGCTGGTCTGTATTGATTTTCTAAGTTTGGAGTCAGATCAAAGAAATATCAGTAATGTGCTGGTGGTCACTGACCATTTCACAGATATGCCCAAGCTTTCCCACCAAAGACCAGAAAGCATCCACTGTAGCCAAAGTACTTGTAGAAAACTTTTTGTTCACTATGGGGCTCCACAAAGAATCCATTCTGATCAAGGGAGAGACTTTGAGAGTCGTCTTATCAAAGAGATGCTTTCTCTGTGGGGAGTGCAAAGTCCAGAACCACTCTCTACCACCCCAGGGGACCCAGCAGCTGAACGCTTCAACCGCACTTTGCTAGATATGCTAGGCACCCTGCACCCAAAGGACAAGCCTAGATGGAGCCAACAAATTAGCACCCTGGTACATGCTTATAACTGCACCAAAAGTGATGCCACTGGATTCTCCCCTACCGCCTGATGTTTGGAAGAGAAGCTCGACTACCAGTAGATGTGTGTTTGGGGTCTCTCCTGATGAGGTTCAAGCTGACAACTATTTACAGTATGTGCAAAGTTTAAAGGCCCAGCTAACTCATGCGCACAACTGGCTCAAACCATGGCTGCCAAAAGAAATCTGGCCAACAAAGAAAGGTATGATAAAAGGTGAAAGCACAGGAACTCCAGGAGGAGATCGGGTATTGCTAAGAAATCTGGGACTGCATGGCAAGCACAAGATTGCTGACAGATGGCACCATCTCCCTCACATTGTAGTGGGCAAACTAGATGATCTGCCAGTGTACAAAGTAAGGCCTGAGAATAATTCAAAGATGTAAAAACAATGCATAGAAATCATTTACTGCCCATTGGACAAATCTTAATTGAGTCTGAGCCCTAGAAGATGCCCCTCTGGACCAGTGACTAGAGCTGCTGCTAAGAAAAGATCAAGAAAGTCTGCACTCCAGAAGCAAAGTTAAAGTGTTCCCTCCACAAGTCCCAGTTGAGCATGACTGTCAGTCCATATCGGAAGAAAGTGAGAGTGACTTTGAATACTATCCTTCTTACGAACTGAGTCAATTGTTTCGGGCAATCCCTAGTCAATACTGGAGATGAAGCTGGGCCTTCTGGACTGTCTAAGCCCCAGCTTCATCCCTGGAGCCAATGCTCCCAGAAAGTGAAGTGCAAAGCATCAGATCAGATGAAATGGAATCATTGTGCATGGTTGAACTGTTTGAGCTTTCAGGGGAGGAAAATGATAGATTGGGGCAGACTGGTGATACACCCAAACAAGAAGAGTATTTTGAGTGCCCTGACAGTCCACTGCCAGTGTCCGAAAGCTCTCCATGCGAGCCAAATGTTGTGGACTCAGAAACTGTAACTCCTGGAGCTGAAAGTGCCCCAAGTTCTAGCCTCTCTACCCCATGGAGACTCCCCTGACAAGTGAGGACAATGCTGAAAATGAGGCTCAGAGTGCAGAGACTATAACAGTTCCCCTAGAAAGACTGGTCGAGCTGTAAAGCCTGTGGTGCACCTCAGTTATGATTCACTTGGGAGGCCTGTGGACTTGCCTCTCAATGTTGTCCATAAAAGAGTGTATGTGTCCCGAGCTCATTGCCCAAACTGAGCATCAGTGCTAACTCCAAGTTACTTGTGTTGCCCTCTAAGTATGGTGCCCTTGCCCCATCCAGCCCCAAGGTAACTGATAGGAAGGGCCCCTCTCTTCAGGTTTCATGTACAAGAGGTAATAACTTGAGTTATGGTACAATGTGTATGTAATACTGTGTAAAGAGGACGTACTGCAATGTTTCAGAAATGTGTTCTTGGTAAATGATATATTGACTGATGATTACATATGCGAGCCTAATGCAAATGTATATGGTTGCAGTTGAAACTTATGGAGGTACTTGCTTGACGCAGACGTCAAGCTTTCCCAAACCAGGAAGGTGTAACCCCCTGCAAATGGGGGTTCCCAAAAAGACTTCAGGAGCTTGCTTGAATGCTCCAAGCCTGAATGGTGTTTGGCGTTTAAGCCATTTATCAGTGAGTGTTTTAGAACCTCTGGCACTGTCTCTTTAAGAGCTGTCTGCTTGCAGACATAATTAGTTTGTATGGGGGACTTTGTGCTTCTCTGTTTGAGTACCACTCGAACTGCTGCCAATTTACTTCATTTTGCAGTCACTAGAGTGCAAAGGAACCTATCTGAAAGATGTAACTGTTTGCCAGAAATTATTTAGAGTAATAATGAAATTACAGTTTGTCTAACCTGCTTTCTTTGCAGTCAGAACTGTGTCTGCTAGTTCCCCATTCTAGTTTTGAACTGCTGAACTGGAACAATCAGTGTGGGGTAAGCTAGCTCTAAAATGGTGCCTTGGACGAATCAGAACTTGGACTCATAATCTGAGCCAGCCACAAGAGGATTGTATGGGCAGTGACTCTGGGAGATGTAGTTTAGACTTCAGTGCCTTTTTTGGACCAACAGCAGCAGTCTATTGTGAGTGACAGCCAATCCAGTCAAGAACTGGGAGGAACTCAAAGGAAGTGCCCGGTTTTTTCAGTTGGAGTGTCAGTTGAGCTTTGGCAGTGAAGAAGGAAGGAGCCCTGTGCTTTTTCAGTGTGCAGTTTTAGTCAAAAAACGTGTGTAAGGCCCAGAGTTCCGGTCTGCAGCTTGTGTAACAGCTTGTTAGGACTGAATCCGTCCTGTGAAAAGAATCAAAGGATCTCTGAAGAGTAGAAACCAGGCTCACCCTGTAGAAGACTGGAGGAATTGCTGAAAATTGCATTCGGTCTGTCAGGAACTGAATCTGCTTCGTGTTCTCCCGGGTATTGTGCAGTAATTGCGATCGGGATACAGATGTAGCCTGCCTGGTATAGTGCTTTCTTTTATATGGATGTGTGAAGAGGTTTGTGTACCTCAAGTGAGCCCTGCTGACATTGAAGGACCCTATCTTATTTGGAGGTCGTGAGTACTAATTCAGGGTCGCTCCCTGTTGAATTGCCACATTAAATCCAAATGGAATTACTGTACTGCTGACTGTTTAATTCTCCTTTTCTCTGTGTGAAAGGGCCCTACCAGCTGCCACGGTTTGGACTAGCCACTAGGGCTTGGGTACCCAGGGACAGTAACTGATAGGGATAGCCTGCACAGAGCCATAGGTGATTATTAGAGTGATAAGCTAATTAACCTGATTTCCCCTGTCCTTGTTATATTTCCCTAAATAAATCAGAGCTGCTTGTTTCAGCAAAGTTATACTGCCTGAGGTATTTGTCTATGTTAAAGTACTGTACTGTGATTGTTGCACTGTATCTCATTTCACAGGAGGTCCCAGTGCGGAACCAGACCTGGGGTAAGTGTATACTGTGAAGGTAATTCTGATATATTGTGTGGGCCACTAGTGGGAAGAAAGGGGGGTTGCAGCGTCCCAGAGGGCTGTGACCAAGTTAGTTTAACTATTGCAAACCCTGACCTCTGGGTGGAGGCACCCGCCATTGGATCCAGGCCCCTCAACCTGTTAGTGGCAAATCAGGCAGGGGTAGTAGCCCCTGGGATAGCGCCATCTAGGGGTTACACTTAGTTTTCAATTTTTATTTTATCTTGGTCTGACATTTCTCCAGTTATTTTGTCTACAATAATTGGCTTTTCAGGGTTGCATTTTTACCTCTTTTAGGGCATTTACTAAACAACCTAGACAAATAAATTAATGACAAAGGGACTTAAATATCCTAGGGTTGTTTTTCTGTTATATTTTTAATTTTCTATTTTTGTTAACTGCTGGCAAACCTTGGGTTGTTTTGTTGACATGGTGCTTAGAACTGCTACAGTACTCCTCCTACCCTGGCTGAGCAGCTAAAGGTTGCCAACCTGAGTTATCCCCTTAGATCTAATGATGCGACCCTACTTGCAGTCCCCAAAATCTGTACAGTTATGAGGGACCAGGGCTTTACTGTCCATGTACCCAGGTTTTAGAACTCCTTCCCATTATCTGTTTGTAGTGCCCCATTTCACTACCCATTCAGAAGGTCCCTGTGGAGTTATCTGAAAGATAATTCAGCCTGCACTTGTATATAGTGCCATTTTTTTCCTTTACCATTGCTTGTGGAGTAACCCCAGGAATTCTGACATTTTAGTTAAATGCCCAGACCCAAAAATATAAACCGTGAATTATTTTCTTTTCTTTTTTTTTTTTTTTGGGGCTGTGGTTTCAGCAAATCGCAGTCAGTTCCTAATGGGAAAAAAACACAGTTACCCTGAAAAAATGAACCAAGAGTATCAGTTCACACAACAAAGTATAAAGAAGAACTACAATAACTATAAAACTAAGAAATAACAAAATAAACCTGACAGAACGTGCCAGTTCCTCAACGGTTACAGAGAACTGGAAGGAACCGCTAAAATAACCTAAATAAAGGTCTAGCGCTAACATATAAAAACACAGAAAGTAAAGGCAGCAGTTGAAAAATATATAAAATGTTCCTTGTTTTACAATGGAAAACAACAAAAACAACCACGAAGGATCACGAAAGTGAAGAGGGATCTCCGAAGCATCTTGACTAGCAGGTGGAGAATGAAATCGGAAGTGTTATACAATGCAGCAATTGGTAAGGGCAGCATTTAAATGGTGTCACGAGCCAATGATGTGTTCCATCATTTACATACGTTCCATTCTCCAGGCAGTTCAACTCTACAGGCTAACTGCAAGAGTTAAGAATACTGAAGAATTCCTGGGGTTAGAACAGACAGTTTGGGGAAAATTTTTGAGATGCAGAGTGAAGCTCCCTGACCACCTTCAGAGGGCTACCTCCCTGGGCACCTTTTGCAAAGGGCTCCATGAGCATCAGCTAGGCAAGAGCACCTGTTTCTGCACCTAAGCTTAGTAAAACAAACTTTCTAGCAGCACCGCAAATCCAAATATTAGTCTTGCCTGTACCCACAGCAGTCTTGTAGACTCCTCTTGTCAACCCAAAGATGTAACTTTGCTACCACCTGCTCTTGCTCCTACTAATCCCATCCCAGCCTAGAGATCTAGTCCTTATGGATCTGCGCACTGAACGTGCCTACAGCGAGCTGACCCAGTGCGACAACCCCATGGACTCACTGACTGGGAACTGTCTGTCGCACTGTTGTGAAATGTCTTGACTATAATCAAATAAGGCCTGCCTTTTCATGTACTGCATCGCTGTCGCACTCCTATGACATTTCTTGACTGTATCAATATGTGGCCTGCTCTTTCATGTACTGTAATAGCCATATGCTTCTTACTTTCTGTAACTAATTCCGGGTCACCCCTGAAAAAGGGACCCTTGGGGCCCAGTGGGCCTACCCAATCACCAAAACTGAATAAATAAATAAATACATAAATAAGCCTTGACCCACTGCTTTCAGGACCCATTTGTCTGTGGTGTTTTTCCACTCCTGAAAGAAATGAACCAGCCTTCCCCCTACTGGCAACGGGTTGGCAACCTGGACACACATATCAGGGATTCTGTTTGGGCTGTACCCTAGAAGACAAAGCCTGATCAGCCCTTCTGGAAACCCTTCTTCCTCTGCCCCTGAAGTTAGTAACCTCTTGGATGAGAGTAGTCAAAGGGCATGAGGATGGAGTAGAAAGGTCTTGGATAATAACCTCTTCCCCTGCCTCCCTTTCCTTGAGGTTTGTAAGCCGTAGAGGCCTTTTCCTTCTCGGTATTGCTTGTGTAAGTGGTTTTGCACTCTTGAACATTGTTCGTGCATGCCTCTGTTTTATCACCAAAGGGAGTTATTATCAGATGGTGAGTCCATGGCTTTCATCTGGGCATCATGAGACAAATCAGTTGTCCTTAGCCAAGCAAATCTCCTCAGGGAGATAGCACTGGCCATTGCCCTACAAGAAGTGTGATTGGTGTTCACTGACATACAGAACTGATACTTAGTAGCATCCAGGGTAGTCCTAGCAATGTCTGCCAAGTCCTGAACCTGGTCCTCATGGATTTTGTCACACATGGCCAAAACCACATTTCAGATGGCTTTCTGACACTAGATAGTGTAAGCCAAGTACGCAGCCTGCCTCAAGAGCAGGGAGGCTGTAGTATACATTTTCCTTACCATACTTTCCAGCTTTGTGGAGTCTTTGTCTGGAGGCTGGGAGGAAAGGGGAACCTTACCTTATCACAAGCAGCCTGGATAACCCCCTCATGGTCTGGGTATAAACAGAGTATTCAACCTCATGCTTATCTAGCCGGTACTTCTTTTTGATTTTTTTGTCAATCCCTGGAAGGGAAGTGGTGGTCTGTTGTAACTTGCAGGTTGCCTTTTTGAGTGACTTATGCATTGGTAAGAGCTTTTAGCGGGGGTCAACCCCATCATATCCAAAAAATCAGCTTCTTCCTCCCCTACAAGTTCCTGTGTGGCAAGGGCAAGGGTCTGTACCATTTGCTTGACAAGATTATAGTGTGAGGAATAATCCTCTGGTCACCAGGGATGGGGACCGAACCCTGGTCAGGGGAACTGTCTGGTTCAAAGGATTCCCCTTCATCATCATTTTCCTCATAATACAAATCATCACCCCAGTGCCCTGGAAGTGGGGGGGAGGGCAAGGGCTGAGGGGAAACCGGAAAGCCCACAAGGGCTTAAATGGTCTGAAAAGCCTGCAAAAAAAGCATCTGTCATGTCCTCCTGAGAGGGTATTATTACTCTGTCCACTGGCATCTCCTTTTGCTCTTCAGCAGGAGGAGCAGTGACATGTTTCTTTTTTTGTTTCCTTTTGGCAAGAATCTACTCCGGAGCCTGCTCTGAGGATCTTTTTTTGCTTTTCAGAGTGGTTCCTAGAGGATCTGGGGGTCTTAGTATAGGAGGGGCCCTCTTCTGCGTGTTTTGGTGACCCAGAAGTAGACAGAGAGGCTACAATTTGTTCCAGTTTTTAACTGTCCGACAACAACTTGCTGGGGGAGGGGGACTATTTAACTAGAAAAGGCACACAAAGCCGAAGCTTATTTCCAGGTGCAATCTGGAGTTCACAATGAAAACAGTTATATATATATACACCTGACTGTAAAATTAGATGCTGTGGGACATGCCAAAGTCAAACAGTAAATGCACAGTCAGAAATCCCCATAGGCAGAGAACACAGTTTAACCCATTGTGTTTTTTTTTTTTAACTGTAGCCAGTAAAACGCAACGTGACTTTCACCTTGGTTCCCAGAAAGGGGAACTGAGATGAAAATTAACCAAAACACAGTAAAATTTAGTACTAAGAAAATAACTGATACTAATGCTGACTACAGAGTTCTCTAGTTCCAGTGACCGCTGAGAACCGGAGAACTGGCACTAAATAACTAAAAAAACAAAAACAAAAAAAAAAACCCTGATAACTACAAAAAAGGGGACTAGAGGGCAGAGGCTGTAAAATATTAAAACATAATCACAATACTTATACACAGAGTGACTTCCTGGAGTGAGCTGCTTAAGAGAGCTCTTCAGGGCTACCTGCTTGTACTGGCAGGGGAAAGGATCCAATGTTAGGCTTCAGAACGCAGCGTCACCCACAGGGCAGAGGTTTGAATTTAGTTCCAAATTCTATACCACGTGCCCAGGGGCAGTTTACCCTGCGTGGCTCACTGCAAATGTCTAAGCATAATGAGGGATTCCCAGGGTTTGAATAGGACATGGAAATACAATTTTTGTCTTCTGTTTAAAAAACAAACAAAAAAAAAAAAGTGCTTAATCTGTGTTTATTTTGTTTAGGGGGGCACCACACACTATAAAAATACTGGATGGGCAACTCTATGCCCAACCAGTGTGTTGTGCCACCTCGGGGTTCTTATTCCCACGGACCTCTTGAGCTTCGTTCGGAATCAGAACCCCTATCTGGCACAACACACTGGTTGGGCATAGTTGTCCATACAGTATTCTCTATACTGTATATTGTTTGCCATAAATATGTACATAGTTGTATTTTATTCTGTACTTTGATTGCATGCAATGACAAATTTATTGCATATATTAATGCTTTAATCCTGTTCTTTGAATGTATGAAATGTAACTTTATCCTGATGTCCACTACTCTGTTGCTGTAAGGCTGTAATGGCCTTCCAGGACCCTCTTGGAATATAGGTACTGCACCTAAATGAGGCTATCCTGCTGTGCAAAATTCCAAATAAATAAAATAAAATCAAACAGCACTTGATTAAAAATAAAAAAACAAGCAACACTCTAGCAGCTAACAACACATACGTTGTAAAACAAAAATGTTATAATGCAGTGATGGAGGAAAGAAGCACAAAGAAGCATCCAGGCTCCTTCTACCAAACAAACACAACCCAGCAGTACAATGTAACCAGCAAAAGCATACAAAGGAGACACCGCATTAGACATGTTCAGCCCTTATATATTCCTACTACTTATTAGTTGTTCATATGCAATACAGAAGTTACAATGATGCAAAAATACAGGTTACTCACCTGTAACAGGAGTTCTAGGAGTGGTATATGTTTTTCATCCACACTTATTGACAGGTTCCTTGCCACTTTAAATGTTGCCGGAAGGTTTTCAAGCTGGCTCCTCCCACCCACCCGGGTGGTAAAACCCTCGGCTCCACCCCATGAAGCCAGATTAGCCCGCTGGAAGCCAGGTTGCACACAGAAACCGGGAAGGTCGGGTGGGTCGTGTGGATGAACAACATATACCACTCCTAGAACTCCTGTTACAGGTGAGTAACCGGTATTTCTAGGGAAGTGGATATGTTGTTCTATCCACACTTATTGGCAGACTCTTAGCAGTTCTCCAGGAGGAGGGAGGCAAAGCCGCACCCCTACTTAGGGAATAAGGACTGGAGAGCAAGGGGTCCCAAAACCAGCATCCACGTGACTCTAGGTCAATGTGGTAATGGAAATAAAGGTGTGTGCTGACTTCCAGGTAGCAGCCCTGCAGATTTCCTGGATAGGGACATCCCTGAAGCAGCCACCGAAGCAGCAGTATGGCGGGTAGAATGAGCTCTTATCCCTTTGGGAGGCTCCATGCCCATCAACCTATAGCAGAGATCTATGCAGGAGGTGACCCACCTGCCTATCGTCCGCTTGGCTGCAGGTCTGCCAGGTGCAGCTTCAGTGTAGGTGACAAACAGCTGGTGAACCTCTCCCCGAACTTCAGCCATCCGCTCCTTATAATAAGAGAGCGCTCTTCTAGTGTCCAAAGTATGGAACCTATATTCAGCCTCCAAGGTGTGACTGGGGTAGAACACCGGCAGAGTCAACACCTGGTTAAGGTGAAACTCCAACACCACCTTCGGAAGGAATTTCAGGTGGGGGCGCAGGACAACGTTGTTCCTTTGTAAGACCAGATAAGGAGACTCGATGGAAAGTGCCTGGAGCTCTCCCATCCTTCTGGCTGACGTAATAGCCACCAAGAAGGTGGTCTTCCATGACAGGTGAGAGATGTCACACCTGTGCATCAGTTCAAATGGCTTGCCCATGAGCTCGGCCAATACTAGCAGTAGATCCCATGGAGGTAGAGGTTCTCGCACCGGAGGGGATATGTGATCAAGGCCTTTGAAAAAGCACCCGACCACCTTCTCCTGCGCCACTGACTGCTTGCCGGCCCGCGCCCTGTAAGCAGAGATGGCTGCTAGGTGCACCTTAAGGGTCGTCAACCAAAGCTCTAGCTGAGAAAGGGACCAGAATGCTAGCCAAGGAACAGGAAGAATGGTCCAACTCCTTGTCCTGACACCAAATGGAGAATCTCTTCCATTTGAAGGCATAGCATTTTCTGGTCGACTCCTTACATGATGCTTCAACGACATTGAGGACCTCGTCGGAAAGATTCAAGGCCTGGAACTCTAGCTGCTCAGGAACCAGGCCATCAGGTGCAGGGATTGAAGGTCCGGATGGAGTACCTTCCCCTTGTTGACTGAGATCAGGTCCAGGCGGGCTGGAAGCCGCCTCAGGAGCCTGGAGCTGAGGCTGAGGAGATCTGGATACCAGAACTGGTGGGGTCAGTCTGGGGCTACCAGAATCACCTGCGCCTTGTCCCTCTTCGCCTTGAGAAGTACCTTGTGGATCAAGGGAAATGGAGGGAAGGTGTAGAAGAGGCCCGGGGTCCATGGCCTCAAGAAGGCATCCCCCTGCAGCAAGCCCTGCCGATGGGGGTGAGCGTGAAACAGCCTCAGCTTCGCATCTCCCTGGGGGCTCCCTGGGCAAAGGAGGAAAGGACCCCAGTCCTGTCTGCCGGGAGCCAGGCTCTGGCTCGAAGAGAGTCGAGCTCTGCCCCGATGAACTGAATCACCTGCGATGGCACGAGTTCCGACTTGGCCTTGTTGATGAGGAGGCCAATCTGAGAGCAGACCTGGAGGGCCAGATCCCTGGACCGCTCCACCTCCAACCTGTAGGGGGCTGCAATCAGCCAGTCATCTAGGTAAGGGTGCACCCAGACCCCTCGGCGCCGCAGGAATGCTGTTACCAATGCCGTGCATTTGGTGAAGACCCTGGGAGCTGGAGAGAGGCTGAAGGGCATGGCCCAGAACTCATAAAGAGATCCCTCTGCTTGAAAGCGGAGGAATCGCTGATGAGACGGACAGATTGGGACATGAAAGAACGCATCCTGAAGGTCCAGAGAACAAAACGACATGCCTAGTTCCAAGGATGGAATGATCTGAGCCAGAGTGACCATCCTGAAGGTGCGCTGCCTTAGGAACTTGTTCAGGTCGTGTAGGTCGAGAATGGGGAGCCAGCCCCCCCCCCCATCCGTTTTGGGACCAGGAAGTACTTGGACATAAACCCTGGGTCTGGAGGAGGATCCACCACCTCGCTGATCACCTCCTTCTGGAGGAGCAAGGCAATGTCAGCTCGACGAGCTGACAGAGAGGCTGCGGACCCCGTTGCCCCTGTGGGGCGATGGCTCGATAGGGAGGGAACTGCTTGAATTCCAGAGGCAGACCCCTGCCCACCACTTCTAGCACCCAGTGGTCCGTGGTGATAGTGGATCAGGTGGAAAGGAAGTGGTGGAGCCATCCCCCCATGGGGGGATCCCGGGGAGGAGTGACGAGGTTGGGGGCGACACCCCTCAACCCATCACTGGGCAGGCTTGGAGGAAGGGCCGCTGAGGGGCCTCCTGGACCCTTGCCTCCAGGCTTCCTACTGGAGGAAGCGGCAGACTTGGCCTTAGGATGCCAAGTGTGTGCCTGCTGGCCCTGGTGCTGGGGCTGCTGGGCCGGACGTGCCACAGGGGCGGAAAGGCGAAAGGGTTTACGCTGCTGCTGGTGGCCTTTGTCCTTCTGGGCAGACGTGACTGAGTCCAAGGTGGCATTGGACTTCTCGATCCTCTGGAGATGGCCTTCCACCCCCGGCCCAAACAAGTCGGTGCCCAAGAAGGGAACGTCTGCCAGCTTGTGCTGGATGTCCACTGTGACGGTGGAGATCCGCAGCCAAGCTCTGCGGCACATGGCCACTGCGGCCGCTACTGATCAGGCACAAGAGTCACCAATGTCCAAAGAAGTCTGGAGCTGTTGTTTTGCCATCGCCCTTCCCTGATCCCGCACCTGCTTGACCGTCGTCTGAAGGTCAGCCGGGAGATGAGGAATCACCTCATCCAGGGAGCCCATGAGGGCATGTGAGAAATGTGCTAACAGAAGTGCCGAGCTAGCCTAACGAAGACCATGGGAGAAAGCAGCATAAACCTTCCGCCCCGCGTAATCCA
Organism: Neoceratodus forsteri; assembly: GCA_016271365.2. Lineage (NCBI taxonomy): Eukaryota > Metazoa > Chordata > Ceratodontiformes > Ceratodontidae > Neoceratodus > Neoceratodus forsteri. The sequence goes on along the minus strand of CM028131.1, from coordinate 706,263,138 downwards.
GCTTCTTGGATTCCTTATCAGGCGGTTTGTCCATGTCCTGAGCGTTCCCGGAGCGCCGGAAAACACTGTCGGTCACTAACCCCTCCGCAGAGGGGTGCTCCGAGAAACCGGAGAGTGAGCTGGTAGGGACTGCGTACTTTTGGGCCATCCTGGCCGAAGACGCGGGACAAGATGCTGGCCACTGCCATGACTCCAGGGCCGGGCCAACAATGGCTTTGGCCACAGGGAAGGCCTCCGTAGGGGAATCCCCTCGGTCCAGTATCTCCGTAAGGGGATACTTGGCCCATTTCGAAACGGGTTCGAGCTGCATCCCAGTGGACTCCGAGATGAGGAGAAGCAAACCTAAAAACGAGGATGGGCTCTCATCCCCCGACTGACCCCTCGCAGACTCTAGGTCAAGCAGCCTGGAGAAAAGGAAGGAGTCGTCATCGGACTCCGAGGAGTCTGCAAACAGCTGCTGGGTGCCTGAGCCACCCTCCACCTGCCGAGGTCAGTTGGGAGTGAGGGTGACCGACAACCTGTGAGGCAAGCCCTGACCCGACCGAGAATCCTTGGTCGGGGCCCCAGTTTTCGGTTGTGAAGGTGGGGGTTCCACCAAAAGGGAAAGAACAGCCAGCCTCGGTCAACAACCAGTGCCGGAGTCGGCTCTTCGACCACTACGAGGGGTTGTTTCGTCCGCTCCGGTGACAGCCACTTAATGGCCGGAGAAGGCGACGGAGTCAGCTTATTCCCGGACAATAAGAGCTGCTGCCACATTAAATCCTTGTAGAGCTGATACAGCTTGCACCAGAGCCTATCCTCCGAAGAGGACGACGAGGATGAGCAGCGATGCCACTTTCCACGGTGCCGAGACCGAGACTGCCGACGTTGGTGGGACCGGCTGGACCTGGAAGAGGACTGAGACCGAGACCTTCGGGGTTTCCGAGGGTGGGTCAGAGAGGGAACAGGGGAAACCCGCCCTTCCTTCAGTTCAGGGACCATAAACGGGGACTCCGGCACAGGAGGCACAGGCAAGCCCTCGGTAATCACCGGGGGAACCGGTGAAGTAGGGTTGTTGCCATCACCAGTCGACAAACCATCCAATGGGTCAAGAAAAATCTCGACTGCATCGATGGCTGTCTCAGCCTGCTGACCTGACAGGGACACCGTGAAGCCAGCAGCCTTAGCTGCAACCTCGACCAAAGTCGAAAGTCGACGGTCCGGTGAAGGGAATCTCTCCCGCTCCCATGAACGTCGATGGTGGGACTTACCTTTTGAGTCCTTCCTCTTGGACCAACTGGAATGTCCCGATGGCCCTTCTCCCTTGGAGGAGAGGGACTGGCAAAGCTCCTTAAATGAAGCCGTGCAGGAGGAGCCCAAAGAGAGCGGGATAAATGCCGCAGCCGAGGAGGAAGAAGAAGCGGCCTGGGCCGCATCCTCCTCCTCCTAGAGGGTGATCATCTGTCCAACTGTTCCGCGGAGCCCACTGCCGCAGACACCGCCCAACAGGCCTTCTTCGACTTGACCGGCGGATACCGTTTTTCAGGGCGCCCAAGAAGAAGTCGAGCAGTGCTGTCCTCCAAGATTGAAGCTGAGAAGGAGCTGCACAATTCACAAGTCTGCGAATCGTGACCAAGCCCCAGGCAGCAGACGCACGTGGAGTGTGGATCGGTCTGGGACATCTTCTGCCCACAAGGGCACTGATGAAAGCCGGGAGTCAATTTGTCCATCACAGCCACAAGGAAAGACGAAGACCAAAGTCTTGTAAACTTTAAATTAGTTTCGGGTTAACCGAAGAGTTTGGAACCAGGCCCAAAACGCAGAGCACTAAGGAGGGAACCCGAGCTTCCAAGCGGTAAGGAAGATCTGGCATCATGGGGCGGAGCCGAGGGTTTTACCACCCAAGTGGGTGGGAGGAGCCAGCTTGAAGTTCTTCCAGCAACATTTAAAGCGGCAAGGAACCTGCCAATAAGTGTGGATGAACAACATATCCATGTCCCTAGAACAGTAATGTTAAAAAAATGCACATTTTAATTGTTACCTTCAGATTATCTTGTAGTTCTAGCTTTTCTTCCAACTCCTTTTGCTCTCGTTGGATTGGTTTTTGCTTAGCAGACATATCTTCCTTTAATGTTTTGATGTCCAATTTCCTCTGTGTGATCTCTTTATGCAGCTCTTCACAGTTTTCTTTCAACATTTTGGCCTTCTTTTCCAACTCCTTTTAAAACAAAATGGAACTATCAATCCTAGATAGATCATCCCTTTTAATATAACTGATCTAGTGGAAATTACCTTCATTAATAAAGAGCTACATAAACTATACCATGCAATGACATCAAAATTACTGTCTTTTCAGAGATCGAGGGCCCAATATTCAAAAGTCTGGGCTGGTGGGCAAAGTCATTGCCTGCAGTTTGCCTCTGGTAGCAATATTAAAAGGGGGCTTTTGTGCGCACCAACAGGGTTAGTGCATGCAAAAAAAAAAATAAAATGTATGCATTGGACAAAGGGAGAGGTGGGGACAACATGATATTCAATGCATCTGCACTACACAAAGAGGTTCGTGCAGGCCACTTTGCATAGCGCAAATACCACCAGTCAAAAGCCAATTTACACCAGGAAACCCTAGCTACTGCTGTAGCAAGTGCAACCAACTACCAAGTTGGTGATGAGGGAGTATACCTGCTCGCTGGTGGTTAGTGGTCCCCTCTTCGCCCTCCGATCTCCAGCACGTAAAGTCGAAAATATTTCCCTGGTGCCTACCAGTCCCCTCCACCCTATGATCACTGTCCCGTAAAGTTGAAAATATTTCCTTGGTGCAGCGGTCCCCCACCCCCCACCCTGTGATCACGGTCCCATAACATTCAAAATATTTCTCTGGTGTCCAATAGTTCCACCACCCTCAATCACCATCCTGTATTTGTGTACATAGTTCACTGGTGTCCAATGGTCCCTCCCCAGTTCCCAATCCCTGGCCCTGTAATAATTCTGTAATTATAGTCCCTGGTATCCAGTGGTCGCCCCATCTCCGATCACCAGCCCTGTTGTAACAATCATATTTGCTGGCATCTAGTGGCACCACCCACCAACCGATTCCTGGCCCTGTACCAACATACCCATCCCTGGTGTCTATCAGCCTCCCACACCGCGGGCACTGACAAACCCACCCTGCCAACCCCCCCCCTCCTTACTTGAAGCACTGGTGCTGCATGCTCCATGTACATTATGCAGGCCACAGACTCCCTGTACAGTATGAAGGAATCATGCCCTGTACCATATGTAGGATGCACGCTCCCTGACATTCCATAAGGCGGCCAGCTGTGGGGGTGTGTGAGTAAGGCTATTCCAGTTGCCACATGGGATCTGCAGCACCAGTGCTTTAGATAAGGGGGGAGTTGGCTGGGTGGGTCTATTGGTGCCTGCAGTGCAGGGGGGCTGCTAGATACCAGGGATAAGTACCTTGATACAGGGCAGGGAACAGGTGGGTGGGGGTGCCACTAGATGCCAGGGAATATGATTATTGTAACGGGGCTTGTGACGGGGGGGACCACTGGATGCAGAGAATATGATTGTTTGTACATAACTGGGGATCAGGGACCACTGGATGCCAGGGAATGTGATCAGTTGTACGGGGATGGGGAGGGACCACTGAACAACAGTAAACTATGTACACATATAGGGACAGCAATCGGAGGGTGGAGGGGGACCACTAGACACCAGGAAAATATTTCTAACTTTATGGGATGGTGATTGGAGGCTGGGGGGACCACTGGACAGCACGCAAACATTTTCAACTTTACGGGACAGTGATCGGAGGGTGGTGGTAGTGGGGGACCACTAGGTACCAGGGATGTATTTTTTAATGGAGGAAGGCAATTGGCGTGAGGGTGGGGCTGGTCGCAGAGGCACAAACTTGCCACCACTTCCCATGTATATGAGCCCATAATGGGGATGCAAATGGACCCTTTGCACCTTACATGCCCAATGGGCTCATTTGCATGGGTCCATCTGAATATTATGCCGGGAGCTACCTGTGCTATCAGGTCTAGGGGTGCTATTTCCTACACTGCAGGGATCCATGTTGGGGAAGCATTATTCGACTTAGCGCTGTGGTGACATACCTCCATTTTCAGACAGATAGCGACGGTGCGCTACACGACTGAACATAGCAGGGGTTGTGGGCAACGGGCAAGTACAATGCAAAACTTTCTACTCTGCTCTGCCCATTTTTGAATATTGGGCCCCAAATCTTTTTTAAAGGCAAAAAGTATCAGGTGGTCCAACAGGAGGTTTAGCCTGCGTGTGTTTTTACTTGATGTAGCGTATCTTTAAGAGTAATGTTTTCACAGGGTCTTAAACTGTGCAACTGACGTTTATGAGACAGGGATATATGCTCTGGTTCTCGTTTCATTTCTCAATAAAAATATGCCTCATATTTTACTTATGATCTGTGCTCTCAGAGGCATCACTCTGTGACAGGATGGAATAGGACCCTGTTACAGGTATTATGTAGAAAGTGTTTAAATGCAAGGATCTGTTCTGTTCTCTCCTTTTCTGTCTCTCCTCTGTCTGATTGCACAACCACATTTTCCTGTGAGACCTAGGACTTGATCGCCCTGACAGTCTTGCAATTCATTGCCTCTCACTGTCCCTCAGTCTTCCTTGCTGTTCTGTCTTTCTCCTCCTTTGCATATCTGCTGATATAAAAATATATTCAAATCATTATGTGGAAATGTAACTGATGTTGGGATCCCTTATGTTTAGAAACTATATAGTGTTACTGTTGAAATGTATATAATTATAGCTGAGAGGATTGCAGAAAGCTATTGGAAACTCAAGGGGTTACTCGAGTGCAATTTTTAAGCCTTTTGCAAAAGCTCTGGAGATGGGGCCTCAGTTCTGCGACATTGTGTTCCTGCCAGCACCTGCCTGAAATATACTAGAACACTTTAAAAAAAACAGGATGCTTGTTAAAAAGGGGGGGTTGAAAGTACTTATAAGACAGAGCTGCAATTGCATGAAAAAGGGACACAGAGATTGCAGGAAAACTCAGATGGACTGTTTCCATTTATTTGGCCTTTGTAAATAGTTATACTGAACAATTTTATTTTTTTATCTTACTGCTAGTACAAATAAATACTCCTGTTGCGAATGTTACAACTGCTCCTGGTTTTTCTACGCTTCCTCACCTGTGCCTCAATGACACATGGTGTGAGTAGTGGGATTTACACCATGCATACTCTAAGCCAGGAGTTTTGTGCGTGGGTACTGGACCTAGTACCAGGGAAGCATAGAAAAAGGTATGGATTCTGCAGCAGCAAGTTCAGGAGTGGTTACCAGGAGAATGGCAGCCAAACTAGCAAAGACAAAACTCCAAGCTGAGATTGTGCAGCAAGCACAAGTTATGGAAAAAGGACAGGCAGTGACAGAACCTGAAAGTCTGATGCACTTTTTCAAATGGTGGGCTATACAACAAAAAGAGATGGAGAAACAGAGGAGAGAAGAGATGCAGCAAAAGGAGCTGCAGAGGAGAGAAGAGACACATCATATGAGAGAAGAGATGCAGTGACGGTAGCAGCGATGCCTGGATGCCTTGCTAGCTATCAAAGGCAGAGGATCTGGCACAGATCCAGATGAGCAACAAAACACAAGCAACTTAAAAGCCATTATACTTACAAAGTTGTGTCCATCGGATCATATCGAAGCATACCTGACAACTTTTGAAAGAGCTGCCACAGCCTGCCAATGGCTAAAGCAGCAATGGACAATAAAAATGGTACCCTACCTGACAAGGAAAGCCCAACTTACTTACAGCAATATGGACACTGCACAGTCAGAAAACTATGACCTGGTGAAAAACGAAATCCTGAAAAGGTACGACATCTCAGGAGAGACCTACAGGCAGAGATTTTAATCTCTGAAGTACAACTCAGTCGACAATCCTCGAGAAGCCTTCACCCGACTCAGAGAACTCCTGATAAAATGGCTCAAACTAGAGAGCAAAACAGTCCCACAGATCATCGACACATTTGCAATGCAACAATTCAACATCCTCCTACTGATGTGCAGCTTTGGTTAAGGAACACTGACCAGAATGTGGGGAAAAGGCTGTTTCTTTGGCCAAAGACTACCAAATGGCCAGACAGATGCCACAGCAGCGAGGTAACAGCCAAGCACCAGTAAGACACTCTTTTTCCCATTTAAACTCCAAGCCTGATAAGAACTCTGGTGGGGGTAACAAATCTGTGCCCAAAGATGTTATTTACTGTAACTATAATAAGCCAGGCCATATTGCAAGAAACTGCTGTAGTAAAGAGAGTGGCACTGGAGCAGATCTGTCCTTGGCAAATTGGGGCAAGTACTTAACAGACGTGAAGGTAGGGGATAAGACTGTAAAGGGACTCATTGATTTGGGAAGCAGACAGACCCTAGTGCATGTTGGAGTGCTGGGAAAACACTGTGCAAAAGGACCAGGTACTGGTGTCATCTGCATCCATGGGGACACTCAATACTATGCCACCACCCAGGTGACTCTGACCATTAAGGGTGTGTCGCACCAAATGAAAGTAGAGGTAGTACCTAAGTTACTTGTACCTGTGATTATTAGAAATGACTTTCCAGGATTTATTGAATTAATCAAAGAAGGAGTAAATCCTGATGTTTCAGCAGCAGTAGTGACAACAGCTCAGGCAAAGAAAATTTCAGAATGTGGGGACTCTTTTCCTTTCAGTGACTTTGATTCAGACCTGTTTGAGCACAGCTCCAAGATCTGGAAATCCAGGAAAGAAAGACGATGCCTGATGACACTGTGGCAACAAATGAGTGATGAACATAAAGGGTTAAAATATGAAAATGATGAAGCTAAACTGACAACTGATTGTGATTTTCCTTCAGAACAAGCTAACAATGTTTCTTTCCAAGGTTATTTTAAGTAGCTGGGAGTGAAACCAAAACAGGGTGGACCAATGTTTAAAAAATGTAATGAGTTACTGTACAGGGTTTGGGTTAGACCTCAGACACAGGAGCAAACAGAACAATTGGTTAAACCACAGAAGTATACAACAGAGTTGTTACAGATAGCACATGATAGTCATATGACTGGTCACTCAGAGAGGGATCGCACCCTTGCCAGATTGCTGTATTGATTTTACTGGCCTGGAATTCATGAAGCTGTTTCTACCTATTGTAATTCCTGTGCTGAGTGTCAGAAAGTAGCCCCAGTCACTAGAAAAGACAAGGTTCCCCTTGTGCCCCTACCCTCGATAGATGTGCCTTTTGAGAGAATTGCAATGGACGTGGTTGGTCCTTTAGACAAAAGTAAAAAGGGTAATAGATTTATCCTGGTAGTATGTGACTATGTTACTCGATACCCAGAAGCAGGTTCAGTGCTTACTGTCACAGCTTCAAAAGTGGCAGCAGAGCTTGCATAATTTCAGCAGAGTGGGCATATCTAAAAAAAATTAGTACTTATCAGGGTAGTAATTTTGGTTCTGCATTAGTTAAGGAGCTGTACAGACTACTAGGAATTGCTGCCATAAGAACCTCCTCTATCACCCTCAGACAAATGGTCTTGTTGAGCGTTTTAACCAAACCCTAAAATGCATGTTAAAAAGGTTTGTAAAAGGGGAAGGGAAAGATTGGGACCAATAATTGCCTTACCTACTTTTTGCCTACAGAGAAGTGCCACAGGCATCAACAGGGTTTTTACTATTTGAAATGATGTATAGTAGGCAGCCAAGAGGGCCACTGGATGTGATAAAAGAAACATGGGAAGATAACCCCACTTAGAAACAATCTATAACGTCTTATATGTGTGCCCTAACAAAGAAGCTGGCAAAATATGTTGAAATTGCCCTTAGTATTTAGGAAGAGGCCCAAAATCAGCAGAAGGTATATTATGACCATGAGGTAAAAGAAAACGTTTTTGAGCTAGGTGAAAAGGTTTTGCTACGGTTACCCACAACAGAAAAGAAACTGTTAATGAAGTGGCAAGGGCCTTATAGAGTGCTTAGACGTACTGGCACCATTAACTACAAGATTGAGATCCCCTGACAGAAAAAATCCTACTAAGATATACCATGCTAACCTCCTCAAAAAATGGGTTGAAAAAATGCCAAAAGCTGCTTTGCTAGTTTTACCAGAAACCGATAAGGAAGATACTGATGTAGCTTATGACAGACCAGAAGAAACAAATACTCACCTGTAGTAATCTTCTTTCTTCCAAAGGGAACCACTAATATGATGACTCTTGCAGTGCTCCTTTAAATCAGCATAGCCCCGGAGCCAAACAGAATGCTATGCTAATGATGGAATCTTTAGCTTGTGCATTCAGTTTCAAACTGCCCATTGTAACTGCCTACATTCTAACCTCAGATTTCTTAGACGTCTGCAAAGAGGCCATAAAACATATAAATAAATAATTAAATAACCAGAGTAAAAAACTGGTGCCCCAACTGGGGTAGCTAATAATATTACTTGAGGACCAGAAGAAATAAATGTACCCTTTTTCTTAAAGCCAGATATGCCTTAGAAAAAAGAACCTGTGAGTTAAAAGACATTACTAGGAAGTGCCAGTAGGTAGCATGCCACTCCAACTATACATATCAGCTGTGGAGAGGATTTCCCTAGTTACTGTTTCTGAAAGTGAGACAAGGGCGGGGAGTAATAGTATTAGTGGATCCCTTTGGAAGAAACAAAATTACTACAGGTGAGCAATTTCTTCTTCTAACTCCAGGAATCCACTAATATTATTACTCTTGCAGACTGTGCAGCAGTACCTCAAGGAGGTGGGCCAGAATCTATTTAGGAAAAAGACTCTGCAGAACTGCTGTGCCAAATCTGGCATCACTCCTGGACTGAGTGTCCAGGCTGTAATGCTTAGTGAGGGTGTGGACTGACCTCCAGGTAGTTGCTTTACATATTTCTATCAGTGGTACCTCTCGAGCAGCTGCAATAGTGGCAGCTGTGCCCCTCGTAAAAGCCGGAGTGCCTTGACCTACTTCCCCATAGGTGAGGAACAGTTGTCGTCTGTCCTGCCTATGGTCTTTGATATGAGTCATGTAATAACTCAGTGCTCTTTTTACATCCAAGCTGTGCAATCTACATTCACCTGAGCTAGAGTGTTCAGTAAAGAATACTGGCAGTGTTACAGACTGGTTCAAATGGAAGTCAGACTCCACCGTGGGGAGGAATTTCCTATTAGTTCTCAACACTACCTTGTCCCTGTAAAAAGAAACATATTCTTTTTCCACACAAAGGGCCTGGGGCTCACTTATCCTTCTGGCAGAAGTGACTGCTACAAGAAAGACTACCTTCCAGGTAACAAATTTAAGCTCTGCCAATGCCAGAGGCTCAAAGGGCGGAAGCATAAGTTGGGCATTGAAAATATTAAGGCCCCATGCTGGTACTGGTTCCCTGTGAGGGGGAAACAAATGAGAGAGCCCTTTAAAGAACCGTTTAAATAAAGGATCTGATGCCAGGGAGGTATCCTTTCCAGCTGAAACGTATGCTGAGACTGAAGCCAGGTGCATCTTCAGAGTTGAATGCTGCAACTCTCTGGAGTACAGGTGAGACAAGTAATCCAGAAGGGTTAGGATTCCAGCTTGGGCTGGGACTACACCCTTATTACCGCACCAAATGGCAAATCATTTCCATTTAGAGGCATAGGTTTTCTTAGTAGAAGGTTTCCTGTAGCCCCTAAGGATTTCCAAAACTCCTTCAGAGAACTGCCAATCTGCATATTCTAAGTCCTCAAGAACCAAGCCTTGAGCTTGAGAGACCTGAGACTGGGGTACACTACCCTCACCTGAAAGGAAGTTAGCAGATTGTACCTCTGAGGAAGGTGAATCGGCTTGGTCACCTACATTGAGAGCAGTAGGGAGTAACAACGCTGTCTTGCCCAGTCTGGGGCTACCAGGATAATTGAAACTGGTTGGGACCTGAGCTTGCTGAGCACCCTAAGTATCAGTGGAAAAGGAGGAAAGGCATAAAGATGCCTGCCTGTCCAATCCAGGATCAGGGCATCCATGGGAACTGTCCCTTTCACTGTGGCCTTGCAACAATAGAGAGGTACATGGTGATTTTGGTGGGAAGCAAAGAGACCTAGTTCTGTGGTCCCCCCACCTCCTGAATAGAGCATTCACCACTTGCCTGTTCAATGCCCATTTGTGATGGGCCTGGTTTATCTTGCTCAAGGCATCTGCCAAGGTGTTGTCCTTGCCAGGCAAATGAACTGACTGCAAAGAGGCATTTAGGGAGTAAGCGAGGTTCCATATCTTCATTGCCTCTGTACACGGAGGAGTGGTCCTTGTCCCTCCTTGTTTGTTGATGTAATACATTGTTGTGGTATTGTCTGTTCTGACTTGTACCACCTTTCCCTGTATGAGATGAGAGAAGGCCTGAGGGGCCACATAAACAGCTCTTAACTCCAGCAAGCTTATGTGCAGCAGTGAGTCTGCACTCTTCCAGGTACCATGAATGGTGTGTTCCCCCTAAGTGAGCACCCCATCCTAGCAGGAAAGCGTCTGCTGTGAGAACCAGGGAAGGAGGCTCCTGCAGAAATGGAACCCCTTCCCTTAAATTTTCCAGCTCCCTCTGCCATTGGAGGGCCTGCAGAAACGTTTGTGTGACTGGTACTGGCTTTGAGAGGGGGTCCTGGCTTTGGCACCAGTGTGCTCTGAGGTGGAGCTGAATATCTCTCATTTGAAACCTGGCACCTATGACTGTGCTCGTTACTGAAGTCATGTGCCCTAACAGTTGAAGGAAGTGTCTTGCTGGCTTTGGCCTGCCCAGGGCAAATGAGCCTGTCAAAACCCAAATTATTTCTCCCCTCTCCTGAGAGAGAAAGGCTCTTCCCACTACTGTATCCAGTTCTGCACCTATGAACTGTAGAACCTTCACAGGGGTCAGGACTGACTTTTTGGTGTTGAGGAGGAATCCCAGGGAGCGAAGCAGATCCTGAGTTACCTGAAGGTGGTCTGACACCTGCTCGTGGGGGTTTCCTATGATTAGCCAATCTTCCAGGTAAGGAAAAACTGTGACACCCAACCTTCTTAGGTGTGCCACTACTACTGCTATGCACTTGGTAAAGACCCTTAGTGCAGAGATGAGGCCGAAGGAAAGTGTTGAGAACTGATAATGGCCTGAACGGAGTCTGAATCTGAGATACTCTCTGTGTGACTCCCTTATGGGAATATGGAAATACGCATCCTTTAGATCCAAGGAGGCTAGCCAGTCCACCTTTTGCAGAGTTGGCAAAATCATGGCCATTGTGACCATCTTGAACCTGGGTTTTACCACGTACTTGGTTAGCAGTCTGAGGTCTAGTATAGGCTGCCATTCTCTATTCTTTTTTGTTGTTAGAAAGTATCTTGAATACAACTCTTGCCCTCTTTGGTTGAGAGGAACAGGCCTGACTGCTTATGCCAGCAGTAAAGCCTGCACATACTGCTCCAGCAGTTTTCTTTCTGAGAAAGGAGCTGGTGTAAACTATTTTAACCTTGGAGGAGGAAGGACTCGAAACAGAGGGAGAGACCCTGACTCACCATTTCCAGGACCCACTTGTCTGTGGTTCTTTTCAACCACTCCTGAAAATTAAAGGCGAGTCTGCCCCCAACAGGAAATGGAGCGGTAGCCTGAGGGGAAAAGTCAGGGGTTCTGCTTTGCTTGCTGCCGAGGCTGGGCAGATTGTGATCCTCTCCTGGAACCCCTTCTGCCTCTAGCTCTGTAAAAACTACCCTGCTGTGGTTGGTACTGCTGCTGGGAAACAAACTGTACTTGAAAGAAAGGCCTCCTAAAAGAGGACCTACCCCTGCCTCCCCTAGCATAGGACGAAGTGGAAGGAGAGGCTCTCTCTCTGGTGGAACTGCTCCTAAAAGTAGCTTTGTATTCCATCTACTGTTTTCATATATGCCTCAGTCTGGGCACCACAAAGAGAGTGGTCTTCAACTGGAAAGTCCATAGCCTTACTTTGGGTGTCCTGGGTGAGATTAGTAGCCCTCAGCCAGGCAAATCTCTTTAATACTATGGTACCAGCCATTCATCTAGCAGCTGTATCGTTCGTGTCAGCTGCCATTTGAAACTGGTACTTGGAAGCCTCCAAGCCCAGTCCTGCTGTGTCCAGCAGTTCTGATACTGTTAAAGAGGTAATAGTCTCAGCATTGTCTACCACTGATTGCCATAGAGCCTTCTGATAGAGGACTGCATAAGCCTGGTAGCTGGCTTGACGTACTGCCAGGGATGCTGAAAGGTACCCCTTTTTTTGCCATGCTGTCCTCCTTCCTCAAATCCTTCTCAGGGGGATGAGAGAATGAGGGAGTTTTCACCTTTTCAGAGGCAGCCTGTTGAACAATACCTTGGTGGTCTGGGTGACTGAACAGAAACTCAGCCCTAGACCTTTCTAGCTGGTATTTCTTGTCGCACTTTTTATCAGTGGGTGTGACAGTACTGGGAGACCTGAGGATTTCCAGAACATCCTTTTTAAAGAATTTTTACATAGGTAAAAGGAGTCTTTTCGTGGGTGTCAGCCCCATGAGCTCCATATATTGTGCCTCTTCCTCATCTCTTCAGCAGTTTGCAGATCCAGGGTTTCTACCATTTTTTTAACAAAAGAAAAATGGGATGAGAAATCCTCTATGGGTCTGGGAGGAAAACCAAAATCTTGCTCTGGTGAGACCTCAAGTTCAGTACCATCCTCATCCTGATCTGATCAACCCCCTCATATGCCACTGCAGTAGTCGGCAAAAGAGGGGCAACAGTAGCTTTTTCAGCAGTAGCATGCACAGGCTGTTGCGGGGCTATTAAGCCCTGTAGCACCTGCAGTAAGGCTAAGGCCTGAGTCAAATCAGCAGAAGAAGTGGTTCAGTGGCACTGAGGGCTGAGGTCTGGACGCTGCACCTCGTGCTATGCTGGTGACCCGGGTTCAGGAGTGAACTCAGGGCACTGGGGGTCGGCAGGGGTAGGGTTGAGGATGAGTGCCCTTGTGGTGCTCTCCTCCCAGGGATGCAAGGGGGGGACGACCCAACGTGCCAGCGACCCCCGGTGGAGACAGGGGTTGCTGCAGCAAGCCGGGCGGCACATAACGAGCATGGTCAATGCAGGCAGGGTTGCCGTGCGCCAGAGCATCAGGGGTGCACCACGTACGGGAGGGAGAGCGCAGAACAGGGAAAACATCAGCTCGTGGGACAAGCGAGGCACCTGTCCCCCATGCCCACTGCCAGGCTCTCTCCGACTGGCCTTCCAGGTCCTCCACCCAGACCCTTACCTGCAAGCCGGAGTGTGACATGCAAGAGCGCCCATGAGGAGTGGACGACCCACCCTGGGTGGGTTAAACCAGGGGTGCTGGCTGCTGGAAGGGGAAGAGAGGAACAGATAATGGAGGGGTTTGAAGGGCAGGAACCAGACAGGATGCCCGAGAGGTTCCACGAGCCGGGACCGGAGGGAAAATAGTTGAAAAAATAAATCAGCAGGAGAAGGAGCAGAAATGGGCACATGAGGGATCCCTTGAGGCGTTTCAGTGTGCTTTGTTTTCTTCAATTTTTTGGCAGGTACCGGGGAGTCAGACGGTTCTTCGCCTCTCTTGCCAGAACCCTCACCCGTATTAGGGGTGGATTTGGAGGCTCTGAAAGGAACAGCCACAGTCTTAGAGTGGGTGGACTGGTTAGAGCCCATGGACCCCTCGTCTAGTCTCCTTTTAAGCCTCTCCCTGCGTTTTTCCACTGTCTTGTCAGGGAAAAGGCTTACAAATATCACAGTTTTCATTGAAATGCTGCTGCCCAAGGCAGATCAAGCAAAGATCATGCTTATCTGCCTTGGCAAATATCTCTGCACTCCTCAAGCAATTTTTAAACCCAGGGAGTCCTGTTTTCTTTTTTGGCTTATCTGACATTTTAGAAAACAGGAACCAGGAACCAACAAAAAAGGCTAAATTTAAATATCTGCGGTCAGTTCCGAGAGAAACAGCAGTCGGTTCAGGAATTGATAAAGTCCAGAGACTAGCGGTTCCAATCAGATCCGGAACCAAGAAAACCGCAGAGGGAACTGATAAACCTTGGTTCAAATGCAGTCAATTTTAAATAAAAAATAAAATAAAGTAACCGGAGCTCTCAAAAAAAGGTTCCGATTTAAACAAGAAAGAATCAGTTACCCCTCAGTTTGAAGGAACTGTGAGGAACCACGAAATAAAACTAAACTTAAAACTATTAGGTAAAAAACACATAAACAATTACAATAGGCAGTAATTAAAAAAATAAAACAAAATACTGTACATAAGGTTTTTTTGTTTTATGCACTACAGGAATCTGTCTTGATTGAGAGAGATCTCCAGGGTGTCTGAACTTTGCAGCAGAGAGAAGAAATCTGAGGTTAGAATATAGGCAGTTACAATGGGCAGTTTGAAATTGAATGCACGAGCTAAAGCTTCTATGCTTAGCATAGCATTCTATTTGGCTCCAGGGCAGTTCTGATTTAAAGAAGCACTGCAAGAGTAATAATATTAGTGGTTCCTGGGGTTAGAACAAACTGTAACTGCTGATGCTGTAAACGTGAATGTTTCCTTAACCGCAGAACAAACTACAGAAATTTGTAACATGCAAAAGACATTTAACAGTACTTTTACCACAGTACCAGTTCGAGCAAAGTAGTTTGTTAACGTATTAGTGCTAAGGAATGCCTGCTTCTATTAGGCAAAAGACATACAGGTTACCAGAGCAGTTAAGAGCTGACGTGGTTAAGGAAATACAAAAAATGAAAGAATTGGGTATCATAGAGGAGTCGAGGAGTGCCTGGCCATCTCCAGTGGTAGCTGTAAATAAAAAAGAAGGGGGGTATTAGAATCTGGCTTGATTTTAGGAAACTTAACCAAGTGTCAGAATTTGACAGTTATCCTATGCCCAGAATAGATGATTTGGTGGACAGACTAGGAAGTGCAAAGTATATCAGTACCCTCGATCTCACCAAGGGTTACTGGCAAATGCCTTTAGCTAAAGAATCCAGAGATAAAACTGCATTTGCCACTCTTGTTAGATTCTATCAGTTCACCACCATGCCTTTTGGTTCACATGGTGCACCAGCTACATTCCAGCAGTACATGGATGTAACTTTATCCCCTCACACTGGTTATTGTGCTGCATACCTGGATGATGGTGTGGTGTAGAGTCCAGACTGGAAAAGCCACCTAGAACACCTACGAGCGGTTATCCAAGCTACCAAAAATGCAGGTCTTTCTATTAATCCTACCAAATGTGCACTGGGCATGCAGGAAACCAGATATTTGGGCTATGTGTTGGGAAATGGAGAAGTTAAGCCAGAAATTTCTAAAGCAGAAGCTGTTGCTAATAGCCCTGTCCCTAAAACAAAGAAACATGTCAGGTAATTTTTAGGGCTGGCTGGTTATTATCAGAGATTTGTTCCCAACTTTGCTGAGTTAGCTACTCCCCTCACTGAACTCATGAAAAAACGGCACCCAAATAATGCGAAAAGAACCTCAGAGTGTGATGAAGCTTTTCAAGCCATTAAGGTTGCATTATGTTCAGCTCCTGTTTTAAGAAGCCCAGACTTTGAGAAACCATTTTTGTTGCAAACAGATGCATCTGAGGTAGGCCTAGGTGCAGTCCTGAGCCAAAATATAGATGGGACGGAACATCCTATTCTGTATATAAGCAGGAAGTTGTATGACAGAGAGAAAAGGTACTCCACCATTGAAAAGGAATGTTTAACTGCAAAGTGAGCCATGGAGTCCCTTAAGTTTTATTTACTAGGAACTGACTTTGTTACTTATGACAAATCACAATCTTCTCTGTTGGCTTAACCAAATAAAAGATACAAATTCCACAATCCCAAGGTGGTACCTGGCACTACAGCCATTTAAATTCATGGTGGTACACAAATCTGGTAAAGAGAATAGCAATGCTGATTTTCTGTCGAGACATGGATCAGGAATTGAGGGTTCTGAAAGTTGAAAAACAAATGTATGAGTTTGAATTTTACTGTTTGCTGTACTGTTATAGAAAAAAAGGATAATGCTCACGTACTTAATTTCTGAAAGTTAGAAGCTAATATTAGTAGAGAATTAACAGAAAGTTTTGGAAACCTGTTTAATAAAAACAGGTTCCCTCTTAAGGAGGGGGGTGTATGTGACAGGGTAGAATAGGACCCTGTCCCAGTTGTTCTATAGAAAGTGTTTAAATGCAAGGATCTGTTCTGTTCTCTCCTTTCCTGTCTCTTCTCTGTCTGGTTGCACAACCACATTTTCATGTGAGACCTAGGACTTGATCACCCCAACAATCTCACAGTTCTTTGCCTCTCACTGTCCCTCAGTCTTCCTTGTTGTTTGTTTTTTTCCTCCCTTGCATATCTGCTGTTATAAAAATATATTCACATCATTAAGTGGAAATGTAACTGATGTTGGGGATCCCTTTTGTTTAGAAATTATACAGTGTTATTGTTGAAATGTATATAATTATAGTTTGTGATGATTGCAGAAAGCTATTGGAAACTCAAGGGGTTACCTGAGTGCAATTTTTAAGCCTTTTGCAAAAGCTGTGGAGATGGGGCCTCAGTTCTGGGACACTGTGTTCCTGCCAGCACCTGCCTGAAATATACTAGAACACTTTAGAGAAAACAGGATGCTTGTTAAGAAGGGGGGTTGGAAGGACTTATAAGACAGAGCTGTAATTGCTTGAAAAGGGGCACCGAGATCAAAGGAAAACTCAGATGGACTTTTTCTGTTTATTTGGCCTTTGTAAATAGTTATACTGAACAATTTAATTTTTTTTTATGTTACTGCTAGTACAAATAAATACTCTTGTTGTGAATTTTACAACTGTTCCTGGTTTTTCTTATGCTTCCTGACCTGTGCCTCGAAGACATACTCTTTGCTTCACCACTCATGGTGTCATGGACCACTTGTAAAACATCAGGCATATGTTTATTAGGCGCATGCCTTATCCCTCACATATACAGAGTAGTAAGCCAGGATGCAATGCTTCTTATCACATTTTCTACCAGAACAGAATACATCAGGAACACAAAGTAATCCAATGGCAATTACTACCATTTGTCACACAGAAAAGTGTGACACTTGTTTCACAGAGGTGTTGCGTGGATGGATGGATAACTAGATAGACAGACTGACAGACAGATAGTAAGTAAGTAATGGGTTCACTCAAAATATGCAATTTATCTTCAACTGTGAGGAGGCGGGACCATAACACACAAGCAGCAGAGCCAAGAGTAAGGTATGAAACTCCTGCCCACTCATAAGTAATGATAAACTACAAGTCAGGCTATTATATATTCAATATATACCACAGTAGATACAAGTTATAGCTTTTAAATCTGCAGTTTGAACATTTTGCTGTTTTCTTCGATTTTAACATCTGGCTTCCTCAGTGCTGTGCTACGCAATGTGATGTCATCAGCACAGTGAAAAATGAAAATTACATACCTACCATAATTCTTGATAGCCCTGTATATCTTCACCATTCACCACTGGTGGATGACTGGCTGGAGACGAGCACCCCACTGGAGCTTTTTTTGGGGGGGGAGCTGGCACTGCCCACAAGGCCAATGCACTGCCTGACGCTCACGGGTTGGCCAGAAATGGCCAGTAGCTCCTCCTCCACTTCAGTTCTGCTCACCTGAGAGACAGGATAACAAGAGGGACAGAGAAGAAAAAAAGGGCAGGGCAAGGGAGCCGAGGGATAGCATAACGAAAAGGATATAAACTGAGAAAAGAGTAGGCCAACCAGAGGACGGAGGAGGAGGAGGAGGATCTAGGAGGGTATGGGCCGAAAGGCCCCCAGTCTCTGGACGGCCATATATGGATAGGAAAGGAAAAGAGAAGAGAAAGAGAGGGAAGAGGGAGGAGAGGGGGGAGTCCAACATCCATATGTCAGATGACTCAGATCTTGAGAGACCAGGAAGCACCTCCAGGGAAAGGCTGGTAGTTAAACCACAGGTAGCTGATACCGAGGCTGAATCTCGGTTTACTAATATCCCCTTCAGGGAAGAGAAGCATGGAGAAGGTCCCACCGTCCTCCTTCCAATCACTTGTGGGTGGAGACCACCCTTGGTGAGGATCCCCACTCCTCCCCCAGTTGCCATTTTACAAAGGAAGAACCCACAGGGTTTTTTGGGGGGGAGTGAGGATCACACCTATTAATATCTCCTTCCCAGGAAGGGGAAGAAGACAAGGAAGTGGAGAAGAGAGTCCCCGCGAGCCCCAGCCCCCCCCATCTCGGGGGACCACAAGAATCAGCATACCCCCAATGGGGTAGACCAACCTCAGAGATTGTACACAGGACAAGGGAGGGGGCCTACCAGAAGTCCCCCACCTAGATCTTGTTTGGAAAGCCCTACTCCCAAGAGACCTTCTTGCTGCCTCCTAAGAAGGAGGGGTGCCAAGAAACAGAGGGACCCAACTGGATCCCCGAGGAGGAGGAGGGCGAGCAGGGAGGAGGCATCACCCAGAGGCTGAGGCCTTCTGAGGGGAATGTTTATTTATTTAGTTTTTGTTGACCGGGTAAGTGCACTAGACAAATTCTGCCTATTTTCAGGCACGACCCGAGGGAGGAGGATACAGATGAATGCCAACTGACCTTGAACCAGATTAAGCTGCTGGTGGTATTTTTTTAGTGATTGAGGGAAATTTGGCCAGGACACCGGGGAAATTCCCCTACTCTTTTTCGATAAGTGCCATGGGATCTTTAACATCTACCTGGACTACCACCAATCCAGGCAGATGGGACCTCGGTTTAATGTCTCATCCGAAAGACGGCACCTCAGAAGTGCAGCACCCCTCTCATGCTGCACTACAGTGTCAGTATTGGGATATTAACCCAAGTGCCAGATGTGGGAACTGAACCCACAGCCCTCTGATCTCCCGGCCTCAGAGGTGAGTGTGCTACCTACTGAGCCACTGTGCATCTTCACCATTCAATGATGAATGGTGAAGATACACAGGAAGATCAAGAATTACGGTAGGTAAGTAATGTTCATATCTTCTCTGTGTCAATCTTCAGCACTCATCACTGGTGGGTGAGTACTGAGCCCCCTCGGAAGGGGGTCCAGTATATCCCTGAGAGATTAGCATCCCTCAGCCCCCATGAGGGAAAAACATGGGAGGAGGAGACCCTCTACTGGCCAGTTAGGCCTGGGACTGGTCAAGACGAGGTAGGGTCCCCCGTTCTCTGGGGAAAGGAAGGAACCCCTGCAGTTCCCAGTCTCACCCTGTGGGAGAAAAGGTGGGTCTCCCGGAATGAGGAGGCCATCACCCTATGCCAGGCCAAGGGTGACAACCGTGATAGGCAAAGCCATGCTGTCTGCCTAATGCAATTTGCTGTCCCTGCAAACCATGAACTGACTTCACTGGCATCATAAGATGCCCTTGACTGGTACCTTGCCAGTTCCAGGCCTATCGCAGAAAGGCTTATGGCTTACCAGTTAGCCTCTGAATCAGGCAGCAATGCCAGTGCCTGGCCCAGCATCGCCCACAGATGCCTATTATAGGCAGCATGGTGCGCCTGATGTGAAGCAATACATAACATCATCCACGCAGAGGAGAAAACTCTCCGCCCCAGATGACTGAACTCCGCAGAGTCAAGATCCAGGGGTTGATCGCGGACCAGATGTCTATGTCCAGTAGGGGTGTCCAGTCACATCAAACCCATAGTGGGATGCGGCAGAGTGCCTGGAGACCTCTGGGGTGCATAGTACCGACGTTGGCAGTCCACAGGGGCTAGAGCTGTGACAGAAGGAAGCTGCCAAGCACTATATGACACCTCCAGGAAAGGGATAGGCCAGGAGGGGACCACCAAGTGGTTTGCACTGTACTCACCTAAAAAGGTTTACGTCGTATACATGGTATTGTGACAGGCTATAAAACAAAAATATGCAGGTCCCGGACCAGCCTCACCAGGAAGTGCTGATACTGGGCTTGATCAGCGTCAGAGGACAGGTGGACAGAGGGCTCCTCTTCCTCAAGGGAGGAAGATGAGGAGGCTGAGGAACCTGAAGAGTCAGACTCCTGCTGTGGAGGGGGAGACGGCCGAAAGACCTGCTTGTCCATGGCCCTAACATACTGGGGGAAGTCCACAGCCTGGGATCTGAAACGTTCCCATGTCAAAGGTCCCGAAGGACTAACATGGCCTGGAGAAGGGGGGCTGGACAGAGAGGCAAGGGGGAAGAACTGACCACTGTACGTGGCACGCCTCTGCCCGGGCCAAAAGACCTACCAGGCAATCTTGGAAAAACAAGGAATCTGTACGTCTGCTCTGTCACCGGCCTGGGGAGCAAAGAAAAATGGTTGGGACTCAGCCCTGTAGGGGAAGCTTCCCTATGAGGGGATCAGGGCTGCATGGATCCAGAAGGGTGGTCCCCAGCCCCACCCAGTGAGGACTCCCTTGAAAGAGATGAGAGACAGAACATAGGTTCAGCACTGCGGCTCCTCCCCGAGCCCTGAAGGACTGCACAGGAATGCTGCAGCCCTTTGCCCCGTCCCTGCAACTCTGCTGATTCCAAGGAAGACCTCTTCCTCGGACCATGTGCCATAGGACCCCCCCAACTTCACAGGCTCCCTGAGGAGAGCCACAGTGGAGGGGGATCTGGTCCAGCCTTATGGGGGGGCAGCACCAGGGGTGGTAGCTGACCCTTACCCAAAGCCTAGACCATCACACCCATAGCAATGGGGCCACTGACCCATACCAACACCCCGGTGCTGCCATCGGCCTGGGGGTCGGTGCCGGTCGCAGTCACTGGAGCCGTGGCGGGGGGCACCTGGGGAGGCACAATGGTCCTGGGCCTCAGAGAACCCATCAACTCCAGGGAGTCAGGCTACTAGTCCAGGTCAGTCTCCCGATAATCCGGCTCCAGAGAGGAAGAAATCTAGAGGTGCTTCAGACTGGCGACCCCAGGGGCTCTCCCAACTACGGAGCCGCAAGCAGCACCGCAGGTAGGCCAAGCACATCTCACGGCACCAAGATCACCGGAGCTGTGAACGGCTCCGGGATCCGGAGCAGCGCCAGCAGGTGGTGCCGAGGAATGTCCCGTGCCGGACCCAGCAACCGTGGGCCCAGACAATGAGGGAGTCTCCACCCTCTGAAGAGGTGACTGCCAGGGCTGTGCTCCCGTTCTGGCCCCGGGTGGAGCCAGACCGGTCCTCTGGCACCGTGGTAGAGACCTCCTCCATGGAAAGGCTAGATGAGGAGGAAGCCCCCTCCTCACCAGACTGTGCAGGCCCAGGAGGGGACCCAGAGGAAGGGTGAAGAGTCCTACACTTGGACCGACAAGAGCGAAGATGCTCCATCAAAGTCGGTGGAGCCCTGCCGACTTTCAACACACGGTGCTCGAGAACGTGGTGGTCCATTGAGAAGCAGTCATTGCAGTAATCCATGTCATTCTGTGGTCCAAGGCAGAAAAGGCAGACATCATGCTGGTCCATAATGGAAATTTGCCAGCTGCAGGGACACCGACACATAGGAGGCCAGCCCACTTTTGTCGAACGTTTCTTGTCCCACGAACCTGGCATGATGCAATGGCAACTCAAAACTTAAACAGAAAAGACTCGATGCCATTAAGAAAAGAAAAAGAAAGATCTTACCGGGACTTCTGTAATAGTGCCGAGTGGTGAATGGCAGAACCGAGGCAGATACTTAGGCGGCATCGACACCAGCTCCGAGGCATCATCGAAAAGTGGCTTTGAGGACCGACTAGGCCACAATGGCACACTTAGAATCACCTTCAGCTGCAGGCGAGGTGCTGTCTCGATGGCAGGAGAAGCAGAATTGAGATGGAGGAGGAGCCAGCCGCCGTTTCTGGCCAACCTGTGAGCACCACGCAGTGCTCCGGCCTCATGGGCAGCGCCGGCTCTGGCGCCGCACCCTCCAAAAAAAGCCCCCTCGGAGTGCTCGTCTCCAGCCAATCACCCACCAGTGATGAATGGTGAAGACTGACACAGGGAAGATCTGCTCACTAACTGGTTCTGTTTTCCACTGTGATGAGAGTAACTTTAAAAATATCCATTGAGACAACAGTAGTGTATTTTTGATATTTTGCTGTTACTGATGTCATTAACCAAGATATCTTTTTTTCTGTCTTGACACTTTTACCCCCATTTCTGTTGTGTGTAAATATACACACACACACTATAGGGGCATGGTCACGCCCCCATAGTTAGGGTTGAGTAGCATGTTTAATGTTAGAACCTAAATTTTGCACTTTAATAACTTTGCAACCGATCAATGGATTTGCACAACATTTGGCATGTGCTGTCCTGTGGGGTAGATCTCTTGAAGTAGCAAGTTGCGTTTCAGTTGGATGTGTGGATTCTGAGATCCAGTTAGTGCAAAAACCTTAGAAGTTGCCACTTTTTTCCTCATCACCTTGTGCCCAGATGGTGTGGAATTTTGGTGTGAAATTTTTTATGATAGTAACAGCTTGGGTAACAGAACTGCCATGCATTTGTTTGGTGAAAAAATATTATTCTGTTGCAAAGTTTTTCAATTATTAAGTTCCCATTATTTTCAATGGGAAGATCACTCTCCAGGATAGAGAGAGAAAGTTCAACAAAGGATTTGGCCTCATGAAAAAGGATTCTTTTTCTTGATGGGCCAATCCTTTTTTCATAAAAAATTCCTTTTTGTGAGCCGCCATCTTGTTTTCTCTTTCTTCACACAACAAACTGTCATAACTCTGGCCAGGGGTGTCCTGTGCAGACATCCAAACATGTATCTTACTCATCGGGAGCTGTTGAGCCTCACTGTGTAATTTTTTATAGCTCCCATGCCCTCCGAACGTTTTAACTATTTAAATCCTTTTTCGTCACTCACT
Source organism: Neoceratodus forsteri (assembly GCA_016271365.2). Lineage (NCBI taxonomy): Eukaryota > Metazoa > Chordata > Ceratodontiformes > Ceratodontidae > Neoceratodus > Neoceratodus forsteri. The sequence continues at coordinate 706,240,335 of CM028131.1, read as the reverse complement.
AAGTTTGTTTTTCGCGATTTCTTTTTTGTCATCACGAAAAAGGAAATCAGCTGGCAAAAAAGGAATTATAAAAAATCTATAACCCTGGTGTCTAGTAGCAGCCCCCACCCTCTGATCACTTTCTCAGTCCAGTCCAGTGGTCCCTTCCTCCTCCCCCAATGTCCAATCACTGTCCCCATAGCAAACAAATACCTAAGGCTGGATTCTCAAAACACTTGGAAGGTGCAAAAATATGTGCAAATCCCCAAATGTTATGCAGTTGCAGAAAAAAGGGGTAATTGCGCTAAGTGGTACACACAAAACTTCCATAGCTGTGGGAAAAATGTACAGCTACGGACATTCCTGTGCAAAAAAAAAAAGCCACTGAAAAGTATAGCATATCTCTTTTAAGGCTATTCTCAGCCACTGTTTTTCTGCAATTGTGGAAAGAATGTTGCGCACATGCTGCACTACGGAGAGTGAGGCATAATTCACCCTAAGCAAAAAGCAGTGTACTAACAATTGGGATACAATTATAATGGGGGTTCAGGCACCAGCAACTACAAACCTGTGGGCTGTATAGTAGTGTCAGTTGTTACAACACAAACAGCACACATTTCCATTGAGAGGAAACAAACCACAACCACAGGACCACCCAGTGCAGCCAATAAAGGAACCCCAGAGGCAGCAGAGGTGGTAACAACCAGAAGTATGTGCTACAGACACAGGAGGAAGAAACACCTCAGGCAGAGACACAACCAACAGATAAATATATCCATTGGGAGCAAAGTACTGCTGGTACAGGTGGTACTACCATGGTCCCAGTTGTGGGACTGGTTGCTTGCCTCACTGGGAGTGCTGGTTCTGCTGCAGCTTTTGCAAGACTGTGAAAGTCTCCTGCTTCACTTAATATGGAGCACCTACTGTTGTTCTTGTCTGCTGGACCTTTAATATTATTTTTGTAGCTGCAGAAAAAATATTGAGATTTTCAGCACTTGCAGAATTTCACAACTCACCTGTTTTGCGATTTTCCGCAACTGCAGAACTTTTCTTTGTGAATATGCCGCAACTAAATTTTTCTGCAACTACAGAATTTTTGGCTCTCTGAGAATCCAGCCCCTGCTTTACAGCTGTCTTTACCTTTCTAATTTTATTACAGATATTATAGATATTTGTATTTCTTTTTGTATTATGTTAACTCAAACCAATAAAATGTTTAACTTCAAAACCCTCCCCCCTCCCCGGTTCTCCAATTGCTATCCCTGATGTTAAAATTAGCCCTGGTAGTCTAGTGCCCTCCTCCTTCCCTGTCCTCCAATCACCATCCCCGGTAATAAAATATGAAAGCCCTGGTTCTAGTGGTCCCTTCCCCGTTCTCCAATCGCCATCCCCGGTAATAAAAAATAAAAGCCCTGGTAGTCTAGTGGTCCCTCCCCCCACTTCCGTTCTCCAATCACCGTCCGCATATTTTATTATTATTTTTTTTTTATTATTGGTGGTCCAGTGGTCCCTCTGCCATTGTCCCAACACCATCCCCAATGCATCTTTTTATGTTTCTGGTGTCTACTGGTACCCCCAATGACATTCCATCATGTCCCTGAAAAGAAGGAAACCGTCCATTGATTCTTTTTTTTTTTTACTGCAAAAAAAAAAAGGCCCTTGATGATCAACCCCCCCCACCTCCCACTCAGCATCCACCACCACACACACCCCAAGAGTACACCCCCACACACCCTCAATCACCTGAACAGGTCCCAGGTTTGAGATTCACTCTCCCGATTGAAGATACGTCTTGCTGCTGGAACCGGCAGCTGCAATATGAGAAACTAAGCTAAACTGATTTATGTGAAATGCTACCAAGGAATCCAATTTTCCCTGCCCCCATAATGCGTCTGGAAATGAGCAATTTGCTCAGTATGCCTTCCTGGTAAAACTTTTAAATAAATAAATAAATAAATAAAATGTGGTTCAATTTACTTCAATGAGGGTTTCAACTTTAATGCATAATGCAGCCATTTTTTGACATTTTGACCCCAAATTTTCAACATGGCCTTTGGGGAACCCCTCCTCATGATCAATATGACTGTCATTACACAACTCTTGCCTAAGATGAGATTTCCCAGTCGGTTGGTGAGTTCACCTTTTGGGTAGTATTTGACAATTTTTCCTGACCTTGTTGATGAGGTAGGGTCAGAATTAGGCTATGTTGAAGATTTAGGGTCAAAATACAAAAAACTGGGAAAGTTATGACCAGTCGCTTCAATTTTGCTACACACAATCATAACTTCATAAATGTTAAATATTTTGACCCCAGATTTTCAACACAGCCTTCTTATCACCCCACTTCACGTATGTCACAGCTGCCATTTTTCAAATCCTGCCCAAAATGTGTTTTCACACCTATTGCACGGAATGGAGTTGCGGTTCTACAGAATTATGGTTTGGTGGGGATTCAAAAATTCTCTGTACCAGGTACATGAGGAGGGTTAAAAAGATGGCCAAGCTGACAATATGGTCACTGCTGTCCTAGAAATGGAAGAGCGTCTACGGAAGAACTGGAGTGCAAGGTCCAAAGTAAAATAAGGATACTATTATACTACCTCAAAAAGTAATGAAATAAGTTGTAAAAACTTCGTTAATGTTCCAGTTAGTGTCAAAGCAACAAATGTTAGGAAATGAGGCATTAGGGTTTCCAACCCTAACACCCCACCCTCCCCAAACTGGGTAGGAGATCAGGTGTGGGGTGTGCCTTGGGCTTCTGAAGCCAAAGGCGCACCCCATTCAATCTGTAAATAAGGTCAGATGTGAAGACTTCATGAGAATGGGGTGAGCATTAGGCTTGAGAATCCCAAGGCACATCCCACACCTGCTCTCCTGCCTGGTTTGGGAGGGTGGGGTGTTAGGGTTGGAAGCCCTAACACTTCATTTCCCATGAAGTTTTTTGCAACATGGAGACAAAAGCAAAACAGCTAGTTACCCACGATAGAGGGTACACAGTAAAAACGGTTAAGCAAAGCAAACAATTACCAGCACTCCTGTGGGAACTTCCAATAGCAATACTTTTACTGAATCGATAAAATACAGACCACCATAGGCGCAACAGCAGTCGCGTAGTACCTCTACCGGTTTTGCACGTCCTTGTGTGTCATCAGGAGATTAGGATCAATCATATTGCACATCTTAAATACACACAATTCTTAAAGGTATAAGGTGCTCAATAACAGAAAGTGCTAACCATTTCAACTAAAGTACATTGTGCCAAAGTGCACAATTATATCAATCCCCATATACCAAAATAACTACACCGATGTACATATGATGAGAAAAACGGTATTAAAAACAACATATTTGTTTTAGCAGCACTGGGGAGGAAGACAGTAAAGTTGGGGGGCGGGGGAGAAAAGGTTTGTTCATAAACAGTAGCAATGCAAGTAATGTAAATAATATAACCACTATATAAATCATTATAAATGCAAGAAACATACATATTCAGAAAGTATGCACATATCTTTTACATAAACAACTTATTAATAAGAGAATTGCAAACCCAAACTATTGAGTGTGTCAGTTATCAGCTTGCTGACTCCTGGTGCTTAAGGTACCAAGGAAAAAGTTTCTTATGCCCCCTATAAAAGAAAAGGAAAAGAATAAACAGTGTGAAAACCAATTAGTACCAACATTAAAGCTGTATACATAACTGCAAACATATACACACATAAGTGAGCAATGTTACTTTGGTATTTAGTGTCATTTCACTGATATGCACTAATGCCTACTTGCTTTTCTTTCTGATGCAATGCATTAGGTCTATACGGTCATTCAGGCCCAGTGGCTCCATGGCCCCCAGTGTATCGCTCCAAAATATTCTCTTAGGAGAGGTTCATTCTCCAGAATGTGTCAGTTCTGATTAATGATCTGATTAATCTTACCTGAGTGCCTTGTAAAATTACTAATAAACCACATCCTGTTTCCTGAATTGCTAGGGGGTCTCCCCTGCATTAGGGTCTCCCTTGAGGTGGTAAGTATCCCAACAATGCCAACCTTTATTTGGGCATATGGGAGAAAACAACAGTCTATAACACAGAGATCAATCCTTTCTACAGTAGGATTGATATGTGCCGTTGCTTTACAGACTATATATTCATGGTCTGGAAGGGCGCACTGAATGAGTTGGATGATTTTTGTACAGTACTTAGAAAAGAGCAACATAAATTTTAAATTTTCAGTACCGCAGAGCCTTGAGTCTGTTTTCTTTTTGGACCTGAAAGTTATGAAGCAACTGGATGGGTCTCTGCACATCAGTCTCTATAGGAAAGAGACTGACCGAAATTCTCTCCTCCACTCATCCAGCTGCCACCCGAGACACATGGTGGACAAAATACCCAAAACCCAACTGATGAGAGTCCGTAGAAACTGCACTCAGGATGCAGACTACATAGCACTGGGTACTGAAATGTGCACTTGCTTTTGTGACAGGGGTTATAGCACTGATTTGGTACAAACAGCGTTTGAGGAGGTACTTACCACCTCATGGGAGACCCTAATGCAGGGGAGACCCCCTAGAAATTCAGGAAACAGGATGCAGTTTATTAGTAATTTCACAAGACACTCAGGTAAGATTAATCAGATCATTAAACGGAACTGGCACATTCTGGAGAATGAACCTCTCCTAAGAAAATACACGGTAGAGCAACCTCTAAAGGTATATTGAAGAGGTAGGAATATTAAAGATCGGTTAGTCCACAGTTACCAAGCTACACATGTAACAGAAAATGAAAATTCTGATAACTGGCTGCCTCCTTTACCCCATGGAAACTTCCCTTGTAGCAACTGTAAATTCTGCCAACTTGTTCCGAGAACAAAAACTTTCAATACATGCAATAGCAACAGGACATATGAGGTACAGGATTTTTTGAATTGCACCACTGACAATGTTGTATATCTGGCTACCTGTATATGTGGACGCTTTTAAACAGGTAAAACATCGAGACCATTCAAACAAAGAATAGGTGAACACCAGCGAGTCATTCTAGGGGGTGACATGAAGAACGCACTGGCAAAACATGTCAAAACCAACAGCACCAGCAAACATGAGTTCAGATACTGTGCTGCTGAAAAGGTTAAATTGGGACCAAGGGGTGGCAGCATAGAGGACAAACTGCTGTATCGAGAATCATTTTGGATCTACACATTGGGGGCCATGGAGTCACCTGGCCTGAATGACCGTATAGACCTAATGCACTGCATCAGAAAGAAAAAAAGTAGGCTTCAGTGCGTATCAGTGAAATGACACTAAATACCGAAGTAACATTGCTCACTTATGTGTGTATATGTTTGCAGTTATGTATACAGCTTTAATGTTAGTACTAATTGGTTCTCACACTGTTTATTTGTTTCCTTTTCTTTTATAGGGGGCATAAGAAACTTTTTCCTTGGTACCTTAAGCACCAGGAGTCAGCAAGCTGAGAAATGACACACTTAATAGTTTGGGTTTGCAATTCCCTTATTAATAAGTTGTTTATGTAAAAGATATGTGCATAATTTCTGAATATGGATGTTTCTTGCATTTATAATGATTTATATAGTGGTTATATTATTTACATTACTTGCATTGCTGCTGTTTATGAACAAACATTTTCTCCCCTGCCCTCCAACTTTACTGTCTTCCTCCCAAGCGCTGCTAAAACAAATATGTTTTTTTTCCCCCAAAACTCTCTTTATTTCACCAGCACCCGGGGAACTCTCTTGGGCATCCTCCGACCTTGCGGCTCTACCTCAGGACCTGAAACACCTCCCTCTCCTGGCACCAGACCAGCTATTCCCCCGGCTCTGAGCCCCCCGAGGTAGGGCCGCCCTATCCACCCAGGGTGCTCTATCTTACAATTCGGGCCAATCTAGGCTCGGCCCAGGAGAGAGGAGTGAGTCGGTCGGTGGAGTGGCGAAGGTGGCGGTGCCATCGCCTACCCCGGGGACGGGGTTATCTGCTTAGGCCCCCCCCATACCTCGGTCGTGCAATGCGTCCTCACACCGGCACACACACTCCCGTGCATGCCTGCAGGGGCGCTGCAACAGCCAATCCCCTTAGCCTTCCTGGTCTCAGGGTGCTGTGCTCCCAGCCGAAACTACGAGTTCTCAGCCCCCCGGGACAGGTCCCCCCTTCCCTCCTGGGACAGGAGAGCAGTCCTCTGGACACTCAATCCTGACCTTCCCCTGCCAGCCCCCGGCAGCCCGAGCTCACTCCCGAACTTGGGTCGATGGCATGGCACAAGGTGTGTGATCCAGCACCTCAACCCTCAGCGCCACCGGGCCAATCTACAAATATGTTGTTTTTAATACCTTTCTTCTTATCATATGTACATCGGTGTAGTGGTATATGGGGATTTATATAATTGTGCACTTTGGCACTACGTACTTTAGTTGAAATGGTTAGCACTTTATGTTATTGAGCACCTTATACCTTTAAGAATTGTGTGTATTTAAGATGTGCAATACGATTGGTCCTTAAGGAAGTATTTTTTCACAGAGAGGGTTGTGGATGCATGGAACGGCCTTCCGGAGGAGGTTGTGGAGTCAAAAACAGTGGTGGAATTCAAGCATGCATGGGACAGTCATAAGGCAATTCTAGGGGTTGGGGGTAGGAAGAAGTAGGCTGCTGGTTAACTAGGATCTGCAGCTTATCCATTAGGTAGGGAAATGGGCAGACTGGGTGGGCCAAGCGGTCCTTATCTGCCGTCAAAATCTATGTTTCTATCTATGTTACCTCCTGATGATGCACAAGGACGTGCAAAACTGGTAGCGGTACTACACGACTGCTGTTGTGCCTATGGCGGCCTGTATTTTATTGATTCAATAGAAGTATTGCTATTGGAAGTTCCCTGAGGAGTGCTGGTAATTGTTTGCTTTGCTTTTTTGCAACATACATATCGTGGATTCCTGATATATGCACATGCCCATGACAAGCTGAATTTGTGCATAAAACCAGGGCTGTGCGAACCTCTAAATGTTCTACCTTTGGAACTTTCTGAGTAGAACTCAAAAAAGTGCTACCTGGTTCTACCAGATAGAACCCAGTAGAATCAGGTTCTACCATTTATAGTCACATAGTATATGGTTACCCTTTGTTATGTACAAAAATCAGCCTACTCAAAATCCTTGTTAAGCACATTCTAAACTGTTATGTGCATTCTAAACTGTTGTTATGCGCATTCCGAACAGTTGTTATGCACAGTTCAAAGGTCATACAATTTTAAATCTCATTTATTCTACACCTAGCTACTTACTAACCACTCAGTGCCCAAAGTCATACCTTTAACCTTTCAAAAGTCTGAAAATGTGATTTTGATATGTGAGTAGAACAAAGAAATGGCACAATATTTTGTTTTCACTTCAGTGGGGGTCTCTCACTCTAGTGTAAAAAACCACATACTATAAAAAATAAAATATGGTCAACCACACATAACTCTGCATGTGTTTCCATCTCGGGGTTGAGATGACAGCATGGACCTCTCGAGCTTCGCTCTTGAGGTTCATATGCTGTCATCTCAACCCCTCGATGGAAACACAGCCTTGTTGTTTATGGTTGCCCATACATTACTCTATATGTTCTACCAAGTAAAACCAGATTCTACCAAGTAGAATCAGGTTCTACCAAATAAAACTAGGTTCTACAAAGTAAAACCAGGTTCTACATAGTATAACAAGGTTCTAAAATATATAACAAAATGAAAAACATTTTACCTGGTTCTACTTAATTAAGAAATCCACAGAAGTATTGTTTTTTGTTTGGGAAAGTACATGTAGTACTAAAAATGGTATGTACAGTTAAGTATTGCAAAGCTTTAGTGCATAGGATTCTGTGTCAGTGCTCGAAAGCTTTGCAAAACTTACCATTCTTAAAGTTAGAATCTTAGTACTACTACATGTATATTCCCAAACATGCAAAATAAAATATGTGGATTTTTTATAGTTAAGTAGAACCAGGTAGAATGTGGCTATATATTGTAGAACCACCTGGTTACCCAGTAGATGCTGTAAAATAGTGTTGAAACAGATTTAGCAAGTGATAAAGGTCGGGGATGATATATGACTCGTATATCATGCCCGACAACTTTAGTTTTTTAAATCTGGTTGCAGCCCAAAGAGTTAACCCCCTGAGCTACACCCTGTCACAATAATTTTAAATCTCCCCCACTGTTAGATCCAGGTACTAATAGAGTTCGGTTCAAAATTGACTGGCACTCCTGGTACCTATAGCCTCAGCTGCCACAGTATCAAATAAGTACATGGACAAAAGTTTAAAGTAGAAACTGAATTTAATCCACTCAATGTGATAAAGCAAATGCAACATTTCTCAGCGCTTCTGCACCTTGCCTTCCGAGGGGGGGGGGGGCACACTGAGGAAGGTAAGGTACAGAAGCACTGGGGCAGTGTGGCATTTTGCTTTACTACACTGCATGGATTCAATTATTTTTCTCCTTTAAACTTTTGTCCATGTAGAACAGTACTATAGCAGCTGATGCTATAGGTACCAGCAGCACCAGTCGTGATTAACTTTTCAGAATACAAGGGCGGTCCTCTTTCTGACTAAGCAACTCCTGCAAGAAGCTTGGCACAAGTAGTAACCCCCTACTGAACTACTAATAGAGCTCAATGGCTGTGGCCATGGGCTATAAAGAAATGCAGGGGTGTTAGGCATCTAGTATCAGTTTGGAGTGTTCTGTTATTCTGAGTAACTGTCAATTAAGCAATAAGGCATGACCAAGGGTTATGTTAATGGTCTGTTAATCACCTTCTAGGGGTGTACTGTGGCATGAGGTGTAGCTGAGTGCCACATGCCCCTAGAGGTTGATTAACTGACCATTAACATAATCCCTAGGAATGCCTTATTGCTATTATAATAAAAAATGTTTTTAAACAGTGTTAAACCTTGTTCAGCATATGGCTAAGCTCTACATGTATGTTAGTAAAAGATTAACATAAGGCTGTTAAAATGCTTGCAGCCAATCAGAAAGCTCCATTTCTCAGACCCTTTTTATAATATTAGTAATATATTACCCACCCTCGTTTTCTTCTTTCTCTTTAGTATACTCTCCTGCCCTGATCCCTATACCTTCCATAGGTAACTATGTCAATATTACTTCATTTGTCCCCACCCTCCCAAACACCTGCCCCTTCCTCATCTTTACTCAGAATAATTGAAAAACCTATAACAGTACACCATCTGCAAATTGTCTTTATGATGCCAGGTGTGTGGTTTGGGGTCTAACAATGGAGGGCAAATTGTATTTGTAAGGGCGAGTGTCCCCGACGGGGTTGGAATTGGAGTGGGGAAGGGGGGCTACAGTAAGATCAGGTATTTTTTTTTATTAAAAAAATACAAAATCACACATGCCCCCACAATGCAAAGCATCATGGGCTGCATATGCAAATCACCACAGAATGTTATGCTGGTCCAACTTTAAGCAGAATTGCATGGTGCCGAAAGGCCTCTCACACAGTTTGCAAAGGGTGCAACAGAAGACATAGACATGTGTTTGGTCCTACCAGGACTCATCAGTATGCCTCGCCTGTTTGACACCCCAGTGGAATGGACCAGCTACCCAAGACAGTGCGTCTTGGATATGTTGTGGTGAACCCATTAAAATAAAAACTATTTAAAGACAAAGAACCTCTGCAGCGCAAACACTGAGGCAAGCACTCTCAAAGGGCATTTGGCTGGGAGGCCAAGTTTCAAGAAAATACAAAATCACACATGCCCCACAATGCAAAGCATCATGGACTGCATATGCAAATCACCACAGAACGTTATGCTGGTCCAACTTTAAGCAGAATTGCACGGTGCCGAAGACCTCTCCACAGTTTGCAAAGAGTGCTAACAGAAGACATAGACACGTGTTTCGTCCTACCAGGACTCATCAGTATGCCTTGTCTGTTTGACACCCCAGTGGAATGGACCAGCTACCCTAAGACAGTGTGTCTTGGAAATGTTGTGGTGAACCCATTAAAATAAAAAACTATTTAAAAGTCAAAGAACCTCTGTGCGCAAACACTGAGGCAAGGGTTACCCCAAAGGGCATTTGGCTAGAAAGCCAAGTTTCAAGAAAATACAAAATCACACATGCCCCCACAATGCAAAGCATCATGGGCTGCATATGCTGCATATGTCATTATGGTCAATTAGTGCAGTATATGGGAACAGCGTATTTTTTAAATCTATTCTTTTATTTTCATTTTACAGGTTATGAAAACAGTCTCTATCTGGTGGATGGCTCCTTCAGATCAAAATACTGGATGTGTCATTGGGTGCAGCATTGAAATTGGGAATGTACTGTAAAGTTGACATTTTACAGCAAAACAAAATTATTAAAATTAAATCCCCATCTGGAGTCAAACCAGAAGAACAGTTATTTATTTTATTAATGTTTTTGTTTAACAACCTAATAAATATTTATTGATTGTGTATTTTGTTATAAAAAATCCAATAAAAACAAATGGATGAAGAGCTGTGCGACAATGTGTGTAGTCACTTCTGGTTGTTTTAGCTGAACCATCGTATGCAGTGGTCCTTCAGTTTCTAGAGCTAGCCAGACTGGGCCTCAGGGCACAAGAGAACCAGCAGTGGATGTTTGTTTCTGAAATGAACAGAAGTCAAGTAACAGAATGAGGACAAGACAGGAGGATCCCACCAGTGGAGGACAGACAGGTGGAAAGGCCAGTGGCAACAGAATTCCTCACCATCATCATCATCAGTGTGGCACGCCATCCAGGTGCTGTCAGCCTGCATAAATTTTGGACAGTATATGTTTTTGAACTGTGGCAGGTTCATTTTAGGAAAAGTGAGCCTTTCTACATTCTTTCTGGAAAGACATGTTCTTTTGTCATTCACTATTGCCCCAGCAGCACTGAAAATTCTCTCGGAATACGTGCTTGCGGGTGGGCAACTGAGGTATTCAATTGCGATCTCAGTTAAAAAGGGTCACATAGATGTTTTCTGTTGAGAATACAGCAACGGTTCATCACCTGCAGTGAGATGTGCAGTTTCCTCCATATAATCTTTCTCCATTTTTGCAGCAGGGACTTCTGGTACCACAATAGCCAGCTGAGCCTTTCAAGCTTTCTTTATCAGACCAAAGTCTGACAGCATGTCCCATAGTGGTTTGTCCTCTTGTGGTGTAGCAGCAGTTCTGAATGGTGTTTGACGACAAAAAACATCAGTAGTGGTGGCACCACCAGCAGCAGCAGCAGCAATGGCAGATTGTGCTCCTTCCCTCTCCAACAGATCTTGTTCAGAATTTGAATGTTGCCACAAGGGCACTGATGATGTATTACTCTTCTCAACTATACGTGCTGACACTTTCTCAATTAACAGTTTGCGATAGTATTCCAGGTCTTTAAAGTCATGTGATTTGAAGAATGTCTCAATTGTATCCATAAACCGAGGATCGAGAAGTATGGCAAAAATGTAATGTTCTGCTTTGCATAGATTTACAATGCACTCATCAACCAGGAATGTTTACAACATTTTTCCCACAAGAGATGCAGCATTGATGTCATCAGTGTCAAGGAACTGTGACTCAAGACGCTCCAGTCTCATTCTGATGAGTGAGATTAAGGGTAATATCTGGCTTAGCCTAGCACCAATCGGAGCTCACCACTCGTGTAGCCTCCTCAAAGGGTTTAAGAATACAAGTAAGATTCGCCATCAGACGCCACTGATTGGGGCTGATATTCACAACTCCTTTCCCAAGGCCATGTTGGACTGCATATTAATGGATCGCTTTCTGTTGCTCAAGCATTCTTTGCATCACATAGTAGGTAGAATTCCACCTGGTTGGAACTTCCTGGATCATCTGGTGGAGAGGGAGGCTGTTTTCTATTTGAATCTGCTGCAACAATGTTCTGGCTTTAACAGAATGGCTAAAGTGGGTGCACACAGTGCAAGCAGCTGCAATCAAGATCAGAATATTTTGGTCCTCACTGATAAAGTCTTTTACCACCAAGTTAACAGTGTGTGCAAAGCATGGTACATGTGTAAAATTACCAAGCCTTACTGCTTTCACAATATTAGAAGCATTGTTAGACACTATAAACCCTGGTTGCAGGGACTTTGGAGTTAGCCATTCGGTAAGCTTTTCTTCAGGGCCCTCCAGTAGATGTTCTGCTTTGTGATCTTTTTCAAAACCGTAAATATATAATGCTGCCTGTCTGCAAACAGAGAAAGACCCTTGCTTTTTGCTGCAGCTGCTACTACTGCCACCAGTGCCACTACAGCATAATGAAGAGGAGGAGTTTACCCATTGGCCAGTCACAGCCATATAGTCAGTCGTCTGGCCACTGGTTCACATATCTGTTGTGACATGGATCTTTTTGCCCACTGAACCTTTAAGAGCCTCAGACATGCTGTTATGAACAGCGTCATACAAGTCTGGGATGGCAACAGTTGACGAATAAGTCTGGCTGACGACTTGATATTTGGACACAGCGATTTCCATTACTTCTTTGAAACCTGGGTTAGACACAAAGAAGAATGGTAGCAAGTCGGTGGAAATCATCTCTCCAATTGCCTTTGTTAATCGCCTTGCCTCAGGCCTGTTGGGCTTATATTTCTGTGACCGCTCAAAACAGTCTTTCAGTGAAATTTGATGACTGCTACACTTGCTGATATCAGCAGATTTTCTTGGTAGCTTCCCTTGACTTTTACCACCACGAAGGGTGGATGTCGTGGACATGGATGGTGTATGACTCCTGGCAGGCTGTGGTGGTGGGCTCAGAGGGGTAAAGAAATGTGAAATTGAAGGTGTTGTGCTCTGACTGGAAGTCAGACTTTCATCATCCTCCAACTCTGCATCAATTACATCATCACCGTGGCCTTGGTAAACATCCATATCATCCTCCTCCTCAGCAGAGTGCAACAATGTAACAACTTGTGTGTGCTCCTTTTGTGCTTTTTGATACTGACAAATGTGAGATTTGTTCATATGTCGTATCTTTCTTAATGTTCCCATCCTGGTACCCAATTTACCATGACTTAATTTTGTTTTGCATAATTTGCAAACCACATGACAGCAGGATGATTTATCTTGTGTAAAAAAAATCCCATACTATGGATTTCACAGATTTTGTTGCACTGCTGCTTATGGGGAGGATATACAGGTTACTCACCTGTAACAGGAGTTCTAGGAATGGTATATGTTGTTCTTCCACACTGTCTGGCAGGTTACTTGCCACTTTAAATCTTGCCGGAAGGTCTTCAAGCTGGCTCCTCCCACCTATCTGGGTGGTAAAACTCTCGGCTCCGCCCCATGACGCCAGATTAGCCCGCTGGAAGCTGGGATTGGTGCGTCAGTCGAGTGAGATTTGGGGATGAACAACATATACCATTCCTAGAATTCTGTTACAGGTGAGTAACCTGTATTTCTAGGGACATGGATTATGTTGTTCATCCACACTGTCTGGCAGACTCCTAGCAGTTCTCCGGAGAGGGAGGCAAGGCAGCAACCCCTACTTAGGGAATAAAGACTGGAGAACCGAGGCCCCAAAACCAGCATCCCGGCATGACTCAAGGTCAATGTGGTAGTGGGTGATGAAGGTGTGTGCTGACTTCCAGGTAGCAGCCCTGCAGATTTCCTAGATAGGGATATCCCTGGAAGCAGCCACCGATGCAGCGGTATGGCGGGTAGAATGAGCTCTTATCCCTCTGGGAGGCTCCATGCCTGCCAACCTATAGCAGAGATCTATGCAGGAGGTGACCCATCTGCCTATCGTCCGATTGGTTGCAGGTCTGCCAGGTGCGGCTTCAGCGTAGGTGACAAACAGCTGGCGAACCTGTCCCCCGAACTTCAGCCATCTGCTCCTTGTAATAAGCGAGCGCTCTTCTAGGGTCCAAAGTATGGAGCCTATATTCGGCCTCCGAGGTGTGATTGGGGTAGAACACCGGCAGAGTCAACACCTGGTTAAGGTGAAACTCCGACACCACCTTCGGAAGGAATTTCGGGTGGGGGCGCAGGACAACCTTGTCCCTGTGGAAGACCAGATAAGGAGACTCTATGGAAAGCGCCTGGAGCTCTCCCATCCTTCTGGCTGACGTGATAGCCACCAAGAAGGCGATCTTCCACGACAGGTGAGAGATGTCACACCTGTGCATCGGTTCAAATGGCTTGCCCATGAGCTTAGCTAGTACCAGCAGTAGATCCCATGGAGGTGGAGGTTCTCGCACCGGAGGGGATATGTGATCAAGGCCTTTGAAAAAGCGCACGACTACCTTCTCCTGCGCCACCGACTGCTTCCCGGCCCGCGCCCGGTAAGCAGAGATGGCTGCCAGGTGCACCTTAAGGGTCGTCGACCGAAGCCCTAGCTGAGAAAGGGACCACAGGTAGTCCAGTATGCTTGCCAAGGAACAGGAGGCAGGGTCCAGGCCCTTGCTCTGACACCAAATGGAGACTCTCTTCCATTTGAAGGCATAGCATTTTCTGGTCGACTCCCTTACAGGATGCCTCAACGACATTGAGGACCTCGTCGGAAAGACCCAAGGCCCGGAACTCTAGCTGCTTAGGAACCAGGCCGTCAGGTGCAGGCATTGAAGGTCCAGATGGAATACCTTCCCCTGACTGACTGAGATCAGGTCCAGTCGGGCTGGAAGCCGCCTAAGGAGCCTGGAGCTGAGACTGAGGAGATTGGGATACCAGAACTGGCGGAGCCAGTGAGGGGCTACCAGAATCACCTGCGCCTTGTCCCTCCTCGCCTTGAGAAGCACCTTGTGGATCAAGGGAAAGGTGGGAAAGGCGTAGAAGAGGCCTGGGGTCCACGGCCTCGAGAAGGCATCCCCCTGCAGTGAGCCCTGCTGAGGGGGCGGGCATGAAACAGTCTCAGCTTCACATTCTCCCCTGGAGGCAAACAGATCTGCCTGAGGCGTGCCCCAGTGGGAGAAGAGATCTTGTACTACCTCCGGCAGGAGAGACCACTCGTGAGATGCAGCCCCTATCTGGCTTAGGGCATCGGCCAGGGTGTTGGAGGCTCCTGCCATGTGAATGGTCAGGAGATCCGCCTCCAGGCTATGCACAAGAGACCAAATGCGGAGAGCTTCCCTGCACAAAGGCATGGAGCACGTCCCACCCTGGTGGTTTAGGTAGTACATGGTCGTGGTACTGTCCATCTGGACCTGAACCACTTGACCCCGTAGAAACGGAGTGAAGGCAGTGAGGGCTAGACGAACCGCTCAAAGCTCCAGCAGGTTGATGTGGCATCGGGACTCCCAAGGAGACCAGAGGCCGTGCGCTCTGTGCTCCCCCAGATGGGCACCCCAACCCATCAGAGAGGCATCGGTCGATAGAGAGACTGTCGGCTCGAGGCAGACAAATGGGATGCCCTGCTGCAGATGTGCCGGAACGGTCCACCACTGGAGAGTGTTCCACATCCCCTGGGTCACTGTCACTAGCTGATCCAGCGGATCGAAGTGCTGTGACCACTGGCTGGCCAGTCCCCACTGAAGGGGACGTATGTACCAGCGGGCCCAATGGACCACATTGGTGCAGGCTGCCATGAGGCCCAGGAGGCGCAGGAAGTCCTGGGCAGGGCGCGATTGCCCAACCTGAAATGATTGGGCAAAGGAGGAAAGAACCTCGGCCCTGTCCGCCGGGAGCCGTGCTCTGGCTCGAAGAGAGTCGAGCTCTGCCCGATGAAATGTATCACCTGCTCTGGCACAAGTTCTGACTTGGCCTCATTGATGAGGAGGGTAATCTGAGAGCAAACCTGGAAGGCCAGATCTCTGGACCGCTCCACCTCCGCTCTGGAGGGGGGCTGCAATCAGCCAGTCATCCTGGTAGGGGTACACCCGGACCCACCGGCGCCGCAGGAATGCTGTCACCACTGCCATGCATTTGGTGAAGACCCTGGGAGCTAGGGAGAGGCTGAAGGGCATGGCCCGGAACTCGTAGAGGGATCCCTCTGCCCTGAAGCGGAGGAATCTCTGATGTGACGGACGGATTGGGACGTGAAAGAACGCGTCCTGAAGGTCCAGGGAACAGAACCACACACCTCGTTCCAAGGATGGGATAATCTGAGCCAGAGTGACCATCCTGAAGGTCCGAGACCTTAGGAACCTGTTCAGGTCGTGCAGGTCGAGAATGGGGCACCAGCCCCCCCCGTCCGTTTTGGGACCAGGAAATACCTGGACACAAACCCTGGTCTGGAGGGAGATCCACCACCTTCCTGTTCACCTCTTTTTCGAGGAGCAGGGCAATATCGGCTCGGTGGGCCGACAGCGAGGCTGCAGACCCCGTGGCCCCCGAGAGGCGACGGCTTGAAAGGGTGGGGCCTGCTCGAACTCCAGAGGCAGGCCCTTTCCTACCACCTCTAACACCCAGCAGTCCGTGGTGATAGTGGACCAGGTGGAAAGGAAGTGGCGGAGCCATCCCCCCATGGGGGGAACCCAAGGGGGAGTGACGAGGCTGGGGGCGACACCCCTCAAACCGTCACTGGGCAGGCTTGGAGGAGGGACCAGCCGAGGGACCTCCTGGGCCTTTACCTCCCTGCTTCCTACTAGAGGAAGCCGTGGGCTTGGGTTTGGGATGCCAAGCACGAGCCTGCTGGCCCTGGTGCTGGTGCTGTTGGGCCAGACGTGCCACAGGCGCAGAAGGGCGAAAGGACTTGTGCTGCTGCTGTCGGCAACCTTTGTCCTTCTGGGTGGAGGTGACCGAGTCCAGAGTGGCACTGGACTTCTCGATCCGTTGGAGGTGACCTTCCACTCCAGGGCCGAAGAGGTTGGTCCCCAAGAAGGGGATGTCCGCCAATTTGTGCTGGGTATCTGCCGTGAAGGTGGATATCCTCAGCCATGCTCTGTGGCGCATGGCCACCGCGGCCGCAACCGATCTGGCACAGAAGTCTCCCATGTCCAGAGCCGTCTGGAGCTGCTGCTTAGCCACTGCCCTACCCTGGTCCCAAACCTGTCAGACCGTGGTCTGCAGGTCGGCCGGGAGATGAGGGATCACCTCATCCAGTTAGCCCATGAGGACGTGGGAGAAGTGTGCCATCAGCACGGCCGAGCTGGCCTGGCGGAGGCCAAGGGCAGACGCAGCGTACACCTTGCGCCCGGCGTAGTCCAGCTTTTTGGACTCCTTGTCGGGGGGCTTGTCCACGTCCCTAGCATTCCCGGAACGCCGGAAAACACTGTCGGTGACCAACCCCTCGGCAGATGGGTGTTCCAAAAACCCAGGCAAACAGCCGGTAGGGACCGCATACTTCCTGGCCATCCTGGCCAAAGGCGCAGGGCAGGAAGCAGGCCACTGCCAAAGCTCCAAGGCTGGGCCCACAATAGCCTCAGCCACCGGAAAGGCCTCTGTGGGGGAATTCCCTCGGTCCAGTATCTCCGTGAGGGGATACTTGGCCCGTTTGGATACGGGCTCAAGCTGCATCCCGGCAGACTCCAAAATGAGCCAAAGCAAACCCATGAAGGACGACGGGCTTTCGTCCAACGACTGGCCCCCTGGAGGACTCCAGGTCAACTGGCCTGGAGAACAGGGAGGAGTCGTTGTCGGACTCGGAGAAATCCGTGAAGAGCTGCCTGGAGCCTGAGCCACCCTCCACCTGCCGAGGACGGTCGGGAGTGAGGGTGACCGACAACCTGTGGGGCAGGCCTTGACCCGACCGAGAGTCCTTGGTCAGTGCCCCAAATTTCGGTTGTGGAGGCAGAGGTTCCACCACAATCGGTGGGGCAGCAGGTTTCGGCCAAACAACCGGCCCAGGCTTGGGCATCTTGACTGCAGCAAGGGGTTGTTTCGGCCACTCGGGTGACAACCACTTGATGGCCGGGGACGGCATCAGTGTCGACTTGCTCCCCGACAAAAGTAACTGCTGCCACATCAGGTCCTCGTAGTGTCGACGCAATTTGCGCCGAAGCCTCTCCTCTTCCGAGGAAGAAGACGAGGACGAGCGGCGGCGCCACTTACCTCGGTGCCGAGACTGAGACCGCTGATGTCAGCAGGATCGGCTGGACCGAGAAGAAGTCCGAGATCGAGACCGAGATCCTCGGTGTTTCGAGGACAGGCCTGGGAAGGCGGGGACACCCACTCTTCCCTGGCTCAGACACTTAACGGGGACTGCTGCACCGGGGGCACAGGCAGATCCTCAGTCTCCACCGGGGGAACCGGTGAAGAAGGGTTGTTGGCTTCACCAGTCGACAGCCCGTCCGATGGGTCGAGAAAAATCTCGACCGCGTCGACGGGTGTCTAGGCCGGCTGGCCTGACAGGGACGCCGTGAAGCCAGCGGCCTTAGCCGCAACCTCGACCGAAGTCGACAGTCGGCTGTCCAGGGAAGGGGACCTCTCCCACTCCCACGAACGCTGACGATGGGACTTACCCTTAGAATACTTCTTTTTGGACCAAGGAATGTCCCGATGGCCCCTCTCCCTTAGTGGAAAGGGATTGGCAAAGCTCCTTGAATGAAGCTGAATACGAGGTACCCAAAGAGAGCGGGATAAATGCCTCGACTGAGGAGGAGGAAGATGCAGCCTGGGCCGCCTCCTCCCCGAGGGTGATCATCTGCTCCAGCTGCTCAGCCGAGCCAGCACCTGTGGTAACAGCCAATGGGCCTCCCTTCGGCATCGGCGGGTAGCGCTTCCTCGGGCGCCCCTAGCTTTAACCGGGCAGTGCGGTCCTCCAGGATCGCTAATGAGAATGAACAGCATGACTCGCAGGCCTGTGGGTCGTGTTCTAGGCTGAGGCAGTAGACGCACGTGGAGTGCGGGTCCGTCCTGGACATCTTCTGCCCACAAGGGCACCACCGAAAACCGGGAGTCGATTTGTCCATCGCAGCCGTGAGGGAAAAGGAAGACCGAAGTCTTGAAAATTTTAAAATGAGTTTCGGACGAACCGAAGAATTAGGATCCAGTCTATCACGCAGAGCGTTAAGGAGGAAACCTGAGCTTCCAAGCGGTAAGGAAGATCTGGCGTCATGGGGTGGAGCCGAGAGTTTTACCACCCGGGTGGGTGGGAGGAGCCAGCTTGAAGACCTTCCGGCAAAATTTAAAGCGACAAGGAACCTGCCAGACAGTGTGGATGAACAACATATCCATGTCCCTAGAAATGTTCGCCACTGTCCCTGTCACCGCCACAGCCACTGCTGCTGCCAGTATCTCTTTGAGGTCTTTTCATCTCAATGCCAATCAATGAATGTTGATGCACAGCAACTTTTCCTGCCTCAACTACCTCTGTTTCTACTCCTCTAGAACCCTGTCCATCTTATAGTCTCTGTTTCTCCACTGCAGGTGTGGTTGTCTCATTACGCCCCATTATTTTTTTCTTAGCATCACCATCCTTTTTAGAATTCTTTTTTGCTCTTTTTCTGGCCTTGTAGTCCTCATCATCCCACTCCCCAGACCTGCTGCTACTGGACAGACTGCTACTTTATCTACTACAAACTCAGGATCTGTTTCACTGATTTCTCCCTCAGTTTCATCTGTCTTCTCCTCCTCCTCGTCATCCATCACTCTGCTTACGAAGACTGGTTGCCCCACTGTGATGGCCCTTGTGCTCATCCTCTGAGTACCACGATGGGTTACTCCTGCAATGTCCTGAATTTTTTGTACTGCTGTCACTGTTGCTTGGACTGCATGAGAAGTGCTGCTGCTTTTTTTTACCACTCATGGCTGCGTCGAGTTAAGTGCTTTAAGCAGAAAAACACTGGGATATTTTCTCCTTAACAGGTAAATACTGCCCTGCTGTTTGTGTTGAGTCAAATACTTAAGTAGTAAAACAGAGGGAGATTATTTCCCAAATGGGTAAAGAAAGCACTGCTGGCTACATCGAGTCAGGTACTTAAGTGATAAAACACAGGGAGATTATTTCCCAGACAGGCAAATACAGCACTGCTGGCTGCGTCAAGTCAGGTACTTTTTTTTTTAAAGTTCAAGTTTATTGCAGGAAAGACTCCGTCGAGCAAGCTCATTCACAAGGAGGTCCTGAGACACATACACATACAGTTCGCAATTATATAGACAGGAGATATAAAATGTAGAACAACAAAGAAAAAAAAATATATATAACACAAGAGATATACACAATAGAAGTCCTTATGCTATATATGCAGTACATTCCAGCTTTAGCCTTGCCTAAATTATGCAACACATTCCAGCTCAATAAGTAGAGG
Source organism: Neoceratodus forsteri (assembly GCA_016271365.2). Classification (NCBI taxonomy): domain Eukaryota; kingdom Metazoa; phylum Chordata; order Ceratodontiformes; family Ceratodontidae; genus Neoceratodus; species Neoceratodus forsteri. The sequence continues at coordinate 706,220,216 of CM028131.1, read as the reverse complement.
CCAGTTGGTACCTAGGAAATTGACTTGGCGTTGGGGGCCTAGTAGCACCTACATATGTCTTTTAATTTAGAGATAGCCAGTGTTTTGTAGGAGTTAATTGATACAATGCTGGTTAACTTCAGCATGGCTTGTAGTTGGTTCCAAATGTTTGGGAGGTATGAGACAGCTCTTTGGCCAGCTGTGATACTGTGTCCTGGGAACACCTAGTAGGATAAGGTCAGATTTCCTTAGGGAGTAGGCAGCTATGCTAGATGTGTATGAGCATGAATGGACAGGCAGTTTGTGGAGTAGTACTTTGAGGGTCCAAATGCCAGCATGCAGGAGGAGTCTGGTGGCAAGAGAGGTCCACCCAACTGCTGCATAAAGATCACAGTGGTGGGTCCTGTACGCAGAGTTAGTAATGAAGCGAACAGCACGGTGATAGAGTACATCCAGTTTAGACAGGCTCAAGGTTGGGGAGGAGATAAAGATAATGTCTCCGTAGTCAAGCAAGGGAAGGAATGTTGCTTGGACAAGTCTTTTTCGGGTCACGAGAGAAAAGAGGGTCCTATTTCAAAAGAAGAAACCCAAGCGTGCTTTAAGCCTCTTTGATAGATCCTCGATGTGGTCGTTGAAGGAAAGCTTGTTGTCTATCCACATACCTAGATATTTAAATTTAGGTACGACTTCCAAGGGTTCACCTAGAGCGGTAACTATGAAGTTTTTAGGTGGGGTAGGTAGGGCACCAGACAAGGCAAGTCTCGAGAAAATCATTGTCTTGGTTTTTTTGGCATTTAAGAGAAGCTTGGTGTTGAAAAGGTTGCTTTCTAACTGGATAAAGTCAGCTTGGAGTGCTTCCCTGACTTCAGTTAAGGACGACCCTGATGCATACAAAACCGTATCGTCCGCAAAGAAATGTATGCTAGAGTTCTTTATGTGGGAGTCAAGGTTGTTGATGTACAGGGAAAAAAGGACTGGTCCTAGGATGGAGCCTTGAGGGATTCCTCTGGCAATTGGAAGGGGGGCAGGTAGTAGGCCATCAGCTTTGACTTTTTGTATCCTTCCTGAGAGATACTGTAACTGTTAAACCACTGTAAGGTAAGTGGAGTGGCAACTATGTAGGCAAGACAGGTGATTAGGAGGTGATGGTCTACAGTGTCGAAGGCCTTACTGAGGTCTAGAAAGACTGCACCAGTAACCTTCTTGGTGTCCATAGCATGGATCCAGTCATTAGAGACTTTAGCCAAGGCTGAGATGGTACTGTGCTTTGACCTGAAGCCAGATTGGGCCAGGTTTAGGAGTGAGTACGCTTCGAGGTGATTTTTTAGTTGGTTGTATATAAGTTTTTCCAGCACTTTGGAAAGAACAGGCAAGACAGAGATAGGACGGTAGTTGTTTAAGTCACAAGGATCTCCTGATTTGAAGAGAGGAAGAATATGGGCAGATTTCCAGCAGGATGGAACAGTGGCTGTGGTAATAGAGAGGTTGAAGATGTGAAGGATGGGGGCTGTGAGCTGGGTATAGCCTAACCACAAGAAAAATGATTCAAGGCCATCGTCTCCTGCACTTTTCTTGGTGTCAAGGCTAAGAATTATGTCTTCGACTTCTTTGTAGCTAAACAGGCACAACTGGAAGGGGATGAGGAGCAGCATGTGTAGTATCTGGGCTAGTGTTGCTATTCACTCGGCTAGCATATGGGGAGGAGTTGAATGCCAACCCAGCAGTGGCAAAGTGAAGGTTAAGTTCTTCGAGGATTCGCAGTTTATTTTCAACCATCCCGCCCTGGCCAGAATCTTTGTGGGAAGGGAGGAAGCAGCAGGATGGCCTTCAATGGATCTCAGTGTCTTCCAGATTTTTTGGGAGTTCCCTTTGGCCTGCTCCAGAGTGGAGATGTAGAAGTTTGCTTTAGTAGCACGTACACTTTTAACACAGGCATTTCTGGCAGTTCTAAATGCCTGCCAGTCTGCCGGGTCCTTTGTGTGCCTGGCCCTAGCCCATAGCTTGTCTCTATTGGTAAGTGCAGATTTGAGCTCTTGGGTGAACCACGGATGCGAGGTTTTCCGCACCCTCATTTTAATAAGAGGAGCATGCTTGTTAATTAGGGTGGTAAGGTTGTCATTTAAGACAGAGACGGCGGCATCAGCAGATTTGGCAAGATACAGGTCTTGCCACCTGATCGTAGCTAGATCGGTTAGGAAGTTTACTGAGTTGAATTTACGGAACGAGCGTTTGCTTCTGAATTTAGGGTGCTGATGGGTTTTAGATTGGAATCTTGTACATACAACGATACTGTGGTCGCTCATGTCATTATGGAAAACTGCAGAATGTGAGATTTTATGGGGATGCGAAGTTAAGATAACATCTAAGAGTCAGCTGTTGGCAGAGTTAGAAGCACTGATTCTTGTGGGTTCAGTTACTATCTGTGGTAGACCCAGCTCACCACAGATGGCTTTTAGGGAGTGGGATTTAGCAGTGAGCCAATCCATATTGAAGTCCCCTAAGATTATTGTTTCCATGTTAGCAGCCAAAGTTATGGAATTCAACACGTTAAGAATTTCTGTGCCTTCTGATGGGGTTCTATAGCCACCAATGATTGTGATGCACTCTGAGGATGGAAGGTGAAGTTTAAGCGAGACAATCTCATATTCCTTGGGCTTAGTTTTACAGGAAATGCTGCTAAGATCAAATTTTGATTTGGCGTATACAACCACTCCCCCCCCACCCTCGAATCCCTATCAGCCCTAAAGAGCTTAAAGCCCGGTATAGTAATTTGCGGATCAGTGTTGGTCTTTTTTAGCCATGACTCGGTAATTATAATCAGATCTGGGTCAGTGTGAGCTGCCCAAACTTGAAGATGATCAAGTTTTTTGAGCAGGCTTAGAATATTGACCATCATGAGTTTCATCCCAGGAGCAGCAGCAAACTCCGACGAAGAAACATAGACTTTGATGGCAGATAAGGACCACTGGGCCCACCCAGTCTACCCATTTAAGTGATTTGAGTTGGAGGACCTGGATTTAGTTCGACATTGCCTGAACAGAAAAGGAGAATTATAAACATTTACTTAACTAGTAAAACACAGGGAGATTATTTCCCAGACAGGTAAAGATAGCACTGCTGGCTGCGTTGAGTTAGGTACTTAAGTAGTAAAACACAGGGAAATTATTTCTCACAGACTCTGAGTTTCAGAGTTGCACAGCAAATTGAGTTGAGTCACTCTGCCCCCGTGCTATCCTTCCCTTGTGGCACTGGTGGTAAAGGTAATTTAATTTTGAACTATAATTTTTTTTATTGCACTGCAGTATTTGATATATATTAACTTAGGAGAACTACTGTAGTCTAGGAGTCAGGAGGAGGACCAGAAGATGTAGAATGCACTAATGAAATGAATGAATATCCTTGTAATATCCACCCCAGGCCACAGTGACCAAAAAAAAAAGAGAGACTAAGACAACACAAATTGCCAGTAGTAGTACTAGTCACTAATATATTGTTGTTTTCTTTTTGCCATGAATTGTGTAGGTATAGGTAGGTAGTAGGAAATTAAATGGATACGATTTTCTCATTGAACAACACACAGTCTATAAGACAAACTGTGTAATACTGAACTTTACTAGTAAATATGCACCTTATTTTTAACTTCTTTCTTGTTTTTTTCTGTTTCCACAATGCGAAGAGGGAAAATGTGTAAAACAATTTAATGTCATCTGTGATGACGAATACGATCAAAAGTTAAAGAAAGTTCACACCTAGCATAGAAGACAGAACTATAAGTTCTAGGCACGGCACCTCATCTCTCTTTCACACACTAAATGAGACTGAGAGATTGTGGTGGAGCAAGTATAGCATCCCCTTCCCCACGTGTTTTGTGACCCGTTTCACAATGGTCGTTACTCTTGCTATCAGTTTGACAGGGAGAGGTGGAGACATCCATCATCATCAAATCATGCCAGTCCTTATTGGCGGATTGATGTGCTGGGAGCTGGTCTCCTGACTCTCCGATTTGTGCACCACCTGACTGAGGGAGAGGAGAAACGGACGCATGCTCTCACCACAACTCAAGGATACTGAGGTAAAATAAAAAAAAAAAAAAAATGGGGCAAACTGGTGTGAACCAAAGTTCGCATTTTTGTAGAAAATTTTCGCAACGAGCGGACAAATGCGAATGGGGGGGGGGGGTCAACTGTTTTAATTAAATTAGCAAACTAAACTTGCAGCCTTACATACAACCAGAACATCACAGAAATGAATGTGTGCATATTGAAATCAATGGTGACCCATTTACAAACGTAACTCACATGCTCACAAATACACCTAAGCCATCTTAAATGCTGTTAAATTTTATTTTAAGCCATATGAGAAGTGATGGCCTTTACCACAGCACATATTTTTTTTTGCTAAACTGAACACTCACTGACACTTACCCACTTCCACTGCAGCAAGCGAGAGTGAATGCGGTTTTCTGTGAGTAGCACGAATTTTGAAGTCAGATCCTTTACCATCAGTCCATCACCCTCTGTGAGTTAATCAGAACTGAAAACTAACAGCAATCACTATCACTATGGTGTGTGTGTGTGTGCGTGTGTGGAGGGGGGGGCAGGTATAACTGGGCTCTGGCATTTGTCAGGTGATTAGTGGATTAGCTCCAGGGGACAAAACTAGTGGCTGCAAGGGAATAACAACTGAAAGCAACTGTCAAACAGGTGACAAAGACCTTCTGGGGACCTGCTAGGGTGCATGTCAAGATGAAAAAAATGTGCATATAACCAAACAAGCATTTGTCAATGCCGAATGTTTGCTTACTGGCATTGGCATTAGTAGTGTAGGAGTTACAGAGCTGCATAATAGGAATGGCAGTGAAGTATTGAACTGAAGCCAACCCCACCACCACCCTGCAGATACTGACAGGCACTGGAGTGTGCCTTTGGGTGGTCAGACATAACGGCCATGCCATTTCATCACACCCTACCCTGCAGACACCGACAAGTGTCACGGTGTGCCTTGGGGTCTCTGTCCCTTATGTTCACCCCATTCCATCAGGAAATACAGTGAGATGGGTGCTGTATAGGAGAAAGGGGTGAACTTTGGGGCCGAAGAGTCCTCCAAGGCACACCTCGATGCCTCTCACTGGCTGCAGGGTGTGGGTGGAATGGTATGAGCATTACAGGCGACAATCCCAAGTCACACCCCTGATGCCTGTCAGCATCTACAGGGTGGGGCGTTATGGTCGGAAATCCTAACACCTCAGGCGTTCATTGGTATTTTCACTCCAAATTTTCAATATGGTTTTTTTGTGACCCCCACCTCATGAACAGTGGCAATATCAGTTCGTTAGCTGAAAGCTGATTTTGCACAGCAACCACGGCATTTGGCACCACAGGTGCGAAAACACATTTCGAACAGGGTGTGAAAAATGACAGCTGCTCTGTTCATGGGGAGGTGTAAAAAATGGCAATGTTGAAAATCTGCAGTGAAAATATTAAAAAAACTGGTGAAGTCACGAGTGTGCGTAGAAACTGTGCAACGCACACTCGTTATGTAATTAGTTTGGGGATTTTTTACAGCAGATTGTCAACACAGGCATTTTGGGACCTCCACTCATGAAGTGTCACTGTGATTTTCTTAATCTGTCCCGAACAGTGATTTCCCACAGCGACCACGCATTTCTGCGTTGGAAGTGCGAAAACACATTTCGGCCATGGTGTGAAAAATTACAGCTGTACTGTTCATAAGGAAGTGTGGAAAAATGCCAGTGGTAAAAATCTGGACTGAAAATATTATAAATTCATGAACTTACAGTGCGTGGCAACTGCAATGCTACGCTCACAACACAGTCATTTTATGGATTTTGTCACAAATTTTAACATAGCCATTTTAATACCTCTGCTCTGAACAGTGTCACTGGATTTTCTTAGTCTGTCCCAAACATTGATTTTGCACATCGACTGCACCATTGTGCGCTACGTGCACGAAAACACATTTTGGGCGAGATGTGAAAAATTACAGCTGTACTGCTCATAAGGAGGTGTGGTAAAATGGCAAAGTTGAAAATCTGGAGTGAAAATATTAAAAATTTGAGAACTTACGAGCGTGCATAGGAACTGCACAACGCACACTAGTAAATCAGTCATTTTTGGGAATTTTTTCACAAAATTTTCAACATAGGGTTTTTGGGGGCCTACCTCATCAACTGTGACACTGTCATTTCGTAAATCGGTCCCGAAAGGTGATTTTGCGCAGTGACCGCGCAATCACCTTTCGGGGCCGATTAACGCCATGACAGTGCCAGAACTTCCATGAGGAGGGGTCCCAAAAACCCCATGTTGAAAATTTGGTGCCAAAATTCCAATAAATGCCTGAGATATGCATCAAAGTTGAAAAAACCCTATTTATTCCATTATACAGCTTACCGTCATTTCTTCAGTTCGCGATCGGCTTTGAAGAGTGCAGACGTGTTCCCGGTCCACCGAAGATCGTCTCGCTGGCCTCCGGAGGTAAGTATGTGGTGAGGTGGGGGTGTGGGGAGGTGGATGTGCAGATGGTGGGCGCGGGTTGGGGGGGCAAGACAATCAACGAGGGACCTTTTTTTCTTTTCAGGTGTTTTTCTTTTGAGGAAGAGCGACGTGGGACTTGTGCCACGCTGGGTGAGCTCCCAGCATGGCAGCTGGAAGATTTTTGTGGGGGGTCAGTGGAGCCAGCGAGGATTGAGCACCCCGTCGCCATACTGAGATGTGTGCCATGCTGGGGTGAGCTTCCAGCGTGGCAACTGGAAGTCTGTTTCTTTGGGGGTTTAATTGAGCCGATGGGGATTGGGCCACCCTGCTGCCATTCTCACTTATGCCACGCTGGGGTGGGCTCCCAGCGTGGCACCTAGAACTCTGGGGGGGAGGAGCGCGGAGCCGACGGGGGATTGGCCACCCCTGTCAGCCATACTGTGTGCGGCGGGCGGGGGGGAGCGCTATTCAGAGACACTCAGAGGGTTGGGGAATATTATTACAATATTGATCAGGTGTGCCAGCAGACGACAACTGCGTCTACTTTTTCAGTCTCTTTGGGGTTCTGTTTTCCTGCTTTTGTCAATGCCGCTTCTACCCTGAACTCTGACTCAACATTCCAAGGACGGCAATTAGATCTTTTTTTGGAAATATTCCAAGGATGTCATTTTAGTCACTTGCCTCCTCCCGGAAAGATAGTCCTAGGAAAAGTTCACTTCAAACTGAATTTATGTTCCAGGAAGAGAAAGCAGAGACGTATACAAGCAGGATTGCCAGCAATATGCTAATCAACACTTATCGCTGCTCACTGAAGCGGTCTCTCCTTTTCAACTGTACGCCACTGCATTTTCAACTGTTGTCATAGACAGCTGCAGCATTCATTGGTGAACTGTGGCCGCGCCTGCAAACATACTGACTGAATTGAAAGACAGGGTGCCACACCTACAAAAACTCGGATGATGGCACTATGTTTCTTGCACATGCACGCAAGCAAACATAAAAACTGTGTGCACACAAACAAAATAATTAACACTGCTGGAATAGGACAACAATTGGGACTTCAGTTTTTTGTGCATGCATCCGGAATATGCATACATCTGAATGGCATGCAAGTGGAATCCACTGTATCCTGAAAACATCATAATTTTGCATGGGTGAGGGGGTAGAGATGCCGCAACCTTAAAATTAACACATTAACTTTGGAGGGGGCCTAGGGGAAGGGAGGTTGGGTGTTAGAGGGTAGGTAAAGTGGGGTTATCTAACACTGCAGGAATTGGGGGGCAATAACTGGGAAGCTTTTAAACAAAAAATCCTGGATTCTGGATCAGATATTGGATTTTGATATCTGAATCCAATATGGAAATATTTAGTTTCGACAACTCTATCCCAAAATCCTAAATTTGGGAAGGAATACAAGATATCCATTTATACAAAATGGATATCAAAGCAGATCTAGTGTCCAGGCTGTGATCAGGGGTGGAGTGCTGTAAAATCGCTAGCCTCCTGTTTTCTGAGTTTGTCTCTTCATATGTGTGATGATGTGTCCACCATTATAAAGACCAGGGTCCCTCATTTTGCTACATTTTGAGTTTCAGTATCCAACATTTCAGTGACAAAATGTTTGTGGCATACAGGGTCTGCTTGGCTGGTGGTGTTTTTTTCCCCTGTCTCTTTATAACTATGCCTTCTTATTTTCCAATCTCACAGGTCATATATTTCACCCAGACACCACTGCAAGCTAATTACAGAGACGAGCCTTGGACTAATTACCTATAGGCCTGTAGCTGCTCTTACTGCAGGTGTAGGGGTCCCAACTCTTGCTATGGACCATGCAAGTCAGTGTTATCCATGTACCCCAGTTAACATATCCTCTCATGTTAAAAACAATGCTTTGATACATGGGTAGTACAAGAAGAAACCCAAATAAAATAAATGATTTAAAGGTCTGAAACAGGCACTTCTGATGTTCCTCTATCCTACTTCATAGAAATAGGGGCGGCAGTGCTTCATGACTTGGGTCTGGTTACTCTGGGCCTATGATAGGGCAATGTATCTTAAAAGTTTGTGCCTTTTGTGCCTGGTATATATTAATACAAACATCTCAGACTATGTCCCAAGTCGCCTACGATTAGCTATTCACCCCTTAAAAGAAAATCTATATATGCACCTGCCTCACTTGATGCAGCCTGGTCACTTCTGGAGGTGCAGGGTTCTAGTTGGTCACAGCATGAAGGCTGAGGGTGCCTTTTTTTGCTTGGCATTGTTCACTGCCCCATGACTGGGTGAGAGTGTGGTGAGGGGCATGATTATGTTGGCTAATGTGTTTGCCATGGTTGCTTGACTGAATATCCACTTCTGTTGCATAATCTGGTTGGGGGGGCAGAGACAGGAAGAGGGGGTGCCGTAGGGCAAAACTACAGGGGAATTGTAGACTGTGTGTGCCTGCATGGCATGCCAGTTTTGCTGTGCAGTATCATGGAATATTTCTTGACGTATTTTTTTTTAATGTGTGAGCGAGCACATATCTCCATTATAATTGTGGGCTAGTGTAACCATTTGCAGGCTAAGTATAATTTTTAGATAATTTGGCTGGCTTGCTAGTGCAAAAACTGGCTGCGGTCAACCCCTGATAATGATTCATTCCCTTGTAAAGTGTTCCCCCCTCCAGAACAATCTGTATCCCTCTATCCTGGTGCCCCAGTCATTTTCTTTCCTGACACAGTCTCTATGAGGGCCACTATAACCTGGCTTTTGAAAGGCATTATGCCCTCAAGCTCATCTATTTTTTGGGGTGCACCGCTCATGTTGCCCATAATGCAAGTGTGGATACAGTATGTCTTATCTCCCAAGAGAACACTTTTCACTGTGTTCAATGGTTCAGCTGTCCATTTTCCTTAAAGGACAACTAAACCCCCTATTTTCACAATAAGCTATTTTAAAAATCTGGCTTGGTAGAAAGGTAAAGGAAAGGCTGCTGTTTACATTGATGCTAAAATTGCATTTATATAATTAACATAAATGCAGTTTCGTAGCATTTGAAAAATGTAAAAATCAGCCTTCCCATTTCAAAAGTCCCACTCTGCCTGCTCCCGAAAATTGCCGCCAGAGGTGCTGTTTGATGTCATGGAAGCCGCAGGCAGACAGCTACATTGCTTTCTCTAATGCCAAAAAGCTTAGTTTATTTACATTCTTTTAGTGTTGTCTCACAAAAGTAAACAAAACCATGACTTAAGTTGTGCATTACTTTGATCAATACACGTTATGCTATTGTTTTGTTTGTTTTGTTAATTTAAACATACAAAAACTGAGTTTAAATCTGACAGCTTTCTAGTAAAACACGGGTGCAAACAGCAGTACAGTAAAACATTTCAGATACCTGGTGGTCTAGTGGTTATTCTGAAGTACCAGTCTGGTCCAGTGGCAAAGATGACGTTTTCTTCCTTTTTTAGTACAGTATTCCACATGTGTGCTGCTGAAGAAATAAATAAATTCATTGAAGAGTGAAGTTTTCCACACTTTCATCCCCCCCCCCGGCCATCAGCCTGCTCGTTTCCCCTCAAGCGGACACACCTCCATGCGACTTCTTGCGTCCACTCTAAAATAACCAGGGCTATCTATCCTGTTATGCCTACAATTGCAGACAAGTTTGCCCAGATATCTGAATCCTCTCCAACCAAAAGCCATCATGTTCAGTTGCCCACTCGCCAGCCAGCCTGCTCGCTGTCACGCACTTCGCTGTGTGTGTAATCCAATACAAGACCTAGTGCCACCCACCTGCCCAGTTCCACAAGAAGCACCACTGTTCACAACATGTACCCAATCCTGTCTGTAAGAAAGCGCACGCAGTTACCAAAAGGATCTATCCTTCCCGGTGGGCACTACTGAATGATGTCATTCAATGGTGCCTGCTGGAAAGGATGAACCTTTCAGCAACTGCGTGCGCTTTCACTGATGGGAATCGGCACTGTTGTGAACATGTGCTTCTTCGGAACTGGGCAGGTGAGTGTAGCATCAGGTCTTGTATGGATTACACACACAGTGAAGTGTGACAGTGGGTGGGCTGGCTGGCAGTGAGCAGAGCTACCGAGCAAGAAAGCTGATGGCCGGGGGAGATATAAATATCTGGAGCAAACTTGATCCTGCAATTGTTTTTTTTTTGGCAGCATAACAGGATACATAGCACCAGGTTATTTTAGTGGAGTGGATGCAAGAAGTCAACGGATTGTGTGACAGCTTGCAGGGAAGTAAGCAGGCTGATGGCCGGGGGGAGGATGAAAGCGTGGAAAATTTCACTCGCCAATGGATTTATTTATTTCTTCAGCAGCACACATGTGGAATACTGTCCCAAAAAAGGAAGAAAACTGCATCTTTGCCACTGTATCAGACTGGTACTTCAGAATAACCACTAGACCACTAGGTATCTGAAATATTTTACTGTACTGCTGTTTGCACCTCTGTTTTAACAGAAAGCTGTCAGATTAAAACTCAGTTTTTGTATGTTTAAATTACCAAAACAATAGCCTAACATGTGTATTGATCAAAATAATACACATGTTAAGTCATGGTTTTGTTTGCTTTTGTGAGAAGACACTAAAAGAATGTAAATAAACTAAGCTTTTTGGCATTGGAGAAAGCAATGTAGTGGTCTGCATGAGGCTCCCATGACATCACACAGCATCTCCGGTGGCCATTTTAGGGAGCAGGCAGAGCGGGAGTTTTAAAATGGGAAGGCTGATGTTTACATTTTCCAAATGCTACGAAACTGCATTTATGTTAATTATATAAATGCAATTTTAGCATCAATGTAAACAGCAGCCTTTCCTTTACCTTTCTATGAAGCCATGTTTTTTACATAGCTTGTTGTAAAAATAGGGGTTTAGTTGTCCTTTAATGATTACCTATATCTGCCTTCTCCCTAGTGCGATCCCCTGCACCAGCCCTCCCCTCATCTGACTATTACCCCTAACTGCCCTGTCCATTCTCCTGGCCAGTTCCCCACTCACTCTGGGCACAGGTGTAGCCCATCCTGGACAAAAAGGCATCCTTTGCCACTGAAGACCCTCCAGCTGGCCAGAAAAACAAAACCCTCCCTCTTGCACCAGACCTATAGCTAAGCGTCAGCCTGCGTAATGGTTCACTGGTGCTTCTCATTAGCCCCAAGGACAATGAAGACCTCAGAAAAGATCACCCTGGATACCATTCCCTTAAGATGTTAGAACAGTACCTCAGTTTCAACAAGCCGCTTTCGCTCTCCATCTCCTTGTTGACAATTAAAGAGCTAGCACACTACGGAACGTAGGAAAAAATTATTCACCTTAGTAATCTTGTTTCTTCTAAAGGAATCTTACTGTATTCTGACTAATGCAGTATGGTCTCACCACAGGACTGCCCCGGAGCTGAAATGGTTAATAGAACCTATGCAAATGATGGAATGCTAGGCTCAAGCTTGGTTTTCAAACCACTGTCCCTAGTAAACAATCTCTAACCGTCAGATTCTTACGAAGCATGCACTAAGCAGTTTCCTCTTAATTGAGGATAAAAATAAGAATAATAGTAATAATATTAACTATCATAAAAACCGCCCTGCACCAGAAATAGCAGGAGAAAATAAGTGGGAATTACCCGTTTCAAATACTTCCAAAAGACCTAGGCATCCCAGAAGACTCAAGTCACAGATACCCAAAATAAAAACAGTATATACTCCCCAGGTTTACAACAACTGTAGAACAGCTGTAATGCAGTGACCATAGGTATCAGAAGGGGAGAAAGGGAGGGAGCTCAGAATACAGTAAGATTCCCTTAGAAGAAACAAGATTACTAAGGTGAGTAATTTTTTCTTCAAACCCCAGGAAATCTTACTGTATTCTGACTAATGCAGATTACCAAGCAGTGCCTTTGGAGGTGGGCCTATAACCTGTTTAGGAAACAGGTTCTGCAGGACTGCTGTGCCAAACCTGGCATCACCTCTGGCTTGGACGTCCAAACAGTAATGTTTCGTAAATGTGCGGACTGTTTTCCAAGTTGCAGTTTTGCAGATATCTACTAGGGGAATGTACCTAGCAGCTGCTAAGGAGGTTGCAGTACCCCTAGTTGAATGGACCCTGAGGCCTGCAGGTGGTTCCCTACCCATCTTGCCATAACAGAACTGGATACAGGTTACAATCCATCTGGCAATGGATCGCTTTGTGGCAGGTTTGCCTTTCCCTGCCTCTCCAAAGGTAAGGAAGAGCTGGGTTTGATTCTGTCTGTGACCCTTTGTGTGGTCAAGATAGTAGCTGACTGCCCTATTTACATCGATGCTGTGCAGTCTACGTTCACCTGAAGTGGAATGATCTGTAAAGAAGACTGGCAAGGTAATTGACTGGTTAAGGTGGAAATCAGATACCACCTTAGGCAAAAACTTTCTATTAGTTCCAAGGACCATCTTGTCCCTGTGGACTGTGATATATCCTGGCTCAGTGGATAATGCCTGGAGTTCACTGATCCTCCTGGCTGAGGTAATGGCAACTAGAAATACGGTTTTCCAGGTCACATATTTCAGGTCTGCTGAGGACATGGGTTCAAATGGAGGTTGCATGAGTTGAGCAATGCAAATATTCAGGTTCCACATGGGAGTGGGCTCCTTATGTGGTGGGTGTAAATGTAGCAGCCCTTTAAAGAATTTTTTGAACACTAGCTTTGAAGCCAAAGAGGAGGAAGAAGCTTTTCCTGCTGATAAATAAGCAGAAACAGCTGCCAAATGCACCCTCAGAGTGGAAATAGTTAAATCTGTGGAGTGCAAATGAGCCATATAGTCTAAGACAACATAAATGTTAGCTTGAGAATGATCCAGGCCTCTGCCCTGGCACCAAAAGGAAAATCTTTACCATTTAGAGGCATAAGTTTTCTTAGTGGAGGGTTTTCTGGAAATGCTCAGTATATCCATTACCCCTTCTGAAAGATGCAAGTCAGCATACTCTAGGTCCTCAAGAGTCATGCCTTGAGTCTGAGGGATAATAGACTGGGGTACGTGATTCTGCCCTGAGAGGAGGTCAGTAGACTGTACCTCCTGGGAAGACTGATTGGCTTGGCTACTGCCACTGAGAGAAGTATGGAGTACTAAGGCTGCCTGGCCCAGTCTGGGGAAATGAGAATCATTGAGGCTGGTCAAAGCCTGAGTTTGTTCAAGACTTTCAGTAGTAAAGGGAACGCAGGAAAAGCATACAGGAATTTCCCTGTCCAATTCTACAGGAGTGCATCCAAAGGAATTGTGCCCCTGGTGGGAGGTCTGCAACAATACTCTGGGAGCTGGTAATTGTCTGGGGCTGCAAACAAATCCACTTCTGGAGTGCCCCACCTCCTGAAAATGGTCTGTAAGACCTGCCTGTTCAGTGACCATTCCTGATGATTCTGGTTCATCCTGCTGAGTGCATCTGCCAGGACATTGTCCTTGCCCGGGAGATGAAGAACTGAAGGGGACGCCTTTAGAGAGTAAGCTAGTGTCCAAATTCTCATAGCTTCTATGCAAAGAGGGGTTGACCTTGTGCCTCCTTGTTTGTGTATGTAGTACATAGTGGTTGTGTGGTCTGTTCTAACCTGCACCACCTTCCCTACTACCTGGGAGACAAAAGACTGAAGGGCTAGAAGAACTGCTCTGAGCTCTAGTAGACTGATGTGCAGAAGGGATTCCTGCTTTCCCCACGTGCCGTGGGCAGTGTGATCCCCCAGATGTGCCCCCCACCCTAGAAAGGAGGCATCTGTGGTAAGTACCAGAGAAGGGGACTACTGTAGGAAAAGTACCCCTTGTCTGAGGTGTTCCCTTACCAGCCACCACTGCAGTGCTTGAATAAGGGTGGCTGTGACTGGGACCAGCTTTGATAAGGGGGTCTTTCTTTTGGGACCAGTACTCCCTGATATGAAACTGGACGTCTTTCATCTGGAACCTGGCTCCTGGGACAGTTACAGTGGAGGCTGCTATGTGCCCTAACAGCTGCAGGAAATGCCTTGCTGGTCTGGGAATGTGCAGTGAGAAAGACCTGGCTATTTGAACAAGGCTGTCCACCCTGTCTTGAGGAAGGTAAGCCATTCCTGTCCTTGTATTCAATTCTGCTCCTATGACCTGGAGCAACTGCGCTGGTTCTAGGACAGACTTCTTTTGATTGACTAGGAACCCCAGGGAGCATAAAGTGGTCTGAGTGACTGAGAGTGCCTCTCTCATTTGTTGCTGTGACTGGCCTACAATAAGCCAGTCATCCAGATAGGGAAACACTGACACTCCTAGCCGCCTTAAGTGTGCTACCATGACAGCTAGGCATTTTGTGAATACCCTTGGAGCAGATGTTAATCCGAAGGGCATTGCTCTGAATTGATAATGGCCTGATGGCAACCTGAATCTGAGGTACCTTCTGTGAGACCTTCTGATTGGGATATGGAAGTAAGCATATTTTAGGTCCAGGGAAGCTAGTCAGTCTCGCTGTCTTAGAGTAGGTATAATGGTTAATAGAGTGACCATCCTGAGTTTTGGCTTTGCCAGATGCTTGTTCAGGTATCTGAGGTCCAGAATGGGACGCCACACCCCTGTTTTCTTTAATGTAAGGAAGTATCTGGAATACAGACCCTTGCCTTTTTGAAGGGCATGGACTGGTTCTACTGCCTGAAGCAGCAGAAGGGATGACACTTCATTTTCCAGTAGAGCTGTTTCTAATGGGGAAGAAGGCTTGAAAGCCTTTGATCTTAGCCTTGGTTTGGCTTTGAAGCAGAGTACCAAACCCAGGCCTGCTACTTCCAAAACCCACTTGTCTGTGGTGATGTTTTTCCATTCCTGGAAATAGTGGGCCAGTCTGCCCCCTACTGGCAGTGGGGAGGTGACCAGGACATTCTACTCAGGGAGTCTGTTTTGATTGAGCTACTGGCTGGACAGTGGGGCTACTGCGGCCAGTGCCCCTCCTGCCCCTTCCCCTAAAGTATCCCCTGGGCTGATACTGGGGAAAAATGTGGGGCTGGAAATAAGGCCTGTAAGGAGTCCTGCCCCTGCCATCCCTAGAATGGTGCCTTTGAGGGTTGGAAGTTCTCTCCTTTACTGCTGCACTTTTGTAAGCAGCCTTGTATTCATCCATTTTTTTCATATATAACTCTGTTTGTTGTCGAAACGGAGACACAGGGTCACAGGGAAAATCCAAAGCCTTATTCTGTGTGTCCTGTGAGAGGTTGGTGGTTCTTAGCCATGCAAACCTTCTCAAGGACACTGCTGAAGCCATTTGTCTGTATGCAGTGTCATTTGTATCCACTGCCATCCTAAACTGGGTTTTTGAAGCTTCAAAGCCCCTCTTAACTGCTTCCTCCAGGTCAGCAGCTATTGGAGGGGAAAGAGACTCGGCAATTTCTAGTACTGTAGACCATACAGATTTTTGGTATATGGCTAAATTTGCCATACAGGATGCCTGCTTGATGGCTAGGGAGGATCCCAAATAAATCTTTTTTTGCTACTAACTCCATCCTCCTGGAGTCTTTTTCAGGAGGGTGGGAAGCCAGAGGGATGCCAGCCTTTTTTTTTTTTAACTTAGTAAAGCTTTTATTGACAGCTTAAAATACTCCATTTTACATATGAGTGTACCAGCCAATGAAGCAAGTTAATATATTTGTATCCAAAAAGACAAAAGTTTTTCAGAGATTATCGTATTTGCTTTCCTACTGGTTTTAACCCCATAGTTATGATGGTACAGCAAAGGGTGAGTGACTACCATGAATTTTTAATACAAAGAAGGTAGTCCATTTCTCTGATCCCATCTTAAATAAAATAAAAGGAAAAAGGAAAAGAGAAAGGTCTAATTCCACTCTACCCTCTATTTACATCCTTTGTTTCATGCCATCTATTCCAAACTATCAAAATGACATCCAATAATCTTCACAATCTCATTCATATTTTGAAAAAATTTATACTATGTTGTCATTCTTGTTAAATAAACAAAATTTAAGATATCAACCAAACCGAGTGATGTGATTTCATCTATCCAGTCATTTCATTTCCTTTTTCTTTTTTCCCCCTTCCCCATCCCCAGCCCTTTCCCCCTCCCTCGAGTTTCCCTCTTTATAAACCAGTTAGGTTCTAGATGTTTTAAAACCCCGCCTCCCTTTAACTTAGGCCGAAGCCTCCTTCAGGCTAATAGGTATTGCTCCAGCACCAGGGTGCCCTCCAGACCTTCAATATAATTGTAGTAAGGGAGCCACTTTGCATTGTACTGTTCTGTGGTTAATCTTAATCGGGCAGTTATAGCTTCCATGTCTTTGATTTTTGTAATATTAGCTCTCCACATGGAGAGAGTCAAGGGTTCTGACTGCAACCAGTATTGCGTAATCACTTTTAGGGCTGCAGCCACTAATAAGTAGTACAAATACTTTTGGTTACTAGATCCCAGTCCCTTTGGTATGAGACCCAATATCAAATGAGCTCCATTGACTACAAATTCCCCTTGAAAGATGGTCTGGAAGGCTTGAACAATTGACCTCCAGTAATTACTTATCTGCGGGCAGTCCCAAAACAGATGAGTGTGTGTGCCCAAACCCCCGCATCCCCTCCAACATTTATTTGTTGCCAGTTGTGTGTAATGGACCGAGATCATTGGTGTAATAAAATACCTTACCACTACCTTCCATCTAAATTCTTTCCAACTCGGAGAGTTGGTTGTTTTCAAAATTCCCAACCAAATCTCCGACCACTCTTCCTGTGATAGCTGCAGCTTTAATTCCTCCTCCCACCTCTGTTCAATCTGCTGGGTTAGTAATTTACCTATATCTTCCTGTAATGTTTTATATACATATGATATAAACCCTTTAGCATCCGTCATGCGACTCCTTTGAAAAACAGTTCGAATGGGGGTAGGTGGGTCTGAAAGGACCACCTATTGCCCTGTCCTCGTAGTGATGTAGTGACGACACTGGAGGAACCTGTAAAAGTCCTGTTTGGGAATGCCAAATTCTCTTTGCAGCTCTTGAAAAGATTTTAATATATTTTGTTGAAAAAATTGGGTCAGAAAGCGTAGTCCTTTGCTCTCCCATTGTTTAAAGCAACTGTCTCCGAACGTGGCTGGAAATCCTGGGAGGGAATTAAGTGGAATATATCCGGAGTTAAAGACCCCCAATACTGTCTGACATCCAGCCACACTTTGAGAGTGTGCTTCGTCCATTAATTTTTAATTTGTCTGATGTCCGAGGGCATTGCCACCCAGGGTAACATTCTCAGGGGTATAATTTGGTGTGCCGTGAGTTCCATGGGACACCACCCTCCCACCTCTCTTGGATTTAGCATTTCAAGAATAGGCAATATCTGGGCCGCCTTATAATAATTGTGAAAGTCTGGTACTCCTCTGCCCCCCTTTTCCTTGTCCTCAGTGAGGAGCTCCCAACGCTTCCTGGGTCATCTCCCTGCCCAAATGAATTGAGAAAGCTTCTGTCTCAGTTCCTTCCAGTCTTTTTTTAGGAAGGGTAGTGGTAAACTAGTGAACAGGAACAAAAACCGGGGAAGAATGTTCATTTTCACCGCCTCTGTCCTGTTAGTGAAGGAGAAAGGCATCACTCGCCATCTATTTATATCAGCAAAAACTGCTTTCTGCAACAAGCCATAATTAACTTGATATAGATGGGATAATTTAGTTGGAATTTGAATACCTAAGTATCTGACTCTATCTTTGGTCCAATTAAATGGGATCAATTCCTGTAGTTCCCCCGAAATTCTGCCGTTTATTGGAAAAATCTCTGACTTGTTCATATTAATTTTAAATCCGGATATTTTGCCGAATTGATTTAAAAAGTCCATTAATGGAGGGATCGAGTTAACCGAGTCCTGCATATATATCAAAGTGTCGTCCACGTATAATGAGACCTTATTTGTCACCCCCCTCTACCGAAATTCCCTGAATCTTATCCTCTGTTCTAATCGCCTGGGCAAGGGGCTCCATTGCCAGGTCGAAAAGTAAAGGGGACAGGGGGCACCCCTGTCTGGTGCCTCTTTGTATAGCAAGAGTTGTGGAGATAGTGCCGTTTACTCGCACTCTGGCAACTGGCTGTTGATAGGCCATCATGATCCATTGCAGGAAAGAGCCCTCAAACCCCATTTTAACAAGCACTGAGTTAAGATAAGACCAGTTAAGCATATCAAAGGCCTTTTCTGCATCTAGAAAAATAGCTAGTTTGGGAACTCTGGAAGAATCTTTGTGACCCAATATATTTAACAGGCGTCTAATATTGTCTGACAAATGCCTGTGGGGTATAAACCCCGTCTGGTCCGGATGCACTAATATCTCCACAAATCTTTGTAGACGGTTGGCTAGAATTTTCGTAAATATCTTTGAATCCTGATTTAGTAAGGATATAGGCCTATACGACTCACAAGATGCTGCTGGCTTACCTGGTTTTGGAATAATGGTTATCAATGCCTCCCTCCAAGAATTCGGAATTTTTTTCTCCTCAAGCATGGCATTCAGGACTATTACTAATTTAGGTACCAGTATTTTTTTAAACTTTTTATAGAACTCTGCTGGGAGTCAAATGGCCAGGTGATTTCCCCGAGGGAAGGTTATTTATCACCGTTAGAATTTCCTGGTCTCTTATGGGGGCTGATAGCTCTTGTTGCATTGTGGTGGATAATTTGGGAAGTTTTAATGTTTTTAGAAAGCATTCCATCTGAGTCTGAGTTGTCACAAGGGATGCCAGCTTTGTCACAAGCTGCAGCCTGTACCACACCTTCATGGCTGGGGTGCCCAAACAAAAACTTGGCCCCAGACTTATCCACCCAGTACTTCCTGTCCACTTTCTTATCTGTTGGGGGGGGACAGAAGTGGGGTTCTTCAGAATGTTCATGGTCTGCTTCCTTAAAGATATGTGCAGTGGGAGGAGCAGCCTTTTTGATGGAGGAACGTCCATCATTTCTTTATAGTCCTCTTCCTCATCTTCTAGAGACTCATGGGATGGAAGGTGAAGAGACTGGGCAACTTGCTTCATAAAAGCAAAGTATGAGGAAAAATCCTCAGTTCCCCTATTAGGGGAATCAGACCTGTGGGGACCAGGAGAGATGCCTGGCTCTATAGGCTCGTCATAGTCATTGTCTCCATAGTCCTCCTCTGGATCTTCAGCAAGACCAATATCATCATACTGTCCCCACCTTGGTCTATTAAACTGGGGACTTGTGAACCGGGAGTTCATGGAACTGGCTGCTTATCAACCGGAACTGGAGACTGCAAAGACTGAATAATTCTGATAGCGTTCGCGATCTCTTCAGCAGAAAAAAACGCTGTTGGGGTCGGTTGCGGTTCCTGGTGCTTTTCTTTACATTTTTTCTTAACCCCAACGGCCGGTTCAGCAGCCTTATCTGCGGCTCTCTTTTTTGTAGAACTGTCGCCCCTGTCACAGGGCAGTCCTCCAGTTCGGTAGTCTGTTCGGTAGCCGGGATAGCGGCCTTATCTGACATTTTTTCCTTTAGTCTCTTTAACCTTCTATCGAGGGTAGACTGAGGAAAATTAGCACAGATCTTACAGTCTGTCTGAAGGTGGTCAAACCCCAGACAGAACAAACAAATTAAGTGAGGATCAGTCTTTGCAAACAGTTCCCCACACTCTGAACAGTGCTGGAAACCTGTGGGTCCTGTTCTCTTTTTAGGTTTCTGTGACATAAGAAAAAGTAAACAGAAAAGACTAAAAACTGTCCTTTTTTTTTTTGATGGTTGTTACACCGGAAAAAGAAACCTGGCTTCAGAAGTATGTATCTAGGACTTACCCCGATTGAAATAAGGGACCCACACACTGGGAAATTACCCTGCCAGAGGAAGTGGTGGGGGCTGAAACAATCACGGGATTTAAGAATGCATGGGACAGACATAAAGGAATTCTGGAGGTCAGGGGTAAGGGGCAACAGACTTCTAGGAAAACATAAACTGAACTTACAAGCTCAAATGGGCAGACTGGGTGGGCCATAGGCCCTTATCTGCCGACACTGTCTATGTATCTATGTATAACTTTGAAATAACTAACAACTACACCGAGTCGGAAATATTAAACACTAACTAATACAATATAAAAAAAAAAAATAAAGGGAACTGATTGCTCTCTAAGTTAAGGAACCGGGGAGAAAACCGACTACTTACCTTTTACAAACTAAAACCTAAACAATTACTACCTGAAAACCAAGGACAGTGATAAGAACACCAAATAAAATAAATTCACTGATATAAAACCGAGAAAAATAAACTTTCTTCAAGAGATGAAGGAGAGCTCTCCGGAGACGTCTTACTGAGGCAAGCGGACTAAAAAATCTGACGGTTAGAGTGTGTTTACTAGGGACAGCGGTTTGAAAACCAAGCTCGAGCCTAGCATTCCATCATTTGCATAGGTTCTATTAACCATTTCAGCTCCTGGGCAGTCCTATGGTGAGACCATACTGCATTAGTCAGAATACAGTTAAGAGTTCCTGGGGTTTGAATACTTATTCTTACCATTAGCCAGTTGTTATTATACCCAATGCATTTTTTCATTCTGCAGTTTTGAAGAATTTATACATGACAGCACTAGGTGTAGGGTATGAAACAATTTTCTACCTGGTGGCTGCCATATATAAGGTTTATTCCTTGTCAGCATAGTGACCTCGCACAGCAGTCCCATATACCAAACCCAATACTATCAGCTAAAAAAAGTTCTAAGAAAAAAACGAAACGTGCTTAAGAAATTTTGAAAAAAAAAATGTCAATCCTGGCTATGTTTGTTTTTGGCAGTACTAGCTCTTTTAAAGACAAATTTGCATTTTTATCTTTGTATTTTGTTATACTTTTACCTCATATTTCAGCCAGGGTTTGGAATTTTCTGATCCATAAAGCCAGGTTTTGATACTATGATAGTTTAGATTTGGATTTTCGCTTAGTTCTGTGAAGAGCAACTGCTATTGCTTCATACTTACGCCTGCTTTGGGAATCCTGTTATATTCCCGTTGTAACATCATCTTCTCTTCCTCTAAACTGAGAAAAGTAATAAAACAATTTTAGTTTACAAAAACACACAAAAGGCTGCACTGAATTACTGTATAATGGGTAGATTAAATTGTGGTCTCACTCTTGAAAAAAAAGCTTATACAAAACAATTCTGACTTTGGAAAAATTATTGGGCAGCATCTGTCTGTGAGGCAGAGGCACAGCTATAAGATGGCTTGTCTTCCATTTAAAACTTATTCAAATTGTTTGCCCAGGAGTGTCAGTGACATGTTTCCCTTAGCCCAGTCTTCTGTATTCACTTAGTTCTCAAATAAAACACATGTTGAAATACCATTTATGCATACTAACCGGGAACAGAGATCTTTGGGTTTTTTAGCTCCATCCACTGGCAATACATTGTCTACAGATTTGTTTAATCATTCATAACTTCATGGATTTAAAATTGGTTTGATAACACATTTGTTAAGTGAAATCTGTCAATGCTTTGTTTAATTATAGGATCACTTATTTTTTTTTTATTGTTGTTTATGCTTGTTATCTCTTTTATATTTTCCTACATGACTCTCCATGAAAACGGGCAGTCATCTGCTGATGTGCTAACCAAGGTCCCAATATTCAGTAAAGCACAAAGCAGACCGCAGAGATTTGCACTGTGCTTTGCAATTGTCCAGGGATCTGAGGATCATATATTCAGTCGGATAGGGCATGGATGCTGTCTGACTGAATATAGGGCCATGTCAGCACAGCGTTAAGTCAAGTCGCTTTACCTGGACATGGCTCTTGAAGTGGGCTTCAAGAGTGGATAGCGCCAGAGCGCTAGCTGCAATTTTCAATGGGACCCATGCAAATGAGTCCATTAGCCATGCAAGGTGCTAGGGGCCATTTAGATGCCCATTATGGGCTCATTTGCATGGGTAGCAGAGGCAGGTTAGTGCAGCGCCACCCCCCATTTCCCGGTCCAAGACAGTTGTAGTTATCCCTGGTGCCTTGTAGTTCCCCCACCCACCAATTGCTGGCCTGTAATAGTGAAAAACAAACTCCCTGGTGCTGGTGGTCCCCACCTCCCTCTGATTGCCAGCCCACAGTACAAAAAACTCCCTGGTGCTAGTGGTCCCCCCCTCCCTCTGATCACCAGCCCTCAGGTCAAAATACCCATCCTGGGTGCTAGTGGCCCCCCCTCCCTCCGATCGCCAGCCCTTAGGTCAAAATACCCATTCCTGGTGCTAGTGCCCCCCCCTTCAATCATCAGCCCTTAGGTCAAAATAACTATCCCTGGTGCCCAATGGTCCCCTCTCCATCCGATCGCCAGCCTGTAGGTAAAAATACCCATCCCTGGTGCTAGTGGTCCCCCTCTCCAATCACCAGTTCATAATTTAAAAAAAATGCCTGGTACTAGTGGTCCCCTCCTCCCCCCTCCATTCGCTAGCCCATAGTAAAACATACTGTACTACTTCCTGGTGTTCAATGGTCCCTCCCTCGAGCACTGATCCACAGTACCACGCCGTAATCTACAATCATTGGCATCTATCGGCCTCCCACACTGTAGCACTGAATTCTCCTCAGTCACCTTACCAGTACCCCTTGTAGCCATGGGTGCATACAGAGACTGGCAGCCTCCTCACTGACCACCGTATGTCCAGGTAGGGAGCATGCCTCTTATTTATAGGACAGGGCCCTATCCTAGAAATAAAAGACATGCTACCTGCCCGGACATATGGCGGCTGGCCGCGGAGGTGTGAAGAGGGCTGTGCTGGTCGCAGTAGACACCCACAGCACCAAAGGTACTGGTGAAGTGACTGGGGGTGGGTGTTCGGTGTCACTGTGGGGGGCTGCAAGACATCAGGGATTATGGAACTGCAAGCTGCGGTACCATGAATTGGTGCCTGGGAGGGAAACCACTGGACGTCAGGGAGGGTAGCACATTTTACTACGGGCTGGCAAGCGAAAGAAGGGGGGAAGGAGACAACTAGCACCAGGAATGGGTATTATTACCTACGAGCTGGCGATCAGAGGAAGGGGGAGCCACTAGCAACAGGGATGGATATTTTTACCTATGGGCTGGCAATCGGTGGGGGGGGCCACTAACACCAGGAATTGGTACTTTGACCAAAGGGCTGGTGATCAGAGGGAGATGGGACCACAAGCGACAGGAAGATTTGTTTTCATTACAGGCTGGAGATCAGGGGGCCACTAGCACCAGGGAGGATTTTTTGTTTTGTGTTACTAGGGGCTGGCAATCAGAGGGAGGGGTGCCATGGACCATAGGGGTGAGTGTACTCCACCAGCGGCCAACCAGCTAGTTGGCTGCATTACCTGTGACAGCTGCTAGGGTTGTGTGGAGTAAGAGGGGGTTTTGTTCAGTGGTATTTGCGCTATTCAAAAGGACTCTGCTAAACCCATTTGCACAATGCAAATCTGCTGAATATTAGCTTGCACCGATATTCCTGTTCCCACCCTACCATTTGCATACCCCAACCCCCCATTTTGGTTTGTATGGGCACTAACCCTGTTTGCCAGCGCAACTGAGTCTTTGAATACTGGGCTCCAGATCAAAACCCAGTTTGCGCGGGCAAACACCAGTTATTGTCCATGCAAACTTTTAAATATGAGGCCCCAGGTATTTTTATAAAACAAATAAATCAAACAAAGTAAGTCAATGCACAACTGTTGTACATGCTAATGTATGACAGTGTTTCTACTACTACATTGATAGCCAGAGATAAGTCCCAGAATTGCTCCCTATATCTAGATATATCACAGAAAATACCCATTTATTCATTTCTTCTTCCAAGAGTAACAACATCCCTTTGGCTTTTTCTGCATATCCCAGGATCTCTCCTCCTGGAGGGATGATCTCTGACCTGGAAGAAAGGTTACTAACCATGGTAACTTTTTTTTTTCTAATGGATGTGTCTTGGGATTGTAACTGTCACATCGCTCCTGCTCAAAACGTGATTGCCCCCAAATCTGGAATGATTTCAAATGTATACATTCTACACTGAGCTGGTCATGAGTCACCAAGCCTTCTAAGAGTACATCTTTAATCTGAATAGACCTATGAATCTTAAAAAAAAAAGAAAAAGAAAACAACAGATAGAAACCTTTAAAAGCTCAAGCAGCTTTAAGAAAAGCCTGTTAATTACTGAATAACCTATTTCTATACCATTGTACTGGGGAGGCAGGGAAGAGATAGTTACAGATATAAATCATATTCATTAGAAGAAAACCAGTTACAATGTAGAGTCACCTTTTTTCTAACAAACATGAAAGTGACTGAGTGTTTCCACATGTATAATACACTATACTGGTTCAGTAGTGACAGTAGGTTAGGACTGAGTTAGTATTTGTGTCAAAACAGGATTGTTTGATGTCTTATATATTGGGTGCCACCCTCGGAACAAGTTGGTGATGAAGGCGCCATCAATCAGAATGCTGGCAACCTGCTGATGGGAGACAGCACTGCCGACATGTGAGCACCCAATGGAATGGATACATGTCAGGCACGGCAACAGAGAAAAGGCACCACCGCAGGTGGCCTGGCAGCACCCGCCGGGAACGGGTAACAGGCTGAAGCTACTCCCCCAAACCCCCATCTGGCGATCAAACAATCAGTCTTTAACCAGGAGAAACATCACTGAGAAAACTAATTTGCAAGATGGTCCTGGGTGGACAAGGTACAGTAAATGACGATCAACAGGAACCATATAACGAAATAAAAATACAAGAAAAGGAAACATGGATGCTGATATACAATAAAAAAGGGAAAATACAATGGCACAATGTGTAGAATATCTTCAATTAGGGAAGGTGAATAAGCAGAGGAGAAAGAAGGAAGGAAGGGGGCTGAAGTGTTTTGGGGAGAAGGAGCGAAGGAGAAGGAAAGAATGGAGGGAGAGTATTAAGGGATTTATGGGGAAGGGGTGAGGAGAAGAGAGGAGAGAAGGCAGGTGAGGACACTGAGCGAATAAGATGTGCTGGGGGGAAGGGGAGATAAAGCTCACGAGGGGCATGAGAATAATTAATGGGTTTAGAGGAGGAATGGTTAAGGCAAAGCTACAAAAGGGAAAAAGAAGGATAATGGCAGTTGGGAGAAAGAGAACGGGCTAAGGTACTAAGGCTTGCGAAAACAGTTGCAAGCTTCTTTCAAGAGGAGGGAAAGCTGCATTTTGAAGGTAGCCATATTGACAAGATGTGAACGTTTTTGGGATTTTTGGATACTATTTCATATGGAAGGGAGAGAGTAAGTTAAGAAAGAGGTACCATGCTGAGTTCTGACCCTGGGAATGTCAAATGAAAGGCAAGAGTATCTTCTAAGGGAATAGGATCCCTTGGTACAAACAAGGAGATTAGAAATATACTGGGGGAGCTTAACGGTTATAGCTCTATAGATACAGATTAACACGTTTCCTTGTTTTTAGTGAATGCCAGCCGAGCTGTACATAGAGGGAGCAATGATGTGTGTTGTATGGTGCATTAGTGATGAATCTAAGGGCTCTGTGGTACAGGGTATCTAGCTTGGAGAGTGAGGTAGCAGGGCAATGACTAGAGAAAATCTGCGTAATTCAGGAGTGGAAGGAAAATTGATTGTACTAGCCTTGTTTTTGCCTCACAGGTGAGGAGGTGCTTCATACGGTAAATACCTAGTCTTTGTCTAAACTTTTTAGTCAATTCATCGACAAGGGAGGTGAAAGAAAGCCTACTATCTAATCAGAAACCTAAGTACTTGAATTTATCTAAGGGTTCGCCAAGGAGGGTCGTGATTTTTGGACTGCCACCTTGGGAGAGAATGGGTGTGAGATTTGCCTGGGGTGAAGGAACATGACTTTCTTTTTTTTAGCATTAAGCAGTAGTTTCAGATGCAAAAGGTTGCAAAATTCTTGTTGTGAGCCAGAACTGGCCAGTTCTAGAAATGGTTTGGCAGAATAAAGTACGGTGTCATCTGCGAACAGATGAATATTGGCTGAGGTGATGTTGACGTCAGTGTCATTTATGTATATAGTGAATAAGATGGGACCAAGAAGGGAACCTTGAGGGACTACTCTCATGAGAGTTTTTAGCGGAGAGAGTTTACACTGAGCTTTAACCTGTTGCTGACGACCAGATAGATAGGAAGTAAACCATTTTAGGGAAGTGTCATGTAGGTCAATGTTTCACAGCATGCACAGGAGGAGTTCATGGTCGACCGTATCAAATGCTTTTCTTAATTCCAAAAATAGAGCATTAGCTGGCTAATGCAGTTATGGTGCTATGGCTGGGTTGGAAGGTGGATTGCAGGGGATTCAGCATGTTGTAAGTTTCAAGGTAGTCTCTGATTTGGGAGTTAACTAATTTTTCTAATAGTTTGGAGAGGGTTGGTAATAGAGATATTGGCCTATAATTATTCAGATCGCTTGGGTCACCGGATTTAAAGAGTGGGACGACATGGGCTACTTTCCAGTACTGGGAGAGGACTCCTTCGGCGAGAGATTTGTTAAAAAGGTGTGTGATGGGGGGAGTCAGTACGTGGTGGCCGAGCTTCAAGAAATAGGTATCAATTTGATCGGCCCCGGCACTCTAAACAACACTGAAGGCTAACAACAGGTTTTCCACGTGTTTAAAGGTGACTGGTCTAAAACAGAAGGAGTTTGCATGTGACGGGCCCTAATAGAGGGAGATGAGGTGTCAAGGTGAGAAAAGTGTAACGTACTTGTAGGGGATGAATCGAAGGCAAGACCCGCCATAGCAAAATGGTGATTTAGGAGGTTGAGGATATCCATTTTGCAAGTGGTTGTGATGCCGTCGGTGGAGATCTTTACGGGGGGTGGGGGGGTGTGGCCTTGTATTTCTCTCAGTGTCTTCCAAAATTTGTTAGGGTCGTTAAAGTGTTGGTCTAGAGCAGTCTGAAAGTATTTGGATTTTTCTGCTCTGATTAACTTTGTACAGTGGCTCCTGGAGGCTCTAAAAGCCGCCAAGTCATCCGGTAATCTAATTTTCTGAGCTTTTTTCAAAAGGGCATTTCTTTTGTGGAGGGCTGACTTGAGGGAGGCATTGAACCAGGGGCATTGTTTTGTCCTAGTTCTGCTTTTGACAACTGGAGCATGTTTATTAATAACCTGCAATAGCAGGGTTTTGAATGTAGTGTAAGCCAAGTCCAGTGAGGGCGCAAGGTAAAAGTATTGCCACCCGATGTTACTAAGGTCAGACAGGAAAGTGTGCGCAACTGAAATTGTAGTAGCTTCTTTTATAGATATAGGTGGAAGAAAATCCCCATCTGGCACCCCACCCACCACTCCACCAACCCCTGTGAGGAACGTTAGCCCCGAACCCATTGGCAGCACGGTGCCCGCCGTGGTCCGCAGCAGGAGGTCAGGGATCAAGAACAGCCGTCCACTGCCCCGGAGGTTCAGTGGCCTCCTGCCCCGCAGATACAGCCTGGTAACGCTGGCAGCCCCACCAGGGTGTGGCCTGGCACAGCCTTCTGCGCACTTCCACAGCTTGGACCACTGAGCTGTCATTGCACGAGTGAGAACGACATGTGACGACAGCTCATGGTGGTCCACTGGCCGTGGGAGGAGGCAGAGGGCCGTGCTGGTGGACCGCACTCTGGGGGAGGGAGTTGCTAGGTTGTACCAGGGGCAGACTCCTGGGGTGACACCATCTCATGGTGCATGCTGGGGTGGGGGTGATGTACCCTATTGCTCCCAGGCAGCTGCCTGCTTCTCCCACAACGTCCTCAGTGTTGGGCACCTCTGCCATCTGCCGGTTGCCCTACTGGCCGTGTGCTGTGCTGGCTGGGTCGTGGTTCCTCCAGGCGCCACTTTGCTGGTGCTGTAATGATGGCACCCTCATGCTATGGAACCTATATACTGTCCATCTTAGCCCCTAGGACTGTGAAATGTTGCAGGCACAGTCTCAGTCCTAGGGGCTGATTGTTTAGACAGTTCTGACAAAAATCAGTTGGTTTAAATGTTATTAATTTGTGAATTTACATATAAATCACTGATTTTTTACACTTTTTTCTCTCGCAGATAGCAAAAAACTAGGCTTGTTAGAGTCTGGTTCATAGAAGTGCCTTTTGGGGAGTTTTAAAATTAAATTTTACTTACTTTGTATGTGATTAAAGGTTTAAAGTGTTTACAATTTTGTACATGCAGGATGGGATGCACCCAAGGGTGTTTACGGAATTGGCATCAGAACAGGATGAACACCTGGCAAGGCTATTCAATAGCTCACTACAGTAAGGGGTGGGTCCAACAGATTGGAGGATAGTGGACTTGGTTCCATTTCACAAGGGAGGAGACAGAGAGGAACCAGGAAATTACAGTCCCATCAATCTTTCCTCCATTGTATGGAAACTGGTGGAGACACTAGTCAAAGAGGACAGTGTTACCTGGTGAGAAATGGTCTCCAGAGCGGAACACAGCACAGGTTCATGAGAGGGAAGTGATCTCAGACCAACATTCCCAAACACTTCCCAGGCACACATCCAAGGAGACTCACTGAATCAGATGTTCAATCTGCAAGTTTCAGACCAACCTGATAGTATTCTTTGATTACGTAACAAGGACAGTGGATAAGGGACAAGTAGTAGATTTACTCTACTTCAAACTCAGCAAGGCATTCAACTTGGTTCCACACAGAAGGTTGCTAAAGCAGTTAAAGGAGCTGGGAGAAGCAAAGTACATATTTTACATGAGTGGGAAGCTGCCTAGGAGAAAGAGAGAGAGAGACAGCAGTGCTGTGGTTAACAGGGTCAAATTATGGGAGAGGGAGGTAATGTGTGGGGTGCCACGGGGTCAATCCTAGGATCAGTCCTTTCCAATATATTCATCACCGACATAGAAGAAGGAATACAAGGCAAGATGTTCCCAGATGATAAGAAGCTCTTTGGCAGGAAAGACAGTGAAAAGGGGTAAGGGAGATGCAGAGGGACCTGCAAAGACCTACGAGGCGGTCCAAGGTTTGGCAGTTGAAACTCAATGCAAAAAAGTGCAAGATAATGCACATAGGGGCACAAGAACCCTATGATGGAATACTGGATGGAAAGGGTTAAAATGGACACTACTTCAGAGGAAAGGGACCACAGAGAGTTATAACAAGCTGCTCCCCACAACAAACTAGGCAATGCAACAAGGCCTACAACAAGGCAACCAGAATGTTGGTGTGTATTGGGAGGGGTTTCAATAGCAGGAGAAAAAAGGTAATATTACTTCTCCATAGATCACTGGTGAGACCCCATCTGAACTACTGTGTCCATTTCTAGAGTACCCACCTAAGGAAAGACAGAGACAGACTGCAGACAGTACAACATAATATAACTAAAATGATTCAGAGTGAGCAGGGCAGATTCTAGCAGGATCGGCTTAGGGTACTGAACATGTTCACTGGAGTCAGGAATGGAGAGGGGGAACATGCTAGAGACTGTCAAGTTCCAACAAGGGGTAAACTGTGAGAAACTGTTCAGTAGGAAAGGCAGGACAAAAACATTGGGGCATGAATGGAAGCTGGCAGGGAGAAGATTCAGCAGGGATGTGAGAAGATTTATAAAGAAAGTGGTTGAGTCATGGAACAGCCTACTGGCTGAGATGGTGGACGCAGAAGCCATTAGTGGTTTTAAACACAGCTAGGACAGAGTAAGGGGCTTAACAGATACTCAGCAGGGTAGCAGTATGGCTGGGAGAAAGGGGGGAGGCAAGGGAGAAAACCCCATCTAGAAAATAGGTCATGGTGTATGATAAGGTAAAAATTAAAGTTACATACTTGCTGTGACTGTTGTGATAAGGTAAAAATGAAAGTTACGTACTTACCTTAACTGTTGACACTTAAAAGGGTCTATGGGAGTTTTGGAAAACTGATGGAAAATCTTTTCCATCTGGCAATGTAGGCCTTCCTGGTGGATAGTTTACATCCTGCAAGGAGTATTTTAGAGACCCTCTGAGACACATTAAACTTGTTCACTTCTATCTCTTCAGAATTCAGGCCTGAAGGTGAAGGGAATGTAGGCTGGGGTGAACTAGTTGACCCTGGGTCAATAAGCCCATCCAGAGTAGCAAAATCCTCAGTTTGCTAACAGATGATTCAACAGAAGTAACTATATATGTCGAGGCCTATAGGGAAACAACTGGGATCATTTTGTCCCTCTGAGCCTTCAGCTTGAAGAGCACTCTCTGAATGAGAGGGATTAGAGGGAATGTATACTGGAACAGATTGTGCCAAGGCAGTCTGAATACATCCTAACAAAAAATAACAGATCCTAGATTTCTAGAGCAGAATCAAAGAAGTTTGGCATTGAATGGGGACACAAAAAGGTCTACATCTGGGGTGCCCCACTCACTGAATAGTTATCTCATGATATCTGGTGCTAGTGACCACTCGTGAGGATCTAATGCTGTTTGACTCAGTTTGTCTATCAGAGTGTTTTAAACTCCCAGCAGCTAGATTGCATCAAGCAGTCTCCTGCTCCAGGCACCATTCCCACACTCTCATTGCTTCCCTGCAGAGAGGATAACAATGTTCTCCTCCTTGTCTGTTGACATAATACATGACAAACTTATCTGTCTGGAAGAGGGTTGTTCTTGGCTCACTATGTCCACTAGGGTTTTCAGACTGTAAAGAACTGTATGCATCTCCAGCACATTTATGTGGAGATGTGTTTCTGACCAGTCCTAGACACCCTGTGTCTGAAGACCCTGACAGTGGGTTCCCCATCACATTAAGGAGGCATCTGTGATGAAAGTCATCTCTGATTCCGGTGGAGAGAAGGGGAAGCTCTGGAGGAGGTTTTCCTCCACCGATTACCACATCAGTGATCTTACCTGAATGGGGTAGTTCGGAGGGTGTGATACTTGGAACCACTGGGTACTGAGCATCAAAAGAGTTGTCCTCATGTACAGCCTTGCTAGAGTCACTGTGAGCACTGAGGAATCTATAAGGCCCAGCATGCATTGCATGGGGTAAGCTGGCACAGTCTTGCATTCCATGATGAAGCATGCCATCTGTAAGATTGCTCATAGTCTGCAGTCTGGGATGAAGGTTCATATTTGTGTCATGTCCAGAACAGATCCTATGCACAGCAGTGCCAAGGATGGCTCCAGCTGTGACTTTGCAGGGTTCAGCAGGACTCCCATGGATGCCAAAAATTTTGAGGCAGTGGCCACTTTCTGCTCCGTTTCCTGTCTGGATGGTCTTGTTATAAGCCAGTCATTCAGGTACAGAAAGACTTGTCCTAACTTTTTGAGGTGTACAATGAGCAATGCAAAGCACTTTGTAAAGACTTGCTGTGCCAAGGAAAGCCCAAAGGGTAGGACTCCGAACTGGTAGTGCTGCCCCTCCACACAGAACTGGAGGTACTTGAGGTGGTTGAGGTGCACCAGTATGTGCTGGTATATGTCCTGCATATCCAGTGATGCTAGCCAATCCTAATGCTTCAGGTACAGTAGCAAGGATCCCAGAGAAATCATTTTGAATTTTTCTCGATCCACCTATCTGTTCAGTTTTCTGAGATCGAAAATGGGGCGCATGCCCCTGGATTTCTTTGGTACCAGGTAGTAGTGATAGTAGAACCCTGTGTTCCCTTCTCACTCTGGCACTATTTCCACTGCCCTGTTTCTCTAAAGGCCTGCAATCTCCTGTGCCAGGAGGTCTGACATGTGAGCTGACAAGTTGCCTTCTGGGAAGATTGTCCCAGGGAAGGGAGGTCAACAACTTTAGGGAGTATCCCTCTCCGATATTCCTTAAAACCCGTTTGTCCATTGCAATGGATTCCCACAGACGGTAAAATTGGGTAAGACATACCCATACTGGGGAGGAGTGGTCCCCCTAGGACAGCTGATGCAGACCTGCAGCCTTCAGATGGTAGCACTGATCACTTCTGTCATCTGTGCCGTCGACTGCATTTTCTTTTGGGCTGAGGGGGATGATGTCTATTGTTTTGAGCTCCTCTGTCTTTGCAATGAATGAATACCTTGTTATGAAAGGAGCTACCCCTCTACGGGTTGCAGGGAGTCAGTCTGGAAGTCTTAATTGTCATTCCTGTTTCATTAATCTCCTTAAATGACTGCTCCAACTGCTGTCCAGATAAGTGGCACTGAAGGGCATATTCATGATCTGTCGTTGGACATCTAGGGTGAAGCCAGTATTTCACAGCCTGGAATTCCGACTGAGGCAGATACCTGCAGCTGCAGACCAAGCTGCTGTATCAAAGGCATTCATACAGGCTTTAAGTTGGGGCTGTTAGATTCGATACCCGGTTCAACAGCAAGCAGCATTTCCTGTTTCGCCTCTGTATCTGAGAGAGTCTCTGCTACAGATTTTAGCTTGTACCAGAGGGTTTCTGTT
Source organism: Neoceratodus forsteri (assembly GCA_016271365.2). Lineage (NCBI taxonomy): Eukaryota > Metazoa > Chordata > Ceratodontiformes > Ceratodontidae > Neoceratodus > Neoceratodus forsteri. The sequence continues at coordinate 706,187,477 of CM028131.1, read as the reverse complement.
CCGCTATTGTAAAGTTCTAGAATATAAAAAATATATACATATATATTTTTTTTAAACATTTCTTTGCTAACCTTTAATTACAAGGCTACAATTTGAAACCTGAAACCTTCAGAAAAAGTTATCTTGAGTAGAAATGTGGTCACTGTGGTTGTAAGAAACCCTTTTCTCGACTCACAACCACAGTAACAGGCCGGTTCCTGAAAATACAAAAAGAAAACCCACATATGCGACCAATAGGAGCTCATCCTTGGTGGCCCCAGCTACAACCCCTTCTCCCCCAAGTTTCCGACATTGGAGGCCCAACTCCAGTGTCGGCACATTTAAAAAATGTAACTTTCTTTTAAACCAGCATTGGGAGCCCATCCCTGATGTTGGTAACTTATTGTGCTTTTAAAAAAATATTTACAACAACAAGAACTAATCCCCAGTGTTTCAGACATCCCCCCCGATCAAGTAGAGCTGTCTGGAGCTCATCTCTGAACACATGTGGGATCTGGATAGAAACTTTCAAGTACCTCAAGGGAATCAACAAAGTCCAAAAGGGTAGCATCTTTCAGAAAAAGAGATGTGCAAGAACAAGGGGGCACAATTTGAAGATAGAGGGGGGACGGCTCAGAGGTAATGTGAGGAAGTATTTTTTTCACGGAGAGGGTTGTGGATGCATGGAATAGCCTCCCTGAGGAGGTCGTGGAGTCAAGAACAGTGGGGGAATTCAAGAATGCATGGGACAGACAGAAGGCAGTCCTAGTGGGGGGTAGGAGGAAGTAAGCTGTTGGTTAACTAGGATCTGCAGCTTATCTGTTAGGTAGGAAAATGGGCAGACTAGGTGGGCCAAGCGGTCCTTATCTGCCGTCAAATCCTATGTTTCTATGGATCATTTCTTTTTGTAACTCTGAGAAAACTGTCCATCCTCCTGGGCTCTAGACTGCCAGAGCACAACCAGAGAGAGGTGGTGGCAAGACATAGCCATTTTGCTGAAAGCAACTTGTCTTTTCAGGCCACATACCTTCTTCCATGATTGTCGACCATTAGCACAAGAAAGGGCTAAGAGAAAACTGTAGAGTTTTTTTGTGTTAAACTAAAGTAAACTGACACAAAAATATGAATTCTAGTGTATTTAATCTAAAACCAAATAAAGGAATGCTGTTGTACAGATGGTGAAGTTCTGGCTCAGACAAGGTTAGTGGTGACGCTGCAGCACAACTCATGGCGGGAAAATAAAACTGAGGTGGCTGGGGCTGATGCCATTGTATCCCAGAGGGCATGTGTGGTGATGCGTGCATGGGATTCTACTCATATCACCAGCCCCCTCCAGAAATGTTCTGGCTCCTGGGGGTGTCCACCTCAAGTTTAGGTCCATTAGTGGGAATCTAAGGAGAAAATGGATTCTTGGAAGATAATGGCAGACTGGATGGTCTTTTTTGACTTGACTTTTTAATGTGACTTTTTTTAAAGTTAAAATTGGACAATTAACAAAAAATGTAAAAGCTGCAGACATAAAAACACTTAAATCTAAAGGTTGAAACTTGTGTGGTTTCTCAGAAAACTGCCGAACAAGATGTCAGAGTTGACTTCCACCCCCAAAACTGAATTAAAGTTGGTATTTTTTTTTTTTTTTACGAGAAAAAAAAATACCTTTCATAATTTTCTTGAAACAACATTGAGGACAGCTCACCCTGTGCATAAAATATAGTGTGTGCACTTGGTAACAAAGGGACCCCCACAGAGAAAAAGCAGTTGAGAATATGACCAAAAAATAGAAAAACACATTTTTTGTTCTCAAGTTACCTATTCAATTTTAAAAATTGACACGAAAAATGTATGAAGTATTTCACAAACTAAATATTTAATTTAACTATTTAATTAAATAAAGTCAGATAAAAGGTCACAAACAAAATGTCATACATTTTGTACTACAATTAAAGTTATACATGCATTAAGTATTTTAACTACTAAAATAATTAACATAGTTATGACTCCTGTGCTACTCCTATACTAAACATCTGGTTCTTTTTACTTTTTAAAAAAGTAAGTAAATTTATTACAAAGAAACTACATTAATGCATACGTTAGGGTTATAAAGACACAAGAGTGAGGAAATTTGGCTTTAAGGCTTTTAACCCTAATGCCTGCCACCTCCCCCATCTCTTACTCTTATGACTCAAGGTCAAACTACAGGCCGATGCTCTACGGACCTGCTGCTTTAAGCTACAGATCTGTTTCTGTGCCCCATGTGTGCCTCATTTGATGTATGGCTGTACATAAAGAAGCAAACTCATTGGGCACAGCCCCAAGTCAGTATCTTGCTTTGTAGTGTCAAAGCAGCATATGCGGGGTGCATGGTTACAAACATGTGGGCCCAATGTGAAGCAGCAGACCTGTGGGGCAGAGCCCAGGATGTGTAGCTTCTTTTTAGCAGGACCCTTCGTGAAGTAACAGACCCATGAGGCATGGCCCCAGACCTACAGCTTACTTTATGCAGGGCCCTGCAGGCCCTTCTTGAAGCAGCATACCTGTGGGGCACAGCCCTGGACTTGTAGCTTGACGCAGCAGACCCACTGTGCATGGCCCCACTTGTAGGTAACACCTGTGGCACGCAAATCTGGACACACAGTGCACAGCTCCAGACCTTGGATTGTGAGAGTAGGTGATGGGTGAAGGGGGTTGCCTTTTGTAGCTTTATAACTCTAATGTATGCATTAATGTAGTTTTTTTTTTGCAATGGATAATTATAGTGGCAGGGTAGCAACACTGTAGTTAGGGTTGAGAAGATGCTGCAGTTTAAAACCACTATTTTCAGGATCTTATAGTTTGGCTGTCTTTCTTTTGAAATAGGATCCTGAAAATTATCATGCATCATATTTGTGCAAGAATCTCTGAGTCCTGAAAATCTGATAGACTTCTGTTCAGCCATTTTAAAGTTCTAGAATAAAAAGACACAAAAAGTATGTTTTTATAAAATATTTATATGCTCACTGGAACTGTAACACAAGCGGTGGGGACGACCGGAGATTGTGCAGAGGCTGCGGTGGCACAGTAGGCAAGGAAAATGGGCACAAACTGGATAAGTCTAAAGGGTCTTTTTCGGCTGACAACGTCTATGTTTCTATGTAACAACAACAACAAGGGTAAGGTCTGACACCTGAAACTTCAGATAAGGGTTTTCAGCATGCCATTCCAAAAATGTTGTCATGTGTACAAATGTGGTCTTCAATCCAAACTGGGCGAGTGTGAGAAACCCCGTATCTCAACTCACAAAGACAGTAACAGGCTGGCTCCTGAAAATAAAAAAGAACATATATGCAACCAGTGGGAGCTCATCCTCAGTGGCCACAGCTGAACCCCCTCCCCCCCAAGTTTCTGACACTGGAAGCCTAACTCCAGTGTCGCCACATTTAAAAGCTGAATTTTTTTTTCAGCCAGGATTGGGAGCCTATCCCTGATATTGGTAACTTATTGTGCTTTTAAAAAAATATTTATAGGACCAAGAACCCATCCCCAGTGTCACAGTAGCCCCCCCAAATCAAGTGCAGCTGCCTGGAGCCCATCTACAGTGGTTCTACAGGCCTTCCCTCAAAACACGTATGGACACTGGAAGCACTTCTCAAAACCCCACCTAGCACATCAAAGGTGTCCACCAGGAGTCAATTTCCTGGTGGCTCTGTACTGCTCCTACCAACCCCATCCTTAACAGCATCTGCCATAACCAATCCACTAACGTCTGTGGTTGACTATTTTCTGAATCTTTACCATGATTTTCAGAAATACACAAATGGAGCATGTTCTTCATAAATCGGTTTTGCAACTGTTATTGCAATCATTATGTATGAATTACATGCTCTTCCTCCCATGCTGCCATCGGGGAAAGATGCCAGTACCCGCAGTAAGCACTATACCATTAAAATAGACACCTGCTCCTACTTAAATCTGCCTCTCTGAGGCTAGTGATGTATAACCCAGCTTGGCACACAACCGCAGGTCAAATACACATAACTGTGTACACAAAAAAAACTTTGGCAAATCACATTTTAAGTCAGACTCAGATGTGAACTACCTCGTTACCGCTCAGTCCTTGTCCTCAGAATCGAGCAATGCTCATGGTACATGGAAGACTTTTTTTTTTTCAGGGCTGCAGGCTCTTTGCCTGCTTCAACAGGGTTCAAGTAAATGTATGTTTTGCCTGCATAACTGAGGCGAAGTTTTGTTGGAAACTGCAAATTGTGGGCAATTCCTAGAGTTCTGAGAGCAGCGCAAACTGCATTGAAAGATTAGAAACATAGAAACGTAGCAGTTATCGGCGGATAAGGACCAACTGGCCCACCTCGTCCACCCTGCTGATCCTGTCTATAGCACCTCTTCAGCCCCCCTTTAAGTCCTCAGATTCTCCCCACATTTTCCTTGGTGCTAGAATTCCCTTATGCCTATCCCGTGCGTTCATAAGGTCTGTAATCATTTTAGCTTCCACCACTTCCTCAGGGAGTCTGTTCCAAACTCCCACCATCCTCTTCACGAAGAAAAACGTCCGTATTTTTCCCCTGCCCCCCCCCCAGCTTCATTGTGAGACCCCTAGTTCTTGCGCAACTCGTTCTCTGGAAAATACTCCCTTCCTACTTCTTACTCACTCCTGTGATATATTAATATGTCTCTAACATGTCTCCCTCCTCACTTCCAGAGAATACATGTTTAATTATCTGAGTTTGTCCTCGTAGGGCTTCAGGTGCAGGCCCTGCACCATCTTGGTTACCCTTATTTGAACCCTTTCAACCCTGTCTATGTCCGAGGGTAGGGCCTCCAGAACTGTACACAGTATTCAAGGTGAGGTCATACCAATTACCTGAATAGGGGTATTATGACCTCCCTCCTTCTGCTGGTGATCACTTTACCAATGAACCCCAGCATCTTGCCAGCTTTCCCCACTGCCTTGTCGCACTGCTTAGACACCTTCACATCATCAGAAATTATTATCCCCAGGTCTCTTTCCTGTCTTGTGACTGTCATCCCCCCCCCCCCAAAAAAAAAAAATTGTACTTAGCCACAGGGTTCCTGTGACCCAAGGTCATGATTTTACACTTCTTTGCATTAAAGCCCAGTGACCAGACCCTTGACCACTCTTCCAGTTTGCTAAGATCCTCCCTCATTTGTTCCACCCCCGTAGTGTCCACCTTGTTGTAGATTTTGGTATCATCTGTAAACAGACACACCTTCCCTACCAGCCCCTCAGCAATATCACTGATAAATATATTGAAGAGCACTGGACTTAGCACTGACCCCTGTGGCACCCCGCTAGTCACTTTGTCTTCCCTAAAGTGCATACCATTTACCACCACCACCCTCTGACTTCTATCTTCTAGTTAGATTTTTACCCATCTAACTACCTTTGGTCCTACCCCCAGGCTATTTAGTTTGTTCACTAGCCTCTGTGTGGGATGGTATCGAAGGCTGTGCTGAAGTACAGGTAGACCACATCTATGCCCCCCCAGTCCACTACCCTGGTCACCCAATCAAAGAACTCGGCCAGGTTAGTCTGGCTGGACCTCCCCCCTGAGAACCCACACTGCCTTGGATCATGCGGTCCACTGGCCTCCAGATACTCCACCAACATCTGCTTCAGCAGTGCCTCCATAACCTTGCCCACTACTGAGGTCAGGCTGATGGGTCTGTAGTTTCCTGCCTCCTCTCTGCTTCTTCTTTTGTGCAACGGGACCACATCAGCCCTCCTCCAGATTTCTGGTGCTTTCTGGTTTCATAGCTGAGATCTAGGGAAAGAAAACAGAGATCCCCTCATCCATTGCCGACTGGCTTTTATTCTTTGCGGCAAGCAAAATCATATCCCTTATGTGAGAGCCACCAGTTACCAATAACATTGTGCATAGTTGTTCAGGATCTACTGGCCTCCGACAAGGTGTAATATGGTAGTCTTTTAATATTAGACCAGAAAATAAGTCCAAAAGTTTACTTAAATAGTCAGTGGCAAACTGAATTGGGTTCTGACCCTCTAGTTCTAAGAGTCCCAACAACTTCACATTAGCCATTCGGGCACAGTTTTCTAGGTGCTCGACTCTTAACCACAGCAGCTTATTCTCCTTAATAATTCCATTCACTGCTGCAGACATTGAAGTGCCTGAGTCTGTGGCAGTTTTAACATCAGAGAAAAGGCCATCCATTCCAGCCTCCAAAGCTGTTAATTTAGACCCGTTGATTTCGACCTTCCTGTCAAGATCTCTAATAGCCTGTAAAAGTGCAGCATTAGGGCTCTGCCATGCTGCTTGTCCCGCCTACCTGTCTGTTCTGAGATGGAGGATAGAGTGGCCTACTGGTCTTCCCCTTGCCTGACTGCAGTGGGGCATTTTTCTTAGGGTTCCCCATGGAGAAAGTTTTTCAAATCTTCCACAGGTATGCTTGGTGGAAAGTTATTTCTGTTTGTGTGAGAGGTCGCTCAGATTAGCCATGATGATTAGCCAAGATTAGAGGCCTTTTCTCTAAGTTTTAAGATTTGAAGCAGAGGAGCTTGCTTCAGTGCGTCTGTTCCTGCTGGCTGCCAGCCACGTCACTCTGATCAATTTAACTTTGATTGTGCTGACAAATTGCCAATGCTGTGGAATTTCGGCAGAAAACTGCATCCATTTTCTGGTCAATGCAGACAGTTTTGTACAACGTGCCATATTTGCAATTGTTTGTATCTGCTCATGGCAGTTGACTTATAATGTATGATTAACCCATTTTGCTGGTGGTTTTTGGAAGTCATTCTGCACATAGAACTGTGCAAAATGACTTACTCAGAATGTAAAACTGTGAGGAACAATTTGGAATCTGAAGAATAGGTTTCCATAGGACTAAGGATCCTATTTCAAAATGAACAGCTTTTTTTTTTTAATAAATTTTCCTAGAAGTTTTTTTGACACCTCAAGGACCACCTCCCCATGAGTGTCTCACTAAAGTATATGATGAAGCAAGGGAGGAAAATGTCCCCCCCCCCCCCACAACACTTCTAGGGAGGCACTGATACATGTTTTACCTAAGCCACATAAAGACCCAACTGAGTGCGGCTCATACTGCCCCATTTCTCTCTTAAATTATGACAACAAAATTTATGCTAAGGTGTTGGCATGCAGACTGGCTAGAGTGCTGGGACTATTGCTACACCCAGACCAGATGGGATTTGTCTGGGACAGACTATCCTACCACAGCATGAGAAGACTCCTGAATGTGATATGTATGGGTCCTTGGCATCCGGGGGCAGCATTCATGCTCTCCATGGACACCGAGAAAGCATCTGATAGGATCAAATAGGAGTACCTACTCAGAGTGATAGTGAGGTTTGGACTGGGGCACCCCTTTATAGCAATGACATAGCTACTATACCATCCACCAGTGGCCCGTATTCTAGTGAAGGCAGCCTATCAAAGGCATTTATTTTATACAGGGGTGCAAGCCAGAGCTGCCCCATCCCCTCTGTCATTTATGCCAGATAATAAGACACTGGTGACTGGTGTCAAAGACAACCTAGACATTAGGGGCATCATATCTCGGGTGCAGAAACATCATAAAGTCATGCTTTACGCAGATGATATTCGACTATACATTACTGATCCTACAACTACAGTGCCCCATTTGTTGCACCTATAGGAGACCTTTGCCTTTTTCTCTGGGTACAAAATCAGTCTGCAAAAATCATATCTGATGGCACTGGGGAGGTAAGGATGAGAGCACATGGGTTGCATACCCCTTTCCAGCTACTACAAATCATCTGGTATACCTGGGCATTAAAGTGGCACCATCCACAGAGGCCTTGTATAGTATCAAGAATGCATCTCTGCTGATGGTGGCACTGGAAAGGAGCAGGCAAATCCTAGCCCACCCCCAAAAAAAAATCAGGGTACTAAGTTAGGTAGACACCAACATAGAGATGTCAATAGGGAGGAAGCGAGGGTAAATGGAGAAAGGACAAACGAATAAGGACAGGGATGGGGCAAAAAGGTAAGGCCATCAAGAAATGGAGGGTAATGAGTACCAACACCCGTAGTCTGGGCAACAAGCTCCCTGAACTGGTGGCCTTGATGGAAGAGGGATGCCTGGATATCGTAGCAGTCACAGAAACATGGTACACAGAGAACCATGACTGGGATGTTAACATTCCAGAGTATACAACCTACAGGAGAGACAGGGAGGGCAGAAGGGGGGGGTAAAGGAAGGGATAAAAGCAACTGAACAAAAGAGTAAACAGGGAGGAGAGGAGGCACAGTGGGTCACCTTAGAGACTGGAAATGGCACCACAATCTGCACAGGGGTTGTATACAGACCCCCATGTCAGGGGGAGGGAATGGACAAGGATATGATAGAAGGCTTACTTAGGATGGCATAGAAAGGGGAGATACTGTTGAAGGGGGACCTTAATATGCCAGATGTTAACTGGAGCACCTTTGCTGAAGTCACATCCAAAAGCAGGGCCATTCTTGATGCCCTTCAGGTGGCATGCCTCAGACAGCTAGTTTTGGAACCTACTGTGAGGGAGCAATCCTAGACCTCGTGACTCAAATGGGGACAGTGAGAGGATCTCAGATCTATAAGTGGGTAGCCATTTGGGAACAAGTGACCACCAAACAGTATGGTTCACCGATAAACTCAGCTACAGAGTCCAAGCCATACAAAAGTGAGGGTTCTGGACTTCAGGAGGGCTGACTTTGGCAAGATGGGAGAATGCCTTAGAAAAACACTAGCAAACAGGCTAGAAGGAGGGGTGGAGCAACAATGGGGAAAAATCAGAACTGCCATCACAGAGGCAACAAGCCTCTGTGTGAAGCAAATAAACAAATCAAAATGAAAGAAAAAGCCACTATGGTTCTCAAACGAAGTGGCAGTGAAGGTTAGGGAGAAAAATATAGCAATTAGGAAGTATAAGGAAACACAGAAGGAGCAGGACAGAGAACTGTACCAGTTAAGGCAGAAGGAAGCAGGGAGGGTAGTCAGAATAGCAAAGGCACAAACTGAGGAAAAGATAGCCAACTCGGTTAAGAAGGGGGATAAAACCTTTATAGGTATATCAGGGCGTAGAAAGACAAAGGGAGGGATAGTGAGGCTGAATAGAATGGATGGTAGGTGGGCAGAGAGTGACAGTGAAAAAGCAGGGATACTGAATGAATACTTCTGTTCAGTATTCACAAAAGAGGAAGTGGGGGAGGTGCCTAACCCAATTAACAGAAGCACTCTGGAGAGGGGGGCCTATCCCAGTCCTTTCAAAGAAGAAAGGGTTCTGAAAGAACTCCTAAAACTGAAGGTGGACAAAGCAATGGGGCCAGATGGAATTCACCCCAGAATTCTAAAAGAATTACAGAGAACTAGTGACACCACTGACTACCCTTTTAACAAACCATGGGAGGATGGTGTGGTACCTGAGGACTGGAAGAAGGCTGATGTGATTCCCTTCACAAAAGTAGGAGCAAGACAGAGGCGAGGAAACTACAGACCTGTCAGTCTGACCTCTGTGGTAGGGAAAGTGATGGAATCACTCTGAAGGAAAGAATTGTTGAGTACCTAAAGGCCAGTGGGGCACAGGACCCAAGGCAACATGGGTTCACAGCAGGAAGGTCATGTCAGATGAATCTAATTGATTTCTTTGACTGGGTGACAAAAGTAGTAGACCAGGGAGGGGCTGTGACATGGCCTACTCTAGACTTTAGCAAGGCATTTGGACACAGTCCCACACAAAAGATTAGTAGTCAAATTAACCAGCCTTGAGTGGTCCCAGGGTAGCCTGGTAAAACATTGGCTGAACAACAGGACACAGAAGGTAATTGTAAATGGAGTCCACTCTGAAGAAAGAGGGGTTACTAGTGGGGTACTGCAGGGTTTAGTACTGGGTCCAGTCCTTTTTAGTGACATTGCAGAGGGACTGGAAAGAAAAGTATGCCTCTTTGCAGATGACACAAAGATCTGCAACAGGGTTGATACACAAGGAGGCGTGGAAAGGATGAGAAGGGACTTGGCAAGGTTGGAGGAATGGTCAGAAGTATGGCAGTTTGGATTCAATGCAAAGAAGTGCAAAGTAATGCACCTGGGAAACGCATACACAATGGGGGGGGGGTAGTAACAACAACAAAAATGGAAAGGGACCTGGGGTTAATCATATCAGATGACCTTAAGGTTGGCAAGCAATGTGAGAAGGCGGTAGGGTGGGCTGGAGGGATACTGGGATGTATAGGGAGAGGCATCACCAGCAGAAAACAGGAAGTTGTTATCCCCCTGTACAGACAGTTGGTGAGACCCCATCTGGAGTACTTCGTCCAGTTCTGGAGACCCCATCTCCGCAAGGACATAGACAGGATGGAGGCAGTTCAGAGGAGGGCAACTAAAATGGTGCAGGGTCTGCAAGAGAAGCCATACGAGGAGAGGCTAAAGGAGCTTAATATGTATACCCTTGAGGAAAGGAGGGAGGGGGGTGACATGATAGAAACGTTTAAGTACCTCAGTGGAATCAACAAAGTCCAAGAGGGTAGCATCTTTCAGAAAAAGAGATGTGCAAGAACAAGGGGACACAATTTGAAGATAGAGGGGGGACGGCTCAGGGGCAATGTGAGAAAGTATTTTGTCACAGAGAGGGTGGTGGATGCATGGAACAGCCTTCCTGAGGAGGTTGTGGGATCTAAAATTGTGGGAGAATTCAAGAATGCATGGGACAGACATAAGGCAATTTTTGGGGGGTAGGAAGAAATAGGCTGTTGGTTAAATAGGATCTGCAGCTTATCCTCTAGGTAGGGAAATGGGCAGACTAGGTGGGCCAAGCGGTCCTTATCTGCTGTCAAAGTCTATGTCACTATTACAGGAGTTGGACAGATGGCAGACCCTTCCGCTGTCACGGATGGGCTGCCAAAACTTAATTAAAATGACAAAACTACCCAAGATCCTGCATTCTATGCAGATGCTCCCAATGGGTCTGTCCAAGGAAGATAGGGCCCAGTTTGAGACGGCCTGCACCATGCTTTTGTAGGCCACAAAATGGCCCACGACTAGCCTGACAAGGCTGAAAAAGAATGGCTAACAGGGAAGACTGAAATTCTCAGATGTCCATCAGCACCAGCTGGCAGCATGATGTAGCTATATACAAGACTGGATAGCACAATCAGACTGAGCTCAGTGGCTTGACATTGAAAGAAAGGGGGCGCCATATCCCCCACAGACAAACCTAGCAGTGGGTGGTTTCGGCAGATACAGAGGGATACCTGGTAGGAATCCACTGTTGGGATGCATACTGGCAGCATGGAAATCCCTGTATAACAATAGAGGTGGATGGTCAGAATGCACCCTGCTGGTCCCTGTAGCACACAACCCTGAGTTTGTACTGGGATTGAATAGCCCAGTGTGAAACTTGCCAGCTGAAAGGGATACAATGTGCTGGACACCTAGTAATCACAGAGGGAATACGGCTCTTTAAGGAGCTGAAACAACACCTGAACATTTCCAATTCCCAACTTTTCATGTATTTTTAAGCCTACCACTACATAAATGAACTGGATAGGGGAAATCCTGGAGAAGCAAGTATAGCATCACTGGGGCATATTTTCCTGGGTAAAAAGACTCAAACTTAAGCAAATGCTATCTGCACTGGTGCAACAAAGTAGACTGCTGGGCCAAGACACGTCCCTTAAAGTAAGAGCAAGGTGGGAAACAGACTTCACTTGCTCCATTACAGAGTACAGGTGGCAATCGATATGCACAACCCACATGGGACTTCATGTGTGTAATAAATATAAGGAGGTCCAATATAAATTTGTTAACTGCCTCTACCAACCACTCCAGGTAGTAAGTAAATTAAACCCTGAGGTATCCTCAACATGTGGAAGGTGTAATGAAGAACTGGATATCTATTGTAAATTCTCTATTTTTGGTCTTATGAAAAACTCCAGCTCTTCTGGCAAGTCATAGCCACAGCTGTTGGTCAAATACACGGGAAACAACTCCCAGTAATACCCAAGGGGATATTGTTTGGAGTAGAGAAGCAGGAAGAAGAGAAGTGGTGGCTATATAGCAGAAGTGTGAGATTGCTCCTCTTACTGGCCAGGCATTGTGTGCAGAACACCTGGGAGTCCAGGGTGACCCAAACAGTCTCACAGTGGGAGAAGTTAATCCTACAGGTGCTGTAAAACAATTTGCGAGCATGTGGGGACCATACCTAGACTCCCTTCCTTTGCTGCAGGCGATGGTCATATGGTCAGGAATTCTTTAAATTGAATACTGTGATAACCTGTGACTAGAACAAAATAATCTCTATACTGTTGTATCTTGAAATATCTACTCGTGTGCAAACATATCAACTGTATACATGTAATACTATTATTTTTACTATCTTTGCTTATCTGTAGTTTGGTGATATGTTGGTTAGTGACTGTTATAGCGATAACACCATAGTGGGCTGGTTTTACAAGGTAACAACAGGAGTGCAGTAATAAACACTGAGGCCAAAGGCTGAGGTCTTTATTAACCCCCCCGTCCAGTTATTACCGAGGAAACCCAGACCACTAGGGTGTTATTACTATTTGTGATGGAGTGTATGTCCGTCACGCACCTCTCTCCCGTAAACTGATTCAGAATTCTGCGACACAGACAACGCAGCTTTTGCAGGAGCTGTGGTGGGATTTTTACCAAACCCCTCTTTGTTTTAAAGCTGGCCCTTTAAGGCCTCACTGCATTGAATGTTCAACCTGTTGGCTATCTCTCAAGGGGAGGGGCAGTGTCAACAAGCAACACATGAGCCCAATAAAGGAAGAAGGGTGAACAAGCAGAAGGTGGTTTCTGTTTCAGTGAGATGCGAGTAGAGACAGCAAGAAATTAAACTGCCCTATGGGGGTGCTAGAGAGCAGACTTCCAGGACAGACGTTTCTGCTTGACGCTCTCACTTTCAACTTAGCAAATTTCACAAAAAAAAGTTAATTTATAGTATTATAAAAGCTTACTTTTTTCGACGGATTCGACTTCCCACAGCTGTGAGGAGCAGAACAATACCTTTTTCGATCATGGTTTGCCAAAAGACCCAACAAGGCCAGCAAAATCGAATGCAGCCTGTTGGCAAAACAGCAGATGCCATGAGTATAGCAGGGCCAAGTAATGGAGGAGGAACGGAGTCACCCTGGCATGCCATGATGGAAACTATGAGGGCTATGGATGCCAAGATAGAATGCACATTAAATTAGAAGCACATGATGTGGCAATCCAAACTCTTATGGGGTCCGTGGCAGAACAAGAAAAACGGACAGTTTCCACGCAGGCTGTGGTGACCACATTAGCTCAAGAGAACAACCAGCTTCGTGGCAGACTCGAGTCAATAGAAAATGAAGTCAGGGCTGGAAACTTGCATCTTGTTGGGGTCCCAGAAGGAGGAGAGGGCACAGACCTATTCTCCCATATTAAGGAGTGGCTACAAATCTGTTTCTGTGCCAGAGACTTTCAATGGTTGGCTCTGAGATACGCCTACAGGGTGAGCCCTCGAATAAAGTCTCAAGACACCTCACAGCCCCGTACTGTCCTGCTACATACCACCAGGGTGGAGGTCCGTGTTGTGTTCCTCAAAGCTGCTAGAGCAGCATACTTACTTACATTGAATGAAGCGGATGTCAAAATCTTCCCGGATCTATCCTTTCAAACCCGGGCTCACTGCAAGAAGTTTGATGCGGTTCAGCAGCATCTCCGATCGCTGGGCATTAATAACTCTTTCCTACTGCCAGCCAGTTTATGGATTACAAATGCAGGGAAAAGTTGGCAGTTTACCAACCCAGGAAATGCAGGTCGTTGGTTGGAGAAGACCGAAGGGGAATTTGCGATGGCTGCCAGAGCGAGGGAAACGGAAGGGAAGAAGAATCCGAAGATGAGGGCTGAGCAAGAGGTTTGAGCAGTAGACTAGACTGTCTTTTGCAGAACTTTCCCATTTGAACATCTCTGGACTTTACCTGGGTTCTGAGCCAGTCTGTTCTTTTTCCTTGGGACTTTTGGGACTGGGAGAGGTTGGTGAGTAGACCGTCTTTCTCCACGTGGTTTAGGCCACGCTGTGTATTAAATATCTGACTCTTGGGACTTATAATGGAAAGCTACAGAATGGTATGTGAAATAATCATTTCAGAGTATAATTAGCAATGTTAAGACCAGAGCTATGTTGGGTTATTCTGCTTAAACTATACTTGCCACTATATTGATATTGGCTAGGCTTGGGGGGAGAGGTAATAGCAGAACTAATATATCTTACTTGTTTTTGTTTTCCTTAATAGGTTAATAGCAAACTGGTGCTTGCGTTGTTTTTTCCTGTCATAATTCTCCCTTATATGGGCAATACCTTTCCACTGAAGTGGCTAGCATCTCTTAGAAATGTCATATTATGGACCCTTTTTTTATTTGTGGATCCCCTTATATTCCTATTGTACAATATTATGAACCCACTTTCTATATGTTATTATCCATTAATATGAATAGATAGCCTGTGATTGTATTAGCTATCATTATTTTTCTTTTGCTTCATATGAGCAATTGTATTGTTTTCTCAATTACGGTGAAAATAAACAAATTAAAAAAAAAACTGCAATATGCTTCTGTTAAGCTAACTACAACCTGTTTGTTTCTTTTTCCTGTTAATGAAAAGTAAAGCAGAGTTCACTTAATTTAAGCTGATGTCCAGAGTGTTCTCTCTGAGGGTATTCCCCAGAAGCTGCCCAGTTTGCAACCCTGTCACACGTGGTTGGCATTAGCAGTGGGATCACCCCCCCCAATCTAAACAAGGGTAAAGTGGACTCAAGACAAAATAATAACATGGCTGGTAGAACAGCAAGCACAACAGACCCAGATGCAAGCACAACAGACCAGATGCAAAGGGACTGGATGGCTCAGCAAGCGCAAAAGTAGGCTCAGACCAGCAGCAGGCACAACAGGAGGCTCAGAGAGACCAGCAGCAGGCACAACAGGAGGCTCAGAGAGACCAGCAGCAGGCACAACAGGTCCAGATGCAGAGACTTGATGGCCCAGCAAGTACAATTGCAGGTGCAGAGAGACCATTAGTAGCAGGAGTTTATGAAGCAGGTGTTGGAAAAAAAACAGAAAGAAACTATGCCTCAGCTCCAGGTAACAGGGAATCCATTCACTGTAGGACCCCACCCCGTGATAACAAAAATGGGTACGGAGGATGACCAGAGGCCTACCTTATGACTTTTGAGAGAATTGCTAGTGCTATTGCCTAGCCACAAGAAAGTTGGGCTACTTGTATGGCATCGTACCTGGCTGGAGATGCCCAAGGTGCATACAGAAGCCTAACTGATGCCAGAAACTATGATCAGATAAAGGTAGCTCTCTTAGATCGGGGTGGAATAACTGAAGAGAGTTACTGACAGATCTGGGTTTCAAAGTTGGAATACAACCTAGTGTGCTGGCACAAAAATTACAAAACTTGGCTACTTGGTGGTTAAAACCAGAGGTACACACTAAAAAGGAGATTAAATGAAGCAGTAATGGAAAATGTAACCATATTGAGTCCATACTGAGTCTATGTCGACATGAACATACCCCTCTGGCTGCAGCAGTACAAAATACTGAACATTACCTGGAAGCTGAAAGACCAGAGGTTGCTAACATAGAAACACAGAATTTGACAGCAGTTAACCACTTGGCCCATCCAGTCTGCCCATTCTTCCCTACCTACACTATTACTGCAGACTGTACTCAATCTTCAGCTCTTTCTCCCTCCCCCTTCCTTTCCACCATGATTTCCTTGTGCTTATCCCATGCATTCTTGAACCCCACCACTGTTTTTGCCCCCACCTCCCGCGGTGGAAGGCTATTCCAGGAATCCACCACTCTTTCTGTGAAGTACTTCCTCACATCTCTCTTGAATCTACCCCCCCCAGCTTCACAGCATGTCCCCTTGTTCTTGAGCACCTTTTCTTCTGAAAAATACTTCCCTCCTGTAACTTATTTACCCCTGTGAGGTAATTAAAGTTCTCTATCATACTCCCTCCCTTCTCTGATCCAGGGTGCAAATACTGAGGTCCTTTAGTCTCTCCTCGTAGGGCTTTTGATGCAGACCCTGCACCATTTAAGTTGCCATCCTCTGGACCGCCTCCACTCTGTCTATGTCCTTGCACAGATGTGGTCCCAGAAGTGGACACAGTACTCCGGGTAGGGTCTTAGTAGCAATCTATACAGAAGCAACAAAACCTCCCCCTTTCTGCTGGTAATACCCCTCCCTATGCACCCCAGCATCCCATTAGCCCTTCGGACTGCTTTGTTGTACTGCCGGACTATCTTTAGGTCATCCGATATGATTGCCTCCAGGTTTCTTTTCCTGCTTGATGGTCATCAATACCACTCCACCAGTTTTGCACTTTGCCTCTAGGTTTCTATGCCCCAAGTGCATTATTCTGCACTTTTCACACTGAAACCCAGCTACCGTACCCTTGACCACTCCTCGAGTTTTCTCAGGTCTCTCTCTGCTCATCCCTTCCACACACACACACACACACACACCCCCGGAGTGTCTACCCTATTGCAGATTTTGGTGTCATCTGCAAAGAGGTAGACCTTCCCTTCCAGATCCTCTGCAATCTCAATTATAAAGACATTAAAGAGGACTGGTCCCAGCACTGAACCCTGAGGCACTCCACTCATCACCTTCCATTCCTTGGAGTGAAATCTGTTTACCACCACCCAATGTTGCCTATCCCCTAACCAATTTCTTATCCTGTTTACCACCTTTGGACCCACTTCTAAGCTACCCAGCTTGCTTACTAGTTTCCTATGTGGAATGGTGTTGAACGCCTTACTGAAATCCAGGTAGGCCACATCCACCACTCCACCCTGATCTAAATCCTTTGTTACCCAGTCAAAGAAATCTATCAAGATTCCTTTGACATGACCTCCCCATTGTGAACCCCTGCCACCTCGGGTCTTGTAACCACCTGGATTCAATATATTCCACAATCTTTTCCTTCGACAGTTATTTTATTAACTTTTCCACCACTGCTGTCAGGCTGACTGGCCTATAATTGCCAGCCTCCTCCCTGCTATCACTTTTGTGCAGTGGGACTACATCCGCCCTCTTCCAGACCTCCGGAACCACTCCTGTTTCCGTTGAGTTGTTAAACAGAACTGTCAGAGGGTCAGCCAGTATTTCCCTGAGCTCCCTCAAAAACCCTTGGTTGCACCCCATCTGTCCCCATTACTTTGTCCACCTTCAGATTAGCGAGTCCCTTTGGGACTCTCACCTCCAAAAAAGGACTAGTGTCCATCTCTCTTCCTCCAAAGTTTTTGTTACTTTTTTGTGGCCCCCTCGCCTGCTCCTTCCTCTCTGACCACTGAACAAAAGTATTTGTTCAGGATGTCTGCCTTTTCCTGGTCTCCCTCTGCACAGTCCCCCCTCCCTCTTTCCTTTTTAACTTTACAATCCCATCCCTAGTCTTCCTCTCTTCACTTACATATCTAAAAAATGTGCTGTCCCCTGTCTTTACCTCCTGGGCTAGTCTCTCTTCGGTGTGCGCCTCTGCACTCCTTACTGCTTTCCCTGCTTCCCTCTGTTTCCCCCGATACCCCTCCATATCCTCCTTCTGCATCTCCTTATACTTTCTGAATGCTACCCTTTACTTTTTGAGCCACCTAAGCAGAGTGGAATCCACAATGAACTTCGGCCAGAGACCCAAGGTGAAGATTCCACAGAAGAGGGACGATATAACTCTGGGGGAATGGAAACAAATGTGCTGATATGGGTCAAGTGGTGAAATACTGCTTTCTCCTCCACTTCTAAAAGGTAAAAGCCCCAGGCCTGCTGTAATTCCCCCAGTCCCAAGACCCCGCTCTCCAGTGACTCAAATGGGGGGGAAGGTGCAGGTCATAGATCTGATAGTAACACTGTATGTTTTTGTTGTGGTAAAGTGGGGCATATCAATAAGTATTGTGACCACATGGACTGTGATTTTGCAGACTGTATAGCTACCACTCACCCACCCACATGAGTCCAAAAACCCATATGGATATGTTCATGAAAATGGTGTGCCAAAGTGTGACATGAAAGTCAAATTTTTAAATTCACATATATCAAGTTTTAAATGTATTTTGAGATATCATGAACAAACCAGTAAAAAAATGGCCATGTGGTAAGATAACTGCCTTAATGGCTCCCGTGAACAAGACAGCTCGCCGTGGTGTATGTACGTGGACACCGTGGTGTATGCACGTGGACACAAAATGGTTGTGGTGCGTGTACATGGACACCAATCAGCTGCTGTAATTGAAAACAAATGTTACTAATAATAAGCACATTGATACATTTCAATGTGTTTTAAGATACCATGATAAAACTGGTTAAAAGTTGGCATGTGGTAAGATGATTGCCTTAAAGATGCCTGGTAACAGGACTGCTCACTGTGGTGTATGTACAGCAGACACCGTGGTGTCTATATGTGGACACCAAACATTTCAAAATAAACATTTCTGAAAAAAAAAACAAGACACAAACAGTACAATCTAGCCCCCCCACCCCCACAAGCCAAACCACATGGTGCACAAAATGGCCGAGCGTCTCTGAGCAAACACACCTGGACAAAGAACCAGAATTTGCAGGCTGCACTTTTAAATTAATTTGTCCAGGTGTGCTTGTCCAGCAACGATCGAACATCATCATGGCAAGTTACTGAGTACATCAGAAAACAATATTTTGTCAAAAACAAAGGCAAGCAGTACAATCCACCCCCAAACAAGCCAACGCCATTACGGTGCAGCAATATGAGTGTTCTGGGCAAATGCATCTTTTGACAAACAGTGGTAGGGCCATGATTTTTCTCTCTTTTGTTGTCCTGATGTGCTTGCCCAGCTACAGTCGGACATCATGCTGGCAATCAACATGTAAAAATAAACATTTTACCAACACACAAGAGACAATCCAGTACCTCCACACCCACAAGCAAAGGCCGCATGGTGCACAAGATGGCCTACCATCTCTGAGCACACACACCTGGACAAAGAACCAGAATTTGCAGGCTGTGCTTTTAAATTACTTTGTCCAGGTGTGCTTGCCCAGCAATGGTCAGACATCATGATGGCAAGTACATCAAAATGACCATTTCAACAACAAAACAGAAACAAATAGTACAATGCACCCCCTCCCCATAAGCCAAGGCCACATGGTGCACAAGATGGCCAAGTGTCTCTGAGCAAGCACACCTGGACAAAGACTGCACTTTTAAATTATATAATATGTCCCGGTATGCTTGGCCATGAACAGTCAGCAATCATGCTAGTAACATCCATAATCAACATTACTTACAATTATCAGTGCAGCCAAACCCTTCAACCACCAGCAACACCATCATCAAAAATACCTCATTGCAATTTATTTTCTGTTCAGGTGGTCAACCCCAGGAATTTACCAGAAAAGCATACAAAAAACAATTTTTGCACTGAGGGCTCTGCTTAAGAAAATTTTAGTTTAGCTCCATACAGAAGCAGGTCTGTCTGTGCAAAAATTGTGAGTAATATAGTTCTCCAAACGAGGGCTAGCACAAGGCAGGCGGTGCTGCTCAAAAGCTTTCAATTCAACAGCAATGTACTCGACCAAGACGACTGTGGAATATGTACAGAGATACCAAGCACTCATTGTGGTGTATGTACTCAGACACCACAGTGCTTGGTGTCCACTGCCATCATTTAGCTCATTTATTTATTTATTTCACTGAACTGCCCCCCCCCAAAAAAAAATACCTTGACTGCTGTTCTGATTAAAAGACAAATAATCTCGGCACTCCTGGTCCTCCAATCCAGCAGTATGATTGAGAAGCTCCCCGAAAAACGTGGCGTTTGTATGCTAAAGGCAAGACTGTGGTGTTTGTCTGGTGGATGTTGGCAGTGGACACCAAGCTCTTTCAGCGCGATAGTCCAGTGACAAGAAGGGCTAAGAACTCTGGAGCGGAACCTTTTAAGTAGTGTTCTGAGCACTCCCTACCACATCACTGCGAGGCTTCCATAGGCTACTAAGGCTGGTTCCCAACTCCTGACCGTGGCATATGTAGATCTTCAAGAGCTGGACACCATGGTTGGGGTGTGTCAAAGGTCATTCGGGAGGAGTTGGGGGTTGGGATATTAAAACAATAGGGAGGGTGTTTACACAGTATGGGTTGGGGGGAAGAGGCAGAGAATTGAAAAAAAAAAAAGCAATTTTAGAGCAAACGGCTGCAAACGAAATTAGAACCATGCCTGGCCTTGTGGACACTGACAGTACAAACGCCACGGGGAGTATGGCTGCAACACATTAATATCCCTGTGAACACCATCAGGCTGTAAACAAAAATAAATAAAAAATAACACAAGACACCTTGGATTTCAGCACTGATTTATTTATAAATAATGATTATTCACAGGAGTAAGTACAGTACAATTGTCATAGGTTTTAATGTCACATTTCAGCCTAGCAATACATGACACCGTTTGGATATTATGTGTAAATAACCAAAAAAAGCTGTTGTGCTAGGATTTTAATTTTATCTTTTTTATCTCTGCTCAGTATCAGCAACAACCCAATATACAAATGTTTGCTACTAACCACTTGTGCCAGTTATAGGCTGGAGAAGTTAATCTCTAAGTTGGTACTCTGTTTCCATGTACATACCTATATACAATATCAGTTTAAGTGGGGAACAAAACAGTTACAGCTCTCACAGATTCTGGCTGTGGACAGACATTGGTTAAAGAATCTGTGGCAGGACCCAGCCTGGGTCAGTGGAGAGATCCCATAAATACTGCCTGAAAGCATGGAGATACCTGTGAATACCCTATGGCCCCAGTATGGTTAAAAGTAGGCAGCTGGGTAGGAATAATAAAGGTGGGAATTTCTAAAACCTTACCCTAGTCAGTAGTCTTGGGCCGATATTGGGGAGGGTTTCATTCCCTTCTGCAGAGCAATACTGAAAGTTCGTGCCCACAGGAGGCCAAACAGACAAGAGGGACTAGAGCATGCATTTCCCTTTACTGACTCTGAACTATTTGGCCCAGAAGGGAAGCCTAGGAAGTCCCAGGGTCAGAAATGGGGGAAGAAAAAGGAAGGGGCCCCTCTATCTGAGGCTGTAGTGGTTGGGTATCACAAGGACCTGGGTTCAAGGAAGGTCCAAGGTGATTCAGACAAGGACACTGCATCCACATGTACAGGATGTCATGAGATCCTTCCAGAGGTCAGACCAGCTCTCTTTCAAAACCCAGCCAACATAAATTCTGAAAAAGAGCTAATGAGGTCCTCAGGAATGCCTACCAGAACTTAGCTTTGGTAAATGGTAGATGAACAAAAAGCACAATGTTTTCCAAGGTTTGAACTGCAAGATGATATTTTATACTGTGTAGAACCCAAGAAACAAACTAGGACTTTACATTACCAGCTAGTGGTTCCCAGGTCTGCATGAAAGGAGGTACTGAGCTTGGCCCATACTGTATTATTGTGGGTCATTTGGTCAGGGTAAAAAAAACAAGGCACACATACTTGCCCAGTTCTTCTGCCCAGGTATGTAGAAGGAAGTAGCAGACTTTTGTGCCCCTTACCCCCAAGTGTCACTTAGTATAAAATGGGCCCCTTTGATCTCTATGCCCATAATAAACACCCTGTTAGAAAGAACTGGGATTGATATGGCGGTACCCTTGATAAAAAGTACACCTGGGCATCAATATATGGTATATTGGTTATACTGGATTACGCCACCCGTTATCCCGATTCTATTCCTCTATGTACCACTACAGCCCCGTCAGTGGCAAAAGAATTTATAAAAGTGTTTTCATGAGTTGGGCTGTTGAAGGAGATCCTAACAGATCAAGGTACCAGCTTTATGTTAAAACTTATGAGGGAGGTGCGTGCTTTACAGAAGGTTAAGTTCATCCAGACATCAGTGTATTACCCGCAGACTAATGGCTTAGTAGGACACTTTAATAAATCATTAAAAGGTATGCTGTCTAAATTTCTGTCAACTGAGGTAAAAAAACTGGGATGAACTGCTACCTTTTTTATTGTTTGTCATTTGGGACATACCACAGATGTTCACTGGGTTCTCGACCCTTGAATTGTTATATGGGCAACAATCTCGAGGGATGTTGGAGTTCATAAAAGAGATGTGGGGGAAAAAAGGCACATAGTCCACATAATGTGTTCTAATATGTATTACAAATGAGAGCATGATTGGACACAGTTGGCAGATTGCCAAATAAAATTTACTAAAAGCACAGTAAACCCAGGTAGGGCACTATAACCAAGGGGCCAGGCTACAGGAGTTCAGATCTGGTGACGGAGTTCCCTTTCTGCTGCCCAACTCGGATGGATAAACTCCTAGCTAAATGGCAAGGACAATATGAGATCCCCAGAAAAGTGGGGCCAGTTGATTACTAAGTCCTACAACCAGACAGAAGAAAGGAAAAACAAATTTACCATGTTAATTTGTTGAAACCCTGGAAGGACAGGGAAGTATTGCTCATTGACCCAGAAGAGGTACCCTTTGAAGATGTCATATGAATCTGAGCAACCGTGTAATAGCAAGTCAAAAATAGCGCATGGAATAATGCTGCAGGGATGTCATTACCGTTTGGGTCTTTTCGCCACTTGTAATTGTAGTGTGAACTGAAGTTCCACCTTTTTACCTCATGCTTTGTCTTTCCCCATTGCCTGCCCCCCCTCTGAGCTTGCTATTGTACTCTAGCTGTATTTAATCCTCTGTGTTTCTCTCCTTGTTCCACAGACAGCCCATCTGTGGGCTTCCCAAGCTGCTCCTGTGGCCTTGGCTCTCTCCGAGCAGGCCACAGCTAACTGACCCCCAGACAGATTCAGGTACGCACCGGACCTCCGAAACTCGTGGTTTTGAATGCCACTGTTTTGACTGGATGCCCAGTGGAGGAACCAGGCACTGACTGGCAGCTGTACTCCTTGGCTGAATTTCCAACGGCTGGTGCTTCCTGGTCTCAGGGAAATCTCTTTCTGTGCTTTATTCTGGACTGAATTTTTCCCCCCCCTCACAGTATTAAATAGACCCTTACTCCACCCCTTCCTCAGCCTAGCAGCAGATTGGTCACTCCACTGCTGCACATTTTCATGCTATTGGCCTCCCTGTCTTCAATACCTGACTTGACCCACTTTCTTACTGCCCCTTTTTAAAGCAGTCCCACCCACAGGATCCCACATTTCCTCTCAACCTTTTCTCCAGCCACTCCATCTAACTCCTCTCAATTACTGCTCTACCTGCCCTATTGTTAGGGACCTCACCCTAATTCGACTATATACCCTTTCAACTATAAACCAGCTTGCAGTTAAGCAGGCCAGCAACACCAAACAAACTACCTTGGGGTGCAACCACCTACTACTACTCGTCACTACCTCTTTTGGCATTGCTGGTACCATACACGTCCTTTTGTTCTGCAAATTTTGGACTCCCCGCTGTTCTGTCTAACCCTTTATGTGAATCCACTTTATTAACCCTCACTCTCCTTCTCTCCCTCAGCCGAGAAACTGTCGCCCAGGCTCCCAGCTCCTAAGCCGCGGGATTCCCGGCTACCGGAGTCAGTTGGCGCCCCTCTGGCGATGCTCGAGACCGCAGACATGGACCCAAGGCCCCTACAAGGTGCGGCAACTGCCGCAGAACTTTTTCGACCGCCCTCCCCACCTCCGCTGATTATTAAATACAGTAGCTCCTGCCAAATATTAGTCCACGCCCCTGGCAGAGTGCCCCACCAATAGAGACTTAGTTCGTGATCCCTCTTCTCTATCCAGCCTAGGATCCAACTCTCAGGGCCTCGCCTTACTAAAACGCATAGGCTCTCCTTGGCTGTGCCTTCACCACTAAATATCTTTAATGCTATCAAATTTGGGTCGACCTGGATCGGAAAGCTACTGATAAGCTGCATTAATCCAGCAACCCCACTGGCCCCTGGGCTAATTGAGTGGCTCCTTTTTGAGGTACCATCATGTCGGGCCCTATATGGCTCCTTTCACTGCCCCTTCTTCTGCTGATACCAGCTGCCCAGCATTGGACACCTGAACTACCATCATGTTTGGTCTACAACGGCACCTTGTGCTGTATACCACACGGCAACTTATCCTTTAATTGCCTCCGCGATTCCAAGTACCAATACCTCGAACCCTGCTCTTGGACCACACATACCAGTAGTACTTATAACACTCCCCCACCACAAGGCCCACCTCCCACCATGCAGACTTCTATCTCCTCCCCGCTATTGTGGTAGGGTACTAGCTCTACTACAACAGATCAGCTCTTCTATGGTGGCTACTTTCCAGTCCCTAAAACATCAGATCTACTACAGGGAGAAAGGCAGGAATTACAAGCTTATAATTAGCGCTCTAGAAAATCCTACTTATCCTCCTGCTTTGTTCAGGCAATGTAGAACTCAACCCTGGCCCCCAGAAGCTATTGTTGCCAGCAGAACTAGCAAATTTAAAAGGAATAAGCTTCTTGCATATTAACGTATGTAGCCTCCTTAAAAAGATAACCTTAATACAAACCTGGGTAAATCATACCTCTCCTGACATACTTGTGATTTCCAAAACTTGGCTTAGACCCAGCACCACTGATAGAGAAGTAAACATACCCAACTATGCCTTGTTCAGAGCTGATAGGCATGCCAGAGGAGGAGGAAGGTAGCTATCTACGTTAACGACAAATTTTCTGCCTCCTGCTTATCCTCGGCATCTGTCACCAGCGAATTCGAATGCCTAATTCTCAAAGTGGAAATTACAGACTACTGCACTCTGGTAATAGGATGCTACAGACCACCGCCTGCTGGCCTACAGCTTGTGTCATATCTATGACAAGTTGGGACAGGGGCTGCCAGAAACTATTATTTTAGGAGACCTCAACTTTGACTGGCTCTCTAACACAGCTGCCCCCCTTGCATCCTTCTGTGATGAACATGGGCTGACGCAACTTATTATTGAACCAACATGCCCAAACGTGAAGAACCCCAGTAAAAGTACACTTTTGGATGTGCTAATGGTGAGCAAGCCTCATCTCTTCTCCCACGCTGATGTCTTCTTCTCAGACGCCAGCGACCATTGTTTTATTGTGGGAGTAAGATCCACCAACAACCCAGCACCCATCAGCAAGTTCTCTATGAAGAGATCCAGGCGCAACTTCAATGAACATGCCTACCTAAACGAGCTTAAGTACTCCCTGAGTGGCAAGATTTCTACCTGGCCAAAAACGATACGTCAGCTTACAATATCTTTCACAACATTCTATCAAGGGCCCTTAATAAGTATGCCCTTATTAAAGTTCGAACTAGGACCAAAACCTGTAAATGGTTCACCCTCAGATCAAGCCCTTGCTTCTAGAAAGAGATAAGCTCTGGAAAAAAGCGCGAGACTGAACACTGCAGAGGATTGGAACCAGTTCAGAGACTACGAAATTTATGTACCAAACAATCAGAGAATCAAGGCCACCTTCTTCAAACCAACTCGACTCTGCCACAAACAGCCCAATCAAGCTCTGGAACACAATCAGTGATCTGCTAGGCCACTCCCAGGAAATTCACTCCGACCAAGATTACCTCTGGCAACTTGACTATAACCGAAAAGATGGATATACTTGACGCATTCAATAACCACTTTGCTACTGCAGGCATGGCATTTGATAACTCCCTGCAAACATACTGCCTCCCAGACTGCCAGCCAACTGCCTGAAACTCCGATAGCTTCGCCGCCTTTCTCACTTCAACCTGCCACACTGAAAGAGGTAGAGGACCTCTTGCTTTAGTTGGATACTAGAAAAAGTGCTGGGGCCGACTTCCTTGACCCTTACTTCCTAAAAATTGCCTACCACGTACTAGCAATACCCGTCACCCACCTTTTTAACTTATCCCTGTCTCAGGGCACTTACCACCTATATGGAAGACAGCACATGTCATACCACTGTTCAAATCAGGTGACCGTGGCGATCTCAATAACTACAGGCCAATTTCCCTCCTTCCGGTCCTGTCCAAGCTCCTAGAGAAAATTGTAATGCACAGCTGAGGACTCACCTTGAGTCTAGGGAACTACAACTCTATGCAGTCCGGATTCAGAGCTAAACATAGCACTATCTCAACCCTCGCCAAAGTCACTAACGACTGGCAGCGTAATCTTGAGCGCAAAAACTTTATTTGTGCTGTTTTCCTTGATCTAAGCAAGGCTCTCGACACCGTCGACCATAGTCTGCTCCTCTCCGCCCTTCAAACCATAGGTGTGGACCCTTCCTCTCTGCGTTGGTTCACTGACTATCTTACAGGGCGCCTTCAACAAGTTAAAGCCGAAGGAGGCCTGTCCCCCTTAAAAACTCTGCAAAGAGGGTACCTCAAGGTTCTATATTAGGGCCCTACTTTTGCAATCTACATTAATAACATCGACTACTGTATAAAAGCCAACATCCATCTGTTTGCAGATGATACAGTTCTCTACGTGAGTCGCCCAACACCTGAAGCTGCCTGCAATGATCACAGTCAGAATTCAACCTTTTGCAAAGCCAACTCCTCCAAAAAAAGCTACTCCTTAATGCCAAAAAAACTAAAGCGATGGTCCTCTCTCCTTTTATTTGTACAGCTAACCCTGTGTTCAGTGGGACAGTTCCCCAAATTACCACAGTTCTAGGTGAAAAACTAGAATTTGTTACAAAATTCAAGTATCTGGGAGTTTGGATAGACCAAAGACTCTCCTTCATTGAACATATCGAAGACTTGCTAAAACGACTTCGGCAATGGCTTGGACTGTTTTTTATAATCAGCCAATTTCTCACCAGAGATGCCAAGAAACAACTGGTCCAATCCATTTTCCTATCATTGGTTGATTCTGACTTCCTCTACAGCCAATGCCCCAACTCTTACATGGCTAAACTGGACACACTCTACCATCGAGCACTGAGGTTTATAACGGACTCCTTCAACATACATCACTGCACCCTATATGCGGCAGTGGGATGGACATCACTAAAGTTCAGGCGCCACAGAAACGCTGTCTCTGGACCTATAGAGCCATCTCTAATAAAGCTGCCTTACTATATCTCCTGCTGTCTTCTGAGGTATAATTGGGAAATCTGCTATAGTTACTCAGCTATTACACTTAAAGTACCCAAAGCAAAATCCGTTCGCAGGGTAGCCATAAGCTTCTTGCTACCTACCTTATGGAACGATCTACAAAAACCTCAAATTAAGCACTCTAATCGGTATAAATGCTTTCAAGATGCTTTATTTCCTGGACAATCAGAGAAGTATGTAACTGCTTCACCCACTCAGACTCAGTACCGGGTGTCTGCACTGGTATAGCCACGCCTAGACCCAATTTTAAGTACTGACCCCCAGCTTGCTCCTCACCAGCCTAATTGTCTCTCTCTTATCCCCCTGTCTTATCAACACTAGGCCCATCCATCCCTTATTCTTCCTTTCCCAACCTCGGATAGGAGCTCACTACCCTGGGTTGTGACATCCTACCATGCCCGTACTTTATAGCATTCAATCCGGGGCTCACACATCTCCTTTCTCCATCCACCTTCTACATCCAGCTTTACCAACTCCTTTCTGTGCACCGTGCCCTCCTAGCCTTTCTCCCCTACTTCCTCCCTCTCTTCCCCTACCTTCACCTCTACCTGGTGTATATTTTTATTTTTTTCTTCCGTTATGTCCTCCTGCAACCTTAGATAACCTGCTTTATCTTCCTATAGACACTTCTATGTATGTAAAGACCGTGTAATCTGTACAATATGTGTATAATTCTATGTACATGTGAACTTCTTTTTCTTCCTCTCTGTAAAGAGTATTATCTGTATTGCCTTGTAAATACCTGTGTTGACCTGTATATACAATTGTTCATGCTCCACCCAGGTCCATCTTGCAAATGAGCTTCTGCTCAACGATGAACGCCTGGTTAAATAAAGACTTGATTGATTGATTGATTGATTGATAAAGACTTGAAGTTATTATATACAGTACTAGTACGGGGTGCAGAGTGCGGATGGAAAAGACCCCCACATAAGAATTTGACGAAACTGCATTGTGATGGATGTAGACTTGGTTTTCTTGGTATGTGTGGTTATGGAGTTAGAAGTGCGCTTGCTCAGGAGCTGTGTTA
The DNA here is from genome assembly GCA_016271365.2 of Neoceratodus forsteri. Taxonomy (NCBI): domain Eukaryota; kingdom Metazoa; phylum Chordata; order Ceratodontiformes; family Ceratodontidae; genus Neoceratodus; species Neoceratodus forsteri. The sequence goes on along the minus strand of CM028131.1, from coordinate 706,159,387 downwards.
GCTTCCTGATGTAGTAGGTTAGGGCGTGTTGTGGGATAGGTAATAGGTGTGTCATTCTAGGGGATGGTGATTCAAGTCTCGTGTGGTCTGTGTGGCTTAACTGGTGATTTAGGGTTTGTAGTGGTGTGTGGTATGCATGTAGTGTGTGGGTTTTGGTTGGTGTTTTTTATTTTGTTTGCCCTTTCTTTATTGTTAGTTTGGATTGGTGATTAGGGGTTTGTGAGGCTAACTTGTGTTTTGGTACAACTGGTTGTTGTGTGCTCATAAGGTGTTTTGGTATTTAGCTGTCTTTCTGGTGGTTTGTGTCATACCTCTCAACTGTACCACATTACGAGGAACGTTCCTCATTTTACTTTACAAAAGCTCCCTTGTTCCAAATTGTGAGGACTTGTCCCACATTCAGTGTTAACATTTTAAAGCAAAAATCTATAGTAAATGATGCAAAAAATATACTGCAGTATTCAATTAATAACAGACTTTCTGAACATAAATGTAAACATTTTAACAGTGTTCTGAGCTTCTTAGATAAAGATTTGATTAAGTGTTCCACATTTTGAAAGGCAATGTTCCACATTTGGGGGACAAAAGGTTGAGAGGTGTGGTTTGTATAGTGCTTCATGGTTTGGAGGTTTGTGTTGTGCATTATGTTGTTGCATCTGGTACGGAGTCAGAAGGGAGGTTCTCTTTTGCTGCACAGTTTGTTTGGGTGGTTTGCACAGTTTTGACTAGTAAGGATATTAGCACGTAGCTGTCTTTGCTGGTGCTATATTTTAATTGCGTTTGTTGTTCTGTTTGTTTTAGGTATATTGACCCAGTGCCCCCAGAAGATTCTAAAAGGGCCCCAAATTCGGTGACAGATGAGGACATCAATGAAAGAACCCTGGACTTGGGTCCTAAACTTGTAAAGAACCAAGCACCATTGCAGTGGATTACCGGCTCAACCAGACCCAAAAGAAAGAAGCCTAGAGGCTAGTAGAGAATTTTCGGGGATGTATCCTCTCCGAAGCCAGGAGGAATCCATGTGATCCAGCACCACATAGACACAGACCCAGATGTCCAGATCTGCCAACAACAGTACAGACTACCGGAAAGAATCCAACAGACAATACAGGAGGAAACAGAGTTTATGCTGGAGTTGAGAGTCATTGAAAAATCCCAGAGTGAGTGGTCAACTTGTACTGTGCTAGTCCCAAAACCAGAGAGGACCACCTGGTTTTGTATAGACTTCCAGAAAGTTAATGCTGCATCCAAGTTCAAAGCATACCCTATGCGAAGGGTAGAAGACATTTTTGACTGACTGAGGAAAGTTTGTTACATTAGTACCCTGGATCTGATCAAGGGGTATTGGAAAATCCTGTTAAGTTCCAAGTCCTGGCTGCTGGCCCGCCGGTGCAGTGGTAGGGCTACCGCTCACACCGCCAGCAACCTGGGTTCGGGAATGGACTCAGGCTGCTGGAGGGCAGCTGAGGAGGAGGATCGAGCACCCACAGGCCGCTCTTCTTCTCCTCCTCCAGGGAGGGTGGCTTGCAGGTCCCGCTGCTCTACCGCCACCTGGGTGACCATGGGTGGAGGTGCAGTGAGACAGGCAAGAAGCAGGAGGGAGGACGTCGGCGGGAGCTGGGCGCCTGCATGTTACAATATGCTCTGCCCTTTGGCTCTCCTAGCGTCGATGCCCTGAGGGCAGCACCAGAAACACTGGAAAATACCCTATCGCGGTGGCCATAGATGGGACCCGGCTACTCCAGATCCTACAACCGGGCACCTGATGAAAACCACTAAGGACCTCCTGACACACGCTGTAATGGACTGGAGGGGCGACTGGGACCCCCTCCTCCCCGCCCGGGAGGGGCTGACCGAGGCACGATGCAGGTAGGTCCGGTGGCTTCAAGGGAAGTACCCAGGGAGAGACTAGGGTATCAGCAGCCTAGGGTACCCGGAAGAGAACCACCACGATGGAGAGAAGGGGGCATGAAAAAACAATAAGTAAAAAAAAAAAAAAAAAAAGTTCCAAGTCCTGGGAGAAAAACAGCCTTTGCCACCCCATTTAGCCTATATCAATTACTGTGCTTCCCTTTGGATTGCATGGAGCCCCTGCCACATTCCAGAGAATGATGGACCGCATCCTCCATCCCCACAGTCTGTATGCAGCAGCGTACCTGGAAGATGTTATCATATTTAGCCCTGACTGGGACTGCCACCTGCAAGATGTGGCCACAGTACTCCAACTGCTGAAGGAGGCAGGTCTCATGGCCAGTGCCACAAAATGAGCCCAAGGCATCAGGAGATGAAATTACATGGGGTATATGCTTGGCGCAGCCATGTATGCCCTGTTATCGACAAAGAAAAAGGCCCTAGCTAAGTGTCCCATCCCAACTACTGCACTAAGAAGTAGGTTGGGTCCTTTCTTGAACTTGCAGGGTGTTACCACCGGTTCATTCCAGAACTCTCAAGTCTTGCTACCCTACTGACTGACCTGATCAAGAAAAATAGCCCAAGTAAGGTCCATTGGTCACCTGAGTGTCAGATGGCATTTCAGGCCATCAAAAATGTGTGGTGTGAGGGGCTGGTCATACAGAGGCCAGTTTTCAACAGTCCCTTCACCCTTTACATAGATGCTTCTCAGGTGGGGCTGGGGCACTGTTATCACAAGACTTTTAGGACAGGATTCACCCTATCCTATACCACTCTCGAAAACATTTTCCTCAGGAGCAGCACTGTGCCACAATGGAAAAAGAGTGTCTGGTAGTAATTGGGTGGCAGTCGCCCTACACTACTACTTGTTAGGATGGAGGTTCACCATTGTCATGGACCACGCCCCCCTCAAGCGGTTACATACTATGCAGGATACCAATGCCCATGTCACCAGATAGTATTTGACGGTACAGCCCTTCTCATTTGATGTGCACCACCGGCAAGTACCCAGCACGATAATGCAGATTTTTTCTCTCAGGAAGGTGGGTCTCTGATGGCCCATACAGCGTGTGCCACAGGCACGACTCTGAGGGGGAGGCTATGTGATAGAGTATATGTCTGTCACGCCCTTTTTACCCATAAACTGCTTCACAACCCTGCAATACAGACAATGCAGGTTTTACAGGGGCTGTGGTGAGATTTTTACCAAATCTCTTTTGTTTTAGAGTTGGCCCTTTAAGGCCTCACTACACTGGATGTTCAACCTGTGGGCTATCTCTCAAGGGAAGGGGCAGTGCTAACAAGCGACACCACTCCCCATCCTCCCGAGGCCCCTGTACTTGGTACTCTTGTGCTCCTGGACCAACTGCCGCACACTACACACTACATGGCACTTTCCCCACGGCTTGCCCTTCGAAGCAGGTTTGTCTTCTGTTCCGCATCAAACTTCCCAAATCATCCATTCAACCAGTGGTGGAGATGAAGTCCAGGAGAAGGATCCAGGTCCAGGCAAGAGAGGCCCAATGCTGGGTGTGGGGGCCAAGGCAAGATGTCACCCTCCCAGTCCAAGGTGTTCTTGGTCCCTTGGAGTCACAGACACACAATGATGCCTATATCATATTGCTGTCTATGCTACTGCACACAGTGCGTTGGCATGCATTGCTCCTCCCCACAATTCTTGGGCTCCAAGATGCCAAACCTCCAGTTGTTGCTGGAGTTCTGGCAAGCCACCTGGAGCTGCAGCCCTTCCTCCCTGGAGGAGGAGAGCAGTCCATCAGAAGCTCAATCCTCCTCCCCTAAGCTGGCCCTCAGATGCCACGAACCTGGTTTGTTTGCACCACAAGTGGTAGCGTTACCTGCTGCTCCGGTGGGCCAGACCATAGTAGGTGATTTTGAGGTCTAGGGAACAAAACCTGTCACCCTGTTTTAACGAACTCATATTAGAACCTATTGTAATGCCATAATCTTGGCCTGTAGTTTGAACCACTGCTTATTGATTCTGATTTAGCGAGTGGAGGTTCACTACTACTGGGTACCATCCTCCCAACATTTTCACATCACAAAATACTGAGAGTAAAACATCTTGTGTAAAAGATCAGAGGCAACATGTTTAGTTGTTCTTGGCATGAAGAGGTTTTTGACTTCTTGTTGGAGGAAATACATCTGTTTGTGTATTAAGAACTTTGATGGTATTTAGTGATGAGGTTGATAAAACAACTGCATGTGTTAGCCTGTTTAGAATACCTTTATAAATCATTCATTATTACTGATGGCATACCACTGAGGAAGGAAACAAGGGACATTTTTACTGACTGAAAAGTCCCCAGAAAACCATGAGACAGAACAAATGGTATCTGTGAGCAAGACAATGGGACAGCTTCCCTGACGCTCTGAAGCAGGAAGAGGAAACAGCTGCTGTAGAATATCTAGGTCAACCCTGCTGTCTTCCAAATGTTTAAAAGGGATAACGCCTCTTTATTCTGTTTTGCTTTAATGTATCCCGTACATCTACAGGTATAAATAGCCACCATATGCAGCTTTTTGAAATGCATCAGACTTTTAAGTCTCAGTTTAAAGAGCAACTATGCATTTTAGTGTCCAATTCCCTAAACATAATGTTCAGCTGTAACAATTTATTAGAAAATATATTTAATGTTCAGTTTTCCTTTCCAGTGCTTATTTATTTATTTATTTAGCTTTTGGTTACCGGGTAAGTTCACTAGACAAGTAATATGCCTATTTTCAGGAACGACCCGGGAGAGTACAACATTGTGATTACATAGTAGTACAGGGTTATACAGGAAACATCATAGCAGAAAGTTGACTAGAAAGGAACAGTTCACAAGGTGACATTAACGTATTAACAGTGGTAAAGCATTTAAGTTACATCCAATTTCAGACAGTGGTGAGGTACAACAGAGTCACTGGTGATTGTGCGAAATGGACAAATTATAACTCAGTGAAGTGCCAGGTGTGGACGAGTAGTTTCACAATCAAGTGCCAAGAGAGGATTGAGGGCCGTGTGCATGTTGTGAAACACAAGGGCCTTGCTGAGAGAGGACATTGCTCTATGGGGGTTTGGGACAGACACATGCAGAGGTCAGCTTTGGGAAACCCCACAGGTGTCTACGGAAACTATGGTAGGAGGGGGCCGATCGAACCTGCTCAAGAAAGGAGTTCCAGAGTCTAGGTGCGCTTGCAGCAAAGCCCCTGTCCCCCATGAGGGTGCGAGTGGGAGGAACTCTTAGCAACCCAGGGACCTGTGATCTGAGTGAGTAGGAGGAGTAGTGCGCGGGCAGAAGTAGCTGTGCCAGCCCTGGTGGGTGCCAGTTCTAGTCACTTTGCCCACGAGAAATCCAAGCCCAAAGTCCAGGTAGCTAGATGGAGAGAGCCAGCAGAGATTTTCATAGAGCTTACAATAGTGGGTGAGCCAGAGTGTAGCCAGGGCAAAACAACAGATGTTATTATAAGTCGTGAACCACTGGGTGAGGTGGGATTTGGCGGAACTGGCAAATAGGTGCAGGCCATAGGGAAGGGAGGAGAGCAGGATACCTCTCGCAAGAGCCAGACGAGCCACAGGTGTGAGGTTGTATTTGGCTCTACAGGCCATGCCCAATTTGCAGTTCACCATTCTGCAGACATTTAGTATGCGACTCCCCATGTCGAGTTGGGGGTCGAGCATTACTCCAAGGTATCTGACAGAATTCACAGTTGGGAGGAGGGTACCGTCCTGGCATGTGATGCCCAGAGGAGCTGGCATGGCTTTGATTTTGGGTGCTGAACCAAATAGCATAGCCTGTGTTTTTTTCAGGTTGAGAACCAGTTTATTTTTGGTTACCCAAGCTGGGATGTTGTTGAAGTCCTCAGATAGGTGCTGATTTAGAGACTCGATGTCCCTGGAGTGGGCCAGGATGACCAGGTCATCAGCATAGAGAGTGGCACTGCAGTTGGTAACTGCTGCCAGTAAATGATTGACAAAGTGGGAAAAGAGGAGAGGCCCCAGGACCGACCACTGGGGGACGCCTGAGGTCACCGGTAGGGGATCACAGACGGCTTTATTAAATCTGGTCATCTGCATTCAGCCATGCAGATAGCCAGTGAACCAGTTCATCGCAGAGGAGGACAGACCCAGGGACCACAGCTGGGTGCACAGCAACTCATGATCAACAAGGTCAAAGGCTTTGGACAGGTCAATAAATATGGCTCCAGAGAGTTTACCCTGATCCATGGCTCCTCTGATACTGAAAGAGACTCAGACCAGGGCTGTGGTCATGCTATGCCCCTTCCGAAAGCCGTGCTGGGCCGGGGATAGCAGATCTTGAGCCATTATGTGAGCAGTGAGTTGTTCAGCCACAACTTTTTCCAGGAGCTTACTAAGGGAGGATAGAATGGCAATCGGACGATAATTGTCCAGGACCTTAGGATTGCCCTGCTTCAGTATAGGTACTATCCTGACCACCTTCCAAATGTCAGGAATAACCCCCATCGCAAGTCATAGGTTAAAGGTGTGGGCTACTGGGGAGGCAATGTGGTGGGCGCCAAGCTTTGGAAGTTTGGGCTCCAGATTGTCAGGCCCAGGGCTTGAGTACTGGGAGAGGCCAGAGAGAAGGTTAAGCACGTTTCTGTGACTGAAAAGCGGTCAGTGGGAGGAGGAAGCCTCCAGCCCTAGTGCAGAAGGGGGACCAGTGGGGTTCCCTACAGGCGGGAAGAGTGCGGCATAAGCCGACAGGTCAGTGAAATGAGAATTTAGGGCGTTGGCAATCGTGTGGGGATTATTGCAGGAGACCCCACCGATAACCATGTCAGATACCCCTGCACTGGTGGGGCCACTGACAAGCGTTTTGATGTTTCTCCAAAACCATCTGGGATCATTGGCTGAGCTGAGTAGGGCAGACTTACAGAAGTCACGTTTTTGCAGCCCTAATGGCCTTTTTGCATTTATTTCTAAGATTTCTGTATCACTGAAGAACTGTCTGATCTAGGGAGCTTTTGTAGTGGGCCCAACACTTGTCTCTGGCCCTCATGAAGGCTAGGAGACTCCCATGCAACCATAGGGTGACAGACCCCCTGACCCTCCTTGTGACCATGGGAGCATGCTTGTCCTGCAAGGCCACGAAGGTAGAGAGAAAGCGGCTGGCAGCTGTAGAGGGATCAGATGCTCCCAGCACCTCTGACCAGTTGGTGAGCCTTAGGTCCTCCCTGAACACTTCAGGTTCAAACCTGGCATAGTTCCTTATGTGGATGATTTTATGAGGGACTTTTGGGGAAGGTATTCTCCACACACCGTAGACTGGGGAATGGTCAGAGATAGAGTCTGGAAGGATCCCTATGGAGGAAATCCTTTCAGGTCGGTTAGACAGGATCCAGTCCAGGAGGGAGCTGGAAGATCCATTAGCCGATCATCTGGTTGGCTCCTGGACAAGCTGAGTGAGGGAGTGATTAGCAAGTAGGGACTCATACTGCTTCACATTACCGCCAACCCAGTTTAGGTTGATCTCACTCAAGATAACTAGTTCATTATCTCCAGTACTAGGACCTACTGTGTCCAGGAGGTGGGTCAGGCCTGGAAGCCCTCCTTTAGGGGGGTTGTAGGCACAGGCCACATGCAGTTTTTTTGGTATTCCCAAGTAAGAGTAGGATATGAAGTAGCTCGCAGGGGGATGGGATGGATAGCTGGTGAGCCACCTCAGGAACCTTCAGGTGGTTTGTATAATAGATCAAGATACCACCTCCCCGTTTGTTCCCAGGTCTATCCTGTCTTATGATTTCATAACCAGGGAGCACACATGCTGAGTCTGCAATGGAGGATTTCAGGAGGTCTCGGTCACTCCAAGAATATCAGGCTTGTAGAGTGAGACCTAGGTGACTAACTCATTAAGATTACATAGTAGACTCCGAATATTGAGGTGAGCAACTTTTAGTCCCTTATCCACTCTCCATTCAGGGGGGTAGTGAGGGCCAAGAAGCTAGGGCCAGGGTTAGCTTCGATGTCGCCAGCCAGAGCTAATATTATGGGGAAGATCCATAGAGGGTACAGCCAGTTGGCCGCCACTCCTGTCAAGGGCTTTCATGCTAGGAGATGCTTGACACGGGTGGAGGACAGTAGTCCCCTGAGGTCGAGGCAGCTAGTAAGACAGCACAGTATCTTGGAGTAGGCTAGTATGTTAGAGAAGAAGTAGTCTGGCACCTCATCCAAGGGAGGCTTATTCCAGCAGTCACAGATTGCCATCAGGGGGTTGGAGGCCACTTGGAGGAGTGCAAGCCCCTTTATGAGCCCAACTAGGATGGCAGAGCTCAAAAAGGGTGGCAGCACACCACTCTTTCGCACCTTGGGGGACTCCCACAGTTTGGAGGGGAGTACCCTAGGAGTCACCATTTTCACAGTGGAGAACAGCAGATTCCAGGGACACATAATGACCCTCGGGATGGACAGCTCTAGTAGGGCAGACCTCGTGGCAGGTCACATGGTGCCCCAGCAAGGGATAAGAGCAGTTACAGTCAGAAATAGGGAGTACAACTCAGGCACTAAATAGGGGGCCGGTGGGAGGTGTAGTAATAATAAGGTATACTAGTCACAAGATAACATCATTTGTCAAGAGAGAAAGGTACGCTAGTCTCAGAATAACATCATATATCATTAAGGAAGCATAAATCAAATTGGAAATGACAGTGAGTTGCAATGAACTATAACAGCTATGAGCACCTGGCAGAGGTTCAGGACAGGGGCTATCTCCAGGTGTGGTGAGGTAGAGTGAGCCTCAGAACAGCAGGGCAGGGTTTCCCCAGTTCTATAGCACTGATTGGTCCCCTCACTGGTAACTGGAATGGGGGATGCTTGTTACACTGTTATCAGGACCTCCCCCAGACCCTAACTGGTCGAGTAAGAACTCTGGAGGCAGAGCTAGTGCGCATTTAATGGGAGGAGGAGCAGGGTGGGTGGGATGGAGGCGAAAATTCACAGTAATGTGCAGTCGCCTGCAACGGCAGGGGTATAAAAGCTTGTTTCGCACCGAGGAGGCCGGCTGGTACTAGGATAGCTACTGGCACCTCTGACTCGGGGCAGTAGCACGCGGCTCGGGGGGGGACCTTCCAAGTACAGGTCACCCTCGCCTCCCCTCCTCCGTCGCAACGAGGCAGAATTAAGTTAGTAAGCAGGAAAACAGGGGACCACTCGCCTTTAAGACAGGCGAGTAGCCAATGTCACTAACAAGGGGTCCAATAGGCACAGGAGCTCAACGGTGCCAAGTTTGAAATGTCTGGAGCAGGCGTGGGAGTGTGGCACAGCCCGTCACCCAGTAGGGACAAAGGAATCCAGCAATCCAATCTGATCACAGGTAAGGGTGCTTGCGGTCTGTGGTTATACCCTCTCGGTTAAATGTTCCCCCTCACGGTTCCAAGTTTTGTCCCAGTAATGTGCAGTTGCCTGCAACGACAGGGGTATAAAAGCTTGTTTTATGCCGAGGAGGCCCGCCAGTACTAGGATAGCTACCGGCACCTCTGACTCAGGGCAGTAGCACGCGGCTCGGGGGGAGAGGGACCTTCCAGGTACAGGTCGCCCTCGCCTCCCCTCCTCCGTCGCAATGAGGCAGAACACCACATCTCGATAGTCTATACAAAAAGACTGCACAATAAGCATTTGCCTGTCCAGTAAACAACAAAGCCCATGCAGAGCAGACAGCTACTAAAGGTGCCACTGCAATTAGTCCAAAAGCTGAACCTTACAACATGAAAAATAACAAAGTGGCACGCACACCATGCTGGAAAAAATAAATTACCTTTTATTGCAACATGCCTCCACTTGTGCAACCACCCCAATGTAGCACCTTTTAGGCTTTGTCAGGGAACAGTGTCTGACTAGACATCATGTGATTAAATACATAAGGAATTTGCATATTTTTTTTTTTAATTCTGTTTATTCTCCCCTCACCTATTGCCTCCCTCCAGTGTGGTCACTCGGTACTGCGACTCTGCCCGTCTTGCCTGAGGCCCATGCCACTCATCCTCTGTGGGAGGGACCCTCCTCCAGCATGGCTAGCCCGGCCCTCCAGATCTGAGTTCCCCGAGGAAGGACCGCCATACTCCTTCTGATGCTCTGTCTATAGTACTGGAAGGCTGCCTGCTAGGAGGAAGGACTGAAGTGAGCATCCTGATGCCCGGTGTTGGACGTGGGGTCGTGACCTCTGGACCCGCCTTCGCCTACCAATGGCGGGGTTGTTTTTTCCTTAAGTGGTTTTCCCGGTGGTGCGGACGTGCAATGACATCCAGTGCACCGCAGCACAGGCATGGTCCCACACCTACCTGCAGGACGTCTGCCACAGCCACCATACCCCTTTGTATGTGCACTGTTCAGCCGAGCCCCTAATCTCCATTAGGAATCGCCAAAGCTGCGCAGTGCATGCCCACCTCCCTCGGGAAAGGAGAGCTGCCTGCCGGAAACTCTATCCAAGTCCACGACCTGCCCCCCAGCCGACCCCCAGCGGCCGGAGTCCGTGGTGCGAGGTGTGGCATCCAGCGCCTCAATCCTCAGTGCCACCAGGCCGGCCTAGGAATTTGCATATTAATTCAACGTTCCTCCATGTAACAACCTGAAATGCAAAGTGCTTAGTGCATACTCCATTTAAATATTTATAAACCTTCAGTCATTTAAAAGAAGTCCTGCAAGAAAAAGTGAATTCATCTCCACCCTTTTTTCCTGCTGATAAAGTCCCAATAAAGTTGGTAATCCCACTCTTTTTAATGTCCAAACTGGACTACAACTCATCCACTAAGAAAAACACAAGGGTGGGGGGGGACAAAACAGGACAAAAAGTTCACTTATTCACAAATACTGTTAATAACTAACTTTATCATTTTAATTATTGACCCAATTATACCTCCCCCATCCAAAACAACCCAGACATGCTGTCTGTCTGTATCAAAGAGGGCCTGGAGCAAGGTGAGTCTGGAAGGCCTGCATACCGTAAAGGACTGCCCTCATGTCCAGAACACTGATGTGCAGATGTTGTTCACACCCCGACCATATCCCCTGAGTATGATGATGGGCTAAGTGGGCACCCCAGCCCAGGCTTGAGGTGTCCATCATAAGAATCTGTTAACGGGGATTCTTCCCTGAAAGGAACCCCCATGAGGAACTTGGAGAGGTTCTGCCACCATTCCAGGGTCTGCCTCACAGGATTGGAGACCAAAACCTTCTGATCTAGGTCATTGGAACGTTGGTCCCATTGGACTCAAAGAACCAATTAAGGCACTCTATGTGCAGGCAGGCAAGGGGAACTGTGGCTATGGCTGCTGTCATGTGCCCAAGGAGCAGCAGAAAAGACCTGGCTGGAACCTGTCAAGAAGAGGAAACCAGCTGGGCCTGCACTATCAAACATTCTGCTCTGCCCTGAGGCAGGAAAGCTTTGCACAGTGACGAGTCTAGGACTGCCCCTATGTACTAGAGGTGCTGGCTCGCCAGGAGACAAGGCTTGGGGAGGTTCAGGGTATTCCCCAGAGTCTGAAACAACCGGAAAGTGGCATCCAGGGTCTGGATCAACTGAGCACTGAAGGGGTCTGTCAACAGCCAGTTGTCCAAGTAAGAGAAGAAATAATGCCCTTGTCTCTGCAGGGCTGCAACCACTTGGTAAAGACCCAGGGAGCCAAAGAAAGGCCAAAGGGGAGGGCCCGAAACTGGAAATGGTCCCCCTGAAAACAGAAACAGAGTAACAGACGGTGGGGTGGGAAAACCAGGTTTTGAAGATAGGCATCCTGCATGTCCAGCGAACAGAGCCAGTCCCCCTGGTGAAGGAGGGGCAGCAACACATGGAGGGTGACTATCCTGAAATGCTTGTACTCTATGTACAGATTCAGGTGGCTGAGATCCAGAATTGGTCTCAGGTCCCCTATCTTCCTGGGGACTATAAAGAAGTGAGAGTAGAACCCCTTCCCTCTCTGTGCCAGGGAAGACAGGTTCTATGGCCTTTTTGTGCAGTAGTACCTGAGTTTCCTCCTGGATGAGGATGACATGGGCCTGAGGGTAATGGGACTGCAAGAGAGGACTGTTTGGAGGGACCTCTAGAAATTCCAGAGTGTGCCCCCTTTCCACAATCTGAAGTTCCCATTGATCTGAAGTTACAGTTCACCACCCATCGAGGTACAAGGAAAAGCAACCCCCCACCGCCTCCCCCAAGGCCCCTGGCAGTGGGTTTGGGCAAGGTGGCTGGGGATGCTCTAAGGGCCCAAGGGGTGGAAGCTTCAGCCAGTTGGGTGGAAGCCTTGCGCCCGAATGTGCCTCTGGGCTGCTTGACCTTGGGCTGCTGTCTATGGGTCCAATGAAAGGACTGGCACTGGTCAGACCTTGGCTGAGAATGGTACACTGAATGCTCCAATCTCAAAGCTTTGTTCAATTCTGGCAGGCGAGAAATAATGTTCTGAGCGTCTCCGCCAAAAAGGACAGAGGCCTGAAAGGGGGCTTCCAGAATTTTCACCTGCACATTGGATGCAAAATATGATACCCAGAGCCAGGAGTGATGGCAGATGCAGACTCCAGTTGCTGCTGCTCACCCGGCTGCATCCACTGTGTCATAACTTATAAGCACCCCAAAGAACATGGTTGCCCATGTCTGAGCCCGACTTAAAAAGCTGGACCAGCTGAGTCTTAGTAGGGTCCTCGGGAAGGGCCTGCATGAGGTCCAAGGCCTTGTCCCATAAGGCGTTTTGATACTTCACCATACGAGCCAGGTAATTTTGAGTCCGAATGGCAAGAGTGGCTGAAGCGTAGATCTGCTTGCCGAACTGGTTGACCTGGCGAGACTCCTTATCAGAAGGGTGGGTGCTGAGGTGCCTAAGCTTCTTGCAGCAGTCATGAGCAGCATTCATAACAACCGAATCTGCCTCCAGTTGTTCCCCCAAACAGAGCTTGCCAATAGGGGCATGATTATGGCAGTCAGCCTTCTTAGCTAAGGCTAGTGTGGAGGAGGGACGGGTCCAGGTGGCCTTGGTGACATCCTCATATGACTTAATGAGGGGTGGCACCACTAACGGAAGAGTCTCCTTTCTGCAGACACAGACCACCAGAAGGCCATGTTCGGGGTCTAGTTCTTCTGTCTCCCACCCCATCAAGGACTGAATATGCCTCATGATATCCATAAACATAGGGTCATAAGGGGGGGGACCTAGGAGTTTCCTTGGGAGTTTCAGGCTCGTCAGAAGGCCCCCCTGGAATCATCAGAGTCCTCCAAAGATGAAGAGGAGGAATCCCTGCCAGACAGGTCAATTTCTAGGACCGGAGGTGGTGGGTGACAGTCCTCCTTGTGTCAGTCTGTTCGACCTGGTAAAGGTCCTGGAGATCAGGGCTGGCTAGGACCTGCCCGACCAGAGTCCTGAGGAGGAAGATGGAGGTGGTGTGGGTGGGGGTCTCCTGGGGGTATCTTTGTCCCTCATGAAAGCCCACCAGGCTCATAGAAGCGCATTATAGTCCACCAGAGGAGGTGGATTATAAGGTGGATATGGATACTGGAGAGGCGGCATTCGGTAACCTGGCTTTGGTCCCCAGGACATTGGGTACCCTGGCACTAGTCCATAAGGAGCCAGGTAACCAGGCATCAGCCCATGAGGCGTCAGGTTCCCTGGTGTTGGTCTCTGAAGCATTGGGAACCCAGGTGCTGGTCCCTCAGGCATCGGCTGGGGACTGCCCTAAGGGCCAGCCGGCATGAGGTAACAATGGCTGGGAGTCGTCAGGGTTGATGCCGGAAGAGCAGGCATCAGCCGGATAGGTGAAAGTTGATGCTGGTCCAGTGAGACAGGTGCCACTGGCCCCAAAAGGGAGGCAGGCATCTGAAAAGGGCAGCTAGCTCCTGATGGAGACAGAGGCGACGCCCATGTGGAGGAGGCGAGCGCTTGCTCCAGGCATTGCAGAGAGGCACTGGTCCCAGAGTCAGGGACCAATGCAGGCAATGCCAGGACTGGGGGAGTGATGGGCAAGGACCCACCACCCATGGAAGAGACCCTGGTCAAGCCACCTGGCTGAGGACCTGTTGGATGTAAGAGCCGAAGCATCAGGGGCTGGGAGGCAGGGGACGAAGTCCAATACCCTGAGAAGCCGCCATCTGAGACTAAAATACAGGTGGGAGTCTGAGAAACTGTCAACATCGAAAAAGTGAGGGCTGCCGAAGGAGGAGGGGACGACCTTCCGCGGGAGGAAGACCCACAGGCGGCCACCAACTTATGTGGGGACCAAGAGCGGGAAGCTGACTGGGGAAGGTTCCTATGTTTGTCCTGGTGCTTATGCTTCCCAGTGGACTACTTCTCCTTCTAGGCAGGGGAAGAAGTCAAAGCCCTGGAGACCAGGGAAGGAGAGGAACTTTTGCCCTGAAGATCCTTCTTCATCGTGGCTAACTTTTTCTGTGGCAGGAAGTCCTGGAGAGTCTTCAAATGGCATCTCCGTATGACCTGGTTGAAGTCCTGGCAGTACTGGCCGGCCTTGGTGCTGCAGTCAGGGCCTAAGCAGAGCAGGCAAGAAGAGTGGCCATTCTTGGAGGGAAGCTACCTTTTTTTTTTCATAGATTCTATTTGTACACTCGGTTGGCCAGGGCATCTCTCAGAGGTGCCCAATCGACCGATGCCTCTACTCCCCGCCTGAGACCTCCCTCTCCGGGATCCTCTCCCAGGACCTTCCAGACCCCTGGATCAACCCCTCCAGGGGGAGGGCCCGTCCACCTACCTGGCAGCCTTTCTATGATTAGAAGGTTGGTCCTGGTGAGAGCCCGGGGGGTCCAGAGGAGAGAAGGTCTAGCACTGTGGATGTGGGCAGTGACCCTGGAGCCGTCGTCGCCTCCCTGGTGCACCAAGGGATTTTTTATGTACTGGTTGCCCTCGGAGTGCAGATGTGCAATGACGTCTGGGAACTAACATGTTGACATCTGCTGATGCTCCACCCCCTCGTCTCTACACCGCATATTCCTGGCACTGCACCTGGTCTCCACAAGGGGCCACCAAGGAGCGGTGCTAGCCTCGGATCCCTCCCTGGGAAGGGAGAGCAGTCCCACGGACACTCAATCCCTTCCCTCCCTCGATGACCCCCGGTGGCCCGAGTCCTTTCATGAACCTGGGTTGCCGGCATGGTGCAAGGTGTGGTGTCCAGCACCTCAACCCTCAGCACTACTGGGCTAATGGAGGGAAGCTGCTTGCCGCAAGCACACTTCATGCGCTAGTTGGAAGACGAAGCTGGAGAAGAACTCACGCATAAAAGTAAAGAAACACCAAAAAACAATGTAATTTATAACAAAAATAAAGAAAATCACGGGTAAAGTGAGACAAAAATGGTAGTCGACTGAAGCAGGCATCAGTGAAGGTCCGACATGTACGAGTCGATGGCAGGAAAAGAACTGAGGTGGACTTGAGGGACCGCCCCTTTTATACTACAGGCAGATGTCAGTGTCCCAATGTAGTGGGCGGTCCCTGCTGTAGACTGCTAACTAGAAGTTTTCCATGTAGTCCTAGCGCCTGTCAGTTTAGTACTATTGGTGTTGCCTGCTGCAAGAGCCCCCTCGAAGTAAGATGTAAAAATACCACAATTTCAGGTGTTATGGGACTCTAGGTTCATTATGTCCTTCTCTCTTGCTCCATAAGAAGGTACAAATAAGTTTGCAGTGCAAATATGTACTAACGTAAAGGGGTTCTTTACCCACTTTACTATCCAGGGTACTCACCTATTCCCTTGAAATCTGTCCAAGCTTAAAGGTCTGTACTGCCTTCATGTCCACTGTCTTCACTGGCAAGCCGTACCATAGGTTTGCCACTATCTGGAAGAGGTACTTGCTAATATTTCCCAAACATTTAAAATCTAGAGCCTCAGGGTGTGTCCCTGTGTCCAGATGAAGGACCTCAGATCAATCATCTCTTGCCTGTTCAGTCATGATGATACCCTTGAGTATAAGAAAAACTGAGATCATATCCCCTCTCAGACTCCTTTTTCCCAAGTTGAACATGTCAAGGGCCACCAGCCTCTCCACATACCTTTGGTCTTCTACACCCCTGATCATTTTGGTGGCCCTGCATTACACCTTCTCGACCACCTAAGTCATAGTAGTAGCAGTAGTAGTAGACTTTTATTTGTTTAAAGAACCATTCCACAGCTCAGAGTGCTTTTAGACAAAACAGACATAGCAATACATCAGTAAACAAAAAATTGAAAGAATGAACAGATACATTAATCTAAGCCAGAAAACTTCCTGCTAACAAAAGGCAGCCCCCTCAGACGACCAGGCAGAAGGCCAGCTGCATCAGATTTGTAAGAGAGTTCCACGGAGCAGGACTAGCCCCAATAGAAGCACAGACCCTTGCAGATTTCAAATGCGAGGGTGTCACACACAAAAGCCCCTGCCCCATGGATATCAACACTGTGGTGGAGTTGGAAGGGGTCAGAAGGTTGCTGAGATACCAGAGGTCAAGTTTCTTCAAGGCCTTATAAATCAAAAACAAAACCTTATAGTCAATGCCCCACCCAGTAAGTATTTATTTATAGCCAAGAGGTTACAGTAGCGAGCTGTGAACGAGCTCGCAATATCCAGCAGTCCAGACCTTAGTTTGATTCTCACAACCGTTTGACACAGTCCCACACAAAAGATTAATAAACAAATTAGCCAGCCTGGGAGTGGGTCCCAGGGTGGTAGCCTGGGTAAAACACTGGCTGGACAACAGGACACAGAGGGTAACAGTAAATAGAGTCCACAGTGAAGAAAGGGGGGTTACTATTGGGGTACTGCAGGGTTCAGTACTAGGGCCGGTCCTTTTTAATGCCTTTATAAGTGACATTGCAAAGGGACTAGAAGGAAAAGTATGTCTCTTTGCAGATGACAGAAAGATCTGCAACAGGGTCGATACGCACGGTGGGGTGGAAAGGATGAAAAAGGACTTGGCAAGGTTGGAGGAATGGTCAAATGTATGGCAGCTTAGATTCAACGCAAAGAAGTGCAAAGTAATGCACCTAGGAAACAAAAAACCCAGGGGAAGAGTACACAATGGGGGATGAGATAGTGAAAACAACAAAAATGGAGAGGGACCTGGGGGTAGTCATATCAGACAACCTAAAGGTGGGCCAGTAATGTGAGAAGGCAGTAAGGAGGGCTGGGGGGATACTGGGATGCACAGGGAGAGGCATCACCAGTAGAAAACAGGAAGCTGTTGGCCCTCTGTACAGACAGTTGGTGAGAACACATCTGGAGTACTGTGTACAGTTCTGGGAGACCCCATCTCTGCAAAGACATTGACAGGGTGGAGACTGTACAGAGGAGGGCAACCAAAATGGTGCAGGGTCTGCACCAGAAGACATATGAAGAAAGACTAAATAAGATTAAGATGCATAGCCTTGAGGAAAGGAGGGAGAGGGGGCACATGATAGAAATGTTCAAATACCTCAAGGGAATCAACAAAGTCCAAGAGGGTAGCATCTTTCAGAAAAAGAGATGTGCAAGAACAAGGGGATACAATTTGAAGATAGAGGGGGGACGGCTCAGAGGTAATGTAAAGAAGTATTTCTTCACAGAGAGGGCTGTAGATGCATGGAACAAACTTCCTGAGGAGGTTGTAGAGTCAAAAGCAGTGGGGGAATTTAAGAATGCATGGGACGAACCAGCCCGTCGGTGCAGCGGTTGGATTTCTGCTTGCGACACCGGCGACCTGGGTTCAGAAGCAGACTTGGGTCACTGGAGGGCCGGCCAGGGGAGAAGGCTTGAGCGTCCTAGGGACTGCTCGTCTTCTCCGGGGGGGGGGGGACAGGATCTGCGGCTTGTCTGACCCCAGGCGGAGGCCCGAGGTACAGCAAGCTGGTAGGACAGACCAATGGGAAGCTGTGTGGTTGACGTCGGTGTAACGTCTTGACGTCAGGGCTTACACGACACAGAAGAGAAAAATGGAAAAAGTGCCACTGGAGCACGGGTAGATGGAGCTCCAGCACCAGCCCTGATTGTGACTGCCTGCCTGACCACTGGGGGACCTGACGAGACAAGAAGATATCGGGGTGTCCTGGCCCCGCCCCGTACCCACCTGGGGGATATAACCACGGCTCCATGGGGGAACCTCCGGGGATTCAGGTAGGCCAGTGACGGGGAGGGCACATAGGAGTCTCCCAAAGAAGCTTAGCTCCAAGCGGGTAAGGAGGAGAAATAAAAAGTATAAAAAAAAAAGAATGCATGGGACAGACATAAGGCAATTCTACTGGGGGGTAGGAGGAAGCAGGCTGTTGGTTAACTAGGATCTACAGCTTATCCGTTAGGTAGGGAAATGGGCAGACTAGGTGGGCCAAGCGGTCCTTATCTGCCATCGGAGTCTATGTTTCTATGTTAACCTCCACTTGCGTACTGTGTGACTCTGAGCAAGTCACTTAACCACCCAGTGCTCCCAGGTCGCCCTTGAAAACAGGTCCTTGTGCCTAGCAGACATTACCCGGTTACCAAAGACTGAAAAAAAAAAATGCGTTAAGTGCCCATTTCCAGAGCCTCACAGTGTTGTACAGTAAAATAACACATTAAAACAAGAAACAAAGGCTGTCTTGTAGGCGCAGTAGTAGCCATACTGCTCACAATGCCGGCAACCTGTGTTCGGGAATGAGTACGAGGCACCAGGGGCCGGCTAAGGGGGGGAGAAGGATCGAGCTGTACCACTGCCACCTGGGTGATCACAGGTGGTAGTGCAGTTGGAGAAGCCAGTGGGAGGGATGCGTGCCACGCACTACACAGTCGCATGCACATGCGTACCTCCAATGCCAGTGTCCACGTGGGAGGGGACCCAAACAAGGAAAAACAGGGCCCCGGAAGGATGAATACTGGCTCCTCGCAGGCCCCACACCAGTGATGTGCTACTCCTCCAGTCCAGGACCTGGTCTGGGCTGTGAGAGGCGTGGCCTGCTGCCACCCCCCAGCCTGTAGCATCCCAGGTAGGGAGAGAGACATGTGGAGGATGGAGCTGACAGCAAGCCCATGAGAAGCTGGGGCTGGAGGAGCCAGTGACATGGTGGGCCACGGCCGTAGAGGAGGAATAAAAAAAAAAGCAAGAAACAAAATAAACACACAGTAAATAAAACAATCCAATATAAATATGTGCCAAAGACACAGCTTGATAAAACAATTTCAGCATCACATCCAGCAGCATCAGCCCAGGAGCTTATTATATTCATCTAAAATCTTCCTGAAACAAGTAGGATTTTAGGCACCTCTTAAAGCCTGCACTGGGGGGGCCTCCTGAAGACATCGAGGAAGGGCTAGTTCCATGTGTGCAAGTGCTCAGTCACCAGATGTTTTAAACCTTGCCCTAGGAAGAGTTAGGAGTCCCACTTCAGAGGAGCGGGCGGGGGGAGGGGGGCAGGAGGTGGTAAGGAGGTCATTCAGGTTATTAGGACCCAGTCCATATATGGCCTTATACATCAGCAAACTTTGAAGGTGACCCACTTCACTGGCTGCCAGTGCAGTTTACGCAAAAACCAGGACTGTACGAGAAGACCTAGGTAGGTTCACCAACAACCCAGATGCCATGTTCTGCACCAGCTGCAGGTGTTACGGCACACCTCCACTCACCCCAAGGAATAAAGCATTGCAATAACTGAGTCTGGATATAACAAAAGTATGTACCAGTGAGGGCTAGTCTTCCAGGATGATTAAGGCCTTAATCTACGTGATGTTTCTGAGATGGTAAAAACCATCTGAGACTACAGCTAACACCCGTGTCTCAAATGTCAACCATATTTATTTATTTTATTTCTTGAATTTTGTTGATCAGGCAGGCAAACTGAGACTAAAAGTCCCATTTTCAGGGGCAACTCATAATAAATTATATGTAAACATAATATAATAAAGCAGAACACAATGTCAACTGAGCAGTACAAGCCATAACAATATCAATAAAACTACAGGGTTACAGTTAGCAACACTGGTTCACACATAATAGAGTGCAAGCACACAGATGGGTCTAATTTACAGAATAGCACATTCAAAAACAGGTAAACATAGAAGTTGACAGCAGATAAGGACTGCAAGGCCCATTCAGTCTGCCCATTTCTTTTTCTACCTTATAAATGTGCCATCGGCCTTTGCTCTGTCAATGGCCTATCTAGTCATACTCATCTGTGTTTCTCCCTTATGCTTATCCCATGCCTGTTTGATGCCCTGCACTGTATTCACATCCACTACTTCCTGAGGTAGGCCGTTCCATGCATCCATTACCCTTTCTGTGAAAAGTAATTTCTTCATATTACCCCTTAATCGGCCTCCCTCTAATCTCATGCTGTGTCCTCCTGTCTTGCTATTTTGTTATATTAAAACATGTTAGACTCTTTCACCTTGTTAATTTAAGGTGTTTTAATGTTTCGATCATATCACCTCTCTCCCTCCTTTGCTCTAGGGTATAGATATCGAGCTCCGTTAATCTGTCCTCATATGTTTTCTGATGCAGTCCCTGCACCATTTTGGTTGCCCTTCTCTGGAGGGCCTCAATTTGGTTAATGTCCTTGTGAAGGTGTGGCCTCCAGTACTGCACGGAGTACTCCAGATGGGGCCTACCCAGTGTCTTGTAAAGAGGGATTATTATCTCCCTCCTATGACTTGTGATACCCCTACTAATACACCCTAACATCCCCTAGCCTTACCTACTGCTTTAGTGGTCTGCTTAGATGATTTCAGGTCATCGGTGATGATGATGCCCAAATCTCTTTCTTCCCTTGTGACTGCCAGCAATTCCCCTCCCAGCCTATAGGTGGCTTCAGGGTTTATCTTCCCTATGTGCATGATCTTGCACTTCTTTGCATTAAACCCCAGTTGCCACTCTTCCAACCATTTTGCTAGTTTATCCAGATCTCTTCTCATTCTGCCCACCCCATCTGGATCATCTATTCTGTTGCAGATCTTGGTGTCATCTGCAAACGACAAACCTTACCCTCTAGTCCATCTGCAATGTCACTGATGAAGATATTGAAGAGGACTGGCCCCAGAACTGATCCCTGAGGTACCCCACTTGTAACTTGCATCTCTTCTGACTGTATACCATTTACCACCACTCTCTGTTTTCTGCCCATCAACCAGTTTGCCACCCAGTTGACCAATGTCTGACCCATCCCGAGCCTACTCAGCTTATTAATCAATCTTCTATGTGGAACAGTATCAAAAGCTTTGCTGAAGTCAAGACAGGCGACATCAACTGCTCCCTCTTGGTCCACCACTCTGGTTACACAGTCAAAGAAATCTATGAGACTAGTTTAATAGGACCTTCCTTTTGTAAACCCATGCTGTCTTAGATTCTGTACTCCTAAGGATTCCAGGTGTTGCACTATCCTTGCCTTAAGGAGTGTCTCCATAATCTTGCCCACTACTGAGGTAAGACTTACTGGTCTGTAGTTCCCTGCCTCCTCCCTGCTACCACTCTTGTGGTGCGGAATCACATGAGCCCTTCTCCAGTCTTCTGGGACCTCTCCTGTGCTCAGAGACTCACTAAACAGTTCTGATAATGGCTCTGCTAGTTCCACCCTTAGCTCCTTTAGTACCCTGGGATGTATGTCATCAGGTCCCATTGCCTTGTCCACCCTGAGCTTATCGAGCACTTGTAGGACTCTTTCTTTTGTGAAGGGACTAGTGCTCACCTCCTTCCCCCCTGTGTCCATGGTGCTGAGCTGTGGGCCCTGTCCTACCTTCTCTTCAGTAAATACTGAGCAGAAGTATCTATTTAGGATAGATGCTTTTACATGGTCCTCCTCTTCACATGCCCCCTTATCTCCTTTGATCTTAGCAATACCCCCTCTGGACTTTCTCCTTTCACTAATATATCTATAGAAAGTCTTGTCACCTTCTTTTACTGTTTGTGCTAGTGTTTCCTCAGTTTGGGCCTTTGCCTGCCTTACTGCCTTCCCTGCTTCCTTTAGGGAAGTTTGGTATGCCTCCCTATCTTCATCCCGCTGTGTTCCCTTATATTTCCTGAAGACCAGCCTTTTGGCTCCGACTTTTTCTGATACTGTTTTTGAGAACCAAAGTGGTTTCCTTCTTCTTTTGCACTTCCTTTTCCCTCTAACACAATGGGATGTTGCTTCAAGCATTGCATCCTTAATGCTTGCCCACTTTCCCAGTACCCTGTTGCCCAATTTCCCTGTACTCACCTGTATTTCTTTTTGCCAGGGATAGCTTAACTCTGTTGGCCATCTTATCAAAGTCAGCTCCTCTGAAGTCTCATATTTTTGCCTTGGAATGGGATGATTTAGTTGTAGTGGCCAAATTGAACCATACCATGTGATGGAACATAGAATTTGATGGCAGATATGGACCACTTGGCCTCTCCAGTCTGCCCATTACTCCCTACCAACACTACTACCACAGACTGTGTCCAATCTGCTGCTCTTTCGCCCCCCCCACCTTCCTTTCCATTATGATTCTCTTGTGCTTATTCAATACATTCTTGAACACTACCACTGTTTTTGCCTCCACCAACTCCGCTGGAAGGGTGTTCCAAGAATCCATCACTCTTTCTGTGAAGTACTTCCTCACGTTTCTCCTGAATCTATCCCCTCCAGCCTCATAGTATGTTCCCTTGTTCTTGAGCACCTTTTCTTCTGAAAAATACTTCCCTCCTGTACCTTATTTATTCCCATGATGTATTTAAAGGTCTCTATCATATCTCTCCTCTGTTCCAGGGTGAACATATTACGTTATGTCATTTAGTCTATCCTCGTAGGGCTTTTGATGCAAACCCTACATCATTATTGTTGCCTCCTCTGTACCACCTCCACTCTCTCTGTGTATGTCGTTCTGGAGATGTGGCCTCTAGAACTGGACACAGTACTCTAGGTGGGTCTTACCAGTGATCTATACAGAGGCACATCCCTCATTCTGCTGGTGATACCCCTCCATATGCACCCCAGCATCACACTAGCCTTCCCTATTTCCATTCTGGACTCTTGCCTCCAAAAAAGGACTAGTGTCCACCCCTCCTTCCAAAGCTTCTGTTACTTTTTTGTGGCCCTTCCTCTTCTCCTTCCTCCGTGAACATTGAACAAAAGTATTTGTATAATAGCATAATATTGGCAATAGCAAAACTAGAGTTATTGGACAGATGATTTCTCAGCCTGCAAAGTAGCCCAATTTTCTGACATAGGGACTTTGAGACATGATCCACATGGTACTTAAAGGAGACTTCCTAGTTATGTACACTTCAAGATATTTAACAGAGTCAACCACCTCTATTACAGTCCCAGTGGTATTGGCAATGCTGTCTAGTGGGATCAGGGTGTCTGGGACAAAATAGGATGGCTTTAGTTTTCTTGGTATTCAAGACTAGCCTGTTACTAGTGAACCATTCTTCTAATTCCCTGAAATGGCTAGTAACCCAACTACCGATTTGGGTGACATCATCAGAGAATCTGTACAACACGGCATAATCTGCTTACAATAGTAAATTAGCCATGCCACAGTTTCCAGACATATCATTAATAAAGTGGGAGAACAGCACAAGAGACAAGATGGACCCTTGTGGAATGCCATATGTGATGAGCTTCTGTGTAGACTGCACACCCTTCCACTTCATTAGTTGAGACCTATTTCTTAGGTAATGAAAGAACCATTTACAGGATAGATTATCAAGACCAAGAAGAAAAAATTACTCACCTGTAGTAATCTTGTTTTTTCCAAAGGTATCCACTAATATTATTACTTTTGCAGTACTCCATTAAATCAGCACTGCCCCAGAGAGAGAATAGAATGCTATGTTAATCATGGAATGTTTAGCTCGTGCATCTATTTTCAAACTGCCCATTGTCAACTGCTTACATTCTACCTCAGATTTCTTAGAAGCCCGCAAAGAGGCCATAACAACATGTGATTCACTATTTAAATAATTATAGAAAAATAATGCCCAACTGGGCAAATAACAACATTAACCAAAGGACTAGTATAAACAAATGTCCCTTTTTTTTGAATTCAGATATGCCTTTAGAAAAGAACCTACAAGTTAAGACATTGCTAGACAGTGCCAGCAGGTGGCATGCCACTCCAACTATACATCTTAGCTGTAGAGAGGATTTTTCTTGTTACTGATTCTGAAAGGGGAGGCAAGGGCAGAGAGTAATAATATTAGTGGATTCCCCTAGGAAGAAACAAGATTACTACAGGTGAGTATTTTTTTTTCTAACCCCAGGAATCCACTAATATTATTACTCTTGCAGACTATGCAGCAGTACCTCAAGGAGGTGGGGCCAGAATCTGTTTAGGAAAAAGACTGCAAAGCTGCTGTGCCAAATCTGGCATCACTCCTGGACTGGGTGTCCAGGCTATAATGCTTACTGAAGGTGCGAACTGACCTCAAGGTAGCTGCTTTACATATTTCCATTAGAGGTATCTCTCGGGCAGCTGCAATAGTGGCAGCTGTGCCCCTTGTAGAGTGGGTCCTAAGACCAGAGGGAGGAATCTTGCCTGCCTTTAAATAGCAAAACTGAATACACTGGACTATTCCTCTTTGAAGCAGGAGTACATTTACCTACTTCCCCATAGATGAGGAACAGTTGTTTCTGTCCTGCCTATGATCTTTGGTATGAGTCATGTAATAACTCAGTGCTCTTTTTACATCCAAGCTGTGCAATCTATGCTCACCTGAGCTACAGTGTTCAGTAAAGAAAACTGGCAATGCAATAGACTGGTTCAAATGGAAGTCAGAAACCACGTTGGGGAGGAAATTCCTATTAGTTTTCAACACTATCTTGTCCCTGTGGAAAGAAACATAGTCCTTTTCCACACACAAAGGGCCTGTAACTCGCTTATCCTTCTGGCAGAAGTGATTGCTACCAGAAAAACTACCTTCCAGATAGGAAATTTAAGCTCTGCAGATGCCATAGGCTCAAAGGGCGGAAGCATAAGCTGGGCAATACAAATATTAAGGTCCCATGCTGGCACTGGTTCCCTGTGAGGGGGAAAGAAATCAAAGAGCCCTTTAAAGAATGTTTTGAAAATAGGGTTTGATGCCTGGGAGGTTATCCTTTCTAGCCGAAACGTATGCTGAAACTGAAGCCAGGTGCACCTTCACAGTTGAATGCTGCAACCCCAGGGAATGCAGGTGAGACAAATCATCAAGAAGGGTTGGGATCCTGGCCTGGGCTGGGACTATAACCTTGTCACTGCACCAAATGGAAAATCTTTTCCATTTTGAGGCATAGGTTTTCTTGGTGGAAGACTTCCTGTAACCCTTAAGGACTTCTAAAACTGCTTCAGAAAATTGGCAATCTGCATATTCCTCAAGAGCCAGGCCTTGAGCTTGAGAGACCTGAGACTGGAGTACACTACCCTCCCCCGAAACGAAGTCAGTAATTGTACCTCTGAGGTAGGTGAATCGGTTTGCTCATAGACACTGAGATCAGGAGAGAGTACCAAGGCTATCTTGCCCAATCCGGGGCTACCAGAATCATCGAAGCTGGTTGTGACCTGAGCTTGGTGAGCACCCTGAGTATCAGAGGAAAAGAAAGAAAGGCACAGAGGTACCTGCCTGTCCAATCCAGAATCAGGGCATCCATTGGAACTGTCCCCTTCACTGGGGCCCTGCAGCAATAGAGAGGTAAGTGGTGATCCTGGTGGGAAGTAAAAAGGTCTATTTCTGGGGTCAACCACCACCTGAATAGAGCATTCACCTCTTGCTTGTTCAATGCCCATTCGTGATGGGCCTGGTTTATCCTGCTCAAGGCATTTGTCAAGGTGTTGTCCTTGTCTGGCAGATGAATTGACTGTAGAGAGGCATTTAGAGAGTAAGGAAGGCTCCATATCTTCATTGCCTCTGTACACAGAGGAGTGGTCCGTGTTCCTCCTTGTTTGTTGATGTAATTCATTGTTGTAGTATTGTCTGTTCCGATTTGTACCACCTTTTCCTATATGAGATGAGAGAAAACCTGAAGAGCCAGATAAACAGCTCTTAACTCCAGCAGGTTTATGTGCAGGAGTGTGTCTGCACTCTCCCAGGTATTGTGGATGGCGTAATCCCCTAAGTGAGCACCCCAACCAAGTAGGGAAGCATTGGTTGTGAGAACCAGGGAGGGAGGCTCTTGCAGAAATGGAACCCCTTCCCTTAAATTTTCCCACTCCCTCCACCATTGGAGGGCCTGTAGTAACATTTATGTGACTGGTACTGGCTTTGAGAGGGAGACCTGCCATTGGCACCAGTGTGCTCTGAGGTGGAACTGAATATCTCTCATCTGAAACCTGGCACCTATGACTCTGCTTGTTGCTGCAGCCATGTGCCCTAACAGTTGAACCTGCCAAAAGCTGAATGCTTTCTGCCCTCTCCTGAGGGAGAAAAGCTCTTCCCACTACTGTATTCAGTTCTGTACCTCTGAACTGCAGAACCTGCACAGGGGTCAGGACTGACTTTTTGGTATTGAGAAGGAATCCCAGGGAGAGCAGCATATCATGGGTTACCTGAAGGTGGTCTGACACCTGTTGGTGGGATTTCCCTATGATTAGCCAATCGTCCAAATAAGGAAAAATTGTGACACCCAGTCTTCTGAAGTGTGCCACTACTACTGCTATGCACTTGGTAAAGACCCTTGGTGCAGAGGTAAGGCCGATGGGAAGTGTTGAGAACTGGTAGTGGCCTGAGGGGAGTCTGAGTCTGAGATACTTTCTGTGTGACTCCCTTATGGGAATATGGAAATATGCGTCCTTTAGATCCAAAGAGGCTAGCCAGTCCCCTTTTTGCAGAGTTGGCAAAATCATTGCTATTGTGACCATTTTGAACCTGAGCTTTACCAGGTACCTGTTTAATAGTCTGAGATCTAGTATAGGCCACCACTCTCCAGTCTTTGTTGTTAGGAAATATCTGGAATATAACCCTTGCCCTCTTTGGTTGTGGGAGACGGGCTCCACTGCTTTTGCCAGCTGTAGGGCCTGTACCTCCTGCTCCAATAGTTTTCTTTCTGAGAAGGGAGCTAGTGCAAAATGTGTTAACCTTGGAGGAGGAAGGGACTTGAAGCAAAGGGAGCGACTCTGACTCACTATTTCCAGGATCCACTTGTTTGTGGTTATTTTTAACCATTCCTGGAAATAGTGGTTGAGTCTGCCCCTACTGTTTTGCTTGCTGCTGAGGCTGAGTAGATTGGGATCCTCTCCAAGAAACCCTTCTATATCTAGCTCTGTCAAATCCAGTCTGCTGTGGTTGGTACTGCTGCTGGGAAACAGCCTGTACCTGAAAGAAAGGCCTCCTAAAAGAGGACCTGCCCCAGCCTCCCCTAGAATAAGATGAAGTTGAAGTAAAGGGCCTGTCTGTGGTCGAGTTGCTCCTACAAGTAGCTTTATATTCATCTACTTGTTTCATATATGCCTCAGTCTAGGCACCAAAAAGAGAGTGGCCTTCGACAGGAAAGTCCATTGCCTTATTTTGGTTTTCCTGGGTGAGGTTGGTAGCCCTCAGCCAGGCAAATCTTCTTAGAGCAATGGTACCAGCCATCCACCTTGCAGCTGTATCATTGGTGTCAGCTGCCATCTGAAATTGGTATTTGGAAGCCTCCAAGCCCAATTCTGCTGTATCTAGCAGCTCTGACATTGTTAAAGAGGGGATTAGCCTCAGCATTGTCCACTACTGACTACCAGAGAGCTCTTTGATAAAGGGCTGCATAAGCCTGGTAGCTGGCTTGACGAATTGCCAGGGATGCAAAAGGTACCCCTTTTTTGCCATACTGTCCACCTTTCTCGAATCCTTCTCAGAGGGGTGAGAGCATAAGGGAGTTTTGGCTTTCTCACAGGCAGCCTGCTGTACGATACCCTGGTGGTCAGGGTGACTAGAAAGAAACTCAGCACAAGATCTTTTTAACTGATACTTCTTGTCACACTTTTTCTCAGTGGGTGTGACTGTATTGGGAGCTTTTAGGAATCCTAAAACATCCTTCTTAAAGAATGTGTAAATAGGCAAAATGAGCCTGTTTGAGGGTGTCAGCACCATCAGCTCCATGTATTGTGCCTCCTCTTCACCCTGGATCTCCAGCTGTCTGGAAATCCAGGGTTTCTATCATTTTCTTGACAAAAGAAAAATGGGAAGAAAAATCCTGAGGGTCTGGGAGGGCAGCCAAAATCCTGTTCTGGTGACATCTCAGGTTCAATTCCCTCTTCTTCCAGGTCATCCTCCTCATATGCCACTGTAGCAGCAGACAAAAGAGGGGCAGCAACAGTTGCTTTTTCAGCAGTAGTAATGACAGACTGCTGAGGGGGTAGTAAACACTGCAGAGCCTGGAATAAGGCTACAGCCTGTATCAAATCAGCAGGAGAAGGAGCATTAATAGGCACCTGAGGGACCCCGTGAGGCATTTCAGCCGGGGTATCAGTGTGTTTGGTTTTCTTTATTTTCTTGGCAGGCACCGGGGTGTCAGCCGGTTGATTGCTTCTCTTGCCAGAGCCCTCACACATATCAGGGGTGGATTTAGAGGCTCTGGAAGGAACTACCACAGTCTTAGAGGGGGTGGACTGGTTAGAGCCCATGGACCCTTCCTCTAGTTTTCTTTTAAGCCTCTCCCTGTGTTTTTTCACTGTCTTAACAGGGGAAGACTTGCAAATACCACAGTCTTCACTGAAGTGTTGTTACCCAAGGCAAATCAAGCAAAGATCATGCATGTCTGCCTTGGCAAACACCTCTGCACACTTCAAGCAATTCTTGAACCCAGGGGGTCCTGTTTTCTTTTTAGGCTTGTCTGACATCATAGAAAACAGGAACCAGTAACTGACCCAAAAATAGTCTAAATTTAAATATTTGCAGTCAGTTTCAATACAGAAACGGTCAGTTAAAGTGAAAAAAACTATTGGTTCCAATCGTATCTGGAACTGAGAAACCACTGAGAAAAAACTATAAACCTCGGTTCAAAAGTGAGTAAGATGAAATTAAATTAAAGAATACAGTAACCAGAGCCCCCTCAAAAAGGACCCGATTAAATAAAAAGAAAGGTCGGATGCTCCTCGGTTCAAATGAACCGCGAGGAACCAATAAACAAGTTTAAATTTAAAACTTAAGAGGTATAAAACACTAAAGAACACTAGGCAGTAATGAAAAATAAAATAAAAATACTTACTTTTTTTGCTCTATGCACTACAGGAATCTGTCCTGATTGAGAGAGATCTCCAGGGCATTTGAACTTTGCAGCAGAGAAAAGAAATCGGAAGTAGAATGTAGGCAGTTGACACTGGGCAGTTTGAAAACAGATGTACGAGCTAAACATTCCATGATTAGCACAGCATTCTATTCTCTCTGGGGCAGTGCTGATTTAAAGGAGGACTGCAAGAGTAATAATATTAGTGGATTCCTGGGGTTAGAAGTTTTAAGTTACGTAATGGAAGGGAGTGGTTTACCAAATCAAAGGCTTTGGTAAAATCAATAAAGACAGCACCATTCGATTGCCCTTCATCCATGGTCCACATCATATCAGTAGACAACCTGACCAGCGCAGTGTCTGCGTCATGATGTTTCCAGAAACAATGCAGCCCGTCTGTCAGAAGTTGGTATTGTTCCAGATACTCCGGCATGTGATTGTAAATTAGCCTTTCAAGTATTTGGCCAAGGGGCTAAATAGGGAAATAGAAAAATACCTAATTGGCAGCCAGATGCAAAACTCATAGCAAAGGGGTAGTATGATCAGAAGCCTCCCTGCTGGGTTCTGGACTAGTTGAAGACTACACAACTGACCACAAGGCAGGCACTTAGAGCGCATTTCAGTAGTCAAACCAAGATGAGATGAATGCCTGGACCAACGTGTGAAATATGCAGTGTCAAGCACAGGGCGCATTCTGACACCAGAGGACAAAATGCCAACCATTTGTGAAGAACTACTTCCAGACTGTGACCCTCCACCACTGCCTTTATTTGCATCCCATCAAAGAACAGGAGTCTGTGGCTGCTGTTTAAGAGCTGATAACTGCCTACAACTGCCCACCAGGATCAGTCTGGTCTTCCCAGAGGTGAGTGCCAACCAGTTTGAGGCTATTCAGACTGATTCCTCTAAACACTGTTCCAGACACAGAACAGACAACACCCTGTCTGGGGCAAAAAGACAGGTACAGTTGGGCATCATTTTGCCACTAGAAAAACAGGTTTGGAAATGAGCCTAGAGATCAGCAGGGGAGATGGGAGGATCAAGAGTCCTAGAGGATACTACTCTTCTCTGAGGGTTAAGGGAGAACACCTCCACTATACGACTGCCACCTGGGTTAACATAAGTTATAGTGTAGGCAGAGAAGTTGGGAAGGTGATCGTCACTCAGTCCTGCAGAGCGTCATACACAAGTGTACACATAGACACTGAAAATGTTGTGTGTGCCAAGCAAAAGGAAGAAAAATACACAAAGTGTGCCCAGGCCATGGCACAGGAGGTACACTAAGGACTCACACCAGTGTCTGCTCCAAAGCAACTGTATTCCATTAAAGGGGCTGTTAGCAGGTGGTCCAATAGCACCTTGTAATAGAGTCCAACTGAACTCAGTCTTTGCATTGTTCATTTCCTTTTTTTGTTTTCTTGCAAAGTTAAGAGCAGCTCTTTTGGGAGTAGGGAATGCTCCCCTTCCTCCTTTGATGCAATGTATTCCATTAGCAGAAGGACTTGGGAACCTCAATGGACCCACCATGAGGCAGTCAGGATGAGGGGGCTAGGAAGCCTTGGGATGAGGGGGCATGGGATTGAATAGAGGGAGTATAAAGAGAAAATATAAAAAAAAAGACATGAAAAAGCAACATGACAAGTACTGATGAGCTGTTTAGTCAGTTAAACTATAAGGCTCCCCCATTTTCATCCTGATTCCTGCATTTGGGTTGGTCACACTGTAGGTGTCTTCCATCCAGCTTTGCACACGATCCTGTGATATATGATCCGGCCAGATAATATGTTATGAAGAAATATTACTCACCATTGTAATCATGTTTCTTTTCAAGGGTTTACTAGTAATTCATACAAATCTGCATCATCTCAGGCTCATGTTTTTGCTATGGAGACAGTTGGAATGAATATATAAACACAAACTCTGCATTGTGGTCATGCTCCTTCTAGTGTCCCAATGGCAGCTTTACTGCTGAAGAAGAGAGCAATGACCACCTGTCTAAACATCCTAGTATTTTTAATTAACCAAATTGTATAATAAGAATGCTAAAACACACACTTAAAGACTGTCAGTAACAATAAAATGCTCACACAATGGTAACACCTATTGTTTATTGGCTATATTATAGAACCCTACTTTACTAAGGTTCTAAAAGGGGACATAGGGTAGGGATTGTATGAATCACTAGTAAAGCCCTTAGTAAAAACATCATTACTACGGTATTTTTTTCCTTCTAACAGCAAAAGTTTACTAGTAATGTCACACAAGTCTGTAGATTCTAAGCAGTACCTTAGCCGGCTGGGTCTAGACCTTCTAGGTCTTCTCCTCATTTACCGTCCACCCGGTGATGGTGGTGAATTCCTGAAGGAGTTCGCGGCCTTCATCGTTGACATGGCACTGGAGTCGCCTAGATGGCTAATTCTGGGTGACTTCAATGCCTGGGTCGACGATGAATTCTCGCACTTTGGAAAGAACTTCCTCCAACTTATGTCTATGTTGGGCCTGTCACAGGTAGTTACCTCTGCTACCCATATAGGTGGACACTCATTGGACCTGGTGTTCCTACTGGATTTGGATGTTTCACATTTGGAGGTGGAACCAAATGCGTGGACAGACCATCACACCATAAGATTCAGTTTTGGGGCACCCCCTAATAGGCCTGTCCCTACGGAGATGGTCCAGTATTGCCCCTTAAGGGGAGTAAATCCAGAGGGCCTAATGGCGGTACTGGACCTATCGGGTGTTTCGGATGAGAGCATGGGTCCAGGGGACATGGTTATTGCCTATAACAAGGCGGTGACCGGGGCCCTGGATCGAATTGCTCCTGTTCGTGTTCGCCCACTCACTCAGCGCCCAAAGACTCCCTGGTTTGATGAGTCTTTGAAGGAGCTGAGGAGAGTGGGGCGAAGGCTAGAGAGAGCATGGCGGAAATCTTGCCTGGATGCCGACAAACTTAGATTGATGGATCATTATGTTATCTATCAATCGGCAATATCCCGTAAGAAGTCAGAATTCCTGTCCAGGGAGATTGCTGCTGCGAGAAACCGACTGGCTCAACTCTTTCGGACTGTTGACAGATTGTGCAATCCACTCTGTCTACAGTCTGGAAGAAATTTTTCTAAATAAAGTGTGATGAGCTTGCTCGATTTTTAGCTGATAAGATTGCGGCATTAGAGGCGGATCTCGACCAAGCTCACTTTACAAGGGCTTGCAGTGATCGCGAGGGAAGCAAACACCTGTGTCACTTGGTCTGACTTTGGTAGGCCGGAATTCATAGACATTATGAGGATTGTCCAGACTGTACGTCCAACCAGTTGTAGTTTGGATCCGGGCCCTACACCACTTTTATTGGGTTGCGTAGATATTATCTGTCTGACCATTGCTGAAATCGTCTGGAAATCTTTGGAGCAGGGGATCTTTCCTGAACCCTTAAAGGAGGCGGTCATTCGACCACTCCTAAAAAAACCTTCATTGAATCCGGACTGTCTAGCTAACTACAGACCTATCTCTAACCTGCCCTTCTTGGGTAAGGTTATTGAACAGGTGGTTGCACTGCAACTGGACGACCATCTTACAAATCATAATGTCTATGATACTCTTCAATCGGGATTTAGGAAAAGACATAGTACTGAGACTGCTCTTGTCCGGGTTCTAAATGATCTCCTGATAGCGAGGGATCAAAAGGCTTGTACTATTCTAGTCCTTCTTGATCTCTCTGCAGCTTTTGACACTGTGGACCATGGTGTGCTTCTGGAACGCCTGAGGTTCCATTGTGGACTGTCTGGTACGGTTCTACAATGGTTTCAATCTTTTCTCACAGGGCGGAGACATAGGGTTATCACTGGAATTTATTCCTCTGATGCCGTCTCTTTGCCCTGTGGAGTTCCGCAGGGTTCCATTTTGGCACCCATGCAGTTCGCTGTCTACATGCTGCCATTGGGAGACATTATTAGGCAATATGGCGGGTTTTCACTGCTATGCAGATGACACCAGCTATATTTGTCCTTTAGCCCTGGGCAAGAAGATGCAGTCTCTAAACTTAACAACTGTCTATCCGAGATCAGTGTTTGGATGAGTGCCAGCTGGCTAAGGTTAAACCGGATAAGACTGAGGTGTTGGTGGTGGACCCAGGTCGTCGTGAGGTGGATTGTCGGCTGGTCTTCCTTGGACATATGGATCGATGGGCCCAGCTCGACCTCAGACCGGGCGTAACCTGGGCGTTATTAATTGACGACAGTTTGACGCTGAAATTCCAGGTGTCATCTGCCGTCAAATCCTCTTTTACCATCTGAGGAATATTGCTGGTGAAACACCTTGTTCCTCCGGGCTGACCTCCGACATTAGTCCATGCCTTTGTTACTTCTCGCTTGACTA
This sequence comes from Neoceratodus forsteri, assembly GCA_016271365.2. Lineage (NCBI taxonomy): Eukaryota > Metazoa > Chordata > Ceratodontiformes > Ceratodontidae > Neoceratodus > Neoceratodus forsteri. The sequence goes on along the minus strand of CM028131.1, from coordinate 706,126,047 downwards.
CTGCAATGCCCTGTACCTAGGGCTGCCGGGGTTGATATCCGCCGCTTGCAGCTGGTGCAGAACGCTGCAGCCAGGCTTTTGACGGGGACATCTATAAGGAATCATATTACGCCTGTCCTGCGCGAACTGCACTGGCTGCCGGTTCAGTGGCGGATCACCTTTAGGGTCGGTTTACTGACCTATAAAGCCCTACACGAACAGGGACCACGATATCTTCAAGATCTGCTTGTTCCCTACCGTCCCTCCAGCTCACTCCACTCCACCGACAAGGGATTGCTAGAGGTTCCCAGGGTTCGTTTAAAAACATCCGGGGCACGAGCGTTTTCTTATGCTGCCCCTACCCTGTGGAACTCTCTACCTAGTCGGATACGAAGCTGCCTGACCGTTGAAAGCTTTAAGTCAGAACTGAAAACCTATTTATTTCAAAAGGCGTATGGGGAGTAGTTATTGCACTGTATTGAAATTATATTTTATTGTTGTTTGTTATGCTGTATGTATGTTTTATATGTATTTAACTGTTTTATTGTACAGCGCTTTGATTTTGAACAGCGCTTAAAAATAAACTTTTACTTACTAGACCTACTTAGAAAAAAGGTTCTGCAGTACTGCGGTTCCAAATCAGACATACCTTCTGGAGTGGATGTCCATGCAGTAATGGTTTCTAAATGCTTTGTGAAGGTGTGTACAGTGGCAGAAGCAGCTCTGGCTGAGTGTACCTGTAGCCCCTAGCAATTTTTTTTCATATTAAAACTGAAAGCAAAAGATTATCTATTGGGATAAAGTAATTTAGAATGACTGCTTTTGGCTCATCTAGGACCAGAGATGAACCCAGGGATGACACTGTCACCAGCGTTGCACCTGGATTTAGGCCCAGGACTGACACCAGAGCTGCCGCTGGTGTCATCCTTTCCCTTGTTGCCACTAGCCAAACTGGACGGAAGAACAACTTCCATCTCGGTAACGGGACATAAAATGGCCTCGGTACAAGTCCCTCTCCCTACACCATGAGCAGTGTTAGAGGGTGGCCCCGCATCGCATCTGGCTCCACCCAGCTTGCCATCACTGTGAATGGTGACAGCAGCCCAGGTGACAAAGGTGACCAGTTCAAAAAGCCACTGCGATTAACAGGAGGTTGTGGTGCTAATCAAAAGGGCAGCTGGCCCTACAAATACAGTTAAACTGTCTAGCCTATCAGTAATTTTATATGGAGGCATCATTAGCACTTGCACTACAAGCCAGCATTGTGGTACTTATTTGCAGAAAATATAGATATATATGTCTTTTTCACTGTATTATTGTTATTTGTTTTTATCTTTTTCACAATTGCGATGCATTTTTCTCTTTATGTGGTCACTTGATGTATCCTGACGTTTTATTATCAGGATTATAAAATGGACACCTTTACCTCTCTCGGATATACACACCCTGCTGAGGAAGGCTGGGATAGCCGGAGCGCCGGGGAAGTTTGTCACACTGTACCAGTGAAGGAGAGTGGGAGCACTGCAGAGACTGCTGAGCAACAAGGGTGACAAAGACTTTAGAGAATTTTCTCTACCACATTTTGTGTTTATTTCTTTACTTGTCTCTCGCTCATGAGTCTATTTGCTTTAAACTCCCACCTCACTATTTTTGTCTATTAATTTGAGCACATATTAAAATCTTTTGAATTTGGAAATCTGATGCCTGGGTGCTTTTGTATGCTAGAGGCTATCACTTTTTGGATAGACAGAGGTGACCATTAGTGTAGACTGAGCATACTGCTTAGCCACTGGGGATGTCTGCTGCTCAGAGCAGGCAGACTGTGGGGGGGTTCGCAGATGGCCACCAGAAGGAGCCAACTGTCCACCAGACTCACACACCAGGGCCTCTGATGCCTCAGCAAGGTGAGGCTCAGGAGCACCCTGAACTTCCTTGGAACCAGAGGTCCCAGGAAGAGGCCCAGGGAAAAAGGGCTAGTAACCATGCCTTGGCTGGATGTGTGCGATGCCCACCTCAAAAGGTAGGGGTCGGGCGACCCCACCTCGCTGCACAGATCTCAAGGGTATGGCAGTCCACTGAGAAGCCTGTGTCACACACATCTATGTCATGCTGAAGACCAAGGCAGGCCATACAGCACTCATGCCAGTCCATTACAGTCATCTGCTTCCCACAGGGCATCAACACACAATGGTAGGCTGACAGACTTTCTTGGTCTTCTTAGCCCCCTTCTCGAACTTCAGCATCATGGAAAAGTAAAATAATAAAATAAGAAAGGCATTGTGATTAAACTTCAGTGGTGAAGCAGGTAGAAACTCAACGAGTGAACTGAGGTGCTGTCGCTCCTACAGTGTGCACTCTACCACATATAAGTGAGAATCAAACCTGAAGATTGATTCCTGGAAGATATGAAAATTACGTACTTATATTAGTTGGTAATCAATGGTGAAGATATTCTGAAAGATCATCAGTTATGCTAGGTACATAATTTTCATATCTTCCAGGAATCAGTCTTTATCACCGAGTCACACTTATAGGTCTGGAAGGGAAACAGCAAACCGGTTGGTGCCCATAGGTGGATTCTCCCAGCTGAGGAGAGTGGAGCTATACAGTAAACAAGTCCAAAGTCGAGCACTCACCAGACCTTTGATAAAGGACTGGATAGTCCAAAACACGTCATGTGGGCTTTTTTGTCTGTCTGTGCTTCTTTATTCCTTTCATGTCTTTTTTATGTTTTGATTGTCAGCTTTAAATAAAACGACAACATAGCAATTTTATTCTTGGAGCATGGTGTCCTTCCTTTAAATGAGGTGGTGAGTGCTCCACCTTGGACTCTTTTGCTTTGGTATATGTCCATCTTCCCAGTGTGGACTTTATTTGTACATGCAGAGCTATACAGTCTCGGTACGGCAGCCCCAGTCTTCACCTGAGGCTCTGTTGACCAGCAGCTCCAGTAAGAACTCTGCGTCTTGGCTGGCATCAGACTCTAAGCCAGTGCCATCTCTGGTGCCAGGCTCATGTTCCATGATGCCCCTGAAGACAGGCTCATCCACAACACCATGGCCAGCACTACCCTCCATCATGGGCTCGGCGTTGGTCCCAGCATCTACCCGAGAGCCACTGCTAACCCGATGCCATGAATGGTGCCATGGTCTGCCAACAGCTAAGTCCTGGAAAATCTGTTTTTCCCCACCCTTAACCCTCTCTGTAGTAAGAGTTCTGTGCCTGCTTTTATGTCCGAGACTGCCCTCTTGGCCTCTGTAGTTCTTACTCAGTATTCCCCCCATTCTTCATGGCCTTCCTTTTTGGCCTGTCTCTCTGACCTTTTCAGAGAACCATACTGATCTATTGTACCTGTTTTCTCTTAGTAACTTTCTCAAGCATCACCTTGTTGCCTTGAAAATGGCCCCTTTTATTTCTCCCCATCTTTTCTCCGCTCCATTGATACTGTCCACTCCAATTAACCTGTCCCGGACTAATTCCTTCAACTGGTTGAAGTCTGCACTTCTGAAATCCAGAACTTCAGCCCTTGATGAGGATTTACTGGTACCAAGGGTCAGCTTGAACCATATGGTGTTAGGGTCGCTGGGGCACAGTGATTCCCCAGTCCACACTCTGCCTACCCTTTCTGAGTTGGTAAGCACCACATTGACAATGACAGCCTGCTGCCTTGCGAGTTCCTTGAGCATTCCAGCAACGTAACTAACAGGGTCAGAATTCTGTTCCTTTTAGCTGCTGAAATATATTAAGGTCTGGCAGGCTGAGATCCTCCACAACTACAACCCTCCTCTCTATTTCTGCCCCTAGTTCCTTATCGCTCTTGTCCCCCTTTCCTGGTGGTATAAAGACTACCTCCATATGCAGTTTCTTACCTGATGCTGCCATGAGTTGAACATCGAACAATTCTATTTCCCTATTTCCTCCTCTGATGAATCCATCCTCCGTGGCCTCAATACCTTCCCTAACATAGAGGATTGCCTATCCTCCTTTACCTTCCTCGTATTTTACTTATATATGGTATTGCCAGGGACTGTTGCATGCCAGTCATTATTCCATGCGACCCAAGTTTCTGTAATGGCTACAAGATCCAGCTCTGTGTCTGCTACCTTCATCTGGCACTCACTTATTTTGTTTCCCAGGTTCCTGGCATTAAGGCAGACCACTTTGCAACTTGTGCTAAAATCCCTTTTGTTTTTTTACAGGTCCTCTCCCTTCATTTTCCCCTAAACTCCTTAATTTCTTGTTTTTCCTGTTTTTTTTCAGACTTAGTGAAACTCCATTCCCTGACATCATTCCCTGTTCTTTTACAAAATTGTGCCTCTTCAATGTTTCTAGACTCCAGCTTAGTGGGAGCCCTAGCTATATTCCCCATTTCCTTTCCCTTCCTAGTGGTTTCCCCTAGTCTCAGCAACCGATTTAACTGTACACCAATGCAGACATCAAAACTTCCATCCCAGTGCACTGGTCCCATCTTGTTAGGTGAATGCCATCACCCTTGAAGAGCCTCCTGTTCCAGATGCCCCCCCAGTCCTCCGCAAAATGGCACCACTCCTCTCCTCTTCACACTATCTCTTTAACCACCCAATAAACTCCTCAAACTCTTTCTTCCTCACTCTGTCCTTCCCATTTTCCCTAACTCACATAAGGAGGACCTCGGAAAAGGCCATGGAAGCTGACTGCACCTTCAGTTTGTCCCCCAGCCTTCAAAAGTTACACTTCACTGCTTTCATGGGCTGGTTTGCTAAATCGTTGATACTCAAGTGTTCCAGCCCCCCCCCCAATACCCCTTTACCATCTTCCCGATCTTGTCCACATCCTGGATGTCTGATGTTCCAGGAAGGCATCTGACCAACCCCTTCTCTTCCCCCTCCACCCACCACCTTCTCCACCCCTGTAATCACTGAATCCCCTAGGACTAAGATACTATTTGCTAGCTTCCTGTAGCTCTTATCCTGGGTGCCACCAAGCTGTCCTGCCCTCTCCTCCCAAATGACTCACAGCCCCCGGCCCCCAAACACGGAGTCTGGCACTTATGCCTTCCTCAGGGGTGCAATGCAATTTGTTATCAGGATTTCATGGGTTTGGTTGATCACCTTGTAACTGCTCCTGTCTCCCTTCCCCCACCATCTTCCAGCATTCCAGGCCAGTGAGACTCTGGGGAGTGGGGGTGTAGATGTCTCCTCTTTTGCTGCTACCAGCTGAGCATAAAGGTGCTACTTGTTCTTTTTTTTGGTTGTTTTTTGTTGGTAACTGGATATGGCCCACTATGCCCATTTCAGTGCCAATCCAGGAGCACTGTGGAGGTTTAATAACTTATTGAGATTCACACGGTATGCAAGTGGAGGTTGTGGGAATCAAACATTGTTGTGCTGGCTGTATCAAACTCATTCACAGCTTGTTATTCTAACCTCTAGGCTATACTGCTACCTCATATGGCATACTACATTTGGGGCAGTGTCTCCTCCTACAGAATGTAACACTGAAGATAAGCAACCCACAGTCCCTGCAACTGACCACCTCCTCACTGTACCCATGCATCATACTATCAGCTGTCAGCCTATACACAACTGCTGGACTGCCGGTATTAATCTTCTTCATTCTGCCTGTCTATTACACTTTAACTTAGACCCAAACTGGCCTTCCCCATATAGGGAGTTTTGCCAAAGGTACTGCTTTACATGGATACCTGCTTGATACTCCCTTGTATACTTCTTTTTAACCCTACCCTAGATAGGCAGTTAGCTATTGCTACCAACTGAATATAGTTCCATTAATTGTACAAAATCAAATGCAAAGTTGCTGTACCATAATTACTAAGATACCTTTCAGTAATTGGCCTACTGCTTACAAACTGTAGCTTATCAGATCCTGCACCGGCAGAGTCCCCAACGGTCCTGCAGTCTTCCTGCGGAGTCACTGCAGATGTCCCATTCCTACTCTGTGCCACTCACACAATGGAAAGCCACATGATGAGACACTTGTAGGTGTGGGGCTTAAATATCTTGGGTCCGATTCTCAAAGGCTGACGTATGTTGCGACAAATGCTGCTTGCACCAACCGTTGCAGAGCCACAGACCTTTCGCCTGATTCACAAACAGGTAGGGTACTGGCAACAAAGTCCCATGGTTTGCGGCAACCATAGCTTTGCGCCAAACAACTGGACAGGTTGCTGCAAGTCTGTGGCAATGTAGCGAAGCAGTCCATTGGTCTAGCACCCCCTTCCCAAACCCCAATCTCCCCTTTTATTTATTTATTTATTGAATTTTGATGACCGGGTAGGCCCACTGGGCCCCGGAGGTACCTTTTTCAGGGGCGACCTGGGAATAACAGTACATAAACTTGGTAAGCAATAGTACATATACAAGTTATTGGCATGCGGCAGTCATACATATATGTGAAGCAGGACAGGCTTTTCTATCGGTTATATTACATTATTTCAGTGCAACATATGACTATGTCTCTAAAAACCCTCCTTGGATGTTCAGTGGGGGGGAGAGTTTTAATAATAATAATAATAATCATAACCCTGGTAGTCTAGCAGCCCCCCCAGCCCTGATTTCTCCTTTTAATAATAAAAATAACCCTGGTAGTCCAGCAGCTCCCCCCCAAGCCCGATCTCCCCTTTTAATAATAAAAAGAACCCTGGTAGTCTAGCGTCCCCCCAGCCCTGATCTCCTATTAATACATATCCCAATATTCATGGTGGTCTAGTGGACCCCCCCCCACCCTGCAGTACCCTACCACCCCACTCCCCTCATTCCATAACCCAACCAGCGACTGGCACAGCCCATTGCTCACCACTGCAGCCAGCCACCAAGTGAGCTCTGAATGAGCGTGTACTGTATATAGTATGCACTCAATGATAACTGTCAATCATTCCCCCAAACCCATACCAGTTTCACAGGTTGTAATTATCCTGCCTCAACCTGCAGGAGACTGCAAATATTCTCCCATCTACAATAGTTCCCCTTCCTAACTACTAAGAATTACAGTACAGAACGTTAAAAAAACAGTCCCAAAACACTGATACAAAAGCATTTACTTCTACCTATTCACGCACACAGAAATCAGCTTTGCTATTTAGGCTAACTGGACTGGTGTCTTCTTTCCACTCAGCCTTCCCAAACCAGGCCCAAAAGCCAACTCCCCTTTTAAACATCTTGCCTCCTCAAGGTCTGCTTCAGGACCTGCCCCAACCACACACCTGTTTTACAGGTTGTAAGAATCCTGCCTCAACCCACAAGAAATTGCAAACATTCTCCCATCTACAGTAGTTCCCCTTCACGACTACTAAAATTTTTTTTTTAAAACTTTAAACAGCCCCAAAAACACTGATCCAAAAGCACTTACTTTTGCCTACTCACTCAGAGACTTTCTATCTGCCAGCTGATTTACATTTTGCCTCTTAAACGCTCTGTGAACTCCATTGTGCAGCTTTCTCCATTCATTTTTAATGTGGTACAAAGATATTGCTGCTGTCCAAACAGACTACATCCACCTCCCCTTTCCATCTTCCTACTCACTTCCTTGAAGAAGCAAATCATGTTGGTTTGGCAGGATCTACCCTGTGTGAAACCATGCTACCTGTGCTAGAGAACGGCCCATTTTCATCCATGTACTGAACAACCACATCCTTCAGGACTGACGCTGCACTGAGGTACTGTTCAGAAGTCTTTAGTTAACATATTGTCCATTACAATGACCCTGTCCACGTGTCTTCTCTTCTGCTGTGCATGTAGAAACCTCTGTTACTACTCCCTTTTTTTGGTAGGTTTTCAAAATTTGCTTTGTTCTCATCAACATGTTTCATGTGTATTTCTGTTTAGTCACTAAAATGTGAAGGACCTTTAAGGTGAAGCTGTTGCTTTTGGTTGCATACCTTATCAAAGAAGAGACCAGAGGTTCTCAGTTTTGCATATCTTTTTCTAACAACGGAGTTAACTAGTGCTCTAGTGGCAATATCATTTATATCTACTGCCATCAGGAACTGATATATGGTAGATTCTGAACCAGCTTTAACTGCATGCACGGAATGGATCTTATCCCCTTGAAGCATTTCTTCACACAGAGTGATCCGCTACAATGCCTTTTGGTAGTGAGCTGTATAACTCAAAAGGTAGCAATTACAGCAGTAAGGTAGATGCTCAACACCAGTTCTTGCCAGGATTATATTTACTGAATCTTTATCTCAGGGTTCTGTTAAGAAATTAACGTTTGCCTTTTCACAGGCTGCTGCTTCATTAGGCCTCTTAAACTAGGGTTCATGTAAATTTATTCAGAGAACCATATTTCTGTACTACATACTTGTTTATGGTTGCCACTTTTAGATGAGGCAAAAACCGGATCCTAAGCTCCGCCCCAGCCCCACCCCTTTTCATGAATCATCATGCATTGCTCCTCCTAGAAATCCATTTATTATGGCAATAAAGACAACAGTTAAAGCAGCAGTTCAACAAAAATGTTAAGATACTGTGTACCTGTTCAAGTTACCTTCCCAGATTCTTCCTAGTTATTTATTTACTTATGTATGTATTTATTTATTGACATTGGTTTACCAAATAAACATACAGAATTAAAATAAATCTCATTTACAGATATGATCTGGGGGAGACCATGGGAATATTGTAACTAGCATACAACAGTACACATGGTGTATAATAATACATAATGAAGAAATTGTTCCTATAATGTGTACTTTATATATTTTTCTGGCTCCATTTCCTTTTCATGTCCACAGTACTAGTTCAAAGCCAAAGAAGTGACCATACTTTCTTATTGAGGAAAAAAATAATTTAAAACATTTAAAATAACTAAATTCTGTTTGAGATGAAAATGTTTACCAGCAAAAGAAAGTGGAAGACAACTGGCTGTGTTGCTGTTACAAAAGGTGGGGGCAGCTTTGCTGCTATGCCACTTAAAGATGCAGTGGAAAAGATTAGGTTAAGTAAGTGATAATGGTGTTAATAGCCATACTTTACACCTCCCAGGTTGACTGCTTTCACAAACAAAAGGCTATATTGACAACAGAACTTGTTTGTAACCTGGTCATGTAGCTGAAATAATGAATGAGACGACAAAATCTGTTTTCACAAGTATGAGCACTGGAAATGGCTCAAAAATCTGACCAGCACAGAGCAAAACCGGATTACCTGATAGGGACCCTGAAAACCTGATCACCAAGTAAAAAACTTGACAGGTGGCAACCCTATACTTTTTCTCAATTGTTTATCAAATGGAGGGACTGTTGAAAGCATTTCTAAACTGCTGCTTGTACCCTTTTAAAATGCTAGTGTAGGGGAACTGATGCCCTTTCTGTACATGTCAGTCCAGTATACTTATAAACAGGGCTTCTTCCACATCAACTTCTGCTTCAGTTCCAGCATATCAGCAATTTGTCCCAAGAAAGCTGACTACTAGAAGTACCCTAGGGGCCTATCCTATGCATCATCCTCTGTGAAGTTCGGAAAAATAGGTTCTTCCACTTCTTCCTACCCCTCCTCATCAGGTTCCTAGTACCCTCCTGATGAGAGGGTGATTTAGGCCATTTTCATTTGTAACCCCCCTGCAAATGGGGGTTCCCAAAAGACTTCCAGGAGCTTGCTTGAATGCTCCAAGCCTGAATGGTGTTTGGCATTTAAGCCATTTATCAGTGAGTGTTTTTAGAGCCTCTGGTACTGTCTCTTTAAGAGCTGTCTGCTTGCAGACATAATTAGTTTGTATGGGGGGGACTGTGTGCTTCTCTGCTTGAGTACCACTCGAGCTGCTGCCAATTCACTCCATTTTTGCAGTCACTAGGAGTGCAAAGGGAACCTATCTGAAAGATGTAACAGTTTTGCCAGAAATCATTTAGAGTAATAATGGAATTACAGTTTGTCTAACCTGCTTTCTTTGCAGTCAGAACTGTGTTTGCCTAGTTCCCCATTCTAGTTTTGAACTGCTGAACTGGACCAATCAGTGTGGGTTAAGGTAGCTCTAAAATGGTGCCTTGGACGAATCAGAACTTGGACTCATAATCTGAGCCAGCCACAAGAGGATTGTATGGGCAGTGACTCTGGGAGATGTAGTTTAGACTTGACGCCTTTTGGACCAACAGGGCAGTCTATTGTGAGTGACAGCCAATCCAGCCAAGAACCGGGAGGAACTCAAAGGAAGTGCCCGGTTTTGTCTGCTGGAGTTTCAGTTGAGCTCTGGCAGTGAAGAGGGAAGGAGCCCTGTGCTTTTTCGGTGTGCAGTTTTAGTCGGGAAGCGTGTATGAGGCCCAGAGTTCCGGTCTGCAGCTTGTGTAACTGCTTGTTAGGACTGAATCCATCCTGTGAAGAGAATCAAATGATATCTGAAGAGTAGAAACCAGGCTCACCCTGTAGAAGACTGGAGAAATTGCTGAATTGCACTCGGTCTGTCAGGAACTGAATCTGCTGTGTGTTCTCCCGGGTATTGTGCAGTAATTGCGATCGGGATAGAGAAGCAGCCTGCCTGGTATAGTACTTTCTTTTTACCATATAAATGTGTGAGGAGGTTGTGTAGCTCAAGTGAATCCTGCTGCCATTAAAGGACTTTTGCCTGTTGCAGTTTGCCATATAAATGTGTGAGGAGTCTCGTGGAGCTCAAGAGAAGCCCTGCTGACATTGAAGGACCCTATCTTGTTTGGAGGTCGTGAGTACTAATTCAGGGTGCTCCCTGTTGAATTGCCACATTGAATCCAAATGGAATTACTGTACTGCTGACTGTTTAACTAATTTTTCTTTTCTCTGTGTGAAGGGCCCCTACCAGCTGCCACGGTTTGGACTAGCCACTAGGGGTTTGGGTACCAGGGACAGTAACTGGTAGGGATGGGCCTGTGCACAGAGCCATAGGTAGATGAGTAAAGTGATAAGCTAATTAACCTGATTCCCCTGTCCTTGTTATATCCCCCTAAATAAGCGAGAGCTGCTTGTTTCAGCAAAGTTATACTGCCTGAGGTATTTGTCTATGTTAAAGTATTGTACTGTGATTGTTGCACTGTATCTTATTTTAAGGAGGTCCCAGTGCCTGAACCAGTCCTGGGGGTAAGTGTATACTGTGAAGGTAATTCTGATATATTGTGTGGGCCACTAGTGGGAAGAAAGGGGGGTTGCAGTGTCCCAGAGGGCTGTGACCAAGTTAGTTTAACTATTGCAAACCCTGACCTCTGGGTGGGGCACCTGCCATCGGATCCAGGCCCCTCAACCTGTTAGTGGCAAATCAGGCAGGGGTAGTAGCCCCTGGGATAGCGCCATCTAGGGGTTACATCTTGAAGGCTCACCGCTGGGATTGTGTGTCCTCTAGTGGCCATATTTACGAACCACTGTTAAGAAAAAAAAATGGGTACCCCGACAGAAGTGGCTGTGCACCGGCTGGCGGAGTGGTGTACTGGGGAGGAGATTGACCCCCAAGGTGCTGTGCTTGTCCTGGACATCCCCCTCTGTATCAGAGCGGACACTGTACAGGGAGTACTTTCCAAGGTGGAAGGTTTACAAAACCCTGTGGTGGTGGGTCGGCATGCTAATCTGCTCACCCACACTTTCCTGGCCCTAGTAGAGTTTAAGGATCCCATAGATAGCTCCAACGTGCCACAGACCATTACCCCAGTGGGAGCCCTCACTGCCTGGAGAGTGATAACTAAGGACAGTAAAGACCCGGGGGGGAATGAGCCCCACCACTGTCTGAAACTTTGAGGAGAAATTTGCTAAATGGTTGCTGGGGAAGGGAAAACTGTGGAGGACTTGAAGAAACTATTCTTGCCACCTGGGGTGTTACTCCCCAACACCCTCTCCCGCTCCAGTACCAGATGGTGGCTGGAACCAATGCAGACCCTATTTCTGCACCTGCCATTAGTCACGACTCTACCAAAGGTTGAGGATCTTCTCTGGCACCCTCCCAACCCCCCAAGGGGAGGATGACTGGGAGACCTGGATAGACTATGTTGCCCCTAAGTACTAGAATGGCAATGCTCGGAAGCCAAAAAGCGAAAGAGGGTTAGTGAGAGCCTCCGAGGTCCTGCCCTGGCTACCATCTGTGCTAAACGGGCCAGTAACCCTGAAGTGACTGCACAGGCCTATCTTGAGGCCTTGGAGAATGTGTATGGGAGCCCAGATTCTGATGAGGATCTATGGTGGAAGTAAGAAATGCACAGCAGTACCAAGGGAGTTGTTGTCTGTGTGTGTATCTCGGCTGGAAAAATTGTTGCAAGAATGCCTCAGAAAGGGTAGTTTGCCAGCGATTGAAGTGGACGAACCAGGCTGGACAGGATCCTTAAGTCTCCCTTCTCAGAACTGCTGTTGCTTCAGTTACGCCTGGCAAATAGCTGAATCCCACCCTCCTATGATGAGTTAATGAGAGAAATTAGAGTTGAGAAAGGCGACCTCGGGAGGGACCTGCACCAATAGCTGCGTTAATGACCCGAGTGACTGAGGGTGGCCCATCAAGTGAAGTTCAGGGGCAGAGGTTGGCAGTCAATGAGTGCTCTGACAAGGAAAAAGATATGCCACAATGGGGCGAACTGTTGAGAGAGATCCGAATTCAAAACAGTCCCTTTATGAAGGCCACGCCTGCAAATGCAGAGGCCCCGACCTATATCCGACTGCATCTGCTATGGGGTGGGGTACCCACTCATGTATCTCCTGCTGATAATAGCTCCAAACTCAATTCCTTGACCATGGAAGTGGAGAAACTGACGAGATGTCTCCAAATGACTTATCACGCCGCAGACAGAGATGGCACCAAGGTTTCCAGTTAGTAGTACCCCTGCCCTGGCTCCCAGTGTGGCGCCTCGGCCAGCTCAAACTCCAGAAAGTATGTTTTGCTATAATTGTGGGAAGGATGGGCACATGAAGAGGGAATGCCGGTCCCCAAAAGACACTGACAAAGTTGCATATAGGCTACAAGGAGAGCTTCAGAGAACAAATCAGTGGTTAAGAGGTGCACAAAATGATCCCAGTGAGGGCACCAAAAATGCTAACTCACGTCTTTTTGTGGCAAGGTCAGTTGCCCAGGCCCCTACCGCCTCTCCAGACTGGTCCAGAATAGTGGGTCCCTCCATGGAGACCACTGTAAAGGTGAATGGAGTGTCTACAAGAGCTGTATTAGACAGTGGCTCCCAAGTGACAATTATGTTCCAGGATTGGTGTCAGAAGCATTTGTCAGACGTGACTCTTACAACCATTAGAAGGACTGCATGTATGGGGGTTAAGTGAGAAGGCCTACCACTATTCGGGTATATCTGAATTTGGCTGTCTTTCCCACCTCCGTGGCTGGAGTGGCCGAACAAGTAGAGACCCTAGCCTTAGTGTCCCCACTGGACTGTATGATGGTGTCCCTTTGTTGATTGGAACAAATGCTCTTATGTTCGAAGGCTGGCACAGTTGTGTTATGAAAAACAGGGTCAAAGACTAGTAGAGCTTTAAGAGTTCCGCTTTAATTAAGAAGGCCTATGAGGCACAGAGAGATGCTGAAAAATAGAACCAGAGGAACCGGTCGGAATTGTATAGAAGAAGGATCTGAGTCTCTGATCCTGGCGCCAAATACCCAGTGTACCTTATAGGGAGAGGTCCGTATCAGAAAGGATGTTAAGAATAAAATATTAATGTTGGATGCACCAGGATGGAAAATTGCCAGAGGGACTGCTGGTCAAGCCTAGTATTTTGCCCGCTAGAGCCCATGCTTATGCCAGAAGGGTAATGGTCCAAGTTCATAATGTGTCTGAAAGAGACATTCGAGTAAATAGAGGTTGCATCCTGGCTAATGTGCATTGTGCAGACACTGCAGTGCTACCCAGCAGCAAGTTCGAGGAAGAATGACAGAGTAACGCCTGACTTGTTTGATTTCGCGACTCCCTGCCAGCTGAATGGAAAGTGAGGATCAGTGAGAAGCTTGCCCAGACAGACCAGGTGTTTTCTTTAAAGGAATGGGGCGTAGGATGCGTGCAAGGAGCTGAGCACAATATCCGCTGCATGACAAAAGACCATTTCGTGAGAGGTCTCGACGCCTGGCACCTGCTGATATAGATGATGTGAGACAGCATCTAAAGAGATGTTAGCTGCTGGTGTAATACAAGAATCCAGAAGCCCTTATGCTTCCCCATTGTGGTAGTGAGGAAAAAGAATGGGACAGTAAGGATGTGCGTGGATTATCTCACTGTAAACCGCGGACTATCCCTGATCAGTACACAATGCCCCGGATTCAGGATGCTTTGGACTGCCTAAACGGGAGCAAGTGGTTCTCTGTGCTGGATCTCCAGTGGGTACTACTAGGATCCCGATGGCCCCAGAGGACCATGAGAAGACACCCTTATCTGTCCGCTTGGCTTCTATGAATTGCATGAGGATGCCCAAGGATTTCAGGTGCCCCAGCCACTTTTCAACGATTGATGGAGCGTGCGGTGGGGACATGAACTTACTAGAGTGCCTGGTATACCTAGATGATGTTATTGTGTTTGGCAGCTCACTGGAGGAACATGAGAGCAGATTATTTAAGGTATTGGACCGACTGGAGGACTTTGGCCTTAAACTGTCAATTGATAAGTGTCAATTTTCAAACATCAGTGAAGTATGTGGGACACATAGTATCCACCGAGGGAATAGAGACCGACCCAAGTAAAGTTGAGGCCTTGACCACCTGGCCACAGCCCAAAAATCTAAAAGAACTGCAAAGATTCCTGGGATTCTGTGGTTATTATCAGCGTTTCATCAAGGACTATTCAAGAGTGATCCGCCCTTTACTTAACCTTACTCAAGGGTATCCCCCAACCCACAAAAAATACCAAAAGTCAGCGTCCCTCAAGACTGAAAGAGTGTATTTTCGTCCGAGTGAAGTATTTGGGGCCCGCTGGACTCCTGATTGTGAGACTGCTTTTCTGAGATCATATATCAACTTACCCATGCTCCAGTGCTGGCCTATGCCGATCCAAGAAAACCTTACGTCCTGCACACTGATGCTAGCTTGCAAGGGTTGGGGGCTGTGTTGTACCAAGAGCACCAGAATGGCCTGAGACCAGTGGCCTTTGCCAGTAGAAGCCTGACCCCATCTGAAAAGAACTATCCTGTACATAAGTTAGAGTTCCTAGCTTTGAAGTGGCTATTGTTGACCAATTCCACGTACTTGTATGGGCTAAAATACTAGTAAAACTGACAATAATCCTTTGACCTATGTGCAGACCTCAGCTAAGTTGGATGCCACTGGCCATAGGTGGCTTTCTGCATTATCTACATATGACTATGCTCCGAATATCGAGCAGGTCTGAACCACATAGATGCTGATGCTCTCTCCGGAGGCCTGTTCCCAGAATGATTGGGTCCGATTGGCAGAACCTGACATTGGGCACTCTGCCGAAGTTTGACAGGGAGGAACAAATGTCCACAGACGCAGTGGACTGCATGGTGGATTGCTTGGGACCCTCTGAGAATTGCATACCTGCTGCTTATTGCCACTTTTCTGCAATAGACATTGGTGCACTGCCTCAGCTGGACAATGACAGTATTCGGGGCTCAATCCCACGATCCCATGATCAAAGCAGCTTTAGAAGCCTCTATGCAGGAAAAGATGTGTCCAAATTACGCTCCACTGATTTGAGAACTGCACTGTTATACAAAGAAGGTCCTAAGTTGAAACTGATCAAAAACTGTTATACAGAGAAACAGTAGACAGAGGGGACAAGTAGACAAACAACAACTAGTGCTGCCACTGCCTTTCGAGACTCAGTACTGATGTCCTTGCACAACCACATGGGGCACCTTGGTATAGACAGAACACTTGACTTGGTGAGATCCAGATTCTATTGGCCTAAGATGGGGGCTGATGTGGAGCAACACATTCAAACTTGTAGTCGCTACTACAGAGGAAAGCTTTGTGCCCCAGAGGGCTGCCCCCTGTTAACATCACCACCAGTGCACCCATGGAGCTGGTCTGTATTGATTTTCTGAGTTTGGAGTCAGATCAAAGAAATATCAGTAATGTGCTGGTGGTCACTGACCATTTCACGAGATATGCCCAAGCTTTCCCCACCAAAGACCAGAAAGCATCCACTGTGGCCAAAGTACTTGTAGAAAACTTTTTTGTTCACTATGGGGCTCCACAAAGAGTCCATTCTGATCAAGGGAGAGACTTTGAGAGTCGTCTGATCAAAGAGATGCTTTCTCTGTGGGGAGTGCGAAAGTCCAGAACCACTCCTTACCACCCCCAGGGGGACCCACAGCCTGAACGTTTCAACCGCACTTTGCTAGATATGCTAGGCACCCTGCACCCAAAGGACAAGCCTAGATGGAGCCAACAAATTAGCACCCTGGTACATGCTTATAACTGCACCAAAGTGATGCCACTGGGTTCTCCCCTACACGCCTGATGTTTGGAAGAGAAGCTCGACTACCGTAGATGTGTGTTTGGGGTCTCTCCTGATGGGGTTCAAGCTGACAACTATTTACAGTATGTGCAAAAGTTAAAGGCCCAGCTAACCCATGCGTACCAACTGGCTCAAACCATGGCTGCCAAAAGAAATCTGGCCAACAAAGAAAGGTATGATAAAAGGTGAAAGCACAGGAACTCCAGGAGAGAGATCGGTATTGCTAAGAAATCTGGGACTGCATGGCAAACACAAGATTGCTGACAGATGGCACCATCTCCCTCACATTGTAGTGGGCAAACTAGATGATCTGCCAGTGTACAAAGTAAGGCCTGAGAATAATTCAAAAGATGTAAAAACAATGCATAGAAATCATTTACTGCCCATTGGACAAATCTTGATTGAGTCTGAGCCCCCAGAAGATGCCCCCTCTGGACCAGTGACTAGAGCTGCTGCTAAGAAAAGATCAAGAAAGTCTGCACCTACAGAAGCAGAGTTAAAGTGTTCCCCTCCACAAGTCCCAGTTGAGCATGACTGTCAGTCCATATCAGAAGAAAGTGAGAGTGACTTTGAATACTATCCTTCTTACAAACTGAGTCAATTGTTTTGGGGCAATCCCCTAGTCAATACTGGAGACGAAGCTGGGCCTTCTGGACTGTCTAAGCCCCCAGCTTCGTCCCTGGAGCCAATGCTCCCAGAAAGTGAAGTGCAAAGCATCAGATCAGATGAAATGGAATCATTGTGCATGGTTGAACTGTTTGAGCTTTCAGGGGAGGAAAATGATGGATTGGGGCAGACTGGTGATACACCAGAACAAGAAGAGTATTTTGAGTGCCCTGACAGTCCACTGCCAGTGTCCGAAATCTCTCCATGCGAGCCAAATGTTGTGGACTCAGAAACTGTAACTCCTGGAGCTGAAAGTGCCCCAAGTTCTAGCCTCTCTACCCCCATGGAGACTCCCCTGACAAGTGAGGACAATGCTGAAAATGAGGCTCAGAGTGCAGAGACTGTAACAGTTTCCCCTAGAAAGACTGGTCGAGCTGTAAAGCCTGTGGTGCACTCAGTTATGATTCCCTTGGGAGGCCTGTGGACTTGCCTCTCAATGTTGTCCATAAAGGAGTGTATGTGTCCCCGAGCTCATTGCCCAAACTGAAGCGTCCAGTGCTAACTCAAGTTACTTGTGTTGCCTCTAAGTATGATTGCCCTTGCCCCGTCCAGCCCCAAGGTAACTGATAGGGAAGGGCCCCCTCTCTTCAGGTTTCATGTACAAGAGGTAATAACTTGAGTTATGGTAGAATGTGTGTGTAATACTGTGTAAAGAGTGACGTACTGCAATGTTTCAGAAATGTGTTCTTGGTAAAATTATGTATTGACTGATGATTACATGTGTCAGCCTAATGCAAATGTATATGGTTGCAGTTGAAACTTATGGGGGTACTTGCTTGATGTGGACGTCAAGCTTTCCCAGGCCAGGAAGGATGTAACCCCCCTGCAAATGGGGGTTCCCAAAAGACTTCCAGGAGCTTGCTTGAATGCTCCAAGCCTGAATGGTGTTTGGCATTTAAGCCATTTATCAGTGAGTGTTTTTAGAGCCTCTGGTACTGTCTCTTTAAGAGCTGTCTGCTTGCAGACATAATTAGTTTGTATGGGGGGACTGTGTGCTTCTCTGCTTGAGTACCACTCGAGCTGCTGCCAATTCACTCCATTTTGCAGTCACTAGGAGTGCAAAGGAACCTATCCGAAAGATGTAACTGTTTGCCAGAAATCATTTAGAGTAATAATGAAATTACAGTTTGTCTAACCTGCTTTCTTTGCAGTCAGAACTGTGTTTGCCTAGTTCCCCATTCTAGTTTTGAACTGCTGAACTGGACCAATCAGTGTGGGTTGGGTAGCTCTAAAATGGTGCCTTGGATGAATCAGAACTTGGACTCATAATCTGAGCCAGCCACAAGAGGATTGTATGGGCAGTGACTCTGGGAGATGTAGTTTAGACTTGAGCCTTTTTGGACCAACAGGGGCAGTCTATTGTGAGTGACAGCCAATCCAGCCAAGAACTGGGAGGAACTCAAAGGAAGTGCCGGTTTTGTCTGCTGGAGTTTCAGTTGAGCTCTGGCAGTGAAGAGGAAGGAGCCCTGTGCTTTTCGTTGTGCAGTTTTAGTGGGAAACGTGTGTAAGGCCCAGAGTTCCGGTCTGCAGCTTGTGTAACTGCTTGTTAGGACTGAATCCGTCCTGTGAAGAGAATCAAAGGATATCTGAAGAGTAGAAACCAGGCTCACCCAGAAGACTGGAGAAATTGCTGAATTGCACTCGGTCTGTCAGGAACTGAATCTGCTGTGTGTTCTCCCGGTATTGTGCAGTAATTGCGATCGGATAGAGAAGCAGCCTGCCTGGTATAGTACTTTCTTTTACCATATAAATGTGTGAGGAGGCTTGTGTAGCTCAAGTGAATCCTGCTGCCATTAAAGGACTTTTGCCTGTTGCAGTTTGCCATATAAATGTGTGAGGAGTCTCGTGGAGCTCAAGAGTAGCCTGCTGACATTGAAGGACCCTATCTTGTTTGGAGGTCGTGAGTACTAATTCAGGGTCGCTCCTGTTGAATTGCCACATTGAATCAAATGGAATTACTGTACTGCTGACTGTTTAATTTTTTTTTTTTCTCTGTGTGAAAGGGCCCCTACCAGCTGCCACGGTTTGGACTAGCCACTAGGGCTTGGGTACCCAGGGACAGTAACTGGTAGGGATAGGCCTGCACAGAGCCATAGATGAGTAAAGTGATAAGCTAATTAACCTGATTCCCCCTGTCCTTGTTATATCCCCCTAAATAAATCAGAGCTGCTTGTTTCAGCAAAGTTATACTGCCTGAGGTATTTGTCTGTGTTAAAGTATTGTACTGTGATTGCTGTGCTGTATCTTATTTTACAGGAGGTCCCAGTGCCTGAACCAGTCCTGGGGGTAAGTGTATACTGTGAAGGTAATTCTGATATATTGTGTGGGCCACTAGTGGGAAGAAAGGGGGGTTGCAGTGTCCCACAGGGCTGTGACCAAGTTAGTTTAACGATTGCAAACCCTGACCTCTGGGTGGAGGCACCCACCATCGGATCCAGGCCCCTCAACCTGTTAGTGGCAAATCAGGCAGGGGTAGTAGCCCCTGGGATAGTGCCATCTAGGGGTTACACATTTGTTTGAAAAACTGCCACATTTGGTAACTGTCTTCCAGAGAGGGCAAATCCTTAGCTGGCACTGATGGCTGCTCCTCATTTACGCCTGGCGAGGGCGCCTTAACATCATTCTCCTTGTGAGTTACCAGCAGTTTTACGCTGGTCTTCTACATACCTCTGTTTATTTTTTATCTTTGCTGTCGATATGCTCCTTGGGGTGGGGTGGGGGGTCTGTGGTCCTTGTCTCTGGTACTTTAAATGGCCTTACAGCTTGTCAGGTATCGGTTTGCTGCTTGGGAGAAGTCATACCATCAGAGGGACGTTCTCTATATTTAACGAGACCGCAACCTGTTTAGAAACACTCTAGTGAGGCAGTAGCTGAAACTGGAGTAGACTAGGATTCTCTTTTGTTACAGTATACCTTTTATTGTTTGTTTTTTTAGCAAAATGTTAAAGGATTGTAATCAGAGCCTGAAAAAGAAAAACACTGAGTGGCTGTCTCCATTAACAACCCACCTGCCACAGGATACGCAATGCTGAAATTCTGTTGGGCCTGTCTTTTTCTTAGGTTTTTGTGACTAACCCAAGAAGGGTGCGGCTCAGTTAAGCGCTTCACATTTCAGCGCCGTAATGTTCAGTGCTTGTCATTACATCGCCGCCAATTGCAGCGCTGCAACAATTGCCAGGTGCTTCACTTCAGTGCGTATTATTTCAAAGCTTTCTACTGCACTTCTATTGCATTGCTTTTCTATTGTCCCGTGATCCACATTGCCAATTAGACAACTAGCTAAGGATTCCGCACATTGTCAATTAGCCAAGAATCTAATTTTAGTTCTAGAGCTCTAGTTCCACAAATTGCTTTCTATTTTCCCCTACTTTCCAGAATCATTACATTATTAATGACGTTCAATCAATGAAATTGTCCCACTATTTAATGATGGGCTACAGCCCTTGATCCACACATTGCATCTGAAACCATGACTTGCACAGTCCATAGTGCCCGAGGGAAGGAGCTGATATTGCATGATGACTATATTTATCGACTTGACTGGGTTATTGCTGGAGGTAAAAAAAGGTAACTTTCAAATACTGTATTTTTAAAAAATCAGTACTTTCAGGAGAGACGAGCCCACAATCTGATAACTAACCCCTTCTTGTGTAGGAGCTGGCGCTGCACAACAGACAATTGCCTTGGGCGGCTACACACAGATGTATCTAACTGTTCAGAAATTCTGGCGGGAGAGCATAACCATGAAGCAAATCCAGACGCAGCATTCAGAACCAGGTTCCTCTCTATGCTAAAGGGCGAAGTTGCCGAATCCACTGCACCAGTACCAGGCATATATGACAAACATGCTCGTACTGCAATTACCAAATCATCCAGTGCTGCCATCCCGACATTTGACTCCACGACAGCCTTCCTCTGTCGAGCAAGACAGAAAAAAACTTGTCCCCAATTCCTGGTGAGATCAGCTTGATCCCCTGCAAGCTACCAGATGCATTCAGTGACACTCTAAATGGGCAACGTTTCCTGTTATTCCAGCGACAGGACAATGATGCAATATGCTTTTTGCACTGATGAAAGTTTGAGGCTGCTGGCTAGTAACTCTGAATGGTACATTGATGGGACTTTCAGTGCTGCACCAGTTCCTTTTGCACAGCTGTTTACTATACATGCATTTATCGGTAGTAAGCAAGTCCCTTTAGTATATCTACTGTTAGCAAATAAATCTCAGGAACTATACTGTGATGCACTACAGAAATTAGTTTTTGAAGCAGCTGCCAGAGAATACGACCTTAGCCCAACAATAATCGTCTCTGATTTTGAATCTGGTCTTATAAGTGCATTACCAAAGGTGTTCCCCAGTATAAATCATAGAGGCTGTTACTTTCATTTCTCACAAGCTATAATAAAGAAGTTAGGCACACTATCACTAAAATGTCTATATCAAAATGAACCTGATTTTAACCTTGAAGTGAGAAAGCTGCTAGGGTTAGCATTTTTACCCCCACAGATAGTACGACTTAATTTTAACAGTTTAGTGACATATGCATTAGTACTGTAGCCATGTACGGTCATGTACTGCCATGGATTTTTTTGGTAACATTAAATGCTGTACTGTAGCCATGTACTGTGTTCAATTTTAGCCTGGAGCTTTGCAATCAATGTACAGCTATGTATTGCAATTTTATTAAGGATCGTAGCATTGCATGTACAGCAATGGATTTTTTTGGTAACCTTACATGCTGTACTGTATTGAATAAATTACTTTTTTTAAACTAAAATCCGATTCGTTAATTCATTTTAGAATGGATAGCATTTTAGAATGGAGAGCAATGCAGTTAGCACTGAGATCAGGCAGGCTGTAGTAACACCAGCTTAATAGGATTAGCTGGTGGCTGTATTATCCAAGCAGCTAAAGTATGATGCGCTGAACTGGGCTACACCCCCTAGGAAACCTGAAGATAATTTTTTTTTTTTAACTCCGCTTTATTCATAGGTTCTCAATACTGTACAGATGAGAGAAAGCCGTACATTCCTTACATATTTTTCTGGCCCATGGTATGTGTTGTACCTACATACTATAGTCCAATGTCAGCTTCAAAAGAGAAAAATGTTGGCACAAAATATTTCAAATATCAAAAATGTGCTGTTTAAAAATACCAGTTAAATTAAATGCAAAGTTTAAAAAGTTAAAATAGTGAACCCTGAAAGGGTAACAAAAAAAAAGCACTTTATGGTTTCCTGGAACCAAGCCGAAACTGACAAAAAGTGCTAAACAAGAAAAGTCAACAAAAACAGAATGTGAAGATTCGATAATACTGTAAAAGCGGATAATAATAAAGACTGTAAATGTCTGAAAGAAAACTACGTAAAATTCAGCCAAAGGACTACGGGCTGTATCCAGGAGATCCTTCTCCAGAGGACAATATGATGGCATTCTTTGATCTGTTAATACTCAGTTCCGTAGCCTCTATAGGGCACAAGATGACTGATATTAGCAAGAATCATGCATCACATACATGTCAGAACTTCCACTATCAGCTGGCCATGCTCCCAGACATCCTGGCTGAATATTAACACAAAGTAGTTATTCATTACCTCTGCCATTTCCTGCCTGGCTCAGTGGTTCCTGCCCCATCCCCAATGATTGGTGGCCCCACCTTATCCCTGTTTTCCTTCCTTATGTTGCCTATGTATTTAAAAAGAAAGATTTTATTATTCCCCTTGATCCCCTGCATGATCCTCTCTTCCAGACCAGCCTTGGAGATTTGTTTTATGTATTCCGCTGTTTGGCCCCTAGTTTACCATCTGCTACTTCATTCAGGCTTTCCCTCACTGATCTCCCATTCCCAAATTTATTTTTATTTATTTATTTGTACATCGGTTTACAACCTTTGAGCCAGAGGCTCATTTCCAAAGGTACCTCATCACATTGAGGACAGACAGAAACACGTTTAGGTTACAGCATAGAATGTCAACTGACTTAAATTACACAGAAATGGTTTCGTACATTTATACAATTTAGTAGCAATTAAAATTACAGTGACAATGATACAGCTGAGCACATGCTGGTAATAACAGGCAATATGCTATGGGGAAAAGTGGGGGGGGGGGTGAAGTGGAGTGCCACCCAGTGGGCATTGTCAAGTGTGGTGAGATTAAGCCACATTTAGTGACAGGATTAGCTGCAAGTGTTAAACAGTTGGCTCCGAAGGGAGGTTTTGAAGTTGGAGATTGTGGGGGCATTAGAGATGGACGCTGGGAGAGAGTTAAACCAGGATGGAGCTCAGTAGCAGAAGTACCTCTGACCATGGGTGGTCCTGGATCTGGGGACTAGTAGAGTGGTCTTGTTGGAGGTTCGGGTTGCGATAGTGGGTTGGGCGTGGCGGATGGAGGCTGTCACCCCGGGAGGGGATAGCCCGAGTAGAGTTTTTTTTGTGAAGAGGCAGGTTTGATAGCATAGCCGTTCATCTAGGTTAAGCAGTTTTGCCTCGTCATAGAGTTGGCAGGTATGTGTGAGCCTGGGGGCACCAGTAATCAGCCTGCAGGCCTTATTTAGGGTGAGGCGAATTTTGTTGAGGGCAGTAGTGTCGGCAGCACCATAAACTGGCAGGCCATAGTCAACAAGGGACAGTACTGAAGACGTAACCGCAAGTCGGACAGCATCATAGGGGAGGCAGTTTTTATAGTGGTAGAGGATGCCAAGCCGTGTATTAGTGGCGGATGCAAGGGCATCAATGTGGGTGTGGTAGGTGAGGGCTGAATCGAAGGAAACCCCAAGGTATTTGTAGGAGCAGACTTGTTCAAGTGGTTGTTTGGTACTAGGGAGGATATGGAGTGGGAAGTTGCAGGCTTTGTTTTGGGGGTGGGCAAAAAGCATTGTTTTTGGTTTTTTTTTGAGATTAATGACAAGTCTGTGCTCTTTAAACCAGGCTTCGGCATCATTGTAGGATTGTTGCAGAGTGTTCTGGAGGGAGATGGGATTGCGGTGGGTGGCAAAAATGACAGCATCATCTGCATACATAAGAATTTTGCCAGAGCATGCACTGGGCAGGGTGTTTAGATAGAATGAGAAGAGTAGGGGCCCCAGGATGGAGCCCTGGGGTACCCCTGAGCGGATGGGACGAGTTTCGGAGAGTGTCCCATTAATATTTACACATTGGGAACGAGCAAATAGATAGCTTGTGCACCAGGCGAGAGGGCCAGCAGAGAAACCAGTTTGACAGAGGGTATCCAGCAGAAGAGGGTGGGAGACAGTGTCGAAGGCCTTTGAGAGGTCAACGAACACTGCACCAGCTAGGGAGCTGGTGTCCAGGGAGGAGTGTAGGAAACTGGAGAATTCAACTAGTGCAGTGCCGGTACTGTGGCCAGCACAGAAGCCATGCTGCTCTGGGCATAAGACGTCATGCTTAGTCAGATATTCAGTGATCTGAATGGCCACCATTTTTTCTAGGGCTTTTGGGGGGGGTGGAGATTGGTAGATAATTCCCGGCAGAGGTCCTGTCGCCCCCTTTATGAATGGGTGTGACTATGGCTGTTTTCCATGCAGTGGGGAATTGCCCCAGGCAGAGGGACGGTTAAGTAGGCTGGTGAGTGGGCCAAAGACTTCATCCAGCACCAGCTGGAGAGGGTCCAGGGTGTCGCTGCTGGGACTATTGCTATTTAATGCTTTAATTAGGAGAGGTCTGGCTTCCTGGGCAGATACCGTAAGTAGGTGGAAGCTGGGGCGTTGGAGGACATGGGGAGGTAGGTGGGGGGAGGGTCAAAGAAATTACTGGGGAGGACAGAGCTAAGGTCAGTAAAGGAGGTGTTAAGGAAGTTAGCTAGGCAGGCAGAGTCGGTGGAGGTAGAGTCATCAATAGTGAGCTGGGATGGGGAAGGGGAGCATTGTTTCCCATTTGGTTGTTTAATATTGTCCCAGAAAGTCCAGGCACACCCCCAGGAGGAGGTGAGGGTGGCCTGGTAATGGTCAGCCTTGGCTTTACGGATGGCCCATGTGCACCTGTTCCATGCAGCACTGTAGGCCTGTCTATCAGCCATCCGGCCTGTATCAGTGGAAAGGTGCCAGAGGTTATCCCTATTTCTGATCATTTGTAGTAGGGCAGGGGTAACCCAGTGTGCATTATGTTTTTTGGATCGAATTCTTGTGAAGGGTGCAAAGAGGTCACAGGCCATGTTAAAGGTTTGGAAGAAAAAGGTGAGGGCAGTGTCTATGTCGTGTGCATGATGAATAGGGGACCAATTAATCTGGGTGAGAAATTGTTTAAGTTTTATCAGCCCACCAGGTCGGAGGCACCTGCGGAGTGTGGTAAGGGCTGTGGCTTTGGGCCGCCCAAAGGAATACGATAGGGGAGTGGCTGCTTAGTGAGTCTGGGAGGACGTGGATGTTATGGATTTTTTTGGGGCGGTTGGTGATAATTACGTCCAGAAGGGTACTGGTTCCTCTCTTTGACTTTACTCTAGTGGGCTAGGAAATGAGTTGTGTCAGATCTAGGGCAGCGAAAGAATCTCGGGTAGTGGAAGAGGAGGTGCTGAGCCAGTTCATGTTAAGGTGCCCCACTAGGATTTGTTCCGCCTTGTGGTGGAGGGTGGCAAGATATTCTGTTAAAGATATCAGCGCTGGGTTCTGGTTCTTTGGGGGAAGGTAGGCAGTGGTGAGATATAGAGGGCCCCTGGAGGGGTCAGGAGCAAGTTTGAGGGTAAGGGCCTGTGCTCCGTTTACCAGAGCAGGGGCAGGGAGTGCTTGTCCGATGACTGTGTCCCTGATATAGATTGCACAGCCACCCCCGCATTTGCCTACTTAGTCCTCCCGGTATAGGGTATAGCCTGGGAGGGAGACAAAGGAGTCAGGGGTGGATTTGGACAGTCAGGTTTCAACCAGGGCTATGATGTCTGGTTGATGTAGCATGGCCCAGCACTGGAGGGCATCAAATTTTTTCAGTAGGCTGCAAATGTTCATGGAGGCTATGCGGAGACCAGTGGACCCAGCTGGTGGGCTGGAGGGGGCAGAGCCTGGGTTTGGATGTATATTACCCGATAGGAGTAGTAGAAAGACCAAGGTTCTGACCAGGGGGTGGTAGTATGTCAACTTCCGGGGGGTACACTGGGATGGGGAGGAGGCCATAGGGGAACAAAGAATGGGAAGGTTGAGAAGGGTCGGAGGCGGTAGCAACCATGGGAGCCAGGGTGAGCAGCGGGGAGGGCACCCAGGGTTGGAGTGCCACGGGCCAGGGTACATGGTCAGTGTAGGGTGGGATCAGACTAAGTCAGGGAAAGTTGTGGGTGCTGGTACAAGTGGGACAGGGGAGATGTCTGGCTGATGGGATGTGGGTACTAGCATGTAAATCAGGGGGAGACATTTGAGGAGGAGGTGTACCAACATAGTGCCTAAGGTAGCAGCAGGGCAGAAAGGTTCAAGTATCTTGGCTGCCCCTCAGAAAGCGTAGATACCACTTTGGAGTAGTGGTAGTGTCATGGACTCTGGTGGACAGGGTACAAGGTTCAAGACCCTGGCAGGGCAGTTGAAATGGGACCTGGGTGAGAGTGGGGATTCAGGTTCTGGGGAACTCAAGCAGGCTGGGTTTGGGCCAAAATTCAGGGTGGAAATAGTGACTCCTAGTGGTCACTGGGGGTTAGTGACAGGCTGGGTGAGGGTCTGGTGATAGGGCAGGGGGTCAGTATGTAGGGCTAGCTAGGAGGCCGGGTGCGAGGGTGAGGTGTGGGCAGAATCAGAAATGAGAGTAGGGGAGAGAAGCAGCATATGTAGGTAGAGGAGTTCCAGGAAATAGTAGTAGGAGGAAATTCAGGTAGACACAGAGGTGAATTTTCAGAGGGTCCCTCTAGTGGCTAGCAGGTATAACCTGCAAATGGAAAAGTGGGGACTTAGAAATACAGCAGACAGGAAGAAATACAGCAGACGAAGTGAGGTCATAGGAAGGGCCAATAAATTAAGGGACGACCCTGGGTGGGACGGGCAGGGGCAGTTGATGAGCAGACTACATAGACCAAAGGCCTAATTCTGCTGGCTTCTTCGTATGTTGATTTGTTCATATATTTATATATATATTTTTTTTTAAATCTTACACTCCCCTGCTGTTAGCCCGACAGTACTCAAGTGTGCTGGTGCTGTCATGCAGGCAGGTGATCTTCATTTCATTTTTATTGAATATCCTGGTTAGTGGGCAACTAACTGCCTATTTAACAAGAGATCAAACTAAGTATTAGTATTTTCTATTTACTTCCTCCAATTCCAAGAACCCTCCCACCTCCCTAGGTGTTGACCCAGCCTGTTGATGGCCTCCTGTGTCACAAGGCACACAGGGCATGCACTACCGTTTTCAGAGGAGCAAACTCTCTGGTCCACTATGGCACCAGATGCCATGCACCACCTTCCAAGGGCCAGCTTGCACTGCACTAGGGAGCACTCCCCATCCCACGACTGCTCTGATGCCATTTTCTGTTCTGATCCCCATTCTCTGGACTTGCTCCCAATGACAGGGCACTGGCACTGAAGTGCCCACTGAGCCATCGGACAGCCCTAGGCCTGGCCAATCTTTACTCTTTCTTATCCTTCTGTAATGTCCTATAGTCTATTTCCACCCTGCATCCTTTACATTATGCTTCAAGCCTTTCTACTTGGCAATTAGCACTCCCAGTGAGTAATGAATTTGTCAAATTATCCGCTACTATCTTGGCTTATCAAAACCACCTCTCCGAAAGTTTCTTGTCCCAGTCTTATTTTTGGTGAAGTAGATTTGCCCCTATCACCTCAAACTCCCCTGCGGAGTGGGGGCAAGGACAACAGCCTGAGCTGTGAATCCTGCACAATGAGCAGACTAGATAGACCAAAGGCCTAATTCTGCTGGCTTCTTCTTATGTTTATATATATATATATATATATAATTTTTTTTTTTTTTAATCTTACCTTTTGGCTCACAGAAACATAGAATTTGCTGGCAGATAAGGACTGCTTCGTTCATCTAGTCTGCCTATTTTTCCCTGCTTATATTATCACTGCAGATCCTACTTCGTCTCTAGCCCATTCACCCACCGCTTCACTTTCCCTAAGATTACCTTGTGGCTATCCCATACATTCTTGAGCACCACCTCTGTTTTCGCCCCACCTCCACGCTGGAAGGCTGTTCCAGGAATTCACCACTCTTTCTTTGAAGAAGTACTTCCTCACACTTCTCCTGAATCTGCCCCAATCCAGCTACTTTTCATGCTCCCTTGTCCTTGAGCACATTTTGTAATTTTGAAAAAATACTTTCCTCTTATACCTTGTTTACCATGTAAGGTATCTGAAGGTCTTTATCATATCCCCCCACCACTCTCTCTCTCTCTCCTCTCTTCTAGGGCATACATATTTAGGTCCTTCAATCTTTCTTTGTAGAGTTTTTGTTGCAGACCCAGCACCGTGTTAGTTGCCCTGCTCTGGATCACTTACACTTTGTCTATGTCATTTCTGAAATGTGATCTTCTTAAATCTTTAAATCTTCATTGAAGACGTATCTATTTGAGTTGGCATACCCTGATTTATTTTTAATTTTATTATTAATTTTAATGGAAACAGTTTTGATCTGGGATTTTAATCTGAATTCGATTTTAGTAATTTTTTGTACAGGTGCTTTGGTTTTGGAAAAGCGCCTTTTTTATAAATAAAGTTTGACTTGACGACAGAAATGGACACTGTACTCTAGGTGGGGTCTTACCAGTGATCTATACAGAGGCAACACTATCCTCTCTCTTTCGGCTGGTATACCCCTCTCTATGCACCCCAGCATTCCACTCACCCTTCTAACTGCCTTGCTGCACCATCTAGCCACCTTTAGGTCATCTGGTATGATCACACCCAGGTCTCTTTCCTGCTTGGTGGTCATCAGTACTACTCCTCCATTTTGTAAAATGCCCTTGGGGTTTCTGTGCCCCAAGTGCACTATTTTGCACTTTTCACATTGAAACCCAGCTACCATCGAGTTTTCTCAGGTCACTGATCATTCTTCCAACCCCCCCTCCCCGAGTGTCCACTCTACTACAGAGTTTGGTGCCAAGAGACACACCTTCCCTTCCAGCTCCTCTGCAATGTCACTTATAAAGACATTTAAAGAGGACCAGTCCCAGCACTGAAACCCCGAGGCACCAGCTGGTAACCCTCCCATCCTCTGAGTGAGCTCTGTTTACCACCACCCTCTGCCAACTATCCCTCAACCAATTTCTTACCCAGTTTACCATCTTGGGACCCACTACTACGCTGCCCAGCTTGCTTACTAGTCTCCTATGCGGAACAGTGTTGAATGCCTTACTGAAATCTAGGTAGACTACGTTCACCGCTCCACCTTAATCTAGTACCTTGGTCATCCAGTCAAAGAACTCTATAAGATTCGTTTGACATGACCCCCCCATATGAATCCATGCTGCCTCAAGTCCTGCAACCCACTGGATTCAAGATATTTCACAATGTTTTCTTTCAGCAGTGATTCCGTTAGCTTTTCACCACCGAAGTCAGGCTGACTGGCCTATAATTGCCAGCCTCTTCCTTACTACCACTTTTGTGAAGTGAGACTACATCTACCAGCCTAGCACTCAACTCCCTGTCTGACTTATAACAGCTAGCCACGGCTCTCGCTTGTGAGCACGCCCTCAGCTCCCCCTGCTAATCCCTCCCAGCTCCTTCATTTCCCCTCTGCCAACCATAACTCCCGCCATGGTGAATGATTTAAGCTTCCTCTGACTTACTGCCCATTTCTGCCCAACTTCTTTCTCTCCCAACCTTCCCCCCTCTGAATTATTTTCCCTCTCTTTTGTCTCTCTGCTGAAGTCCTGGCGCCATAGCTCCTGGACCCCCACCCCCAACAGCTTTTCATGCTAGCCTCTTTCATTCCCTCCTATCTTTCACACTCACTCCCCTTCTTTTATCTTAGCCCAGGTCCACCCCCCAATTAAACCTCTGACCCTGGCTCTGCTCCACTTAACTTGACCCTCACTCTCTCTTCCTCTCCTTTACAGGTCACAGCCCATCAGCGGGCGCTCTGCCGCAAATGGCCACGACCCTGAATGGTGCCGGCTGTGCATCGCCTCCCAGCCTGCCCACAGAGACCAGGTATGCAAAGACTATCCGGGAAGCTCGGCTCCCTTGTCTGTCTCCTGATTGGCTGGCTTAACCAGGACTCGGTTCTTTATTGGTTGACTTTTTTTTTTTATCTACTCCTGATTGGTCCTACTTTGCCATTTGATTTTGAGCACTCTGGACCTCGGCTCTCAGCCGCCTTTTACATTTCACAGTCTTCTTCATTTCACTGCATGTATTACTAATTTGTCCCTCCCACCCTCCCCATCCTCTATTAAATACACTTTCTCCCACACAAGGCACAGCTCTCAAGCCTCCCTGTCTCATCAGGTGTCTACCTTCACTACACCCTAAAGTGAACTGCTCTATTCTGGCCTCCCTATTAGACTGCTACACTGCCCAGCCTCCTTCCGTGTGCTGCTTTCCCATCCTACTAGGCTGCAACTCCTACTTTCTTCTGCTGACTCACCCTCCCCCCCCCGCAATATTTATCTCCACCTCTTCTCCACCTTACAATCTTCCAAGATGATTTACTTCTATCTGACAACGATCACACTTTTCATCCTTCTTAAAGGGACACTGTCAACCTGTTTTTCATCATATTATTTCTAGTTGAAACCCCACATTTTATGATTGCTCACCCTCTCTAAAATTCATTGATATTGCTGTTTGTTTTGTCTGTCTCCTTGTTTAGTAGAACTGAAATGCATGGCGATGTATATCTATAAACAACTTTGTTTTGTTTACAATCCTGGATCTGTTCTTACTACATACTTCCTGAGCATTAGAAACACACCCAAACAGTGCAGTCACTCATAAGGCAGTAGCCTTTTAAACTCCCACTGCATCATGAGGAGCTAGACTGTGTTGTGGGTGCTCCCAAGTCCAGGAAAGATGCATTTGGAGGTGATCAAGGAATGTAAACAAACATGTTTTAGTGTGGTAACACCAGTATGTTGGACAGTCTGTTTTTCCACTTTAAAAAAAAATAAGAGTCAGAATCAAACTACCAGCTACATCAGCAATCTTTACAGAATTTTGGCAATCATATAATGTGTTTTTTAAATTAGGGACACTTTGAGACCTAAGGGGGTTAACAGTGTCCCTTTAATATGCTTACCAACTATGGCACGACTCCTACCCAGCATCTTGCACACAAGTCCCCACTCAGAGACGCGCCCTCCAGCACACTCCTCTCCAATACACCTTTTATAGAGACAATCACCTACACCCTCCCTACCACTAGGATATATGCCCAGCACCCTCTCCTACAGCACCCTCATCGCTAAATATTTCTCTCCCCAATCAGCAATATTCTCTGACACAAACCCTCGAAACATAGACATCACAAGATATTCAAGACACTGGCCTTTTATCTGTCATGGATTGCCCTGCTCCTCCTCCTTCTTTCTGGGAACGTACACCCCAACCTTGGTCCCCTTACCACATCTAACCTTCATCCTAGCAAACAAGGGTATCTCACCTTAGTCTCCATTAATATTTGGAGCCTGCTACCCAACATCGATGACCTTCAAGTCTGGGTGTCACAACACGCACCCGATATACTAACCCTTAACAAAACCTGGCCCACACAATGCCATCTCCATCCCAGGCTATGTCCCCTTTAGACTTGACCGCATTGGTAAATGAGGTGGTGGGTACACTGTTTACCTGAGGGATACCCTCAAAGGCCAAGCCCTCACTCTAACACCCCCTGTCAACAACTCACAAATGCTAGTCATCAAAATACTCCTTGGCCAACAAGGAAATCGCTTACCATCATTTCCATTTATATCCCCTTCGTGATCAGGTCTCTGGCTTCCAAATGGTCACTGATTACCTTGAAAGCCTTCCACACCATACCAAAACAGTGGTCATGGGTGACTTTAATGTCAACTGCCTGTCCCCTGATGCTGACCCTTGTAAAGACGCTATTGCAGTAATAGATGTCACCTAGATGGCATCCACTCCTACATGCATCAACTACAGAACTGGCTCCAGCTCACTCCTTAACTTAATTCTCACCACTCACCTCAACAGAATCTCAGACAACCAAGTCCTACCTGATTCCTTGAGTGATCACTCCCCAATTGTCTGTCACTTGTCTAACAAGACACCCAAATCAAAAACCAAATTCTCATACCAGCGTCTGATAAATAAAAGCAAGATCCCACAATTCCTGGCCTCCCTCACACAAACTGTCTGGTCCCCCCTAGATTATATGGACTGTATTGATTCGGCCTTCAACTACTTCATATTGCGGTTTAATGAAGTGTGTGTCAAGTTTGCCCATCTGAAGAAGAAAAAACTCAGTAGTCACTCTAACCCCTGGATCATCCCTACCCTACTATCTCTGATGAAAGACAGAGACAGCCTCTGGCACTGTGCAATGGCCACTGGACTCCGAGATGACCTTCAGCTCTATAAGGCTGCCAGAAACAAGCATACCCGGGCGGTATGAAGAGCCAAGTAAGAATACTACAGAAGCAAGCTCTCAATCTCCTGGGGAAACAGCAGACATTTTTGGGAAAATATCAAAACCTTGCCAGGGAAATCCAATAAATCCCCACCTTCCTTGCTAGTGGTAAATGACACTGTTATAAAGGACCATAAGCTGCTTGCAGACACCTTTAATGTCGCTTTTACCAACCTCTCCGGTGTACTCCCCTCTGACTGCTTCAATGATTCCCCCCTGCCCGTTACCATGACAAACTCTGTTCCTCCCTCAAATTCCCCACCCCCTTTCTACTTCAGAAGAATATCCCCAGCTGAATCTAGAAAGTACCTCCCAAAGGTGCTTAGGAAGTCCAGATAGAGCAGAGACACTCTGAATCTTAAACTTTTCTCCCTCTCATTCGATGTCATCTTACCCCCTCTCACCAAATTGTTAAATCTCTCTCTCTTTCTCTCCAACAGTTTCCCCAACTATGAAAATCTGCTATCGTCACACCTATGCACAAAAGTGGTGACAGATCCCTACAAAACAATTACCGTCCCATCTCAATCCTTTCCCTGCTTTCTAAAGCCCTTGAGCACACTGTCGCTGACCAACTGTTCGAATACTTGGACAAGTATAACATCCAGTGTCCGCAGCAGAATGGCTTTAGAAAAGCACATAGTACAGCCACTGCCCTACTGGAGCTCACTACCCACATTCACGAGGCCCTGGACTCCGGTCACTTACTTGGTGCGGTGTATATAGATCTAAGGCCTTTGCCACCATTAATCATCAGCTTCTGCTGCACTCCCTCGCCACCTTTGACCTCTCCCCTGTGGTCACTAACTGGTTTGAAAGTTACCTGCTTGGAAGGCATCAAAAAGTCAAGACTGGGGACTCCTTCTCTAATTGCCTCCCTGTGCGTTCCAGGGTTCCCCAAGGCTCTATCCTTGGCCCGCTACTTTTCAGCCTTTTCATCAACACTTTCCCTGCAGCCTGCAACAACAAAATTATTCAATACGCAGACTATGCTGTCCTCTTTTCCACTCACACTGACCCAGTGCGCCTATCTTTTGACCTACAATCTAATTTTACCCTTGCAGAATCATGGTTTGATAAACACAAATTGCTGATGAGCTATACAAAAAACAAATCAATGTTGTTCGCAAATGCACACAGTAAACATAAAACTACAAGCTTAACTATCTTGAACAAACTACATCTCTCACTCGAATAAGTTCCTGAGTTCAGATACCTTGGTGTTACACTCAACAGTCCACTCGCCTACAGCACGCATGTTCGACTAATCGCCAAACCCATTAATTTGAGGACAGGTATGCTTTACCGTCATCGCCACTGCCTTAATAACAAGGCAATGCACATAGCCGTATCCAGCTCAGTTCTCTCCATAATCGACTATGGACTAATTTTCCATGGGATGGCCACTGACACCACCCTAAAACGAATAAAAGTTTCACTTAATAAGTGTTGCCGTCTGGTGACAGGTGCCGAGAAAAGAACACACACTTGTCAGCTTTATAAACAATCAAATTGGCTCGATCTTCATGGGAGGATAGCATACCAAACCTACCTCCTTGCTAAGAAAATTTGCCTTGGCCTTACCCCTTCTCCCAACATGCAACCTTATGTTACCCACCCAATTCACACAGTGCACACGCGGTGTCAACAAATTCCCTTTCATGGTTCCTTTCTGCCGTATATCGCAAGCCCAGCGTGCCTTCTATGCGAGGGCCCTGACTCTGGTGAATGGACTACCTCCAGAGGTTGCTGGTGAGAAAAGGTTAGGCCCTTTCAAGCGCCAACTACGCCAACACCTCGTTAATCTCAGCAGCTGCGATTGTACCCACTAGGATATTCTGGCTCTCCTAACCCGATTAAACCCTTGGTCCTCCTCTCTACTCACCCTGCCCCTTCCCCCACCACCTCTCACCCCTTGTCTCCGATTATCCTATTTCCCCATCCCCTGCCACTTCCTCCATCCCATACCCTGCTCCCCTGCTGTTCACGCCCTTTACCACCCCTACCTCTCCTCCACCTTTACCTACTCTCCCAACCTTCCTTCCACTGCTCCCAGCCCCCATTTTATCCATCCCCACCCTGTTCTTCTCTGCCTCCTCAGCAACACCCCGGCCCATCCTCCATCTTACTTACACTCCTATTCTTCCTTTCATGCCCTTGACCCCCACCACCACCACTTTCTCCACCCCATCTTCCTTGCCTCCCCTGCCACCCCACCCCTACCCCCTGCCACCTTCCTACATGTCTAACCTTCTTTCTCTTGCATGTGACTCTGCCACCCCTTTCTTCCTTGCCTCTCATGCCTTCCTGCCCATGGCCCTTTCTGCACTTCTTCTACCTTCACAGCAGTTATGACAAAGTCTATCTTAAGAATGCAACTGCCTTTGTCACCTCTCCCATCCCTTCCCATATCTGACAATTTTTTCTCCATGGTTTCCCTACCCGTCCATTGCTCTGTGTCAAATCATCTTGTTATCTGCATTGTTTGTTACTGCCCGATTTGTTTCTACTATGAACGATTCAATATGTACTGGTGGTCGTTATTATTCACTGTCTGTTCCTGCTTAATTCTGATGTTACACACCTTTATTATTACATGACACGGAACCTTTGTAAATGAACTTCCGGTTCAAAGGTATTTGTAATCCTAGTAATAAATAAAATCTGCCCTCCTCCAGTCCTCCAGGACCACTCCTGTTTCCAATAAGCTGTTAAATAGGGATGTCAGAGGTGTAGCCAGTACCTCCATGAGCTCTCTCAATACCAGTCGGATGACCCTGTCTGTCTGTATTGCTTTGTCAACGTTCAGATTTGCAAGCCTCTTCAGGACTCTCTCCTCTGTAAATGGACTAGTGTCCACCTCCCTCCAATGCTTCTGTTACATTTTTGTGGCCCGTCCAAGTTTCTTTCCTCTATGAACACCGAACAAAAGTATTTGTTCAGGATGTCTGCTTTTCCTGTTCCCCCTCTGCACAATTCCCCCCTTCCTTTCTTAACCTTACAGTCCCACCGCTGGTCTTCCTTTTTTCACTTACATACTGAAAAAATGCCATGTCCCCTTTTGTTCCTGCCTTGGTTATTCTCTCTTCAATTTGTGCCTTCGTGCTCCTTACTGCTCTACCTTCTTCCCTCGGTTTCCCCAATACACCTTCCTATCCTCCTCCCTCTGTGTCTCCTTGTACCTTCTGAATGCTACCCTTTTAACTTTTCTTTGAATTTAGTATGCATTATCTTCCAGTCTGGCTGGCCCCCATCAGTCCAACATCCAGCGCTCAGCCTTGCCACTCACCCCAGGACTTACCTCAACTCCCCAGGCACCCTGGCTTGCCCCCCTGGGTGGGGCCACTGGGAGGCCCTTCCCCCAACTGAGACTGAATGGTATGGGAGACGCGAGAGCCTAGTCAGAGGCGCGGGGTCTGTGATGTGGGGGCAGACGTCATTGTGTGTCAGTTGGAACTTTTTTCCCTGGTTTCTTCCAGGAGGCATGGTGTGCAATGATGTAGTGGCATGCACGCCAATGCCTGACATGCCTCCCAGTCTTAACCAGTCCTGGATGTCGAACCTCTGGCCTCTGCAGAGGGTCAGCCAAGCACCAGTTGCTTCCTCACTCTCCTCTTTGGAGGAGGGGAGTGGTCTTTAAGACACTCAATCCTCATCCTTTGACCAGCCCATCAACTTTCCAGGCTTGCTCCCGAACCTCGGCTGTCGGCATCACAAGTGGTAGTGCTACCGCTGTGCCGGCATGCTGCTTTGCTTTTACCTTTTCTACCACCTCTCTCGAGAACCACAGCAATCGTGTTTTCTCTCTTTTTTTTTTTTGTTCACTTGCTTGACATAGAGGTTTGTTGCCTTCACTATGGCCCTTTTTAGTTTCCCCCACTGTTCCTCCACCCCACCCAGTTCACCTCCCCCCCGCCAGATCATCCCCGAGGTATTCACCCTTCTTTTTAAAATCTGTCCTGCTGAGTTCCAGGACCCTTGCCTTTCTGTGGTTCAGTTCTGCAGTTGTCCTTATATCGAACCACACTGTACAGTGATTGCTGGGCCCCCGGTGGCCCCCATCTTGACGTCTGCAGCACTGTCCCAGCTGGTGAGTACCAGGTCCAGTATTGCTCCATCACATGTGGGTTCACTAACTAGTTCCCTGAGGAATGCCCCCTGCAGGAAGTCCAAAATTACCAAACCCAAACCCACTGGTATCAGTTCAGAAAGACACCCTGAATTTTGTCCCTGGATACCTAAATGCCAGGCTGCAGGTCTGAGGTGCAGCTAGTTGGCTGGCACTGGCTCACCCACCTGAATCAAACAACCCCCCACATGTTCCTCTTGATTGCTTTAAATCTTGAACCTGCTTTCAGCACCAGTGGACTTGAACACAGATAACTATATGTGTGTGTGTATATATATATATATATATATAATATATATCCCCCAGGTGTGGGGCAATTCCTGCCCTCACTCACAGGTCTGCTGTATTAGTCCTAGGATGACACACATGACTGAAGTCCTGGGGAAGATGGATCAGCAGACACAGAATCAGGCCTGATACTTAACACTTGAAGGTGTGGAAGCTGCAGCTTTGATCTTGGTGTGACCCAAGGTCTTGCAGCCCTGTCCCCCCACCCACAGAGGCCCACTGCAGGGCATCACACAAGACCCACCATCCACAATGAACCCAGACATGGGAGCATCCCCACGGTCCAGCTTCCCCACAGATCAGAGCACCCCAGCACCTGGGCACAAACCCACAATCCCTTGCTGCCAGCAGCCCCACTTGATGGGGGTCAGCAAGCTCCCCACCTGGCATGTTTAGGGTTGATTCTTCAGATTATAATTTCCATTCTTTTCTCAATTAGTTGCTACTCTGTGTAGTCAAGCAGTCTCAGCTACCTTCTTGAATATCAGGCTCGGGGGCAGGGCTGTGCAGAGTCTGAAAATTCAGTGATTCAACACAACAGTCTCCCGTCTTGCTGCATCTCAGGAGCAGACATCAGGCACCCACCCAGACAGCACCCGCTCATCCCCCTGCCCCCATAGTCTTTCAACTCCAACACTGTGGCCACTCTTGTGCTCTGGCTCACACATGAGTTCAGCAACTGTTTTTCAGAAATACATCAGGAAAGTCCCTTTTCTCACTGTGCAGGTGCTAGTCAACTCCAGACAGAAGAGGCTCTCTTGTCAGCGTCTTAATACCTGGATTCAAATCCAGTTTTCATGTCCATTTTCTACAATCCAGTTTTCTCTGCCAAAAAACAGTCCTTTAACCTTGTCTTTCCCTTTTCCCCATCTTGTCATTGCAGAACCTCTGACACTTTTTTTTTTACTTCTCTCTTCAAAAATCTTTGATCATCCGTCTTACCGATGTGGCGCAGATAAAACTGAAGAGGGTTTCTCCCCATCTTCTTGACACAAATCCATTTTCTTAATCCTTTTTCTCAATCCATTTAACCTTTACTCTGAACAATTTCTCCGGCAGCAACAGAATACTGCAGATCTCCCTCTCTGCAGAGCTGCCTGCAAAATCCTCTCTTTTCTCTCTAGATGGAGAAAGGCACAACCAGCTCTGGGGAACAGATGGTTGGCAGCCCCCCCTCACAGCCCCACCTTCTCCCTTGGGGCTGGAGACCCCTCCCTGTGGAGGGGCTCCCACCAAACTGTACTTTGAAACCAAAGTTCTTTCCCTTTGGGAGCGTTCTGGCAGCTCGCCATTGGCAGGAGCAACTGTCAACCAAAATTAACACGTACAAGGTTCCTGCTACACCTAACTATTTGCTGAAAAAGGTGCACGGACTGTCCCCAGTATTTCCGCAAGAGTCTTCACTGAAGTTCTACTCTTTAGCAGTCTCTTCCCTCTGATGGTCCAACACAAAACGTAGCATTTTTAGTTATTTTCCAGCCAGTTGCTAACGCTGAAACTTGTTTTCCCCAGCACCAGACAGGCTGAGAAATATCTGTAGTATAACAGCAGTAGGAATGAGGAATAAATGTTCTAGCTCTACCTGGATTAGGTGAGTGGGGGACCACCAGACTACCAAAAAAATATATTTTTTTTCAATGTGTCCAGAACTGATGGGGGGTGTGTGTGTGTGCGTGTGTGTGGAGTTGCTGGCAGGCTGTGTTTGTGCAGTTAAAACACGATTCCCAGAATCATTAACTAGCACTAACCATACAGTGTGTTAGCACTTCAAGAAAGGATTTAATATACCTGTACACCTTATATGCATCAGAGTAACCCCCAGCTGTATGAGCACTTGGTTGCAATTAGTAATCCTGTGCAAAAAAAAATAGTGCCACGTTAACAGGTTAGCACTGCACAGAAGAATGTTTTTTAAAATAGTACCAGCCACGCCTATCTCAATGCAGTGCTAATTCTGTTACAGTGGTATGTAGGCCCCCATTTTCAGATTAGTATTGTGCACTCCTAAGTGCTGTAGTTGAGACAGCGCATAGCCACAGAAGGTGGTGGTAAATGGCACTCACTCCAATGAGGAGAGAGAACCCAGTAGGGTGCCAGAGTGCTCAGTAATGGGACACATCTTCTTGAGTGTCTTTATAAGTGGCATAACAGAAGAACTGGAAGGGAAGATGTGCCTTTTTGCAGAGGACACCACAATCTGTAACAGCGTTGATAGGTGTAGATGGAGAGAATGAGTAGGGACCTTAGAAAACTGAAAGAGTGCTATGGGACATGGCGACTCAGGTTCAAAGCCAAAAAGTGCAAAATCAAGCATCTAGGGAATAGAAGCCTAGAGGGAGTATAAAATGTAGGGGGAGGTACTTATGGTCACTAAGGAACCTTTTATACAGCACTGTGCTCTGTATGCAGGACAGGATTACTCATTTGCGTGGCCGTAGTAGTACATATGCGCATGCACATGATCAGGGTAGCATCAGGTGATGCTGAATATGACACTGATCCAACCATGCTGTTCCCACATAGTGTAATGTTTAGCTCTGCATGCTAACCTTCTGAAAATGGTGCCCTAATAGATTAAAACTCCTGGCCAATGCCTCTTAAGATGCAGAAAGTAAACATAAAAGGGTTATCTTATCTCTCTCTTTATGTATTGTTTTATCGTATTTTGCTTGCAAAACCTTTATCCGATTTCAAAACATTGTGATATGACTTAAAATGTTTATAACAAACTACTTAAAATACAGTTTTTTTTCTTCTTTTACCTATATGCTGTCTTTATTTACTTATAAAAACACAGTCTGGTGGGCTGGCCTAGCAGCTTGGTGGTAATTGCACTGCCTCCCATACCAGTGGCCCAGTTTTGGGGGTGGACCTGGGATGCACAGGAGTTAGCTGGGGGGAGATAAGATTGAGCATCTTGGGGACTGCTCTCCTCTCAGCGAGGGGAAGTCTGACCACCC
The DNA here is from genome assembly GCA_016271365.2 of Neoceratodus forsteri. NCBI lineage: Eukaryota > Metazoa > Chordata > Ceratodontiformes > Ceratodontidae > Neoceratodus > Neoceratodus forsteri. Next base: position 706,086,138 of record CM028131.1, on the reverse strand, counting down.
CGCTCTTCAACATCCACCTAGCTGAGAAGGGCAGGCAGGGCAGTGGAGTTGTCATAAGTGAGAAAGCTCAGGCAGGCACAAAGCAAGCATGTGACTTTATATGCAAGTGCATAACCGCATGCTTGGCTGCCCAGGGGATGAAACCAACGGTAGAAACCCCCCGATGGCAGAATGATCCAACAACTTGCCACAGATTCTGCACTGCTAACCAAGCTCTGTTTCTGTCTGAATACGTGTCTCCTTGTCAGTGGCCCTGGCCCTCTCCTCCTGGCCCCAACACAGGCGCTGTGTGTGTGTGTGTGTGGGGGGGGGGGGAGATCTCAGAGTGAGTATGTCCTGGGGATGGTGGGTGATTGGGCTGGAGATGTCAGTGGGCAAAGCGGTCGCAGGGTGACTAAGGAGATAAAAATCTCTATGGGAAAAAAAAAAATAAAAAACACAGTTTGAAAAGCTCAAACCCCAAAACAGACACTGCATGCCTCCAGTGAGGCATCACAGTAAGGTTATTTAGTAAAACAATGCAAATTATATGCCTATGCCAGCTAAACTCCTGATGACCACTGGATACTGAGGGATTGCAGCAAAAATAAATATTTTTGCTTCTTAACCAAGAAATGTTTATTAAACAAAACATTAAAATAGAAAACAAAAACCTAATCAAAACATAGTCCACAGAGTACAAACTAGCAAAGTTTTTGGCTTACACTTTCACAACTCATGAAGTGCTTCCCAAGCATTCACCTCAGATAAATTGCTGGAGTAACACAGTAATTAATTACACATAAATCGAATCAAAAATTTTACTTAGAAAGATGCATGCAGCCCCCTATGTATACAGGTATGTTAGAAATATCCAGCATTAGCTTCCTATACAAATGTGTTGTCTGACAGTAAATGAAGGCAGCACTTATTTAAAGGAATAATCTACAGTATTTTAAATTAGTTCTAAAAGTTTCTTGTCACATCACAATGTTCCCTAATTTGATTAAAGGTGTGCAAGCAAAACAAGATGTAAAATCCCATAAAGAAGTAGAATAAGAGATAGCCCTGTTTTGTTTACCTCATGCTCTGCAGTTTTAAACATCCTCTTCTCAAGCCAGCAGCTAACTGAATCAGGGATAGAAATTAACTTTTTTCGGTACCTGCACTACGGTGCATGTGGCAACAAAAGTTACATGCACCACAGTCAGGTTACCTGCACCTGGTAGACAAAAATGATAAAACTTGAAAAAAAAGATACTGAATTTTGAAATAGTAGTATATGAACAACTGCAGTATATTTATATACTGTTCTACATTTCAGTGTCTTCTTCACTTTCCCAGCCTTTTTCTTCCTCTTTTCTTGAACCATAAGGAGCAATCTGAGGTCTCCTTGTTCTCTTTCCTGATGTCCACCACCTGGCTATGGCACTATCGGGTGAGTATGTGGACACTGTCTCACTGCTCAGATTAATGGCCATTAAAGCTGACACAGTTTCTGGTCTCAGGTTTGCCCTGCAGTCCTTTTTTATTCGTGACATTAATGAGAAACCTCGTTCACATTCCGCAGTTGAAGATGGAATTATAAGAAATATTTTCAGCAAAGCTAGAATATCTTTGAGGTCATCCCTTTCTTCCAAGAGAACTCTACCCCACATAGCAGTGGAATCCAAAGAGGGATGGTAAGCTGCATTTAGGTTGTGGATATATGCTTTCAGTTCCGACCACTGCAAGAGTGCTGAAACAGTACTGTACCCCTTTGGTTCCAGAATGTCACTGTAGTAAGAAAATAATGACTTGACTTCGTCTCCATACTCTGCCAAGATCTTCAGAGTTAGGCCAGTTAGACAAGTTGAAAATTCTCATTTCAGCAATGACAGGATCACTGACAAATTCAGAAAAACGAATTTCCATTTGATTTAATGTGGAATCCAGCACTTTCTTTACAATAGACACTCATGCTCTTGGCACTGTTTGCATCTTCGTCAGGATCTGATCTGCTGCTGCATCTTGCTGAACCAGAGGAACTAAGCTCCACACCTTTGTAATGCAGCTTACCATCCACAATACTGATTCCTGTTTCAAGGCAATCAATAGTCTCTGAATCTCTAAGAGTTTTTAGTTTCTTCATGAGAGACAGAACTTTAGCTTGCACAGAGTTTACCATTAAGTTATTTTGCTGGAATGTCAGCGTTAGTTTGGACATGACTGCTATGTAGAATTCTAGGAAGTTGATGAAATATAAAACCTTAGGTGATTTTATCTGCTTTAGAATTGCAGTGGTCTTTTCTCTTTTATACCCTGTACCATTTACCGATAGGTCCTCCAGATGTGTAACAGTAGCCGGATAATTTGTCTGCATCACTTTAACAGCACGCTGGTGGTGTGGCAACCACCTTGTTCCCCCAGTATTTACAGGGCGCAGTACCCTGATGCCCAGTGCCTCCCGCGCAGCCTGTAAGCCTGACCAGTTTAAAGCAGAGTGCTTATAGAAACTGTGCAATGAGGAAAGCAAATCCTCCACTGCAGAGTACAGGGGTGTCCCCTTGGTCATGTATTTAGTGACCAGCTCAAGTCTATGTGCACAGCAGTGCACCACTTTTAAAAGTCTGGCCTCCTCTTTTAGCCTTGTGGCTATTCCCGTTTTGCTGCCCATCATGACTGATGCCCCATCAAAACAAGCAGCAACTAACTTATTTCTCCAGCCTGGTATTTGGAGGTCAATTTCCATGGTATTTTGTAATGTTGATGTTATACTTTCTGCGTCTGCCTTTTCAAGAGGCTTAAGCGCTACAAATTTAGTAACAGGGATGCCCTTCTCCAAGATGCGGAGATAAACTACCTCCTCTTCTGTAATACTTTTGTCTGTTGAGCCATCTGACAAAACAGAAAAGAAATCTTGTGATTTCACCAATGTGATAAGATCTTCCATTTTATCTTTGTAAATATATTCTGTGAATACTCTAACATTTGTCATTGCAGTAGGTGTCACTGACCGAGACCTCATTCGCACGTAATAAGTTTGCCTCATCTTTTAAATCAGTAAAAGGCCGTGCTTTTTTAGCAAGAAAAAAAGTTGTTCTGAAGAGATCCTTCATTTGTTCAAATTCTTTTTCTTCCATTTTTTGGACAAGTTTCATTAATGGCTGCTCTGCAGGAGTTATAGAGTGAGCAAAAATGCTTTTCTGGATGCCTCATGTAAATCAGATGACTCATGAAACTCTACATTTGCCTTTCTAAATGATGAACACCCATCCTGGAAGGAATTATTTTTTCCAGATTTATCAAATAGTTCACACCACTCACATTTCATGATGTTCAATTCACTGTCATACTTTAGCCACTTACGATTCTGTTTCCATGAGTCCACAAATTTATGTTTTTTTCTTTTTTAAGGGGGGCTCTCCATCAGTTGTCGCATTAGTAGTAGGACTAGGAGGTTGCAGAGGAGGCACTGAGGAGCACAGAGAGACAACAATGAGGCTAGGACTAGGCACGGGCACTGGAACATGAGAAGGTGGGAGGAGAACACCAGCACCAGTACCCCAACCACATGAGTTAGATCCTGCTATAGACAGGGTGGAGGTGCCAGGAATCGAGTCGGATTCATACACCAGAAGACTGAGAAACTGTTACTGTCACACAAAACTCTGAATGGATCTGGCTTTGATTTTGGTCAGCTGCAGGAGCTGCTGCAGCATCTGCTGCAGTTTCAACGTTTGTTTTGCTAAACTTGTAGCAAAAAAGAGTATTCACTGGTTTGGGTAAAACTTTCTTGGGTGGCATGGTGTAATTTTAATAATGTCTTCTAATAAACTGAGCTTTTTACAATTTGTGACTTTCATGTTTTAATTTAAATGTCAATAAAATTGTTGTCCGTCAGAATGGAAAGTGTGTCGTGTATTTTTATTACTTTGTAGGTTAAATTCTTTGCACCACTGACTGACTGCACACACTCTACTAAAGGCTTAGCTGGATCAGGCAGGATTTTTAAGTTTTCTCACAAAATTAGTAGAAAATCCCTTTTAGACTAGGCTGGCATGGGTCATGTATTTTTTTATTACTTTGTAGGTTAAATTCTTTGCACCACTGACTGACTGCACACACACTAAGTATACAAGGCTTAGCTGGATCAGGCAGGATTTTTTAAGTTTTCTCACAAAATTAGCAGAAAATCCCTTTTAGACTAGTAGGCTGGCGTAGGTAGTGGACAGGATGGTACTCTAGATAGCACACAAAGCACAGTGGACGCTCACAGTCACACTCACTGCACAGCAGAGATTCTACTCTGCAACAATTATGGTAGAAGACAAATTCCTTAGAATACAGTAAGTCTGTCCTTCCTGACCTGACCTTAGTCCACAACACAACAAGGCTCTTTCTTAGGCTGAACCAGGGCCAGGTTAGGTAGCCAGTGCAGTTGTGGCACTGTGACCGGTAGTAAATAATGTACTGTTACTGTATATTTATTTCTGTCAGTGTCTCACACAAAAAAATTTGTAACTTTACACTCAAGCTACAGACAGAGAGAGTGGACACTAGGTCAGGACGATGGTTAGGTCATAAACAAATTAAGACATACACAATAGTACAGTACACATATACAGTGGACTAGGTAAGCCTTAGCCAGGTAGTCCTATCTGCTGTAAAAATCAGTGTTTCCATATGCAGTATATTACTGCTACTGCACCACACACACAAACAGATAAGCCTGTGAGCGAACTGCAATCTCACACTTTATTTATATCACACACACACTCAGACACTACCGGTATTTGTTTAATGATTTCCAGGCTTTTTCCCCCCACACACATCTAGGCAAACTGGACAGGTACTGCTGCTGGACTGGAGACAACAGTGCTTCCTTTGATTAATTGCTTTTTGTTAAATGTCTGCTGACCTGGGATTGACTGACTGACCCATACACAGACTGAGGGATTTGACTGCTGCAGCTCCTGCTGCTAATATATTAACTGCCCCCACAAACAAAAGCAAAGAAACACCAGGTCCACTCCAAAGTAATTTTTGTTCCAAAAAAAAAAAAAAAAAAAATCAGGGATCAAAATGTGGCAAGGTTGTGGTAAAAGCTAAGCACAAATTTAACTAGTACAGATAATCTGAGTCTGAGACAGATAAATCCTCAGTTTCTTTACCTTTTAGATACTGTATTCAACAAAAGCAACTGTGGTACTGCTCTCTGTGTAATTCAACCACAGCACTGAAAATCCCCTCCCTTGCTTGGGGTCGGGGGGGGGGTGAAGCCCAAATTTACTTTTGTTCTCTCTGACAATCTCCAGATAAAGTATATATATTTTCCTTCATATGCAATCTTTAGTTTGCTAAACACCTCTTCCTGCCTACAGACAGCTAGAAATGCCGTTTGTTGGCCCAGAAAAAAAATTCACTTCCTTCCGGAGCTTCCCTTCAGCGACTGCACTCTATCAAAGTCTATCACAACTGCGTAGGTTACAATGGTGCAGATGCTCTATGAACCTTATTGTACCACGTGTGACAGAAAAGACACACGTGGTACAATATAGTTCACATAGCATGCTGCCAGATGCCAGTCAATTCAGATCTGGATGATCCACCTCTTTTGTCACAGTAGCGTAGCTAGCTCCCAGTGACCATCCACCCCGCCCCATTGGCACAACAACTCCCTCCACCTCCACTCTGATGCTGCAGCAGTGCCAGCCCGCCCGGTGCAGTGCACACCCACCCTAAACCCTTACCCAATCACCAACACCAAAATCAAATATTAACACTGCACCTGGCCTGCCAGCCCAGCTTCTCTTTAAATGCGGCATTCCAATAAGTCCTCCTGCCGCGTCGTGTCCCGCGTCCTTCATGGCACTCCTCCAGGCTCCGGCTTCTGTTCCTCCTGCTGTTCGGGAGGCAGGCTCTCTTAAGATGTCGCCTGCTCACTCCCGAGTCGTCCTCAGATAGCGCGCACTCGTTGCGTGCGCGATCGCGTCATCCAGTCTGCCTGTGCAATCAGTGCTGTGCCCCCTGTGGCGCCTCTTGGAATTACAGACTGAAGAACTAAATAACACCACATGCACTACGGTGCAGGCAAAAAATAAAACTACTTGCACCAGCCTGTTCCTACTTGCATTTGGAACAGGCTGGGTATGTAAATTTCGACCCCTGAACTGAATGCAGCAGGCAAGAAGTGCAGCTGCAGGCCATTCAAGGGGAGGGGCAGGGGGATGGGCAGTTTCAAAATGTAGTCCATTTCAGTATACAGTTTATTTGTTTCAGTATACAGTGTATGTGAATTTTTCAGTCTACAGTGTATGAACAGTATTTCAATACATAATGTATGTTTCACCATGTAGTGTATTTGTTTCAGTATATAGTGTATGTTTTTTTTTTAAATATACTGTGTATGTATTTCAATATGTAATATATTTCTTTCAGTATATAGAGTATGCAACATTTTTCAGTAGAGAGGGTGTTTTAAATATATAGTGTATTTGTTTCAGTATACAGTGTATGCAGATTTTGCAATGCATGGTGTATTTATTTCAATATATAGTGTATGTATTTCAATATAAAGTGTAGATGTTTCAATATATAGTGTATTTGTTTCAGTATACAGTGTATGTGCTTTTTTCAGTGTGTAGTGTATGCATTTCAATAGATAGTGTATGTATTTCAATATATAGTGTATTTGTTTCACTATATAGTGTATGCAGATTTTTTTCACTATATAGTGTATGTGTTACAATGTATAGAGTATTTGTTTCAGTAGATAGTTTATGTGGATGTTTCGGTCTGTAGTGTATGTATCTCAATATGTAGTGTATATGTTTCAGTACATAGTACATTTGTTTCAGTATATAGTGTACATGGATTTTCAGTACTCAGTATGTGGATTTCAGTAGATAGTGTAAGTATTTCACTATATAATGTAAGCATTTCACTATATAATGTATGTGTTTCACTATATGATATATGCATTTCAGTATACAGCATATGTATTTCACTATATGATGTATATATTTCAGTAGACGGTGTATGTGGTTCACTACACTGTGTATGCATTTCACTATATGATGTATATATTTCACTATATGATGTATGTATTTCACTATGTAGTGTGTGTGTTCTACTATACACCCAGAGAATATGAATTATGTCCCTAACGGCTTGCCATAGAGAAACATTAACCCTGCTTAACCAAAAGAAACCTTACTGTTGTGTTACTATTTTGTCTTGTGCTTACAGGTTGTACTACTGTTTTGTGCTTACAGGGGTTTGCTCCCTTCTCCAAACCAGAGTCAGCAACTGCAACACCAGACTCTCAATACCTCAATTACTGCAAATCCCTCACTGTCGTACAACTCAGGCTCAAAGGTCATTCGCATGCAGGGCCCCGAGCTGGCTCAATAATCTTCCCAATGACATCTCTGCCTCACCAACTCTGGGCACCTTCAAGAGGAAGCTCCATCACTCCCTCATTGCATCCAGCACCTGTGATTGCCCTAGCTGAGCAATTCCCTTTTTCACTGCTGCCCTTACCCTCCGCTGCTCATGCTTACCCCACTCCTAGCACTTCTATACTTTTTTTCCCCTGCACAACCTATGCACTTACCACTGCTCTGTCTTGACAAGGCCATCTAGGCTGCTATACTCTGTCCCAACCCCATCCTCTCTTCTCCCATCTTCCATGTTTTAATACACCTCCTAGTGTATCCTGTACTTGTACCTGTAAGCAATTTTTTGTAACCACCAGTGTTATTATTGTTTTATTCTGTAACTTCATATCCTGTATTGTCTGTTCTTACTGACGTGGAACCTTTGTAAAAGAGCCTTGGCTCAAAGGTACTTTGTAATCCTAGACTTAAATAAATAAATAAAATAAACAAGTTGTACAGTTTACCGCTTTATTTTTCTCTGAAATTGTTTTTTTGCAGGGCATATTTTCTGCTACATTGTTACAGGGTGTGCTTACATGTTTGTTACTTTTTGTGCTTACAGGTTACTGCTTTATCTTTCTCTGATTCACACTGTTTTGTTTTGTTATTTTTGCAAGATATATTTTCTATTAAATTGTTACAGGTTGTGCTTACAGGTTTTGTTACCGATTTGTGCCTACAGGTTTTATATTTTGATCCATCTTTAGGCTAAGCAAAGTTACTGTTTTGTTACCATTTTGTTTTGGGCTTCCAGGTTTTTGTTTTGGGCTTAAAGGTATTGCAGTCTCTTTCTCACACTGAAGGAGCCAATTGCTTTTCTTCCACAGCTCTTCCAGGTGATTAATAGTGTAACTGGGGGCTGGAGCTGACAAAGGCTTACTACCTTCCAACAGAAGGAAGATTTAAAAGGTCAGGTTAGTTGGTGTGATGTGGTGAAGGCTAGGTTTGCTAGCATGAAGCAGCTAGCTTCACCTCAGCTCTTTTCTTCTAGGTTTTGCTTGAAAGGACAGAGCAAGGAGCAACATTAACAGAGCAAGGAGAAACATTAAGGCTTCTTTTGGCTAAGCAGAGTTACCGTTGTGTTACTAATTTTTTTGTTTACAGGTTGTGCTTACAGGTTTTATTAATGTTTTGTGCTTAAATGTTGTACAATTTACTGCTTTATTTTCTTGGACTGAAATTGTTTTTTGCAGGGTATATTTTCTTTTAAATTGTTACGCAGGTTGTCTTGCTGATCCCGATAAAGGACTCCTTTGCTGTCCAAGACCTGACACAACTCATCTCCCAGCCCACCAGAATTAGCCCTGCTAGAGGAACCTGCACCCACCTGGAGGTCATTATCACTAACCACCCACAAAAAATTCAGGATATTCATGTCCTCCCTGACTCCTGGAGTGACCACTCCCCTGTCATATTTCTCAGGTCTGCCCCCACCCCCAAACCTGTAACCAAGACCTCTCTCTCTGCAGGCGTCTTCTCCCTGGTGGGTTGATTAAATTCAAACAGTATTTTGCCCAGTTTAATTGGTCCCCCATCCACCAGGCACCCGACATTGATGCTGCCCTCAACCTCTTCTCACAAACCTTTAAAAGGGCCTGTGACCTCGTCAAAATCCGTTCCCAAAAAAAAGCACCTTGGGTTACTCCTGCCCTACTCCAAATGCTCATAGATAGGGACAACCTCTGGCACCGCACCAATGAATCTGGCCGACCTGCTGACAGACAGGCCTACAATGCTGCGTGGAACAGGTGCACATGGGCCATCCATAAAGCCAAGGCAGGCCACCCTCTCCTCCTCTTGGGGGTGTGCCCAGACCTTCTGGGACAACAATAAAAAATTAAATGGGAAGTCCCACTCCCCCCATCCCATCTCACTATTGACAGCTCTACCACTACCGACCCTGCTTGCATTGCCAACTGCCTCAACTCCTCCTTTACTGACCTTAGCTCTGTCCTCCCTAGTAACGTCTTCGATACTACCCCAAACCTACCACCACCAGTCCCTCAGCGCCTCTGGTTCTACCTCCGCAAAGTATCTGCCCAGGAAGCCAAACTTCTCCTACTAAAAGCCTTAAAAAGCAACAGTCCTAGCAGTGGTTCCATGGACCCCAGAATACTCCGGCTGGTCCTGGATGACATCCTTGTCCCGCTCACCGATCTACTTAACCGGTCCCTCTGTCTGGGGCAATTCCCTTCTGCATGGAAGACTGCCATAGTCACGCCTATTCACAAAGGGGGTGACAGGTCCAGCCCCAGCAACTACCAACCAATCTCCATCCCAATCTCCATTCCCCCCCCCCACCTCCAAAGCACTAGAAAAAGTGGTGGCTAATGAACTCAATGAATACCTGGATAAGCATGACATCTTGTGCACGGAGCAGCATGGATTCCATGCTGGTCGCAGCACTGGCACAGCACTAATGGAGTTTTCTAACTTCCTGCACTCCTCCCTGGATTCCGACTCTCTTGCTGGTGCAGTATATGTTGACCTGTCTAAGGCCTTCAACACTGCCTCCCACCCTCTGCTACTAGATGCCCTCTACCACATTGGTTTCTCAGCTGGCCCCCTTGCCTGGTGCTCAAGCTACATAACAGCTCGTTCCCAGTGTGTCAGAATCAATGGGACTCTCTCGGAAACCCACCCCATCCGCTCCGGGGTACCCCAGGGCTCTATACTGGGCCTTCTACTGTTTAGCCTATATCTAAACATCCTGCCCAGTACCTGCTCTGGCAACATCCTCATGTACGCCGATGATGCCGTCATTTTTGCCACCCACCAAAATCCTACGGCAAATGGCAAGGCAAGGCAAATTTTATTTAAAGAGACACTCATCGTGGAGGCTCTGGGCGCCGTACATCAATCAAATAAAAACAACACAGCAGAGCAACACAGCTACCTCCCTCCAGGACACTCTCCAACACTCCTTTCAGGAGACTGAAACCTGGTTCAAGGAGCGCAGACTCACCATTAATCACAAAAAAAACAAGTCAATGCTCTTCACTCACCCCCAAAACCAAGCTTGCAACAGCCCACTCAGCATCCTGCCCAGCACCCAACAACCGCTTGAACAAGTCTACTCCTACAAATACCTTGGAGTCACTTTTGACTCAGCCCTTACCTTTCATGCCCACATTAATGCCCTTGCATCTGCCACCAGCACCCACCTTGGCATCCTCTACCGCCACAAGGACTGTCTCCCCCGATGCCCTCCGACTTGCCGTTATGTCCTCGGTACTGTCCCTTGTGGATTATGGCCTACCAGTTTATGGTGCGGCTGACACCACTGCCCTCAACAAGATTCGCTTCACCCTAAACAAGGCCTGCAGACTAATGACTGGTGTCCCCAGGCTCACCCACACATGTCAACTCTACGACATGGCCAATCTCCTTACCCTTGGTGAATGACTCCGCTACCAAACCTGCCTTCTAACTAAGAAAATTCTGCTTGGGCTTGCCTCACTTGGGGTGACTGCCTCTATCCAACCTACCCTGTCCACTGTCTCAATCTGAACTGCCAACAAAACCGTCCTTTGGGTCCCCAGAACCAGGACCACTCGGGCACAAAGGTCCTTCTGTTACAGAGCCCCATCTTGGTTTAACTCTCTCTCTGCATCCATCTCCACTGCTCCCAAAATTGCCACCTTCAAAACCGCTCTTCGGAACCAACTGTTCAGCTCCCGTAGCTGCACCTGTCTCTAGCCGGCCGCGGCTACTATCTCTAACAGGCCTCAGCTACTGCATCTGTCTCTAACAGGCCGCAGCTACTATCACTTACAGACAAAGCCTGACGGGCTGAACTCCCAATTCACCAGGGGCGTAGCTACAAGGGTGTAGGGGGTGCAGTTGCACCTGGGCCCACGAGGTTTGAGTGGCCCAAATCATAATTTTGAAGTTCATTCAAAACTGGGGGCTATAACATGCCCTTATACCCAGGCCCTCTGGGAATTTGCTACACTACTGCAACCACTCCTCCACTACCCCTTGGCCTCCCCTCTGCTTGTAATAACATGTGCTCAATGTGCAACCTAGGAATTTTCTAATCAGCTAATTGTAAGGAAACTACTGTATTATTATATGCCTCACTGTTCTATGGTATTCTATAATTATGTTACACTGTTTGTCCTCTCTGTGACAAGGTACATTTGTAAACGAGCCTCTGGCTCAAAGGTTGTAAACCAATAGTATAATAAATAAATAAAATAAAACACTCACCAGGGTGATGGGTCAGAGCTGTAGCTGATTGTTTCTGGAGGGCACAGGCTTGGTAACCTTCTCGGAGGTGCTGCCTGTCTATGGCATGAGTGAGGATAGGGTACTCTGCGCTATGGGATTCAATGAATGGCTGAAAAACTGGTGCAGAGCTCAGGGTTTTGTCTTCATTGGGGACTGGCTGTCCACCTGGAGGGATGCAGACCTATACTAGTGCGATGGTCTACATCTATCCGGGAGGGGAACCAGGATCCTAGGTGATAGGTTTAAATGCTTCATTGGCAAGCATTCAAACTAGCCAAGGGGGGGGCACTGAAAAGAAGCATGGAAATCCCAGCTCCCCCCCCAAAGAACAGGGTAGTTAGTGAGGTAAACACTTAGGTAGAGAAGTCGATAGGGAGTAGGACAGGGGTCGATGGAGAAAAAGGCAAAGACAGTAATGACAGAGATGGGGCCAAAAGGGGTAAGGCTATCAAAAAATGGAGGGCAATGAGTACCAATGCATGTAGTCTGGGTAACAAGCTCCCTGAACTAGTGACCTTGATGGAAGAGGGACACCTGGATATCGTGGCAGTCACAGAAACATGGTACACAAAGAACCATGACTGGGATGTCAACACACCAGGGTACACAATCTACAGGAGGGACAGGGAGGGTAAAAGAGGAGGAGGAAGAGGAGCTCTCTATGTAACGGAAGAGATCAAAGCAATGGAACTAAAGGGTAAACAGGAAGGAGAGGAGGCACTGTGAGTCACCCTGGAGACAAGAAATGGCACCACAATCCATACAGGGTTTATATACCTCTTGGGCAATGTCCACCCCAACCCTGGTCCTCCACTTATCCCACCTCAACATGGCCACAAAAATAAGTATAATACAATGGGCATTAAAACAGAATGTAAATGCTCTATCCTGTTTGGCTGACTGGTACCCCTCTCCAGTTGTAAAATCTACAATTGTCCCACGGGAAGAGGTGCCAGCTACTGATCAACCACATCAGGATGTCCCCTGAAATCACTCCAACAGTCACCAATACAGCACTTGGAAAGACGGCGAAAATCCCTACTTGATAGCGACCGGCAAATCGAAGTTCCCGAATAGTTACTACAACACAAACCGCATAATCTCAGACGAATTGAAGTCCGGCTATCTGGCTATGTTCATTGCTATTTCTTTTCATACTCTTTTCTGTGCCACACGCACAATTTTCAACATTTCTAGCCCTCAAAACACACTGCAACCGGCAATGCTAACTCAGTACTGCACATGCACAGTAGCAGCGCGGCTCCAGCAACCAGGGAGTATTTTTTTCCCAGCGGAACAATAAACACAGTAAAATATAGCTTAAAATGAGTAAAAAAACTTTTATTTACTATTTTTCTATGTGCCAAAAATAGGAGGACACTGTATAATTGCAATATGCCACTCGAGGGTGTTGGTGATGCCAGGATTTACCCACGCCTGGTTGTTGGTCACTCGGCTGCACCTCGTGACCGAACAACACCCCAGCGCATGGGTAAATCCTGGCATCACCAACACCCTCTCGTGGTATACTGCTTAATTTAACCACTGCTTCTATTAATATCCAGAGCCTGCAACACAAATTAGATTAACTTCAAGTATGGATGTCAACCCCTCCCCCCGACATCCTCATCAATGAAAATTGGCTCTCACCCAGGGTCTCAGATAATGCGATCTCTAAGCCCAGCTACAACCCCTTTAGGAAAGATAAGCTGTGTAAAAGGGAAGGGGGCTGTACACCACCTAAAAAGTATAACCCTTCCAAATGTTACCTCTTGTAACAACTCTCAGTTATTGCCTATCAAAATATCACTGAGGCAGCAAGGTAAATCTCTCACCATGCTCTCAGTTTATATCCCTCTTTGTGAACACACATCAAGGTTCAAAATGGTCACTGACTTCCTAGAGTCCATACTGCATCAGAATGAAACTGATTTTGGGTGACGTTTACGATAAACTGGCTCGCAGCAGAAGCAGCCCCTTTTAAAGATGTCATCACATCTATTGGTGTCACCCAGATGGTTTCTACCCCTACTAGATTTAACACTAGGACTGGTTCTAGCTCCTTCTTGGACCTTATTCACACCACACACCCGGAAAGACTTGTAAGTACACTGGTTCTCCCTGACTCACTGAGCAATCACTCCCTTGTAATATGCTCGTGGTTAAATAAGGCTCCCAAACCGACAGCCAAAGTCGTTTATCAGCGGTTCCTCAAAAAAGAAAACCTCATCCACTCTAAAACATATCTTACAGTGTGTGACTGGTCCCCTCTCGACAGCTACAATAATGTGGATGATGCTCTCTTTTACTTTATCTCCCAGTTCAACAAAGCATGTGATCTTTTCGCCCCCTTCAGAAAGAAAACATCAAGGGCTCAACCAAGCCCTGGATCACCGCCCCCCTAATACACCTTATAAAACAGACAGATACCCTATGGCATCGAGCAAAGGCCACAGGGAAGCGGAAGCGTAGTGATAGGCAGCTTTACAGGGCTGCTAGGAATCACTGCACCTATGAAATACGCAGAGTAAAAAAAGAATACTACAAAGGGGAATTCACTATCTCATGGGGTAACAGTCTCCACTTCTGGGAAACGCTTAAAGATCTCACAGACAAACCCAATAAAGCTTCCCCCATCCTTGTTCAGGTAAATGGAGTTAACACTCAAGACCATAAACTGATAGCAAATGCTTTTAATGAAGCATTCACAGATCTAAGTGGTATACTTCCATCAGACTTTTTCGACGCTCCCACCTCCACCCAACCAGCAGATTCCCAGCCCTTTCTCCGTTGATCTCTCCTTTCAAATTCAGGTGTGTTACACTGTCCAAGTCCAGAAAATACACACAAAGGGTTCTTGGAAAGTCCAGGTTCAGTGGGGACACTCCAGGTCTTAAACTCCTACACCTTGCCCTGGATACTATCATTGTGCCGCTCGCTCACCAATCTCCTTAATTTACCACTTTCCCTTAGGCAATTCCCCAGCCAATGGAAACGGCTATAGTCACGCCGGTCCATAAAAGTGGGGACAAGATGTTACGTAACAATTATTGTCCCATATCCATCCTTCCACCTCTCTCCAAAGCCCTGGAGCACATTGTTGTTGACCAGCTTTTGGAGTATCTTGCCAAATATAACCTACAGTGCCCACAACAGCATGACTTTAGAAAGTCACACAGTACCACAACTGTCCTACTTGCTTACATCAACTATATACCTAAGGCCCTGGACAATAGCCAGCTAGTTGGGTCAATCTACATTGACCTAAGGCCTTTGACACTGTTAGCCACTCCCTCCTGCTCCACACTCTTCCATCTCTCAGGCTTTCCACTGAGGCTACTTGCTGGTTCAAAAGTTACCTTGTCGAGCGTACCCAACAAGTTAAGATCTGTAACACTGTCTCTAACAGCCTGCCTGTCCGGTCTGGAGTCCCTCAAGGCTCCATCCTTGGGACACTACTTTTTAGCGTATTCATCAATAATCTCCCTTCCTCCTGTTACTGCAGCATGGTCCTCTACGTGGACAATGCGGTCCTTTTCACTCGCAGTCCTGACCCCCTCTCACTAACTGCTGACCTGCAGTCCAACTTCAAACTGGTGGAGACCTGGTTCAAGCAATACAAACTGCTCATGAATTACAAAAAGACCAAGGTCATGCTCTTTTCTAACCCTCACAATACTCATAAAGCTGTGTGACAAGGCGCAACTTTGCCACGGGTTTCAGGATCAGCTTTGCAGTGGTTAAGGAGTCTCAGGAAGACCAGTTTGTTAACATCAAACCAACCAGGTATATTTTTATTTTCTTAATATGGTTGGTGACACAGAACTTTGGGCTTCTGCCCTTTTCCTTTTTAAGCCCCACCGGGGAAAATGAAACAAAAACAGAAAGAAAGAGGCCTAGCTCCGGGTGGGAGCGCTGACTAAACAATCCCCGACCCTAACTAGAAACACCCCTTTTCCAGAAGGCTAGAATTTCTGGAAGAACACAACAGTAAAACGGAAAACTCACAATGGAAATAACTTTTTTCTTTTTGGCCTAATTCAGGAGACCAATCTCCTGAGGGTTGCTTAAGGGACTCCTGTTCTGGAACACATCCAAGCAGCTTGTCAGCCCTCTGCCCCTGCAGCAACTGCCTGCTGGCTTTTCCATCCTGTTTTTAAAGCTCTCCTGTCTGTGCAGCTGCAGCTAATCAGCCAAATCAGCTGCAACTGTACCCTGACTATCTTACTCAGGGAAACCCCCTCTCCTCCAGTACCTGAGTTTACCACAGCTGCTAACTTAACTATTTGCAACAATCTAAGACAACCCCTAGAGCAAGTACAAGCATTTAAATGCCTTGATATAATGCCTGATACTGCACTCTCTTTCAATCTCCATATTAACCAAGTTGAGAAGGTCATCAGCTCCAGGACTGGGATCTTATATTGTTGTCAGCATTATATGACCATCAAGACTCTGAGACTGGCAGTTACCAGCTCTGTCCTTTCACTTATTGACTATGGACTAGTTATCTATGTTGCTGCCTCCGACACCTCCCTAAAAAGGATTACTTCAGCACTGAACAAGTCCTGCACGCTAGTCTTAGGGTCGGATAAGCAGACACATACCTGTGAACTCTATGAAAGTATCAACTGGTTCCTTTTCAAGGCTATGGTCTCCTACCACACATGCCTACTGGTGAAAAAAAATTGGCTTATGCCCCATTGATGAAAACCTTTATCCTACCAGTGCATAAAACCCAGCATATTTGGAGCACCACTAAGCCAACTTACCTGGTCCCCTTTTTCAGAACCTCCCATGCTCAGCGTACATTTGCCTACAGAGCACCCACTCTCCTCAACAGTCTCTCTTATGATGTTGTTGCTGAACCCACACTAAGTGCTTTCAAACTCATGCTCTGTCAGCACCTCCTCTCTCAAAGCAGGTGCGATTGCTTCACCTAGTCTTGTCTTCCTTGCCCTGCCCTCTCTCCAACCCTGCTCTCATCCCTTCCCCTCATGTCACCCCGCCACCTCTGCTCCTCCCAACCCTCCTCTCCTTCCCCCTTATATCCCTACCATCACCTCCTGTCTCCTTTCCTGTTTCCCCACCCCTTGACTAGCACCCTTCCCCCTACCACCACTTTCTCCTCCTTCTCTCCCTGTTCTACCACTTAACACCTGTCACTAGGTAGATATGCACCCTCCTTGCTGCCATCCCCATCTCCCTTTCCTCCCCCCGTTACCCCACCAGCCAGCACTATTAGCCCCAAAATCAGCACTTTCGTGACAAAGTCTCCCTCTGACTGCTCACTGAAACTTCATTTTGTCTAAGGCTGGTCTCATTTATGTTCACATTATTGTACCACTTTGTATGCAAACACGTTTGCTGTACCACTTTGTATGTAACCAAGTCTGTTGTACCAAATTTCAGCACGGAACCTTTATAAAAGAACCCCTGGTTCAAAGATTACTGTAATCCTAATAATAAATAAAATAAATAAATATTGGACTGTAGGAGGGCTGACTTTGGCAAAATGGTTGAGTGCCTCAGAAAAGCACTAGCAAACGGGTAAGAAGACATGGTGGAGGAACAGTGGGGGGAAAATCAAAGCTGTCATCAAAGAGGCAATAAGCCTTTGTGTGAAGCACATAAACAAAACAAAGGAAAAAAATGCTATGGTTTTCAAAAGAGGTGGTGGGAAAGGTTAGGGAGAAAAAGACAGCATTCAGGAAGTATAAAGAAACACAGAAGGAGCAGGACAGAGAACTGTACAGTGCCAGTTAAAGCAGAAGGAAGCAGGGAAGGCAGTCAGAATTGCAAAGGCCCAAACCGAGGAAAAGATAGCCAATTCAGTTAAGAAGGGGGATAAAAACTTTTATAGATACATGAAGGAGTGAAGAAAGCCAGGTGAGGGAGAGTGAGGCTTAATAAAGGGAAGGGGGATGGGCAGAGGGTGAATGTGACAAAGCAGAGATACTGACCAAATACTTCTGCTCAGTATTCACAAAAGAAGAGGAGGGGGAGGCACCAAAACCAAATAACAGATGCACATTGAATGGGGGGAGGCCAATACCAGTCCATTCACATAAGAAAGGGTTCTGAAAAAACTCCTAAAACTGAAGGTGGACAAAGCAATGGGGCCTGACGGGATTCACCCCAGATTTCTAAAAGAACTAAGGGGAGAACTAGTGGTACCACTGACTACCCTTTTTAGCAAATCATGGGAGGGTGGTGTGGTACCTGAGGACTGGAGGAGGGCAGATGGGATTCCCCTTCAGAAAAAAAGGGAGCAAGGCAGAGGCAGGAAAAGTACAGTTATGTAGAGTAGCAGTCACAGACGTTGTCAGCTATTTCCATATATTTCGTGAAATTTCTAAAGAGTTTCTCTCTGCTGCCTCGACTGTGGAAATGCATGAAGCAGGATATTTCTCTAAAAATATCACAGAATTTTCGAAAGGAGCTCTTGCAGCCGGCTACACTATAAGGACTATGCCGCCAGGCACTAGGACCCTACGGAAAAATCTTAGCTAGTAGTACCCAGCGGGGACCGCCTCCGACGTCCGCCAATGGTTATAAAGGGGGCTGTCCCTGGCCACACCCCAGTTCTCCACTGAAGACCCGGCTGACCAACCATAGAGAACTGAGGTTAATGAAATACCCCACCTAGAGTAAGGAAAGAAAGCAGAAAAGGACCATGGGGAAGGAGGGTGAGAAATAATGCCTGCTGCAAGAGCTTCTCTCAAAGATCTACTGTTACGATAAGTTCTTACGTAACTGTACTATCTTACTTCAAGTGTGGGCTCTTGCAGCAGGCTACACCATAAGGACTGAGTACCAAGCAGTACTAAAATGATTCTGGACGGGCTGGGAAGTAGGAGAAAAAAACAACTGAGAAGCAGGGGTGGCTTCATGACAGCAGGCCATGAAGTACTGCTACCCCAAATCCAGCTCTCCGATGGGAAGCAATGTCCAGGCTGTAGTGCTTCACAAAGGTGTGGAATGTGCTCTAAGTAGCTGCTGCTCCAATATCTGCCACAAAAACATTACGAGATGCCACAAAAGAGGCAAAAACACCCCTGGTGGAATGACCCTTAACCAAGCCTGGTAAGGGTTTGTTGTACTTATTATAGCAGAAGGTGATGCAATGGACTAGCCATCTGCACAGAGTCTGCTTTGCAATGGGTGCCCCCAGGGTTCTCAGGGCACAGGAAACAAAATGTTGGTCAGATTTTCTCAAAGTCTGAGTGTGGTTAAAGTAGTACCTAAGCACTCTATGTACATCCAGAGTGTGAAGAAGAGCCTCCCCTCGATTAGTATGCTCTGGATAATAAACTGGAAGGCTGATGTCCTGATTAAGGGTTAACTGGGACACCACCGTAGGCAGGAATTTAGGATTAGGCCTCCAGGACACCTTGTCCTTGTGGAAAATGAAATACAGCTTTTCAGTCATCAGAGCCTGAAGCTCGGAAATCCTCCAAGCAGAAGCGACGGCAACTAAAAAAATGGAAATGACGTACCTACCATAATTCTTGATCTTCTTGGACGAGTCTCCACCACTCATTCACACTAATGGGGAACTGCGTCGGAGGCACTGGGACCCAGTGGGAGCAAACTTTTTTGCTAGAGGGTCAGCGCTAGAGATGGAGCCGCGAGGAGCGGCAACATGAGCCTCAGCTTGTGCGGTAATGACTATCTCGGCGTCGACCCTCTAATGCCTCAGTACCTTTTTTTCCCCAAGGATGTGCAGCATAACCTAACCTAGAAGGATAGCCTAACCAAAAAACCGGACATAAGATAGTCCGGACGACCCGTATAAGAAGGGTCAACAAAGAAGTCTTCATAGCCAAAGATTGAGGGAGTGAAGACCAACAGCAGAGGTGAGCTCGGGGGATGGAGGGTGGGCGTGTGAATGAGTGGTGGAGACTCGTCCAAGAAGATCAAGAATTACGCTAGGTACGTAATTTCCATATCTTCCTGGACATAGAGTCTCCACCACTCATTCACACTAATGGGAGAGTACCGAGTTAATAATCTCCCAAGAGGGCAGCAGGAGAGACCAAGAGCTCACAGTTTTAGGACAGGAGTCCATTAAGGATGGTTCTACCAAAAGAAAGATGCCATCTGGCATGGACATCCAGGGCATAGTGTTTGACGAAAGTATGCACTGAGCTCCAGGTAGCCGCATTGCAAATATCTGCAATGGGCACGTTGCAGATTCCCCGTTAGGGATGCCGTGACCGCTCTAGTAGAGTGAGTGTACACTCTGCCCTCCAGCTTAACCTGCACCATGGAATAACAGTGGCGAAGGCATGCCACCAGCCATGCTGAAATACATCTGATAGCGACAGGTTGACCCAGCCGGAGTCTCGCTGAAGATATCAAACAGCTGTTGAGCTTTGCGGAAATCTTTTGTTCTATCTAGATAGAAACGCAAAGCTCTTTTGACATCCAAGGAATGAAGAGAATGCTCTCCTTCATTTTGGAAGTTTGCAAAGTAAGTAGGAAGGACCAAAGGTTGGTTTAGATGGAATTCTGAAACAACCTTAGGGAGAAACTTAGGATGGGTCCTAAGAACTACTTTGTCTTTATGAAACACAGTATACGGGGGGGTCTGTGACTAGGGCATGTATCTCAGAGACACTGCGGGCTGAGGTAATGGCCACTAGGAAAGCCGTTTTCCAAGTGAGAAATTTGAACTCACAGGGAGCTAGAGGCTCGAAAGGTTTTCGAGTGAGCATGTCTAGCACAAGATTAATGTCCCAGGCTGCGACTGGACGTCTTATAGGAGGTCTGGTATGCAGAATGCCCTTAAGAAACCTCTTAACCACAGGTAACTGAGCCAGTGACAAGGAAAGTACTGGCTCATGATAAGCTGAAATGACACAAAGGTGAACCTTAACTGTAGAGTATTGCAGACCTGAATTTGAGAGGTCTAAGAGGTACTCTAAAACTTTATCTGGTGGGCAGGAAAAAAGATTCAAAGAGGATTTCGCACACCAGAGCGAAAAACGCTTCCATTTGGCTGTGCAAGTTTTCCTAGCGGCTGGCTTGTGCGTAGCCAGAAGAATATCTGAAACCCTGCAAGAGACATTGAACCTGTTCACTTCTATCTCTTCAGGAGCCAAGCATGAAGGTGAAGCGACCTCAGGTTGGGATGGACCACAGGCCCCTGAGTCAGAAGGTTCGTCTGAAGGGGAAGCAGTTTCGGAGGTGCTTCCGACATACTGTTGAGTAGTGTAAATCGTATCTGTCGAAGCCAGAAGGGAGCAATGAGAATCATTTTGTCACCCTGGGACTTGAATTTGAGAAGTACTCTCTGAATTAGAGGGAGAGGCGGAAAGGCGTATAGAAAGAGTTTTGTCCACCGCAGCCTGAACGCATCCTGACAGAAAATGCCAGGCCCTGGATTTCTGGAGCAGAAGAGAGGCAGTTTTGTTTTGAGTGGGGATGCAAAAAGGTCCAGGTCTGGAGTTCCCCACTCCGCGAATAGTGACTGAACTACGGTTAAGTCGAGAGACCATTTGTGAGGATCTGTCTCTGTTCTGCTGAGACGGTCTGCCAGTTTGTTCTGCATTCCTGGCAGGTAGACCACTTGAATTAGAGCCTTGTGCTCAAAAGCACCATTCCCACACTCTCATTGCTTCCCTGCATAAGGGGTAAGAGTGAGTACCGCCCTGCTTGTTGATGTAATACATCACTGCTTTGTTGTTTATTTGAAGGAGAATGTTCTTGTGACAGAGAATGTCCTTCAAAGCGTGGACTGCATAAAGGATGGCTCTCATTTCTAAGACATTTATGTGAAGCTGGGACTCGTCCTGAGTCCACGTACCTTAAGTGTGGAGAGTCTGACTGTGAGCTCCCCACCCCATCAGGGATGCGTCTGTGGCAATGGAAATCTGATGATCCAGAGGAGCAAAGGGATACCCTTCCAGAAGATTGTCCTCTTGCGACCACCAGGTGAGTGATCTCTTCAGAGGTTCTATCACCTTGAGGAGAAAGGACTGAGGGTGAGTGGTCAGGGACCACTGAGTACTGAGCATCCACTGAGAGGTTCTCTTGTGGAGCCGTGCTAAGGGTACAGTGAACACTGAGGATGCCATGAGACCTAGCATCCGTTGCATCGAGAGAGCTGAAACCGAGCTGCTCTCTCCAATATATCGGGCCATCTAAAGGATACAGAAACATAGAATTTGACGGCAGATAAGGACCGCTTGGCCCACCTAGTCTGCCCATTTTCCTACCTAACAGATAAGCTGCAGATCCTAGTTAACCAACAGCTTAATTCCTCCTCCTACCCCCCACTAGGACTGCCCTATGCCTGTCCCATGCATTCTTGAAGTCCCCCACTGTTCTTGACCCCACAACCTCTTCAGGGAGGCTGTTCCATGCATCTACAACCCTCTCAGTGAAAAAATACTTCCTCACATTACCTCTGAGCCATCCCCTTCTATCTTCAAATTGTGCCCCCTTGTTCTTGCACATCTCTTTTTCTGGAAGATGCTACCCTCTTGGACTTTGTTGATTCCCTTGAGGTACTTGAAAGTTTCTATCATGTCCCCTCTCTCCCTTCTTTCCTCAAGGGTATACATATTAAGCTCCTTTAGTCTTTCTTCATATGTCTTCTGGTGCAGACCCTGCACCATTTTGGTTACCCTCCTCTGGACAGCCTCCACTCTATGTCTTTGGAGATGGGGTCTCCAGAACTGCACACAGTACTCCAGATGGGGTCTCACCAACTGTCTGTACAGAGGGATAACAACTTCCTGTTTTCTACTATTGATGCCTCTTCCTATACATCCCAGTATCCCCCAGCCTTCCTTACTGCCTTCTCACATTGCTTGCCCACCTTTAGGTCATCTGATATAATTACCCCCAGGTCCCTTTCTATTTTTACTGTTGTCAGTATCTCACCCCCCATTGTGTACACTTCCCCAGGTTTCTGTTCCCCATGTGCATTACCTTGCACTTCTTGCATTGAATCTGAGCTGCCATACATTTGACCATTCCTCCAACCTTCCAAGTCCCTTCTCATCCTTTCCGCTCCATCTTGTGTATCAACCCTGTTGCAGATCTTTGTGTCATCTGCAAAGAGACATACTTTTCCTTCCAGTTCCTCTGCAATGTCACTTATAAAGACATTAAAAAGGACCGGTCCCAGTACTGAACCCTGTGGTACCCCGCTAGTAACCCTCCTTTCGTCACTGTGTACTCCATTTACTACTATCCTTTGAGTCCTGTTGTCGAGCCAATTTTTTATCCAGGCTACCACCTTGGGACCCACTCCAAGGCTGGCTATCTTGTGTATTAATCTTTTGTGTAGGACTGTATCAAATGCCTTGCTAAAATCTAGGTGAGCCATGTCCACAGCCCCTCCCTGGTCTACTACTTTGGTAACCCAGTCAAAGAAATCTATTAGATTCGTCTGACACAACCTTCCCATCGTGAATCCATGCTGCCTTGGGCCCTGTGCCCCACTGGCCTCTAGGTACTCAACAATTCTTTCCTTCAGAAGTGATTCCATCATTTTCCCTACCACTGAGGTCAAACTAACTGGTCTGTAGTTTCCTGCCTCTGTCTTGCTCCCACTTTTGTGAAGATGAATCACATCTGCCCTCCTCCAGTCCTCGGGTACCACCCCATCCTCCCATGATTTGTCAAACAGAGTAGTCAGCGGTGTCACTAGTTCTACTCTTAGTTCTTTTAGAATTCTTGAGTGAACCCCATCAGGCCCATTGCTTTGTCCATCTTCAATTTTATTAGTTCTTTCAGAACCCTTTCTTCTGTAAATGGACTGTTATCGAGGCCCGTCTTCAGAGTGTTTCTCTTGTTTGGTTAGGTAACTCCCCTCCTCTTCCTTTGTGAATACTGAGCAGAAATATTCGTTCAGTATCCCTGCTTTTCACTGTCACCCTCTACCCACATTCCTCCCTTTATTAAGCTTCAGTATCCCTCCTTTGGTCTTTCTTGGCTCCTAATGTACCTATAAAGGTCTATCCCCTTCTTAACAGAATTGGCTATCCTTTCCTCGGTTTGGGCCTTTGCTATTCTGACTGCCTTCCAGCCTCTTTCTGCTTTAACTGATAACGTTCTCTGTCCTGCTCCTTCTGTGTTTCCTTATATTTCCTGAATGCTGTCCTTTTCTCCTTAACCTTCCCTGCCACCTCTTTTGAGAACCATAACGTTTTTCCTTTGTTGTGTTTTATTGATTTGTTTTACACAAGGCTTGTTGCTTCTGTGATGGCTGTTTTGATCACTCCCCATTGTTCCTCCACCCCTCCTTCTTGCCTGTTTGCTAGTGCTTTTCTGAGGCACTCTCTCATTTTCCCAAAGTCAGCCCTCCTAAAGTCCAGTACTCTTGCTTTTGTATGGCTAGATTGTATGGCTGTGTTTATCGTGAACCACACTGTTTGGTGGTCGCTTGTTCCCAGATGGCTACCCACTTCTAAATCTGAGATTCTTTCTCCATCCCCATTTGAGAGTACCAGGTCTAAGATTGCTCCCTCGAGTGGGTTCCAATACTAGCTGTCTGAGGCATGCCCCTGTGGGGACATCAAGAATGACCCTGCTCTTGGATGTGCCTGCAGCAAGGTGATCCAGTTAACATCTGGCATATTCAGGTCCCCCATCAACAATATCTCCCTTTTTCTGCCATTCTAAGAAAGCCTTCTATCATTTCCTTGTCCATTCCCTCCCCCTGAGATGGGGTCTGTATACAACCCCCATGCAGATTGTGGTGCCATTTCCTGTCTCCAGGGTGACCCAAAGTGCCTCATCTGCTCCCTGTTTACTCTTTAGTTCTGTTGCTTTGATCCCTTCCTTTACATAGAGAGCTACTCCTCCTCCTCTTTTACCCTCCCTGTCCCTCCTGTAGATTGTGTATCCTGGTATGTTGACATCCCAGTCATGGTTCTCTGTGTACCATGTTTCTGTAACTGCCACAATATCCACGCAACCCTCTTCCATCAAGGCCACTAGTTCAAGGAGCTTGTTACACAGACTATGGGCATTGAGTACGCATCACCCTCCACTTTTTATAGCCTTACCCTTTTAGCCCCATTTCTGTCCTTAATGCCTTTGCCTTTTTTTACATTTAAATCTGTTCTACTCCTTAATAACTTCTGTACCTTGGTGTTTACCTCACTAATCACCATGTTTTGTGGGGGGAGGCTCGGATTTCCCTGCTCCTTTTCAGTGCTTCCCCCCTTGGCTAGTTTAAATGCTTGCCAATGAAGCATTTAAACCTCTCACCTAGGATCCTGGTTCCCCCCCTGGACAGATGCAGACCATCACACCAGTATAGTATCACACCAGATATCACTCCTCCTGTCCTCTGGAAGAAATGCTTTCGCACAGGAGGTGTTCAAAAGAGTTCCTATAAAAAGGAGCCTCTGGGAGGGCTACAGCTGCGATTTTTTGAGGTTCAATAGGACTCCCATGGACGTGAGAAAGTGTGAAGCAATGGCTACGGTATCTAGAGTTCCCTGTCTGGAAGGGCTTGCCAGAAGCCAATCGTCCAGATATGGGAACACCTGTATTTCGATTTTTCTGAGATGCGCTGAGAGAATTGCACAACACTTTGTAAAACTCGCTGCGCTGAGGATAGCCCAAAGGGCAGGACTCTGAACTGATAATGCTGTCCCAAAGCCATGAACCTTAGATATTTGTGGTGCCTTGGGTGAATAGGAATGTACTGGTAAGTATCTTGCATGTCCAGGGAGGCTAACCAGTCGTGTTGATGAAGCAAAGGTAATAGGGTTCCTAGTGATATCATTTTGAATTTCTCTTTGGGAAGGAATTTGTTTAGTTTTCTGAGGTCCAAAATGGGGCGCATGCCCCTGGTTTTCTTTGGAACCAGAAAGTAATGGCAGTAGAACCCTGTGTTCCATTGATCCAGCAGAACTACTTCCACTGCCCTGTTGTTCAAAAGCCCCTGTATCACGGAGGCGAGAAGATCTGACTGAAGAGCTGACAGCCTGGGCTGTCGTCTGGGGGGACGATCCGGAGGGGTCTCCAAAAGGCTGAGGGAATACCCTTCGCAGATTATCCGGAGGACCCATTTGTCCGAGTTATGGATTTCCATTGATTGTAGAAGTGAGTCAGATGACCTCCCACCACTGAGGAAGAGTCCACCTCGGGTAGCTGAGGTGGGACTTGGGCCAACAACTCAGAAGGCGGCACCGGTGCTTTGGGTACCTGCGCCTTCTGCTGCATTTTCTTTTGAGGCTGGGGGGGCATGGTTTTTATTAAAACTGCTCCTGCCTTTGCCTTGAAAGGACTGACGGTTATGAAAATGGCGTTTATTAACACCCCCTAGAGAGGGGACAGGAGGAGGTCAAGCCAATTTAATGGATGACCTAGTCTTCTGTGTAGCCTCTAGAGCCTGTTCTACTTGAGGGCCGAAGAGATACACACCATTGAAAAGCAACGTCATTACCTGTTGCTGTGCATCATTTGTGAAACCGGAAGTGCACAGCCAGGAATGACGGCGGGTACAAATGCTCACCACCGCCGCTCGGGAAGCAATATCGAAAGCATCCATAGTTGATTTAACCTGCTGGTTGTTGGATTCGATACTCCTGGTTATGGTTTGAAGAAGCTCTGAATTAGTGTCCGACTCCGGCAGAGCTTCAACAATTTGTTTGAGTGAATGCCAAAGCATATACTCATATTGAGAGAAATAGTCTTGGTAGCTGGCAATACGCATACCTAGGGTGGCAGCAGCAAAGACTCTCTTACCTAAAGTGTCTATCTTACGAGATTCTTTGTTAATAGGTCGAGCTGTAGTAGTCTGAGGAAGGACGACCTTATCATTCTCTGCCAAGACTACAATAGGATCCGCAGGTTTGGGATGTCAAAATAGGTTTATCTTTGGGAGCAGCATATTTCCTATCTATGGACTTAGCCACAGAAGAATGACAGCAGGATTATTCTATACCATTTGAGACAGGGTCTCAAAGGAGGGCTGTACCAGAGGAGTCAAATCCATAGGGATCTCCAGAACATGGAGGTATTGGAGTCTTAACAGTTTCCCAGGATCGATATCTGTAGTTTGGAGAGAAAGAGTGGAATTCAAGTTTTTCAGCAGAGACTTAAAAGACAGGTCCTCGACCACAGGCTCTGCAGCAGGAATAGATCCTGTTCCTTCCACATCATCACCCAGCCTAAGGTCTGGGTCAGGCTCAACGTCATCTCTTGACAGTCCAGGAGGGACTGTATGGACAGGAAAGAGTGAAAATCAGAAGGAAATGAGGAAGGAAAAGGGTTAAAGAGGAGTCCTGAAGGCTGAATGGCGCCCTAACAGGCCTCGCGCAAGAAACACACACGCGCCAAAATACGATGGCCAAGGAGCCACACGGTGCGAAGATGGAGCAGAGAAGCCACATGGCCGACAAAGCCGGACGGTGCTGAAGATGGTGCTGAGAAGCCACACGGCACCGAGGAAGGCGGCAGACGGGCACACAGCTCAGGACGGGCGCCATCGAGACACACAGCACCAAGAAAGTCAATGATGCCAAGACGGCGCCGAAAGGCACATCGACACCGAGGGCGTGAAAATATCCCAAGACTCCGAAAAACAGGATTTGAGAAGAAAGAAGGATGAATACCAGGAGATAAAGGCATCGGTGTGGCCCCCTGTGCCGCAGCTGTGTGAGGGGGGAAAACATCTAAGTGCGGAGTCGACGGCACCGAAGATGGCGCAGCATGACTAGGGAGGCTCAACCGCCCTACCTGATCTCCCAAGAAGCCCAAAGGCCCCTGACAGACTGGGCCAGACAGCTGGACCAACCTCCAAGCCCATTGCTCCATAAGAGCAGACCACTGATGAAACTGCTCATTTGAAGACCTACCAGAAGGTGGGGTAGGGCTCCGATGTCGAAGACGTCAGCTACCAGAAACAGAAACTGGCGACTCAACTAGCCCCAATAACTGACCGTCTACGTGCAGACATATCAGAGGGCGACCTCGAGTGATGCCTCTCTTTCTCGACATGTGGGTCAAAGAAGAGCTCGAGGCCGAACGTGCAGAGAGTGTGACCGTTTACTTTTATGCTTTCGAGGGGACTGCCCACCCCTCGGGCATTGGACTGTCCGTTGTCAGAAGGCGGCGGACCGGACCCAGCCCGGCTGACTGAACAGTTTACACGAGTCTCCCTACCGCCACCTGACCTGTTCATGGTCGACTCCCTTCAACGTAGGCTGAGACTTCTTCTTTAATTAAGAATAAATAAACTAAGCGATACTTATTCGAGATATTACTACAAAACAATAAAACTGAAAACTAAGCTGCTAGTTTGAAGTTTGACTCCCAGTAATTGGCGACATACGTCACTGAAGTGCACTTTCGATGGTGGGAAAAAGGAACTGAGGTGGTTAGAGGGTCGAGCTGGAATGTCATTACCGCAACGAGCTGATACCGCGATGCTGCTCCCCAGCTCCATCTCAGCGCCGACCCTCTATCAAAAAAGTTTGCTCCCGCTGGGTCCTACTGCCTTCAGCGCAGTTCTCCATTAGTGTGAATGAGTGGTGGAGACTTTATGCCCAGGAAGATCAACGCTTTTCATGACAGAAAATGTAGCTCACAATCCACGGCTGGTTCGAAGGGAGGCAACGTATGTTTTTCTAAGAAAAACAAAATATCCCGAGGAGGGATGGGGTCCCTAATGAGAGGTTTAAGTTGAAGCATTCCCCTCAAAAAAGTCCGGGCCAGATCCATTTGGGCAACATATTTGCCAACCACCGGCACATGACAGGCAGAGATTGCTGACAGGTGTACCCTGATGGAGGAATATCAGAGACCCAAGTCTGACAGGGAGAGGAGATATTCGAGGACAGCATTCAGAGAGCATAGGAGAGGGTCCAGACCCCGAATGGAGGCCCACAAACAAAAGCACTTCCACTTCATGGTGTAAGTTGCTCTAGTGGAAGGTTTCCTAGCTGCAACCAAGACCTCAGCCACTCTGGAAGATACTCCAAAATGTGCAGGGGCTATGTCTGCAGGTGTCAAGCATGCAGATGTAGGGACCGGAGGTCTGGGTGAACCAACCTACCCTGCTCTTGTGATAGTAATCAGGAGGACAAGGGCAGGGGAAATTGAGGTTCCACTGTCAGCTGCTGCAGTAATGGAAACCATATCTGGCGAGGCCAAAGCGGAGCTACGAGAATCATCTCCACTTCTTCCTCTTGGAGTTTGAGCAGAACTCTTTGCAGGAGAAGAAAGGGAGGGAAGGCATACAGAAACCTCCCTGTCCAACAGAAGGACAATGCGTCTCACCAGAAAACACCAGGTCCGTGATCAAGCGAGCAGAAAAACGGCAGTTTTGCATTGCACGGGGACGTGAAAGAAGTCCAGCTCTGGACGACCCCAACATTGGAAAAGGGTCATCCACTACAGACTGCAGGAGTTTCCATCCGTGAGTCTTTGACAGAGGCCGGCTTATGGCTTCAGACAAGGCGTTTTGGACCCCTGGAACATGCACTGAGGTGAACAATAGGCCATGATTTAGATCCCAGAACCACACTCTCATAGCCTCCCGATAAAGAGGATAGGAGTGAGTCCCCCCCCCCACTTGTTGATGTAGTAAACAACTGACATGATGTCTATCTGTACCAACAAGGGACCTGGACAAAGATCCAGGAGAAAGGCCTGTAGCGTGTAGTGGACCGCCCTCATCTCCAGAATACTGATGTGGAGGGGCAGTTCTAGATAAGACCATGCCCCTTGAGTCTGATGTTTCTGAAAATGAGCTCCCCAACCCAGGCCCGAGGCATCAGTTGTGAGAACCTGTAAAGGGACTTCTCTCTGAAAAGAGACTCCAGACTCTAGATTCTATGGAAAGAGCCACCAAGAGAAAGTCTGTATCACTGCCTTGGAGATCAAGATTGGCTGGTCGAGATCATCCTCCCTCTGATCCCACTGCACTCTGAGAGTCCATTGTGGAACCCTCCTGAAGAGATGTGCTGAGGGAATGGTCACTATGGCCATGGCCATATGGCCTAGGAGCTCGAACACAGTCTGAGCTGGGACCTGGCGAGCAGCTGAAACTTTGTGGGCCAAAGAGTGAAGGTGTACTGCCCTGTCTGGTGGGAGGAATGCCTTCCCTTGCTCCATGTCAAGGATTGCCCCTATGTACTGTAACCTCTGATACGGTGTCGGGAAAAACTTGGCCATGTTTAGGGTGATCCCTAGGGAGTTGAACAGCCTGACGGTGTCCTTTAAAGTCACCAAAAGCCTGATCCCTTGTGGTGGTGGTCAGAAGCCAATCACTGCGATAGGGATAAACAAAGTGTCCCTGTCTCCTTAAGGCTGCTGCCACCACCGCTAGGCATTCCGTGAACACGTGAGGTGCAGAGGAAAGGCTGAAGGGCAAGGCCTGAAACTGGAAGTGTCTTCCCTGAAAGAAGAACCTCATGAAACTCCTGTGAGCTGGAAGTACTAGAATATGGAGGTAGGCATCTTGCATGTCCAGGGAACAGAGCCAGTCTCCCTGATGCAACCTGGGAAGAATGCCCGGAAAGGTAACCATCCTGAACCTCTTGCACTCTATGTAAATGTTCAAGAGGGTCAGGTCCAGAATTGGGCGCAGAGCCCCTGTCTTCTTGGGAACCAGGAAGAAACAGGAGTAGACCCTTTCCCCCGCTGTGGAGCTGGAACGGGTTCTATTGCCTTCTTGTCTAGTAGGGACTGTCTGTACCTCCTCCCAGATGAGTTCGTCATGGGAAGGGGAGTAGGTCGTTTGGACCTGGGGAGATCTGATCAGATCTATACAACTGATGCACAGACTGGATGGCCTTACTTGAGTCCTGGAGGTACGAGATCATCTTCTCAATGTCCAGACTGAATAGCACAGACCCATGGAATGGGGCATCAATGATGGTATCCTGAAGGTCCTGTCTAAATCCAGAAACTTGGAGCCAAGAGTATCTCTGCATACAAACCCCTATGGTTGCTGCCCTGGCTGCCGTGTCCGCGGAATTGTAGGATGACCTCAAGGCGTGTTTCCCCACATCCAGACCAGACTGGAGCATGTTTAAGAGCTCTGTTTTGTGGTCAGAATCAGGCTGACTTTTGGCAAGCTCAATTGCCTTGTTCCAGAGGGGTTTCTGGTACTGCACCACGTGCACCAAAAAGTTGAGCGAACGAATGGTGCAGGTGGCTGAAGAGTAGACCTTCCTGCTGAACTGGTCCAGTCGTCTGGACTCCTTGTCCAGCAGCTGAGCACTCATATGCCACGGCTGTTTGGTCCTGCCATGGGCAGCCATCAGGATGACTGTTCCCCAAGGAATGGCTCATTCGTTGGGGTACGATACAACCTGTCCACTTTTTCAAGTATAGCGGGTGCCGTCGAAGGGTGCCTCCAGGCTAGCCTGGTAGCGTCCTGAAAGGGGGCAACCAAGGGTGGAACAACTAAAGGTTTGGGCTCATTCATACCCAAGAAATGAGCCAGCCTCTTTCTTTCTGGATCAAGATCTTCAGTTTCCCACTGATTCAAGAATTGGATGTGACACATCACGTCCAAGAAAGTGGGATCATCCGGGGGAAGCAGGGCTAATCTCCCAGAGGGTCAAGATGGTGGGGAGGAGAGAAAACTCCCCTGAGGATCTAGAGTAGACAGACAAGTCAGATGACCTAGAGGAAGATCTGGAGCGTGAATAGTGCCTGCTCCTATTGCGCCTTGAGGATGATCTAGAACGGTGACCACGCTGTTCGGAAGACCTGTCGTCCAATCGAGTAGGAGACCTGTCCTTAGGGGGCGATGACTGCAGGGGTCATTTGGGGGAGTCTATGGGAGGTTGTAGAGTTGGGATCTGGGGTTCCTTGCGGAGGTTGTCTTTTCTGACTGTGTCCCACCAGCAACTGAAAAGGTCCTTGACCTCAGACAGAGAGACCATGGCTGGAGCCGATGGGCCTGGTGTCTCAGACCTGTTAGACTTTTTGGGCGGCGGACCTGACGGCTTGTTGCGAGCCGCCGTATGCTCGGATGATTTTGGTTTCTCCGGCGTTTGGACCTACAGTGGCGCCGGAGCTGAAGGCAGGTCGAGTGGCTGACCTGACGTCCGACTGCCTGACATCAGGAGGTCTGTCACTGGGGGGAGGCATATCCTTGACCGGCAGCTGTGCCCCTTCCAGTGGAAGCTCTGGGGTTGCAGATGGCATGGAGGACCCTGAAGGTGAGGATGTCGCGGTGGAGCGCAGGGAGTTTGACGCCAGATGCTTTGGAGAGCTGACATCAGGTTGAGACTCCGGTTCCAAACGCCGCTTCCTGTCATCGGGTCTGGCCAGACAATTCGATGATGAGGAGGAAGCCTTCGCCTGATGAGGAGCAGCATGATGGTTGTCACCTGCTCCCTTGATGGCGGAATCCCTGGACTTAGACCTGAAGGTATGGCTATAGGGTCAAAGACTAAGAGAGGCGACCGAAGACCCATACTTTGAAGAAACCCCACCCAACATGCGCACCAACACCGGGGGTTTCTAGGCCGGCAACCTGGAGGAAGTTTGGGTTTGTGGAGGAGCAGAGTCTGACCTGCTGCGGGAGGAAGGACTGGAGCTGGCCGTTTTCCTGCGCGGAGACCTGGATCGGGAGTCCGAATGGGTGTCCTTCTCATGATGGTGTTTCCCACTGGACTTCTTCTCCTTCGATTTGTGGGAAGTCCCGGACCACGAAGAAGAAGAGGATCCTAGGTCTGAGAAGGTCTTGTGCATGGTGACCAGCAGCTGTTCAAGAAGATAGGTCTTCAACATCTTCAGTCGATGGATGCGAGTCCAGTGGTTGAAATTTTTACAGTGCAGGCAGGAGTCAGCATCGTGGTCGGGCCCCAAGCAGATGAGGCAGGCCGAGTTACCATCTCGGGCCGGGATTTGTTTTCTGCATGCACACTTGGATTTCGGTCACTGACTGAAGGACAATGGAGAAGACATGCACCAATTATGTGGTTTAAACAAACTAAACTTTTGTTAGAAAAGTTAATGTGAAAATGACGATCGACTGTTAGCAGTAGACATCCGTGGAGCCAATGTGAATGGGTCGGCGGTGGGAAATGAACTATGGTGTGGCCAGGGACCATCCCATTTATACCACTGGTGGACGTTGGAGGCAGTCCGATGTCAGGGGTCGGTCCCCGCTGGGTACTGCAAGGTAAGATTTTTCCATGGGGTACTAGTGCCTGGTGGCATAATCCTTATAGTGTAGACTACTGCAAGAGCTCCCACTCGAAGTAAGATCTACAGACCTGTTAGTTTGACCTCAGTGGTGGAGAAAATGATGGAATCACATCTGAAAGAAAGAACTGTTGAGTACCTAGAGGCCAGCGGGGCACAGGACCCAAGGCAGCATGGATTCACAGCGGGAAGGTCATGTCAGATGAATCTAATAGATTTCTTTGACTGAATGACCAAAATAGTAGACCAGGGAGGGGCTGTGGATGTGGCCTACCTAGACTTTAACAAGGCATTTGACACAGTCTCACACAAAAGATTAATAAACAAGTTAGCGAGCCTGGGAGTGGGTCCCAGGGTGGCAACCTGGTTAAAAAACTGGCTGGACAACAGGACGCAGAGGGTAATAGTAAATGGAGTCCACTCTGAAGAAAGGGGGGTTATTGGTGGGATACCGCAGGGTTCAGTACTGGGACTGGTCCTCTTTAATGTCTCTTTGCAGACGACACAAAGATCTGCAACAGGGTTGATACACAAGGGGGGGTGGAAAGCATGAGAAGGGACTTGGCAAGGTTGGAGGAATGGTCAGAAGTATAGTAGCTTAGATTCAATGCAAAGAAGTGCAAAGTAATGCACCTGGGAAACAAAAACCCAAGAGAAGAATACACAATGGGGGGGGGGGGGTAGGTAGTAACAACAACAAAAATGGAAAGGGACTTGGGGGTAGTCATATCAGATGACCTAAAGGTAGGCAAGCAATATTAGAAAGCAATAAGGAGGGCTGGGGGGATACTGGGATGCATAGGGAGTGGTATTACCAGTGGAAAACAGGAATTTGCCATCCCTCTGTACAGATAGTTGGTGAGACCCCATCTGGAGTATAGTGCAGTTCTGGAGACCCCATTTCCGCAAGGACATAGACAGAATGGAGGCAGTCCAGAGGAGGGCAACTAAAATGATGCAAGGTCTGCACCAGAAGCCATACAAAGAGAGATTAAAAGAACTTAATATGTGTACCCTTGAGGAAGGGGGGGGGGAACATGATAAAAACTTTCAAGTACATCAAGAGAATTAACAAAGTCCAAGAGGGTAGCATCTTTCTGAAAAAGAGATGTGCAAGATCAAGGTAGCACAATTTGAAGATAGAGGGGGGGAACGACTCAGGGGCAATGTGAGGAAGTATTTTTTTACAGAGAGGGTGGTGGACACATGGAATGGCCTTCCTGAGAAGGCTGTGGGGTGAAAAACAGTGGGGGAATTTAAGAATGCATGGGACAGACATAAGGCAATTCTAGTGGGAGGAAGGAGGAAGTAGGCTGTTGGTAAAACTAGGATCTGCAGCTTATCCAATAGGTAGGGTAATGGACAGACTGGGTGGGCCAAGCAGTCCTTATCTGCTGTCAAAGTCTATGTTTCTATTACACAATTTGAACTTTGCTAAAAGTCTGCAGAACACTGAATGTAAGGGTCATGGACACTGCAGGGAAAACTGTGAAAATAGCAAGTTTTAGGCATTATCTTTAGCGTCTAATACACCTTCTCACTTTTCTGCATTTTGTTGGACTGCTTAGAATTCAGTCCTCTTGATCAGGTCAGGGGGGTGCACTGGTAAGAGACAAAAGACCTATGTAAGGGAGGTTATATCTATCCGCCAAAGAGACCTCTGGCAGTAGGCAGGGAGAGGCATGTACAAATAGTTTGCCTTCTCACCTTCGGGAGATAACGGAGCCCATTCATGAGGCACACAAACCGGAGTGAAGAAGAGCACAACATGAAGCAACAGTCCCGAAGAGGGCCATTGTCTATTCCTCTGTGCCCATTCACATATGTGCCCCTGTAGAACCCCAAGGTCAAAGGATAGAGGCTCAACTAGGAAAGGTACCTTGGGAAAATGCTTTTGGACCAGCCAGAGGCAGACATTCTGGCAGTAGTGCAAATGGATAATGGCGCATACCAGAAAACTATCATTGCCTTATGAGCAGCAAAATCACAATGTTACTCCCTATGTAGTTGATGCTTAGTAAAAAAAAAAAAAGGCATTACAGTACAAAAAGGGAGAATATACCAATTAAAGTGCAGCTTATATGTGCAAAAGAAGAACACAACAGTCAAGAAGAGCACAGCATGCTCCTATATGGGACCATGAACTTATTTTGTCTGGCTTGTGGTAGAGAAGGGATTGGACATGAGAGGTGGGCACTAAGGGGAGGTTTGTACCATGTGGCACATTTAGCTTTAAAATGCCAAGTATTATATTATTCAAGAAAATTAAACACAAATAGTATAAAAATGGCAGCCTGTTGGAAAGTTATGGTTAGGTTTTTTTTAGAGTTTCCACAGTTACAAGGCATTATGTGGCCGGAGCCATTGGGGTATGCTGGAGGGGTTGCAGGCAGCTGGGAACGCACTGGCACATATTATGGGAGTGCCCAATGATACGCCAGTTCTGGAAGGAAATCCATACTGCAGTAACTCATATAACAGAGGTAGATATCACGCCATTGGGGGAGGAGAGGATTTTGGGTATCCCTATGATAACACACCTGAAGGGAGAAACCTGGACGGTGACCCTAATTCTTGTAGTTGTAGCTTTAAAACGCATCACAGGAAATTGGCTCTTGGATAGGCCCCCAACTGTGGGTGAATGGATCCGAAGGATGAGGGAGGTAGTTCTGATTGAATTTATCACAGCTCAATTAAGATTTAAATCAGAGAAGCATATTAAGAGATAGAGCAGATGGGAGAATTGGTTACTAACCTCGGTGACTACATAGTTATAGGGTAGAGTGAGAGATAACACACACGGGATGGGCGGGTGTCTAGGGACATAAGTTGAAAGTCACAAAATGACTTAAGTTAGGCAGGGGCAATGGGTAGCATTTATAGAGAAGTGAGAATGGTGGATAGGGTGACATATCTAACTTGCTATGAGAGGTTCGAGGCAGGGGCGGGGGGGTTCGAGGGCAGCTCAACTGGAGGCTGGGTTGGTAAGGCCTGTTTTACAGGGGACAGGTTCTGTTCTCATTACCTTGTAATTGTGGCACCTTGTGTTTATGTCAGTAAAAAGTCCTTTTTATTCATGGATTAGTAGACTGTACTGCTAATCAGGCTATGATTATTTGTATGTGCTTTTGACTCTTCATTTCTCCAGCAATGCTGACAGGTTGCAGAGTGGTAAGGAGACTGCATGTAAATTTAGATGTCAGGAGAAGAGTACTCACCCTAGGGGTGAAGGTAATGGTGTAATTGAATCATTACATCGTATATTTGCCTGCTCTGCACTTTGTTGGTACTGAGATAAAAAGGTGTTATGTGTTTTGTAATGATTATCTTTATGCATTAATAAAGCTGATTTAAAAAAAAAATGACAGCCTGGACCCCTGTTCACCATTTTCATCAAGAACTGTATAATGCATGGAACTACCATAGCCATTACAGAGTAAAACTTTGGCAGTACATAGTGGTGAAATTCGCTGTGAAACTCTGTGAAAGGGGAGGGGGATTCAAAAATTGGAGAACTGATATGATGGAATTAGTTTACAAAAAAATCATAAAGACTTTTAAAACTTTCATGGGAATTTTTTACTGTACACGTCTTGTGGCTGGCGAGACTGGAATTCGAGTGAGAGCAGCACATAGACATCTTGGTGCACTATGAATGTAGAACTCGGGAAAACCATAGGACAGAACAGAACACTTTCTCTCTCCTGCCGAAATGGGAGGGGGGGTCATAGATATCAGGGGCTGAAATCAGAATCGGGGTGTTGGAGTGATATCTGCCAGTGAGGTGTAGCAGGTCAGATGAGCTGAAGGTGCTCTACCATGGGGCCATGGGTTCTATTTTCGATTTATGCTGATATAATTCACATCCTGCTAGCCACCATCACCTCCCATGTTTGGGCCAAAAAGTCATAGCTGCAGCTTTTGGGATGCTGTAAAAAAATTGGAATGTGGCAGTGTCGACTAGAGATGAGCGCAATGCTCCACTGTGGGACTGTGACTGTCTTTCAAGTCCTGTATCGGCGACAGCTATCATTGAATATTGTCCTTGGTGAGATGTGGGATGGTGGGGGGAGGGGGAAATAGTTAATTCATACACTCCTTGGACAGAAGGCAACCAAAGTTAGTGAATTAGAGAGCAAGCAGAAAGAAAAAATTACTCACCTTAGTAATGTTGTTTCTTCTAATGGAGTCTTGCTGTATTCTGACTATTGCAGTTAGGTCCTGCCTTTCAACTGCTCCGGAGAATAAAGAGTTAACTTTCCATGGCCAGCATGGAACGTTCAGCGTGAGCTCGGTTGAAGCCTCTGTCTGCTGTTGTTTAAACTCCAACTGTTAGATCTTTACGAGCAATACTCACTAGACATTCTGTGTGGAAACTGTAAGACTCACACTAGCCAACTGGCAACTAAATTTATTAAGAAAGGGTTTTTTGGTTTCAAAGCAAAGACTCAAGTCAGGAAACCCAAAAAAAGAAAACACAACACACACCCAAAATTAAGGAGGGTGAAAAAGGGCACCTCTGGGGTGCCAACACTGCTCCTGCCCACCCACATCCCAAAAACCAGGTTCTGAGAGGGGAGGCGGGGGGAGGTCAGAATACAGCAAGACTCCATTAGAAGAAACAACATTACTAAGGTGAGTAATTTTTTCTTCAAACAACATGAAGTCTTGCTGTATTCTGACTATTGCAGACTACCAAGCAGTACCTCCATGGAAGAGGGACAGCACCTACTTTGGAAATAGGCTCTGAAGTACTGCTGTGCCAAACCGAGCATCACTCCTAGCCTGGATATCCAGAGAGTAATGCTTGGCGAACGTATGGACTGTTTTCTAGATGGCTGCTTGACAAATTTCTAAGATAGGAATATCTCTGGTAGCAGCCAGGGAAGCAGCTGAACCTCTAGTAGAGTGAGCCCTCAGGCCTGAGGGTGGTGTTCTACTCAGTTTTTCATAGCAGAATTGTATACAAAAGACAATCCACCTGGCAATAGTTCTTTTAGCGGCAGGTTTGCCCTTACTGAACTCTCCATACGTGAGGAACAACTGGAGGGACTCAAACCTGTGACCCATGGTGCGCTCTATGTAGTAGCTGAGGGCCCTTTTAACATCCAAGCTGTGCAACCTCCTCTCTCCAGAGGAGGAATATTCAGTGAAGAAAACAGGGAGAGACATAGACTGATTAGGGTGGAAATCTGAAACCACCTTAGGCAAAAACTTCCTGTTAGTTCTTAGGACCACTTTATCTCTATGGAAAGAGATGAAATCAGGCTCCACTGACAGGGCTTGCAATTAGCTGATACGCCTGGCAGAGGTAATGGCTACCAAAAACACAGTTTTCCAAGTCAAGTACTTAAGCTCTGCAGAGGACAAAGGCTCAAAGGGTGGTTGCATAAGATGAGCAATGCAAACATTAAGGTCCCAAGCAGGAGCAGGGTCCCAAAGGGGGGGATTAGTGTGCAGCAACCCCTTGAAGAACTTACAGAACACAGGATGGGCTGACAGAGGAGAGGGCTTGCCTACTGACAAGAAGGCAGAAACAGCTGCCAGATGCACTTTAAGTGTAGCTGGCCTAAGTCCCAAGCTATTAAGATGAACCATATAGTCCAGGACTGTAGGCAACCCAGCAGATTCTGGAGAAATATGCTTATTACAGCACCAAATAGTGAACCTTTTCCATTTGGAGTTGTAAGTCTTTCTGGTGGAAGGCTTTCGAGAAGCCTTAAGGATATCCAGAACCCTTTGAGAAAAGTGTAATTCAGCAAACTCTAACTCTTCAACAGCCATGCCTTGAGATTGACAGATTTGAGGATTGGATACCAAATCCTCCCCTGAGAGGATGTCAACAGGTTGTAATTCCTGGGAAGAGATAGGGGAAGGTGGACTGTTAAGGACAGCAACAGTGGGTACCAGGGCTGTCTGGCCCAGTCTGGAGCAATCAGAATCACTTTGCATGGTTGAGACCTGATCTTGACTAGCACTTTGAACAGGAGAAGGAAGAGGGGAAAAGCATACAGGAATTTCCCTTCCCAATTCAGAATCAGAGCATCCAGGGGGACTGAGCCCAAGACTGGGGGTCTGCAACAAAAGAGAGGAAGTTGGTGATTGTCTGGGGCTGCAAAAAGATCTATCTGTGGAGTGCCCCATCTTGAGAAAATCACTTCCAAAACTAGAGGATCTAGGGTCCATTCGTGATGGCCCTGGGATATCCTGCTGAGAGCATCTGCTAGGACATTGTCCTTCCCTGGGAGGTGAACTGCTATCAGAGAGGTTTGCAGGGAATAGGCCAGAGATCACAACTTCATTACTTCTGTGCACAAGGCCGTAGACAGAGTGCCTCGTTGTTTGTTGATGTACCACATTGTGGTGGTATTGTCTGTTCTGATCTGGACCACCTTGTTCTGTACAGATTTGGAAAAGGCTTGCAGTGCCAGAAACACTGCTCTGAGTTCCAAGAGATTGATGTGAAGCAGAGATTCTTGAGGTGACCACAGCCCTTGGGTGGTAAGATTCCCCAAGTGGGCTCCCCAGCCCAGAAGGGAGGCATCTGTGGTGAGTATCACTGAATGAGACTGAGTGACAAAAGGAACTCCCTGTCTCAGACTGTCCTGATCCTGCCACCACTGCAAAGCCTGGATCAGAGTTCGAGTCACTGGGACTAGTTTGGTAAGGGAATCCTTTCTTTGGGACCAGAAGGCTCTTAAGCGGAACTGAATGTCCCTCATCTGGAATCTTACCCCCTGGACCACTGCTGTAGAGGCTGCCATGTGGTCCAGAAGCTGCAGGAAATGTCTTGCTGGTCGAGACGCCTGAAGGGTGAATGAAGAGGCCAGTTCTATAAGGGTCCTTGCCCTGTCCAGGGGAAGGAAGGCTTTTGCTCTTATTGTATCCAGCTCTGCCCCTATAAAGGTGAGGAGCTGTACTGGCTCGAGAACTGACTTTGGAAGGTTGAGGAGGAATCCTAAGGAAGTGAGCACTTGCTGAGTTATTTGCAGATGTGACTTGACTTGGTCTGGAGACTGACCCACTATGAGCTAGTCGTCCAAGTATGGAAAGATGGAGATCTTTTTTCTTCTTAGCAAAGCAACCACTACTGCCAGGCACTTTGTGAACACCCTTGGGGCTGATGTTAGGCCAAAGGGCATTGCTCTAACTTGATAGTGGCCTGAGGGCAACTCGAACCTGAGGTACTTTCTGTGGGAGCACCTGATGGGAATGTGAAAATAGGCATCTTTGAGGTCCAGGGAGGCTAGCCAGTCCCCTGGCCTTAGAGAGGGCAGAATTATTCCCAGAGTCACCATTATGAATTTTGGTTTTAAAAGGCGCTTGTTCAGATATATTAGATCCAGGATGGGCCGCCATTCTCCTGTCTTTTTGGGGGTTAGAAAGTACCTGGAGTAGAATCCTTTGCCCCCTGTGTGGGGGAGGAACCCTTTCTATGGCTCTGAGGGCTAGGAGGGAAGAAACCTCTGCCTCTAGGGCAAGGGTCTCTGATGGATTTGCAGGTGGAAAGGATCTGGTTCTCATCCTGGGAAATTTTTTGAAGCTAAGAACCAGTCCCTGGCTTACTACTTCCAGGACCCACTTGTCTGATGACAAAGACTTCCAGTCCTGGACAAAGTAAGCCAGACTGCCCCCTACAGGTATTGGAGAATCGGTCCGGGCAGACCCATTATGGGTGTCTGCTTGGCAGGGGCTTTAGGCTGAGGGGTGGAAGCAGGCCTGCTTATTCCCTATCTGCCTCTCCCTCTGAAGAACCCCCTCTGAGTATAAGCAGAAGAGAAGGCCTGGGCTCCGTAAAAATGCCTTTGAAAGGGCCTGCCCCTTCCCCTGGAATACTGCCTTTGAGGAGTAGCTTGCCTTTCTTTGGCCTGAGCACTCCTGTAGGTGGTCCTGTACTCGTCCATCTTCTTCATGTAGTTCTCTGTCTGCTCCCCAAACAGAGAATTACCAATGACAGGGAAATCCATGGCCTTAGCCTGGGTAGCCTGCGATAGGTTAGTACATCTGAGCCAAGCCATCCTCCGAAGGGCCACAGATGTAGCCATGACTCTAGATGAAACATCATTGGAGTCCACAGCAGCATGAAATTGCACCTTGGATGCCTCAATCCCATCCGCAGCCACCTGCTCCAGCTCCTTGGCAAGCTGGTCAGGGGCCTGTTTAGCTAGAGCCAGCACAGTGTCCCACCTGAACTTCTGGTATCTAGCTGTGTAGGCCATGAGTTAGCCTGCCTGAGTCCCAAAGATGCTGCCATGTACTGCTTCTTGCCATGGCATCAATCCTCCTGGAGTCCTTATCTGGGGTGTGAAGCAAAGGAATATTTACCTGTCACAGGCAGCAGCCTGCACTACCCCAACATGGCTGCATTGTTGGGAAAGAACCCATGTCCGAGCCTGAAAGGGTATACCTCTTGTCCATTCTTCTGTCCACAGGAGGTATGGAATTAGGAGTCTTTAGAATTTTAAATGTCTGTTTCCCAAAAGATTTATGGAGGGGAATAGACAATCTCCTGGACTCTGGGATGTCCATCATCTCAACAAAATCAGGCTCCTCCTGATCCTATACTGCTTCTTCCATTGGAAGCTGGAGGGTTTCAGCCACTTTCTTGTAAAACATAAAGTGGGAAGGGGACTCAGAAAGCCTGGGAGGAGAAACACCTGGAGGTCTGTCTGGGGAGATGTCTGGGTCAATAGGCATATCCAGACTTTCATAATCACCATCAGCATCATTATCCTCATACTCCCTCCTCCTCCTCCTCCTCCGGTTCATAAAATTCTTCTAAAGTATAATCCGGAACCGGGGGAACCAACCGAACTGAGTCCCTGACAGATGGTGCCGGTTCAGCCGGAACCGAAGTTAGCAATTGAACTATCCTAATCGCTTTGGCTATTTCATCAGCGGTCAGAGAAAGAATTTGTGGATCCGAACTGAATGATTTTTCCCTTCTCTTTTTTTTTTAACCGGAACTGACTCCTCAGAATCGGCTCCCCTTTTGCCGGAAGAAGTTTCGCCCGGTCAGAGGGTACTCCTTCTGGTTCGGGTCGGAATCGAACTGGCTGGCCATCTGGGTCAGCGGACTTCTGGCCTCCCTTTCCTCAGTCTACCTACTCTTATCCAGGGTAGCTTTGGGAAAACTTTTACAAATTTGGCAGTCTGAATTGAGGTGGTCAAACCCCAGACAATAAACACAGGTGGTGTGGGGATCAGCCTCAGCAAAGGCTTCCCCACACACACACTACAGTGTTGAAACCCAGTGGGACCGTTTTTTTTCTTGGGTTTCTCAGACATGGCCAGTCCTATCCAAAACTTTTACCCTTTTTTCGGCAATCCTCCAGGCAAGACACCCCTATTGGCTCCTGACCGTGTTACGGGTCTTGGAAAAAAACGTAATTAAATCCGTTTTTTTAGAACCGATACAGACCGGTTACCATACACTAATAAATTCAAAAGTTTTTTAAAACCAATCTGATCGGTTCAAACTGAACCAATACAATGTTTACAAGTTCCACACAGAAACTAAATGCAAAACCTATCTAGTACTCACGGTACCACAGACAGAGACTTAAACCGACAGGTTTCAGTAGCAGAAATTCGCTATAAACCAAGCGAAAAAACGACACTTTAACCGACTTTTTTTGAACCGAGCAAAGGAGAAATCTCTGGAGCGACTGTTCATTGAGGCGGAGTAAAGAATCTGGCAGTTGGAGTTTAAACAACAGCAGACAGAGGCTTCAACCGAGCTTGCGCTGAACGTTCCATGCTGGCCATGGAAAGTTAACTCTTTGTTCTCCGGGGCAGTTGAAAGGCAGGACCTAACTACAATATTCAGAATACAGCAAGACTTCATGTTGTTTGAAACACATAAAATAAATCTACAGGACCGAGAGAGGGCAAGGACATTGCAGGAATGAAAATGACAATTTGGTGGGGGGAACTGCAGTCTGAACAGAGTGCTATTACAACAGGGATTGATCAATGATAACCGAGCATCTAAAACATAGAGAGGATAATGTATGGTCCTCTATCAGTAACCAGTGTGTTAACCATCGAGAGGTTGCCAGGGTGACCATGTAAATCTCGAGAGGGAAGCTTGAGAGGTTTACATCACCATGGCAACCTCAAGACATTACACAAATCGGTTACCGATAGAAGGACCATATATTATATTTTATAGTGTATGGTCCCCATTAACAGTAAGAAAAATGAGGACACCTCCTTACTTTTGTAATTCCAGTCACCGCTATGACCGTTTTGGGTCATGCTCTCACCGCTGCGCCTGTTTCTGGAAGGTCATCGGTTCATGAGAAAAAAAGGTGCGCGCATATGCAGATCGGCTCTGTTTGTAATCCCATCGCTATGACATACTCAAGAGGGGTCAACAACCCAATGTCATAGTGATGGGATTATAAAGATATAATCTTGCCGCATTTTAGCGGTAACAAGGGCTGCCCATTCATTACATTAAATATGTATCATGCTCCTCACAAAAAACACAACAAAAATAAGGACACATGAATGCAAAAAATGCTCTCTCTATTCTCAGGCAAACATCAGAAAATGCAGACTATAATATTTGGCAACTAAAAGAACAATAACCCTGCATACAAGAACACACTGTATAAAGACGTTACTGATAGAAACAAATACCATTTAATGGCACTGTCATGGGGATTTTTAAAACATTACAGCAACTTAAAGCTGGCAAGAACTGAGTTATGGAGGAAGCTTTCCCTCTCTCAATCTGTCTCTCGTTCTCACTCACTCACTCAGCCTTTGCTGCTACAGCACTGCATGATTATATGGCTCTCTCTTGACTACATAAAAAAGCCATTCCAGCAAGAACTGCATTATGGAGGAAGGTCACCCCCCCGCTCTGTGTCTTTCTCACTTGCTCAGCCTTTGCTGCTACTGAACTGCATGATTAAATGGCTCATTGTTGCCTGTGATGGATGAGCTGAGAAAGTGGCACTTTGAAGGAGAAGCCATGGAGGAGAGCTGGTTGTGCTGGTTGGGGCTTTTTTTTTTTTTTTCCTTCTTTTTTAATTTTAATCAC
The DNA here is from genome assembly GCA_016271365.2 of Neoceratodus forsteri. Taxonomy (NCBI): domain Eukaryota; kingdom Metazoa; phylum Chordata; order Ceratodontiformes; family Ceratodontidae; genus Neoceratodus; species Neoceratodus forsteri. The sequence goes on along the minus strand of CM028131.1, from coordinate 706,042,311 downwards.
TAGCCCCTTCAGTTGGGACAAAGAAAACAGTGTAGTGGGGCAGAGGGAACAAGATAAAATAGTGTGGCAGAGGGAGAGGGAGGGGAGAAGAAGAAAACACATTGTAGTGAATAGGAGGTCTGAAAAGAGATTTTCAGGAAGCTGTGCTTCGATTCCACTCCCTCATAACAGTAAAGGCTGTACTGCGTTAAGAATTCCAGTCACAGACCCCTTCTTCTGATAGCAATATGTCACCACAGCATCACGACACAATAGAGCAATAAAAATGTATGTTTTACAGAACAGTACTGTTGTGAAGCTGTTGCAGACCTAAGGAAGGACAGGGATAGGCTGAAGACAGTGCAATACAGGGTGACCAAGGTGATTCACAGTCAATAAGGTAGATCTTATAAAGATCGTCTCAAGGTACTGAACACGTACTTACTGGAGACCAAGCAAGGGGGGGGGATATGATAGAAACCTTCATGTTCCTGAAGGGAATAAATAAGGTGAACTGCAGGGAACTATAGTATCTAGCGGGAGTACAGAGTCAAGAACCAGGAGTCACAAGTGGAAACTGGCAGATGAAGGCTTGAGGGATGTGAGAAAAGAAAAAATTACTCACCTAAGTAATGTTGTTTCTTCTAATGGAGTCTTGCTGTATTCTGACATATGCAGTTAGGTCCTGCCTTTCAACTGCCCCGGAGAACAAGAGGAGGAATGGTCTGTGAAGAAAACAGGGAGAGACATATACTGGTTGAGGTGGAAATCTGAAACCACTTTAGGCAAAAACTTCCTGTTAGTTCTTAGGACCACTTTATCTGTATGGAAAGAGATGAAATCAGGTTCCACTGACAGGGCTTGCAATTCACTGATACGCCTGGCAGAGGTAATGGCCACCAAAAACACAGTTTTCCAAGTCAAGTACTTAAGCTCTGCAGAGGACAAAGGCCTGAAGGGTGTGTTGTACAAGCGAGCAATGCAAACATTAAGGTCCCAAGCAGAGCAGGGTCCAAAGGGGGGATTGGTGTGCAGCAATCCCTTGAAGAACTTACAAAACACAGGATGGGCTGACAGAGGGGAAGGCTTGCCTACTGACAGGAAAGCAGAAACAGCTGCTAAATGCACTTTAACTGTAGCTGGCCTAAGGCCTAGGCCATTGAGATGGAACACACAGTCCAGAACCGTAGGTAACCCAGCAGAATATGGAGAAATATTCTTCTTAGAACACCAAATAGTGAACCTTTCCATTTGGAATTTAAGTCTTTATGGTGGAAGGCTTCGAGAAGCCTTAAGGATATCCAGAACCCCTTGGGAAAGATGCAGGTCAGCAAACTCTAACTATTCAAGAGCCATGCCCTTGAGATTGAGAGGACCGGGGTTTGGGTACCAAATCCTCCCTGAGAGGATGTCAACACGTTGTAATTCCTGGGAACAGAGGGAGAAGGGAATCACTTTGCATGGTTGTGACCTTATTCTTGACTAACACTTTGAACAGGAGAGGGAATGGGGGAAAAGCATACAGAAATGTCCCTTCCCAATTCAGGGTCAGAGCATCCAGGGGGACTGAGCCCAAGACTGGGGGTCTACAACAAAAGAGAGGAAGTTGGTGATTGTCTGGGGCTGCAAAAAGATCTATTTGTGGAGTGCCCCATCACAAGAAAATCACTTTCAAAACCAGGGGATCTAGGGTCCATTCCTGATGGCCCTGGGATATTCTGCTCAGAGCATCTGCTAGGACATTGTTCTTCCCTGGGAGGTGAACTGCTATTAGAGAGGTTTGCAGGGAATAGGCCAGAGACCACAACTTCATTGCTTCTGTGCACAAGGCCATAGACCGAGCGCCTCCTTGCCTGTTGATGTACCACATGGCGGTGGTGTTGTCTGTTCTGGCACATGGACCACCAAGTTCTGTACAGATTTGAAAAAGGTTTAGTGCCAGAAACACTGCTATGAGTTCCAAGAAACCTTGATGAAGCAGAGATTCCTGAGGTGACCACAGCCCTTGGTGGTAAGATCCCCAGATGGGCTCCCAGCCCAGCAGGGAAGCATCTGTGGTGAGTATCACTGAATGAGACTGGTGGCAAAAGGAACTCCCTGTTCAGACTGTCCTGATCCTGCCACCACTGCAAGGCCTGGATTAGGGTTCGAGTCACTGGGACTAGTTTTGTATGGGAATCCTTTCTTGGGACCAGAAGGCTTATGTGAACTGAATGCCTCATCTGGAATCTTGCTCCCTGGACCACTGCTGTGGAAGGCCATGTGGCACATGAAGCTGAAGGAAGATGCCTGCTGGTCGAGACACCTGAAGGGTGAATGAAGAGGCCAGTTCCATATGGGTCCTTGCCCTGTCCAGGGAAGGGAAGGCTCTTGCCCTCTGGCATCCAGCTCCGCCTATGAAGGTGAGAGAGCTGTACTGGTTTGAGAACTGACTTTGAAGGTTGAGAATGAATCCTAAGGAAGGAGCACTTGCTGAGTTATCTGCAAATGTGACTTGACTTGGTCTGAGTCTGGCCTACTATGAGCCAGTCGTCCAAGTATGGAAGATGGAGATCTTTTATCTCCTTAGCAAAGCAAATCACTACTGCCAGGCACTTTGTGAAAACCCTTGGGGCTGATGTTAGCCAAAGGGCATTGTTCTGAATTGATAGTGGCCTGAGGGCAACTCGAACCTGAGGTACTTTCTGTGGGAGCACCTGATGGGAATGTGAAAATAGGCATCTTTGAGGTCCAGGGAGGCTAGCCAGTCCCCTGGCCTTAGAGAGGGCAGAATTATTCCCAGCAGTCACCATTATGAATTTTGGTTTTAAAAGGCCTTGTTCAGATATATTGATCCAGGATGGGCCGCCATCTCCTGTCTTTGGGGTTAGAAAGTACCTGAGTACAATCCTTTGCCCCTGTGTGGGAGGAACCCTTTCTATGGCTCTGAGGGCTAGGAGGGAAGAAACCTCCGCCTCTGGGCAAGGGTCTCTGATGGATTTGCAGGTGGAAAGGATCTGGTTCTCATCCTGGGAAATTTTTGAAGCTAAGCATCAGTCCCTGGCTACTACTCCAGGACCCACTTGTCTGATGACAAAGACTTCCAGTCCTGGACAAAGTAAGCCAGACTGCCCCCTACAGGTATTGGAGAATCAGTCCGGCAGACCATTATGGGTGTCTGCTTGGTAGGGCTTTGCTGAGGGGTGGAAGCAGGCCTGCTTATTCCTATCTGCCTCCTCTGAAGAACCCCTCTGAGTATAAGCAGAAGAGAAGGCCTGGGCTTCGTAAAATGCCTTTGAAAGGGCCTCCGCCCTTCCCTGAATACTGCCTTGAGGAGTAGCTTGCCTTCTTTGGCCTGAGCACTCCTGTAGGTGGTCCTACTCGTCCCATCTTCATGTAGTCTCTCGTCTGCTCCCCAAACAGAAGAATTACCAATGACAGGGAAATCCATGGTCTTAGCCTGGGTAGCTCAAGTAGGTTAGTACATCTGAGCCAAGCCATCCTCCCAAGGCGGCCACAGATGTAGCCATGACTCTAGATGAAACATCATTGTGCGTCCAGGCAGCATGAAATTGCACCTTGGATGCCTCAATCCCATCCGCAGTCACCTGCTCCAGCTCCTCGCAGCTGGTCAGGGCCTGTTTATGCTAGAGCCAGCACAGTGCCCCACCTGAACTTCTGTATCTAGCTGTGTAGGCCATATAGTTAGCCTGCCTGAGTCCCAAAGATGCTGCCATGTACTGCTTCTTTGCCATGGCATCAATCCTCCTGGAGTCCTTATCTGGGGGGTGTGAAGCAAAGGGAATATTTACCTTGTCACAGGCAGCAGCCTGCACTACCCCAACATGGCTGCATTGCTGGGAAAGGAACTCCATGTCCGAGCCTGAAAGGGTATACCTCTGTCCATTCTTCTGTCCACAGGAGGTATGGAATTAGAGTCTTTTAGAATTTTAAATGTCTGTTTCAAAAGATTTATGGAGGGGAATAGACAATTCCTGACTCTGGGATGTCCATCATCTCAACAAAATTGTGGCCCCCTATCCTATACTGCTTCTTCCATTGGAAGCTGGAGGGTTTCAGCCACTTCTTTTGTAAAACATAAAGTGGAAGGGGACTCAGAAAGCCCGGGAGGAGAAACACCTGAGGTCTGTCTGGGGAGATGTCTGTCAATAGGTATATCCAGATTTTCATAATCACCATCAGCATCATTATCCTCATACTCTCCCTCCTCCTCCTCCTCGGTTCATAAAATTTTCTAAAGTATAATCCGAACCGGGAACCAACCTAACTGAGTCCCTGACAGATGGTGCCGTTCAGCTGGAACCGGGTTAGCAATTGAACTATCCTAATCGCTGGTTATTTCATCAGGTGTCAGAGAAAGAATTTGTGGATCCAACTGAATGATTTTCCTTCTTTTTTAACCGAACTGACTCTCGTGAATCGCCTCCTTTGTCGGAAGATGTCGCCTGGTCAGAGGGTACCCTTCTGGTTCGGTCGGAATCGAACCGGGTGGCCATCTGTCAGCGGACTTCGGCCTTCCTCAGTCTACCTCTTTGTCCAGGGTAGCTTTGGGAAAACTTTTACAAATTTGGCAGTCTGAATTGAGGGTCAAACCTCAGGACACAACATGGTGGTGTGGGATCGCCTCAGCAAAGGCTTCCTTCACACACACTACAGTGTTGAAACCCAGTGGGACCGCTTTTTTTCTTGGGTTTCTGGGACATGGCCAGTCCTATCCAAAACTTTTACCCTTTTTTTCGGCAATCCTCCAGGCAAGACACTTTGTTGGCTCCTGACCGTAGTTATTGGTCTTGGAAAAACGAATTAAATGGGCTTTTTTAGAACCGATACAGACCGGTTACATACACTAATAAATTAAAAGTTTTTAAAATTAATCTGATCGGTTCAAACTGAACCAATACATGTTTAGCATGTTCCACATGAAACTAAATGCAAATCCTATCTAGTACTCACGGTCTCACAGACAGAGACTTAAACCGACAGGTTTGTAGCAGAAATTCGTATAAACCAAGCGTAAAACGACACTTTAACCGACTTTTTGAACCGAGAGGGGAGAAATTCTGAGCGACTGTTCATTGAGGCGTGGAATAAAGAATCTGACAGTTGGAGTTTAAACAACAGCAGACAGAGGTTTCAATCGAAGCTTGCTGAATGCCCGTTATGCTGGCCATGGAAAGTTACCTTTGTTCTCTGCAGTTGAAAGGCAGGACCTAACTGCAATATTCAGAATACAGAGACTTCATGTTGTTTGAAACACATAAATAAATTACAGGACCGAGAGAGGGCAAGGGACATTGCAGGAATGAAATGATAATTTGGTGGGGAACTGCAGCTGAACTAGTGCTATTACAACAGGGATTGATCAATGATAACCGAGCATCTAAAACATAGAGAGAGAGATAATGCTAGTCCTCTATCAGTAACCAGTGTATTAACCAGCCGAGGAAGGTTTGGCGGGTGACCATGGGAGAGGGAAGCTTGAGGTTTACACTTGGCAACCTCAAGATTATGCCAAATCGGTTAACGATAGAAGGACCCTCTATTATGTTTTATGTATGGTCCCCATTGCAGTAAGAAAAATGAGATACCTCCTTACTTTGTAGTTCCAGTCACCGCTGGACCTTGGTCATGTTCACCGCGCCTGTTTCTGGTCATCGTCATGAGAAAAAGTGCCGCATGCAGATCGGTTTGTTTTTAATCCCATCGCGATGACATACCAAGAGGGTCAACAACCCAATGTCATAGTGATGGGATTATAAAGATATAATCTGCCGATTTTGGTAATAAGGGCTGTCATTCATTACATTAAATATGTACTGCTCACAAAACACAACAAAATATGACAAATGAATGCAAAATGCTCTATTTCAGGTAAACATCAGAAATGCATTATAATATTTAATTAAAAGAACAATAACCTGCATACAAGAACACACTGTATAAAGATGTTACTGATAGAACAAATACCATTTAGTACTTGTTCAGATTTTAAACATTACAGCAACTTAAAGCTGGCAAGAACTGAGTTATGGAGAAGCTTCCTCTCAACTGTCTCGCTCACCACCACTCAGCCTGCTGCTACAGTACTGTATGATTATATGGCTCTCTTGGCTACATAAAGTTTCATTCCAGCAAGAACTGCATTATGGAGGAAGGTCACCCCCTCCTGTGTCTTTCTCACTTGCTCAGCCTGTGCTACTGAACTGCATGATAAATGGCTCATTGTTGCTGTGATGATGAGCTGAGAAATGGGCACTTTGAAGGAGAAGCCATGAGAGAGTTGGTTGTGTATTATATTTTTTTTCCTTTTTTTACTTTAATACTAGCCCTTCAGTTGGGACAAAGAAACAGTGTAGTGGGCAGAGGAACAAGATAAAATAGGGCAGAGGAGAGGGAGGAGAAGAAGAAACACATTGTAGTGAATAGGAGGTCTGAAAAGAGATTTCAGAAGTTGTGCTCGATTCCACCTCATGGGTAAAGGCTGTACTGCTCAGAATTCCAGTCACAGACCCTTCTTGTTATAATATGTCACCACAGTATCACGACATAATAGAGCAATAAAATGTATGTTTTACAGAACAGTACTATGAAGCTGTTGCGGACCTAAGGAAGGACAGGATAGGCTGAAGACAGTAAATACAGGGTGACCAAGGTGATTCACAGTCTATAAGCTGAAAGACCAGTTCTCTGGAGACCAAGCAAGGGGATATGATAGAAACCTTCATGTTCCTGAAGGAATAAATAAGGTGAACTGCAGGAATTATAGTATCTAGCGAGTACAGAGTCGTCCAGAGTCAAAGGGAAACTGCAGATGGGTTTGAGGGATGTGAGAAAAGAAAATTACCTACCTAAGTAATGTTGTTTCTAATGAGTCTTGCTGTATTCTGACATATGCAGTTAGTCCTGCTTTCAACTGCCCCGAGAACAAGAGGAGGAATGGTCTGTGAAGAAAACAGGGAGAGACATATACTGGTTAGGAAATTGAAACCACTTTAGGCAAAACTTCCTGTTAGTCTTAGTTCACTTTATTCTATGGAAAGAGATGAAATTGTGTTCCACTGACAGGGCTTGCACTGGATACGCCTGGCAGAGGTAATGGCCACCAAAACACAGTTTTCCAAGTCAAGTATTGCTCTGCAGAGGACAAATTCTAGGGTGGTTGCATAGCGAGTACTGGAAACATTAAGGTCCCAAGCAGGAGGTCCCTGGGGGATTGGTGCAGTAATCCCGAAGAACTTACAAAACACAGATGGTTGACAGAGGAAGGCTTGTTTACTGACAGGAAAGCAGAAACAGCTGCTAAATGCACTTTAACTGTAGGGCCAAGGCCCAGGCCATGAGATGGAACACACAGTCCAGAACCGTAGGTAACCCAGCAGAATATGGAGAAATATTTTCTTAGCCCAAATAGTGAACCTTTTCATTTGGAATTTAAGTCTTTATGGTGGAAGGCCGAGAAGCCTTAAGGATATCCAACCTTGGGAAAGATGCAGGTCAGCAACTCTAACTATTCAAGAGCCATGTCTTGAGATTGAGAGACCTGTTTGGGTACCAACTCCCCTGAGGATGTCAACACGTTGTATTCTGGGAACAGACAGGAGAAGGGAATCACTTTGCATGGTTGGACTTCTCTTGACTACCACTTTGAACAGGAGAGGGAATGGGGAAAGGCACAGAAATGTCCCTTCCAATTCAGGGTCAGAGCATCCAGGGGACTGAGCCCAAGACTGGGGTCTACAACAAAAGAGAGGAAGTTGGTGATTGTCTGGGGCTGCAAAGATCTATTTGTGGAGTGTCCATCACAAGAAATTTCAAAACCAGGGACTAGGCCATTCTTGATGGCCTGATATTCTGCTCAGAGACTGCTAGGACATTGTTCTTCCCTGGGAGGTGAACTGCTATTAGAGAGGTTTGTAGGAATAGGCCAGAGACCACAACTCATTGTTTGTGCACAAGGTCATAGACCTAGCTTGTCTGTTGATGTACTACTGTGTGGTGTTGTCGTTCTGATATGGACCACCGCTTCTGCCAGATTGTACTTGCAGTGCCAGAACACTGCTATGAGTTCCAAGAAACTGATGGAAGCAGAGATTCCTGAGGTGACCAGCCCTGGTAAGATCCTGAGATGGCCCCAGCCCAGCAGGGAAGCATCTGTGGTGAGTATCACTGAATGACTGAGTGATGTGGAATCCCCTGTTCAGACTGTCCTGATCCTGCCACCACCGGCCTGATCAGGTTCAGTCACTGGGGACTAGTTTGGTAAGTGAATCTTCTTGGGACCAGAAGGCTTTTATGAACTGAATGTCCTCATCTGAATCTGCCCCTGACCACGTTGTGAGTTATGTACATGAAGCTGAAGGAAATGCCTTGTTGGTCGAGACACCTGAAGGGTGAATGAAGAGGCCAGTTCCATAGGTCCGCCCTGTCCAGGGAAGGAAGGCTCTGCCTTAGTGGTCCAGCTCCCCCCCTATGAAGGTGAGAGCTGTACTGGTTGAGAACTGACTTTGAAGGTTGAGAAGGAATCCTATGGAAGGAGCACTTGCTGGTTATTGCAAGTGGATCGACTTGGTCTGGAGTCTGGCCTACTATGAGCCAGTCGTCCAGGTATGGGAAGATGGAGATCTTGTCCTTAGCAACCATCACGTTGGTGGCACTTTGTAAAACCCTTGGCTGATGTAGCCAAAGGGCATTGTTCTGAATTGATAGTGGCCTGAGGGCAACTCGAACCTGAGGTACTTTCTTGTGAGCACCTGATGGGAATGTGAAAATAGGCATCTTGAGGTCCAGGCTAGCCAGCCCTGGCTTAGAGAGGCAGAATTATTCTGTGAGTCACCATTATGAATTTTGGTTTTAAAAGGCGCTTTGTTCAGATATATTAGATCCAGGATGGGCTGCTCCTCCTGTCTTTGGGTTAGAGTACCTGAGTACAATCCTGCTCTGTGGGAGGAACCTTTCTATGGCTCTGAGGGCTAGGAGGAAGAACCCCTGCCTAGGGTGTGGTCTCTGATGATTTGCAGGTGAAAGGATCTGTTCTCATCCTGGGAAATTTTAGCTTAGCCGGTCCCTGGTTACTACTTCAGGACCCACTTTGTTGATGACAAAGACTGCAGTCCTGACAAAGTAAGTCAGACTGCCCCTACAGGTATTGAGACCAGTCTGGCAGACCCATTATGGGTTCGCTGGTAGGCTTAGGCTGAGGGTGAAGCAGGCCTGCTTATTCTCTATCTGCCTCCTCGAAGAACCCTCTGAGTATAAGTGAAGAAGGCCGGGTCAGAAAATGCCTTGAAAGGCCTGCCCTTCCCTGAATACTGCCTTTGAGGCAGTTTGCCTTTGGCCTGAGCACTTGCAGGTGGTCCTGTATCGTTCATCTTCATGTAGTTCTCTGTCTGCTCCCCAAAAGAGAATTACCAATGACAGGAAATCCATGGCCTTAGCCTGTAGCTATGAGAGGTTATACATCTGAGCCAAGCCATCCAAGGGCCACAGATGTAGCCATGACCTAGATGAAACACTTGAGTCCACAGCAGCATGAAATTGCACCTGATGCTCATCCTATCCGCAGCCACCTGCTCCAGCTCCTGGCAGCTGGTCAGGGCCTGTTTAGCTAGAGCAGCACAGTGCCCCACTGAACTTGGTATCTGGCTGTTGCTATATAGTTATGCCTGAGTCCCAAAATGCTGCCACTGCTTTGCCATGGCATCAACCTCCTGGAGTCCTATCTGGGGTGAAGCAAAGGAATATTTACCTTGTCACAGGCAGCAGCCTGCACACCCCAACATGGTTGCATTGTTGGAAAGGAACCCATGTCCAGTTTGAAAGGGTAGCGTCTTGTCCATTCTTCTGTCCACAGGAGGTATGAATTAGAGTTCTAGAATTTTAAATGTCTCAAAGATTTATGGAGGGAATAGACAACTTCCTGACCTGGGATGTCCATCATTCAACAATCTGGTCTTCCTGATCCTGTACTGCTTCTTCCATTGAAGCTGTGGTTTTGCCACTTTGTTGTAAACATGGAAGGGACTCAGAAAGCCTGGGAGGAGAAACACCTGGAGGTCTGTCTGGGGAGGTTGGGTCAATAGGCATATCCAGATCTCATAATCACCATCAGCATCATTATCCTCGTCCTCCTCCTCTCCTCCTCCTGTTATAAAATTTTTCTAGTATAATCCGAACCGGGGAACCAACCTAACTGAGTCCCGACAGATGGTGCCGGTTCAGCCGAACCGGTTAGCAATTGAACTATCCTAATCGCTGGCTATTCTTATCACGGTCGAGAAAGAATTGTGGATCCGAACGAACGATTTTTCCTTCTTTTTTTAACCGAACTGACTCTGCCGGAAGATGTCGCCGGTCAGAGGGTACCTCTGTTTGGTCGGAATCAACCGGCTGGCCATCGGTCAGCGGACTCGGCCTTCCTCAGTCTACCTACCTCTTATCCAGGTAGCTTGGGAAAACTTTACAACCTGCAGTCTGAATTGAGGTGGTCAAACCTCAGACACAACACAGGTGGTGGGGACTGCCCAGCAAAGGCTTCCCACACACACCACAGGTTGAAACCCAGGACCGCTTTTTTTTGTTTTCTCAGACATGGCCAGTCCTATCCAAAACTTTTACCTTTTTTCGCAATCCTCCAGGCAAGACACTCTATTGGCTCCTGACGTTATTGGTCTTGGAAAAACGAATTAAACTGTTTTTTAGAACCATATAGACCGTTACCATACATTGTACCTCAAGTTTTTTTAAAACTAATTGATCGTTCAAATGAATCAATACAATGTTTACAAGTTCCACATGAAACCAAATGCAAATCCATCTAGTACTTAGTACTACAGAGAGACTTAAACCACAGGTTTCAGTAGCAGAATTGGTATACTGTTTAAAATCATACTTTAACCGATTTTTAACTGAAAGAGAAACTGGAGCATTGTTCATTGAGTGAATAAAGAACTGACAGTTGGAGCTTAAACAACAGTGATGAGGTTTAACCGAAGCTGTGCGAACGCCCATGCTGGCTGAGTTAACCTTGTTCTCCGCAGTTGAAAGGCAGGACCTAACTGCAATATTCAGAATAGCAAGATTTCATGTTGTTGAAACACACAAATAAATCTACAGACCGAGAGAGGGCGGGGACATTGCAGGAATGAAAATGATACTTGGTGTGTCCAGTCTGAACAGAGTGCTATAAATAGGATTGATCAATGATAACCGAGCATCTAAAACATAGAGAATATCATGGTCCTTATCAGTAACCAGTGTTAACCATCGAGAGGTTGCTAGGTGACTATGTAAACTCGAGAGAAGCTTGGAGGTTTACATCACCATGGCAACCCTAAGACATTACACAAATCGTTACCATAGAAGGACCATATTATATTTATAGTGTATGGTCCCCATTAACAGTAAGAAAATGAGGACACTTTTACTTTGTAATTCCAGTCACCGCCAGACTGCTGGTCATGTTTCACCGCTGCTTGTTTCTGAAGGTCATCGGTTCATGAGAAAAAAGGCGCTACGTGCAGATCGGTTTTAGTTGTATCCCATCGCTATGACATACCAAGAGGGTCAATAACCCACGTCATAGTGATGGATTATAAAGATATAATCTGCCGCATTTTAGCGTAACATGCCTATTCATTACATTAAATGTATCATGCTCCTCACAAAACATAACAAAATAAGACAAATGAATGCAAAAATGCTTCATTCTTTGCAAACATCAGGAAATGCAGACTATATTTGTAACTAAAAGAACAATAACCCTGTATACAAGAAATACTGTATAAAGATTACTGATAGAAACAATGTATTTAATGCATGCGGGATTTTTAAACATTACAGTAACTTAAAGCTTGGCAAGAACTGGAGTTATGGAGGAAGCTTCCTCTCTCAATCTGTCTCGCTCACCACCACCAGCCTTGCTGCTACAGCACTGTATGATTTCTGGCTCCTTGACTACATAAAGCCATTCCAGCAAGAACTGGATTATGGAGGAAGGTCACCCCGGCCTGTGTCTTCTCACTTGCTCAGCCTTTCTGCTACTGAATTGCATGATTAAATGGCTCATTGTTGCCTGTGATGGATGAGCTGAGAAAGTGGCACTTTGCTATAGCTGAGAGGTGTTTTTCTGGTTGTGGTTGTTTTTTTTTTTCTTCTTTAATTTTAATCACTAGCCCTTCAGTTGGGATAAAGAAACAGTGTGGGGCAGAGGAACAAGATATGTGCAGGCAGAGGGAGAGGGAGAAGAAAACATTAGTAGAATAGAGTCTTGAAAGAGATTTCGGGAAGCTGTGCTCGATTCCACCCTCATAACAGTAAAGGCTGTACTGGCGTAAGAATTCACAGACCCCTTCTTCGATAGCAATATGTCACAGCATCACACATTAGAGCAATAAAATGCTGTTTTACAGAACAGTACGTTGTGAAGCTGTTGCAGACCTAAGGAAGGAGGTAGGTTGCTGAAGACAGTGCAATCAGGGTATTGGGTGATTCACAGTCAATAAGGTAGATCTTATAAAGATCAAGGTGCTGAACACGGATTTACGGAGACCTACAAGGGGATATTAGAACTCTCTTGTTTCTGAAGGAATAAGGTGAACTGCAGGAACTATAGTATCTAGCGGGAGTAAGCGTTAAACCAGAGTCACAAGTGAAACTGGCAGATTAGTTTGAGGATGAGAAAAGAAAAATTACTACCTAAGTAATGTTGTTTTTCAATGAGTCTTGTATTCTGACATATGCAGTTAGGTCCTGCCTTCAACTGCCCCGAGAACAAGAGGAGGAATGGTCAGAAGAAACAGGAGATATATACTGGTTGAGGGAAACTGAAACCACTTTAGGCAAAACTTCCTTAGTTCTAGACCACTTTATCTCTATGAAAGATGAAATCAGGTTCCATTTATGGGCTTGCATCACTGATACGCCTGGTAGAGGTAATGGCCACCAAAACACAGTTTTGCAAGTCATACTTAAGCCTGCAGAGCTAAAGGTCAAAGGGTGGTTGCATAATCGAGTAATAAACATTAAGGTCCTAAGCAGGAGCAGGGTCCTCCTGGGGGATTGTGTGTGGTAACCCTTGAAGAACTTAAAACACAGGATGGTTGACAGAGGAAGGCTTGCCTACTTATAGGAAAGCAGAAACAGCTGCTAAATGCATTCTTTAATGAGCTGGTCTGGCCCTGTGCCAGAGATGGAACACAGTTCAGAACCGTAGGTAACCCAGCAGAATATGGAGAATATTTTTCTTAGAATACCAAATAGTGAACCTTTTCCATTTGGAATTTAAGTCTTATGGGAAGCTTTATAGTTTTAAGGATATCCAGAACCCTTGGGAAAGATGCAGGTCACAACCTAACTATTCAAGAGCCATGCCTGAGATTGAGAGACCGGTTTGGTACCAACCTCCTGAGAGATGTCAACACTTGTAATTCCTGGGAACAGACAGAGAAGGGAATACTGCATGGTTGGACCTTATCTTGACTACCACTTTTGAACAGGAGAGGGTGACGGGTTATTGCAGAGTCCTTCCCAATTTAGGTCAGGAGCATCCAGGGGACTGAGCCCAAACGGGGTCTACAACAAAAGAGAGGAAGTTGGGATTGTCTGGGGCTGCAGATTCATTTGTGGAGTGCCCCATCACAAGAAAATCACTTTCAAACCAGGGGATCTAGGGTCCATCTCGATGGCCCTGGATATTCTGCTGAGAGTATCTGTTAGGACATTGTTCTTCCTGGAGGTGAACTGCTATTAGAGAGGTTTTGGTGAATAGGCCAGAGACCATGTCTTATTCTTCTTTGCACAAGGCCAGGACCGAGCGCCCTGCTTGTTGTTGATGTACCACATGGCGTGGTGTTGTCTGTTCTGACATGACCCCAAGTTCTGTACAGATTTGAAAGGTCAGTGCCAGAAACATCATGAGTTCCAAGAAACTGATGTGTGCTGAGATTCCTGAGGTACTACAGCCCTTGGGGGTGATCTTTGATGGGCCCTGCCCAGCAGGAAGCATCTGTGGTGAGTATTGAATAGACTGAGCATGTGAACCCCTGTTCAGACTGTCCTGATCCTGCCACCACGCAAGGGCCTGGATAGGGTCTTGTTACTGGGACTAGTTGGTGGAATCTTTGGGACCAGAAGGCTTTTATGGAACTGAATGTCTCATCTGAATCTTGCTCCCTGACCACTGTTGTGAAGTTGCCATGTGGGCTATGAAGCTGAAGGAAATGCCTTGTTGGTCGACACCTGAAGGTGAATGAAGAGCCAGTTCCATGGGGTCCTTGTCCTGTCCAGGAAGGAAGGTTTGCCTTTGGCATCCAGCTTCGCCTTATGAAGGTGAGGAGCTGTACTGGTTCGAACTGACTTGAAGGTTGAGAAGGAACTAAGGAAGTGAGCACTTGTTGAGTTATTCGCAATGTGACTTGATTTGGTTGGAGTCTGCCTACTATGAGCCAACTGTCCAAGTATGGAAGATGGAGATCTTATCTCTAGCAAAGCAACCACTACTGCCAGCACTTTGTGAAACCCTTGGGCTGATGTTAGTCAAAGGGCATTGTTCTGAATTGATAGTGGCCTGAGGCACCTAACCTGAGGTACTTTCTGTGGAGCACCATGGAATGTGAAATAGTATCTTGAGGTCCAGGGAGGCTAGCCAGTCCCCTGGCCTTAGGAGGGAAGGATTATTCCAGAGTCACCATTTTGAACTTGTTTTTAAAGGGTGTTCAGATATCAGGTCCAGGATGCCACCATTCTCTGTCTTTTGGGGGTTAGGAAGTACCTGGAGTACAATCATTTGCCTTGTGTAGGGTGAGAAATGAAAGTTATTACCTACCGTAATTTTGATCTTCTCTTGTATCTTCACCATTCATTACTTCCTGGGTGTAAGCCGGAGGCGCGCACTGGCCACAGGAGCTTTTTTTTTTAAAACTTTGGCTAACAGCACTGGGCCGAGAGTACATCATGGGTCATGTGAGGGGCGCTGTAGGCGATCGACCCTCCAACTCAGTTCCGTGAGCCGAGAGGTTAAAGCAGAGAATAAAGACAGCAGGCAAGATAGCCAAGGATAGCAAAGGGAAGAATGAACTGAAAAGGAATAAGCCGATGGAGGAAGGACAGAGGAGATAAGTGTGTCCCTAACCTAGGGACTGCAGGGCCTCTTCCTGGGCGACTTAGGAGGAGAGAAGGAGGAAATGGAAAGAAGTTGAAGAAGAAGAAGAGAAGAGAGAGTGGGATGTTGAGGGGACCAGAATGCCCAAGGAGCCTAGTTGCTTATGTTGAAGGCCCACTTAACAGGAAGCAAGAACTCGGATAGAGCTGAAGAGAAGGTTCATCAAACCCGCTAGGTAGACCCAGAGGGCATAGTCCTCATCCAACATGCCACTGTTTTGATAACTACTGGCCCTGGCCATGGAAGGCCTTTAACTGGAGGACATCGGGAGGGAGAATAAAACCGGCATGAGAGCACTGCTCGGGGTTTGGAAATGGAACTAAGCCTTCAGGAGTTCCGGCACAGAAGTGGGACTGAGTGGACTCGCCAAGGCAGGCCAGAGGCTTAGCTGGCTGGGATTGGTTATGGTCAGTACTGCTTGTTGAAACTGTTCAAGGACACTAGAAAGGAAAACACCAATGATCGAATTGGTGAGGCGGGCAGTCTGCCCTCTCATCTTACTTTGTTTGTTTTTCTTTTTTTTTTTTACAGATAATCACTTGCAGGCCAGAGCGTATCTGAATACCAAGATTGCCTATGGCAGTCTAAGAGAGTTCCTCAGCTTTGCTTACAAAACGCGTGTGCTCCTCCCGCAAGGCATAGTTCGGGAAGGCGGAGGGTTTCTGATTCTAGGCTTAACAGCTGGAGCACGGGATTGCAGGATCAAAACTGAATAGCCTGTTAGTTAAAACTCAGAGGTATCTCGCCTCGGGATGGCAAGATAGTTGTGCAGTTTGATCGCCAAATCCACTAGATGGCCCAAGAATCTTAGAGTAACCATTTTCTGAGAATAAACTCTCAAGAAATAGATTTGTTTTTGTTTTTTTTGAAATTGATCAATTTTCCATTTTTATCATTTTTTTTTTATATATATTGCAGAGAGAGAAGGAGACGGAGGTGGAGAGTCACGGAGGCACTGAGGGATGGAGGGAGAGGGTTTGAATGTGAAGATACAAGAGAAGATCAGAATTACGTGTGGTGCGTAATTTTATATCTTCCTTGTCAATCTTCACCATTCATTACCCTGGTGATATTAAGCTCTTCTTCCAGGAAGGGAAGAGGCCATACCCTGAGGGAACAGACCAGCCTTCTGTTGGTGAAACAGAAGTGAAGACCTGGCTCTTTCAGAAAGTCAAGTGGGGAAGAGCTAGGAGGTGCCTCCCGGACAGGGATGAGGGAGCTAATGATTTTTCCTTCTTTTTTTAACTGAACTGACCTCAGAATCGGCTCTTTGCTGAAGAAGTTTCGCCTGGTCAGAGGGTACCTCTGTTCGTTGGATCGAACCGGCTGGCTATCTGGGTCAGCTGACTTCGGCCTCCTTCCCCCAGTTACCTACTTTTATCCAGGGTAGCTTTGGGAAAACTTTTATAAATTTGGCAGTCTGAATTGAGGTGGTCAAACCTCAGATATTAACACAGGTGGTGGGGATCAGCTCACAAAGGCTTCCCCACACACACACTACAGTGTTGTCCCAGTGGGACCGTTTTTTTTTCTCAGACATGCAGTCCTATCCAAAACTTTTTCCTTTTTTTTCGCAATCCTCCAGGCAAGACACCCCTATTGGCTCCTGACCGTTATGGGTCTTGGAAAACGAATTAACCATGAACCGACAGACCGTTATCATACACTAATAAATTCAAAAGTTTTAAAATCATCTGATCGTTCAACCTGAACTACTAAATGTTTACAAGTTCCACACAGAAACTAATGCAAAACCTATCTAGTACTACTGTACCACAGACAGAGACTTAACCGATGGTTTTTGTAGCAGAAATTCGTGTGTAAACCGTTTAAAACGATACTTTAACCGACTTTTTGAACCGAGCAAAGGAGAAATTCTTGAGCGATCATTGAGGCGAATAAAGAATTCAGTTGGAGTTAAACAACAGCAGACAGAGGTTTAACCGAGCTGTGCTGAACGCTCCATGCTGGCCAGGAAAGTTAACTTTGTTCTCCGCAGTTGAAAGGCAGGACTTAACTGCAATATTCAGAATACAGCAAGACTTCATGTTGTTTGAAACATAAAATAACCCAGACCTAGAGAGGGCAAGGACATTGCAGGAATGGAAATGATAATTTGGTGGGGGGAACTGCAGTCTGAACAGAGTGTTATACAACAGGGATTGATCAATGATAACCTATATCAAAATATAGAGAGATAATGTATGGTCCTCATCAGTAAACTGTGTGTTAATTGATCGAGAGGCCAGGGTGACTCATGTAAACTTTAGAGGAAGCTGAGATGTTTATATCACCATGGCAACCTCAAGATATACAAATCGTTACCTATAGAAGGACCATATTATATTTTATGTATGTCCCCATTAACAGTAAGAAAATGAGGACACTTACTTTGTATTCCAGTCACCGCTGGACGTTGGTCATGCCTCACCGCTGCGCCTGTTTCAAGGTCATCGTTCATGAAAAAGGTGCCGTATATGCAGATCGGTTTGTTTGTAATCCCATCGCTATGATATACTCAAGAGGTCAACAACCAATGTCATAGTGATGGGATTATAAAGATATAATCTTGCCGATTTTAGCTGTATAAGGCTGCCCATTCATTATATTAAATATGTATCATGCTCCTCACAAAACACACAAAAATATGGACAAATGAATGCAAAATGCTCTCTCTATTCTCAGGCAAACATCAGAGACTATAATATTTGGTAACCTAAAGAACAATAACCCTGCATACAAGAACACACTGTATAAAGACGTTACTGATAGAAGTCAAATACCATTTAATGGCACTGTCATGGGGATTTTTAAACATTACAGCAATTCTAAAGCTGGCAAGAACTGAGTTATGGAGGAAGCTTTCCTCTCTCAATCTGTCTTCGCTCACTCACCACTCAGCCTTTGCTACAGCACTGTCATGATTATATGGCTCTCTTTGACTACATAAAAAGCCATTCCAGCAAGGTCTGTATTATGGAGGAAGGTCACCCCTCTGTGTCTTTCACTTGCTCAGCCTTTGCTGCTACTGAACTGATGATTAAATGGCTCATTGTTGCCTGTGATGATGAGCTGAGAAAGTGCACTTGTATATGGAGGAGCTGGTTGTGCTAAATGCTTTTTTTTTCCTTCTTTAATTTTAATTACTAGCCTTCAGTTGGGAGGAAGAAAACAGTGAAGAGGGAACAAGATAAATAGTGGGCAGAGGGAGAGGAGGGAGAAGAAGAAACACATTGTAGTGGTTAGGAGGTCTAAAAGAGATTGTGAAGCTGTGCTTCATTCCACCTCATAACAGTAAAGGCTGTACTGTGTTAAGAATTTGAGTCTCAGACCCTTCTTCTGATAGCACATGTCACCACAGCATCACGGCAACAGAGCAATAAAATGGTGTTTACAGAACAGTACTGTTGTGGCGCTGTTGCACCCAAGGAAGGACAGATAGGCTGAAGATAGCAATACAGGGTACCAAGGTGATTTATGCAGTCAATAAGGTAGATCTTATAAAGATCGCCAAGGTACTGAACACGCTTACTTGAGACCAAGCAAGGGGGATAGATAGAAACCTTCATGTTCTGAAGGAATAAATGTGAACTGTAGGAACTATAGTATCTAGCGGGAGTACAGAGTCAAGAACCAGGAGTCACAAGTGAACTGGTGATGAAGGTTTGAGGATGAAAGAAAAATTACTCAATTAAGTTTTGTTGTTTCTTCACGGAGTCTTCTGGTTCTGACATATGCAGTTAGGTCCTTTTCAACGGTTCGAGAACAAGAGGAGAATATCTGTGAAGAAAACAGGAGAGATATATACTGTTGAGGGAAACTGAACCACTTAGTAAAACTCTGTTAGTTCTTAGGACCACTTTATCTCTATGGGATGAAATCAGTTCCACGATTGGGCTTGCACCACTGATACGCCTGGCAGATGTACGGCCACCAAAACACAGTTTTCCAAGTCAGTACTTAAGCCTGCAGAGGACAGGGTCAGGTGGTTGCAACGAGTAATGTAAATATTATGTCCCAAGCAGGGTTAGGTCCCAAAGGGGGATTGTGCAGCAATCCCTTGAAGAACTTACAAAACACAGGATGGGCTGACAGAGGGCTTGTCATTTGACAGGAAAGCAGAAACATGCTAAATGCACTTAACTGTAGCTGGCTTCCAGGTCGGGTCATTGAGATGGAACACACAGTCCAAACTGAGGTAACTGAGCAGAATATGGAGAATATTCTTCAGAACACCAAATAGTGAACTTTTCCATTTGGAATTCTAAGTCTTTATGGTGAAGCTTCGAAGCCTTATGATATCCAGAACCCTCAAGATGGTCACAACTTAACTATTCAAGAGCTGCCTGAGATTGAGAGATCCGGGTTTGGGTACCAACTCTCCCTGAGAGGATCAACACGTTGTAATTCGGGAACAGACAGGAGAAGGAATCACTTTGCATGGTTGTGACCTTATCTGACTAACACTGAACAGTAGGAATGGGGAAAGAAGAAATGTCCTCCTCATCAGGGTCAGAGTATCCAGGGGGACTGGCCCAAGACTGGGGTCTACAACAAAGAGAGGAAGTTGGTGATTGTCTGGGGCTGCAAAAAGATCTGTTTGTGGAGGCCCCATCACAAGAAAATCACTTTCAAAACCAGGGACTAGGGTCCATTCCTGATGGTTCTGGATGGTTCTGCCAGAGTATCTGCTAGGACATTGTTCTCCTGGAGGAACTGCTATTAGAGAGTTTGCAGGAATAGGCGATCACAACTTCATTGTTTCTGTGCACAAGGCCATAGACCGAGCGCCTGCTCGTTGGTGATGTACGATGTGTGGTGTTGTCTGTGTTCTGACATGACCACCAAGTTCTGTACAGATTTGAAAAGGCTTGCAGTGCCAGAACACTGCAGAGTTCCAAGAGTCTGATGTAGCAGAGATCCTGAGGTGACCACAGTCCTGGTTAAGATCTCAGATGGCCCCTGCCCAGCAGGGAAGCATCTGTGTGAGTATCACTGAATGAGACTGGTGTACAAAAGGAACTTCCTGTTCAGACTGTCCGATCTGCCACTTCAAAGGCCTGGATCAGGGTTCGAGGTCACTGGGACCAGTTTGGTAAGGGAATCCTTTCTTGGGACCAGAAGGCTTTTAAGGGAACTGAATGTCCCTCATCTGGAATCTTGCCCTGGACCACTGCTGTGAAGCTGCCATGTGTTACATGAAGTCAAGGAAATGCCTTGCTGGTCGAGACACCTGAAGGGTGAATGAAGAGGCCAGTTCCATAAGGGTCCTTGCCCTGTCCAGGGGAAGGCCGTTTGCCCTTTGTGCATCCAGCTCCTGCCCCTATGAAGGTGAGGAGCTGTACTGTCTTCTAGAACTGACTTTGGAAGGTTGAGAAGGAACTTAAGGAAGTGAGCACTTGCTGGAGTTCTGCAAATGTGACTTGATTCTGGTCTGAGTCTGGCTACTATGAGCCAGTCGTCTGGCGGTATGGGAAGATGGAGATCTTTATCTCCTTAGCAAAGCAACCACTACTGCCAGGCACTTTTGTGAAACCCTTGGGCTGGATGTTAGGCCAAAGGGCATTGTTCTGAATTATAGTGGCCTGAGGGCAACTCTTAACCTGAGGTACTTTCTGTGGGAGCACCTGATGGAATGTGTAAATAGGCATCTTTGAGGTCCAGGGAGGCTAGCCAGTCCCCTGCCTTAGAGAGGGCAGAATTATTCCCAGAGTCACCATTATGAATTTTGTTTTGAAAGGTGCTTGTTCAGATATATTAGATCCAGGATGGCCGCCATCTCCTGTTTTTTTTGGGGGTTAGAAAGTACCTGAGTATAACTTGCCTCCTGTGTGGGGGAGGAACCTTTCATGGTTTCTGAGGGCTAGAGGAAGAAACCTCTGCCTCAGGGCAAGGGTCTCTGATGGATTTGCAGGTGAAAGGATCTGGTTCTCATCCTGGGAAATTTTTTAGCTAAGAACCAGTCCCTTGGCTTACTACTTCCAGGACCCACTTTGTCTGATGACAAAGACTTCCAGTCCTGGACAAAGTGATTTAGACTGCCCCCCACAGGTATTGGAGAATCAGTCCGGCAGACCCATTATGGGTGTCTGCTTGGCAGGGGCTTTAGGCTGAGGGTGGAAGCAGGCCTGTTGTTCCCTATCTGCCTCCTCTGAAGAACCCCTCTGAGTATAAGCAAGAGAAGGCCTGGGCTTCAGAAAATGCCTTTGAAAGGGCCTGCCCTTCCCTGGGAATACTGCCTTGAGGAGTAGCTTGCCTTTCTTTGGCCTGAGCACTTGTAGTGTGGTCCCACGTCCATCTTCTTTCATGTAGTTCTCTGTCTGTCCCCAAACAGAGAATTACCAATGACAGGGAAATCCATGGCCTTAGCCTGTAGCCATGTATAGGTTAGTACATCTGAGCCAAGCTATCCTCCGGCGGGGCCACAGATGTAGCCATGACTCTAGATGAAACATCATTGGAGTCCACAGCAGCATGAAATTGCACCTTGGATGCCTCAATCCCATCCGCAGCCACCTGCTCCGCTCCCTGGCAAGCTGGTCAGGGCCTGTTTAGCCAGAGCCAGCACAGTGCCCCACCTGAACTGGTATCTAGCTGTAGGCCATAGTTAGCCTGCTCGAACCCAAAGATGCTGCCATGTACTGCTTCTTTGCCATGGCATCAATCCTCCTGGAGTCCTTATCTGGGGTGTGAAGCAAGGGAATATTTACTCTGTCACAGGCAGCAGCCTGCACTACCCCAACATGGCTGCATTGCTGGGAAGGAACCCATGTCCGAGCTCGAAAGGGTATACCTTTGTCCATTCTTCTGTCCACAGAGGTATGGAATTAGGAGTCTTTGAATTTTAAATGTCTGTTTCTAAAAGATTTATGGAGGGAATAGACAACTCCTGGACTCTGGGATGTCCATCATTCAACAAAATCAGGCTCCTCCTGATCCTATACTGCTTCTTCCATTGGAAGCTGGAGGTTTCAGCCACTTTCGTAAAACATAAAGTGGAAGGGACTCAGAAAGCCTGGGAGGAGAAACACCTGAGGTCTGTCTGGGAGATGTCTGGCCAATAGGCATATCCAGATCCTCATAATCACCATCAGCATCATTATCCTCATATTTCCTCCTCCTCCTCCTCCGGTTCATAAAATTCTCAAGTATAATCCGAACCGGGGAACCAACCGAACTGAGTCCTGATAGATGGTGCCGGTTCAGCCGGAACCGGTTAGTAATTGAACTATCCTAATCGCTTTGGCTATTTCATCAGCGTCAGAGAAAGAATTGTGGATCCGAACTGAATGATTTTCCTTCTTTTTTTAACCGAACTGACCTCGTGAATCGCCTCCTTGCCGGAAGAAGTTTCGCCTGGTCAGAGGGTACCCTTCTGGTTCGGTCGGAATCAACCGGCTGGCCATCTGGGTCAGCGGACTCTCGTCCCTTTCCTCAGTCTACCTACTCTCTATCCAGGGTAGCTTTGGGAAACTTTTACAAATTTGCAGTCTGAATTGAGGTGGTCAAACCCTCAGACACAACACAGGGTGTGGGATCAGCCCAGCAAAGGCTTCCCACACACACACACTACAGTGTTGAAACCCAGTGGACCGCTTTTTTCTGTTTCAGACATGGCCAGTCCTATCCAAAACTTTTACCTTTTTTCGGCAATCCTCCAGGCAAGACACTCTATTGGCTCCTGACCGTGTTATGGGTCTTGAAAAAACGTAATTAAACTGGGCTTTTTTAGAACCTATACAGACCGTTACCACACTAATAAATTCAAAAGTTTTTAAAACTAATCTGATCGGTTCAAACTGAACCAATACAATGTTTACAAGTTCCACATCAGAAACTAAATGCAAAACCTATCTAGTACCTACTGTACTATAGAAGAGACTTAAACCGACAGGTTTCTAGTAGCAGAAATTGCATAAACTAAGCGAAAACGACACTTTAACCGATCTTTTTGAACCGAGCAAAGGAGAAATCTCTGGAGCGACTGTTCATTGAGGCGGAATAAAGAATCTGACAGTTGGAGTTTAAACAACAGCAGACAGAGGCTTCAACCGAGCTTGCGCTGAACGTTCCATGCTGGCCATGGAAAGTTAACTCTTTGTTCTCCGGGGCAGTTGAAAGGCAGGACCTAACTGCAATATTCAGAATACAGCAAGACTTCATGTTGTTTGAAACACATAAAATAAATCTACAGGACCGAGAGAGGGCAAGGACATTGCAGGAATGAAAATGATAATTTGTTGGGGGGAACTGCAGTCTGAACAGAGTGCTATTACAACAGGGATTGATCAATGATAACCGAGCATCTAAAACATAGAGAGGATAATGTATGGTCCTCTATCAGTAACCAGTGTGATACCATCGAGGTTATGCCAGGGTGACCATGTAAATCTCTAGAGGGAAGCTTGAGAGGTTTACATCACCATGGCAACCTCAAGATATTACAAATCGGTTAACTAGAAGGACCATATATTATATTTATAGTGTATGGTCCCTATTAACAGTAAGAAAGATGAGGACACCTCTACTTTTGTAATTCCAGTCACCGCCAGACCTTGGTTATGCTCTCACGGCTGCGCCTGTTTCTGGAAGGTCATCGTTCTGCGAGAGAAAAAAAGCAGGCGCGTGACATCAGATCGGGTTTAGTTTGTAATCCCATCGCTATGACATACTCAAGAGGGGTCAACAACCCAATGTCATAGTGATGGGATTATAAAGATATAATCTTGCCGCATTTTAGCGGTAACAAGGGCTGCCCATTCATTACATTAAATATGTATCATGCTCCTCACAAAAAAAAAAAACACAACAAAAATAAGGACAAATGAATGCAAAAAATGCTCTCTCTATTCTCAGGCAAACATCAGAAAATGCAGACTATAATATTTGGCAACTAAAAGAACAATAACCCTGCATACAAGAACACACTGTATAAAGACGTTACTGATAGAAACAAATACCATTTAATGGCACTGTCATGGGGATTTTTAAAACATTACAGCAACTTAAAGCTGGCAAGAACTGAGTTATGGAGGAAGCTTCCTCTCTCAATCTGTCTCTCTCGCTCACCCACTCACTCAGCCTTTGCTGCTACAGCACTGCATGATTATATGGCCTCTTGACTACATAAAAAGTCATTCCAGCAAGAACTGCATTATGGAGGAAGGTCACCCCCCCGCTTGTGTCTTTTCACTTGCTCTGGCCTTTGCTGCTACTGAACTGCATGATTAAATGGCTCATTGTTGCCTGTGATGGATGAGCTGAGAAAGTGGCACCTTTGAGGAGTAGCCATGGAGGAGAGCTCAGTTGGTTGGGCCGCTTTTTTTTTTTTTTTCCTTTTTTAATTTTAATCACTAGCCCCTTCAGTTGGGACAAAGAAAACAGTGTAGTGGGGCAGAGGGAACAAGATAAAATAGGTGTGGCAGAGGAGAGGGAGGGAGAAGAAGAAACATATGTAGTGAATAGGAGGTCTAAAAGAGATTTTCAGGAAGTCAGCTCGATTCCACTCCTCAACAGTAAAGGCTGTACTGCGCTAAGAATTCCAGTCACAGACCCCTTCTTCTGATAGCAATATGTCACCACAGCATCACGACACAATAGAGCAATAAAAATGTATGTTTTACAGAACAGTACTGTTGTGAAGCTGTTGCAGACCTAAGGAAGGACAGGGATAGGCTGAAGACAGTGCAATACAGGGTGACCAAGGTGATTCACAGTCAATAAGGTAGATCTTATAAAGATCGTCTCAAGGTACTGAACACGTACTTACTGGAGACCAAGCAAGGGGGGGGGATATGATAGAAACCTTCATGTTCCTGAAGGGAATAAATAAGGTGAACTGCAGGGAACTATAGTATCTAGCGGGAGTACAGAGTCAAGAACCAGGAGTCACAAGTGGAAACTGGCAGATGAAGGCTTGAGGATGTGAGAAAGAGAAAATTACTCACCTAAGTAATGTTGTTTTTCTAATGGAGTCTTGCTGTATTCCTGACATATGCAGTTAGGTCCTGCCTTCAACTGCCCCGGAGAACAAGAGGAGGAATGGTCTGTGAAGAAAACAGGGAGAGACATATACTGGTTGAGGTGGAAATCTGAAACCACTTTAGGCAAAAACTTCCTGTTAGTTCTTAGGACCACTTTATCTCTATGGAAAGAGATGAAATCAGGTTCCACTGACAGGGCTTGCAATTCACTGATACGCTTGGCAGAGGTAATGGCCACCAAAACACAGTTTTCCAAGTCAAGTACTTAAGCTCTGCAGAGGACAAAGGCTCAAAGGGTGGTTGTACAACCGGAGCAATGTAAACATTAAGGTCCCAAGCAGGAGCAGGGTCCCTAAAGGGGGATTGTGTGGCAATCCCTTGAAGAACTTACAAAACACAGGATGGGCTGACAGAGGGGAAGGCTTGCCTACTGACAGGAAAGCAGAAACAGCTGCTAAATGCACTTTAACTGTAGCTGGCCTAAGGCCTAGGCCATTGAGATGGAACACACAGTCCAGAACCGTAGGTAACCCAGCAGAATATGGAGAAATATTCTTCTTAGAACACCAAATAGTGAACCTTTTCCATTTGGAATTCTAAGTCTTTATGGTGGAAGGCTTTCGAGAAGCCTTAAGGATATCCAGAACCCCTTGGGAAAGATGCAGGTCAGCAAACTCTAACTATTCAAGAGCCATGCCTTGAGATTGAGAGACCGAAGGTTTGGGTACCAAATCCTCCCCTGAGAGGATGTCAACACGTTGTAATTCCTGGGAACAGACAGGAGAAGGGAATCACTTTGCATGGTTGTGACCTTATCTTGACTAACACTTTGAACAGGAGAGGGAATGGGGGAAAAGCATACAGAAATGTCCCTTCCCAATTCAGGGTCAGAGCATCCAGGGGGACTGAGCCCAAGACTGGGGGTCTACAACAAAAGAGAGGAAGTTGGTGATTGTCTGGGGCTGCAAAAAGATCTATTTGTGGAGTGCCCCATCACAAGAAAATCACTTTCAAAACCAGGGGATCTAGGGTCCATTCCTGATGGCCCTGGGATATTCTGCTCAGAGCATCTGCTAGGACATTGTTCTTCCCTGGGAGGTGAACTGCTATTAGAGAGGTTTGCAGGGAATAGGCCAGAGACCACAACTTCATTGCTTCTGTGCACAAGGCCATAGACCGAGCGCCTCCTTGCCTGTTGATGTACCACATGGCGGTGGTGTTGTCTGTTCTGACATGGACCACCAAGTTCTGTACAGATTTGGAAAAGGCTTGCAGTGCCAGAAACACTGCTATGAGTTCCAAGAAACTGATGTGAAGCAGAGATTCCTGAGGTGACCACAGCCCTTGGGTGGTAAGATCCCCCAGATGGGCTCCCCAGCCCAGCAGGGAAGCATCTGTGGTGAGTATCACTGAATGAGACTGAGTGACAAAAGGAACTCCCTGTCTCAGACTGTCCTGATCCTGCCACCACTGCAAGGCCTGGATCAGGGTTCGAGTCACTGGGACTAGTTTGGTAAGGGAATCCTTTCTTTGGGACCAGAAGGCTTTTAAGTGGAACTGAATGTCCCTCATCTGGAATCTTGCTCCCTGGACCACTGCTGTGGAAGCTGCCATGTGGCACATGAAGCTGAAGGAAATGCCTTGCTGGTCGAGACACCTGAAGGGTGAATGAAGAGGCCAGTTCCATAAGGGTCCTTGCCCTGTCCAGGGGAAGGAAGGCTCTTGCCCTTATGGCATCCAGCTCCGCCCGTATGAAGGTGAGGAGCTGTACTGGTTCGAGAACTGACTTTGGAAGGTTGAGAAGGAATCCTAAGGAAGTGAGCACTTGCTGAGTTATCTGCAAATGTGACTTGACTTGGTCTGGAGTCTGGCCTACTATGAGCCAGTCGTCCAAGTATGGGAAGATGGAGATCTTTATCTCTTAGCAAAGCAACCACTACTGCCAGGCACTTTGTGAAACCCTTGGGCTGATGTTAGCCAAAGGGCATTGTTCTGAATTGATAGTGGCCTGAGGGCAACTCGAACCTGGAGGTACTTTCTTGTGGGAGCACCTGATGGGAATGTGAAAATAGGCATCTTTGAGGTCCAGGGAGGCTAGCCAGTCCCCTGGCCTTAGAGAGGGAAGGATTATTCCTAGAGTCACCATTTTGAACTTTGGTTTTAAAAGGTGTTTGTTCAGATATCTTAGGTCCAGGATGGGCCACCATTCTCCTGTCTTTTTGGGGGTTAGGAAGTACCTGGAGTACAATCATTTGCCCTTGTGTAGGGTGAGAAATGAAAATTACGTACCTACCGTAATTCTTGATCTTCTCTTGTATCTTCACCATTCATTACTTCCTGGGTGTAAGCCGGAGGCGCGCACCCGCCACGGGAGCTTTTTTTTTTTATTTAAACTTTGGCTAACAGCACCGCCCTCGAGAGTGACATCATGCGTCATGCGTGAGGGGCGGCCGTTAGTAGCGACCGACTCCTCCTCCAACTCAGTTCCGTGAGCCGGAGAGGCGAAAGCAGAGAATAAAGACAGCGAGGCAAGATAGCCAAGGGATAGCAAAGCAAGGAAGAATGAACTGAAAAAGGAATAAGCCGATGGAGGAAGGACAGAGGAGATAAGAGTATCCCTAACCTAGGGACTGCAGGGCCTCCTTACCTGGGCGACTCTAGGAGGAGAGAGAAGGAGGGAATGAGAAAGAAGAAGAAGAAGAAGAGAGAGAGAGAGATGGGATGTTGAGGGGACTAGAATGCCCAAGGAGCCTAGTTAGCTTTGAGCAGTTGAAGGCTCACTCTAACAGGAAGCAAGAATCCTCGAGATAGAGCTGAAGAGAAGGTTCACCAAACCCGCTTAGACAGACTCCAGGAGGGCATAGTCCCATCCTCAACATGCCACTGTTTTGATAACCACTGGCTCCTGGCCATGGAAGGCCTTTAACTGGAGGACACCCGAGGAGAGGGAGAATAAAACCCCGCAGTAGAGAGTACTGCTCAGGGTTTGGAAATGGAAACTGTAAGCCTTCAGGAGTTCATAAGTACAGAAGTGGGACTCAGTCGACTCGGTCAAGGCAGGCCAGAGGCTTAGGCTGGCTGGGATTGGTTATGTCAGCACTGCTTGTCTGTAAACTGTCCAAGGACACTAGAAAGGGAAAAACACCAATGATCAAATCTGGTGAGAAGGGCAGTCTGCCCTCTCATCTTACTTTTGTTTGTTTTTCTTCTTTTTTTTTTTTTTTTTACAGATAATCACTTGCAGGCCAGGAGCGTGACCTGAATACCAAGAATGCCTATGGCAGTCAAGAGAGTTCCCTCAGCTTTTGCTTTTTTTTTACAAAACAGACGTGCCTGCCCTCCTCCCTGCAAGGCAAGAATTAGGAAGGCGGAGGGGTTTCTGATTCTAGGCTTAACAGCTGGAGCACGGGATTGCAGGATTAAAACTGAATAGCCTGAGCCAGGCTAAACCCCAGAGGTATCTCTACCGAGGGATGGCAGAGATAGTTGTGCAGTTTGATCGCCAAGCAAATCCACTAGATGGCCCAAGAATCTTAGAGTAAATCATTTTTCTGAGAATAAGAACCCCCCCAAGAAATAGATTTGTTTTTTGTTTTTTTTTTGAAAAATTGAGCAATTCTTCCCATTTTTTATCATTTTTTTTTTTTATATATATTGCAGAGAGAGGAAGGAGACGGGAGGTGGAGAAGCCACAGAGAGAGGCCACTGAGAGGGATGGAGGGAGGGAGGATGAATGAGAAGATACAAGAGAAGATCAAGAATTAGCGTAGGTAAGTGCATTTTATATCTTCCCTTGTCAATCTTCACCATTCATTACTTCCTGGGTGAGTATAAGCCCTCTTCCCAGGAAGGGGGAAGAGGCCATACCCTGAGGGAACAAGACCCCCAGCCTTCTGTTGGTGAGAAACAGAAGGAGAAGACCCGGCTCTTTTCAGAAAGCCCAAGTGGGGGAAGAGCTAGGAGGTGCCTCCCGAGGACAAGGAGACGGAGGGAGCCCCTGTAAAAGTCTCCTAGCTCTAGAGGAGAAAAGACGGGTCCCCCGGAAGGCGGAGCGAATCACCCTACGCCGGGCCAGGGGTGACAACCTGGAAAGACGAAGCCATGCCGTCCGCCTGATGCAGATCGCTGTCCCCGCAAGCCTGGAAGCCACCTCATTGGCGTCGTAAGATGCCCTTGCTTGGTGTCTTGCCAGCTCCAGGCCTACCGCGGAGAGGGCAACGGTTTGTCTGGTTTGCTCCGGTCAGGCATTGATGCCAACAGCTGGGACATCATCGACCACAAATGCTGGTTGTAGGCAGCGTGGGAGCCTGATGAGATGCAATACTGGCACTCACGACGAAGAAGAGAACACTCTTCACCCCAAGCGTCAAACTGGAGAGAGTCCGGATCCGTGGTGGTCGTACACAGGCAGCGGCGCCCAGAAGGAGTGTCTAGGGTAAACCAAACCGAGGGCGGGTTGGAAGAGAACCTAGAGACCTTGAGGGGCATACTACCTACGCTGACAGTCAGCCGAGACTGGAGAAGAAGCGGGCTGGAGACTGCCAGGACCGGATAGACGCCCTGAAAGGGATAGGCCAGGAAGGTACCACCAAATGCTGGGCACTGAATTCACCAAGGAATTTTCGTGTCTCCGCTCGTATTGTTTCTCCGAACGTAGAAATCAAGATCCCTCACCATCCTCGAGAGGAACGCTGATATTCAGTGAAATCAGCATCGGAGGAAAGATGAGCAGAGGGTTCCTCTCCTCAGAGGAGGGAGACGAGATGATGGGGAGCTGGAATGTCCAGAGGATTCCTGGCGGGGGGGAGAGTCGAAGACCACCATGCATGTATCTAACGATGAGGGAAGGCCACCTAGAACCCTTGAACTGCTCCCAGGATAACGGACCCATAGGGACCGACATGGCCTGGGAGCGGGGTGGGAGAAGGCAGAGAGATGGGAGAGGGGCACCTCCGAGGAGGCAACTGCTCTCTGCGAGGGCTCTGGAATCCGGGGAAAGGAGCCCCAGTAGGAGGGATCCCGGATATCAGACCAGGCCGCAGAACGGAACTCTGGGGAAGCGGAGCCTGGAAGAGCCCTGGGGGAGAACCTCCCCTGTGACGACGCCGGGACTGCATGGATCCAGAAGGGCAGTCCGCACAAACGCCGCTGGAGGACACCCTAGAACCCTGGAGGGAGGGGCGAGGTTCTGCACTACGGCTCCTGGCCACCCCCCCTGAGGTGGCCAAAGAAGACCGAGTGGCAGACCCCCTGCCCCTCAACCCCTCGGACTCCGAGAGGGCCCTCCTCCTCCTCAACCACAGCGTCCCCCTGTCCCTAGAGGGGGCAACAGCACTGTGGGGGGTAGCTGTCACCGGCCCTCCAGAGAGGGTAGCCTCCCCCTCCGTCACCCCCACGCCTGCCCCCCGGGGCTCCCGGCCACCCCCAGCCGGGGAACCCTCAGTAGACGACGGAAGGGGGGACAGAGGGAGGGGCCTGCTGCGCCGCCTGGTACCTGTAGCCACAGGGGACCCAGACCCCGAAGAGTGGGGGTGCCAGGATGGGTCCACGTCCGAGTCATCGCCCTCCGAGGAGGACGAGACCAGCTGGACCTCGATGCTGGCCACCCCAGGGGTCCTTGAGGCCACGGAGCCGCCGAACGCCCCAGTACCAAGGGTGACGCCGCCGCCCCCACACCGTAGCAGCCAGGCTCAACTCAACTTCTCGACGCCGGGCAGGCCCGGCACCGCTTAGGAAGGAAGGACAAGGTACAGCCGGCCGCCGCGGCGCCGGGGCGAGGCGGCACCGCCGACAGCGCCGCTTAGGTCCATCGGCGCCACCCAAAAGCGGCATCACCAACAGCGCCGCCTCAATCACTGGCGCCCGGAACGCGCCGGATCCAAAACGGCACCGGAAATGGCGCGTATCGATTACCGCACCGCGAACGTGTGCCGGATCCTCAACGGCGCCGGAAGGTGCATCGAGGGTCGACCGAGCCAGGCCCAAAAGCCAAGGGCCTCGACATGGGGGAGCCTGCACCTCAAGAGGTGTGACTGCCGAGGCGGTGTCGGGCGCTGTGGCCCCGGAAGGGACTACAACGCCCCAACACCGCTGGAAGGGCCTCTCGGCAAGAAAAGACGAGGAGACCCTCCTCCTCGGATCAGATAGGCCCGGAGGGGACCCGGGAGGGGCTAATGACCTTGCCCGAGAATTCGAGAGCCACGCCGTCCCCGAAGTTGGCGGGCTTTGCCGAAGCTTAAACGCCTGGATTTCGAGGGACGCCGACGGTCCATCGAGAAACAGGCGCCGCACTCTAATCCATATCATGGTTGGGTCCCAGGCAACGAAGGCAAACGCCATGCCGGTCCGAGACGGAGAAATGCCGCCACAGGAGCACCGATGTATAGGGGCGCGCCTGTCTTGAAAAGCGCTTTAGCTCCCAACCGGACATAACGCGAAAATAACAAGGCTAAAACACAGCAAGAAACACACCCGCGCGCAGAGATAGAAAAAGGAACAGTCTTACCGGATCGGGCGCCGAGTGTGAAGAAAACAGGAGTCGGCAAACACGCACTAAAATGACCGCTGCTCGCACAGGTGCTGCCTCGACGGGCGGGAGAAACATAACTGAGTTGGAGGAGGATTCGGCGCTACTAACGGCCGCCTCGCATGACGATGACGCTACTCTCTGAGGGCGGTGCCAAGTAGCAAAGTTTAAAAAAAAAGCTCTCGCGGATTGCGCGCGCCCGCTTACACCCAGAAGTAATGAATGGTGAAGATTGACAAGGAAGATCCTCTCTATTGCTCTGAGAGCTAGGAGGGAAGAAACCTCTGCCTCTAAGGCAAGGGTCTCTGATGGATTTGTAGGTGGAAAGGATCTGGTTCTCATCTTGGGAAATTTTTTGAAGCTGAGAACCAGTCCCTGGCTTACTACTTCCAGGACCCACTTGTCTGATGTCAGAGACTTCCAGTCCTGGACAAAGTAAGCCAGTCTGCCCCCTACTGGTATTGGAGAATCGGCCAAGGCAGACCCATCAGGGTGTCTGCTTGGCAGGGGCTTTAGGCTGAGGGGTGGATGCAGGCCTGCTCATCCCCCATCTGCCTCTCCCTCTAAAGAACCCCCTCTGAGAATAAGAAGAGGAGGCCTGAGCTTGGTAAAAAGGCCTTTGGAAAGGCCTGCCCCTGCCCCTGGACTGCTGCCTTTGAGGAGTAGCTTGCCTTTCTTTGGCCTGAGCACTCCTGTAAGTGGTCCTGTACTCGTCCATCTTTTTCATGTAGTTCTCTGTCTGCTCCCCAAACAGAGAATTACCAATAACAGGGAAATCCATGGCCTTAGCCTGGGTATCCTGTGATAGGCTAGTACATCTGAGCCAAGCCATCCTCTGAAGGGCTACAGATGTGGCCATGACTCTGGATGAAACATCATTTGAGTCCACAGCAGCATGAAATTGCACCTTGGATGCCTCAATCCCATCCACAGCCACCTGCTCCAGCTCCTTGGCAAGCTGGTCAGGGGCCTGTTTAGGCACAGCCAGCACAGTGTCCCACCTGGACTTCTGGTATCTAGCAGTGTAGGCCATATTGTTAGCCTGCCTGAGTCCCAAAGATGCTGCCATGTACTGTTTCTTTGCCATGGCATCAGTCCTCCTGGAGTCCTTATCTGGGGGGTGTGATGCCAAGGGGATATTTGCCTTATCACAGGCAGCAGCCTGCACTACTCCAACATGGCTGTATTGCTGGGAAAGGAACTCTGTGTCTGAGCCTGAAAGAGTATACCTCTTGTCCATTTGTCTGTCCACAGGAGGTATGGAATTAGGAGTCTTAAGAATTTTATGTGTCTGTTTCCCAAAGGATTTGCATAGGAGAACAGACAGTCTCCTGGACTCTGGGATGTCCATCATTTCAACAAAATCAGGCTCCTCCTGATCCTCTTACTGCTTCTTCCATAGGAAGCTGGAGGGTTTCAGCCACTTTTTTGTAAAACATAAAGTGAGAAGGGACCTCAGAAAGCCTAGGAGGAGAAACACCTGAAGGTCTGTCTGGGGAGATGTCCGGCCAATAGGCACATCCAGACTTTCATAGTCACCATCATCATCCTCATACTCTCCCTCCTCCTCATCCAGTTCATAAAATTCTTCCAAGGTGTAATCCAGAACCGGGAGAACCGACTGAACCGAACCCCTGCCAGATGGTGCCAGTTTGGCCGGAACCGAAGTAAGCGATTGCACTGTTCTTATCGCCTTGGCTATCTCATCGGGGGTCGGAGTATGAATTGCTGGGTCAGAATCAGACGATTTATCTTTTCTTTTTCTTTTTACTGGAACCGACTCCTCAGAATTGGCTCTCCTTTTGCCCAAAGAAGCATTGCCCTGGTCAGAGGGCACTCCTTCTGGTTCGGTCGGAACCAAACTGGGCTGGCCATCTGGGTCAGCGGACTTCTCGGCCTCCCTTTCCCTCAGTCTACCTAATCTCTTTTCCAGGGTAGATTTGGGAAAATTCTTACAAATTTGGCAGTCTGAATCGAGGTGGTCAAACCCCAGATAATAAACACAGGTGGTGTGGGGATCAGCCTTAGCAAAGACTTCCCCACACACACACTGCAGTGTTGAAACCCAGTGGGCCCATTTTTTTCCTTGGGTTTCTCAGACATGGGTGAAAAAATGACACTTTAACAGACTTTTTTGAACCGAGCAAAGGAGAAATCTCTGGAGCGACTGTTCAGTGAAGCGGACTAAAGAATCTGACAGTTGGAGTTTAAACAACAACAGACAGGGGCTTCAACCGAGCTCGCGGTGAACATGCCATGCTGGCCATGGAAAGTTTAACTCTTTGTTCTCTGGGGCAGTTGAAAGGCAGGACCTAGCTGCATATGTCAGAATACAGCAAGACTTCATGTTGTTTGAAGTTCTATTTTATGGTAAGGGTGGTGGAGCCATGGAAACGTCTGCCAGGAGAGGCGATGGGTGCCAAAACCAAAAATGGTTTTACGTATGGCTGGGACAGAGTGATGGGTTTGGTGGTTGCTCAGGTTGGTAGCAGTAGGAAGGGGAGCAGGTGGGGTGGAATGGGAGGGGTAAAATCCAATATGAACAATTGGTCTTGTGGCAGACAGGGCACTCTGGGCAGACTAGATGGACCTTTGGTCTTTTTCTGTCATCATTGTCTATGTTCCTTTGTTTCTAAGACAGCCAATTACCTGCCCTTTTTTGTTTGACTTGGGGAAGAACACTTTGCAGAAGTCACAGTTTTCAAATTTCTAATCTGGGCCAAAACAATCAAAGCAGAGTTCATGTACATCTACTTTTGCCAGCTAATGCTTCAAGAATCTACTCTGTTTAAATCCTGTAGGCCAAGTCTTCCTTTTAGGCCTTCCTGTCATGTCAATTTGACAGAAAAAATACCAAAAATATTTGTAGTGATTGTATCTAAAGAGCGCAATGCAACCATTTTAATAATAAAGTTTAATTTAAACCAAAATTACTTTAACAACTGTGCAACTGTTTGTACTTGTTTTGTAACTTTTGGAAACCCAAACCAGGATCTGGTAAAAACCATGGTTCCTCTAGTTCTGGGTACTGCCACTGAACGGATAAAAAGGCAAAAATATACAGAATTAAGCCAAATTAATGCAGATTATCAAATAAAGCAATACATTCGGGAAAATAAAAAAAGTGTAGCGATAACTAAAAAAATTTAGTCACTGGGGCAAAGACAGAGCTTTGGGGAGACTGATCTCTTCAGCAAAAAAATAAATCTGGCATTAGAATGCCATAGGAATGTGACCACACTGCAGCGTTTAAACTTTAACATTCTAAAATTCCATCTCTGAGACAAAATCTTAGGGCTTACACTGGATGATGCAATTTGTATGACATCACTAATACATTCTCATTGCTAGAAATCCCCAGAGTGGACCTCCTGCATCTTTGTCTGGCTCTCCTCAGGGTGCAGTTTGACTAAGTTGGACAGCTTATCAAAGGCCCTTGACCAAATTTTGCCATCAAAGCCATATTGCTGGCTTTGGCAGATGCACAGGGATGCACAGCTGCATACACCTTTCAGCCAAGGAGGACCTGAATCTTGGATTCCTTGTCCAGAGGCTTGTCTGACTGGTTCTGTACCTTGGCCTTGCAGAAAACAGTGTTTGCCACTAATTGCTCTGGAGGTGGATGCTCCATGAAGCTCAGGTGGACC
Source organism: Neoceratodus forsteri (assembly GCA_016271365.2). Taxonomy (NCBI): domain Eukaryota; kingdom Metazoa; phylum Chordata; order Ceratodontiformes; family Ceratodontidae; genus Neoceratodus; species Neoceratodus forsteri. Next base: position 706,007,019 of record CM028131.1, on the reverse strand, counting down.
ACATACTTGCAGTCCATACGATGCAGGGGGGGCTGGCATGATGCTGGGTGCTGTCAGAAACTGACTGCAGACTTAGCATGGCCAGGGGATACTGAAGGCCAGTTCTCAGTGAGGAATCCCACTCCAGAATATCCATCAGAGAGTATTTTTCCCTTTACTAATACTCCTCCAGTGGAGTATCAACAGCTATGAACGTGTAATCCAAGAAGGTCACAAATGAGGCCTGGTCCCCTGTTGAGGACTGGAACAGTTGAAGGATTGCTAACCCATCAACACAGTGTCAACAGCATGAACAATACGTGTGGATCTGATTTAGGATAGAAGAGCACCAACCTGGAGGATGGACAATCCTTAACTACAGAGTGACAGCCACTGACAGGAGATGGGGAAGTCCAGGCAGGGCCTCAAGTTCTTAGCTGGACTTCCCACATTTGCCTGCAGAGGTGAAGGGTACACCTGGAGAGGTCACTGTGGCCTATTTGGCAGAGCTGGAAGGGGTCTGCTGGATGTTTGACCAGAGCTGGTATCGAGAGAGGCAGCCAACAGACAGGAAGGGTTGAATGCCATCGCAGGGTAACCCTGACCATAAGCAAAGGTTCCACAGAACCACTGTTGCCAGGCCACCTCCCAGCTGCAATGAGCTGGACATCAATGGTAGAAGCCAGATGATGAGGAAGAAGTTGCGCATGTTCGCTGATGGAGACACTGTCAGCAAGAATGAGATCAAGAGTGCAACTACAAGCTTCAACTTTGGGGTCGACATGTTACCTCTCTTTGGGCAGCTCACAGGCAATGGTGGTCCAGAAGCTGCACCAAAGTCAGGAATCCCAGTGTAGACTTGACTGGAGGGGGCCCAACTAGGATCACTGTTGGACCTGACCCACTTTAATGAGGAAAGGCCCTGGGCAGCACCGGTGTCTGAGTGAGGGAGGAGTCCTCCCTTCCTCACTTACCATGTCCTTGAAGGGGTTGACTGGCATTGACTTGGTAGACTGCTCCAATGAGTGCTATGTTAAAGACACTAACCATGCTCTCCAGTTATTTGACAGGTTCAGATTCAGTGACTCTCATCGGCTCATCTTCACCATGGACATCAAATCTCTTTACACAGTGATCCCCCATGATGATGATCTGACAGCTTTGCAGCATTTCTTGAATAAGCGGGAAGCCCAGCAGCCACCCACATGCACACTAACTCGTCTGGCAAAACTGGTTCTTACACCCAATGCTTTTTCTTTTAATAACAGTTTTTTTCAGCAGGTCAGTGGAGTCGCCACAGGTACCAAGATGGGTCCCAGCTTTGCCAATCTGTCTGTGGGTTGGGTGGAGGAACATTTTTTTCTCTCATTCACAGGGACTGTGCCTGAACTCTACAAACGCTACATTGATGACTGTGTGGGGGCCACCTCCTGCTCCAGGGAGACCCTCCAAGCATTCCTTGACAAATTTACCACGGCCCATCCTTCCCTTCAATACATAGTGGAAGTATCCTCCTCTACACTGCCTTTTCTGGACATCCAGCTGTCAGTACAGAACACTGGTCTGAAGACATCAGTTTAATACAAACCCATTGACTCCCACAGTTTCCTCCTCCACAGCTCCTTCCATCCTAAACATGTAAAGAATGGCCTGCCTCGTTCACAGTTTCTTAGACTTCGCAGGTTATGCAGTGAAGAGGATGATTTTGCTGAGCAGACCCAAATAATGGACAGTTTTTTTAGCAACAGGGAATACTCTAAAAGCACAGTGGATGGAGCACTCTCCCGGGTCAGTAACATGCTCCGTAACCTTGACCCCAGCAGGAAGGATACTGTCACACAAAAACAACGTCGAATTCCACTAGTGCTTCCTTACCATCAGAGCACACATTCTCTCCACAGGATCATCACCAGTAACTTTCCCATTTTGCAAACTGACCCTAACATTGGTGCTTCCTTTACAGAACCAGGGACACTGGTTTACCGGGACTGAGAAAGGGCATATTCCATTTTGCACATTGTAAAAAACGGTATTGTCACCAGTGTTTGCTAAGCCAAAATCCGGTTTTACCGGTATTTGGTTCTGTGTACTTTATTTAACAATGTTTAACTCTACTAACATACATTTTAGCAATTTTGACCTCCACTATTACACATCCTTCCATCCTTGTACCAATTTAAAGTTATTTTAGGTACAAGATGTGATGGCAGCAGCAGCACTATAGCCCCTATCACTAAGGTGTGATGGAAGCACCAACAGCACTATGGCTCCCATCCCTCTGGTGTGATGGCAACAGCAACAGCACTACGACCTGTGACAGAAGCAGCAGCACTGTGGCCCCCATCTCTTAGGTGTGAAGGCAGCAGTACTACATTCCCCATCTACCAGTAGTGATGGCAGAAGCACTACAGCCCCACCCCTTGGTGTGACAGCAGTAGCAACAGTACAGTCCATATCCCTCTGGGGTGACAGCAGTAGTGACAGCACTATGATCCCTTCTTCAACACCCACACCCCACATGCACAAGTTACAAATGACTTGGTCTCTTTGCTTGTTATAACTCTGTGTAAAATGAATCTGAACCATCACCGCTTAAGGTGGACTACCTTTGTTTTTTCCTATCTATAATTTAACTGCTTGAATTGGATTTCTGCCTGTGACACCTCTGACCAGGGTTAGGGAACAGACTTGGGTGTTGGAGGGCCAGCTGGTGGGTGAAGGCTTGAGGGTCCAATGACCACTCACCTTCTCCTGGGACGGAGGGTTGAGTTCATGGCTCAGCATTTACTGGCCCATGGGGGAGGCCAGAGGCATGACAACATGTTGGCCCTCACTGCGGGAGGGAGCGTGATGGACGTTGGCTTGTGCCTTGACATCATATGGCCTGTCACGCTCCCAAGAAAATGGGAAAACACCCACTGGCCAACCAAAGGACAGCTGCTGGTCCCTCCATAAGCCGGAAGCCCCAGACATGCATCTGTTCTGGCCCCTGCCATGCCCAGTATACACAGGAAGCTCTTTGGGGCAATTCTCCTCCCCTGGTAGCCTCCCACAGGGGTAGGGGCCCCACTCAATGAAGGGTTACTTTGGGTTACCTGGTAGCACAGCAGTAAGGGGCAGTGGATGGTGGTCGGGACTCAGCAGAGGTGGTAGGGAGCCTTAGCAGGCCTGAAGGAGTGGATGGCCAGGGGGTAGGAGGAGCAAAAAACTGCTTGAATTTGCTTCTTTGAAATAAAGTGTCTTCACCTAACAAATCCACAAGTGATTAGTGGAGGACCTTCAAATGGATTCACTCATCTCCAAGACATGTGGATGCTTTTGTTTTTACTTGGTGTCCATGAAAAGGGTGTCTCCCAGTTTTCATGTCTGAGCTCAGATGTGGATTGAGCACCAGTCTGCCCACCAGCATCACACAGCCCCTGGGGTCTTACCTTCTGTGTGTCATTGAATGTGCTTTCAACATCCACTGGCCAAACAGAAGTACATTTAAATACTTAACATTTGCTTTTTGTTGAAGCAGTCTATCAGAAAACTTTTTGTTGTCACAGAGACTGAAACAGAAGGTGGGAGAAAAGGTGTAAATGATCCAGTTCACCTCAATGGGGTGCTGACTGTGAAGTCTTTTCATAAGTAGTAAGGCATTTTTTTCCTTATGAACATACTTTCATTCAGACTAGCTTTCATTCAAACAACTGAGGCATTACCTGGGGTAAAGCCAGGGGATACCCAGCCTAGGGATCACTGAAAAGTGGAGACAGATGCTGTGAGAAGGCGGCATAGAAAGAGAAAATAAAAACATTTAAAAAGATGCTGAAATCTTAGGGATTCTGTGCAGTGACATGCAATTTCCGTGAGACACCGGTACAAGAATTCAAAATCCATGAACCAAGCAGGATTCCGTGATTGTTACCGGTGTTACCGGTAAAAATGGAAAACCAGGGTCCTTGTACAGAACCACCTATTGCCTCCTACCGCTGGCCACCTAACCTGCAGAATCTCCTGGTTAAAAGCAGCCTACCTACTCCTAACAGTTCCTCCCTCCCAGGTACCAGACCTTGTAACAGGAATCGCTGCTACACATGCAAATTTATTTCCAGTGAGACTGAAATTTGGGGCCCTACAGGTGTTTATCACATCACCAAGGAGTTCTCATGCACCTCCACTAATGTGGTGTATTGTATTCTTTGCAGGAAGTGTACAGCTATTTACGTCGGACAGACTGGTAGGCGCCTCACTGACCATTTCAGGGAACATTAAAGAGTAGTCAGGAATGGTGACACTGCTAAACCTATTGTGTCCCACTTTATCTCCAGGGACCACAGTGTCAGTGACCTTTCTGTCTGTGTCCTTCAGCAGGGCTTCTGGGATTCTGACCATAGAAAAAGCATGGAAGCCAAGCTGATCATCCGCCTTGGCTCCCAGCAGCCCTCTGGTTTAAATGATAGACTTATTTACCACTAACATCTTTCAGCCACCCCTTATTTTCCCTAAAGCCCATTTGTATTTGTACTCATTTCATTTCTTTTTCATCTTCACCACAAGTCTCCATCTCTGTCTCCTTCCCACACATTTGTCACCTTTCAGCCTTCTTACTAGGCCCTGTTAATTAGTCTCCACCTGGGGACTTCCCTAGCTCTTTCACTTCTATTATGCTTTATTTTTCCCATCATCCCCTTTTTGTTTCACAGGTTCTCTCTTAATCTTGCCATTTATCACTTCTCCCTGAGCCTCCCTTTTTCTTTCTCCCTCTCCCTCTCTCTCTCTATATATATATATATATATATATATATATATTAGAGGCAAAAACTCCATTTAATGCATTAGTTAGGGTTGTTCCACAACAACAAAAGTGAGAAATTTGGTGTTAGGGTTGAAAACCCCTTGGACCCCCCAGCTCACCCCCAACCGGCATTGGGGTGCGCATTGGGGTCATCAGCCCTAACTCTCACCCCATGACATGTGTAAAGCAGCAGAAGTATAGGAGAATGGGGTGAGAGTTAGGACCCACGATTCCAATGCGCACCCCAATGCCGGTTGGGGGGGTGGGCGTGGGGGTCCAAGGGGGGTTTTCAACCCTAACAGCGAATTTCCTCACTTTTGTCGCTGTGGAACAACCCTAACTAATGCATTAAATGGAGTTTTTCCTCTAATTTCCCTTCTTTGAGAATGATAACGAGAAATAGTGAATGGGTAGCAGGGAGAGGGGCCAAGTCCTCGGCCCGCCACATGATGTCTTGTGGCATAGTAACAGGAACAGCAATGCAAACAGAAGTGCTAACAGTGGCTCACATGGTAATACAAGCGCGAATGAGAACAGAAAGGGTAACGCACACAGTGGCGTAGACGGGAACGGTCTGCCACATGATGTGTTGTCACATAGTAACATGGTGCCTGCAAATGGAAATGTCAATGGGCATGGTGACGCAAAGTGAAACAGAAAGAGAAACAGTACTGTAGACACAAATGGCAAAAAATAACAGAAACGCAAGCGCAAATGAAAACGCAAAGGATAACGCACATGGTGGCGTAGACGTCAACGGTAAGTGAAACGGGTACGGAACCAAGCGGAAAGGGCAACGGTAACAGTAATGTAAGCGCACAGGCTGGTTTTCCCCAAAACCTGCATTGAGAAAGACAGTGAGTACAAATAATGTATGCAAAATAATGAGTATCGGCGCAGAAAATGAGATCTTGGAATACTAAATACATTATATCTCAGGAACCGTACGACGTAGAAAAAAAATTTAAATGTCATATTATTTACAACTGTCCTGGCTAATTTAAATCTTAGCCCCATGAAGAGGCTAAGAAATTTTCCGACGAAAAGTCCGTATCTCGCACCGTTTCCGAGATACGGGCCCTGAAAGGCGCGGTGAATGCCGTAATGTTATCCTATGGGAAAAAAAGAAAAGTTCGAGCCATAACTTTGCCTCCCTGTAATGTCTTTTCACCAAACTACTGAAAGGCACATCTGTGGGCTGTTGGCTGTCTTCCCTCCAAATTTCAGGAAAAAAGACCAAACCGTTACTTTGCAGCAGGGCTCCAAATGATTTCTGTTAAGTGTCGGGCACCGTAATGTTATCCTATGGGAAAAACCGTTAATTTTGGAGTGACGTAACTTTGCCGCCATGTGATATTTTTTCACCAAACTACTGAAAGGCACATCTGTGTACTGTTGGCTGTCTTCCCTCCAAATTTCAGGAAAAAAGACCAAACTGTTATTTTGCAGCAGGGTGCCCAAGGATTCCTGTAATGCTTCGGGCCAGAATGTTATCCTATGGGAAAACTGTCAACTTTGAGTGCCACACTTTGCGCCGCTGTAATATTTTTTCAATACAACACTGAAAGGCACATCTGTGAGATGTCGGCCAGCGTTTCCTCCAAATTTCAGCCCAAACTCCCAATGGTTATTTTGCAGTGCAGTGCCAAAGAATTGCTGTCATTTCCCTGACTGAAAATTACTGTGCATGATTTACCGAAAGCTTTGAAATTTGCGACACTTTCGTGAGACACGAAAGTAATTTGTGAAGATACTTTTTCCAGAAATTTGAAAAACATTTCTGGGGTGTTTTACTACAAAATAAAGGCATGGCAAGCATCCCTGGGCCCGACTAGGTGAATACAAAAAATTAGGTTGCTAGAGGGTCCCAAATTTAAATGCCAACCATTTTCTGATCACTAACTGAAAACAAAATGGCCGATTTGCGAAAGTAACAGGCCCATTTGCGAAAGTAAAATGCATTTGCGAAAGTGTTGAACTTTTGTTAACTTTTCCCATTGACTTATAATGGGAAACTGTTTTTGAATAACTTTGAACGCTTAATATTTTTCACGAATCTCGAAAGGCACATCGGGACCCCGGCTGCACGTTCCTGAAGATTTCGGGCCGGTCACGCAAACCGTACGACCTGTAGGCGCGACCACAGAATTCCAGAAAAGCGTAAATGCGCGCACAGATCACACTTAATAACTCCGCAGCCGTATATCCGACCAGTACGAAACTTGGCAGATCCCAAGGTCTATGGTTTTTGATCATAAATTCCAAATTTCAGGCAAATCCATCAAATGGTTGCAAAGTTATTAAGGTACAAAGTTTTGGGGTTTAACATAGAAATGGCTCCTCAACCCTAACTATGGTAGCACTACCGTGCTACCATAATATATATATATATATATATATATATCCCATTTTACCTCCCCTCTACACTAACTTTGTGTTTTTTTTCTCTTTTAGATATTTCCTGAAGAAGACCTAAGGTTGAAACGTAGAATTTTAACTCTATTTTCAGCTTCCATTTAATATAACCATTTTGTTTTGTCTTTTCATACAGATAACCTCAGTAACAAATAATGGGGAGGAGGAATACAGCACTAATGGGAAATACAAGCTGGACTATGTCTAAATATATATATTTTTTTGGCTACTTCTTTCTCATAGTTGACTGTCATCCGGAGGGAGCCCCCAGCCCTGTCCCCTGGCGTCCACCATCTGGCGCTGACCAGAACTCCCAGGGCTTGCCCCCTGGCAGGGCGGGCAGGGTTCCCCAACCCCCACCAAGGACTAGATTCAGTCAGCCAGCACCATGGCTGGCTGGGAGAGGAGCCTGTGAGGTGCCCTCCACCACTGTGCCGCGGCTCTCTTTTTCCTGGTTTTCTCCTAGGAGTTGGGGCATACAATGATGCCCGCGGAGAGGAGCGCACATGCATCCGCAAGTGCTCCCTCCAAGCGTCTGCCCCAACTCCTCCCCCTACTGCAGCATGGCACCCTGTCCCCTAGCCTCCACTAGGAAGCAGACAAGCGCCGACCACTGAGGACACCCCTCCCCGGAAAAGGAGAGCAGTTCGACGGACATTCAATCTTTTCTCCTCCCTGCCGACTGGTGGTCGTGTTTAACTCCAGAACAGGGGTCACTGGCATAGAGCGAGGTAAGGCAACCAGCGTCTCAGCCCTCCGGGCTGGCATCATGTGTCTAAATATTAGGTTTTGTTAAAGTTCTCCTGAATGTGTCGCCAGCTCTTTAAGTTCCGGCTATTTTTTCTTTTCCATGGTGAAATCTGGAGATGGAACAGAGCAACAAGAAAATGTGAAAAAGCAAGCCAAAAACTAAGAAAAACTTTGATGAAAATCACATGAAAACTAGCAGAATGCTCAGTAACAAGCAGGAGCTGTGAGGGAGGAACCCCCTTTCATTCAGCAGAAGAAAAGACCTTTGTGCACTGGGGAAGAGCCAGAGAACCACATGGTTGTGTGGTAGGAGGAGTCAAGCTTGAAGACTGTTCCAGTGACTGAACATGTTCAGTAGATGACTGCCTAGGTGTGGCTGTGAATGAAATCTGGATAGAACTGAAACATTCTATGACATAGTTCCAAAAATGACTTCTAATACCAATTTATCTGTTTAAGCTCACTCTCCCACAAACAAGGAAACTACATATACCAACAAACAAAAAAACAAAAAAAACGGGAGAGTAAATTGGCCTTATATCACTGAAAAATCTTGAAGGAAACATGAGTAATTGACTGGAGAGAAGCAGAGTTACATTTGCCCTCTGGGATGATTAAAAGCTGAAGTGCAGACTCTCTCCGAATGAATACTCTGAGTCACAAAAGGAAGAGAAACTTTGCTTGTCAAGGCCTGAGGATCTCCCAAATCAATGGAAGTGAAACCATTTGCAGAAGCGGTAATTTTGCTGATTATGATCAATCCTTTTCTGTCTTTTAAAAAAAGAGCACTAAAAAGAGAAATGCTGGCAAAAGGGAGATTTGACAGACATTTCTTTGAGGAAAATATCTACTCTTCAGCCCTTGATCCACAGTTATGATATTATAAAACAGTGTTGGCCCTGGATGTCAAATACATGAAGTCCTCTACTACTTTAAGTCTATTGGAAACTGGCTGCCAAATCTAGTCATCAAGCTTTCTTTTTGTTGTCATTGGACAGCTCTTTGTGGAGGGATTGAACTAAGTCTTTTGCCCAACTGACCCTGATTCAAAAGGTGAAGACAACTCAAATTACTTGTAGGGAGGTAAGTACTGTAGCTTTCATTGTACTGCTTTTTGGGGGGGTTCAAATTTAGTGAAAAGAGTAACTTTCACCAAAACTGGAGGAGGGTGGGACAAAAGAGGGAAGAAAATGCCACCAGCTATGGGAATAACACTACTGCGAGCATGACCCATGCCAAGAAAACTCATGACATGAGGCCTGACCATCCTGGAACAGAAAGTGAACGTGTGTGGAGTCAAGGCGTCACTTCTTGTGGGCTGCTTCCTGCTTAGTAGTGTATGCAGAGCCCAACACTAAACCTGTGAGGCTTTGCAGGAGGAGAAGCGGGGCAGGCAGCAGAAGAAAAAGTAGATGTGAAGAGGCAAGTCACAGGCAATGGGGCAGCAAAGGAGAATTAAAACAAAGTTAAATTCCACCCTGCCCCTATCATAGCACCGGTTTTCACCCTCCTCCCCCAAAGTAAAAAGTAAAGGTACCCCCTTTCCCCCAACCCTCTGAGGATCCTTTCACTACCTCCTTCAATCCTGGTGGGGCACTAGAACGCCATGGCAACTGGCACAACCCTCCTCACGCTACTTCATCTGGCTGCACTCTGCATGAATGAGAGTGAGAACATGCTGAAATAGCATTTCAGCATGCCTTCACTCTCATTACACAAATACATGTTTAAGTTGGGGGAGTATAGATGTCCTGCGGATCATCAAGTTCCTTCTTCCCACCAACTCGGTAAGAATACACTATCATATTTTTTTTTCAAAGTACTTGTCTAGTCTGAGCGTGAAGGTTATTAAAGTATAAGCTGACATCACATGCTCTGGCATTCTATTCCAAGTGTTCACTGTTTGCTCTGAGAAATAGTTCTTTCTGATGTTCCCTTTGCATTTTCCTGTCTTCCATGATATTAGGGGCAGCACTTTGGAAACCTGAAAATTGCTCCCCCTAAACTCTGGACCCCCGGATCAAAGTAGTTTCTGAAGCTAATTCTGGTCTATTCGAACAAGCTTGGAGCACACTGCGTGAGCTAGAAGCATGTTCGAATACACTGTCTAAAAGCAAAGTTCAAATTCAGGCACAAATCTGTTAGCTCCTCACAAACTACAACCCCCCCCCCCACCAACTACTCCCTGTTGGCAGTTCCTTCTCGACCGTGCTGATGTTGCAGAGGAGCTGTGTTTTCGGGACTTGCAAATGGCACATATGGGCTTTTGTTGTGCAGAGGTCATAAAATACAGGTTACTCACCTGTAACAGGAGTTCTAGGAATGGTATATGTTGTTCATCCACACTGTCTGGCAGGTTTCTTGCCGCTTTAAATCTTGCCGGAAGGTCTTCAAGCTGGCTCCTCCCACCCATCCGGGTGGTAGTAATCTCGTCTCCGCCCCATGACGCCAGAACTAGCCCGCTGAAAGCCAGGTTGTGCGATGAAGCCGGGGAGGTCGGGTGGGTCGTGTGGATGAACAACATATACCATTCCTAGAACTCCTGTTACAGGTGAGTAACCTGTATTTCTAGGGACATGGATTATGTTGTTCATCCACACTGTCTGGCAGACTCCTAGCAGTTCTCCGGGAGGAGGAAGGCAAGGCGCACACCCCCTACTTGGGAAATAAAGACTGGAGAACCGAGGCCCCAAACCAGCATCCTGGCATGACTCAAGGTCGATGTGGTAGTGGTGATGAGGTGTGAGCTGACTTCCACGTAGCAGCCCTGCAGATTTCCTGGATAGGGACATCCCTGGAAGCAGCCACCGATGCAGCGGTATGGCGGGTAGAATGAGCTCTTATCCCTCTGGGAGGCACCATGCCCACCAACCTATAGCAGAGATCTATGCAGGAGGTGACCCACCTGCCTATCATCCGCTTGGCTGCAGGTCTGCCAGGTGCGGCTTCAGCGTAGGTGACAAACAGCTGGCAAACCTCTCCCAAACTTCAGCCGTCCGCTCCTTATAATAAGCGAGCACTCTTCTAGGGTCCAAAGTATGGAGCCTATATTCGGCCTCCGAGGTGTGATTGGGGTAGAACACCGGCAGAGTCAACACCTGGTTAAGGTGAAACTCCGACACCACCTTTGGAAGGAATTTCAGGGGGGGGCGCAGGACAACCTTGTCCCTGTGGAAGACCAGATAAGGAGACTCAATGGAAAGCACCTGGAGCTCTCCCATCCTTCTGGCTGACGTGATAGCTACCAAGTAGGCGGTCTTCCATGACAGGTGAGAGATGTCACACCGGTGCATTGGTTCGAATGGCTTGCCCATGAGCTTAGCCAATACCAGCAGTAGATCCCTCGGAGGTGGAGGTTCTCGCACTGAAGGGGATATGTGATCAAGGCCTTTGAAAAAGCGTCCGAACACCTTCTCCTGCACCACCGACTGCTTCCCAGTCCGCGCTCAGTAAGCAGAGATGGCTACCAGGTGCACCTTAAGGGTCGTCGACCGAAGCCCTTGCTGAGAAAGGGATCACAGGTAGTCCAGAATGCTTGCCAAGGAACAGGAGGAAGGGTCCAGGCCCTTGCCCTGGCACCAAATGGAGAATCTCTTCCATTTGAAGGCGTAGCATTTTCTGGTCGACTCCTTACGGGACGCCTCAACGACGTTGAGGACCTCATCGGAAACACCCAAGGCCTGGAACTCTAGCCGCTCAGGAACCAGGCCGTCAGGTGAACGGATTGAAGGTCCGGATGGAATACCTTCCCCTGATTGACTGAGATCAGGTCCAGGCGGGCTGGAAGCCGCCTTGGGAGCCTGGACCTGAGACTGAGGAGATCTGGATACCAGAACAGGCGGGCCCAGTCTGGGGCTACCAGAATCACCTGCGCCTTGTCCCTCCTTGCCTTGAGAAGCACCTTGTGGATCAAGGGAAATGTGGGAAAGGTGTAGAAGAGGCCCGGTGTCCACGGCCTGAAGTAGGTATCCCCCTGCAGCAAACCCTGCTGAGGGGGGCGGGCATGAAACAGTCTCAGCTTCGCATTCTCCCTGGAGGCAAACAGGTCCGCCTGAGGCATGCCCCAGTGGGAGAAGAGATCTTGTACTACCTCCGGCAGGAGAGACTACTCGTGAGACGCAGCCCCTATCCAGCTTAGGGCATCGGCTAGGGTGTTGGAGGCCCTGCCACATGAATGGCGAGGAGATCCGCCTCCAGGCTGCGCATGAGTGACCAAATGCGGAGAGCTTCCCTGCACAGAGGCATGGAGCGCGTCCCACCCTGGCAGTTTAGGTAGTACATGGTCGTGGTATTGTCCGTCTGGACCTCAACCACTTGACCCCGTACAAATGGAGCGAAGGCGGTGAGGGATAGATGAACCGCTCAAAGCTCCAGCAGATTGATAAGACATCGGGACTCCTGAGGGGACCAGAGGCCGTGCGCTCTGTGCTCCCCCAGATGGGCACCCCAACCCATCAGAGAAGCATCGGTCGATAGGGAGACCGTCGGCTCAAGGCAGACAAACGGATGCCCTCCTGCAGATGTGCTGAACGGTCCAGCACTGGACAGCGCTCCACATCCCCTGGGTCACTGTCACTAGCTGATCCAGTGGATCGAAGCGCTGTGACCATTGGTTGGCCAGCCCCCACTGAAGGGGACGCATGTACCAGCGGGCCCAACAGACCACGCTGGTGCAGGCCACTGTGAGACCCAGGAGGCGCAGGAAGTCCCGGGCAGGGCGCAATTGCCCAATCTGAAATGACTGGGCAAAGGAGGAAAGAACCTCGGCCCTGTCCACTGGGAGCCGCGCTCTGGCTCGTAGAGAGTCAAGCTCTGCCCCGATGAATTGTATCACCTGCTTTGGCACGAGTTCCGACTTGGCCTCTTTGATAAGGAGGCCAACCTAAGAGCAAACATGGAGGGCTAGATCTCTGGACGCTCCACCTCCGCTCTGGAGGGGGCTGCAATCAGCCAGTCATCCAGGTAGGGGTACACCCGGACCCTTCGGTGCCGCAGAAATGCTATCACCACTGCCATGCATTTGGTGAAGACCCTGGGAGCTAGGGAAAGGCCGAAGGGCATGGCCCGGAACTTGTAAAGGGATCCCTCCGCTATGAAGTGGAGGAATCTCTGGTGGGACGGATGGATTGGGACGTGAAAGAATGCATCCTGAAGGTCCAGAGAACAGAACCACACACCTCGTTCCAAGGATGGGATTATCTGAGCAAGAGTGACCATCCTAAAGGTCCGAGACCTTAGGAACCTGTTCAGGTCGTGCAGGTCAAGAATGGGGCGTTAGCCCCCGTCCGTTTTGGGACCAGGAAGTACCTGGACACAAACCCCGGGTCCGGAGGAGGATCCGCCACCTTCCTGATCACCCCTTTTTCGAAGAGCAGGGCAATATCGGCTCGGCGAGCTGACAAAGAGGCTGCGGACCCCGTAGCCCCCCGAGGGGCAACGGCTCGGAAGGGCAGGGCCTGCTCGAACTCCAGGGGCAGGCCCTTTCCTACCACCTCCAAACCCAACGGTCTGTGGTGATAACGGACCAAGCGGAAAGGAAGTGGCGGAGCCGTCTCCCCCCCCCGGGGGAACCCAGGGGGGAGTAACGAGGCTGGGGGCGACACCCCTCAACCCGTCACTGGACAGGCTTAGAGAAGGGACCAGCCAAGGGACCTCTTGGGCCTTTACCTCCCTGCTTCCTGTTGGAGGAAACCGCGGGCTTGGGTTTGGGATGGAGCACGAGCCTGCTGGCCCTGGTGCTGGTGCTGTTGGGTCGGACGTGCCGCAGGCGCAGAAGGACGAAAGGACTTGTGCTGCTGCTGTCGGCGGCCATTGTCCTTCTGGGCAAAGGTGATCGAGTCCAGAGTGGCACTGGACTTTTTGATCCATTGGAGGTGACCTTCCACTCCAGGGCCGAAGAGGTCGGTCCCCAAGAAGGAAACATCCACCAATTTGTGCTGCATATCCGCCGTGAAGGTGGATATCCTCAGCCATGCTCTGCAGCGCATGGCCACCGCAGCCGCAACTGATCTGGCACAGGAGTCTCCAATGTCCAGAGCCGTTTGGAGCTGCTGCATAGTCACTGCCCTACCCTAGACCTGCCGGACCGTGGTCTGCAGGTCCGCCGAGATGAGGGATCACCTTATCCAGGGAGCCCATGAGGGCATGGAGAAGTGTGCCATCAGCATGGTCGAGCTGGCCTGGATAAGGCCAAGGGAGGACACAGACACCTTGCGCCCGCATAGTCCAGCTTTTGACTCCTTGTCGGGGGCTTGTCCACATCCCTAGCATTCCCAGACGCTGAAAACGCTGAAGTCGGTGACCAACCCTCGGAGGAGGGTGTTCTGAAAACCGGGCAAAGAGCTATAGGATCGTGACATTTCACACATAATTCCTGGCCAAGGCACAGGACAGGAAGCAGGCCGCTGCCAGAGCTCCAAGGTTGGCCAACAATGGCTTCAGCCACCGGAAAGGCTCTCCATGGGTGAATCCCTCGGTCCAGTATCTCCGCTAGGGGATATCTGGCTCGCTTGGATACGGGCTCGAGCTGCATCCTGGTGGACTGCGAGATGGGCCAAAGCAAACCCATGAAGGACGATGGGCTTTTGTCCATCGCCTGGCCCCCGGAGGACTCCAGGTCAATGAGCGTGGACAATAGGGAGGCGTCGTCGTCGGACTCTGAGGAGTCCGCTAAGAGCTGCCTGGGGCCTGAACCACCCTCCACTCCATTAGAAGAAACAACATTACTAAGGTGAGTAATTTTTTCTTCAAATAACATGAAGTCTTGCTATATTCTGACATATGCAGACTACAAAGCAGTACCTCCATGGAGGAGGGCAGAACCTACTTAGGAAATGGGCTCTGAAGCACAGCTGTGCCAAACCGAGCATCACTCCAAGCCTGGATGTCCAGGGAGTAATGCTTGGTAAAAGTATGAACTGTTTTCCAGGTAGCTGCTTGACATATCTCTAGAATAGGATGTCCCTGGCAGCAGCCAGAGAAGCAGCAGTACCTCTCTAGAGTGAGCCTCAGGCCTGAGGGAGGAACCTGACCCAGTTTTTCATAGCAAAATTGGATACAAGAGACAATCCACCTGGCAATGGATCTTTTAGTGGCAGGTTTCCCTTTACCAACCTCACCATAAGTGAGGAACAGCTGGAGGGAGTCAAACCTGTGACTCTTGGTACGCTCTATGTAGTAACTACGGGCTCTTTTCACATCTAAGCTGTGCAGCCTCCTCTCACCGGAGGAGGAATGGTCAGTGAAGTACACTGGAAGAGAGACAGACTGATTAAGGTGGAAATCTGAAACCACCTTAGGCAAGAACTTCCTGTTAGTCCTGAGGACCACCTTATCTCTGTGAAAAGAGATAAAATCAGGCTCCACTGACACAGCTTGTAATTCACTTATGCATCTGGCAGAAGTGATGGCCACCAGAAATACAGTTTTCCAAGTCAAGTACTTAAGCTCTGCTGAAGACAAAGGCTCAAAGGGGGGTTGCATAAGATGAGCAATGCAAACATTAAGGTCCCAGGCGGGGCAGGGTCCCTTGAATGGAGGGTTGTGTGAAGCAATCCCTTAAAAACTTGGAGAATACAGGGTGAGCAGAAAGAGAAGAGGGCTTACCTGTTGAAATAAAAGCAGACACAGCTGCCAGATGCACTTTCAGGGTAGCTGGCCTCAGCCCTAAGGTATTTAAGTGGACCATATAATCCAGGACTGTGGGCAATCAGCAGATTCTGGGAAATATGCTTTAGCGCCATATATGGAAAATCCTTTTCCATTTGGAATTATAAGTAGCCCTGGTGGAAGGTTTTAGAAGCCTTCAGGGATATCCATTACACCTTGGGAGAGGTGTAATCAGCAACTCTAACTCTTCAAGAGCCAGGCCTTGAGATTGAGAGGATTTGAGGTCGGTACAAACCTCCCTGAGCACACAGGTTAACAGGTTGTAATTCTGGAAGACACAGGGGAAGATGGACTGCTAAGGACAGTAGGAGGGATACCAGGGCTGTCTGGCTCTCAGTCTGGAGCAATCAGGATCATCTTGCAGGGTTGAGATCTGATTTTGACTAGCACTTGAACAGGAAAGGAAGGGGGGAAGCATACAGAAACTTCTCTTCCCAATTGAGAACTAAGGTGTCCAGAGGGACTGAGCCCAACACTGGGGACCCGTACGGAAAAAAGGAAGTTGGTGGATTGTCTGGGGCTGCAAAAGATTCCATCTGCGGGTGCCCCATCTGGAAAATATCACCTCCAAGACTAGGGGATCCAGTGACCATCTGTGATGGCCCTGGGAATCCTGCTGAGAGCATCTGCCAGGACATTGTCCTTGCCTGGAAGGTGATCCTGGGCGGGAGGTGTTCCAGGGTAAGCCAGAGACCACAACTTCATTGTTTGTGCACAAGGCCGAGGACCGAGTGCCTCCTTGCTTGTTGATGTACCAGCATTGTGGTGGTGTTGTCTGTTCTGACCTGTACAACTTTGTTCTGGAACAGATTTGGAAAG
Organism: Neoceratodus forsteri; assembly: GCA_016271365.2. Lineage (NCBI taxonomy): Eukaryota > Metazoa > Chordata > Ceratodontiformes > Ceratodontidae > Neoceratodus > Neoceratodus forsteri. Next base: position 705,990,608 of record CM028131.1, on the reverse strand, counting down.
CTTGAAGTGCTACAAATACTGCTCTGAGTTCCAAACAGATTGATGTGGAGCAGAGATTCCGATGAGGGGACCACAACCCTGGATGGTGAGGTCGCCCTATGTGAGCTCCCCACCCCAAGAGGGATGCATCTGTAGTAAGGATTAAGAAGTGAGACTGAGTGACAAAAGGAACCCCTTGTCTCAGACTGCTCTGATCCTGCCACCACTGCAGGGCCTGGATCAGGGTTCGAGTTACTGGGATCAATTTGGTCAGAGGGTCCTTCCTTTGAGACCAAAAGACTCTCAAATGGAACAATGTCCCTCATCTGAAATCTTGCTCCCTGCACTACTGCTGTAGAAGTAGCCATGTGCCCTAGAAGCTGTAGAAAATGCCTTGCTGGTCGAGACACCTGCAGGGTGAATGAGGAGGCTAGAGAGAGACCAGGGTCCTTGCCCTGTCCAAGGGAAGGAAGGCTCTGGCTTTCTCTGTGTCCAGCTCTGCGCCTACGAAGGTGAGGAGCTGGACAAGCTCTAGAACTGACTTTGAAAGATTCAGAAGGAAACCTAAAGAGGTGAGCAGTTGCTGAGTTATCTGTAGGTGTAACCTGACTTGGTCTGGGGACTGGCCTACTATGAGCCAGTCGTCCAGGCAAGGGAAGATAGCAATTTTCTGCCTTCTTAGAGAAGCAACTGCTACTGCTGGGCATTTTGTGAATACCCTTGAGCAGAGGTGAGGCCAAAGGGCATTGCTCTGAACTGGTACTGGCCTGAGGGCAGCTCGAACCTGAGGTACTTTCGATGGGAGCTTCTGATGAGGATATGGAAGTAGGCATCCTTGAGGTCCAGGGACGCTAGCCAGTCCCCTGGCTTAGAGAGAGTAGAATAATTCCCAGAGTCATCATTTTGAATTTTGGTTTTAAAAAGTGCTTGTTTAAGTATCTGAGATCCAGGACGGGCCGCCATTCTCCTGTCTTTTTTGGGGTAAGGAAGTACCTGGAGTACAACCCTTTGCCCTGGTGTAGGGGTGGAACCCTTTCCACAGCTCTGAGAGCCAGGAGGGAAGAGACCCTGCCTCTATGGACAAGTGCCTCTGATGGATTTGCAGGTGGGGATCTGGTTCCTCATCTTTGGAAACTTTTTGAAGCTGAGAACCAGTCCCTGGCTTACTACTTCCAGGACCCATTTGTCTGATGTCAGAGACTCCAATCCTGGACAAAGTAGCCAGCCTGCCCCTACAGGTAGCTGAGAATCGGCCCTGGCAACCCCACTCAGGGTGCCTGTTTGGCAGGGGCTTTGGGCTGAGGGGTGGAAGCAGGCTCACTTTGTACCTCGTCTGCCTCTCTCAAAGAACCCCCTCTGGGCATAAGCAGAAGAGGAGGCCTGGGCTTGGAAAAGGCCTATGAAAAGGCCTGCCCCTGCCCTGGGAAGCTGCCTTTGAGGAGTGGCCTCCTTCCTTGGCCTGTGCACCCCATAGGTGGTCCTATATTCATCCATTTTTTCATGTAATTCTCTGGTTGCTCCCCAAACAGAGAATTACCCACAACAGGAAAACCATGGCCTTAGTCTGGGTATTCATGACAGGCTAGTACATCTGAGCCAAGCCATTCTTCAAGTGCCACAGATGTAGCCATGACTCTAGAAGACACATCATTGGAGTCTACTGCAGCATGGAATTGCACCTTGGATGCCTCAATACCATCAGCAGCCACCTGCTCCAGCTCCTTGGCAAGCTGGCCGGGACCTGTTTTGCTAGGGCCATAACAGTGTCCCATTTGGATTTTTGATACCTAGCAGTATAGGCCATATAATTGGCCTGTTCTCTCCCAAGGATGCTGCCATGTACTGTTTCTCTGCCATGGCATCAATCCTCCTGGAGTCCTTGTCCGGGGTGTGTGAAGTCAAGGGAATGTTTGCTTTATCACAGACTGCAGCCTGCACTACCCCAACATGGCTGCATTGTTGTGTAAGGAACTCCGTGTCTGAGCCTGACATGTATACCTCCTTGTCCATTCTTTTTCCATTACAGGAGGTATAGTGTTAGGAGTCTTTAAAATTTTAAATGTCTGTTTCCCAAAAGATTTGTGTAAGGGAATAGACAGCCCCTAGACTCTGGGATATCCATCATTTCTACATAGTCAGACTCTCCGGTCATCCACAGCTTCCTCCATAGGAAGCTAGAGGGTTTCAGCCACTTTTCATAGAACATGAAATGGGAGGGGACCTAGAAAGCTTAGGAGGAGACACCCTGAGGTCTGTCTGGGGAGATGTCCGGTCAATGGGCACATCCAGACTTTCAAATCTACATTCACTTTCCTCATACCTCTCTTCCTCCTCCTCTGGTTCATAAAATCCTCTAACTCATAATCTTGAACCGATGGAACCGCCGATCCGAGCGCCCCGTTTGATGGTGCCGGTTCGCCTGAACCGGGAAAGCAACTGAACAATTTTGATCGCTTGTATCTCTTCATGGTTGGAGAGGAAAGTTTTGGCTCCACACCAGCTGATTTTTTTTTCTAGTTCTTTAGCTGGAACCGACTCTCAGAATCGGCTCTTCTTGCTCAAGAAGTCTTGCCCTGGTCAGAGGGCATTCCTTCTGGTCCGGGTTTGAACCAAACTGGGCTGGCCATCCGGTTCAGCGGACTTTTTAGCCTCCCTTTCCCTGAGTCTACCAGCTCTCTCTTCTAGGGTAGCTGCAGGGAAATTTTTGCAAATCTGGCAGTCTGCTTTGAGGTGGTCAAACCCCAGACACTAAACATAGGTGGTGTGGGGGGTCAGCCTTGGCAAAGACTTCCCCACACACACTGCAGTGTTGAAACCCAGTGGGTCTGGTTTTTCTTTTGGGTTTCTCAGACATAGTGCCAGTCCTAACCAAACTTACCCTTTTATGGCAATCCGCCAGGCAATACCCTCTTCAAACAGCATGAAGTCTTGCTATATTATAGACATTAGCAGTTTGATCCAGCTCTAGAACTGTCCCGGAGTGAAATGGTTAAAACCATTCCAAAATAGAATTTTGGCACGAGAGCAGCTCTATCTGTGTCATTTCAAACTTGAACTGTCAGATTCTTTACTCAGCCTCAGTGAACAGTCGCTCCGGAGATTTCTCCTTCTGCTCGGTTCATTTTCAGTTTAAAAGTGTTTTCTCGTTGGATTTAACCGAGAATAGTTTTATTTTAACCGCAAAACCGCTCGGTTCAAGCTCATCTGTGGTAACCGGGTAAATGAAGGTTTGTCTGTGTGGAATCAGTTATCGTCTGGGTTTTGAACTGATCAGTGGGTTTAAAACTCATTTAAAACTAAAAGTTACTATTTTAGAGTCGGTTCCCGGTTCTTAGCGGTTCTAAAAAAAGCGGATTTATTCGTTTCAATACCAATGACCACGGTTAGGAACCGATAAAGATTGTCTTGCCTGGCACTGCCGTTAAAAGGGCAAGTTTTTAGTTAGGCTGGCATTATGTCTGAGAAACCCAAAAGAAAAACCGGCCCACTGGGTTCCAACACTGTGATGTTTGTGGGAAGTCTTTGCCAAGGCTGACCCACACACCACATATGTTTATTGTCTGGGATTTGACCACTCCAGTCAGACTGCCAGGTATAAGAATTTCCTGCAGCCACCCTGGAAAAAGATTGGGCAGGCTCAGGGAATGAGAGGCCAAAAGTCCTTGACCGGATAGCCAGCCCGGTTCGGTGCCAACCGAACCAGAGGGAGTGCCCTCTGACCAGGGCCAGACTCGGAAAGAAAAGCTGGTTCTGAGGAACCAATTCCAGTAAAGAAAACAAGAAAATCAGCAGGTCTGGAGTCCAAATTCCTTCTCCAACTGCTGCAGAGATAGCAAAAGCCACACAAATTGTCCAGTCACTGTCTCAGGGTCCTCCGAACCACCACTATCTGGTAAAAGGTCGGTTCGTCCGGTCCCAGTGGTTCAGGATTATGATATTGAGGAATTTTATGAACCAGAGGAGGGGGAGGAGGATTATGAACAGTATGAATGTGGTTGGGAAGGTCTAGTGTGCCGATTGAACCGGACATCTCCCCAGACAGACCTTTAGAATTTCCTCATGCTGTCTGAGTCCCCATCTCATTTTATGTTTTATAAAAGTTGTTGAAACCCTCCAGCTTCCTTTAGAAGAGGCTGTGGATGAGCAAGAGGACCCTGATTTTGTAGAAATGATGGATATTCCAGAGTCTAGGAGATTGTCTATTCCTTTACATAAGTCTTTTAGAAACAAACAATTAACATTTTAAAAGCTCCTAATTCTGTGCCTCTGTAGATAAAAGATGGACAGAAGGTATGCCATTGTTCAGGCCCTGATACAGAATTCCTTTCTCAGCAATGCAGTCATGTTAGTAGTTCAGGCTGCTGCCTGTGATAAAGCTAATATTCCCTTGGCTTCACATCCTCCTGACAAGGATTCCAGGAAGATTGATGCCATGGAAAAACAGTATATGGCAGCTCTCTGGGACTCAGGCAAGCAAATTATATGCTTATGTAGCTAGGTATCAGAAATCTAGATGGGATACTGTTATGCATTGGCTAAGCATTCCATGGCCAGCTGGCTAGTGAACTTGAACAGGTGGCTGCTGATGGCATTGAAGCTCTAAGGTTCAGTTTCATGCTGCTGTGAATGTTAATGATGTTTCCTCTAGGGTCATGGCCACATCTGTAGCTTTCGTAGGTTGGCCTGGCTCAGGTGTATTAGTTTGTCACAGGATACCCAGACTAAGGCTATGGTTTTTCCTGTGGTGGGAAATTCTCTGTTTGGAGAGCAGACAGAGAATTACATGAAGAAGATGGATGAATATAGGACTACTTACAAGAGTGCCCAGGCTAAGGAGCGGCAAGCCACTCCCTCAAAGGCATGCACCCCAGGGGTAGGGGTAGGCCTTTTCACAGGCCTTTCTACCAGACTCAGGCCTCCTCTGCCTATGCTCAGAGGGGCTTCTTCAGAGGCAGGGGCAGACGAGGGGTAGGCAGACCTGCTCCCACCCCCCAGCCTAAAGCTCCTGCGAAACAGGCACCCTGATGGGGTGCCCAGGGCCGATTCTCCTGTACCAGTGGGGGGCAGGCTGGCTTACTTCAGTCAGAATTGGGCTTTTTAACCTCAGACAAGTGGGTTCTGAAGTAGTAAGCCAGGGTCTGGTTCTCAGCTTCAAAAGTTTCCAGGTTGAGAAGCAGACTTTTCTACCTGCAAGTGCTTCAGAGACCCTCGCTCTGGAAACAGAGGTCTCATCCCTGTTAGCTTTCAAAGCAGTAGAAAGGTTCCTCCCTGCATCAGGGCAGGGTCTGTATTCCAGATACTTCTTACCCCAAAAAGACAGGAGAATGGCGGCCCATTTTAGATCTCAGATATCTGAACAAGCATCTTTTGAAACCAAAGTTCAAAATGGTAACTCTGGCAATGATTTTATTTTCCCTAAGGCCAGGGACTGGCTAGCTCTCCTGACCTCAAGGATGCCTATTTCCATGTCCTAATCAGAAGATCCCATCGAAGTACTTCAGATTCGAACTGCCCTCAGGTCATTACCAGTTCAGAGCAATGCCCTCGGCCTTACCTCTGCTCCAAGGGTATTCACAAAGTGTCTAGCAGTGGCAGTGGCCCACTTAGGAGGCAGAGGATTGCTGTTTTCCCTATCTAGACGACTGGCTCATTGTAGGCCAGTCCCCAGAACAGGTAAAAATCACCTGCAGGTCACCCAGCAGCTTCTCACCTCCTGGGTTTTCTAGCTAACCTACCAAAGTCGGTTCTGGAACCAGTCTAGGTACTCACCTTATAGGGGCAGAATTGGAACAAAGCTAGCCAGAGCCTTTCTTCCCCAGAAAGGGGGTAAGGAATTTAGTGGCTCTGGCCTCTTTCTTCACTCTGCAGGTCTCTCTGACCAGCAAGACACTTTCTGCAGCTCCTGGGGCACATGGCTGCATCCACAGCTGTTGTGCAGGGAGCCAGATTTCAGATGAGACATTCAGTTTCACTTGAGAACCTTTGGTCTCAGAGAAGAGACCCCTTCCAAGTTGGTCCCAGTGACTCGAACCTTGATCCTAGCTCTCCAGTGGTGGCAGGATCAGAGCAATTTAAGAGCGGGGGTCCCCTTCATTTCCCTTCTCACGACTTGACTCTCACTACAGATGCTTCCTTCTGGTTGGGGAGCCCATATGGGCGACCTTTCCACTCAGGAGTCTGTCTCCCCAGGAATCTCTGCTCCACATCAATTTGTTGGAACTCAGAGCTGTCTTTTAGCTCTTCAAGCTTTTCTGCATCTGTCCACGACAAGGTGATACAAGTCAGAACAGACAACACAACAATGTGGTACATCAACAAACGAGGGGCACTCGGTCTTGACCTTGTGCACCGAGGCAATGAAGTTGTGGTCTCTGGCCTATTCCTGAACACTTCCCTCATAGCAGTTCATCTTCCAGGAAGGACAATGTCCTAGCGGATGCCCCTCAGTAGATTTCTAGGGCCATCACGAATATCCCTGGATCCTCAAGTGCTGGGGATAGTTTTGCCAGGTGGGGCATCTCTCAGATAGATCTTTGCAGCCCCAATCACAAACTTCTCTGTTGTGTTGCAGGCCTCCAGTGCTGGGCTCAGTTCCCCTGGATGCCCTTCTTCTGGATTGGGAGGGGAAGTTCCTCTATGCTTTCCCCCTTTTCCTCTCCTATTCAAAGTACTAGTCAAAATCAGATCTCAGCCTTGCAGGGTGATTCTGATTGCCCCGGATTGGGCCAGGCAGCCCTGGTACCCACTCCTTCTGTCTCTGACAGTCCATCTTCCCCTGTGCCTCCCCAGGAATCACAATCTGTTGACTTGTGCCCAGGGAAGGGTTTGGTATCCGGACCTCAATTCCCTCAACCTCAAGGCCTGGCTCTTGAGGAGTTAGAGTTTGCTGATTTACACCTCTCAGGGTGTTCTTGAGATCTTAAAGGCTTCAGAAAGCCTTACACTAGGCTACTTATAGTTCTAAATGGAAAAGGTTTTCCATTTGGTGTGCTGGGAAAATATTTCTCCAGAATCTGCTGAATTGCCCATTTTGTTAGATTACATGGTACATCTTAATTCCTTGGGTCTCAGACCAGCTTCCCTGACAGTTCATTTGGCAGCTGTGTCTGCTTTTGTGTCAGCAGGAAAGTCATCCCTCTTTCCTCTCATCCTGTAGTTTTCCAAGTTTTTTAAGGGATTACTCCATACTAATCTCCTTTCGGGAACCGGCCCCTGCTTGGGACCTTAATGTTTGCATTGCCCAGTTAATGCAACCCTCTTTTGAACCTCTGTCTTCTGCAGAGCTCAAGTTCCTAACTTGGAAAACTGTGTTTCTAGTGGCTATCACTTCTGCCAGACGCATAGGTGAATTGCAAGCCTTGTCAGTGGAGACTGACTTTATTTCTTTCCACAGGGATAATAAGGTAGTCCTTAGGACTAATAGGAAGTTTTTGCCTAAGGTGGTTTCAGATTTCCATCTTAATCAATCTATCTCCCTTCCAGTATTTTTCACTGATCACCTCTTGGGTGAGAGGAGGTTGCACAGCCTGGATGTTAAGAGAGCTCTTAGTTATTATATAGAGCGTACCAAAGGTCACAGGTTCGAATCCCTCCAACTTTTCCTTACCTATGGTGAAGTTGGGAAAGGCAAACCTGTCACTAAGAGATCAATAGCCAGGTGGATTGCCTCTTGTATCCAATTTTGTTATCAGAAAGTGGGCAGAGCCCCAGTTTGAGGGCTCATTCTACCAGGGGTACAGCTGCGTCTAGCTGCTGCTAGAGATATCCCTTTTAAGAGATTTGCCAGGCTGCTACTTGGAAAACGTTACACACTTTACCAAGCATTACCCCTGGATGTCCAGGCCAGAAGAGATGCTCGGTTTGGCACAGCTGTTCTTCAGAGCCTATTCCCTAAGTAGGTTCTGCCCCTCCTCCTTGGAGGAACTGCTGTGTATTCTGCTAATGTCTATAATATAGCAAGACTTCATGTTGTTTGAAGAAAAAATTACTCACCTTAGTAATGTTGTTTCTTCTAATAGAGTCTTGCTATATTATAGACCTCCCCAACCTGCCCTCTCAGAACCTCTACTTGGTGGGTGCGGGCAACTTAGTGTGGGCACTACTTACGTCCTGTTAGCATTTTGTCCCTTTGGGACTTTGGGGTGTGTATGTGTACGCTGCAGTGTGTGTTTTATTATACTTATGTTCCATTTTCATATTATTAGAATGGTGTTAGTATTTCTGGTCCCTGACTTGAGTTTTGGGTGTTGGGACCATCAATGGTTGTTATTATTTAGGCAGCCATTTGGCTAGTGAGTTACAGCTTCCAAACAACCTAGTGAGTTTGGCTCAGAAGATCTGACAGTTCAAGTTTGAAATGACACAGATAGAGCTGCTCTCGTACCAAAATTCTATTTTGGAATGGTTTTAACCATTTCACTCCGGGGCAGTTCTAGAGCTGGATCAAACTGCTAATGTCTATAATATAGCAAGACTCCATTAGAAGAAACAACATTACTAAGGTGAGTAATTTTTTCTTATCGGTTCCCAACCATGTCACGGGTCGTGGAAAAAAAACGTAATAAAATCCGTTTTTTTTAGAACCGATAAGAACCGGTAACCACACTCTAAATCACAATTTAAGATTTTTTAAACAACTTGATCGGTTCAAACCGAACCGATAAACCGTTTACAAGTTCCACACAGAATAGAAATAATGTAAAACCTATCTAGTACTCACAAATACCACAGACAGAGACTGAACCGACAGGTTGCAGTTTAAACTCGGCGGAAAACCGAGAAAAACGGTACTTTAACCGACAATATGAACCGAGCAGAAGGAGAAATCTCCAGAGCGACTGTTCAGTGAGGCGGAGTAAAGAATCTGACGGTTTGAGTTTGAAGAGCAACAGACAGAGACTCAACTGAGCTCGAGCTCAGCGTTCCATGCCTGGCATGGAAAGTTAACTCTTTCATCTCCGGGGCAGTTCGAAGGCTGGGACTCACTGCATATGTCAGAATATAGCAAGACTTCATGTTGTTTGAAAGAGGGTGACTGACAACCTGTGGGGCAGGCCCTGACCCGACCGAGAGTCCTTGGTCGGCGCCTCCGATTTCGGTTGTGGAGGCAGAGGTTCCACCACAACTGGTGGGGCAGCTGGCTTCGGCCGAACAACTAGCCCAGACTTGGGCACCTCGGCTACAGTGAGGGGTTGTTTCAGCCGCTCGGGTGACAGCTACTTGATGGCCGGGGAAGGCGTCGACTTGTTCCCGGACAGAAGTAACTGCTGTCATATCAGGTCCTCGTAGCATCGACGCAATTTGCACCAAAGCCTCTCCTCTTCTGAGGAGGAAGACGAGGATGAGCGGCAGTGCCGCCTACCTCGGTGCTGGGACCGAGACCACCGATGTCGGCGGGATCGGCTGGACCGAGACGATGTCAGAGACCAAGACTGAGATCCTCAGCGTTTCCGAGTACAGGTCTGGGAAGGGGCGGGGGACACCCACTCTTCCCTCGGCTCAGAAGCCTTAACCAGGGACTGCGGCACCGGAGGCGCAGGCAAGTCCTCGGTCTCCACTGGGGGAACCGGTGAAGAAGGGTTGTCGGCTTCACCAGTCGACAGCCCATCCGACGGGTCAAGAAAAATCTTGACCGCGTCCACGGGTATCTCGGCCGGCTGGCCTGACGGGGACGCTGTAAAGCCAGCGGCCTTACCCGCAACCTCGACCGAAGTCGAGTGTCGACTGTCCGAGGAAGGGAACCTCTCCCGCTCCCACGAACACCTACGATGGGACTTACCCTTTGAGTCCTTCTTTTTGGAATGAGAGGAATGTCCTGATGGCCCCTCTCCCTTCGTGGAAAGGGATTGGCAAAGCTCCTTGAAAGAAGCTGAATACGAGGTACCCAGTGAGAGCGGGATAAATGCCGCAACTGAGGAAGAGGATGATGCGGCCTGTGCCGCCTCCTCCTCCAGGGCGATCATCTGCTCGAGTTGCTCAGCCGAGCCAGTAACCGCCCAACGGGCCTCCTTCGACTTAACCAGTGGGTAGCGCTTCTCAGGGCGCCCAAGCTGTAACTGGGCAGCGCGGTCTTCCAGGACGTTGGCCGAAAACAGACGGCATAACTCGCAGGCCTGCGGGTCATGTTCTAGGCCGAGGCAGTAGACGCACGTGGCGTGCGGGTCCATCCTGGACATCTTCTGCGCACAAGGGCACCGCCGAAATCCGGGAGTCAATTTGTCCATCGCAGCCATGAGGGAGAAACTTGGCCAAAGTCTAGAAAATTTTAAAATAAGTTTCGGGCGAACCGAAGAATTAGGATCCAGTCTACATGTAGAGCGTTAAGGAGGGAACCTGAGCTTCCAAGCGGTAAGGAAGATCTGGTGTCATGGGGCAGAGCCGAGAATTTTACCATCCGGGTGGGTGGGAGGAGCCAGCTTGAAGACCTTCCGGCAAGATTTAAAGCGGCAAGGAACCTGCCAGACAGTGTGGATGAACAACATATCCATGTCCCTAGAAATGATTTTATCTTGTTATGTTTATGGTGAAGCGATGAATGGAATGGTTCAAAGAACTTCAAATGTTCCTACAGCGCATAATTTTAAATGTACTGCTTATTAGAAATTGAATCCTGATTACCATTTTGTGGGCAGCATTCACAAAGCAGATGCGCTGGGAGCAAATGAGATACGCCCGGCACAAATCAAAAATGCTCCATGGAGCCATTCACTGCCAGTGCAGTTGCCCTGGCACAAGCCAGATACGCTGCGCTGAACAGGATGCACCAGAGACGCAATGAAATGATATGCAAATTGAGGGGGTGTACACCTGCATACACCTGCATACACAGCACAGAGCCATTCACAGTGCAAAATGAATGTGCAAGTACGAAGCATCCACGGCGCAAGCCCGAAATGCTCCATGGGGAGTATAAAAGAAGTAGACTTAAGTGCAAGCCCCCAGAGCTGTGGTCATGCCCCCAGCAGTCCAACAGCAGGTTAGCAGAAGCAAGCAGGAGGAGAGAGGCAGCTGAAAGGCAACACTGGACGGTGCATTATTCCTGATGGCGGGCATGATAATGGGGATGAGGAGATGGGCGGACCAGCAACATGGTGGTGGAAGGCACCATAGGCGGCCAGCCCCATGGCGGTATTGTGCCAGACTGACATTTTAACAGCTCACTGACACAGAAACAGTAGGCTGACACCGCCTTAACAGAGCCATTCTGAGGCAGCTCTGTGAGCTGTGCCATGATGAAATGCAGGCACCCACTGGAAGAGGTCACACCATAGCTGTGGAGACCAAGGTGACAACAGTAATGTGCTTGCTCGCCATGGGAACCTTCCAGAGGCCAGCTGAGGACACCACAGGCATCTCCCAGCAACCACCTCCCGTCTCCTCACACAATTCCTCACCGCACTGCTACCACATGCTTCGGAGTATATCCACTTCCCAAGCACACAGGTAGAGTGGACAGAAGACATGAAGCAGTTCCACAGGGTGGCACGCATGCCAGGCAACATAGGGGCCATTGACTGCACCCATGTGGCAATCTGCGCACCACCTGGTGATGATGTGGTAACATACATCAACAGCAAGGGCTACCATTCAGTAAACTGCCAGGTGGTGTGCAATGCCACAGGATGCATCAGCAATGTCTGCGCCACACACCCTGGGAGCACACATGATGCCTTCATTTGGCACCAGTCCACCCTCTGTCGCATATTTGAGGCAGGGATGCACCAAGCGGACATCTAGTAGATGTATGGGACATGCTGACCTGCAAAACAACAGGACACCATGGCGCAGGACAGGATGGGGAGCAGGTGTGCAGGTAGCATGATGCACAATGTGCAGAGGGGGCAGCAGAACTGGGACAGTGGGGGGGAATAGTGCTGCAGGTGTGAACACAGTGGGTCAGTGTGGCACAAGTACAATGCATGGAAGGGTGGTACAGTGCCATGGGAGGCATGTGTGGCGGGGCATAGCGCACCACATGCAGACAGGCAGTTGCAGCTGCCGGGCACACTGGGGCAGACAATGGGGGCTGGAGCACATGTGGAAAGCAATGGCATGGGCAGCCAGCAGCAGCAGGGCCAGACCCCATCAGGTGGGAGGGGGAGGTAGGATAACAGGGAAGGCCAAAACACGGTCAGTGGTGTACCCACACCACACACAGTAGAGCGCCATGATGCAGGGGGGGTAGGTCATGTTGCACATGTGATCAGTGGACTAACAGCCACTCATGCTCCCCACAGGTGATGCAGCATACCCACTCTGACCCAGGCTACTCACTCCCTTCAGAAGACCCAGAACAGAGGTGGAGGAGCGATACAACGAGGCACACACCGCCACACGCACCATCATTGAGCATGTCTTTGCCATGCTGAAGAAGTGCTTTCAGTGCTTGGAGAGGTCGGGTGAAGCCCTACAGTACAGCCCTGAGAAGGCCTGTAGCATATTCCTGGCCTGTTGTATTCTACGCAACACGGCCATGGACCGTGGAATAGCTGTCCAGGCTGTGGAGGGCAACAGTTCCAGGGAGGGGGAGGAGGAGAAGTGTGGGGATGAGAACGCAGTGCCACAGGGGTGCAGGACCGCCATTGGTGCGTTGTGACCCACACCTCGCTCTGAGGACCCGGCAGTACAGGGACACAATTGTGGAGGAGCACTTTGGTGACCACAGGTGAGTAACACAGGTTTGTATTGCATGGAAGGCACAACACACCACACATACAGCACCACACAGCCACACACACACACAAAACACAGGCCACGCAGCAGTGGCAATGCCGCAGTGAAACGCAGCCATGCCAGTGTCCACGAGGCACTCACGCACACGTGTAAGCCCAGTCTACATGGCCATGTGCCATGATGTCTGTGCCAGGGATGGCATGGATCCGTGTACAGCTGCTGGCATACATGCACAGCAGACACATGACCTCACTCATTACACCCATGCCACACGGCACAACAATGGCACACAAGGACATGCAGGTGGCACTGCACAGGGGGCCCACAATGGCAATGCACTGGGGTATGCGCATGCCATCCATGCCACCTCAGGCAGTGTTAGCCAGGTGAGTGGGACACACAGGTAGCAGGTGCAGTGGCTGTTGGATTGGTGACCTGGATGTCACAGGGAGGCACCACAGCAACCATGGACACATGGGTGGCCTCGACCATGACTGGTGGATGCTGCCTCAGCACCACCTGCCACAGAGGGTGTTGCCATCACCCCTGTAGGGGTACTGCAGTGAGACTGTGAATGGGTGCTCACTGGGGTGTTGGCCCCACGAGCCATGTCAGGTCCGGGGATGCTGGGCATGGTGAGTTGTGATGACGGCATCAGCAGCAATGGGGCCACCTGACGCCACTGTCTGGGCATGTGTGAGGCACTCCTGGGTGTACAGCTGGAGGCCCGGCAGCCACATTGTGCACTGGATGCACATGCAGCCTCAGCAGTGGCTGCAATCTGCTCCAGAGCTGTGGTCATGCCCACCCGCAGTAGGCATGCCTCTGCCAACACCTGGGCACACCACGTGAATGCCAACTCATGCTCAAGGGCCAGCAGTGTCTGAAGATCCCTGAATTCCGCCCGTAGGGATGCCTGCCCCTCCGTGGTGTCCTGTAGGAGGCAAGCGCAGCCCTCAATCTCGTCAGCGGGTGAAGACTCACGGTGACGGTGCCAATGGCTGGGTGGTGTGCCAGCCTGCTGCTGAGCATCCACAGTCAGTGGCCGCACTCCAGCAGGATGGGGCATGGGTGGGGAATGGGCATGCACAGCCCCATCACGTCCAGCTATGGTGGAATCACAGTCCAACGCCGCCTGCATGTGACCCACAGCACCCAGCTGTGATGCGCTGGCTGACCCTGCTGCCACAGCAGAACCAGGTGCAGAGGGCACAGCACCCACCACCATGGGGGCTGTGCAGGCTCTGCAGGTGTGCCATGGGCAGCAGGTGCCACCTGTTCAGGCACCTGTGTATTGCGTGCACCACTGTTGACTTTGTCCCCCGATATCTGTGTGGCATCAGGATCATCAGGGCATCACTGTATGCCCCATGTGTCCCAGATGCCAGCACCAGCAGGGCATCAGTGATGTCCACCGCGTCCCCTGCGTTGTCATCAGCCAAACCCAGGAAACCCTCCAGCCAAGAGGTGTCATGCCCGCCAGCAGTGGTATCACTAGCTGATGGGTTTGATGGGCCCGCCACTAATGGTGATGCAGCTGGAGACACTGTTGTGCTGGACGGGCCAGGGATGGCGCCATCCTCTGTTGTGCCCGCAGCCCTGTTGGACAGGCCTGCATCATCGCCCGCTGAGGCATCCCATGCAGCCGTGGACACAGCAGCACCCGTGAGGTGTGATGGAGCTGCAAAAGAAAGAAGGGAAACATGGTCACATTCAATAGAAACAATAGTGGCAGACATACAAGTACAGTGTGCCATAGTGGTGTGCCATGGTTGTGCATGACAGGCCCTGGCACGGACAGGCAATGCCGCTCCGCCGCTGCAGCCATGCACCAGCAATGAATGGAGTTGCCCAGTGCCTGTACATGCCCACATGGCATGAGGGACAGTGCTACACCATGCCTATCCAACAGTAGGACGGCACCACTAGTTTGATGGGCATCACAACCACACGTGATCCCCCCGGTCATGGCCTGGCAGACAGACATGCACAGCACAGCATGGGCCACAGATGGTCCCTGACCACCCATGGCACTGCACACAGGCACACGGGCTGCCTGTTGCACACAGCAGGGATGTCATGGCAACCATGATGCACACACATGGCCTGACATGCATCAGGGGCAAGTATATGCACAGTACTGCGATGGGCTTCCACCCATCTGGAACCCCCCCTCCAGGGACATCCTGCACAGCTGCACGGCCAATGCTGGCCATGAGCAGCTGCTCATTTGGAGTGAGACGCACCCTCAACTGTGGACCACCCCCTGTCCTGCTCAGAGAGGCCTCAATGTGCGCCAGCTTCTCCTTGGCCCTCCTCTTTCCACCATTCAGGTGTTTTCTACACTCCCGGGTGGTCCTGCTGTATTTCCACACCGCCTTAACGTGGCGTGCCATTGCCTCCCAGACTTCATCCCACAATGCCAGGCTGCCACCCCTGCCAGACAGGACATCCCTGCGCAGGCTATAAGCCTCTATGAGGGCTCTCTTTTCATCATTTGTGAAGTTAGGCCACCTGCATCCAGCGGCACTGTCTCCTCCGGACATGATGGCTGCTGTGGGATAGAAGACAGACATTAGACACGCATATGCTGGGCCCTTAGTGGCCTGTACCACCATACAGGGGCTGCAGTGTACCGGCACACTGCCTGTCAACCAATGACCTGCCTGCACAGCCTGTCAGAAACAGTATCATGGTCTGTCAGGAACGTCTGTGCTGTGACTTCCCCATCCATGTGCAATGCCACAGACAGATGCACGTCCCTGGACATGCCACAGGTGTTGCATGGCATGGAACACAGGCAGGTGGCCTGGACTAAAACACACACTGCAACCATCCATGTTTGTGCAGTCATAGCACCCACCCCCCCCCACCAGCCTTGCCTAGGGTGTGCTGTGGGACAATGTGTGGCACACACTGGGGTGTGTCTGGTGTCCCTGCACATGTCTGGACATTACCAGGCTGTCCACGGCCCATACTGTCATCTGAAGCAGCTACAAGGGCACAGGAACTGTACACACAACTTACCTTCATGGCTGTCAATCCTCTCAGTCACCTATGCTCAGTGTGTGCTGAGTTAGGAGCATTTATGGCTCAGGGCACGCAAATGTGGCTTGGGGCAGGTATAATGAGATGTTAAATAGGTGAGATGTCTCTGAATATAGTAATGAGCTGAACTCTGAGCAATTTCTGTAAATTGCATAATTGCTCTCAGCTCATCCCAATCAACAGGGTGCATCTGCTGCGTTGGGCGCATCTTCACAAAGCGCATTGTCTGCGCATGTTTTCGGGGCATGTCCCTGAATCTGGCACAAATCCCTCAACGCATGACCACGGATGCAATATCTGCCTGATAGTTGCATCACCACCATGCAACTCACGCACAACGCGCAGTGACATCTGTACGCGCACGTCCGTCCATGTGCGCAATGCCCACTGTGCTTCCTGTACCTTATTCATACCATGATTGCCAATGACTACCTTTACGTGTCCTGTGGGCTACTGCACATCACCGTTGTCCTGTGCGAACGATGAGAGACATACACAACATGGTGGTTGAGTACGCTTGTGTGCATGCTAACCCAGCCACGACCTATGACCCCACTTTCCCGCCATATCATTGTGCATGTGTGCATGTGTGTCAGCGCCCATTGCACTAATCACGCTTCAGTGCGCTCTAAGGGTGGTTACTTGCATGTGGCCTAGTGGCACATGTGGCACGATTAGGCCGTTCAGCAGCACAGACCTGACAGGACCTACTTACTGTGCAGACTGAGCTGTAGCCATGCCACATGCCCGGAGAGAAGGCCCCAGGGCTATGAACTGGTCCAAGGTTGAGCTCCTCCACCTTGTGTCTTTTGTGATGTGGGTGAAGGGTCAGCTGTTCAGCCAGGATGACCAGCAGGTGCCCAGGTCAGCTGTTTGGGCCAGAATTGCTGGCCAGCTGGTGCACCATACAGGTGTACCCCACACAGGAGAGCAGTGCAGGCACAGGTACAGAGACCTGCACCGCAGGGACAGGGTGCGCCTGGATTGCCTACGGGAGTGTGCACGCAGGAGTGCATTGCCACGACCAGGTATGTCACAGTCGTACATTTGCAGGACGTATGCATGGGGGCTAGGGCAGCTGCATCACACACCAGGGCACTCACAGGGGCACGCGCACACACACACTTGGGTATGGTTGTACTTGCACTGTGGTGCCATCTACTGCATGTCACATGGGGTGGGCTTCTCTGCTTTGGTGCTTGGGTGGAGCGGGGCCACTGTGGCATGCATGTGGTAGGACTGCCGTTTGCACTACAAGCCAACAGCTACGCACATGGGGGGCACAGGTTGGGATGCTGTGCACTGCTGCACACTGTGGGGCCATTCAACATTGGTGCACCATTTGCTGACACCTTCACTGCATGCCTACACCAGTGTTTGGGGGGGGGGGAGATGTCTCACGTCACATTTCATGTTGTTCTCTACTTTTGTGTTTCCTGCAGGGCCAGAAGACAGGCGGTGGGCCATTGGAGGTGCACAGGGTGGTGGCCATGCTGGTGCAGGTAAGTGCTCCCTTCGTGCATGCACTGTGTGTCTGGTGGGGTGGGTGTCTGCTCAGGTAGGTGTTGCTGGCACACCGTGCCTGTCCATGTGTCGCTAGTCACGTGGGCCCATTGGTATGTTTGGTGCAGCATGTGCCTGGGCCATGGTGTACATGGTCCCAGTGTTGGCAACCACTGTGTGTTCATGCCGTACACACTGTGGACACACAGTGGTACTCCACAGGTGTCCTGATGGGGCCTACATGCTTGTGCAGGCCACTGCCTTGTGCACGTGTTGCATGAGGGTTGCCCTTATGTCCCCTGCACAAGCCACTGTCCGTACATGTAGGACATGTGCAGCCTTGGTTCCTGTGCACAATCAGTGTGGCACCCTGTGCCTGTCTGGTGCATTCTGTAGATTGTGTACCAGGGTACACAATCTACAGAAGGGACAGGGAAGGTAAAAGAGGAGGTGGAGTAGCTCTCTACATGAGGGAAGGGATCAAAGCTACAGAACTAAAAAGTAAAGGGGGAGGACAAGAGGAACTCTGGGTCACCTTGGAGACAGGGAATGGCATCACAATCCGCACAGGGGTTGTATACAGAGCCCCGTCTCAAGGGGAGGAAATGGACAAGAAAATGATAGAGGGCATTCTCAAAATGGCCGAAAATGGGGAGATACTTCTGATGGGGGACCTGAATATGCCAGATGTTCACTGGGCGACATGGACTGCAGCCACATCCAAGAGCAGGGTCATTCTCGATGCCCTACAGGGAGCATGCCTTAGACAGCTAGTGGTGGAACCCACTCAGGAGGGAGCAATATTAGACCTGGTACTCTCAAATGGAGAGAGGATCACAAACTTAGAAGTCAGTAGACATCTGGGAACAAGCGACCACTGCACAGTGTGCTTCACAATAAACACAACCATAGAGACAAGCCATACAAAGACAAGGATACCGGACTTCAGAAGGGCTGACTTTGGCATAATGGGTGAATACCTGAGGAATGCATTAGCAAATGGCCAGAAAGGAGGGGTGGAAGAACATTGGAGAAAAATCAAAACTGCCATCATGGAGGCAACAAGCCTTTGTGTGAAACAAATAAAGAAAACAAAGCGGAATAAAAACCACTATGGCTCTCAAAGAGGTGTCAGGAAGGTTAAGGAGAAAAGGCTGCATTCAAAAAGTATAAGGAATCACAGACTGAGCATGACAGGAACTGTATCAATAAAGCAGAAAAAGTGGGAAGGCAGTCAGAAAAGCAAAGGCCCAAACCAAGGAAAAGATAGCCAACTCAGTTGAGAAGGGGATAAAACCTTTATAGGTACATCAGGAGCATAGAAAGGTTAAGGGAGGATAGTGAAGATTAATAAAGGAGAGGGAGGTGGGCAGAGGAGACAGTGAAAAGGCAGAGATACTGAATGAATACTTTTGCTCAGTATTCACAAAAGAAGAAGAGGAGGAGTTACCTAAACCAAACAGCAGAAGCACTCTGGATAGTGGGGTTGACACCAGTCCATTTACAGAAGAAAGAGTACTGAAAGAACTCCTAAAACTCAAGGTGGACAAAGCAATGGGGCCTGACGGGCTTCACCCTAGAATCCTAAAAGAGCTAAGGGAGGACCTAGTGACACCACTAACCACACTTTTTAACAAATCATGGGAAGATGGGGTGGTGCCTGAGGACTGGAGGAGGGCAGATGTGATTCCCCTTCACAAAAGTGGGAGCAAGGCAGAAGCAGGAAACTACAGACCTGTTAGTTTAACCTCAGTGGTGGGGAAAATGATGGAATCACTTCTGAAGGAAAGAATTGTTGAGTACCTAGAGGCCAGCGGGGCACAGGACCCAAAGCAGCATGGATTCACAGCAGGAAGGTCATGTCAGACGAATCTAATCAATTTCTTTGACTGGGTGACCAAAGTAATAGACCAGGGAGGGCTGTGGATATGGCCTACCTAGACTTTAGCAAGGCATTTTGACACAGTCCCACAAAAGATTAATAATCAAGTTAGCCAGCCTAGGGTGGGTCCAGGGTGGTAGCCTGGGTAGCAAACTGGCTGCACAACAAGACACAGAAGGTAATAATGAATGGAACACATTCTGAAGAAAGGGGGGTTACTAGTGGAGTACCTCAGGGCTCAGTACTGGGTCCAGTCCTCTTTAACGTCTTTATAGGTGACATTGCAGAGGGTCTTGAAGGAAAGGTATGCCTCTTTGCGGATGACACAAAGATCTGTAACAGAGGTAATACACAAGGTGGGGTAGAAAGGATGAGAAGGGACTTGGCAAGGTTGGAGGAATGGTCAGACATATGGCAACTCAGATTCAATGCAAAGTAGTGCAAAGTAATGCACCTGGGAAATAAAAATCCAGGAGAAGAGTACACAATAGCAGGGGAGGTACTAACGACAACAATAATGGAAAGGGATCTGGGTGTAGTCATATCAGATGACCTAAAGGTGGGTAAGCAATGTGAGAAGTCAGTAAGGAGAGCCAGGGGGATACTGGGATGCATAGGGAGGGGCATCACCAGTAGAAAAAGGGAAGTGGTTATTCCTCTATACAGACAGTTGATGAGACCCCATCTGGAGTACTGTGTGCAGTTTTGGAGACCTCATCTACGCAAGGACATAGACAGGATGGAAGCAGTCCAGAGGAGGGCAACTAAAATGGTGCAGGGTCTACATCAGAAACCATATGAAGAGAGACAGAGAGCTTAATATGTATACCCTTGATGAAAGGAGGGATGGGGACATGATAGAAACTTTTAAGTACCTCAAGGGAATCAACAAAGTCCAGGAGGGTAGCATCTTTCAGAAAAAGAGATGTGTAAGAACAAGGGGGCACAATTTAAAGTTAGAGGGGGGACGTCTCAGGGGTAATGTGAGGAAATTCTTTTTCATGGAGAGAGTGGTGGACACATGGAACCGCCTTCATGGAGAGGTTGTGGGGTCTAAAACAGTAGGGGAATTCAAACATGCATGGGAGAGACATAAGGCAATTATAGTGGGAGGTTGCAGGAAGTAGGCTGTTGGTTAACTAGAATCTGCAGCTTATCCAATAGGTAGGGAAATGGGCAGACTGGGTGGGCCAAGTGGTCCTTATCTGCCGTCAAAGTCTATGTTTCTGTGTTGTGCCTGGCAGGATCAGGGCCATTTCCATGGCAGATGCCTCCAGTCTACGTGCAAGGGGGTGGGGGTGGTGTTTGGTACATGGCTCTTGGTATCTGTTCTCAGTGTTCCCCACTCTAGGTCCCAAGGATGTGTATGCTGGTGGTCGTGGCCATCGGGGACGACAGCAGGAGGCACCATGGGACGTGGGACTGCAGTTGAGCTGCAGACTTCAACACTCCTTACAGCCACTGTTTAGGAGGCAGGGTCGTCTACTGCGGGCACTGTCGGACGTTGTTCATATCCTCACTCCATGGGGCCGGAGACGTGTGCACCGTCCCCTGGCACGCCCCATGGCATGATTTTGAACATTTTAACAGTTGTTTCCCCTCCCTACTTTGCATCAGTGTCCCCACCCATCCCCTATACCTGCTCCAACTGCCACATTCCTCCCCTGCTTTCCCCGGTTGTTGTTGTTGTTGTATATACTCCCATACTCCCCTTCCTTGTTTTGCACTGTTCTTGTAAATAGTTATTGCAGCTGTTTTTCTTGTTGCTGTGTTGTTTATTAAACAATTATTTATCTGAACCGTTGTCTGTGGTCATTCACTGTAACTTGTTCTTGGGTCTGGTTGTTTGCAGCTGTCCTCTGTCCCCTTGCTGCCATACTCATGTCTTCACTAGTGTTTGTGCAGGCAGCTACCTCCTGCCCCCCTGCCATGTCCCACCATGTGCCCATCAGGTTGCCTGTAGCTTGTGGGTGGGCCTGCTGTCATGCTGTCCATGTCCATGCCCCTGGTCTGTATGTGACGCCTATGGCATGCATCCACTGCGATGCTGCACTGTCAGTCTTCAGACCTGCATGCAGTCTACAGTGGTTGGGGGGTATGACATGCCTGTGTGGCGCAGTGGTCTCACCTGTGTGCCACCCAGCCTATACACCAGTGTGGCCCTGTGTGGCTTCATGCACCCCCACATCCCTGGGCTCCTGTGCTGCAGGACATGTCCTTTGTACACCACCATGCTGCATGGTTTTCCCTGCAGATATGTGGCACCTTGCGGGCGACAGTGTGCCTGTCTTGTGTGCATGCCGTGGTCCTGTGTGGGTTGTGTTGTGTGGTACTGGGTGTTGCTCTGTGTGTCCTATCTGTGCACTTCATCTGCTGCAGCCACTGTTGGAACATTTGCCACTTTGGCTTGTCCCTTTGGGCATGTGTCCCTGTCTCCTTTGTTCCACTGCCTGCATTATTCCCCTATTGCTCCCCTGTTCCCTGCTGGGTTGCTCCTTATTCACTGTTCTGCTCCCCTGTGTGGTTTTTGCGCATCACAGTTGCGCAGGGGCATCTCCACTTGCGTCATGCGCATCACATGCGATTCACAGTGGGGTTGCGCACAGGGCATCCCGTGGCGCATCTGCTTTGTGAATCCTGCCCAAAAAGTTCTGTAACACACGTTATATACAGAATTTCTCTTGGGTATGTAACTTGTTTGTAGCAAATGGTTTAACACATGAGGGGCAATGGGTGGCTTAAAGCCTTTATGGAAAACAGGATGCTGTAATATTACCATTACAAAACTAGCCCCTGTAGAGCTCTGTATGCCTGTTGGCATGAATTGAACTTGCATGTTAACTTCTTATTGGAAACCCCCACATGCAGTAGCTAAACAGAAGGAATTCTATCATCCTTTGTAAGTGAAAATAATGTATGTTTTTATTTGCTATCCTTCTGTGCTATATTGTAAGTTGTAATGCTTGCAAAATGATAAATAACAATAGAAAAAACTACAACCCCCCCATCCCCCACTAGCCACATGAGCCATGTGTCCAGTTGGGAGCAATAAGGTACAAAGTACAAAGTAGCAGTTAGTGTAGTCACAGGTTCTGTGAAGCAATTTCTCACATTCGCAGTTCCTCATGCAAATGAACTCACAGCACAGCAAATACACTATGAAGTCATTTGCAGCTCATTGTGGTCTCATTAATTAGTGAGGAGCAAGCTTTTGCTCCTTGGAATGCTCCCCAGAAGCACACGTGCTGGGAAGAAATTAAAGCCATCAGAAGTACTGTAACCCCCCTTCAATAGCTCCCCAAGCCCATATTAAAGTAGACATCTCTGGTAGTCTAGTGGACCCTCATTCCTGATACCCATCTCCAGTTTACAGCTTTCTCCCCCACCAACCATGGCCATGAGATGTCTGCTGTACACAGGTACTGAAGTACAGTTATACCAAAGTCCAAAATCTGTCATACTGCACGTGTGCAGATACACTGTAGCTGTTATTTCAGTACCTTTTTTGTTTTAGCCATAACTTTTATAATGTATACAGTATTATCACAAAACTTGGGGAATGTCATGTTATCATGGTGCCCCATCAAGTGAGTGCTACCAGAATAGCACCGCACTCTACTGCGCTAATCTGGTAAGCACTCACACGGACAGTGAGGAGGTGGGGGGGGGGGATGGTTACAGCACTTGCTGTAAGCACTCCCTTGGTCACTGTCCGGGATGCTGAAAGGATACAAGAGCACCAGGAGCCAGTAGGCTGGCCAAGCTGCTTCTGTGGCATGGAGGGCTGGGGCATTGAGCAGCTCAGCCAGCGCTATGGGAGACCAGGGTTCTAATCCTGGTTTCCAACACGTTTTGGTGCACTCGGAACTTAAACTTATGTATGTGGGACCGTGGAAACAGTATTCCACAGCCCCACTATTTTTAACTTTCCCTGATATCCGCTCCCCCAGGAGTTAGAATCCTTTAGTCTGGGGGGGGGGCAGTGGATGCAGCTCCCCGCAAAAGAAAAATTGGCACTATTTTTACTGCACAGTTCTTGACCGCTTTATTCTTGTTGGTGCTGTTTGGATCCAGTGCCGTTATCACCACCCTCTCACGAACACATAAATGGATACTTTTAATTCAAACTCGAAATATGTTTTAAAGGGGGGGAGCAACCAAGATGGGCATGCAACAGTGCGTGTATGCAAGTCACTAACTGATGGTTAGCATACAAAGTCGGCTGGTATTAGCACTTGCTTGCATACAAGACAGAGCTACTCTAACTCTGCCTTCCAAACTTAAACTTTTAGTGACTACTCAGTTTTGCAGGCAAAACCTGCGTTCTTGTGTCTCTAACCCTGTTTGCACTGACATTAACTGTTCGACTATCCTGCCCGTAGTGTCCCCTTGTCCTTTTATCTTTGTGCATTTTGAAGAGCTGCAGTTGTTCTGATGGTGTTATTCTTTTAGATACTTGAATACTGAATTATGTCTCCCCTGAGTCTTTTCCTATCCATGGAGAACATTCCCAGTTCTGCCAGTCAGCCCTCATAACTCATGTTCTTCCCCCCTATTAACCATCTTGGTCATGGTCCTCTCTACCTTCTCCACTGTAACAGTGCCAATATCCTTCCTCAGATATCGGACCAGAACTGCACACTGTAATCAAGACAAAGCCATACCAAGTATCTGTATATAGACCTACTTATGAAGGTTTTATTTATATATGCCATGATTTTGTTTGCCTTGCTAGCTGCTGCCTCACACTGCTGCTCCCTATTAAAGTTGCTGCTGAATCAAACTCCCAGTTCTTTTTCATGTTTGCTTTCCGTAATCACCATGCCCTTCCGGTAGCATATTACTTGCATATCACTTTGCCTAGATGCTTCACATTGTATTTCTCAGCACTAAAGGTTATCTGCCATATCGCCACCCATTTCAGAAACCTGCAAAGAGCCTTCTGCATTTCATGTTCCTCCTGTCTTGTTGCTATTGTGGTGTCACCACAAAATTTGGGACCCACCTCCAGATCACTTATGATTACACTGAACAGTGCAGGTCCCTCACGTGACCCAGTGAAATTCCACTGGTCAAGTGTTTCCTTGTTGATTGGTTACCATTAATTATGACTCTTTTCCTCCTATTCTGCAACCAGTTTTGAACACACTGTATCACAACAGTAATACCTAGGTTCTCCAGTTTATGAACCTGCCTACTTTGTGGTACGGTATCAAATGCTTTACTGCAGTCCAGATATACAACATCCTTAGGATTTCCCACATCCAATTTCTTTGTGACATTTTCAAAAAGAGTAACAAGAGCAGTTTGTCATAATTTCTCTGTACAGAATCCGTATGTATCTACAGAGTCCAAGTTCTTGTTTTCAAAGTGTTTGACAATTTTATTTCTTATGAATGTCTCCAGCTGCTTCCTCAGTACTAATGTCAAGCTCACCAAACTGCAGTTTCTTGGTTCTGGCTGAGGAATTTTTGAATTCTGGCACCACATGGGCCATGACCCATTGAATATACTGTAACGGCTAGTGTGAGTGATAGTTCCTTGGATAGCTCCTTTAGGATTTTTAGATACACAGCATCTGAAGGCAGAAGGAGACCAATGGTCCATTTAGTCTGCCTTATTAAAATAATCTTACCTCAATGACCTATTGTCATAGAGCCCTAGCAAAAATTATTTGACCTCAATGACCTATTGTTCTTTTTTTAAAACTCAATTTTATTGAGGAGATAATACATTACATAGCATCTTCAACAGCGTAACGTTAGACATTGGCTTTCAGAGCAAAGACATCCGACTAAAAGCTACAGCTTTTCTTACTGATAAAACATTTCTATCTCAGCAGGAGTCTGAGCTTGTTGGGATTAAGCAAACAGATACTTTATTAGAAGCAGGGGGTCTCATTTAGGGTATAAAAAAAAAGAAGAAAGTCAGTGTTTGTTTCTGTGTTAGGGAAGGGGACTATCAACTTAGTTTGCCAAGTAAGGAGTAGAGGAGAGAAGTTAATTTGGGGTGTGACTTGAGCAGTACAAAAGCAGGTGTCTCCAATTACAGCTTCCTGCTGCTAGCTTCTGGCAGAAGAATCTTGCTTTCAGAGCAAAGAGACATCTGACTAAAAGCTACAGCTTTTCTTAGTGTTGGCCCTCCCTCCTACCCTAAGCAAGTTCTACTTTTATAGCTATTGGATTTGACTGATAACAGGAACTTCCTGTTTGGCAGTAGGAAGGGAAGGATCACTGAGACACATTAGTTTCATCAACCTTGGAGGAAAAATAATAGCTTTTTTCCCCCCAGCTGCTGGAGGTCTAAGTCCGAGCAAGGAAGAAGGAGACTACTGAAGAATACAGGAAGTTCCTGTCACAGAACAGGAAGGACGAGAGTTGTAAAGGCACATAGGCAGTAGGAAAGTAGGTGGCAAAATACATAAAGGGAAGGGAGAGTAAGAATACAAAGCAAATAGGAGAGGGGACACAAAATAAGACAAGATGGGAGTGGTGCAGTGCAATGGCTGAGGGGCAGCAGTGTTTCGGGAGACATTCTGGAGGTTGCGATGCTGCCCTATTTGCAGGCACCTCTCTGGTGTGAGGAGGAGGTTACCTGTCTCCAGGCTGACCTGGCTCGGATTCATGAAACCTCCTTCCCCACCCAGGGACCACCAGGGCCACCGCTGCTCCTCAGAGGTTGCTAAGAAAAAGGAGCGACTGGACCAAGGTGGGCTCAGGGAGGGAGAGGGTGGTGGAACAGAGGTGCATCCCCCCAGCTATACCTCTCCACAATTCATATGCTGTTCTGGTGAAGAGTGGTTCTTCTATGGAGGCACCTGCAGTGGAGACCAAGGAGGATGCTGGGAACCTCCACAAAGGAGACCCAGAGGAGGGTGGCACAAGAACCCACAGGGAAGGGAAACAACTCCTGGTGGGGGACTCAATCATTGGGTGGGGGGAGAAAGAGGAGAGGGAGGTAAGGTGCCTACCTGGCACCATGGCTTAGAGGGACAGGAAGCGAATAATCAGGATTGCAGGAGTGAGCTGTATCTCACTGTCCACCAAGGGACAAATGACCTGGCTAGGAATGAGATCAGAGCAGTGCAAGAGGAGTTTGCAGAGTTGGGAAGGGGCCTTAGACAAGTAGCATGTATGGTAACCTTCTCGGAGGTGCTGCCTGTCTATGGCAAGGGTGATGCTAGGGTACTCTACACTATGGGATTCAACGAATGGTTGAAAAACTGGTGTGGAGCTCAGGGTTTTGGCTTCATTGGGGACTGGGGAGTCACCTGGAGGGATACAGGCTTATACTGGTGCAATGGTCGGCATCTGTCCTGGGGGGGAACCAGGATCCTAGGTGATAGGTTTAAATGCTTCCTTGGCAAGCATTTAAAGTAGCCAAGGGGGGAGGCATTGAAAAGCCAGCCTCCTCCAACAAAACACAGTAATTAACGAGGTAAACACCAAGGTAGAGAAGTCATTAGGGAGCACGACTGGGGTAAATACAAAAAAAGGTAACGGCAATAAGGACAAGGATGAGGTTAAAAGGGGTAATGGCATCAAAAAATGGAGGGTGATAAGTACCAATGCCCGTAGTCTGTGTAACAAGCTCCCTGAACTAGTGGCCTTGATGGAAGAGGGATGCCTGGATATTGTGGCAGTCACTGAAACATGGCACACAGAGAACCATGACTGGGATGTCAACATACCAGAATACACAATCTACGGGAAGGACAGGGAGGGCAAAAGTGGAGGAGAAGTAGTTTTCTATGTAAGGGAAGGGATTACAGCAACAGAACTAAAGAGTAAACAGGGAGAAGATGAGACACTGTGGGTCACCCTGGAGACAGGAAATGGCACCACAATCCGCATTGGGTTTGTGTACAGACCCCCATCTCAGGGCGAGGGAATGGACAAGGAAATGATAGAAGGCATGCTTAGAATGGCAGAAAAGGGGGAGATGGAGGCCGTGATATCTTTAATCTTGAAACTCGGGAAGAATCCGCAAAACCTTGATAGTTATCGTCCTATATCATTGTTAAATACAGACATTAAAATATTGGCTAAAGTGTTAGCTAATTGACTCACGAAAATTATTGGCAATCTGATAGGATGTGAGCAGGTCGGATTTATGACCGGAAGGTCATCTCAAGATCATGTGAGAAAGTTGTTACATATTATTGCCACTGCTAGAGACTCGAATGTGCCTATGGTACTCGTCTCATTGGATGCCGAAAAGGCGTTCGACAGAGTCTCGTGGGACTTCTTGTTTGTTACTTTAGCCGCTTTTGGCTTTCCAAAGGAATTCGTAAAATGGGTTGAAATTCTATATTCATGTCCCTCGGCCAGAGTTAAATGTAATGGCTTATTATCTCTCCCTTTTAAATTAAATCGGGGTACTAGACAGGGATGTCCCCTTTCTCCAATGTTGTTCAATTTATATCTAGAGCCCTTGCTTTTAAGAATAGCAGGAAATAAGACTATCACTGGCATTCAAATAGGTGCAACAAGATATGCCTATTCGGTATATGCTGACGACATTTTATTGCATTTAGAGAGCCCTGGTTCGTCAGTTCCGGCCGTTCTAGGAGAAATTGAGGAATACTCTAAATTATCCGATTATAGGTTGAATCGCACAAAAACTAAGATAATGCCCTTGAATTATAAAGTAAACAAGGTAGAGCTGTCTTTTTGGGAAACGAAGTCTATAGATTATCTAGGTATCAAGATTTTTAGGGAATTTGGGACCATAAGGCGTAACAATATTGATAATCTAATCACAACAATATCTAGGGACTTGGAGAGATGGCGATTGTTGCCTATATCTCTTTGGAGTAGATTAAATATCATCAAAATGAATCTATTACCAAGGATATTATACCCTTTAGGAATGTTAGGGATGTATCTGCCAAAAAAATGGTTTTCTAGGCTACAAAGTAAGCTTAGCTCCTTTTTGTGGAACAAAAAGGGTATTCGCAGGTCTTACTTAAAGTTAACAGCACGGAAGTTGATAGGAGGCCTAGCGGCCCCCTCCTTCTTTTTATATTATATAGCTCAACATATAAATAAGTTAGTCTTCTGGCATAACGACATTGAGAATAATGCATATCCCCCTCTGTGGTTATCTACTGAAAGATACCTAGCGTCTCAAGCTAAGTGTTCACTATGGGCCCTTCTATATGCCTCCCTTGCGCATATTCCCAAATCCCTCAGTAATAACCCCTTGGGATGGTCAATGAAAGTTTCTCACCAGGTCCAAAGATATCTCGTAGTAAATTGGTACCAATCCTCTGCTCAGCCAGTTATCAGTAATCCGCACTTCAAGATTGAGGTTCACCGATATCTCGTCTCTTCTTCAGTTGAACCAATGTAAGGTTTGAAATGTGGAAGATTGGAAAAAATCTCTTTGCTCAACTACAACGGTCGATTGGTGCATTAAATAATGATGCCTTTAAGTATCTCCAAGTTTGTAAGGCCATTACCTCATTCTCCTGAGTCCCCTAAAAGATCTAGGTGAGAGAGATAACTACACTCTTACAGATAGCTTTTCAATGCATGCTGTCTCTAAATTGTACAAACCCTTACAGGAGTGGGACCACAGATTGCCGTCTGGATCTTGTTCCTATTGGATAAGAGAATTAGGTATCCCAGATGATGTTACTTTATGGAAGACACTTTGAACATCAATGTATAAATTTGTTAAACAAGATAGACTAAGGTTAGTTTGTTATAATATTATGCATGACTTATACCTGACGCCAGTTAAACTCTTCAGATATGGGACATTAGTTACATCATTGTGTAACAGATGTGAGAAAGATACGGGTTCTTTATATCACATGATGTGGCTATGTCCCTATATAAAGACATTTTGGATTTGTATTAATAATACTTTGGACTCTATCCTTGGCTTGAGTGAGCTCTTCACTCCTGAAATTTGTATGACTAATCACTTTCCAGCTGGTACCCCTAGGTGTAGGAAAGCACATATGGCACTTGTGGCTGCATCTGCTAAAATAATAATAACGAGGCATTGGACAGATGAGAAATCTCTAGTGCTGGAATGGTATAGGGAGGTTATGATGGCATTACAACTAGAAAGGCACATTGCAACTATGCAAGATAGAGTCAATGCCTTTACTTCGTTGTGGGGCAATTTGGAGGCTATTTTGACAACCTGGAAGCATAAATGATATGAACCTCCTCTTATTTTGCAGTTATGGGGTTATTAAAGGTGTGTAGTTCTTGGGGTGGGGGTGGTGGGAGGGACTATATTGTTTCTGTGTATTTGCACCTAATGCTTCTGATGGTGGATTGTTCTCTGTATTTAACCTGGTGCTGGAAAACAATAAAGCTTTGTTAAATAAAAAAGAAAAAAGAAAAGGGGGAGATATTGTTGATGGAGGACCTGAATATGCCAGATGTTAACTGGAGAACCTTTCTGCAGGCACATCCAAGAGCA
Source organism: Neoceratodus forsteri (assembly GCA_016271365.2). Taxonomy (NCBI): domain Eukaryota; kingdom Metazoa; phylum Chordata; order Ceratodontiformes; family Ceratodontidae; genus Neoceratodus; species Neoceratodus forsteri. Next base: position 705,961,081 of record CM028131.1, on the reverse strand, counting down.
GGGTCATTCTTGATGCCCTACAAGGAGCATGCCTCAGACAGCTGGTACTGGAACCCACTCAGGAGGGAGCAATCTTAGACCTAGTACTCTCAAATGGGGATGGAGAAAGGATCTCAGATTTAGAAGTGGGTAGCCATCTGGGAACAAGCAACCACCAAACCGTGTGGTTCACGATAAACACAGCCATACAGTCAAGCCATACAAATGCAAGAGTATTGGACTTTAGGAGGGCTGAATTTGGGAAAATGAGAGAGTGCCTCAGAAAAGCACTAGCAAACTGGCAAATAGGAGGGTTGGGGGAATAATCAAAATAGCCATCACTGAGGCAACAAGCCTTTGTGTGAAAGGAATCAAAAAAACAAAACGAAGGAAAGAAACACTATGGTTCTCAAAAGAGGTGGCAGGGAAGGTTAAGGAGAAAAGGATAGCATTCAGGAAATATAAGGAAATACATAAGGACCAGGACAGAGAACTGTATCAGTTAAAGCAGAAGGAGGCAGGGAAGGCAGTCAGAATAGCAAAGGCCCAAACCGAGGAAAGGATAGCCAACTCTAGTAAGAAGGAGGGGGGATAAAACCTTTTCTAGGTACATTAGGGAGCAAGGAAAGACCAAGGGAGGAATACTGAGGCTTAGTTAAGGGGAGGGAATGTAGGCAGAGGGTGACAGTGAAAAAGCAGGGATACTGAATGCACATTTCTGCTCAGTATTCATAACGGATGAGGAGAGGGAGGTACTGAAACCAAACGAGAGAAATACTCTGGATAGGGAGGTCGATACCAGTCCATTCACAGAAGAAAGGGTTCTGAAAGAACTCTTGAAACTGAGGGTGGACAAAGCATTGGGGCCTGATGGGATTCATCCCAGAATTCTAAAAGAACTAAAGGTTGAACTGCTTATACCACTGACTACTCTCTTTAAAAAATAATTGGAGGATGGGGTGGTACCTGAGGACTGGAGAAGGGCAGATGTGATTCCACTTCACAAACGTGGGAGCAGGGCAGAGGCAGTAAATTACAGACCAGTTAGTTTGACCTTAGTGGTAGGGAAAATGATGGAATCACTTCTGAAGGAAAGAATTGTTGAATACCTAGAGGCCAGTGGGGCACAGGACCCAAGGCAGCATGGATTCGCAATGGGAAGGTCATGGCAGACAAATCTAATAGATTTCTTTGACTGGGTGACCAAAGTAGTAGACCAGGGAGGGGCTGTGGACACGGCCTACCTAGATTTTAGCAAGGCATTTGACACAGTCCCACACAAAAGATTAATATACAAGCTAGCCAGCCTTGGAGTGGGTCCAAGGTGGTAGCCTGGATGAAAAATTGGCTGGACAACAGGAAAGGGTAATAGTAAATGGAGTCCACAGTGAAGAAAGGAGGGTAGCTAGCGGGGCACCACAAGGTTTAGTACTGGGGCCAGTCCTCTTTTTTTTTTACTTTTTACCCCACTCCACATCCTTAGTCCTCCTTCAGACCTGATCAATCCCAGAGACCCCCAAGATCCCCATCCCTAGAGTGCCAGGTGTGCTCCATTATCCTCCCTACCTTACTCCTCTTCTTTGGAGTGCCTGCACAACAGGGTCTTGCTCGTGGTAGATACTCGGGGCTGAGATCGGTCGTCATCTTGGACCGAGAGGGTTTTTTTCCACTTTTCTTCCCTTGGTCCCTCCATCCCGAGGGCATTGGCATGCAGGACTGATGTCCAGACAGACGGCGTACTGACACACGCCGTTGTCAAGTGCCCAAGATGTCCTCCCTTCCCCAACTCCAGAGAATCACCTGTGTCCCAATGCCCATGCTTCCACAGGCACTATAGCATTGGGTGCTCAAAGCACCCCAGGAACCCACCCCAGGAGGAGGAGGATTGTCCTCCTCCTCCCCTCCGACTCCCAGTGGCCAGAGGCCGTTTCCGAACCCAGGTCGCCGGCATGGCATGAGGTGTGGCGTCCAGCACCTCAACCCTTAGCGCCGGCGGGCCAGTCCTCTTTAATGTCTTTATAAGTGACATTGCAGAGCACCTGGAAGGAAAAGTATGTCTCTTTGCAGACGACACAAAGATCTCCAACAGGGCTGATACACACGGTGTGGTGGAAAGGATGAAAAGGGACTTGGCTAGGTTGGAGGAATGGTCAAATGCATGGTGTTACAGATTCACTCAGCAGCTCAGGTCCACTACTCCCAAACTGCCAACCTCTGAGCGCAGTCTTGTGAACAGTGTAACAAACAAGGTAACCCTCTTGTCTGTTTTTGTGAGTTCGGATCAACCTTTGGTCTCAGTTCTGGAGGGATTCAAACTGTAACCTCTTGCTAGCATACCCAATGCACAGGCTCAGATATATCTGTCTTCGGTGGGCCAGATATCTTTGCCTACGGGCACCTAACCAGGTATTCAGAGATGAACCCTTAAAACTTAATAAAGACCTCAGATTTAAAATGCTTCTGTTTTCAGTTTGGTACCACCATACAAGCTATATGTCTGCTGAACCATAAATATTTCTTAGCAAAAGAAAGCAATTCAAAGACAGACCAGGTTTGCTCTAAAATTAGAGTTTTTACTAAAATATATAATAATATGTTAAACATACAATAAAGAACTCTTATAACACAAGACATACATATCTTTAAACAAAACAAGGTTTAAAACAGTGCAATTCCTACAACTATATTTAGATTTTGTCTAGCTTTCTAAATACCTGTTTTTAGTGCTCAGATGTTTCCTTAGTCAGTGTCAGATGCAAATGCACTCTATAGAGAAAGAGAATAATCTTTTCAAGCAGTATTGGCCAACCCCTTTTGGATGAAGTCATCCAGCCCCTCCTCTGGTCAAATATCTTAACAAAAATATATTTTTATACAACCACAGGATGTAATTTTATTAATCTATACTATACAGGATGTATTAATTCTGCAACCTTAGCATAACACAAGTTTCAATGACACCTCCTTTGATCTTATGCTGTACCCTCTTCACACAGGCTTCATAGAGTCATTTACAACCTTACATCTCTATGTAACATCCTAGCTTCCCTTATTTTAACGTCATAAACCTAGTTTATGATTTCTCTCTTAACAAAATTAACTTAACAACTCTGTAATTAGCTCAGAGAAACAAGATCCTTAATAAAAGTCTTCCAATAACACAGTGTCTCTAAAAAGACTGAGTGTGTGATATACAATGCTGTCAGCAGTTCATCTGGGGGGGATGAGAGAGGTCATTCCTAGAGCATTTGAATTTTCAGGAGAGACATTAATACACTTTATATTAAAAAAATATAATACAGCACTCAGAACTTGCTGTCTACATCATACTCCTCCCCACCTAGACTGAATTTGGGGGATCTATCCCCTACATGGGATGAGCTTCCCAAATCAGTTCACTCCTCATAGACCCTAGACAGCCCACCGGCGTTCTGATTCTTAATGCCTGCCCTATGCATGATTGTCAGATCATATCCTTGCAAAGCAAGACTCCATCTTGGTAGTCTCCCATTGCTCTTTCCCATCTGCGTCAGCCAAACCAGGGGGTTGTGGTCAGTCTGCACCACAAAATGCTGTCCATACAAGTATGTTTTTTAATTTCTTCAGGGCCCACACTATGGCAAGACACTCCTTTTCCACCGTGGAGTATGCTTGCTCCCTGGGGAGCAGCTTCCTGCTCAGGTACCCAACTGGGTGATCTGTCCCTTGGCTAGAAGTCTGGCTAAGTACTGCCCCAATACCCACGTCCGAGGCATCAGTCTGAGCTATCAAAGTTTTGCTATAGTCCGGACTTGTCAAAACAGGAGCACTGCACAGTGCCTCCTTCAGTCTAGTAAAGGATTCCTCACAGGCTGGGACCCAAGTAATTCTCTTTGGCATCTTTTTCTTTGTCAGGTCAGATAGGAGAGCAGCCAGGGCACTGTAATTAGGTACAAACTTTCTGTAGTACCCTGCTGTCCCTAGAAAACTCCTGACCTGCTTCTGGGTTTCTGCTCTGGGCCACATCTGAATCACCTCTATCTTTATTTGGTTAGGACAGAGCTGTCCCCAGGCCTACCACATGCCCCGAGGTATGCTACTTCCCCCACGGCCACCTGGCACTTCTCAGCTTTGACAGTGAGCCTGGCCCTCTGTATCCTGCCCAGCACTTCCCCAAGGTGTGAAAGGTATTCCTCCCAGCTGGTACTGAAGATGGCAATGTCATCCAGGTACGCTACAGCATATTCCTCAGCACCATTCAACACCTGGTTCACCAACCTTTGGAAAGTGGCTGGGGTATTCTTCATTCCGAAAGTCATTAGTTTAAACTCAAATAAGCTTATCGGAGTGATGAAGGACGATATTTCCCTAGCTCTGTCTGTCAATTCTACCTGCCAATACCCCTTGGTCGGGTCAATAGTCGTAAGGTAGGTCGTCCCTCCCCAACTTGTCCAGAAATTCGTCCGTCGAGGGCATCGGGTGGGCATCGGACTTTGTGACTGCATTCAGTCCATGATAGTCCACACAGAAACGAGTTGAGCCATCTGGCTTGGGCACAAGGACTACGGGTGAGGCCCAGGGGCTGTGGGATCTCTGGATTACCCCAAAATCCAGCATCTCCTCCAATTCCCTCCTAATGTCCTTTTGGACAGCTTCTGACACCCGATATGCTGTTTGCCATATGAGTGTCTGTGTCCCTGTCTCCACATCGTGTGTCGCTAAGGGGGTTAGTCCAGGCTTGGCGCTAAACAAGGGGACAAAGTCTGCTAAAACCTCCCTTACTTTCTGGACCTGGTCCAGGTTCAGCTGGGGAGACAATTTTACTGCATCCACAGAGGACTCCCTCTTACTTTCTTCCAGCAGATCCAGGAGGGGGTCTCCTTCGTCCGTCCCTTCCCCATGACTACACACTGCAAACACCATGTCAGCCCTATTTGCATATGGCTTCATCATGTTGACATGGTACATCCTTTCAGTCTGTCTTCTGTCAGGTAACTCCACAATGTAGTTTATGTCATTTACCTTCCTAACCACTTTGTACGGTCCTGCAAACTCAGCTTGCAGCTTGTCTTTCCGGACCGGAATAAGGACCATGACTTCCTGACCCACCATGTACGAGCGAGCTCTGGCTCTGCGGTCGTACCACACCTATTGTTTCTGTTGGGCAGCTGCCAGGTTGCTCTGGGCTGTCCCCATAAGCTCCTTCAGCCTTTCCCTAAACCTAAGGACATAATCCACAAGGGAGTTCCCTGGGTGGCGTGCTTGCCTTCCCAGTCCTCCCAGATTAAGTCTAGGGGCCCATGTACCTGGCGTCCATACAAGAGTTTGAAGGGAAAAAATCCTGTCGACTCTTGGGGCACCTACATGTATGCAAACAACAGGTGGGGAAGGTATTTCTCCCAGTCCCTCCCATGCTGTTCAGCAAATGCCCGGAGCATTGACTTTAGGGTACCATTGAAACGTTCCACAAGCCCATTGGCTTGTGGGTGATACGGTGTCGTGCATCTCTGCACCACCCCACACTTCTCCCATAAACACGTCATCAGGTCCGACGTGAAGGAACCCTCTCAATCTGTGATTACTTCCTGTGGAAACCCAACACAGGAGAAAATCCCAAGTAAGGCATCTGCCACTTTGTCTGTCCTCAGTGAGGATAGGGCGACTGCCTCTGGGTACCGGGTGGCATAATCCACCACAGTCAGGATGAATCTCTTCCCTGAGGAGCTGGGGGTATTTAAAGGCCCCACAATATCCATTCCCACCCTCTGGAATGGCTCCTCCACTATGGGCAATGGGATCCAGGCGGCTTGGGTTTTCTTGCCCGCATTTCCTATTTCTTGGCACCGGTGACAAGACCTGCAATACTCCTTTACCTGCTGGGTGAAGTTAGGCCAGTAGAAATTCTGGGCCAATCACTGCATAGTTCGTGTGATTCCCAGATGACCAGACAAGGGAATATCATGTGCAATTTTGAGCAACTGCTCATGACACCCCTGGGGAACAACAAGCTGCCTGCCTAGCATCCCTCCATCTGTACTGCCTGGGTATACATAAGTTCATTTTCCCAATAAACCTTATGTCTGCCGTCACCTCCCTGTGTGCCCTCAGAGTCTGCCCAAGCCCTCAGCTTCTCTAAACTAGGGTCACTCCTCTGAGCAGCTGCAAACCCCTCACACAGTCCCAAGGCATGGGACAAGTCCCCTTCAGTCGCTAAACTAGGGTCCCTAGCACTAGCGTCAGGGCCCTCAGGATCAGTGTCAGTCCTAACCCTCTAACAATTGCTCACCCCTCCCTCTTCAGAGTAACCTTCCATAGCTGTGTGGCCACTCGCTACCAGGGAAATTTCTACCCCCTTTTTATCAGTCTCCCCATCTGGAGACACAGGCTGGGGAACTAGCCTCTCCGTGGTTTCCACACTGGTTTCTGTGGGGTTCAGGGAACTACTATTTTCTCTTGCCGCTTGTCTACGGGTAACAGCATATACCATCCCCTGTTGGAGACTGTTACCCAGTATTACATCTTCCCTTATTTTAACGTCATAAACCTAGTTTATGATTTTTTTCTTAACAAAATTAACTTAACTCTGTAATTAGCTCAGAGAAACAGGATCCTTAATAAAAGTCTTCCAGTAACACACTGTCTCTAAAAAGACTGAAAGTGTGATACAATGCTGTCAGCAGTTCTCTTGGCCTGCATCTGTCAGCTAAAATTGGGGGGAGGGGGGGTGAGAGAGGTCATTCCTAGAGCGTTGGAATTTTCAGCAGAGATTAATACATTTTATATTAAAAAGTATAATAAAGCTCTCAGAACTGGCTGTCTACGTCACACATGGCAGCTCAGAATCAACGCAAAGAAGTGCAAGGTAACGCACCTTGGAAACAAAACCCCAGAGGAAGAGTACACAATGGGAGGTGAGATACTAACAACAACAAAAATGGAAAGGGACCTGGAAGTAATTATATCAGATGACCTAAAGGCGGGCAAGCAATGTTAGAAGGCAGTAAGGAGGGCTGGGGGGATACTGGGACGCATAGGAAGAGGCACCAACAGTAGAAAACAGGACACTGTTATCCCTCTGTACAGACAGTTGGTGAGACCACATCTGGAGTACTGTGTGCAGTTTTGGAAACCCCATCTCCACAAAGACATAGAGTGGAGGCTGTCCGGAGGAGGGCAACCACAATCATGCAGGGTCTGCACCAGAAGACATACAAAGAGAGACTAAAGGAGCTTAATATGTATACCCTTGAGGAAAGGAGGGCGAGGGGGACATGATAGAAACTTTCAAGTACCTCAAGGGAACCAACAAAGTTCAAGAGGGTAGCATCTTTCAGAAAAAAGAGGTGCGCAAGAAGAAAAAATGACTCAACTTAGTAGTTATGTTTTTTTCTAATGGAGTCTTGCTGTATTCTGACAACATGCAGTTAGCCCCAGCTCTTGAACTGCTCCGGAGATGAGAGAGTTAACGCTATGCTGAGAGCATAGAACCTTGAGCTCGTGCTCAGTTCAGACCTCTGTCTGCTGCACTTTCAAGTGTAACCGTCAGATTCTTACAAGCCAAAACTAACTAATTATATCTATAGTGTGGAAATTGTAAAAAACACTAGCCATAAGGGCAACCCAAAGTTTTGGAATCCCAAAAAGACTCAAGTCGAGAATCCCCAAAACAAAAAAACTCAGGTAGTGAACTAAACATAACTCTAAATAACTACAAATGAAGATCACTATGCCCAGCTCCTCCAAAAGGAGAGGGAGCCAATACACCTCTGGAGTGCAGCACTGTACCTGCCAGCCCACTTCCCAAAAAACAGGTTCTGAGGGGGAGGTCAGAATACAGCAAGTGGATGTCTGTAGAGAACAGGCCAGAGACCAGAGGAAAGGGGCTCCATTAGAAGGAACATAATTACTAAGGTAAGTAATTTTTTCTTCAAACAACATGAAGTCTTGCTGTATTCTGACAATATGCAGACTACCAAGCAGTACCTCCCAGGAGGAGGGTACAGAACCTACTTAGGAAAGAGACTCTGCAGCACTGCTGTACCAAACCTAGTATCACTCCTAGCCTGGATGTCCAGAGAGTAATGCTTGGTGAAAGTATGAACTGTTTTCCAGGTGGCTGCTTTACAGATCTCTAAGAGTGGAATGTCTCTGGCCGCAGCCAGAGAGGCAGCTGTACCTCTGGTCGAATGAGCCCTCAGGCCTGAGGGGGTACCTTGCCCAGCTTTTCATTGCAGAATTGAATACAAGAGACAATCCACCTGGCAAGAGTCCTCTTAGTAGCAGGTTTGCCCTTTCCTACTTCACCATAAGTGAGAAACAACTGAGAACAGTCAAACCTAAGTGCCTTAGTGTGCTCCATGTAGTAGCTAAGAGACCTTTTAACATCCAAGCTGTGTAATCTCTCTCCTGAAGAAGAATGTTCAGTGAAAAACACAGAAGGGACATGGATTGGTTCAGATGAAAATCTGACACCACTTTGGGCAAGAACCTCCTGTTGGTTCTAAGGACCACCTTATCGCTATGAAAAGAAATACAATTAGTCACCATTGACAGAGCTTGCAATTCACTGATACGCCTGGCAGAAGTAATAGCTACCAGGAACACAGTTTTCCAAGTCAAGTACTTCAGTTCTGCTGAGGTCAAAGGCTCAAAGGGTGGTTGCATGAGCTGAGCAATGCATACATTAAGATCCCAAGCAGGGGTAGGATCCCTAAAAGAGGGATTAGTATGAAGTAGTCCCTTAAATAATTTACAGAACACAGGGTGGGAAGCTAGAGAAGAAGGCTTCCCCACTGATAAAAATGCAGAAACAGCTGATAGATGCACCTTAAGGGTAGCTGGTCTGAGGCCTAGACTATTGAGATAAACCATATAGTCCAGAACTGCAGGCAAATCAGCAGAATCTGGAGATATCCGTTTACTAGAATACTAAATACCAAACCTTTTCCATTTGGAGTTATAGGTTTTTCTAGTGGCAGGTCTACGAGAAGCCTTGAGAATGTCCAGAACCCCCTAAGACAGATTCATACTTGCATATTCTAGCTCTTCAAGAGCCAAGCCTTGAGATTGAGAGACTGAAGATTGGGATACCAAATTCTTCCCTGAGAGGAAGTTATCAGATTGTGTTTTTTGGGGCGAACCAATGGAAGATGGACTGCCAGAGACAGCAAGAGAGGATACCAAGGCTTCCTGGCCCAGTCTGGCGCAATCAGGATCACCTTGCAAGTTTGTGACCTTATCTTGACCAGAACGCTGAACAACAGAGGAAAGGCATACAGAAATTTCCCCGACCAATCCAACAGTAGAGCATCCAGGGGGACTGAGACCAATACTGGAGGTCTGCAACAAAAGAGAGGAAGCTGATGATTGCCTGGGGCTGCAAAGAGGACTATCTGAGGAATGCCACATCTCAAAAATATGACTTTCAGCACTAGAGGATCCAGTGACCATTCGTGATGGCCTTGAGAAATGCTGCTCAAAGCATATGCTAACACATTGTCCTTCCCTGGAAGGTGGACTGCTACCACGGATGTCTGTAGAGAATAGGCCAGAGGCCAGACTTTCGTGGCTTCTGTGCACAAGGCCGTCGACCAAGTGCCTCCCTGCTTGCTGATGTACCACATGGTGGTGGTGGTGTTATCTGTTCTCATCTGAACCACCTTGTTTTGTACTGCCTGTGCGAAAGCTTGTAAGGCCAAGTATACTACCCTGAGTTCCAGAAGGTTGATATGAATGAGAGACTCCTGAGGGGACCACACTCCTTGTGCTGTGAGGGCTCCAAAGTGAGCCCCACACTCCAGAAGAGAAGCGTCTGTAGTCAGAACCACATAATGAGTCTGAGAGACAAATGGAAACCCCTTGTCTGAGGCTGTCCTGATCCAACCACCACTGGAGAGCATGGATCAAGGTCTGAGTCACTGGAATCAGTTTGGTGAGAAGGTCTTTTTTTCTGGGACCAAAAAGCCCTCAGGTGAAACTGAATATCCCTCATCTGGAACCTGGCCCCACTGTAGTGGCAGCTGCCATGTGGCCCAGTAGTTGAAGGAAGTGTCTTGCTGGACGAGAAACCAGGAGATGAAATGAGGAAGCTAGGTCTGTAAGGGCCTTTACCCTTGACAAAGGAAGAAAGGCCTTTGCCTGGACAGTATCCAACTCCACCCCTATGAAGGTGAGGAGTTGCACTGGTTCAAGAACTGACTTTGGAAGGTTGAGAAGGAATCCCAAGGAAGTGAGCACTTCCTGGATCACGTGTAAATTTGACTCGACTTGGTCTGGAGACTGCCCCACGATGAGCCAGTCGTCGAGATATGGAAAAATAGAGATGTTCTGTCTCCTTAAAAAAACTACTACTACTGCTAGGCATTTTGTAAAGACCCTTGGTGCTGATGTTAGCCCGAAGGGCATTGCTCTGAATTGGTAATTGACTGAGGGCAGTTCGAATCTGAGATACTTTCTGTGGGAGCACCTGATGAGAATGTGAAAGTAGGCATCCTTGAGGTCTAGGGAAGCTAACCAATCCCCTGGCCTTAGAGAAGGAAGAATTATTCCCAGAGTCACCATTTTGAACTTTGGCTTCAGCAAATGTTTGTTTAAGTATCTAAGGTCTAGGAAGGACCGCCACTCCCTTGTCTTTTTTGGGGTAAGGAAGTACCTTGAGTACAGACCTTTGCCCCTGAGGGATACAGGAACTCTCTCTCTAGCTCTGAGTGCTAGCAGAGAGGAAACCTCTGCCTCTAGAGCAATGGTTTTGGATATGTTTGCAGGTGGAAAAGACCTGACCCTTAGCTTTGGGAATTTTTTGAAGCCGAGGGCTAGTGCCTGGCTTACTACTTTCAGGACCCACTTGTCTGAGGTCACAGACTTCCAGGCCTGGAAGTAGTAAGCCAGCCTGCCTCCTACAGGTATTGGGGGGTCAACCCGGGCTGACACCTCAGGGTGTCTGCTTGACAGGAGCCTTAGGCTGAGAGGTAGATGCAGCCCTGCTCATCCCCCTCCTACCTCTCCATCTAAAGAACCCCCTCTGGGAAAAAGGAAAGGAAGCCTGTGCCTGGTAGAAAGGCCTGTGAAAAGGCCTGCCCCTAGCCTGCTGCTTCTGAGGAGTTGACTTCCTTTCCTTGGCTTGAGCACTCCTATAGGTGGTCCTGTACTCATCCATCTTCTTCATGTAGTTCTCTGTCTGCTCCCCAAACAGAGAATTATCTACAACAGGAAAATCCATGGCTTTAGCCTGGGTATCCTGTGAGAGGCTAGTATATCTGAGCCAAGCCATCCTCCTAAGTGCCTCAGATGTAGCCATGACTCGTGATGAAACATCATTGGAGTCCACAGCACCATGAAATTGAATATTAGATGCCTCTATCCCATCAGCAGCCACCTCCTCCAACTCCTTGGCTGGTTGGAGGGAAGCCTGCTTAGCCAGCTCCAAAACAGACTTCCACCTGGACTTTTGGTATCTAGCTGCATGGGCCATATAGTTAGCCTGCCTGAGTCCCAGAGGAGATGCCAGGTACTGCTTTTTAGCCATAGCATCTATCTTCCTGGAGTCCTTATCCGGGGGGTGAGAAGCCAAGGGAATGCTAGCCTTGTCACAGGCTGCAGCCTGTACAACTCCAACATGGCTGCAATGCTGGTATAGGAACTCGAGCTGAACCTGACATGTACTTCCTGTCCATTCATTTGTCCACTGGAGGCAATGAATTGGAGTCTTCAAAGTTTGTGAGTCTGTTTCCCAAAGGATTTATGCAAGGGAATAGACAGTCTCTTGGACTCTAGGATGTCCATCATCTCTACAAAGTCAGGCTCCTCCACAGCTTCATCCACAGGAAGCTGGAGGGTGTCAGCCACTTTTCTGTAAAACATAAAGTGGAAGGGGGACTCAGAAAGCCTGGGAGGGGAAACTCCTGAAGGTCTGTCTGGGGAGATGTCCGGTTTAATGGGCTCAGCCAGACCTTCCCCACTGTCTTCTTCCTCATCATCACTCTTCCTCCCCTTCCCATTCTGGCTCATAATAGTCTTCCAGAGAATAGTCGGAAACCGGGGATCCAGACCGAACCGAGCGCCTACCGAGAGGTGCCAGATCGGTCAGAAACGAACGGAGCGATTCCACAATACTAATCGCCCTGGCAATTTCTTCAGCGGTTGGAAGGTGAGGATTTGAATCCGAACCGGTCGCTTTTTCTTTCTCCCTTCTTCTTTTTCGCAGGAACCGATACTTCAGGATTGGCTCTCCTCTTGCCCAAGGAAGTCTGGCCCTGGTCAGAGGGCACTTCCTCAGGTTCGGTCGGAACCGAACTGAGCTGGCCATCTGGGTCAGCGGACTTCTCGGCCTCTTTCTCTCTAAGCCTGCCCAACCTTTTCTCTATGGTGGTCTTAAGAAGATTTTTGCAAATTTGGCAGTCTGAATTGAGGTGGTCAAACCCCAGACAATAAACACAGGTGGTGTGAGGATCAGCCTTAGCAAAGGCCTCCCCACACACACTACAGTGCTGAAACCCAGTGGGCCCAGTTTTTCTTTTGAGTTTCTCAGACACGACTCCAGTAAAGTCAGAGAAAACTTACCCTTTACACTGCTTCAGGCCAGGTAAGACAACCTTATAGGTTCCTAACCGTGTTACGGGTACTGGGAAAAAAAAATGTAAAAGATGGCTTTTTTAAGAACCGATAAGCACTGGAATCACCACAGACTAAAGAACAATTGGTTCAGCTGACCCGACCGAAACAATTCAGAGATTTTACAATTTCTACAGTAATTAATACAAATTTCAAAACAGTTCACTACCACTACCACTTACTGTACCACAGACAGGGATCTGAACCGATGAAAATAAGAAAAAACTGCGGTTAAAACCGACGATTTTTACCAAGCGAACAGAAAGTGACAGGAGAAAACTCCAGAGCGACTGTTCAGTTAGGCGGAGTAAAGAATCTGACAGTTACACTTGAAAGTGCAGCAGACAGAGGTTTAAACAGAGCACGAGCTCGACATTCTATGCTCTCAGCATAGAGTTAACTGTTTCATCTCCGGAGCAGTTCAAGAGTTGGAGCTAACTGCATATTGTCAAAATACAGCAAGACTTCATGTTGTTTGAACAAGGGGGCACAATTTGAAGACAGAGGTGGGACGGCTCAGAGGTGATGTCAGGAAGTATTTTTTCATGGAGAGGGCTGTGGATGCATGGAACCGCCTTCCTGGGGAGGTCATGGAGTCAGGAACAGTGGGGGGAATTCAAGAATGCATGGGACAGACATAAGGCAATTCTAGTGGAGGGTAAGAGGAAGTAGGCTGTTGGTTAACTAAGATCTGCAGCTTATCAATCAGGTAGGGAAATGGGCAGACTAGGTGGGCCAAGCAGTCCTTATCTGTCGTCAAATTCTATGTTTCTATTTATCATTTCAAATTTGAGCTGGGTACAGATTATACAAGATGACCTTGAGATCTAGCTGCTCCACTACATTCCACTTATAACCAGAGTCCTTGTTGATATAATGCTAGATAATCTCCAATACTAGTTACCAATTGCTCCTTACGATCCGCCTTCTCCGACACTTATTTATTTTTAATTTTTTTATAATTTAGTCTTTTTATTTAATTTATAAGTTCAACAACTTTACAGGCAGCTTTACATCACAAAATAGTATCAGTCAGAGGGCACTTCCACTACTGTTGATGGGGGATCTTAATATGCCAGATGTTAACTGGAGCACCTTTGCTGCAGCCACATCCAAAAGCAGGGCCATTCTTGACACCCTTTGGGTGGCATGCCTCAGACAGCTAGTTTTGGAACCTACTCATGAGGGAGCAATCTTAGACCTCATACCCTCAAATGGGGACAGTGAGAGGATCTCAGATCTAGAAGTGGGTAGCCATTTGGGAACAAGTGACCACCAAACAGTGTGGCTCACGATAAACTCAGCTACAGAGTCAAGCCATACAAAAATGAGGGTTCTGGACTTCAGGAGGGCTGACTTTGGCAAGATGGGAGAGTGCCTTAGAAAAGCACTAGCAACCAGGCTAGAAGGAGGGGTGGAGCACCAATGGGGAAATATCAAAACTGCCATCACAGAGGCAACAAGCCTTTGTGTGAAGCAAATAAACAAATCAAAATGAAAGAAAAGGCCACTATGGTTCTCAAAAGAAGTGGCGGTGAAGGTTAGGGAGAAAAAGATAGCATTTAGGAAGTATAAGGAAACACAGAAGGAGCAGGACAGAGAACTGTACCCATTAAGACAGAAGGAAGCAGGGAAGGTAGTCAGAATAGCAAACGCACAAACTGAGGAAAAGATAGCCAACTTGGTTAAGAAGGGGGATAAAACCTTTTATAGGTATATCAGGGAGCATAGAAAGACAAAGGGAGGGATTAGTGAGGCTGAATAGAATGGATGGTGGGTGGGCAGAGAGTGACAGTGAAAAAGCAGGGATACTGAATGAATACTTCTGTTCAGTATTCACAAAAGAGGAAGTGGGGGAGGTGCCTAATCCAATTAACAGAAGCACTCTGGAGAGGGGGATCGATCCCAGTCCCTTCACAGAAGAAAGGGTTCTGAAAGAACTCCTAAAACTGAAGGTGGACAAAGCAATGGGACCAGATGGAATTCACTCCAGAATTCTAAAAGAATTAAGCAGAGAACTAATGACACCACTGACTACCCTTTATAACAAATCATGGGAAGATGGTGTGGTACCTGAGGACTGGAAGAAGGTTGATGTGATTCCCTTCACAAAGTGGGAGCAAGACAGAGGCAGGAAACTACAGACCTGTCAGTTTGACCTCTGTGGTAGGGAAAGTGATGGAATCACTTCTGAAGGAAAAGAACTGTTGAGTACCTAGAGGCCAGTGGGGCTGGGACCCAAGGCAGCATGGGATCACAGTGGGAAGGTCATGTCAGACAGATCTAATTGATTTCTGTGACTGGGTGACCAAAGTAGTAGACCAGGGAGGGCTGTGAACATGGCCTACCTGAGACTTTAGCAAGGCATTTGACACAGTCTCACACAAAGATTAGTAGTCAAATTAACCAGCCTGGGAGTGGGTCCCAGGGTGGTAGCCTAAATAAAACATTGGCTGAACAACAGGACACAGAAGGTAATTGTAAATGGAGTCCACTCATGCAAGAAGAGGGTTACTAGTGGGTACCGCAGGTTCGGTACTGGATCCAGTCCTTTTAATGTCTTTATAAGTGACATTGCAGAGGGACTGGAAGGAAAAGTATGCCTCTTTGCAGATGACACAAAGATCTGTAACAGGGTTGATACACAAGGAGGCGTGGAAAGGATGAGAAGGGACTTGGCAAGGTTGGAGAATGGTCAAGTATGGCAGCTTGGATTCAATGCAAATAAGTGCAAAGTAATACATACGAAACAAAATTCAGGGAAGATTACACAATGGTGGAAATTGTAACAACAAAAATGGAAAGGGATCTGGGAGTAATCATATCAGATGACCTTAAGGTTGGCAAGCAATGTGAGAAGGTGGGAGGTCTGGGGGATACTGGGATGTATAGGGAGAGGCATCACCAGCAGAAAACAGGAAGTTGTTATCCCCTGTACAGACAGTTGGTGAGACCCCACTGGAGTACTGCGTCCAGTTCTGGAGACCCCATCTCCGCAAGGACATAGACAGAATGGAGGCAGTTCAGAGGAGGGCAACTAAAATGGTGTAGGGTCTGCAAAAGAAGCCATATGAGGAGAGGCTAAAGGAGATTAATATGTATACCCTTGAGGAAAGGAGGGACATGATAGAAACATACCTTAGTGGAATCAACAAAGTCCAACAGGGTAGCATCGTTCAGAAAAAGAGATGTGCAAGAACAAGGGGACACAATTTGAAGATAGAGGGGGGAGGTCACAGGGGCAATGTGAGGAATTATTTTTTCACAGAGAGGGTGGTGGACGCATGGAACAGCCTTCCTGAGGAGGTTGTGGGGTCTAAAACTGTGGGAGAATTCAAGAATGCATGGGACAGACATAAGGCAATTTTTGTGGGGGGGGGTAGGAAGAAATAAGCTGTTGGTTAAATAGGATCTGCAGCTTATCCTCTAGGTAGGGAAATGGGCAGACTAGGTGGGCCAAGCGGTACTTATCTGCCGTCAAAGTCTATGTTTCTATATTACATCACAATGCATTACATATAGACTTTAGCAAATAAGATGGGGGAAATATAAATTAACAACTTACTACATCAGTTTCCAGAGAATCATTATCACTCATTTTAAAACTCAGTCTCTGATCTAATCAAACCAGATCTGGCATGGCACAGTGGTCCCCCTTCCCCCCCAAACTGTTTTCATATTGAAATTCTAAGAACACCTCTGGTCAAAGCCCAAGTGACATTTCAATACAAGAGAAAACAAAATTACATGATCAGTAAATAGCTTAAGGAACAAAATCATCCTAATGGTCTAGTTGGTAGGATATCCATTTTTGCCATTGAACATCAAATTTCTGGACTTTATCCATCATCCTGGCGGAGAGTTGCTCATATATCTCCCTGACAGAATGAGCCAGGCTTCGTTAGTGGGTATTTTATTTGTGAACCACAATCTGGTAATAATTTTGTGGGCTGCTATTATAAATTTTTTAATTTGTTTTATTAAGTTTTTGTCAATTCGCAGACCGTCTGGTTTAATAAAAGTCAGCACATAAGTGGGGGTGAATAAATCAGTGGTATCATAAGTTGCTCTCAGCTCCCCAAGGATCTCCGTCCAAAACTTGGATAACTTTGGACATGACCAAAGGACATGGCTCTGATCTGCTCTATCATCTCCACAATCTCTCCAATACTTTCCCTCTCCCATGCTGGCCAAGAGGGCTGGAGTACGAAAAAAATGAGTCTGGAGTTTCCACGTGTATTCCCGCCAGTATGGTAAGGAAAAAAATGTTAAGGCTGGTAGTGCAGACTCATTCCAGGCCTGCTCTTTTATTAATACCTGCAATTCCTGTTCCCATCTAAGCCTGATTGAGTTAGTCGAGTCTCCCTGTCTTTCATTTAAGGCCTTATATATTTTACTAATTAGGCGATATGAGGTAGTTCCTCTAATAAGTGCTTCCACGAGCTGTATTATTTGGAAGGGGGGGGGGTTCTCAATCAGTGC
The DNA here is from genome assembly GCA_016271365.2 of Neoceratodus forsteri. Taxonomy (NCBI): domain Eukaryota; kingdom Metazoa; phylum Chordata; order Ceratodontiformes; family Ceratodontidae; genus Neoceratodus; species Neoceratodus forsteri. Next base: position 705,944,032 of record CM028131.1, on the reverse strand, counting down.
CACAAGAGACCGTTCATATGGCTGAAGGTGTGGTTAAAGATGTAAATAAGAAATAAAATATTTATGAGGCAGATGGTCCCTCTGAAGGGAAACAGAGGGAAGAAGTTCTGTCCTACCCACTAGCTGAAAAATGAAGGAAATCCCATATCTCTGCCACTGAGCTAAATAAGGTCCTGAGGGACCTGCTGTAAAGTCTGCATTGTACTTCAATGTTCCCAGAAGCATTTTTTCTAGAAATGTTAAATATTCATCACTGACCTTAAGCCATGTCTTTAAGGGTTCCCTGGTGAATTTCGGATAATTTGTTACTCTTTGACACTTGCAGGGAGTCCCAAAGAGGAGCTCCTGAGTGTTGTATACCTCTCCCCATATTAATTCTAATTGTTTCCAGTGGGCATCATACTGTTTGTTTATCCAGTTTAAAACCACTTTTAACTGTGTCGCCATCGCATATTTTCTGAGGTCAGGGAGGTTGAGCCCACTGCTCTCTCTAGCCAGCTGCAGAACAGAGCATCTAATTCTGGGGCGCTTTCTACTCCAAATAAAGCGGGATATCATTCTGTCCCACGCCTAGAAATATGTTTTAGTCAGAGTAAAAGGTAGTGTCTGAAGAAAAAACAATATGCAAGGGAACACATTCTGTTTGATTGTATCTATCTTACTTAAAAAACTTAAGGGGAGACCTGACCAGCGGGACAAGTCTTCCGTCAATTTTAGGGTTAGGGGTTCCAGATTTAGTAGTTCTGCGTGGATGGGGTTTCTTGTGAGCTTTATTCCCAGGTATTTCATCTCTTGTCTGTGCCACTTAAAGGGAAAGTCTTTTTTGAGGTGGGAGGGTGAGGAGTAACTGTACGTTAATATCTCGGTTTTTGTTTTATTAATTTTATACCATGCTAATTTATCAAATTTTTGTAGCTGTTTCCAAACTTCTGGGATGGACTGTTCAGGTTCTGTGAGTGCTGATGTCATCTGCAAAGAGTGATATCTTTTGCCTACGACCCCCCAGAGGGAGGCCCTCTATTCCCTGTGGGATCTGATGGCACTGGCCAGGGGTACGAGATATAAAGCAAATAACAATGGGGACATTGGGCATCCCTGATGGGTGCCCCTAAAGAGTTGGAATATATCTGAAAGGGCCCCATCCACCTTAACATTTGCTTTAGGGGAAGCATAGATATTTTGTAATTGTTTTATAAATTGTTCCGGGAATCCAAAATGCCCCAGGGTCTGCCATAAAAATGACCTGCTGACCCGGTCAAACGCCTTTTCAGCATCTAATCCCAGTAGCACTAAAGGTATTTGTCTTTCTATGGCATAATCTACTAGAGAAATGTGCACGTCTTATAGCATCATGGGTCTGTCTGCCCTTAATGAAGCCCACTTGATCTGGGTCAATAACAGCTGAGAGAAAATGGTCTATTCTAGAGGCCATAGCCGACAAACATTTTGTAGTCAAAGTTTAGCATTGAAATGGGGTGGTAAGAGGAGGGATATTTAACATCTTTATGGGATTTAGGTATGGCCGATATGGTGGCATACTGTCATGTGTGTTGGGGGGGGGGGTTCTCCCTCCTGGACAGCAAGTAAGGCTGGGAGTAATATGGGTAGCAGCAGCTTTTTGAATTTGTTATAAAATTCGAAGGGATACCCGTCCGGGCCTGGTGCCGTTAGGGTCTGGGCTTTTTTAAGTACTTGGAGTAATTCTCCCTCTTTAATTGGTGCCAGCAAGGCCTCAGCCTGTTGTGTGCTGATACGTGGTATTGGTAAACTCTGTAAATACGTTTTGATGGCGTCAAGGGGAATTTCCTCTTCTTTGGTGTACAACTCATGATAAAACTGCTGTAAAATAAGTCTAATTTTCTGGGGTCTCTTTGCTAAACTCCCTGTTTTAGGGTCCACCATACTGGGAATACTCACTCTGGATCTCTGTTCTCTCAGTTTCCTTGCTAAATTTCTTGAAGCCTTAGGCCTTCCTTCATAAAGTCTAAACTTTAAATAAAACTATTTTTGTTCTATGGACTGGTCAACTATTTTTTGTAGCTTTTGTTTTACAATTATTAAACGTTGTCGTATTATGGAGTCATTTTGATCTGGTCAATGCTGCAAATTATTAGTTCCTCCTGCAGGTCTTTCTATGTTTTTTCCCTCTGTCGTTTTTTTTTTTGGTGGAAAATTGTATAATCTCCCCACTTAATACTACTTTTAAAGTATCCCACAGGATTGTGGGGGCAACTTCGTGTTGTGTGTTATCTTGTTTAATTCTGGGTACAGCCTCCTGGACCAGTTCAAAGAACTCTGGGTCCCTAAGGTGAGCAAGGTTCAGGCGCCAATTGATTTGCTTATATTGTGCCCCCCAAAGTCCACCTTAAGATATAGGGGAGCATGGTCCGATAGGAAGGTGGCCCCATGCCACACCTCACAAACAGAGTCTAAATGCTCTACCATAGTAATAAAGTAGTCCAGTCGAGCCCCACTCCCAGTGTTTGGTGCTTGATTGGTATACTCTCTTGTCTTAGGAAAGAAATGATAGTTTGTTTTGTATGTTTTTGGAGAGCATTTGTTCTATGGGTCAGAGGAGTAGCAGCAGCATCCAAAGAGGGATTTAAGGTAATATTCAGGTCTCCCCCCAGCAACAGCTGTCCCTCCATTAGGAACAATAAATCCGCAAAGAATTTTACTGCTAAAGGCTTCCTTGACCCAGGTCGGAAGTAGACTGATGCCAAGGTAACAGGTCTTAAGTACAGCGTGCCCATCACTATGGCATAGCGCCTTTCCGGGTTACTGATCTCACTTTGTTTTTCAAAAGGCACTTCCTGAGAGAGCAGTATCATCGCCCCTCTCCTTTTCCCACCCCTATAGGCTGACTCAGCTATTACAGAATACCCACACCGCTGACATTTTGTATGTTCGTCCAAGGACATGTGCGTTTCCTGTAATAAAATAATCCCAGGTCTCTCTTTTCTGAAAAGTTGAAATAGGCGAGAGCGCTTTATCGGGTTGTCAATCCCATTTACATGTAAAGATAAAATCAAAGATGACCTAGCCATGTTTGCTACTGGTCAGTCCTTGTGTGAAAATTCCCTGTTTGTAAATAGTGTAATACATCCCCTTCCCACCATGCCCATGCCATCGCACCTCTATGTTCCATATTATTATATTATTAACTGCCTTGTGTGCATTCTCTAGCCTAAACAAGTTATAATGGCTGCTTGTTGTGCTATTTAAATACCATAAACCTGTCCGAGTGTCTATAACTACACAAGGATCTAACAGACTTGGCACTAGGCCACAAACAATTAACCATGTGCAGGTCTGTTGCGAATTAACTCTATTCATGACTCCTAGTACTTCTAGGCCTGCTAAAATAACCAGATGCCAACAGAGCATCAACTTTTGAATACCAGCAAAATGCACCTGGTACAGCAGGTCTCTAAACCTGACAAAAAATGTAACAGCTCCCAAGGTAGGGAAAGGAAATATACCTCTCCTTTAGAGGGGCAGATGTATTCACCCTGTGGGGGAGTGTCAAGGCAATGCCAAGGGCCCCCAGCACCACTGTTCCCTGGAGCCTTGTGGTACAGTAGGCCACACTGGAAATAAAAATGAGGTGCAGAGACCCCCAGGAAATGGTCCTTAAATACCTCATCTCCAGTAAGGCCTTGTGTATACGTCAACCGTTTAGGGATGGAGTGCTGACCCAGCAATGGTCAGGTAGGCATGTAGCAATTTAAAAAATGCATTAATTCATGCCTCCTTTCCTGGGTTATAATTTATTTAAACAATAACAACAGGAGACTATCAACAAGTTTTTTTTTTGGGGGGGGGGAGATAATATAAGGGAAACTTTAGGAATATCTTTCCGGATTTCAAACCTTCTTCCCATCTATAGGCCTAGGAATATTAAAAGGATTTCTATTTCACAATATCCCCACCCCACCACACAAGCTTCCCCAAATAACACAGCGTTCTCCCAGTGTGCAGAGTCACCTCCGCATCCAAATACCATTTTTAAATTATCTGCAGAGTTCCTCTCGCCAATCAACCCAGTGCAGGTCATTGGAATCTTTGTAAAAGTTTTTTCACATCCTCTAAAGTTGCTTGGCTCTGTCTCTTTCTGGAGTTAGTGTCTCGGGTAGTGTCCCAAACAGCATCGCAAAGGCCTTGCTGGGTTTTCCTGAGTGAGGAGTCCTCCTGGATAGAGTGAGCAAGTCCCTTGAGTTGGAGTGCTTTCATAGCTTCTTCTGGTGACTCGAAGGTTTGGGGGCCATCTGGAAACATGATAGTTAATCGAGCAGGATATGGGGTAGTAAATTTGAGTTGCTGTTGCTTTAAGAGGTGAAGTATTGGACGAAGGCCCTGCGTTTAGCTGATACAGATGGGGAATAATCATTATCAAAATAAATGTGCTTCTTTTTATACTTGGTATCCCACATTCTCCAAGCTATGGTGAAGATGGTTTGTTTTGTGGCATACTTTAAAAACCTCATTATGATGGAGCAGGGCCATCTGTCTGGCTGGGCTGGTTTCGGTAAGAAGGCTCTATGTCAAATTTAAAGCTGGATCGACTTCCGGTTGGGAAATGGCGCCTCGAGGACACAACAAATTTCAGCTCTCACCCCACATTCGCCTCTACAGCAGAAACTCCCCTTTGCAGCATCGACTTTTAAGTTTTTTGAAGTTTCAACATACAGTACTAGATAACTTTATGGGGAAGGAAGAATTAAGCCAAAATAAAGAGATAAAGCAGTTACTGGGGCGGGGCAACATGGAGAAATGGCACACTCGGACTGCAACCGTTTTCAACCACTTAAAGACTTACAAGAAGACGATGAAAATGAATTACAAAGCTCCGACTCTAACCAGACCGCTCTCCCACAATCAGAAACAAAGAGGGGTAGAAGAAATAAAGATAAAAGGAGACAGGTACCTGATCTTTCTAACTCTGAAACTATCCTGGTAGCAATATCAGATTTTTGGTCAGAGATGAGAGAGGCCCTTCAGGTTATCCCAACAGATTTGTCAGAGTTGCAATCTAGAACTGCTGAGGTAGAAACCCAGACCACAGTCAACTCTAATAAAATATTGATCATGGAGAAAGCAGTATACACACTAGCAGACAAGCAACTGCTCACATCTGTAAGACTGGAGGACATGGAGAACAGAGGCAGATGAAAAAACATACGGGTATTTGGATTACCAGAGGGAGAAGAGGGCAATGATCCAGTTGCCTTTGCCGATATGCTGCTGCGACAAACTTTAGACTTAGGCCAGGATTATCAGCTGGACATAGACAGGGCACATAGAGCATTAGGCCCTCGCCCTTCTAAGCCAGACACGCGCCCAAGATCATTTGTGATGCGATTCGTTAGCTTCTACCAAAAAGACCAGCTTTTAATTAAGGCCTGGCGAAAACAGAGAGTGCAATGGAGGGAACAACGAATCCTGTTTGACAATGATTATGCCCCGGCTATGCAGCGTATGAGAAGGGAGTACACATTGCTATTCCCATCCCTCAGAGCGAAGAATTTAAAATTCCGTACCCCATACCCTGCAAAATTGGTGGTTCAATTCCCAGGGGGTCCCATTACCTACCAGTCAGCATCGAGCCCAATTGGATCTTCTTCAGAGAGGAATCCTAAACATGAAAGAGGTCCCCAATATGGCGACGAGAGACCAAAACACCCCAGCCAGGCCAGAGACTCGATGAGCTTCCAGAACAGAAATTGGCGACCAGAGACTACAGACAATATTGGACAAACTACAACACCTTAGAAATCCTACTCTGCAGTCTTAAACGGACATACTTATGCAGGTACATCGGGGGATGGGGGGACAGACCGGGATGAGGGACTACCACGGCCTAGATTTGGAGTTTTGAGGGGTTGAAGGAAGGTAATTACCCTGCTAAAGCTGCAGCCATATTAGACCTTCACTTTTTAGTGAGGGGAAGACAGCGATCTCCTGGCGGATGCCTTTCTCCCCCTCTTCATTCCTTGGGCTGAAGGGTGGATCCATTCTCGTCCCCCCTTCCCCACCAACCTAATATAAACCAGTTAAAAAGTATTATAACAGTGGAGCTAGCTCCCCAACAATGACTACAAGAAGGCTTGGAGGCCTTGGCTGTTGGGAGTTGTTCAGAGGTGGGGAAAACGGGGTGGTTCGAGGGGGCCGCTGGGATCTGGGTCGGCTGGGGGTCTGTGGGGTAGAGGGAGGGCAGAGTATCTCCTCTAGAGGAAGCCTACACAATAAGCATCCCTCTAGTCTGGGTGAAATAGATAGCAGGACATGGAGACTGCCTTTCTCTCCTCCCTTCTCCCTCGTTCGGGGGGGCGGCCTCCTCCCTCCTTCCCCCTCCTTTTTACTGTTCGTTTTACATTCCAACTATCGAACATTCTGCTCCTTCGACCGGCATGGATAATTTCCCATGGATTAACCGCAAAGATGGATTTATATGCTTCAACTTGAACTTTAAACTCTAGAATTGACTATCCTTGTTACTTGAGGACAAAATAGAATTTGGGGGAAAATATATGGGAGCGATTATCCTTCGACAATTGGGGGGATGAAGTCATTGAAGGTTACTGTTTGGAGGGAAGAGGGATTGAGGGTGTCTGGCCTCAGGAGAAAATCTTTCATCAATTGTTTAAATATGGAGGTGTTCTGAGATTGGTCCCTCCTTTCTTATTACCTTGGGGGGGCTGGATGGGACCCACACACCTCCTGGTTTTGCCTTTTTTATTTCTCTTATCATAGGAAATGATGCAATTTTTAAACACTTCAAGGGGGCTCGGATATAACAGGGGTGCGATAAATTTAACGGCCACTAGATGGCATTCTAGATTAAGCGGGCGACTCCGCAAAGGCTCTCTCTCATTTATCTTTTTGAAGAGATAAAACTGTGGTATATTCTCCAAAATCTGGTTTTATACTGGCCGAATGCTCCTCTGTATATCGGGAGGTGGGAGAATTGGGTATTAAATATGATAAAGTGGGCATGAATAATCTAATTAGACTTAGAACAAGGTGAGGTGGGGTGAGAATGTTTTTCTATGAAATGCACTATTTTGATCTAATCTAGATATTGTTGCCTAACGCCCAACCACTACAGGAACAGTTACGGTAACTTAGTGTCTGTTCTAGAGGGGGGCTCCCCCTCAGACAGGTCTATACTCTCTTTTGAGAGTGTTGCCCTGTCTCCCCAGACCACAGGTATTTGTGGGCCTGGGACAAAGTGGGAAATGTTTTTTTTCCCCAAACGAACGGAAGACCAAGTGTATATAGTTTTCTTTGTAACAGGACAACTGGTTTTTCAACTGTTGCTTAGAATAATGGGTTGCTTGTTTTTGATTTTGTTAAACTTGAGAGCTGGTGACACAAACTCAGATTCGATACTCTTGTCCTCAAAAAAGGTTGGACACGTGGTTTCTGGAAGGATACTAGATGGTGATATTTCCTTTTCCTCTGGAGATACTGAACTTGGTCGTCTGGGCCCACCAGAGAGTATGGAAGAAAGAATAATTTAAATGTATTCAAACATATACAATCTTTTCTGGAAACTGGACAATGCCCTACCTACATATATTAACAATCCCCTTAGATACTAATGACTAGCACTCCAGTAAATATTCTGTCATTAAATGTGAATGGGTTACATTCCCCCGTTAAAAGGTATAAAATCAAGCAATATCTGCGCAATCAGAAAGCAGATTTATATTTCCTACAGGAGTCCCACCTTTCCTTGTCTGAACACTCCAAGTTGCACTGGGGAAGGGTGGTAGATACCAAGTGTTTGCCTCCTTTCATAAAAAAAAAACATAAGAGGGGAATGGCAATTTTGATACCGGCCTCTACCCCATTTGAGGTTCTTGACTTTTTTTCGGATCCACAGGGTAGATTTGTGATTTTATCAAGAAGATTTTACTCACAGACAGTAACTCTAGTTAACGCTTATCTACACCCACAGACTCCACTTCCGGTGGTTCGATCATTTTTACATAAGGTGATGGAAAGATATAAAGGAATTTTGATCATGGGAGGAGACTTTCATTTGACACTGGATCCCTATATAGATTCATCCAATTCAAATACCAACAGATTACCCACTACAGGAAAATATTTTTAAAAAAAGTAGCATATTTGGGGTTTGAAGACATTTGGAGGAGGATTTTTCTATCAGTTCCAGGATATACTTTTTTTTCAGCATGACGCAGAACATATTCTAGGCTGGACTACTTTTCTGTTATTGGGGAACACCTTACATTAGTTCAGGATCTGATAATTGAACCAAGAATATTATCCGACCACAATCCCCTAATTCTAAAAATCGACTTGGGGAAACAGCGAAAATCGAAGTCTTGGAGATTTAATACATCTCTTAAAAGATCAAAAGTTCCTCGATGCCATGAGGAAGCGTATTCCTCAGGCTATTCAAGAAAATCTGAATCCGGACGTTTCGAGCACTATTCAGTGGGATACACTGAAGACTGTACTGGGGGGAGATTCTGGAATATGCCTCCTGAAAACTGAAGAAACAAAATGCCAGATTAAAATTTTTAGAAGATCTTCTGTCTTCCTATCAGCTTTTATACAGAGAAGGAGATGTTATTCTCCAGAGATGGATAAGAGGCTTAAAACAGGAGATACCAAACATTCTGGATTATAAAACCTTTCAGCAACTGGCATATTTATGACAATATAACTATGGGGGGGGCAAGAACATTGGCACAGAAGCTGAGGGCCAATAAAAGAGCTTCTACTATTTTGAAAATAAAAGTCCACTCCACTGGCACCACCACTTATAAAGAGAACAAAATTAAATAGACTTTTATGCAATTCTATGAATCTTTATATACAGCCCCCTGTGGAACACAAACATAGAATCCAGGAGTTCTTAGACCAAACCCTTTACCTAAACTTTCTGAAACACAGATTTCTCAACTACAGAGACCGATTAGACCGGAGGAGATACTTTACCAGATAAAAAGAATTAAATCTCAGAAAAGTCCAGGCCCAGATGGATTTAGTCCAGAATGGTACAAAACGTTTATCCCCCAACTATTGCCTAGCTTCCTCTTAGCCTGTAGAACAGTATTTGAGGGAGAGACCCTGCCTCCTCCTTGGAATTATGCTATCTTAACTCCTTTACTTAAACCAGAAAGAGACCCTACCCTTCACAAATCTTATCGACCAATTTCTATCCTAAATGTGGATTCTAAATTATTTATGGCCATTTGGGCCAAAATATTGGAACCCATTCTACTTGATTTCATACATAAGGATCAGGCGGGCTTTGTGAAGTCGACAAGTACCTCAGACAATCTTCGTAGACTGTTTCTAATTATAGAACACCTTCAGGCCTGAAATATTCCTTCTATTATAATGAGCCTGGATGTGGACAAAGCATTTAACAAGGTGGGATGGTATTTTTTATGGGCTACCTTATCTAAATTCGCATTTCTGGATTCTTTTTCGACCTGCCTTAAAAATATATACTCGTCCCCTAAGGCCTACATTCGAATTAATGGCTCATTATCTCAACCAATAGCAATACAAAGGGGAATGACACAGGGTTGTCCCTTGTCCCCCTTACTTTTTGGTCTATATATTGAACCCTTAGCAGAGTTAATTCGGAGAAACGCTGGTGTGGAGGGGGACCCCATGGGTCAGAAGGAGTACAAGGTGGCTTTATTTGCTGATATTTTGGTTTCGGCCCTCTCTCCGGAGACTTCCCTCTCAGCCCTGTGGGATTCCCTGACACTTTTCTCCGAGATTTCGGGGTTTGTTTTAAATATAACCAAAAGAGACTTGCTGGCTCTAAACTTTTTTCCAACCCAATCTTTAAAAAAGAAGTACACCTTAAAATGGCATAAAACACATATCAAGTACTTGGGTATAGTAATCCCAAAAAAATTTAGAAAATGTGGAGTTACTAAATTATGAACCATTGTCAATACAAATTCAGTCAGATTTAACAACATGGTCCACTTTGCCATTGAGCTTTTTTCAGAGGATAGAGTCCATTCGAATGATAATTTTTCAAAAACTAATATCTGTTTCAAAATATCCCAACTTTCTCCGCTAATTTTTACTTTAAGTCTTGGGATAGAATCATTTCTAATTTCATCTGGCACTGCCAGAAGCCTCGAATAAGGATGTCCCTGTTGCAGCTTCCACTGGCAAAGGGAGAAGCAAACTTACCCAATTTAAAGCTATATGCTATGGCATCTTTTTTCAAGATCCTAATATTGTGGCTTTCCCCGTCCTTTGAAGCTCCTTGGAAGGATCTGGAGTTTGCTATTTATGATTTATACAACATTCTGAAAATAACCATGGCCTCGATAACCAAGGTTCCACACGAGGGACTTTACACCCTTTACAGCTCAAGTTTTAACACAAAGGTACCGTCTAAAGAAATATAAACGCTTTAAAGAATATTTTTTTTAATTTACTCTGATCTCAAAGGATGGATCTTCATCCCGGCGACATTAGACAATACCTTTATTAGGTGGAGGAGGGTGGGACTTCAATTTTTTAGACAATTCATAACTGATAAGGGCAATGTACAGTTTGAAACACTACAGAGTGACTATGGTTTACCTGAAGGGGACATCTATAGATATACCCAGGTTAAAAATTATCTTCTAAGACAAAGAGAAGTAACGTCCCAACTGCCCAATCCAGTTGCAATATTTTGGAAACTCCTAGAAGATGCTATAGCTGGTCAACTGTGAGAACATCTGGTGGGCCACATATACCAAATCCTACGTGAGGGTTTGGGTGACTCATCACTTTCCATTATGAGAAGCTGGGGTAGGGATTTGGAAATGGAAATCCCTGAACAGGATTGGCTTCAGGCTTCCCCTATGGCTTGCAAGATAACTCACTTAAACATTTGGAGGGAATTTGTCTGAAAATGCAGAGTTCAGTTTTTCCGATCCCCGGCTATTTTACTTAAATATCTCCCCTCCTCTTATGGTAGATGCTGGAGGTCTTGTGGATGCCAGATAGCTGACCTTGCCCATATTTTTTGGGCATGCCCCCTTTTAATGCCATATTGGTGTAATCTCCAACAGGCTGTGTCAGAATGTTTGGGAGAAGAGGTCGAATTAACCTCAGAAATGGTTCTCCTGGCAATATTTCCTCCGCATACCCCAGTCTGGCATAAAACTTTGTTACCCATTTATATTGCGGCTGCCAAAAAGGCCATAACAAGACGAAGGATGTCAGTGACGGTTTATGACCATAGGGGACTGGAACAGGATAGTATCCAGCATCTATCATTTGGAGTCTCTTACAGCTAAATTACATAATAAAGCCTCACAGGCTGAGATATTGTGGAGACCATGGGTATTTTACATTTCCAGTAGAGACCCTGACTTTATACCTTGAAGACGGGAAGCAGATGATGTAAACAGTTGTCAAGGGGAGGAGATTTTGTACAAAGATATGGAGTTTTCTCCACATAGGTATTAAGGGTAAATACAAGGAGGCTAATAGACGTTATGCTTTTATCAAGAAGTGAATAAGAGTTATAGAAAAAGACAAACCAACAAAGTAATTGACTGTAATGTATTGTGATCACATCCTTTCTTCTTTACTAAAAAGAAAAAAAAAAAGCTGGATCTAATTGGAGGGAGTTGCGGAGGAGCTCCTCCACACATTTTAGAATATCTCTCCCCCTCTTCATCCTCAGGGACCCCATGTATCCTCAGATTATTCCAATGTGATCTGTTTTCCGGATCCTCACATTTCTCCTTTAAGGTATGTTGTTCGTCTACCAAATGCACGACCATGCATTCAAGCCTATCAGTCCGATCGTCTAATTCAATATGGTGCGCTTCAACTTCTGTAACTCAGGCTGAAAGTTTACTGATTTTTGTGGTTAATTCCATCCAGAAAGTACAAACCTCTGTCCTAAACTCCTGCAACTCCATTAGAATAGCAGCATTGCTGGGTTGCTGAGATGAGGCCCCATTTAAAGCCGCCATGTCTAGTAGGATCTCTGCAGGGCTTGATGGAGGGCAAGAGAATCCTGCTGAATCCTTATTTCTGGGGGTGGGGGGGGCTGTGGAGCCAGAGCATGGAGGACACATCTCAACAGAGCTCCATACTTCCTGTATTATTTTTACGCTTTTAATTCAATTTTTTCAGGAACAGAGTGGTTAAAAACTCATCAGAAGTGTGTTTAAATACTTCCTTTCTGCAATGGGCAATCCTAAAAGAGATAAGTTGGCCGCAGAGGGATCTAAATCCAAAAACACCCCTGGTGCTCCGGCAACCCGATCGACACAAGGCCGGGACAATAAACAAGCTGATTCGGGTGAGGAGACATTACAATCACTCTGTCACAAACTTAATCGACTGATCTCTTCAGTTACTGGCTTGGCTGAAAAGTTTGACAATCTTACACACAGGGTAACCAATATTAAAACTAACATGGAATCTGTCAACCTGGCGACCTCAGAAGCAACCAAAAGAGCTGATTCAGCAATGGGAGCGGTATCAGCGATAATAAAAGAAAATATACACCTGAAGACCCGATTGGAGAGCCTTGAAAATCAGGCTTGTGCCTCTAACCTTCATCTTCTTGGCATACCGGAGAGAGCAGAGGGAGATCATCTGCTTCTGTTCACAAAGGAATGGCTGACACAGCAGCTGGGCAAGGAGGTGACTTCTATAGTCCAACGAATCCAGAAAGTGTATAGGGTTACACCACGGGGCCGCCCCGATAACCCAGAGGCCCCACGCACTGTGGTAGTAGTGACTGATGGAGTCGGCTCTCAGACTTGCTGCTTGCAACAGCTAGAGGAAAACGAGTACTCTTGTGCGAGGGCCGAAATGTGCTGATGTTCCTGGACACAGGGTACGCTACTTGACAAAAATAGAAGAAGTTTGACGGAGCTAGGGCAATGCTCCGTGAAGGAGGGATATTGCATGGAATGGTGTTCCCGGAGCAGCTGAGGATCGCACACCGTGGTAAAGGATTTCTTATTCTCGGATCCTAAAGATGCTCTCAAGTGGTGCCAGAAATATGCAGCTCGGCCAAGGAAGGAGAGAGAAGAGGCTTATTCTTCAGAAGAAGAGGACACTTGAATCTTTTATTTCTGGACTTGAAACAGGTTCTCTTCATCAGATTGAGGAGAGGGAGTAGTTTTATGAAGTTGGCTCTTAGGCCTAGTTAGCGCTTTAAGGGGGATTAGAATATGTAGTTATAAAGTGAATATGGGAATTATGTTTATTGCTGTATCCTCTTTACAAATAATTATTTCTCATATGTGCCTAATTAGTCATATTATCATTAAGCTAAGTATGTAGGGGATTACATACTGTATACTTGGGGAGTGATTCTGTCAGCTCTTTTCCCTAGTTCATTTACAGGAAGATATGGACTCTATTTTTCGATTATTGCACTTCATTGTACTAATTTTCTTTGTTTCAGCATGATGGTTCACATTAGTTTCCAGTGGGAACAAAGTTTGGGACGCTGAAATACTGTTTTTGATTTTATATTGCTTACCATGCAGCTCGTGGGCTCGTTTTGCAGCCAAGTGAAACAACTTACTTTGGATTTTAAAGCTACTGTAACCACTCATGACGTATCTTTTAATTTCGGATGGATAAACTGCAAGTATTAAGAGGAGTGGCGCCCTCCTGGGTATAAAACGTAATGTATGTAATATCTGAAATGAGTAATTATGACTGTATGTCTAGTAAATATTAATAAACATAAAGTTAAAAAAAAAAAGGAATTCTTAGTTCTGGGGGTACGTGCAGTCTGTTTTTTGCCTCCCATTCATTGATGTTACTCTCCCTGATATTCTTCAGGATCATCGGAGCTAAGTTTTACCCTTGCATCCCAGTCGGTGATGTCTCCGGAAGTCCGACACTTATTCGTTATTCTTTTTTGTCTTTACAGGTTTGCCGTTCCCTGTCCTGATCTGCAGTGCCTCAAGAACATTAAGAACTAATCACACACTTCGACTTTTAACAAATACAACTAAGGAAAAACAAAACCATGTTCAACTTTTGCACCGGTCCCTCTGTGTCTTCCTTTATAATAGTATTTGTTAGTCCTATTCTCTCGCCCCCCCCCCCGGCCTCCTGTACCACCTCAGATGAGTTTGTGAATCTGTTTCGGGAGTCAGGGGCTACATTTCCGATGGTCCCACCCCAATTTCTCCTCTCAGTGTCAGCCTTGTCCTATTCACCCATTTATTCCAGATATCAGTGTGCTTCTCTGCCAAGAGCCTAAACTTGATATCATGTATTGCCTCACTTGTAGGTACCTGTGAAAGTTGTCCCTCGATAAGTCACATTGCTCCTGAAGGTCACTGAACTGTCTTATTGAATTGTTCTGGATCAGGGAAGTATGACCTATAAGGGTTTTGTTGTTCCAAGTGCAATTTGACAAGACTTATCGAGGGAGGACTTTCACAGTTACTTACAAGTGAGGCAATACATGATATCCCACCAGTGACCTACTGTTCAAGTAAGGATTTCCTTTCCATTCCACCATACCATCACATAATCCCCTATTACCCATCTTTTGGCATATTTGTTCCTTTGCCCTGCCCAAACCCATTAATGGTTGCTGTCCCACCACTTCTGCTAGTAGACTGTTTCAATTATTTCCCCATCCCCAACCCCCGTCTGATCTCTAGTGAATACATACACAGGTCCTCCAACCACTCCTCATAGGATTTACACTGTTGCCCATGTATCATCTTGGTGACCCTATGCTGGACAGATTCCAGTCTATCTATATCCCTTCTCAGATGAGGGTTCCTGAACTGCCCAAACTGGGCACAATACTCAAGATGCAATCTCACAAGGGATCTGTAAAGTAGCAGGGTCACCTCACTTCTCTTGCTATCAGAACTACTTCCTATGCAACCCAGCATCCTTGAAGCCTTGCTATATGCTTTGTTACATTGATTTGTTTAAGAGAGTCACTCATTACGACACCTAAATCTCACTCTTCTGATGTACCAGCCAGTTTAACTCCTCTTATGCAGTATTCAGTACACAGATTATGTCTAAGTGTATAACTTTACATTTCTTGGCGTTGAAACCTCAACTGCCATACCTTAGTCCATTTCTTCAGTATTTTTAGGACTTTCCTTCATCCCTTCCTTGTGATCTACCCTTCCACCCAGTATCTTGTTGTCAGTGAACAGACACAGTTTTTCTTGTATACCCACTCCAATGTCACTAATATATATACTAAACAGGACAGGTCCCAGCACCAGTCCCTGTGGTACTCTGCTTGTGACCTCTCTATCTCCAAATTTAGCTACATTTATAACTACTCATTGTTTCCTTCCTTTCTTTTAACTGGTTTTCCACTCACTTAACTGAACCCTGACCAACTCCCAAATCCTCTATATTCTTCAGCAGCCTCATCTGATGTACTGAATCGAAGGCTTAACTAAAGTCAAAGTAAGCAGACACACTGCCTCCCCTATCAGGTTAGTCTACATGACCTCTGTAACACAAAGTTATGCAGTTTTCCACCCTGAGATCTATGTTCCTCCAGATAGTCCACAAAATCCTCTTTCAGTATGGTCTCCATCAGCTTACCTACTAAGGAGGCATAAGGCTGACAGACTTATAGTTGCTGGTTCCTCCCTGCCTCCTCTTTATGAAGTGGCACTATGTCGGCAGATCTCCAATCCTCTGGTACCACTCCTGATTATATATGGGACACAATGGCCTAACACAGAACAAGCCATTTACCTTCATGAGAGAGAGGGCAGGACCATAACTCGCAAGTGGCAGAGCCATGAGTGAGTCATGAAAGTTCTGCCCCCTCACAAATTATGATAAATGTCATTTTCTGAGCAAAGCCACTGTGTGTCCAGTTTATACAATGTTTTTTTTAATTGCACAGCTCTCAGATTATTTCTTCTAATGAATATTTAACTGTTTCTGTTTGATTTCACTGCTCTGTTTTGAGTGCAGCAGAGGTGACTGTAATGTCATCAGGTGTTGTTCAAGCTGCTTTCCTATTGGTTAAGACCTCCACTGTTATCCACTTGAAGTGGAAATAAATGCTGATGACCCCTAGCAGTGAAATAAATGAGTTATTTGTGTATGAGTTATTAAATACACTGGTTATGGGTACTGACAATACAGTGGCCAACTCCCTAAGCACTCTAGGATGCAGAGCATCATCATCTACTTTGAAAGCCTACAGTCCTTTTGTTTATTCTGCCTACTGAAATATGCACTCCACCCATAATATGAATAATTATGTCAGCTTTTATGCTGCTCTCTAGAAACACAATTATTCTGCACCGTAAAGATAAGATGTAATTATTAACAATACACACTTTTTGCTTATGGTCCTACACTACCCTCCTTCCCTCAGTAAGCCTAATTTTCTTTTTATCACTAATGTATCTAAAACATCCTTTTCCTCACCTTTTACTCTCTCAGCAGTCCTCGGTTCAGTATCTGCCATTGCTTTCTAACCTCCACTCTGGCCTCTTTGAGTTTAGCCTGATACTTCTGCCAGGTCTCTTCCCCTTTTGCCATTTTGTACTCAAGGAAGGCCATACTCTTCACTCATTGCTTCCCTCACATTCTTTGAAAACTATATAGTTTTTAGTCGGGGAGAGCTCTACTGTAGTAGAGGGTCTATCTGCACACTCACAAATGGTTACACACCATATTTATCACTGTTCTTTATTATTGCAGGAGTTCAGCTATGCATTTTTCCACACCCTAAGTGTGGGCATAAAGTTATTCAATTGAGGTCAGTCTCACTATCTGAGTGAATAAAACAGTCAGTTTACCAACTTTAGCAACTCTTCGTGGCTCTATTGCCTAATCCAAAGTGCCATTTCATCCAGCAAGAGTGAGTCCATTCTCAATCCGAGTCAGGAAAAATATGTGAACACAGGAACCAGTGGTCAGGAAATCCACTAAAACTGTAGCTTATCCATATGACATCCCCAGGCTAGGGGCATCTGTCAGCTTAGCCTCTGCTCCTTTACCTGTCCACAGGTGTATGCCCACTGTACTAATGTGCTGATGTTTCAGAGCCATGTGATTCCATACTCAGGGCTTCAGAGAGGTTTTCCTGACATACGAAGGCACCAGCAGAACAGACCTACTGGTCCATCAAAGTCTGCTCAATTGTGCAGCTAGCTCCCTAGCAGGCAGCTGCCCCTCCCCTCCCAACCACTGGTTCCTGTGTTCACGTATTTTTCCTGGCTCAGACTGAGAACGGACACACTTGCTGGATGAGATGGCACTTCTGATTGGGCAATAGAGCCACGAACAGTTGCTAAAGTTGGTAAAGTGACTTTTATTCATTCAATAGTGAGATTGACCTCAATTGAATAACGTTATGCCCACACCTAGGGTGTGGAAAAACACATGTCTGAACTGCCTGCATTAATAAAGAATGTTTTTCTAGTGATAAATATGGTATGTGGCCATTTGTAGTAGTAAGTAGTAGTAGTAAAATAGTCATTTATACATCACTTTATGAATTGGATGCACTCAATTGAGCACTTGCTCATTTACAATGAGGTCCATATGTCACAGCATTTTACAGTAAATTCACAAACAGATGCGAAGATGAAAGAAATTCATATTTCCATTTAAAAGAGAAACACAGCTCGAGTAATAATGCCCTACCAACTCTTATAAATTAAGTTCTATTTCTTTCTCAAGTACGGCAGTCCAGTACAATATATATTTAAACATTTATTCAGTTTAAAGTGCAACAGTGGCTGGTATTCTCATTAAATACCCCAACCAGTGTTTTATGTCCCTCCACTTTGTGATGTTGCCCACGGTCCTTAGTGTTTTAGGTAAACCATTCCACATCTATGGTCTTCTGACAGATACTGATTGTCTCTCTATTTCCATGTTGTGTCTTGGCATAACAAGATCCAAGGTGCCCGCTGATATTAGAGAGTCAATTTTAATCATGGGAACCATTTGTGAGTGTGCAGATAGACCCTCTACTACAGTAGAGCTCTCCCAGATTTATATCCCTGCTCTCTGGCACCAGTACCTTTCTGTCCTTATAAAGGAAGTTCAAGCACAACTATTATTCTTTCTTTGTTATATAGTTTTCTGTGTTTCTTTCTTTCTTTTGTGACCTTTTTTGTACATGCCTCTATCACTTCAAGGATTGCATCTTTGAACCTGCTCCATTATTCCTCTACCCTCTCTCTATCTGGTTCAAGTGTCATCTTTTCACTAGACAAAGAAACTCTGTGTGCAAGCAATGAGGCAATGGTTACCCCAAAGGGCATATGGCCGGGAAGCCAAGTTTCAAAGAAATACAAAATCACACATGCCCCCACAATGCAAAGCATCATGGGCTGCACATGCAAATCACCACAGAATATTATGCTGGTTCAACTTTAAGCAGAAATGCATGGTGCCGAAAGGCCTCTCACACAGTTTGCAAAGGGTGCCAACAGAAGACATAGACATGTGTTTCGTCCTACCAGAACTCATCAGTGTGCCTCGTCTGTTTGACACCCCAGTGGAATGAACCAGCTACCTACCCTAAGATGGTCTATCTGGGTAATGTTGTGATGAACCCAATTAAAACAAAAAACAATTTAAAAGACAAAGAACCTCTGTGCACAAGCAATGAGGCAATGTTTACCCCAAAGGGCATTTGGCTGGGAAGCTAAGTTTCAAAGAAATACAAAATCACACATGCCCCCACAATGCAACGCATCATGGGCTGCACATGCAAATCACCACAGAATATTATGCTGGTTCAACTTTAAGCAGAAATGCATGGTGCCGAAAGGCCTCTCACACATTAATACCATCATTTTCCCCAAATCTGCTCTTTTGAAGTCAATATGATTGTTTCTGAGTGAGGGCTAATATTTCTTCTGTTAGTTCCACACATAAAGTATTATGATTGCTGGACATGAGAGGCTCCCCGACAGTCACTCCTCCACTATCTCTGAATTGCTGAGAACTAAATCCATTATGGCATCACACCTTGTAGGGTCTTTGACCATCTGCACCAACAGACATTCCTGTACAGTATCCAGCAATTTCTGACTCCTGTTGCTCTTAGCCGCCAGAGCATACCAATCTATATCTGGTAGCTGTAGGTCCCCGTTTAACACCAGATTCCCCTTTGCCACTCCCTTTTTAATTTCTTCTATCAGTTCTCTGTCCCCTTCCTCATCTCACCCCAGTGGTGTGTAGATCACACATAATCAAACTCTTTTCCTAACAGATGTCATCAGCTACACTCATATAGATTCCATTATCCCTCTCCCCCCCTTTTTTTAAATATACGTATCTTCCATCATCTCTATTCCATCCCTAATGTACTGGGCAACTCCACCCCCTCTCCTAATGCCCCTATCTCTCCTACGTAAGTAACACCCTGGAATGATTAAATCCCAGCCATTGTTGCCACCAGCACATCTCCATGATGGTGAGTACATCTAACTTTGACTTCACCTTAATGCTTGCTGCTCACTAATTTTGTTATTTAAACTTCTGGTGTTAAGGTAAACCAACTTCCAAAACTCCCTCATATTTCCACTGTTCCTATCTGCACTCTTCTTTTTGTTTTTCACTACATTCCCAGCCAAGTTAGCATCACCCCTTTAAATGCTCTCTTGTTATCCAGTCCCACACTCCCACTATTAATAACTTTCCCATCCCCTTTTCTGTAATAAGGGTAGCCTCTACCGCAGTCACCCTGTATCAACCACCTGCAAGGATGCCTCCAGCTTCATCTGCCTCCCCATCAGTTTAAAAGACTGCCCATGTAGACACCCAGTTTCTTCCCTGGTGCACTAACTCCCTCTCTAGTGAGATGAACTCATCTTTCTTACAAGTGTTCTATCCTAGAAACCACTCCAGTCCCCCACAGATCCATCACCTTCCTCCCTACACCAATCCCTCGACCAGGAATTCAATGTCTCTATTTCACCCTGCCTCACTCTTCCTCCCTCTGTGTCCCATACAGGCAATACCTCAGAGAAAGAAGCTGTGGCTGCTTTCCCCATTAGTACCTTTCCCAAGTTCCTGAAATTGGACTTTGTATCGTTCAGCCCATGATTTGCCAAGTCATTACTTCCCAAGTGAACTATGACATGTGGAACCTCCTTAATATTGTTTAAAATGTTCTTTACCTGGCCTCATCCCTTGGGGCCTATGCACTAGGTAAATCCTAACTTCTCTTAATGATGACCCCATCCCTACTCACCACATTCTCCTCTTCCCTTACTACTGAATCCCATACCATGTTGGCAGTTTTAGCCCTTTCATTATTCCCCTTGTCCCTGTTTGATACATTTCTAACACCCTGATCCTGTAATTGAATTTCTCTAACTGATAAACCAAAATCAGTTCTTAATTTTAGCCACTGCCCCCCACCCAAGCCTGGTGCTGCTCCTCATCTAGAGGGTGCAAAACAGCTAGCTGTTACTATTGCTAGACTATGCCTTGTACCTTCTTATCTCTTTTCTACATCCATCCTACCCGCTCCCACTACCCTCATATCCTGACTAGGTCTTCTACCTTTATCCTCTTTTCTATTCTCCCTCCCTCCCTCTGCCCTCCAATCCCCCCCCAAGAAATGAGCCTCTGCAGAAGGGGTATAAAGGGTGCCTTTTCAGAATCCCAGCCAAGTGCCTGCGTCATGCCAGTATTTCCTTGAGTGCTGTGCATAACTGTAGCTGCATTTCTGGATGCATTCCATCAAGCCCCATAGATTTATTTACATTAACCATCTTTTGAATTCTCACAATTTTTCAAATAGTTACAAATATGCCTCGTAGCATGTCTTTTTGATCCCTCTGGAATGATAGCTGATATCACTCTACTCATTTCCTCTGTGAATACAGAGGCAAAGTATGCATTCATGCATTCTGCCATCTGCTCATTATTTGTAATTATGTTACCTGTGTTATCATCCTTTAGTGGATCAACATTACTTTGTATTTTGCTCTTCTCATTCATGTATTTGAAGAATTTTTTAATATCAAATTTAGCCTAAAGGGCTATCTGTCTCTCTACTGCATGTTTTGCCCTTCTGATCCTGTGTTTTCTCTCACAAAGACAGTCTCTGCAGTTTTCACAGATTACCTGCACTTTACTCTTCATGCTACATAGTAACATTCAATTTTATGGCAGATAAGGACTGCTTGGCCCACTGAGCCTACCCATTTGTCTCTGCTAATACTGCCACCGTAAACCCTACTTGATCTCCGGCTCCCTCCTTGCTTCCCAACTAAGATTCCATTGTGCCTATCCTATGCAAGCTTGAAGCCCACCACTGTTTCCCCCACCACATCCGCTGGAAGATTGTTCCAGGCATCCCCCACTCCTTTAGTGAAGAAGTACTTCCTCACATCTCCTAAATTTACGCCTTCCGGCTTCATCGCATGTCCCCTTGTCCATGTGTATATTTTCCTCTGAAAAGCACTCCCTCTTGTACCTTGTTCAACCCTGTGAGATATTTGTAGGTCTCTATCATGTCCCCCTCTCCCTCCTTTCTTCCAGAGTGTACGCACTGAGGTTCCTCAGTCTCTCTTCATGGGGCTTCTGATGCAGCCCCTGCACCATTTTGGTTGTCCTCCACGGCAAAAGCTCCACTCTGTCTATGTCCTTCTAGAGATGTTGTCTTCAGAGATAGACACAGTACTCCAGGTGGGGTCTCACCAGTGTGCAAACAGGTCAAATCCAGGCACTCCCAAAGATGCAGACACCAATTGGAACAAAATGAAGGAGCAGTCAACCACTCAATGTAGAACCAAAGTGCATGTTTTTTAATGTAGCATCATCAGTGTGGACAAATTAAGTTGTTTGTAGCCATAAATATGGTACACTGGTACAGATGCCTGGAATAGGAGTAGTTTTAGTCTCCGTTCTGTGTCTCCACACTAGTGCACCATGATGACCCAAGACCCAAGGCCCATTCAGTTTTCCTAACTATATTCCTTTACACATTACTTTTAGTATTTCTGAATGTACAGACTATTTAAATTTTAATTCATGTCTATTTTCAACTAACTCTCCTACATCCCTACTTTCACATATCCTGTTCCCTGAGCTAGTGACAACTGACCCTCTGAACTTACCCATCCTATTTTAAAACTATTGACAGATCCAGCTTCTACAAAATCCCTTGGTAATCAATTCCATTCCATTTTTTCACAACCCCTTCTGTCATAGTACTTTCTGAGATCCCTTTAAATTTTTCCCCTACTGGTCTCTGTCCATGACTGCAGGTCACTGTTGTCATTTCTGATGAAGAGGACCCCACAATCACCCTTGTTGATTCCCCTCAGGACTTTGTAAATTTCAATATTGTCTCCCCTTTCCCTTATTTCATTCAAGGTGTGCATGTTCAGGTCTGTCAGTCTTTCCTCCTATGATTTACCTTGCTCTTAATAAATCATTTTAGATACACTACACTGTACTACCTGCAGTCTGTCCCTATCCTTTAAAGGAGATAGGAAATTATTTTCAGTTGTAATTAACTGTTAAATAAATTATAGTATATGGTTACCCTTTGTTATGTATAAAAATCAGTTTGCTCAAAATCCTTAAGTACATTCTAAAGCGTTAACAGCAATCTAAAGTTTTGTTATGCGCATTCCAAACAAACAGTTGTTCTGCACAGTTCAAAGGTCATACAATTTTACATTTCTCATTTATTCTACAGCTAGCTACTTACTAACCACCCAGTGCCCAATGTCATACCTTTTACCTTTCAAAAGTCTGGAAATTTGATTTTGATATGTGAGTATTACACAGAAATGGCAAGATTTTTTGCTTTCACTTCAATGGGGGTCTGTCACTCTAGTATAAAACAACCATATACTATAAAAAATTAAATATGGTCAACCACACACAACTCGGCATGTATTTCCATCTCGGGGTTGAGATGACAGCATGGATCTCCTGAGCTTCGCTCTCAAGGTTCATATGCTGTCATCTCAACCCTGAGATGGAAACACAGCCTTGTTGAGTATGGTTGCCCATACATTATTCTCTATATAAACAGATGGCAGTGGCCTTTGTGCATGCGATTTTTTTGTTTCGTATTTTACATGTTAAGAATGCACATTTATATGAATGCGCATCATGCTGAAAGGACTATGGGCGTGACAGTGTGTTTTTTGTATTGGGAGTCAGCACATGGCAAGCTTGGAAATACAAACGTCACAGACTCCCAGTACAACATTCAACTAGCTGCAGATTTCATACAGTACTTGTCAACTGTCTGCTTCAACTGTATTCACCGATGCCATACTTCTTACGATACCAACCTTCCAGGATGTGCATGTTGAGATCCTTCCGTCTGTCCTCGTAGGTCTTTTGATGTACTCCTGCACCATTTTAGTTGCCCTCCTCTGGACTGTCTCCGGCTCCATCCTGTTTATATCTTTTTTGAGATGTGGCCTCCAGAACTGGACGTAGTACTCCTGATGAGGTCTCACCAGCAACTGATACTGTGGCAACACCACCTTGCTCCTCCTGCTGGTGATATCTATCCCTCTGCACCCCAGTGGCCCTCCCACTGCCAGGTCACACTACCCCACTACTTTGAGGTCATAAGCTATGACAACCCCAATAGAAACACAGAATTTAATGGCAGATAAGGACCGCCTGGCCCAGCCAGTCTGCATTTCTCCCTACCTACTCTATTGCCACAGACCATGTCCAATCTACAGCTCTTTCTCCCTCCCACCTTCCTTTCCACTACAATTTCTTTATGCTTACCCCATGCATTATTGAACCCCACCACTGTTTTCACCCCCACCACCTCTGCTGGAAGGCTGTTCAAGGAATCCACCACTCTTTCTGTGAAGAAGTACTTCCTCACATCTCTCCTGAATCTACCTCCCTACAATTTCATAGCATGCCTCCTTGTTCTTGAACACTTTTTCTTCTCAAAAATACTTCCCTCCTGTACCTGATTTACCCTCAGGAGGTATTTAAAAGTCTCTGTCATATCCCCTTCCCCCTCCTAATAATGGGCAGACTAGGTGGGCCAAGCGGTCCTTATCTGCCATCAAATTCTATGCATCTCCTCTCCATCACAGTGTACATATTGAGGTCCTTTAGTCTCTCCCCATAGGGCGTTTGATGCAGACCTGGCACAATTTTAACTGCCCTCCTCTAGACCACCTCTGCTCTGTCTATGTCCTTCTGGAGATGTGTTCTCCAGAAATGGACACAGTACTCTGGGTGGAATCTCTCCAGCGCTCTATTAAGAAGCAACACCACCTCCCTGTTTCTGCTGGTGATACCCCTCGCTATGCACCTCGGCATCCCACCAGTCCTTCCTACTGCCTTGTCACATTGCTTGGCCATCTTTAGAATATCCAATATGATTACCATCAGGCCTCTTTCGTGCTTGGAGGTTGTCAATACCACTCCACCCATTTTCATACTAAGGATCGTATTAAGGTGTAAGGAGCTTAGCAAGGCTTTGGCTCATATGCGCTCCTGAGCCTAGTGGTAAAACCAGAGTGAATGGTTCCCTAAAATATATCTATCCAAATTTATCTTAAAATTAGCTTTATCTGTACTATTAATCGCTTCAAGCGGAAGACAATTCCAGGGATTAACCACTCCCTGAGTGGAAAACGCTCTTTTTTCTGTTAAAAATTTAGTGGTTTTTAATTGTAATTTTTGTATTCTGCCCTTGGGTTTCTGTGCCCACGTGCATTATTTTTCACTTTTCCACATTGAAACCCAGCTGTCATACCCTTGAGAACGTCTGTAGTTTTCTCAGGTCTTTGCTCATCCCCAGAGAAAAGCTACTGCAGATTTTGGTGTAGTCCGTAATGGGCAGACCTTTCCTTCTAGCTTCTCTGCAATTTCACTTATGAAGACATTAAAGAAGACCAGTCCTAGCACTGATCCGAGGCACCGCGCTGGTCACCCTCCTTTCCTTGGAGTGAACTCTGTTTACTACCATCTGTCACCTATCCCCTAACCAATTTCTTGTCCAGTTTATTACCTTTGGACCCACTCATATGCTACTTGGCTTGCTTACTAGTCTCCTATGTGGAATACTGCCGAAAACCTTACTGAAGTCTAAGTAGGCCACGTCCACTACTCCACCTTGATCTAAATCATTTGTCAGCCAGACAAAGAAATCTATCAGATTCATTTGATATGACCTCCCCCCTGTGAAACCATGCTGCCTCCGTTCTTGTAGCACACTGGATTCAAGAAATTACACAATCTTTTCCTTCTGCAGTGATTTCACTAACTTTCCCACCACTGATGTCAGGTTGACTGCCCTATAACTGCCAGCCTCCTCCCTACTGCCACTTTTGTATAGTGGAACTACATTCAGCCTCCTCCAGTTCACAGGAACCACTCCTGTTTCCAGTAAGCTGTTAACTAAAACTGTCAGAGGTGCAGCCAGTATTTCCCTGAGCTCCCTCAATACCCTTGGATGCACCCCATCTGGCCTTATTGCTTTGTCCACCCTCGGATTAAAAAGTCCCTTCAGTATTCTCACCTCCAAAAAAAGGACTAGTATCCATCTCCCTTGCTCCAAAGCTTTTGCTACTTTTTTATTTATTGAATTGTTTCACCAGGAAGGCACACTGAGCAACAAGTCGCTTCGCCTGCGCACTGGGGTACAACTGAATGAGACATTAAACATTCTAGTTACAAGACCAACATCACATACAATTAGAAGGCAGGTGCTACAGTGTTACAACAGTGTTCTGATAACATGTAAAGAAAGTGGACAATAATAAGTAAACAATTGCTTTGTGAAAGGAAAGGGGAAGGGAGGGAGGGATGAGGTGGGGAAGGAGAAGTCATGTCCCAGGAGACCCCTTCAGGATGCAAGGAACCCTGCAAAGAGACTGGGGGGACCAGGGAGAAGGGGATAAGGCAGTGTCCCAGAGAGACCCCTTTAAGATGGTGGGGGAAAGGAGTAGATGAGAGATACAAGCCCCTGGGGGTAGGGAAAGGGACCCATGGAGAGCATTCGGTGTCCTTTACATTCTGTGAGCGATCAAGAGAAGCCAGTAAGGGGGAGCAATTAGTGGGAAGGGGAGGAGGGCTAGGGATTTGGGGTTGGGTGTGCATAGGATAAACTGAAAGTGAAGGTAAGGGGGTAGGGTTTGTCCAGGGCTTAGAGGAGGGAATTAGGGAGGGGCATGGCAGGAGCAGCTAGGCGCAAGGTAATTACTGAGAGAAGAGCTGATGGAGTAGGAAGAGAATGAGTGCCGGATTTGAAGGGGGAGAGAATTTCACATTTCTGGGAGGCAGTGAGAGTAACCAGATTAGCTGATTTGGGTGGATCTGCTTGGGACAACCAGGGAACAGGAGTTGATTGATCTAAAGGAATGGGAGGGTGGGAGTGTGTTATAAAAGAGGAGGTGAGGTAGGAAGGGAACTCATCCAACCAATGCTTGGAGGTGAATTTAGCACAGTGGGAGAGTCACTTATTTGTAAGAGAGGGGAAGGACAGGGCATGATCAAGATCACAGTGATGGGTTTGGGGGGAGGGAAACATCCAGGGCAAAGTGGCAGAAGGAACTGAAGAGGGTGTTCAGTCTGGCCAGGGAGGACTTAGTGGCAGCACCATAGACTGCATCACAGTAGTCGAAAAGAAAAAATTACTCACCTTAGTAATTATGTGTCTTCTATTGGAGTCTTGCTGTATTCTGACTAATGCAGTTAGCCCCAGCCTTTAAACTGCCCCAGAGAACAAAGAGTTAAAATTTCTATGCAGAGCATAGAATGTTGAGCTCGAGCTCGGTTGGTGTCTCTGTCTGTTTCCCTTTGAAATCTAACAGTCAGATCTTTACGAGCAAAAACTCACTAGCTATCCTATGTGGAAATTGTAAAATTTTACTAGCCAACTGGCAACAAAAAGTTTTGGATTCCCAAAGGATGACTCAAGTCAGGAAACCCAAAACAAAAAAAAAATTCAAATAAGAATAACAACAAGATAAACACCCAAACAAAAAAGCAGAGCGTGTAAAGGAGCACCCCTGAAGTACAACACTGCGCCTGCCCACCCACTTCCCAAAAACCAGGTTCTGAGAGGGGAGGCGGGGTCAGAATACAGCAAGAATCCAAAAGAAGAAACATAATTTCTAAGGCAAGTAATTTTTTTCTTCAAACAACATGAAGTCTTGCTGTATTCTGACTAATGCAGACTACCAAGCAGTATCTCCATGGAGGAGGAACAGAACCTACTTTGGGAATAGGCTCTGAAGTACTGCTGTGCCAAACCGATCATCACTCCTAGCCTGGCTATCCAGAGAGCAATGCTTGGTAAAGGTATGGACTGTTTTCCAGGTGCCTGCTTGACAAATTTCTAAGAGAGGAATATCCCTGGCAGCAGCCAGGGAAGCAGCTTTACCTCTTGTAGAGTGAGCCCTCAGGCCTGAGGGTGGAATCTTTCCCAGTTTCTCATAGCAGAATTGTATACAAGACACAATCCTCCTGGCAATAGTTCTCTTGGTGGCAGGTTTGCCCTTTCTTCATAAGTGAGGAACAACTGGAGGGACTCAAACCTGTGACCCTTGGTACGCTCTATGTAATAGCTAAGTGCTCTTTTAACATCTAAACTGTGTAACCTCCTCTCTCGTGAGGAAGAATGATCAGTGAAGAAAACAGGAAGAGACACAGACTGATTCAAGTGGAAATCTAAAACCACTTTGGGCAAGAACCTTCTATTGGTTCCAAGGACCACTGTATCTCTGTGAAAGGAGATAAAATCAGGTTCCACTGACAGGGCTTGCAATTCACTGATACGTCTGGCAGATGTAATGGCTAACAAAAACACAGTTTTCCAAGTCAAGTACTTGAGCTCTGCTGAGGATATAGGCTCAAAAGGAGGTTGCATAAGTTGAGCAATGCAAACATTTAAATCCCAGGCAGGGGCAGGGTCTCTGAAGGGAGGCCTGGTATGAAGCAATCCTTTAAAAAAATTTACAGAATACAGGATGAGATGATAGTGAGGAAGACTTCCCCACTGACAGAAAAGCAGAAACAGCTGACAAGTATACTGTACCTTGAGAGTAGCTGGTCTGAGGCCTAGGCCATTAAGATGGACCATTCAGTCCAGAACTGTAGGCAATTCAGCAGTATCTGGAGAAATGCGCTTCTTAGAACACCAAATCCTGAATCTCTTCCATTTGGAGTTATGAGTCTTTCTGGTGGACGGCTTTCAAGAAGCTTTGAGAATGTCCAGAACACCCTGAGACAGATGCAAATCTGCAAACTCTAACTCTTCAAGAGCCATGCCTTAAGATTGAGAAACTGAAGATTGGGGTACCAAATCCTCCCCTGAGAGAAGGTCAGCAGGTTGTAATTCCTGGGAAGAGACAGGGGAAGATGGACTGCTAGGGACAGCAACAGGGGGTACCAGGGCTGTCTGGCCCAGTCTGGAGCAACCAGAATCACTTTGCAAGGTTGTGACCTTATCTTGACTAAAACTTTGAACAGAAAGGGAAAGGCATACAGAAATTTCCCTTCCCAGTTCAGAACCAGAGCATCCAGGGGGACTGAGCCCAAGACTGGGCGTCTGCAACAAAAAAAAGGAAGTTGGTGATTGTCTTTGGCTGCAAAAAGATCTATCTCTGGAGTGCCCCACCTTGAAAAAATCACCTTCAATACCAGAGGGTCCAGGAACCATTCGTGATGGCCCTGTGAGATCCTGCTCAGTGCATCTGCTAGCATATTGTCCTTCCCTGGAAGGTGAACTGCTATCAGAGAGGTTTGCAGAGAATAAGCCAGGGACCACAACTCCATGGCTTCTGTGCACAAGGTCGTAGACTGAGTGCCTCCCTGCTTGCTGCTGTACCACATGGTGGTGGTGTTGTCTGTTCTGACCTGAACCACCTTGTTCTGTACTGGGAGAAAGCTTGCAGGGCCAGAAAAACTGCCCTGAGTTCTAGAAGATTGATATGGAGAAGGGATTCCTGAGGGGATCACAGTCCCTGGGCAGTGAGGGCCCTCAGATGGGCTCCCCAGCCCAGAAGGGAAGCATCCGTGGTAAGGACCACTGAATGAGACTGAGTGGCAAATGGGACCTCTTGCTTTAAATTGGCCTGATCCTGCCACCATTGAAGGGCTTGGATCAAGGTCAGAGTCACTGGGATCAATTTGGTAAGGGAATCCTTCCTCTGAGACCAAAAGGCCCTCAGATGGAACTGAATGTCCCTCATCTGGAATCTAGCCCCTTGGATCACTGCCGCAGAAGCTGCCATGTGGCCCAAGAGCTGGAAGAAATGCCTTCCTGGTCGAGATACCTGAAGGCTGAAGGAAGAGGCTAGTTCTATAAGAACCCTTGTCCTTTCCAGGGGAAGAAAGGCTCTTGCTTTGACCGTATCCAGCTTTGCCCCTATAAAGGTAAGAAGCTGCACTGGCTCGAGAACTGACCTGGGAAGGTTGAGAAGAAATCCTAGAGAAGTGAGCACTTGCTGGGTCACTTGCAGGTCTGACTTGACTAGGTCTGGAGACTGACCCACTATTAGCCAGTCGTCCAGATTTAGAAAAATAGAAATCATTTGCCTTCTTGGAAAGGCAACTACTAATGCCAGGCACTCTGTGAAGACCCTTGGGACTGAAGTTAGGTTAGGCCAAAGGGCACTGCTCTGAATTGATAATGGCCTGAGGACAACTCGAACCTGAGGTACTTTCTGTGGGAGCACCTGATGGGAATGTAAAAATAGGCATCTTTGAGGTCCAGGGAGGCTAGCCAGCCCCCTGGCCTTAGAGAGGGAAGGATTATTCCCAGAGTTACCATCTTGAACTTTGGTTTTAAAAGATGTTTATTTAGGTATCTTAAGCCTGGGATGGGTCATCACTCCCCTGTCTTTTTTTGGGGTAATGAAGTACCTGGAGTAAAGACCTTTGCCCCAGTGTAGGGTAGGTACTCTCTCTATGGCTCTTAAGGCTAGAAGAGAAGAAACCTCTGCCTCTAGGGCAAGGGTTTCTGAGAGATCTGCAGGTGGAAAAGATCTGGTTTTCATCTTCGGAAATTTTTTGAAGTTGAGAACCAGTCCCCGGCCTACTACTTCCAGGACCCACTTGTCTGATGTAACAGACATCCAGTCCTGGACAAAGAAAGTCAGCCTGCCCTCTACTGGTATAGGAGAGTCGACCCGGGCAGGCCCATCAGGATGCCTGCTTGGCAGGGGCCTTAGGCTGAGGAGTGGATGCAGCCCTGCTCATCCCCCTTCTGCCTCTCCCTCTGAAGAACCCCTCTGTGAAAAGGGAGAAGAGGCCTGTGCTTGGTAAAAAGGCCTATGAAAAGGCCTGCCTCTACCCCTAGACTACTGCCTTTGAGGAGTTGCCTGCCTCTCTTTGGCATGAGCACTCCTGTGAGTGGTCCTGTACTCATCCATTTTCTTCAAGTAATTCAGTGCAGTGTTGAAATCCAGTGGGCCCGTTTTTTTTTCTTGGGTTTCTCAGACATGGTCAACCTAACCAACTTACCCTTTTTTGGCAACCGCCAGGCAAGACTCCCTTATAGGTTCCTAACTGTGTCACGGATACTGGAAAAAATCATACCAAACACGTTTTTTTTTTTAGAACCGTTAAGGACCAGTAACCACACACTAAAGTAAGATACAAGATACAAGAATCAACAAATTAGAAGTAGTGAAAACATATGTTTATTTAGGGGTTGCATTTGGTGATAACGGGCTCTGGAATTATCAATTACAAAGATGTGTAGAAAACTCAACCAAAACTATGCAAGGTTTAGTTCGTTTTAATTATAGATATGGTGGAACCAGTATTAAGCCCCTAATACAAGTAATTAAATCGAAACTGGAAACACAATTGTTATATGGTACTGAAATATGGAATGCTCCCCATATGGAGAAACTAACTACCCCTATGTTTAAAAGCTTAAGAAACCTAATAGGAGTGGGGAAGTCATGCCCATCTTCTATATAAGATCTGAATTAGGAATTAGTAATCTTAATGCTTTATGTGATATTAGACAGGTTAACTTTTAGATTCGGATAACTAGACTCTTAACAACTGCTTAGAAACGCTTTTTATGCACGGAGGAAAAAAGGAAGTGGTTGATATGGATATAGACAGGGTTTTGGTATACAAACATTGTTCAATTGTTGAAAAAATATAAACTGGAATCTCTTGCGGGGCATGTTAGTGAGTGTATTCAACTAAGTACCAAATATAAGAAATATGTTACTAAAAAAATAGGTAATTATTGGAAAGAACAAGATTTAGGATTAATTAAAAACTCTGCCTATTCTAAATGGTTCGCTCTTTACAATTACAAATTTGGATATAAACCATATTTTGACATTCTATCTGATCCTACTCTGCGTAGAATATTCTCCATATATAAATTTGAACAGTTTGATAGTAGTGTTCTCAGATTTAGATATAAAAAAACAACAGATGAAAACTGTAGTTGTACAACTGGAGGGCGTGAAGACCTAATACATGTTATGTGGCATTGCGACTGGTATAATAAAGAGAGACTGTATTGGCTGGGTCCCTTTGTAAACAATATGTATAATGTGGACTTTGTAACTCTGACTCTCATATTAATAAATACACAAGATGCAGACTCTGTTCTAAGAGTAGCAACATTTTTCCAGGCAGCAAGTAAGATCAAAAAGAAAATTAGTAATGTAATTATAATGGCTGGATTTTAAAATAGAGTAGCTTAGATTTATTGTATTTATTGTTATGTACAGTTTTGTATATTTATTTATATATGTTATTGTTTTGTATATGTACTTGTTGATGGCTTTATAGTCAAACAATAAACTTAAACTTGAACTGATCGGTTCAGCCAAACCGATCCACACTTTTTCAAGTTCCACACAGAAAAAATAGTACAAAACCTATCTAGTACTCTCGGTACCACAGACAGAGACTGAACCGACTATGCGGAAATAAATTTCGGTTAAAAACCGACAGTAAACCGACACTTCAACCAACTTTCAAACCGAGCTGAAGGAGAAATCTCCGGAGCAACTGTTCAGTGAGGCGGAGTAAAGAATCTGACGGTTAGATTTCAAAGGGAAACAGACAGAGACACCAACCGAGCTCGAGCTCAGCATTTTATGCTCCACACGGAAAGTTTAACCCTCTTTGTTCTCCAGGGCAGTTTAAAGGCTGGGGCTAACTGCATTAGTCAAAATACAGCAAGACTTCATGTTGTTTGAATGGGCAGTTTATCATCTTCTGAACAAGTTCATGCCTAACCGTAGGAGGGATGCAACTACAGTTTCTGAACAGGACACCAAGCTTGGAGCACAGTTTTTTCTGGATGGCATCAATATGCCCAGAGAAGTTTAGGTGTTGGTCTAACCAAACGCCTAAGTACCTGGAGGAGGATGTGTCCTCAAGTAAAGTCCCCTCAAGGGTGTGAAAAGTGGGTAGGGAGGGAAGCCTAGAGTGTCTTTGCCTTGTGCCAAAGGTCATGGAGACAAGTCTTCTTGGTGCTGAGGAAAAGTTTATGGTTAGCAAACCAGAGCTGAACCTTGTCAGTCTTGCTGTGAGCTGGCTGTAACCTCATCAGGACAGGAGCCAGTTGCATATGGGACTGTATCACTGGCATACATATGTATAGCGGAGGATGGGGAGTAATTATGAATTGTGGCCCTTCTGCTGCTTCTTCCTCTGTGAACTATGAACAAAAGTGTTTGTTCAAGATGTCTGCCTTTTCTCGTCCTTCTTGGCACAGTCCCCCCCTTTTCAACCTCACAATCCTACTCCAATCTTCCTCTTTTCACTTACATACCTAAAAAATGTCTTGTTCCCTTTTGTTACCTCCTGGGCTCTTCTCTGTTCAGTTTGTGTCTCTACACTCCTTACTGCTTTTCCTGCTTCCCTCTGTTTCCCCAATACCCCTCCCTATCCTCCTCCCTCTACGTCTCCTTACACCTTCTGAGTACTACACTTTTAGCGTTTACCTTTTCAGCCACCTCATTTGAAAACCATAGCTGTCTCTTTTTCCTCTTGCTTTTGCTCATTTGTTTGACACAGAGGTTTGTTGCCTTTACTATGCTCCCATTTATCTTCGCCCACTGTTCCTTCACCGCACCCAGGCCACCCCCCCAACCAAGCCAGGTCATCCCTGAGGCATTCACCCATCTTTATAAAATCTGCCCCCCAAAGTCCAGGACCCTTGCTCTTATATGGTTGATTTCACAGCCATCCTTATAATGAACCAGGCTGTATAGTGATCACTGGTTCCCAAGTGGCCTCCCACCGTGATATCTGCAACACTGTCCCTGTTAGTGAGTACCAGGTCCAGTACTGTCCCATCACGAGTGGATTCACTGACTAGTTGCCTGAGGAATGCCTCTGCAGAGAGTCCAGGATGTATCTGCTTCTAGCTGAAGCCGCTGCAGGGAGGCCCCAATCTACATCTGGCAGACTGACGTCCCCCACCTACAGCATGTCTCCTTTTCCTGCCATCTTGCCAATGGCTTCCACCAGTACCTCATCTAATTTCTCCCCCAGTGCTGGAGGCCTGTATTTCACGCCAGTGTAAATAGTGGATCTATTCCCTGTCTCCAGGGTGACCCACAGTACCTCAGCCTCCCCCTGTATTCCCGGTATCTCCATTGCTTTTATGCTTTCCTTCACATAAAGCACCACACCCCCCACTCTGTTCCTTCCCACCCAGTCCTTCCTGCATGTTCCCCATTTTTCCTTTCTGCCCTTCCTCCCTCCCTTTTTAATGCTCCTGTTCCTTTCCCCTTCTCGACCACCCTGCTTCTTTTATTAATTGGTCCTTTTTCTGCTTAGTGACTGTCATCTCACACAACTCAGCTCCTGGATTTATGTGCTTTAAGTGTATGATTTTGCACTTTTTGGCGATGAACCCCAGCTGCCACGCTCTTCACCACGCCTAAAGTTTTCTAACATCTTTATTCATTCTCTTCACCACCTCCTGAGAATTCTCCCAATCACAGATTTTGGTGTCATCTACAAAAAAAAAAAAAGCATACCTTGCCTTCCAGTTGTTCTGCAATGTCACTTATGAAGACACTGAAGAAGATCAGTCCCACTACTTAGCCCTGCAGCACCTCATTTGTCACTCTCCCCTCATCAAAGTGAGTGCCATTTACTAGCACCTTTTGTCGCCTACCCATTAACCAGTTTTTTTACCCAGTTTACTACTTTGGAACCCTTCCTGGACTGCACAGTTTCTTTATCAGTCTCTTATCTAGCACAGTACTAAAGGCCTTGCTGAAGTCCAAGTAGGCCATGTCCACTGCCCTTTCTTGATCTACTTCCCTGGTCACCCAGTTGAATAAATCAATCAGATTCATCTGGCATAACCTTTCTTCTATGAAAGTATGCTGCTTTTGGTCTTGTAACCTGTTGGATTCAAGATACTCCACTAGCCTTTCCTTTAACAGGGTTTTCATTAACTTCTCCACAACTGATGTGAGACTCACTGGCCAGTAGTTGACAGCCTCCTCCCTGCTACCACTTTTATGGAGCAGGACTATGTCTGCTCTCCTCCAGTCCTCTGGAACCACTCCTGTTTCCAGTGAGCTGTTGAATAACGATGTCAGTGGTGCAGTAAGCACCTCCCTGAGTTACCTTTACAACCTTGGGTGTATCCCATCCAGTCCCATGGCTTTGTCCACTTTCAGGATTTGGAAGTCCCTTCAGGACTCTTTTCTTCGAAAACAGATGTATATCCACCCGCCCCCTTCCTCCCCATTCTTGGTGGTCCATCCCCCTCTCCTCCACTGAAAGAGACTGAGCAGAAATACCTGTTCAGAATGTCTACTTTTTCCTCATCCTCCTCTGCGCAGTCCCCCTGTGTTGTCTTCCTTGTCCTCACTGTCCTTCCCCTTGGCTTCCTCTTCTCTCTTATGTACCTGAAGAAATTCTTGTCCCCTTCTGCTCCCCCATTAGCTATTCTCTCCTCTGTTTGTGCCTTTGCTCCCCTCACTGCCTTACCTGCTTCACTCTGTTTTAACTGGTACACCTCCATATCCTCACTGTCACTTTTCTTGCCTTCCTTTTCCCTCTTACATACACAAAGAAAGTCATGTCCCCTTTTGCTACCCCTTTGGCTATCCTTTATTCTGTTTGTACTTTAGCTCCCCTGACAGCCTTACCTGCTTCCCTCTGTTTTACCTGGTACACCTCCCTATTCTCATCTCTCTGTGTTTCTTTGTACCTCCTGAATGCTACCTGTTTTCTTTCACTTTTGTGACCACTTTCTTAGAGTACCATAATGTATTTATTTATCTGTTTACTAGGTAGGGGAACTGGACTGAGGGTACTCTAACCCGGGCAAGAATTTGCAATACAAATTAACGAACCATATAACACTATATGAGATACAATACAGCAATTAAACATAATTACATACAGAATAATGTATGGAGTGGTGTGTATTACGAGAATGTAATGCACACCCGAGGTGTGGGGTGCTACAAACCTCGAGAGTGAAGCTTGAGGTGTTTATAGAGCATCCCCACACCAAGGGTGTGCATTAAATTCAAGTAATCACATCACCCCATACTTTATTTTTTATAATTACTGGCCATCAATTTTTTCTAGGCCCCCCCCAACACACATTTTAATGTACTTTTGAAAATGTGTGGTTCTGTGTGTTTCTGCCATCCCCCACCCAACAAAGAAAGAAAATCTCTTTAAAACATGTATTAAACTTATGTTAAAACACTTATTTAAAGTAAGATTGAACTTGCTTTACTTTCTTATAGGTTGCAAACACACTGGAACATCCCAGTGATAGGCTAAAGAAATAGTTTTATTTGTCACAGGAATGGTAAATCTTGGCTAATACTTAAAACTTTTTGTTTTGCCATGCCCCCCCGCCCCAGTTCCACACCTTTAACTGCCTTGAGAGAGCTGTAAGTCCCATGCCAATAAAAGAGAAACCCATTTCAACAGACCCATGATCTGTCCTGAGCTGCAATTTTTTTTTTTAACATTCTAAAAATGGCGATCTTGGAAAGCAGAAGCTGCAGCGTGACGGAGACAATTAAAGTATTCCTTTTTTAACTGTTCAGTTCCTTTCAGGTACAGTATAAATGATGTTTTTGCCAACTCTATTTTAAAAGTGATTGTTTTTAGTGGCGGGTCACAAAAACGCGGGATCAGACAGCAGTGTCACACGCCTGCTCCACTGTGCACACGAATGCTGTACTAACCAGTCGGTTATTACAGAAAATAATAATTGGCCATCTCCATAGCAAAAACTGATAGCCGGTTATCACAATTACATAAACACTTTTTGTACAGATACTGTTTAAAATTAGTCTTAAAAATTTAATGGTCCTTTTTTCCTCCTACTTTTGCTTACATCTGTCACACAGAGGCTGACTGACTTCATTATGCCTTTCCTTAATGTTTTCCACTATTCCTGTACCTCTCCCTTGCAATCCTCCCTTGCTAGGCTGCTTTGGAGCAAGTCTCCATTTCTTTAAAATCCACGTTCTAATGTCTAGGACTCTCATCTTTGTGTGGTTTACCTCTGCACCTGCCTTAATGTTGACTCACACTCTATGGTGATCACTTGTACTTACGGGACAGCCCACTGTGACATCTGCAATACTTTCTCTGTTAGTAAGCACCAGATCCACTACTGTCCTGTCCCTAGTGGGTTCGTTGACCAGGTGCCTGAGAAACTCTCTCTGCAGAGAGTCAAGAATGGCCCTGTATCTAGCTGAAACTGCAGCTGGAATGCTCCAATCTACATCTGGCCAACTGAAGTCCCTAACTAGCAGCACCTCCCACTTTTCTGCCATCCTGCTAATGGTTCCCCTCATGCTTTATCCAACTCCTCCCCTTGTGCTGGAGGTCGGTTTATCACCCCAGTGCACCACAACTCATTTATGGCCACCAGATTCAGGTTTGCCTCTGCCATGATGACCTACAGGTGTGGAATTTATTTTCAAGACTCCTTGCATTGGTGCACATGGCTTTCCAAACCTTCCTTTCTTCCTGCCTGCAATCCCCCTTTCCTCCCCCCTTCTGCCTATGCTTCTCCCCATAACGCCCAGACTCCCCTCTTCCTACATTACTCTATCTTCTCTCCTGTACACATCTCTCTCTGCCTCTTTTGTTCATACACTCCTTGCCCTCCACCTTGTCTACACCTCCTTCATCTCGCCCATGGGGGGTTCTCCCTTGGGCCCTCACTCCTTGTTGCTTCAACCCGTGGACAAAAGGCTGTTTATGCCTCCCTTGATAAGACAGCCTCCCCTCTCAGCTAGTTTATGTGCGCTTCCAAGTAACATTTAAACCTCCCATTGAGGGCTGTGGTCCCATTCCCAGAAGGATGTGGGCCATCTCCTCTTTAAAGGCCCATATTCTGTCAGGTTGGCCACAGTCCCTAATCACTTAGGGCCTATTCATATCCACTCCCCCTCCAAAAAATAAAAAAAAGAAAGAAAAAATGCTTTAAATGTTTCTCCTTTCATCCTTGAACCACCACATCAGTCTACTTTGATCTTGAAGTTGTTTCTGCAGCAGGCACTCTTAAACGATAATGTAATTTTTCTAGTCCATTTTTTTTTTTTTTTATGAATGTGAATTGACTTTGTTGTGCTTTGATGTTTAAACAAGCTACACCATGTCTCATCTGAAGCCACATCCAACCTCTAGTGGCGCCACCCTGGGACCAGCAAGGAACAAACAGAATTTGCCCAATGCATAGTGAAGTAACTTTACAAGGTGGCTGTGTGAAGACGTTTGCTTGACTGTACCACACAGACTCTGCCATTGCTGGTGGACTGCAGCAGTGCTGTGAATACCACTAGAGTACCTAATGGACTAAACCAGAGGGAAGACATGCCAAGTGCCTACAGTGACTCATGGGAGTGTGGCACCGATATAAGATGTCCTTCCAAAGCCAGAGATGTTTGAGGAAAGGTTCCACAAGTGTAACAGGCTGAAGGAAAGTCACCCACTGATGTCCAGAATAAGATGTCTGCACCACCCAGGGCAGTGAATTAGTGAAGAACCTGGATATGTACCACCATCCTGACTAGATTCACATTAGAGATTAAGGAGTCTAGCCCACCTATATGGAGGAAGATAACAGACACAGATTGGCTATGCAGCTCTTCTACTGCAACTGGCAACGTTCAGAGGTGGAGATGCGAAATTAACTGGGAACAGCTCCAGAGGACCAGCACTGGAAGCCATCCCACCCCGAGCTCTATTGTCCTTGCAAAGGAGTGTATAGAGAGCATTTCTGGCAGCACCAAGTCCAGTGATAACCTGTACTGGAAGTTTAGGATGGCCATGCAATGGAAGGGAGAATCACTGCTAGTACTTAAACGTTTTGGAGAGGATGCTGAAGAAAATTTTCTGACGGACATTTGGCATCCAAGGACTTGAACCAAGTGAGACTGGAACATGTGCTCAAGGCTGCCCACCACTCCAATCTGCCTCATAGATACATAAAATTTGTCAGCAGATAAGAACCGCCTGGCCCAACTAGTCTTCTCATTGTTTCTACCCTTAACTTATG
The DNA here is from genome assembly GCA_016271365.2 of Neoceratodus forsteri. Classification (NCBI taxonomy): domain Eukaryota; kingdom Metazoa; phylum Chordata; order Ceratodontiformes; family Ceratodontidae; genus Neoceratodus; species Neoceratodus forsteri. Next base: position 705,905,565 of record CM028131.1, on the reverse strand, counting down.
CTGCGGACTGTAGTTGATCTGCGGCTTTCCTACTCCTCCCTTTTTCTAGGGCTCCCTTGTGTGTGTCCCATGCATTTTTGAATTCCTCCACAATTTTTGCTCCTACCACCCATGCGAGAAGGCTGTTCCAAGCATCCACCACCCTCTCTGTAAAGAAATACTTTCTCACATTACCCCAACTCTTCTTCCCTCCAACTTCATCTAATGACCCCTAGTTCTTGTCTATCATCTTTTCTGAAAGATGCTACAGTACCCTCCTGTACCTTACTGATCCCTTTTAGGTATTTATTCATCTCTCTCTCATGTCTCCACTCTCTTTTGGACACTACTCCAGACAGGGGCGTAGGCAGGGGGGGCGTTTAGGGTGTTCAAACACCCCCCGAAAAAATGACCGCAAAAATTAAATTATTCCAGTCTAGGCGGAGCGCACTGCTCTTTTAAAATTGTGCGTTAGTTAGCTTAGCACCGCGCCACCTGACCGCCGCTGGTGAGGTTACTGTTGTCCACATCCGCATCTGTGGGTACCGGCGGGGCCAGCTGGCTAGAGTAGTGGGGTTGGGCAAATCTCAGCCTGCCTGACCCCAAGCCGCTGGTGTAGAACTGCTGCACAATCCATGCCCTTCTGATCTTCTGCTTCCAGATGGCAGTTTGCAATCTGCTGGAAACAAGAAGGAGGGGGTCCGATTTAAAAAAAAAAAAAAAAAAAGGTACAGCAGAGAGGAGAAGGACCGTGACCCCCCTCCCCCGACTACTCATCCTGTTTCCATGGCATCGGGCATCGGCTAAGGCTTGTGAGAGGAGGAGACGACTGTCAGTCAGTACGACTGGGTCACCTGACTGGATGGTGGGAGCAGACTGTAGTAAATTCCGGCGGGAAGTCAGAAGACGAGGAGAGACGACGAGAGGGTGCGACGGAGCGCGTGTGAGAGGCTACAGCCCGAGAGTAGCGAGACCAAAGATTTAAATAAATTTAATTTACTGGCAGCAGTTTACACCGGGCGGCGGGTGAGGCGAGCGGAGAGGAGAAAGTGCAGTGTCGAGATTTTGAAGCAGTGCCCCGGCCCAGTCATTTTATTTTTGCCAGAGAGACTAGAGTAAGAGTTCAAGAGCAGACCAAGCGAGGTGAGCAGAGCAGGGCATTCCTCAGGCCAGCAGAAGCAAGCAGACCCGAAGAAATAAGAAGCCATAAGGTAAGGAGGACAGAATTCAAGTTTTCCTGCAATTACCACACTTTTGTGAGGTGGAGATAGACTTTAAGACTGAGGCATTTTTCTTAATTTATTTTGAAAGTTTTAAAAATAACTGAGTACTATTAGTGATTGTGAATGATGGCTGGCAGTGGAATGTGGAATAGCAGCAGGGATGACTGGGGACCAGAGGCAACCTCTTGTCCATCTGCTATAGGAATGTGCCCAGGAAGGTGAACCTTATCCCTTTTTCCCTACTCCAACATGTATGTCTCTTCTGGGCTCCACGACATTAGGTTAACTGCCATCTGGATCTGGAATCAGGTACCATCTGGCCTCACTGAGGGGAGGTTGGGGTTGAGTGACCTTGGTATGGTGGCGCATGTTGAAAAATAAGGTAGGTGTTGTTAGGCATATGGTGGAGGTGCATGTGGCCCAGGGCAGCATCAGAGGTGATTATCAACAAGACTGCATTGCTTGTTCTTTAGATCAGTGGGATGGGTAGGCTCCTCTCTAAAGAGAGATACGATGGCCTACATTCTGGTTAACAGTCTCCCTCTGATTACACAGCAGTACAGCCTGATAGTACATGGGGAAAAAAAATCCTCAGCTTGTCAAGAAAAGGCTTAATTATAAACATAGCTAAAAACTGCTACCAGTACAAACACCATTCAGGCTAGTAGCTGATCAAAGCCCAGAGCAGTTTCATACAACAGTACAAACGTCAGGAGATCCCCCAATGACATACTGTTGTACCAAACTGGTTGGGGCTTTGATCAGCTACTAGCCTGAATAGTGTTTGATCGTCTTTTTTTTTTTTAGACTTTTTATGCTTTTTCCCGGTGTTTGTCCCGACCCAGGACCCCGGAAGACACATATGTGTGTGTGCATGAGCACGCACACGCAGGGTACTGGCTCAGCCTCTTCCATTTCACCCCTGGCACTTGCTACCATGCCTCCCACCCACGCATCCCAATGGACCTCCACCTGATGAGAGCAGAACTATGGGGAGGGCGGACAACCACCCCGGGAGGGGAGAGTTTCTTCGCTCCCTCAGTCCTACTCCCTCCTTCTCTTCCTGTGCTGGCTCCTGATGACCCACCATAATTCCCCAAACCTGGCCGGCAGCGTGGCATGAGGTAAGGTGTCCAGCGCCTCAGCCCTCTGTGCCACTGGGCTGGCAATAGCTGCAGTTTTAAACTTTGTTTATAATTTCTTATCCAGCTGAGGAGTGTGGATTTTTGCTCCATGTGCTACTTAGTAAGTAAACCTTGCAACGCTCTTTATGTAGTGGAGCTGTATTGTATTGTATTGTGAGTACAGTCTAATAGCCTGCACAGGATGCAGAATCGATGATGGAGAGTCCCATGGGGTGGGTGGTGGAACCAGGGGAGGGGTGGTATGCCGTATCCTCCCTGGGACATTGGTACCCTATAGGCTTCGGAAGCAGCATGTCTTGTACATCCAGTAATCGACAGAGGGTGCAGCACTGTGGTGAAGCCACCCATTTGGTAATGACTCAGGCCAGTGGAGTGACCTTGGGGTGCTTGTGCCAGACCCTAAAACACATTGCCCAATAGCATTAGGTCTAGCTCATAATTTTATCAAGGTTACACCTTGTATCACCTGCTGGGAGTTCGTGCCTGCCGCTCAAGCTGTGGAGGGCTGAGTGCTAGGAAGGACTGAGCCTTGGGAAGTCCCCTTGTAATTCTAACATTGGCCTCGGGACTACATGGTACCCTTACTGAACACTACAAAATTCTTCAGGAAGAGTATATAGCACTCCTGATCCACACTTTCAATGTGGTACTCAAATCCCAGACATGTGGGAGGGAGAGTTTCTTGACACCAGGAGCATTTTGATCGAAAAGTAAGGAGAGGAAGGCGATGCTAACACTACGATAAAGGCAGTATTACCTTTAGTAAGTAAGTGAGATAAACCATATCTGCTGACAGAATACAGACTTCGTGGTATATCTATGATGAGGGGCAAATGGTTTTAAGTGACTCCAGTAACTACAGCGATTGAATTCTACTCTCACGCCGCCCGTCTACACAACAGTAGCACTGGCGCTCAATGCCAGTGACCGGGTTTGAAGGTGAGCCTGGTTATCAGGGGTCAGCTGGAGGGGGAATGGAGCATCCCAAAGGACACTCTCCTTCACCTGGGAGGAGGGCCATGAGCCCACTGCACTAGCTGCTCTACCTGCTGGGTGACCACAGGTAGTGGGGCAAGCACAGCTGCAATGTGGCTGCAGGCTTCTCCTGACTGGGATGTCTGCAAGCTTGCTTGCAAACGCTCACGCAGTCCTTGCCCACAAGGAGCCAGAAGGGGAGGGACATGAAAACCTGGAAAGCACCCTGACTTAGCAGAGTAAAGCTGCTCTTCCCACAGGCCCTGCACCACTCATTGGGCAGCCAACCTCACATCCAGGCTAAACACCTTCCAGGCTTAGGGAACACGGAAAGCTCTGCCATGGGGGTAAACCACAGGGCACTGAGAGGGATGGGGGAGAAGGCAAGCTGAAAGGGCAGGTCAAGGGCAGTGGGAGTATAAAGTACAGTAAATACAGAAATACAAAAAAAAAAGAAACCTGCTCTCGATAGTAAATCCAAGAAATACCCAGATTTTTTTTCTTATAACGCAAGCAAGTGCATAGAGGGGTGGAGGCTATAAAAAGAAATAAGCCCAAGGAGACAACATAGCAGTCCAATGCATACTAATATGGTGGATCTGAGAATCCACTGTGGACGCTTAAAGTAGTATGCATCGATTCTGCTTCTGCTTTCCCATCCTTTCCCGAAAACATTACATCTAACATAGCTATCCTATGCAGCCATGAAAACAATTAGTATTTGAATTATGGGCCAAGAGTGGTTTAAAAGCTGGTGTAAGTATAATTTTAAAGATAAGAGTTCTGACTCCCGCTAAACCCACAAAATGATAAAATAATGCCAACACTAGGGTCTCCGTTATAGTAGTGATCATGACATCTCTGACACTATTTTGACTGTTTTACCCACAGTTCATTGCTGCCACGCCACCGGGGTATTCATGTTCACATTTGCTAGACCTCTGCAGAAATGTATTAGGCCACCTGATGGCTTATTGGCTGTTCACTAGCTACGCGCTGGTCCCCGGTTCAGAAGTGAACTCAAGAGGCCAGGTCTTGATCAGCCAGACTGGGAGGCCTTCCCAGTTAGAGAAGGATTGGCAGTGCATTCCACTGATGGTGGGCCGGGAGCTTAGTTTTCCTTCGGGGTAGGCTGTGTGCAAACGAGCTGGGCCTCTTCGCATGACGGGTCATACATGCCACCTCCTCAAGGTGGAGGGAGGATGTTGCAAGGAAGAAAAAGGAGCTGTACACAAAGGCTGGCCAGGAGAGACTACTCTGGGGGTTATGCCCAGGGGAGCCATGGAGGAGGGGTTTGGATATAAATCTGCTATTATACAATGTTCAACTTGTATTTTTGTTTTTATAGTGATATAAAACGTTTACAGTGGGTATATGCTGGAGGATTTATCACAGTCATGTGATGTGTTTTGACTAATTAGGTTACAGGATTTTCATACCCCCATTGTATAATTTCAGTTTTTCAGTGTGGGCTGTTTTCTGTAGGAGCAAGATAGGGCAATCATGACAGTGGTTTGGTGGTGCTTTCTGATACAGTCATTGCATTGATGTTTGTATGGTCACGTCATGTACTGTTGCCACATGACCAACAAGCACTGGCAAGAACATTTTTTTGTGCTTGGGTATCACATTTCACTTGCAGTGGCATGTGTGCACACATCTGGAACAAGAGGCACTGTACCATCATCCATGTGGTGTGATTTAAGCAATATACCATGAGAGGGAATTGGTGATGCCAGGATTTATCCACGCCCTGGGGTGTTTGGCCACGAGGTGCAGCCAAGTGGCTAAAACACCCCAGGGCATGGGTAAATCCTGGCATCACCAACATTTTCGAGTGGCATATTGTGATTATACAGTGGACATCTGTATATTTTGTGTGTGCAAAATTAACAAAAAAAAGCTGGTTTAAATGTTTTATTAGTTTTTATTAGATTTGTTGTTGCCCTTGGTAAAATAATGCTTTGATGGTGGGTATGGGCGAGGAGATAACCCCTTAATGGTTACATTTTGGGTAAAACCGAGACTCAAGGACACTGCGGGTGTGAGACCAGTCATGTAAGCTGTAGTGCATGTTTAAAGGGAGCAAAAATGAATCAAGGTAATTTTATTGTGGGATATTTTCTGTAGTGTGGCTTGTGTTCCTAATGGTTGCAGTGACTTCAAGTAAACAACTTAAAAATTGAAATTGAAATATAATGCCATCTCCAGTGTCCCTCTTCTGTTACTGTCATTGGCTCACTGAACAACTAAACTGGTGAGATAACTGCAGTAGTAGGAATGGTCTCTTGACTCGCTTATGCTGGACTGGGGTCGGGGAGATAGTATGGAGCCTCTATTGTCTAATGGCAATGGGTCATCAATCATGTATGTTGAAGGAAACTCCCATCACTCTTCTAAGTTCCATGGCATCATTACGCTTTGTGCCAGAGACTGCCTGGTGTTTGCCATCTCTTCCTAACACATGGTCAATGGTACATGCTCCTTGAAGAGCAGGAGAAGGAAGATGAAATAAACTCAGTTCTGGACCTGTTCAGTGGTGCTGAGATGTTGGACATCCTCTTGGCATGCTGGCTATTCAGGTTCATGTCCTGAGCCTAAGATAGCAGCAGTGGAGGTCAGCAGGAAGGGCAAAAATGTTTTGTGGTGGCTTGTATCCCAGTAGTTCTGGAATTGTATGCCTGTTAGAGCTACTCCTGGTGACACATTTGCAGTGCTGCACTTGGTGATGTGTGTTTATGGTCACAGAGCACCCCCACGCCCAGATGCTGTTATGTACAATTCACATTGGGGTGAAGAAAGATATAAAAAGGGAAATGTCCCTTTAACCATGCCAACTGACCCTCAACTCACAGTCACAGGGTGAAGTAATGAAATATAATCATGAGGTAACTGATACCCCTTGACATGTCCCTCCGGGTGGGTTCACTCCTCTGATCCAGCATGTCTACTATGGGAGGAGGTGTCAGTAGCAACCAGCATTACCTCCCTTGATTACCCCCCAGGGTGGGGTTCAAGCTCAGCAGATATTTGTGGTGAGGCTGAGGCTCGGACTGGTGTATTTTAGCTTTATCTTTCTGCACATACACCAAGAGACAGCAACACAAAAATTGCTAGTCTCCCTGTCTGGGTTATATATGATAATGGCGGGCTGAACAGTGATTCTTCTCAAGTGCGTCAGGGTGGCAACAACAATTTTGCCACCTGACTTCCTCAGTGCACAGAAGAATGGCGTTGGCGATTTAAATCCCTTGCCCCCCTACTTAAGGATTTTCAACTCGGGGTACATGTTGGGGGGCAAAAGCAAAACAAAAATAACAAGTTTTGGGCCGGGTGCAACAAAACCACAGTAGCGCCCAGACCAGAACCTGGAACCCCAGCAGTGCAAGCGGAGGCCAACCCCCAACACCACGGCCCCGATCGTCAGCCGACCGCAGTGCCAACCCCACATCCCCTCTGCCCCCTCCCAGGCCACGCTTGATGTGCTCGCCCCCCCATGTGCATGTGTACATAATGCGACATCCTGTCTCTAGGATCACCCACCCCACTGCTCCACATCCGATCCCCTCCCTGCCCCCTCGCCTTTCAGGCATTTGCCCACATTGCGTCGCTGTTTCAGACAGCTCCGTGATTCAGGCGCCCACCTCACATGCTGCCTTCTCTCTGTACTCTGTTTTACTTAATTTGTAATACAGTCATCTTAATAAAGAACTTTCACTTTCAAGGGTCACATACTGGAAATTGTCGCTTGTCTCCTCACAGGACTGCTAATATCCTTCTGCTGTAATAGGGGATTGCCTCTTGCCCTCACAGAACTGCTGTCCCATTCTTCTTTCTCTCTGAAATGACAATCTGTTGTCCTGGAATCAACAGTCTCCACCACTTTCCACTGTCACTACTGACGTCCACACTCACTATGGTGAGATACATGACCAAAGGTCCTTCACCCAGTCACTGGACAGACTGGCATGTGCCTCTCACTCGAACAGCTCCCACTTTGTTGGGCACTCTCACCGGATCACTACACACTGACTGCACTTCAATATCATTCTAAAAACTGTCCTCTCAACTGATTCCATTGTGGCTCAAGCTGCTGCAACAGTTCTAATGACATAATCATCCTCTGCTGAGGATGAGTGAACAATGATGTCATGTAAAGAGCTTCTAATGAGCCCCTACTAGGTACTCCTATCGTCCTGTGGGAAAGTAGGGGGCAGCTGGTAGATCATGGCCCTAACACAGATGGGATTATCATTCTAAGTAACCCCAGGGGACTGGGCTGTTACACAGTTTTTGTGGGTGTTAAAAGCTTCCTATGTGAATAGGAAGCACAGTGCAACAAAACCCAAACTACCCCTTTCCCACACTTTGTCCCCATGGTTTCATGCCTGACTCTGGCACCAATTCCCAAACTTATCTGGGATCACTAGCTGACAGATATGTGTACAACTACAAGCTTGCTATCCAGCTGCCAGTGTGTCACCATAGCACAGTGGTATTTGCACTGGTTAGTGATGCAGTGAACTGCAAAATCCTGCAATCGGGGCAAGAAATACTGATTGTCCAACAAGGTTGAAGCGCAAGTATACATTACTCATGTTGATTGTCCCACCAACTCTGTAGGTGTCTCATTCATTTTTGTTTCAGAATGTTATATTTCCACTTCTAGATTAGCGCTAATAAATAGTGCACTCCGTGTCTGGTGCACAAACAGTGCCATGAAAAAAAAAGGCTTGATAATTGATGAAAAAGCCTAAAACAGGCTTCTAAATATTACCTACTGGCTGGTAAATGGCCCAAGGAATTATGTCACAAGTCTGTCCACAGGCAAGTGTGCAAAATCCTTCCTGGTACACCATGACATAGAAACATAAAAGTTGACGTCAGAAGTAGTTCGCTAGCTCATCTCGTCTGGCCATTTGTTATAACCCTATTTGGACTCTCGATTTGTCCTTTGTAGTCAGGGCTCCCTTGTGTCTCTCCAATACAGTCTTGGTTCCCAGCCACTGTTGACCCCCATAACCTCCTGAGGCAGGCTGTTCCAAGCATCCACCAGTGTTTCTGTGAAGAAAAACTTCCTGGTGTTGATAGAGAACCTCTCTCCTTGCAGCCTAAGATCATGGTCCCTGGTCCAGGAGTTCTTCATGAACTGAAAACATTCCTGTGCCTGTTAATGCCTGTTATGTAATCAAATGTTTCATTCATGTTCTCATCCTCTTCTCTCTAGGGAGTACATATTCTCTACAGAGGAAAAAGATACACCTCTGAGGTGCCCCACCTTCTCAAAACTGTACTGAGTATCTGGGGATTCAGACACCACTCTGGTGGTCCTGATTTATCCTGCTGAGGGAATATATCAGTACATTGTCCTTCCTGGAAGGTCTATGGCTGATAAGGATACTTTCATGGAGTATGTCAGTAACCACAGCCTCATTGCTTCTGCACAAAGTTGGGCTGACCTGGTCCCTCCCTGTTTTGTTGATGAGGTACATAGTTCACTGTCCTAGCCAGCCAGTATTCATTTCGCTAGTGCTAGAGATTGCTGTGCATGCTGTCAGAATTGACCCACTACTAGCCAGTCATTCAGGTATGGAAAAGGCTGTTACCCCAGTATTCTCAAACACTCTACCATTACGTAGGCTGGGGCCAGGTACTTTGAAAGGCCCTTGGCAGAAGTTAGGTCAAATGGAAGTGCTATTAACTGACAGTGGCATGAGGCAAGCCTGAATCTCAAATACTTTTGTGACATGGTCTGATAGGGATGTGAAAGTAAGCATCCTTTAGGTCTAGGAGGCTAGCCAGTCTCCCATTTGCAATGGGACTGATTATTGAAAGAGTAACCATTTTGAACTTTGGCTTCAAAATGTGTCTACAATTTTAGATGAAGAGTGTGTCACCAATCACCATTTTTTCGTCCTTGTGAGGAAGTATCTGAAGTAAAAGCCTTTACCCTTTGACTTGGGGCACTGGCTCCATTGCTTTGATTGCCAGAAGATGTTTTACCTCTCTTTCCAGAAAGACTTGTCTGCAGATCTACCTGGTGCCAAGGTTCTTGTTCTCAGCTTGGGAATGATCTTAAGCGAAGTGCTAGACCATGACTCCTTATCTCCAGGGGCCCACTTGTCTCCTTTATCTCCTTGATTTGGAGCCTGTGCACAACACCTATTCTGAAATGTTTTCCCTTGTGTCCATGCCTACTGTTAGCCACAGTGACTCAAAGCCCTCAGGTTGCCCTTTACTGGCTTCCATCATATTGAAAGAAAAGCTTTTTTTTCAGAAAAGTTGTGCTAGTTCCATATGTAATGGCATCCTGTGTCTTAGCACCAATCACACAGCCATGAGTTGAATTCACATATTGCAATCTCTCTGACTCGCTTGGTGCTTTTTCTTTTTCACTACACTGTCAGCACTTCTGAGAAGGAAGACTAGGTAGGCCAAGCAGGCCTTATCTACCATCAAATTCTATGTTTCTACATGTGCAGCCTGTGTATTCCTACAGAGGATTTCTTTTAATTTGTGCTGCTTGGTGAAACTGCTAATTGCACATAAGATACCATTCTAAAACATTTGTTTCAATAAACATCTTTCAACAATTGATACCAAGACGTTGAAGTATCCATAGCACAACCTTACACAGGTAGCAGCATCTCCAGTGATGTGGTGCTAATGCTTTTTCACTTGTTACAGGCCGACCCAGTGACAGACAGAGAAATTAAATCAGCAGTCAGTGAGGAAAAGTGGGCATCACGGACTGTGATCCAGGTGTTCATTTCAACTGTTGACTACAATCCAGGTGGTCTCAGTTTCAATCACAATTTCCTCTAAATGTATTTCAGCCTCAAATTTCACTTGAGCGGTGAGCATGGTGACATGATGTTGGAATAGTGATTCTACACTAACTGGTGCAAATGGCAATAAAATAAATATGTCAGAAAAACTGTTCCCAGACCAGTAAATTCATCAGTCTCTGACCAGTTGTCTTGGGAAACTTGTCTTGGGTCAGCCATTAAGAAAAGCAGGACCCAGAACAGTCATCTCAGGAACAAACTTACTGCAGCTCAGAACTGAGTGAAATTGAATACATAGTAAGGAACGTGTACTGTCATCATCGAATGCATCTCTCTGCACCATGTCATTGCAGAACTCCTACTCATGAAACTAAATACAACAAAAATAGTGATTTGAGCATTAAAAAAATCTTGGGACTGTGAATTGCAACGGTTGGTTGGAAGACAAAGGCACTATTGAAGACTACTGAGGCAACTGGTGATAGCACTTCAGCTTACAGTGCTTTTTGAAAGCAATGTATTCTCTTGTTGAATAAACACTGCCTAACACAATTTTTGTAACATGAGTTAAGTCTCTCAAAGACATTGAATGTCCCGACCATTCTTCAAAAGATTGCATATTGAAACAGACTGGGCTACCTTATGACACCTTCATGAATGCTACTACACTATCCTCCCAGAGGATAGGTACCACCAACGATGTCTCCGTAAAATCCTACCCATCAAGTGGCAAAACCACCACACTAACGTCAGTGTTCTCGCTGAGGCCAATGTCACCAGCATTGAGGCAATGATCATCTGACATCGATTCCGCTGGACTGGACACTGTGTATGGATGCCCAACTCTCGACTCCCCAAACAAATTTTATACTCCCAGCTCCATCACGGCCAGAGATCCTGTGGTGGTCAAAGGAAACGATACAAAGACACACTGAATGCATATGTCATGAAAACGATACGGACATAACAAGCTGGGAGGAGCTGGCCGCAACCAATCTCAATGGCGCCAGAACCTCCATCAAGCGGGGGCCTGCTTTAAGAGAAACCACTTGCCCTTGAAGCGAAAACAGAGAATGTAGGAATGAAAAGGGAAGGAAACCCAGCCAGCAGGCAGCTCTTCCTGACATGGAAACATCTGCAGTTTCTGCAGATGAATCTGTGGCTCTAGGATTGGATTACTGAGCCACCTCAGGACCCATCAGTGAACCATGGTAGAGATCATCCTGGAATCTAGGGATCACCGCCGATCCTCCCAGATGCATGACACCATTGCAGATAGTCAAATTCCATGGAGACATGGAGAAGCTAGATGCTGCTGTGAATGAAGAGCCAGTGAAAAGCTAGCTTTATACTAGATGAGTCCACACAAGACATCAGCAATTGCATGAATAATCCTCAGTCTGGCCCCTAACAGAACATGAAGAAAAATGAAAACAAGAAGACACTAAATTGTAAGTACAATGTTTATTTAACACTCACATCAACGTGTTTAACATTTTTTTTTTAGACAGTAACTTTATTTCAAATGTGTCTCGCAGGCTGTAAGGGTTGGTGTTGGTGGTGTGGTTTATCATGGCACTGTTATTGGTCAGTCAGTGCACTACCATAGTTACTTGCAGCCTTACTGGCAAAACTGCATATTGTACTGCATGTGGAGAGGTTGATGGCACTGTTGGACAGCCAGTTGTCCACAACCATTGAGGTCCTACTGACTGTAATGCCAGCAAGAGTTTTCCACACCCCTGATTCTTTTGTAATAAAACATTCCAATGAAATTAGCAATGTGGAACATGTAACTAAACTGCGCTTTTACTTAAAAAAAAAAAAACACTAAAACTCACCACAGAGCATGTAAACACTATAGAGCTTCTGGGGCTTACCAGCCCCCAGACATCCAGCAGCAGCCTTTATGTAGAAATATTTCAAACATCACAGTATATTACAAAAACTGCATAAGCCTAACAGCTCACTCTCAGAACTCGGAGTACATATAACTGCTCATTTTTGACATACAGATATATAAAAGGGGCACACGCTTGCACACTGGCAACATTGGGGGGGCAAATAGGGCACCATGACAGAAAACATGGAGTTTAGATGGTGACCTGGTGCTCACGGCACAATATTCCACCATAATCTGTGTACATAGTGGTACAATGCCTTGTTACCAGGCAGCATTACTCACACAGCAGGTAGAACCACGGTGGTTGATCGCACTGTTAGACAACCAGTTGTCCACAGCCATTGGAGGTTCTGTAGACTTAGGACAGTCACCGTCTCCCACAACCCTGATTCCATGTGAAAAAAAAAAAAGTTTCTCATGAAATTGGGGTGGAGACATGTAACAAATGTGTGTGTTTCTTCCAGAAAACCCCAAAATTCACCACAGAACATGTACACACCTCAGGCTTCTGGGGCCTAAGTGCCCCAGACCTCTGCTTTTTCTGTCCTTTTCACAAATGTCATATTTAAACACCCCCAAAATAGAATCTCTGGCTACGCCCCTGACTCCAGATGAGGTCTCACTAATGATCTGTATAGTGGCATCAACACTTCCCTTTTTCTGCTTGTGATGCCTCTCCCTGTGCACCCCCAAAATCCCGCTGGCCCTTTTAACTGCCTTCTCACACTGTTCAGCCACTCTGATATAATTATTCCTAGATCTCTCTCCTGTTTGGTGGCTGACAGTACCCCCCCCAGCACTCTTTTTTCAGGTTCCCGTGATCTTAGTGCATAATTTTGCACTTCTTTGCATTGAATCTTAAGTGCCATGCATTTTGACCAATCCTCCAGCTTGCCCAGGTTCCTCCTGTTAATCTTCAAGTTGCATCTGCAAGAGAGAAGGAACAACCCAACTCCCCACAGAGTGCTACTAGATGTGAGAGAGGCAGAGGAAAAAGAGGAGCAGTGAAGCTCTGATACAGTGTCCACATATGGAAGAAAAAAATGCAGTGCTGAGGTCAGAACAAAAGGCACTGCTGAAAGTTGATACTGAACAGTACCTATCCTGAACCTCAGGTTCTTTCTGTGGCTTGGCCTTATTGGAATATGAAAGTAGGCATCTTTCAGATCCAGAGGTGCCAGCCATTCTTCTTGTAAGAATGGGATAACTGTTCCCCGTGTTACCATTCTCAATTTTCCCTTTTTTGGGAGCTTGTTCAGGGACCTTTGGTCCAGAGGGAGTCACCATTCCAGTTTTTCTTAAGGGTTGTGAAAGTGTCTGGAAAGGAGCCCTTTTCCCAGTTGTGATGTAAGGACCTTTTCCATTGCTATTACCTGCATTAACTTTCTTTTGTTTCTTTAGTTTCAGGTTGTGAGCTGAGAAAACTCTTGATCTGCCTAACTTTGGACATTTTACAAATTGAAGGGTAAGTCCTGCCCCACTATTTCCAGGACCCACATGTCTGTGGTAATGTTTTGCCTTTCCTGGACTATTTCTCTGATATAACCAATGTCAAGGAGATATTATCCTTCACACAGGCAGCAGCTTGAATCATACCCTGGTGGTCAATATGAACACATAGAAATTCTGACCCAGTTCTATCTAGTTGGTACCTTTTCTCTAACTTTCTGTAAACACCTAGTGCAGAATAATGGACAAACAACTGCGCAGTCACCACACTGGGTGATACAGCTGAGGCTACTCCTTGTAGTTTAATAAGTAAGACTTTATTCCATAATCTCCATTAGTGCAGCAAACATACACCATGCGGTATGCTGGGGCAGAGATCTGTCTAAGTACTATTTGTACTTTTTTACTGTTGTGACAGTTGGGAATTGTATTACTTGCAAGGGTGAGCCTGTATATTTAAAACCATCAACTTTATAAGGCTACATGAAGGGGGTGACGCCTGGTCCCTTGACAAATTGAGGTAACTTGTGAAAAGTAGAGAAAGTGTCTCTGCATCAGTATACATGATGGTGTATGTTTACTACACTAACAAGATTATGGAATAAAGTCTTACTTCTCAAGTTAAACTACAAGGAGTAGCCTCATCTGTATCACCCGGTGTAGTGAGTGCGTAGTTGTTTCTCCACTGCTGTGCGTTGTTGCTGACAGCACCAGCTCTCACCTCACCCCAACAGACATGCGTTGTTCTTTCTGTAATCTGTTCCTGGCTATGCTTGAGTGAACACTGAGTAATGGACCCCCACAGCACCGGAGGATCTTTTCTGCAGCATGTCTACAGAGCTAAGCCCTTCAGGTATATCTGGTATTGTACAATTTAGTCTCACAGACAGTCTATGGGCAAAACCAGGATTTTGTGATTTCCAAAGATGAGAAACACAAGCACAGAACCAGGACTTGAGTACAACAAATGAAAAACCACAGAACATTTGAGAAGCATTCTCTCAATATGAGAATACAGCTTTAAAACTTAGAAGCTTGCTATGGCCAACAAGCAACTGTGACTAAATATGTGGAGGGATGGACATGTGCCGGGAGTTCTACAGATCCTTGAGTTCCCCTCATTTGGTAAAGACTGACAAAAATGTTTTGAACCATGGAAAACTGAAATACATGACTCCTCTTTCTGATTAGTGAAATTTATCACTGCTGACTGTGAAACAAGAAACATTAAAAGAGGGACTTAAGGCCAAGGAAGTATTTTTTTTTTTAAATCAGTTTTCCAACCAAGCTGAGTTTGAAACAATGAAAGACATATTAAATATGTCTATTGCTCAGCTTGACAAAAATGTACAGGTTCTTAAACAGCATACATTTCTAAGAGATGATGATGATTATACTAATGACTGTGTATTTGACTGGAAGAAAAAGGCAAGGACAGATCAGCAGACGAAGTCCATTCTAAAAAAATTAGTGTCAGCCCAACATACTGACAGTGATTCCAAGGGAACATCTTCATTTTTTTTTTGCGGAAACGCTCTCCTTGGCAGACAGTCCAGATTGTTACCCCAGATGCAGTCCCAGGATACAGTTAAAAACAGCACTAAATGGAGAAAGCGGGGGGAGGACCACCGCAAAGCAAATACAAACACCAGCAGTAGGGCAAAGGGGAGGGCAGGGGCAAGAACAGATGCCAGTAATGGAAGAAACCAATGTGATTAATTTATCTTCCTACAAACTTACTGATGCCAAGAAAGCTGTCCTCAATCAGGGTTTGAAATTTGTACCTACCCATGATCTGAACCTACTTGACTCTACTACTGACTTCCACAGATTTGACAGGCTACTAATCTTAGAGTGCTTTTTTTCAAACATGGGCAGGGGTAACCAAGAATCTGCATCCACCACATCAAAAATAAAATGACCATTTCAGGGGGTGTAGTATTGAGCACTCCCACACCCAGCTTAACCAATACTCAGGATCTGAGAACCGAACCATTTAAAACTAAGTCGACCTTTGAACCCTACTGTGTGGGTATTCTTAACCGCATGTGAGCAGGACTTAAACAATTTGGTTAACAGTGATGACAGACAACATTCTGTGAAGATGTTCACAGTGGTGTTTAAGGCCAGTCATGACTTGAAGTCCAACCGTGACATAACTAGAAAAGTTGCTGACACATTGGGATGTGTAATGGTCATGGATACCTCGAATTATGCTGCAGAAGTAAAACACCAGCTGGCAAATAGTAAACTTTACCAAGTGTTGCCCAGTAACCCTATACTGCTCTTCAAAGACAAGGCGAACTCTTACGTTGTAAGAGCTTGGAAATGGGGTATAACTGATAAGAATGCCAAAGTTTTTTTGATTACTTCATTTCTAGTACTGCCAACAATTTATGTAATACCTAAAGTGCATAACAGCCTGGAGTCTCTGCCCAAGGACACCCTATCATTTTAGGCATACAGTAACTGAACAAATCTCAAAGTACATGGATTTTCTCATTATACCTTTTGTGGAAGGGCTCAGACCACATTTGAGCGATTCCATGGAGGACCTGAATATACTAAAAGATTGTCACGGAGACACAGGTCAGGAAGCATAGAAAAAACAGGAGCAGTTATAACGTTCGCAATGGGTGTTTTATTATTATCAATAACAGCAAAATAAAAATTATTCAGTATAACTACCACAAAGGCAGTACAAACAGAGAAAACAAAGTCCTTCATCTGAGAGTTTCTTTTCAATTCCCAAAATTAATCTCCATCTCTAACTCTAGCAAACACATTACTGCTCTTTTTATAAGTCTACCTGGGAACTTGTTAGGAGACATTCTGTTTTTCTCAAAATGTTCTTGTCAGTTTCCTTGCAGGTGGAACAAATAGAACAATGTCCCAAGCTGGCCCCCTGCTGACAGCTCTGCAAAAGTGTGTGCTGCATGACAAGTTTAACCTCTTGAGTTCCAAACAGCTTTTTGCAATCCTTTCAACGATATAACTATATACATTTCAAACAAAGGGATCCAACTATCACTTACAGTTTCACACAAAGATTCACATATATTTTTATAACCGCAGATACACAAGGGGAGAAAAGACAAAAACAGCAAGTAAAAGCAGAGAGATAGCGAGAGGTGGAGAATCTCGACACCATCAGAATGATCAGTTCCTAGGTCACACAAGAACATTGGACTGCGCAACCAGACAGACAAGAGACAGAAAAGGAGAGGATAGAATAGAGCCTTGCATTTAACTCTTTCTGCATAACAAATGGGACAGGGCCTTATTCAACCTTTTCACAAAGATATACACATTGAGAAAACTGACATTTTGGTTATCCTAAACATGGAATCTTTATACACGAATATTCCCAATGTTTAGGAACTCCAGGGTCTGAGACACTTTCTGGATTTATAGGCAGGAAATGCACACACCTCTGCTGAGTTTCTAGCAGAGTTTTATCTAGAATAGTTCTGGAGCAAAATGCATTCACCTTTCTGGAAGAATTTTATCTTCAACTAAGTGGAATAATCAATCAATCTGTTTATTGGTCAGCAAGTTATGCCATTACAGTTATGTACATCTCAAAACATACAAAAATACAATACATAATTACCAGCAGCATTTAAATGATTAAAAAAAAAACATTATAATGTATGGGGAGCCCTTTTTGTTGCTAAAAAGCAGCACAATTATTTCTTTGTATACCATCGCTATGACATCAGGGGTTGCTAACCCCTCTTGAGTACATCATAGCAATGGGATTACAATCGGAGCTGATCTGCGCATGCGTGCACCTTTTTTAGCACTTAGCTGATGACCTTCCAGAAACAGCCACAGCAGTGACAGCATGACCCATAATGGCCACGGCGGTGACTGAAACTACAACAGTAAGGAGCCTGCTTCATTTCTGATACTTGTTATGGGGACCATACACTATAAAATATAATGTATGGTACCTCTATTGGTAACTGGTTTGATTAACCATCTCGAGGTTGCCATGGCTATGCAAACCTCTCAAGCTTCACTCTCGAGGTTTACCCGGTCGCTCTGGCAACCTCTTAATGGTTAACAAATAGAGTAATAGATAGAAAAGTGTGTATTACAAGACAGTAATACCATCGAGAGGTTCTGGGGACTTGGAACCTCGAAAGCAAAACTCGAGAGGTTCCCAAAGTCCTCAAAACCTCTCCATGGTATTACTGCCTTGTAACACACTTATCTATTTGTTAGTTTTTGTAATATATGGATCCAAGGCAGTTTTATTCCTTTTCTTGTGTTGCTGGGGGTGTCTGGGATGGTTGTGGAGTACCTGTGAGTGGCAAGAAACAATTACTCACCTTAGTAATTGTGTTTTCTCTAATGGAGCCTTGCTGTATTCTGACATATGCAGTTAGCCCCAGCACTTGAACTGCACTGGAGAAGAAAGAGTTACCTCTATGCAGGAAGCATAGAACGTTGAGCTCGAGTTCAGTTCAAACCTCTGTCTGCAGCACTTCAAAGTGTAACAGTCAGATTCTTACAAGCTAATACTAACTAACTACACTTCTTAAGTGGAAATTGTAAAGAAGATAGCCAACAAGCAACAAATTTTTGGGTCCTCCAAAAGACTCAAATCGAGAACCCAAAATAATAACCAGGTAGTGAACCAACATATAGCTACCAAAACAACATAACAATAATCCACTCCCCCTTTCTAAAATGGAGGAATGCCAAATACACCCCTTAGGTGCAACACTGTACCTGCCAGTTCACTTCCCAAAACAGGTTCTGAGAGGGGAGGCAGGGAGGGAGGTCAGAATACAGCAAGATTCCATTAGAAGAAACACAATTACTAAGGCGAGTAAATTTTTTCCTTCAAACAACATGACGTCTTGCTGTATTCTGACATATGCAGACTACCAAGCAGTACCGCCATGGAGGGGTGTACCGAATCTATTTTGGGAATAGGCTCTGCAGTACTGCTGTTCCAAACTGAGTATCACTCCTAGCCTGGATATCCAGAGAGTAATGCTTGGTAAGAGTATGGACAGTTTTCCAGGTGGCTGCTTTATATATCTCTAGTAAAGGTATATCCCTGGCAGCAGCCAGAGAAGCAGCTGTACCCCTAGTCGAATGAGCCCTCAGGCCTGAGCGGGTATTCTGTCTAACTTTTCACAGCAGAATTGTATACAAGAGACAATCCATCTGGCAACAGTTCTCTTAGTAGCAGGTTTACCCTTTCCCACTTCACCATAAGTGAGAAACAATTGAGGACAGTCAAACCTAAGTGCCTTAGCATGCTCAATGTAGTAGCTAAGTGCCCTCTTAACATCCAAACTGTGCAATCTTCTTTCTCCTGAAGAAGAATGATCAGTGAAGAACACAGGAAGAGACATGGACTGGTTCAGATGAAAATCTGAAATCACTTTGGTTAAGAACCTCCCATTGGTTCTAAGCACCACCTTATCTCTGTGGAATGAGATAAAATCTGGCTCCACTGACAGAGCTTGTAATTCACTAATATGCCTGGCAGAAATGATAGCTACCAGGAACACAGTTTTCCAAGTCAAGAACTTGAGTTCTGCTGAAGCCAATGGCTCAAAAGGGGGTTGCATAAGCTGAGCAATGCAAACATTAAAATCCCAAGCAGGGGTAGGGTCCCTAAAGGGAGGGTGAGTATGGACCAAACCTTTAAAGAACTTAGAGAAGACAGGATGAGATGCCAAGAAGGAAACCTTCCCCACTGACAGGAATGCAGAGACAGCTGCTAAATGCACTTTCAGAGTAGCTGGCCTGAGGCCTAGGCCATTGAGATGAACCATATAATCCTAAACTGTAGCCAGATCAGCAGTATCTGGTAAGATATCCTTACTGGAGAACCAAATGCTGAATCTCTTCCATTTGGAATTATACGTTTTTTTGGTGGCAGGTTTTCGAGAGACTTTAAGAATATCCAGAATCTCCTGAGACAGGCGCATAACTTGCATACTCTGATTCTTCAAGAGCAAACCTTGAGGTTGAGAAACCAAAGGTTGGGGTACCATATTCTTCCCTGAGAGGAGGTTAACAGATTGTGCTTCTTGGGAAGAGAGAGAGGAAAATTGAATGCTAGGGACACCAATAGAGGATGCCAAGGCTGTCTGGCCCAGTCTGGTGCAATCAGAATCACCTTGCATGGTTGTGACCTTATCTTGACCAGTACCTTGAATAACAGAGGATGGGCATACAGGAATCCCCCAATCCAGAACCAGAGCATCCAGGGGGACTGTGCCCATGACTGGAGGTCTGCAACAGAAGATAGGAAGTTGATGACTGTCTGGAGCTGCAAAGAGATCCATCTCTGGAGTGCCCCACCTCGAGAAAAATTACTTTCAATATGAAGGGGTCCAGGATTCATTCGTGATGGCCCTGAAAGATCCTGCTCAGGGCATCTGCTAGCACATTGTCCCTCCCTGGAAGATGGACTGCTACTAGAGATGCCTGCAGGGCATAAGTCAGAAACCATATATTCATGGCTTCTGTGCACAAGGCCGTAGACCGAGTGCCTCCCTGCTTGCTGATGTACCACATGGTGGTGGTGGTGGTCTGTTCTGACCTGAACCACCTTATTCTTTACTTGAGCCCAAGAAAGCTTGGAGAGCCAGGAATACTACTGCCCTGAGTTCCAGAAGATTGATATGAAGTAGAGACTCCTGAGGGGACCACACCCCTTGCACTGTGAGGGTTCCTAAGTGAGCTCTCCAGCCCAGGAGAGAAGCATCTGTGGTTAATACCATTGAATGAGTCTGACTGATGAATGGGACTCCTTGTCTGAGATTTTCCTGATCCAACCACCAATGGAGAGCTTGGACCAGAGTCACTGGAATCAATTTGGTTAGAAGATCTTTTTTCTGAGATCAAAAGGATCTCATATGGAACTGAATGTCCCTCTTTTGAAATCTGGCTCCCTATACCACTGCAGTAGAAGCTGCCAAGTGGCCCAGGAGCTGAAGAAAATGTCTTGCTGGTCAAGGCACCAGAAGGCGGAAAGAAGAAGCAAGGTCCATAAGGGCCTTCACCCTTGCCAAGGGAAGAAAAGCCTTTGCTTGGACAGTATCCAACTCTACCCCTATGAAGGTAAGGAGTTGTACTGGTTCGAGAACTGACTTTGGTAGATTGAGATGGAACCCTAGGGAAGTGAGCAACTGTTGTGTCACTTGTAGGTCTGACTTGACTTGGTCTGGCTTAATTAATTATAGCCAAGTGATGAACGTATAGTTAAATAAATGTGGTGTTTTTACTTCTTTTTAATTGATTATGTATATTGAGGTCTGTATAAAAAGGTTGTAGTTTGTGAAAGTAAATTAACTCTGATGAAGCAGGGCGTTGTCCTTGTGAAATGTTAGTCTTTTGTATCTTGTGCTGCTTTTTACAAAATAAATGGTTTAAAAAATTAACAAAACCATGAATTCTGGCTGTTTGTGGTGGGTGCTATTTTTGTGTTTATTTGTTCTCTGCAGATTTATTAGCACCACCACTCATTCCTGGTGCTCAAACTTGTAGTTTAAAATATTGTGTATAACCAATATGCCAACCCTTTCTTTAGGACGATTTCCTTATGGCGATGTTTTATTGATAACATCTTGATGCTGTGATGGGGAACACTGGAGAAGTTACAGTATTTCAGTTTGTTAGAAATATGGAAACATAGAATTTGACGACAGATAAGGACTACTTGGCACATCCAGTCTGCCTGTTTTTTGCTACCTACCCTATTACCGCAGACCGAGCCTGATCTACAGCTCTATGAATTCAATAAAAGGTTATATCCTTTGAGAAAAGGGTGAGCTGTATAATGGGCACATGCCAGTCTCGACTCAAAACAACTCTATGATCTCTATAATCTTTCTCCTTCCCCCTTCCTTTCCACTATGATTCACTCACAATTCCTCATCTGGAAGACTTGTACTGAGTTGAAGTGCCAGGGCTTATGGTGCATTTCGAAGCCTGAAGTTGCAATAAACTGTAAAGCTGACCTCAAGACTGGCGTCTTAATGAACTTGCTTCTGAGTGTAGGTTTCTTTTGTGCTTCATTGCTCTCACATACACCCTCCCAAAACTGGACCACTAAACCATCTGGAAAAGGGGGTTTGATGTTTAACTGATTTTTTATCAGCATTTTAAACAAAAGTACAGTATGTACCACCATCTATTTGCTTCTACTACTGGGAATAATCATTGTGATTTATATGCAGGTGTTTTCAAAGAACTTGTTTATTTTTTGTAATTTTTGTCATGCAGGTCACAGGACCTTCTGCTTTGTGACATAACTTAAAAACAGCAGTACTAGGGTGCGAGGCCAGGCTTGGTGTCTGTGGGTTTAGGTGCCAATGCATGATGAGCATACTCTATCTGAAATTGGCAGACTGATGGAAGATCCAATAATGTATACAGAAAATCATTCACAAAGGATCGAAGAGTTGCAGCAATTGACAATGTCAGGTACTTCCTGAAATGTCTGTGATATCTCTAGAGAAATAACTTGCTTGCCTGTGTTATCATCTGTATGGTCACCACAGAGAAAGAAGCTCTTTAGAAATATCTGATCATGTCAATTGTTGCAGCTATACCAGCTGGCTCTCTCTACCCTCTGAAACACCATAAACTGACAGATTCTTCCAATGAAGCCCCCTCCCCCACACACGCACACACCGATCAACTTGTCTGGTGACATCAGAGAGGAGCAAAACCACTGTGGCTTACATTTCTAAGCAGTGGTCTCATATCTCTTGTCTTCAGGGCCCCCAGATTGGAATTCAGATCTGTAGAGGGGGAAAGAGAGGCAACTGCCATGCCTAAGCCAAGAGAGACAATGCTTCTACAGTCCATTTGATCTAACCCAAGCAAACTGGCTCAACATGCTTCATATTTAACTGTTTGTTTTTTAACCCAATACACCTACTACCTCCTTTCCAATGCTATTTGGAGTAGTAACAGTATATGCCTATTGAAGTCAATTAGTTTGCTATGAAGATAATAGACAGATAGCCTACCGCCATGGCATCAACAGGAGTCCACGAGCAATGCTTAAGGCCAGTCTGATGAACTGATAAACCAGGTGATCTGCTAGGTCTTGAACTCATAATGGACAGATTTCAATGAAATGAATTGATATAGTAAACGTAGGGAAGAACTTGGTTTTGATAATACTCAAACTTTCACAGTCCTATTGAGATGCAAGTTTTTGTTTTAATATATTCAAAATAACAAGTTTTCAGCGACTTACAATAGGCAATGACTTTCCAAAACTTCACAGATGAAAACTACAAATGGACTTGGGGTACAGTACTTTTCTTGTTTTAGTAATCACATTGCAAATTTTAAAATGCCACAAAGATCCAAGTGACTTTTTGTAACTAAGCATGCCCTGAATGCTCATGTGAATGTCAAGTATCTACTTAGACTATAAGCAACGACTGTTTCATACCATTTACTTTCCACATTTCGCAAAGTTTTCTGAGAGTGCTTTGATGCTTTGCTTATTTAAGGAAGTCTATCAACTCTCAATAGGCTTATTTCAGCCTTTTTTTGTAAAGCACTGAATTGATTCTCAAACTGACTTAGGATGGTTATTTGATGTTTATGTTTTTCCAAACCATAATTTTAAAAGATGATACAGCCCCATTTTTTGTCAGTTGCCACAATAATTAAGTGCACTAAGTGGCTTGAATAAACAATGCCAGGGCCTGGCTTTTTATTAATGCTAATGAGAGATCCAGCCTAGCATCTATTTCTGAAATAGTAAAACTCAAATAAGGGAGTAGTCTGTCCCTGTGCCAGTCGAACTAATAACACAAAAATAGGCAACCGGAAATATACACTGGTCCACTAAGTGTTGTGGTAAACAATGACTTTACATTTATTTACAGACAATCCAGAAAGCATCTGGCGTCCCACCAATGTTTCGGGGTGTCAGTACCCAATCGTCAGTGTAAACTGGCGTCTACAATATTTAAATTATTAAATGTCACTCTTCAATGTCATACACCTTTATTTTGCTGTAACAGTTCTAATAAAAAGTGCTATGTTATAAACCTTTCAAGTTTTGGCATATCCCATGGATTTGACATAAGCTATTTTATAAATCCCTCATTCATTAGACCTTTAAGCTCTCTTTTACTGTATACGATCAGTATAGAAAAAAAAATCCAATGGATACAGTACTTTATGTTGAGTCTCTTGTTCATTCCAAATTCATTAATAAATAGTTTGGAAAGAATATGTATGATACCTATATGGTCACTTGATAAGCACATTTCATTTGTGACATTTGCCCTATATTTTATATAACACCTATTGTATGATAAAAGAAATACCTTTATACTTACCGTAATTACCTTTTCTTTTAGTTCCAATGTTATTAATGGAGATTATGAAAAAATTACTCACCGTAGTAATGTTGTTTCTTCTAATGGAGTCTTGCTGTATTCTATCATAATGCAGTTAGCCCCAGCACCTGAACTGCCCCGGAGAGGAAAGAGTTAACTCTATGCAGAAGCATAGAATGTTGAGCTCAAGCTTGGTTTTCAAACCTCTGTCTGTGGTACTTCCTAGTATAACCGTCAGATTCTTACGAGCAAACTAACTAAATACCATAGTATGGAAATTGTTCAACATGTAGCCGAAGGGCAAGACTTTTTGGGCCCAAAAGACAAGTCAAGAACCCAAGATGCAAAGGTAGTGACAACATTTAACTATAAAACACCAGAAAAAATAACAACAGCAGCTACCCCACCCAAGAGGGATGGTACAAGGTACACCCCTGAAGTGCAACACTGTACCTGCCAGCCCACTTCCCAAAAACTAGGTTCTGAGAGGGGAGGCAGGGGGAGGTCAGAATACAGCAAGATTCCATTAGAAGAAACAACATTACTACGGTGAGTAATTTTTTCTTCAAACAACATGAAGTCTTGCGGTATTCTGACATAATGCAGACTACCAAGCAGTTCCCCATGGAGGAGGGAGTGCAGAACCTACTTTGGGAACAGGATCTGCAGAACTGCTGTGTCAAACCTAGCATCACTCCTAGTCTGGATGTCCAGGGAGTAATGCTTGGTGAATGTATGTACTGTTTTCCAGGTGGCTGCTTTACAGATCTCTAACAAGGGTATATCTATGGCCGCAGCTAGAGTAGCAGCTGTACCCCTTGTCGAGTGAGCCCTCAGGCCTGAAGGGGGTGTTCTACCCAATTTGTCATAGCAGAATTGTATACAAAAACAATCCAACTGGCAACAGTTCTTTAAGTGGCAGGCTTACCTTTCCCCACTTCACCATAAGTAAGAAACAGTTGAAGACAGTCATTTCTGTGTGCCTTAGTATGCTCTATGTAGTAGCTAAGGGCCCTCTTAACATCCAAACTGTGCAACCTTCTTTTTCCTGAAGAAGAATGGTCAGTGAAAAACACAGGGAGAGATATAGACTGGTTCAGATGAAAATCCGATACCACTCTGGGCAAGAACCTCCTATTGGTTCTTAGGACCACTTTATCCCTATGGAAGGAGATGAAGTCAGGTTCAACTGACAGGGCCTGTAATTCATTAATCCGCCTGGCAGAAGTAATAGCTACCAGGAACACAGTTTTCCAGGTGAGATACTTCAATTTGGCCAAAGCCAGAGGTTCAAAGGGTGGCTGCATAAGCTGAGCAATGCAGACATTAAGATCCCAAGGTGGAGTGAGATCCCTAAAGGGAGGGTTAATGTGAACCAGACCTTTGAAAACTTTCTGAAAACAGGATGAGAAGCCAGGGAAGAGTCCCTTCCTGCTGAAAGGAATGCAGAGACAGCTGCTAGATGAACCTTCAAAGCAGCAGTCCTAAGGCCTAGACTATTCAGATGAACTAGATAATCTAAGGTTGTAGAAATGTCTGCAGAATCAGGTATGATGCCTTTCTGAGAGCAACAAATCCTGAACCTCTTCCATTTGGAATTGTAAGTTTTCCTAGTGGAAGGTTTCCTGGAGACCTTCAGAATATCCAGAACTCCCTGAGAGAGATGTAGTGCTGCATATTCTGACTCTTCAAGAGCCAGGCCTTGAGATTGAGAGACTAGAGATTGGGAAACCAGATCTACACCTGGGAGGAGGACAGGAGATTGTATGTCCTGGGCAGAAACAGGGGATGTGACACTGAGAAGAACAGTAGTAGAGGATACCAAGGCTGTCTGGCCCAATCTGGAGCCACTAGTATCGCTGTGCAGGGTTGAATCCTGATCTTGATTAAAACTCTGAACAGCAGAGGGAAGGAAGGGAAGGCATAGAGAAACCTACCCTTCCAGTCCAAAATGAGAGCATCCTGGGGAACCATCCCCAGGACTGGAGGTCTGCAACAAAATAGAGGAAGTTGATGACTGTCCGGTGCTGCAAAGAGATCTATCTCTGGAGTGCCCCACCTGGAGATGACCTTCAGGATGTGAGGATCCAGGGACCAGTCATGATGTCCCTGTGAAATTCTGCTCAGAGCATCTGCTAGTACACTGTCCTTCCCTGGAAGCTGAACTGCTACCAGAGAAGTCTGAAGAGAATAGGACACAGACCACAGCTTCATGGCTTCTGTGCACAAGGCTGAGGACTGAGTGCCTCCCTGCTTGTTGATGTACCACATTGTGGTGGTGTTATCTGTTCTAACTTGGACCACCTTGCCCTTGACTGAATCTGAGAAGCTCTGAAGGGCTAGGAAAACTGCCCTGAGCTCCAGGAGATTGATATGAAGGAGAGACTTTTGTGGAGACCAGACCCCTTGAGCTGTCAGGACTCCCAGGTGGGCTACCCAACCTAGGAGAGAAGCATTCATAGTTAGAACTACTGATGGGACTTGAGGGAGAAATGGAACCCCTTGTCTGAGGTTGTCCTGGTCCAGCCACCACTGGAGAGCTTGGACTAGAGTCTGAGTAACTGGAATCAGTTTGGTAAGTGAATCCTTCTTTTGAGACCAGAAGGACCGTAGGTGAAACTGAATGTCCCTCATCTGGAACCCTGCCCCCTGCACCACTGCAGTGGAAGCTGCCATGTGGCCCAGAAGCTGAAGGAACTGTCTTGCTGGGTGGGAGACCTGAAGGAGAAAGGATGAAGTGAGATCCACTAGGACCTTCACCCTTGCCAGGGGAAGGAAAGCTTTTGCTTGTACAGTGTCCAACTCTATGCCTATAAAGGTGAAAAGTTGAACTGGCTCGAGGACAGACTTTAGAAGATTGAGAAGAAACCCCAGAAAACTGAGTAGGTCCTGGGTAGTTTGTAGAGCTGACTTGACCTGTAGAGATGACTGCCCAGCGATGAGCCAAGTCGTCCAGATATGGGAAGATGGTGATACTCTGTCTTCTGAGGTAAGCCACCACTACTGCAAGGCACTTTATGAACACCCTTGGAGCTGATGTTAGGCCAAATGGCATGGCTCTGAATTGGTAATGGCCTGAAGGCAACTTGAACCTGAGGTATTTTCTGTGGGAGCACCTGATAGGAATATGGAAGTAGGCATCCTTGAGGTCCAGAGATGCTAACCAATCTCCTGGCCTTAGAGAGGGAAGGATTATTCCCAGAGTTACCATTTTGAATTTTGGCTTTAAAATGTGTTTGTTCAGATACCTTAAGTCTAGGATGGGTCGCCACTCCCCTATTTTCTTTGGGGTAAGGAAGTACCTAGAGTACAGTCCTTTTCCCTTGTGTTGAGCAGGAACCTTCTCTACAGCTCTGAGAGCTAGAAGAGAGGAAACCTCTGCCTCTAGGGCAATGGTTTCTGAGGCTGATGCATGTGGAAAAGACTTGGCCCTCTTTTTTGGGAACTTTTTGAAACTAAGGGCCAGTCCCTGGCTTACTATTTCCAGGACCCACTTGTCTGAAGTCACAGACTTCCAGGCCTGGAAGTAGTAAGCCAGCCTGCCTCCTACTGGATATGGGGAGTGACCCGGCTGGCACATCAGGGTGTCTGCTTGGCAGGAGCCCTAGACTGAGAGGAGGCGGAAGAAGCCCTGCTCATCCCTCCTGCCCTTCCTCTGAAGAACCCCTCTGTGGGAAGGGAGAGGCCTGGCTTGGTAAAAGGCCTGTTAAAGGGCCTGCCCCTGCCTCTATACTGCTGCTTTTGTGGAGTGGCTTGCCTTTCCTTGGCCTGTGCACTCCTGTACGTGGTCCTGTATTCATCAATTTTCTTCACGTAAGCCTCTGTTTGCTCCCCAAAAGAGAGTTACCCACTACAGGAAAATCCATATACTTAGTCTGGGTATCGTGTGAAAGGCTAGTACATCTGAGCCAAGCATGTCTCCTGAGAGACACAGATGTAGCCATGACTCTAGATGCCAAATCAATGGAGTCCACAGCAGCATGAAATTGCATTTTTGATGCCTCAGTTCCATCAGCAGCCACCTTCTCCAGCTCTTGCTAGCAGGGTAGAGCCTGTTTAGTCAGTTCCAGAACTGTATCCCATCTGGATTTCTGGTACCTAGCTGTGTAGGCCATATAAGTAGCCTGCCTGAGTCCCAAAGAGGATGCCAAAACTGTTTTTTGACCATGGCATCCACTTTCCTGGAGTCCTTATCGGGGTGAAGCCAAAGGAATGTTAGCCCTGTCACAGGCTGCAGCCTGCACTACCCCAACATGACTGCTATGACTATAAAGGAACTCCACAGCTGAGCCTGATAACATATACCTCCTGTCCATTCTCTTGTCCACAGGAGGTATTGAATTAGGAGTTTGTAAAATTTTGTGTGTCTGTTTCCCCAAGGATTTATGAAGAAGAATAGATAGCCTTCTGGACTCTGGGATGTCCATCATTTCCAGAAAATCAGGCTCTTCTTCCTCGTCTGCAACTTCAACCAAGGGAAGTTGCAGGGTTTCTGCCACCTTTCTGCAGAACAAAAAATGTGAAGGGGACTCAAAGAACCTGGAAGGAGAGACACCCGAGGGCCTGTCTGGGGAGATGTCCAGTTCAATGGGCACATCCAGACCCCCCTGGCCTTCAACGTCTTCGTCTTCCTCCCACTCCTTATAATAAGCGTCTGGATCATAATCTGGAGAAGACAGATCCGACCGAACCGACCACCTAACCGGCGGTACTGGTTCGGACGGAACCGGTCTAAGCGATTGAACAATGCTAATCACTTTGGCTATTTCGTCCGCGATTGGAGAATGCGATACAGGATTCGAACCGGCAGACTTTATGCTTTTTTTGATTTGAACCGACCCTCGGGTCGGCTCTCCTTTGCCCGAGGAGGTATCACCCCAGTAGGCACCTCCTCAGGTTCGACTGCAACCGAACCTGGCTGGCCATCCGGATCTACTGACTTCTGCCTCCTTTTCCTTCAGCATACCAGTCTTTTTTCTAGTGTGGATTTAGGAAAGTTTTACAGATTTGGCAGTCTGACTTGAGGTGGTCAAACCCAGACAATAAACACAGATGAGGTGGGGTCAACCTTAGCAAAGGCCTCCCACACTCAGTACAGTGTTGAAACCCAGTGGGACCGGTTTTTCTTGGGTTTCTCAGACATGGCCAACCTAACAAATTACCCTATTGCAGCTTTCAGGCCAGGTATTGCAATAACTAATCGGTTACAAACCATGTCATGGGTTTTGAAAAAAAAAAAAAAAAAGAAAACACTGGTTCTTTGAAACCGATCGTACCGAACACCATTCTAATCCCAGAGAAAGATTACAAGATCGATTCCAAACCGGACTGACCGAAAAGAAACAGAGGAAAAACAATTTCCACACTCTTTTCTCCCCAAACAAACACAGTCACTACCTATCTGCCACACTACCTGTACCGTGACAGAGGATGGAACCGAAAATAACAAATAGCATTTTTAAAACCGAACGCTTTACTTTTACCTAACCAAGCAGAGGAAATCTCGAGCCGACTCCACTGTTAGCGGAGTAAAGAATCTGACGGTTACACTAGGAAGTACCACAGACAGAGGTTTGAAAACCGAGGTCGAGCTCAATGTTCTATGCTTTTGCATAACGTTGACTCTTTCCTCTCCGGGGCAGTTCAAGTGCTGGGGCTTACTGCATTATGTCAGACTACAGCAAGACTTCAAGTTGTTTGAAATACATTTTTTTATCACGGCACATTTTCTCTCCTGCTGGTCGGCCCCCATCTGACCAACCCCCCCGCCCTGTCCCTCAGAATCACCGGCTCTTACCTGCCCTGCCCGGGAGTGGCGCCTGCAGCGGGTCAGTCTCCACCATGCCATCATTTTCTCTGGTTTTCTCCTGGAGACTCAGGAGTCAGCATGAATGCAACAAACAGCCCCAGTAATACCCTCCTTCCCAACCCCCTGGCCTACTGCCTAGGCCCCCTCTGGCCCGAGTTTCCTCCAGCCTCCATTGGGGGTCACCCATCAACCAAGAGATGCCACACTTCCTCCCTGGAGAGGACAGCCTGCCTGTCAGCAGCTCCAACCCTCCCCGTGTGATGACCTCCAATGCCCCAGACTCGTTCCCAAACCCAGGTCGCTGGCGTGGGTTGAGGTAAGGTGCCAGCGCTTTAGCCCTCTACGCCACCGGCCCGGCATTAATGGAGAATATTTACATAAATGGGTAATACTCACACTTATAAGGGGATTGAGTAATATTTTAACAGCCTTGTTGGCTGTCATAAGAACACTTTAAAACCACAGTAACATGAGCATTCAATCCATGGCAGTTAGTCTACTTTTTTGCCACACAGTTGATATAAATATGAAACACACATACAGTAAGCCAAGGTGATCCCTTTAAAACATAATATTATGGAATGTATTCTGATCAATATAATAATAAGAGGAAGATGATGCTTTACCAGTTCCAGATGTTTAGTTGGCTGAACAGATCAATGTCGTGCCTTTCACTAGAAGGTCTTCTACCAGGTTTTGGGAAATAACAGTGACATGGTTGAATAGGACCTGTCCCAGTTGTTATGGAGCATTTGAATGCAGGGATCTGTTCTGTTTCTTTCCTGTCTCTTGTCTGTTTGGTTGCACAACCAAATTTTCCTGTGAGACCCAGGATTTGATCACCCCGTCAGTCTCGCAGTTCTTAGCCCTCATTGTCTCTCGGTCTTCCTTGCTATTTCTGCCTTTTCCTCCCTTGCATATCTGCTGGTATAAAATATATGCAGATCATTATGTGGAAATGTAACTATATTGGGATCCCTTTGTTTAGAAATTATATATTATTACTGTTGAAATGTATATAATTATAGTTTGAGATAATTGCAAAGCTATTTGGAACTCAAGGGATTAACCTTAAAAGCAATTTTTAAGCCTTTTGCAGAACAGCTGTGGAAAAGGGGTCTCAGTTCTGGGACATTGTGTTCCTGCCTGCACCTGCCTGAAATATACAAGAACATTTTAGAAAAAAGGGGGTTGCAAAGACTTAGAGAGAGCTGGAATGTTCTGAGAGACACAGAGATTGAAGGAAAACTCTGATGGATCTTCTCTATTTAGTCTGCCTTTGTAAATAGTTATACGGAACAAGTTTATTTTTTTATGTTACTGCTAGTAAAAATACAGACTTTTTGCAAATTCTACAACTGCTTCTGGTTTTCCTATGCTTCCTGACCTGTGCCTCAACGACAAAAGGCATTGTGTAAGATTACAGAATAACTATATACACATTTGATCCCAGCAAAAGGTGAGGGGCTGAAAGACATCACAGACCCACCCAAACTAGGGATACCAACCATTCATGCCAATAAACCTTAAATTTGTACCAACAATTTACTTATGTACTGTATAGGTACATAATTGGCAACCAACATATTTGAAGCCCCAGAGTCTAAAAGACCAACTGGAGCAGTTTTCATAGACTTAAAATAAGGCTTTTGACTTCGTCGATCACAAATTTTATTTAACTGTTGTTGCAGTCATAACCACTGTTTGTCCTGAATTATTGTCTCCCATTTGTTTTTGCCACTGATCATAAACTGTCCTATTTCTTCATTGTTAATGCCATGGAAAACCTTACCTTGGATTGCCTTACTGATTTTTGTTTGTTGTATGTAATTAAACCTGGGTTGCTCTTAAAAAAGGGAGTTCAAGTCTCAGCAAGCCCACACAGTCAACAAAATCCAAATAACTAACTATATGTCCCAAGATGGCATGTAAAAAAAAAATCTGTCATTTCGCTGAGTGTCACTATTGATAATGTGAGCAATATTTTCCAAAGAAATCCAACAGCTCCATGGAGCTGCTCCACTGACAAAGATGGCACTAGCAGAAAAGGAAATGATGGTATGCATTAAGGAATTTCTCTTTTCTGTATTGCTCCACGTTGTTGATGGGGAATAATTACATTTAATTTCTAAGACATAGTACCCATCTTAAGTAGAGAGGAGGAGAACACTGTACCATATATGGCACAAAAGGACAAACACTGGATTCACCTTTTAACAATAACCTGAAAAACGTTGCACCCAAAGGCCACATCACCTAAACTATGTCTGTAGTGCTTAATGAATGCATGGATAGAGGCCGCCCGTATACCACTGCTACAGCGACGGAAGAAAAAATTACTCACCTTAGTAATTATGTTTCTTCTAGTGGAGTCTTGCTGTATTCTGACAATTGCATTTAGCCCCAGCCTTTACCTGTCCCGGAAAACAAAGGGTTAACTTTTCTATGCATGGCATAGAATGTTCATCTTGAGCTCAGTTGATGTCTCTGCCTGTTATTCAAACTGCAACCATCAGATCTTTACGAGCAAAACTCACTAGGTGTTCTGTGTGGAAACTGTACAACTTTTAACTAGCCAACTGGCAGAAAAATAATGTTTTGGGTTCTCAAAGGAAGACTAAAGTCAGGAAACCCAAAGACAAAAAAAACAATCAAATGAAATAACATTTCACCCAAAGAGAACAGAGGGTGTAAAAGGGGGCACATCTAGGGTGCCAACACTGCGCCTGCCCACCCACATCCCAAAAATCTAGGTTCTGAGAGGGAGGCAGGGGGAAGGTCAGAATACAGCAAGACTCCACTAGAAGAAACATAATTACTAAGGTGAGTCATTTTTTCTTCAAACAACATGACGTCTTGCTGTATTCTGACAAGTGCAGACTACAAAGCAGTACCTCCATGGAGGAGGGACATAACCTACTTTGGGAATAGGCTCTGAAGTACTGCTATGCCAAACCGAGCATCACTCCTAGCCTGGATATCCAGAGAGTAATGCTTGGTAAAAGTATGGACTGTTTTCCAGGTGGCTGCTTGACAAATTTCTAAAAGAGGGATATCCCTGGCAGCAGCCAGGGAAGCAGCTGTACCTCTTGTGGAATGAGCCTTCAGGCCTGAGAGTGGAGTTTTACCCAGTTTTTCATAGCAGAATAGTATACAAGAAACAATCCACCTGGCAATAGATCTCTTGGTGGCAGGTTTGCCCTTCCCAACTTCTCCATAAGTGAGGAACAACTGGAGGGAGTCAAACCTGTGACCCTTGGTACACTCTATGTAGTAGCTAAGGGCTCTTTTAACATCCAAACTGTGTAGCCTCCTCTCTCCCGAGGAAGAATGATCAGTGAAGAAAGCAGGGAGAGATATAGACTGATTCAGGTGGAAATCTGAAACCACTTTAGGCAAGAACTTTCTGTTAGTTCTAAGGACCACTTTATCTCTGTGAAAAGAGATAAAATCAGGTTCCACTGACAGGAATTGCAATTCACTGATACGTCTGGCAGAGGTAATGGCTACCAAAAACACAGTTTTCCAAGTCAAGTACTTAAGCTCTGCTGAGGACATAGGCTCAAAAGGAGGTTGCATAAGTTGAGCAATGCAAACATTTAAATCCCAGGCAGGGGCAGGGTCTCTAAAGGGAGGACTGGTATGAAGCAATCCTTTAAAAAATGTACAGAATACAGGATGAGATGATAGTGAGGAAGACTTCCCCACTGACAGAAAAGCAGAAACAGCTGACAAGTGTACCTTGAGAGTAGCTGGACTGAGGCGTGAGCCATTAAGATGGACCATATAGTCCAGAACTGTAGGCAATTCAGCAGTATCTGGAGAAACATGTTTTTAGAACACCAAATGCTGAATCTCTTCCATTTGGAGTTATAAGTCTTTCTGGTGAAGGGCTTTGAGAAGCTTTGAGAATATCCAGAACCCACTGAGACAGATGCAAATCTGCAAACTCTAACTCTTCAAGAACCATGCCTTGAGATTGAGAGACTGAAGATTGAAATACCAAATCCTCTCCTGAGAGGAAGTTAACAGGTTGTAATTCCTGGAAGAGACATGGGAAGATGGAGTGCTAGGGATAGCAACAGGGGTACCAGGGCTGTCTGGCCCAGTCTGGAGCAATCAGAATCACTTTGCAAGGTTGTGACCTTATCTTGACTAAAACTTTGAATAGAAGGGGAAAGGGAGGAAGGCATACAGAAATTTCCCTTCCCAGTTCAGAACCAGAGCATCCAGGGGGACTGAGCCCAAGACTGGGGGTCTGCAACAAAAAGAGAGGAAATTGGTGATTGTCTGGGACTGCAAAAGATCCGTCTCTGAGCGCCCA
The DNA here is from genome assembly GCA_016271365.2 of Neoceratodus forsteri. NCBI lineage: Eukaryota > Metazoa > Chordata > Ceratodontiformes > Ceratodontidae > Neoceratodus > Neoceratodus forsteri. The sequence goes on along the minus strand of CM028131.1, from coordinate 705,871,624 downwards.
CCTTGAAAAAATCCCCTTCATGTCAGAGGGTCCAGGGACCATTCGTGATGGCCCTGTGAGATCCTGCTCAGTGCATCTCAGCGCATTGTCCTTCCGTGGAAGGTGAACTGCTATCAGAGAGGTTTGCAGGAATAAGCCAAGGACCACAACTTCATGGCTTCTGTGCACAAGGCCACAGACCGAGTGCCTCCTGCTTGTTGATGTACACATGGTGGTGGTGGTATCTGTTCTGACCTGAACCACCTTGTTCTGTACTGACTGAGAGAAAGCTTGCAGGGCCAGAAAAACTGCCCTGAGTTCTAGGAGATTGATATGGAGAAGGGATTCCTGAGGGGACCACAGTCCCTGGGCAGTGAGGGCCCCCAGATGGGCTCCTCGGCCCAGAAGGGAAGCATCCATGGTAAGGACCACTGAATGATACTGAGTGGCAAATGGGACCCCTTGCCTTAAATTGTCCTGATCCTGCCACCATTGCAGGGCTTGGATCACAGTTCGAGTCACTGGAATGAGTTTGGTAAGGGAATCCTTTCTTTGGGAGCAAAACGCTCTTAAGTGGAACTGAATGTCCCTCATTTGGAATCTTGCGCTTGGACCACTGCTATAGAAACTACCATGTGGCCCAGTAGCTGAAGGAAATGCCTTGCTGGTCGAGACATCTGAAGGTTGAATGAAGAGGTCAGTTCCATGAGAGCCCTTACCCTTTCCAAAGGAAGGAAGGAAGGCTCTTGTTCACTGTATCCAGCTCTGCCCCTACGAAGGTGAGGAGCTGTACTGGTTCGAGAACTGACTTTGTAGGTTGAGAAGAAATCCTAAAGAAGTGAGCACTTGCTGGGTCACTTGCAGGTGTGACTTGATTCTGGTCTGGGACTGGCTCACTATAAGCCAGTCATTCCAAATATGGAAGAATGGAAATCTTTTGTCTTCTTAGGAAGGCAACAACTACTGCCAGGCACTTTGTGAAGACCCTTGGGGCTGATGTTAGGCCAAAGGGCATTGTTCTGAACTGATAGTGGCCTGAGGGCAACTTGAACCTGAGGTACTTTCTGTGGGAGCACCTGATAGGAATGTGAAAGTAGGCATCTTTGAGGTCCAGGGAGGCTAGCCAGTCCCCTGGCCTTAGAGAGGGAAGGATAATTCCCATAGTTATCATCTTGAACTTTGGCTTTAAAAGATGTTTGTTTAGGTATCTTAGGTCCAGGATGGGTCGCCACTCTCCTGTCTTTTAGGGGTTAGGAAGTACCTGGAGTACAATCCTTTGCCCCAGTGTAGGGTAGGTACTCTCTCTCTATAGCTCTTAGAGCTAGGAGAGAAGAAACCTCTGTCTCTAGGGCAAGGGTTTCTGAGAGATTTGCAGGTGGAAAAGATCTGGCTCTCATCTTGGGAAATTTTTTGAAGCTGAGAACCAGTCCCCTGGCTTACTACTTCCAGGACCCACTTGTCTGATGTAACAGACATCCAGTCTTGGACAAAGTAAGCCAGTCTGCCCCCTACTGGGATAGGAGAATCAACCTGGGCAGACCCATCAGGGTATCTGCTTGGCAGGGGCTTTAGTCTGAGGGGTGGATGCAGGCCTGCTCATCCCCCTTCTGCCTCTCCCTCTGAAGAACCCCCTCTGTGAAAAGGAAGAAGAGGCTTGTGCTTGGTAAAAAGGCCTTTGAAAGGCCTGCCCCTGCCCCTGGACTGCTGCCTTGAGGAGTTGCCTGCCCACCTTGGCCTGAGCACTCCTGTAAGTGGTCCTGTATGCATCCATTTTCTTCACGTAATTCTGTCTGCTCCCCAAACAGAGAATTATCCACTACAGGAAAATCCATGGCCTTAGCCTGTATCCTGTGAGAGGCTAGTACATCTGAGCCAAGCCATTCTCCGAAGAACCACAGATGTAGCCATGACTCTTGATGATACATCACTGGAGTCTACCGCAGCATGAAACTGAACTTTGATGCCTCAATCCCATCTGCAGCCACCTCCTCCAGCTCCTTGGCTAGCTGGGGGGAAGCCTGTTTACCCAGTGCCAGTACAGTGTCCCACCTGGATTTCTGGTACCTGGCTGCATAGGCCATATAATTAGCATGCCTGAGTCCCAAGGATGATGCCATGTACTGCTTCTTTGCCATGGCATCAATCTTCCTGGAGTCCTTGTCTGGGGGGTGTGATGCCAAGGGAACGCTTGCTTTATCACAGGCAGCAGCCTGTACAACGCCAACATGGCTGCACTGCTGATAAAGGAACTCTGTATTTGAGCCTGAAAGAGTATACCTCTTGTCCATTCTTCTGTCCACAGAAGGTATGGAATTGGGAGACTTAAGAATTTTTTGTGTCTGTTTCCCAAAGGATTTGTGGAGGGGAATAGACAGTCTCCTGGACTCTGGGATGTCCATCATCTCTACACAGTCAGGCTCTTCCTGATCCTCCACTGTCTCCTCCACAGTAAGCTGGAGGGTATCAGCCACCTTTCTGTAAAACATGAAGTGTGAAGGGGACTCAGAAAGCCTAGGAGGAGAAACACCTGAAGGTCTATCTGGGGAGATGTCCGGGTCAATAGGCACATCCAGACTTTCACCATCACCATAATCATCTTTCAACTCTCCTTCCTCTTCAAACTCCGGTTATTAAATTCTTCCAGGGTATAATCTGGAACCGGGGGAACCAACCGAACCGAGCCCCTGCCAAAAGGTGCCGGATCAGTTGGAACCGAATGAAGCGATTCCACAATACGAATCGCTTTAGCTATTTCATCGGTGGTTGGAGTATAAGATTCTGGATCCGAACCGGTCAATTTGTCTTTTCGTTTTCTTTTTGTTGGAACCGATTCCTCGGAATCGGTCTCTTGCCCGGCAGTACGCCTTGGTCAGAGGGAATTCTTCCGTTCGGTCGAACCAACCGGCTGGCCATCGGGTCAGCGGACTTCGCCTCCCTTTCCCTCAGTCTACCTAATCTCTTTTCCAGGGTAGATTTGGGAAATTTCTGCAAATTGGCAGTCTGAATCGAGGTGGTCAAACCTCAGACAATAACACAGGTGGTGTGGGGATCGCCTAACAAAGACCTCCCCACACACACTGCAGTGTTGAAACCCAGTGGGCCCGTTTTTTCTTGGGTTTCTCAGACATCCAACCTAACCAACTTACCCTTTTTCAGCAACCAGGCAAGACTTCTATCGGTTCCTGACCGTGTCACCGGTCTTGGAAAACATACTAAACCCTTTTTTTTTAGAACCGCTACGGACCGGTAACCACACACTAAAGTACAAATTTTACCTGAAATGATCGGTTCAGCCGAACTGATCCACACTTCTTACAAGTTCCACACAGAAAACAGAACAAACCTATCTAGTACTCACGGTACCACAGACAGAGACTTGAACCGACTATGCGGAAACAACAATTACGGTAGAAAAAAATGACCGAAAACCGACACTTCAACCGACTTTGAACCGAGCAGCAGGAGAAATCTCTGGAGCGACTGTTCAGTGAGGCAGAGTAAAGAATCTGACGGTTGCAGTTAGCATAACAACAGGCAGAGGCTTCAACCGAGCTCGAGATGAACATTCTATGCCATGCATAGAAAAGTTAACACTTTGTTCTCTGGGGCAGTTTAAAGGCTGGGGCTAACTGCAATTGTCAGGATACAGCAAGACTTCATGTTGTTTGAAAACAAGCTGTAGTTTTCAACTCAGCCATATCAGATCTTTCATCTATTCACGTTGGAGTGCCCCAAGGCTCTATACTTGGCTCCTTGCTTTCTCATCTTTATTAACGACATCCCATTCCTTGCACCAAATTGCTCATCTCTGCTCCACGCTGATGACCTAGTTATCTACCACAGTGCTAGAACTGTCGTGAGACTTACACCATCCTCTTGCCTCAGACTTCATAAGTATTCAATCCTGGCTCACTGAGAACAAACTTGTTCTCAACTCTAGCAAGACATGCTCCATGCTCTTTGGCTCGTCTGCTAGACTTAAAGCGAATCATAATGCCCTTAGAATCTTGTGTGCAGATGGCTCCCCACTGATTAGCACCAAATCCTTTAAATATCTGGGTGTCACTCTTGATGAATATCTAGACTTTGACCTGCAAATTACAACCACCTATAAATTGGTCAACACGCCAAGATAGGAAGTGCCTACCGTACTAGCTATGCCCTTACCCCTTCAGCTAGACTAGCTGTGGCACAAGGCTTTCTTCTCCCAGCCCTAGCATACGGCTCAGTCACCTACCTATCAGCCTCTAAATCATCCCTCCATAAATGGGACACCACCTATAATAGCATCTGCCGCTATGCCTCTGCATCCCCACGTTACAAACACCACTGCCGGCTCTATGCTGCCTTAAAATGGCCGTGACCCTCCACCTACCGACTCCAGTCTTTTAGCTCACTAACTGACTGTGTTGCCAGATCAGGCCTCCCTCTATCCCTTGCCTCCCAACCTCTCTCCTATGGGCTACGATCAACTGACCAAGCCCTTCTTCACATTCCCAGATGCAGAACCAATATGGGTGCACGTTCTTTCTCTCACACGGCTCCAAAATACTGGAACTCCATACCTCAAGTTATTCGTCGAGTGACCACCCATGCTAGCTTTAAGAAACTTCACCGCGAGCATCTGCATGATACCAACCCCTGCACTTGCTTTAATCCACCTTAGACTATTGTTTTTTCCTCTCCTTGCCCTGTTTTTCTCTAGATAATCCACTTCTCTGACACCTATTCCCTGCCTCTCTTAACACCCTTTCATGTCTCTCTCTCATTCCCACCCTCTCTCTCTGCTTTCTACCACTCTCCCTTCCTCTCCCTGTTCTTTAACCATTAAATTAGACTTATTATTATATTGTTTTTATGTATGCCCTCTCTTGCAATGCCTGTTTTCTCACATTGTATTGACCTTGTGTTTACTTGTCCAAACTGTATTGTAACTGCATTATACCGTTAACTTTCTCCTGGCTTGTTGAAGATATGTCTCCCACACCTGAAGTTTTGATTTAACTCTGAACTGTGCTGCTTTTCATGTGCCGTCACATGTATAACTATGTATGTTTAGCTGTTTTCTCCCTGGTCGTGTCTGAAAATAAGCATTCTTATGCCTAGTGCACTTACCTGGTTACCAAAAGCAAATAAATAAATGCAGATAATATTAGTATCACTGATTGAAAGTGGTACATTTACTAACATACGAAACTTGCCAGCAGAAACAGGCCTCACAGTCTATCAAGTCTACTTGTATGCATAACTAGCACCCTTATATTGCAGCTGCCCCAACCCCACCATTCACCTCCTGGAACTGATCAGTGTCATTTACCCAGCCCACCCTCCTTGCCCTATCGCATGCACTTTTGAAACTCCCCACCATCCTACATGCCACCACCTCCTCTGTCAGAACATTCCATTTTCACACCACCCTCTCAGTGAAATAATGTCTTTTCATCTCCCTCCTGAACCTGCCTCCCTCCAACCTTAGCCTGTGTCCCCAGTGTCCCTTCCCTTGCTCAGCTTAAACACCCCTCTGTGACATATTTGTTGATCCCCCTCAAGTACTTGAAAGTTTCAATCATGCCCCCCCCCCAATCTCTTCTCTCCTCTCTTCCAGGGTGAACAAACTCAAGTGACTCAGCCTTTCTTCTTAGGTTCTACCTTTCATCCCCTGTATCATTTTTGTTGCCCTATGCTGCGCTGCCTTGAGCAGCTTGATATCCTTCCTCAGGTATGGACGGCAATATTGCATGCAGTACTCAACTGCGGCCTGACCAAGGACCTGTAAAGGGCAGGATCACCTCATTGTGCCTGGACAAGAATCTGCACAATGTACCCCAGCATCCTACTGGCCCTAGCTGCAGCCCTCCTGCACTGAGCAGAGTTGTTCATGCTCCACGTTACTATGACCCCCAGATCCTTCTCCTCCTCAGTGACCCCAACCGCAGGGAATATGTAATTAATTCTGTCTGACTTTTTCCTGCCAGTCTGTTATCGCAATATATGTGGAAATTTTAGGTTGATGTGTAATATGTAAGATGTAAGTTACCTAGTTGTTTTTGACCTTCACAGTTTACCAGGAACTATTTATCACTGTGAGACATTTTCAACTAAGGCACAGGTTAGGTCTGTTATGGCAAAGCAGCCTCATGTTGCATATCACTCATATTAATGAGTACGGCGATTTCTCTTGCACAGCCCCCATATGAAGATAAGCCCGGAGTGCAATTTGTACCCTACCACAAATATGTAGACGTATCAATTCCTACAATTTCCAGTTGTGGCTAATTGTTTGTTAGAAGTTCTTATAAAATTAATACAAATAAATTTGAAAAATAAAACAGACAGTTCTCAGGATGAGACAGGGTATTATAGGCAGACTGGGTGGACTATGGCCTTTTTCAGCCATCATCTATGTTTCTATTGGTTCAGTACTGCTTAAATGTTCCAGGGCAGAGTAAACACAGGCTATCTGCTTAAAGTGGTAATACAGGGTCAGGGAAGTTGATATCACTACATTTGTCAGTTCAATGGTTCACAGTTAGGCCTTTAAAAGAACGGATGATGATGACATAACGTACTGTGGAATCATCATGTTGATAAAGCTATATATGTATGATGCTTCTGAATAAAAAATATATATATATATATATATATATAAAAACAAGAACTGATGATGATGAACACGTTCAGTTTAAGTGATGTACAGTATGTAGCTTGTTCCAGTGAGAAGAAGCAATCCTACCAAGGCCTTTTGCTGAAACTAGTGAAAAATCTGGGTATGTTTAGGAGGAGCATGTCCTTTTGTCTCAGGCTGTACAACCCAGCAGGTCTTGTCAGAAGGGGCACTATATACAATGGAAGTATATTCCCGAGGGCTTAAAAAGTTCAAGTATGGAGGTACCTTATCTCTTTGTAGCAAGAGATGTCTATCATATAGCCGAGTACAAGGCACAGTGATGAGTTCTAGCAGAAAGGTCAGCAATAAAGCACAATGATCTGTTGTACAGCACATCCAGTCTGGCTGAGTACCAGAGGCTCAACAATACACTGTCACCATAGTTAAGAAGAAGAATAAAAGTAGCTTGCAGTAATCTCTTTCTAGCATTTATAGGAACAGAGAATGCGTTTCTAAAATGGAAACCTAACCTCATACGTAGTTTTTACAGTGAGTCTATGTGGGCAAAAAAAGGCAGCCTGCTATCCAGTCACACACCTAGATATTTGAAGTTTCTCCACTAGCTTTAGTTGTTCACCTGGCTGCCTTTTAATAACTGGCACAGGGTTACTCACTTTAACATTAACAGCAGAAGAGAACAATAAATTTAGTTTTAGAGGCCTTTAGAAAAAACGTAGAGGAACTGAGAATGGCCTGTAGCTTATTAAAGGCAGTTTGCACATCGTTAACTGCTGTAGTCAGAGAGGGTCTAGCAATACACAGGATTATGTCATTAGCATAAAGATAAAGCTGGGCATTATTAATAGGGGGTACATGATGGGTGACTGCTACTCCTGATATTATCAAAGGTCACTCTGCACGAATGCTAATATTTCCAGTATTCCACAAGTCGCACATTATGTGTGCGATTTATACAACAGGGCAGGTTAGTGCTGTGTTTTTTATGTATTTTAACATTTTTTTATTTTTTTAGTTATCTGTGGGATTCTTTTTGGTGCTCCTTCTCGTATTAGGGAAGGTTATTAGAGTAGGTGGCACTGGTACTGTTGAGCAGACTTATGTGTTTTACAGCATGCATTGTGATCAAGCAATTATTTTTTTTTGTGCAGGCTACAAAGTTTTGAGATTATGGCAGCTGGTTTTGGGAGAGTCATTCTGCATGGCTTTTGTTTGGAGGAGTTTGCGGTTTTTTTTTTTTTTTTTACTATCTGGTGTGCTTTTGTTTTATTTGGTACCTATATGGCTGCAGTGATGTCATAGTTGGCCATCGGCCGGCATTATTAAGGTGTTTTCGGGGAGGTTCACACAGTTCAGGATGCCAGTGGGACATTTTCAGGTTAGTGGTTGGTGATTTCAGAAGTAAAAGTAAAGATCTTATTTTAGGTTCCCTGTGTGGTTTCGGGAGTGTGGCTCAATATATGAAAGAGGCTATTTTGTGTGTCTGCAGTATGTACCAGCTACTGCTGGAGTCAGCAGGAATGTGTGGAAAAAGTACCAACTGGGTGGATGGGTGGGGACGGGACATGACGAATGTGCTGTGTGAATAAACGGCGAGGACATATCTACTATGTGTATAAATGTAGATTTTACATTTATACACATAGTAAATCGATCATCGAGGCGTTTATTCCACTAAGTGAGAATACACATTTTATTGGCACTAGATATCATCTCACCTGTATTGTATAAATACTCAGTAATTAAAGGATTAGACGCAACCATGGAAAGCAGTGCCAGGACAAAACAGTAAATGTATAAGCAAGATGGAGGACTGGCACCTGCTAAAGGTTAAAGTAGAATTTACTGTACTTTGCTCCATACGATTAAGAATGCCAAGGACTCCTGTGGATGAAGTGCAATTCAATACTTTATTGTAGAAAACAGACTAAGCGTCATGCAAAGCACTGGATGCAGAAATGCATAAATCTCAAGTCCATCCAAATCTAAACCTGCTCCCTAATCCAGACATCACCTGATGTGTTTCAATTGTAAGAGCTTTTTCAAAAAAACCTTTTATGAGTGAAACACATCAGGTGTTTACCAGTAAATTACAGATAGAAAATAATTTATTATCAATTCTAATTGATTTAGGGCTGGAGTAACTAATCAAAGAACCCACAAGAGGAAATAATATTCTGGATCTTGTAATTACTAATCTATTTGATAACATATCTAGTCTTTCCTTACTTGAACCTTTAGGTAGTAGTGATAACTATGTCATTTCATTCTCCTTGATTTATAAATATCAGCTACCTCGTACATTTTCCCTGTTTAAAAATTACGACCTAGCTGATTTCGATTCTATTAATGAACATCTAAACAAAATAGCATGGTGTGATATACTTTTACCATTATTACTCGAGGAAGCTTGGATCTATGTTAAAACCACTATTTTCGAATTAGAAAATATTTTTGTCCCGGATCAGAAAAAATATAATTCTAAGGGCAAGATTCCCTTATGGTTTAATAAAAACATTAAAAAAGCGATTAAGAAAAAGGAAAATCTTTTTAAGAAACTTAAAAACTGCAATATTAAAGATAAGGCTGAAATTACAATTAAATATAAAGAAGCAGTTAGTAAACTTAAAGATCTTATACTCTTATCTAAAAGAAATTTGGAATTCAGACTACCACACTCTAAGGACAGTCACAAATCATTATATTCATACCTCAATGGGAAAAAAATGATCCACTAGACAAATCAGTCCTCTTATGATTAACAACTCTACACTATCTACAGATATAGATATCGCTAATTCCTTTAACAATCATTTTTGTTCAGTATTTTCTCCAAAGGTAACTTCAACTCCAATCTCTATTACTGAATTTAGCAACCATAATCATATTAATTCTTTAGCTGATACACTGACAGCACTTAAATCTATAAACACATTTTCCAGTCCTGGACCTGATAATATAAATCCTAGATTTCTACATGCAGCATCCACAGCTTTAGTTCTCCTCTATCGCCTGTATTCAACAAATCACTTGAAGAGGGTCTGGTTCCAAATGACTGGCACAGGGCCATTGTGGTACCTACCTTTAAAAAGGGAAATCGATCTAATCCTGAAAATTATAGACTCATTAGTTTAACATCTGTTCTTTCAAAAGTGATGGAAAAATCATTAAAGTACTTCTTGAAAAAGAAATGGATCTATTAAAACTTAATGATTTAATTCAACATGGCTTCAAAAAAGGCCAGTCTTGTACCACAAACCTAACTGCCTTTTATGAAAATGTAAGCCAGGGTCTTGATCTCAACATTCCCCAAGATGTGATTCTTTTGGATTACAGCAAGGCTTTTGATAAACTTTCTCACAACAAACTTACTACTAAATTACAGCTGGTCGTTTTTTCTTCCATCTTAGTTAAATGGATTAATAACTGGCTAACTAATAGAACCCAGCAAGTTAAAATACAAGGTACTTTATCAGAAGAAGGACAAGTAACAAGTGGGGTCCCTCAGGGATCTGTACTTGGGCCTACATTGTTTAATATTTTTATTGGGGACATGCAGATTAAATCTGCAAATTTTCTTTCAAAATTTGCTGATGATACTAATTTGGGAGGGAAGGTTGATTCATTATCAAATAGACTTTCACTTATAAAAGATTTAAAACACATTGAAATATGGGCACAAATTAATGATATGCACTTTTAACATCGACAAGTGCACAGTCTTACATTATAGTATAGCTAATCCCCTACAGACATATATCCTTAATAATATTCCCTTGAAAGTGTCTGTTTGTGAAAGGGATCTGGGAATACAAATTAATAATACACTGACTTATAGAGACCACTGTATTAAGTCAGCTAAAACCTCCAACCAACTACTTGTGCGTATAAAATGCACTTTTGTCACTAAATCTGAGGAATGTATTATTCCCCTATATAGAACATATGTAAGACTGTACTTCGACTATGGTTCCCCACTTTGGAGTCCATATTTAGTACAGGATATACAAGGTTTGGAAATAATTCAAAGAAGAGCAACTAAAATTATTCCTTATCTGGCCTCAAAATTATGCTTCAAGACTGCAGACTACAGGCTTACATTCATTACAGAAAAGAAGAATTAGAGGGGATCTTCTCCTCCTCTATAAAGTTCATCAATCTTCTGAATTAATGCAGCAATTTGGATTATATTTTAGTAATAGACATATTGTCCCAAGACTTCATAATAAACAAATCAATGTAGCAAAAGCAAACACAAATAAAAGATTACATTTTTTCACAATAAGGACTCCTAGACTTTGGAACTCCCTGACCCAAAAACTTGTAGATTCATCTTCTTTTTCTTCTTTCAGATCTGGACTTGATAAATGGATCGCAGATAATCTGACCTTAGATTAATGTGCCACATATATTGTGGGGGACAATCTTGATGGGCTTTGGCCTTCTTTTGTCCCAAGCAAACCAAGCAAGGTGATGCCTGGATTAGGGAGTGGGTTTGGATTTAGATGGACTTGAGCCTGTGGGTGAATATTATGCATTTCTGCATCCAGTGCTTTTCGTGACACTTAGTTGGTGTTTTCTACAACAAAGTACTGAATTGCACTTCACCCTCAGGAGTCCTTGGCATTCTAAATTGTATGGAGCAAAGTATTCATTTATTTATTACAATCTAGGATTATACCTTTGCGTCATGGACTCATTTACAGAGGTTCCACATCACAACAGAATACAGTAGGGTTAGACGGTAGTACAAGAGAAACAAGACTGTTGCAAATACAGTGAGCAGGACAAAATAAACTACACAGTAAAACATCATAATGGAATAGACAATCTATCATGTACAAGACTAGGTTCATAAATTTAAGCAGCCAGAACATATTTAAGAAAAATAACAGTTCTAATGTCAAAGTGCAAGGTGGGTAAGGTGTTACATATTTCACCTCAGGTAATAAAGTGCTATGAGGAGGACGGCTAAAGCTGGATATAGGTAGCAGGGGAAGTGGGAGACAAGTTGTGGAATACAAAATGGGGTAGAGAAAAGCTAAGGAGTGGGGACAGAAGCAGGGAGGGGAGTGTGAAAGGAATAGATGTGGTGTAGGCAGAGGACAGGAAGAGGAAAAGTGGCGAGAGGGCAGGTGCAGCAAACAATTGAGGTCAGAGAGGAGGGTGGGCGAGAGGTGGGTAGGGGTGGATTGAATGCAGGATAAAGGATGAGGTTGGTAGGGGCAAAAGGAAGAGTAGAAAGAGACAGTACCAGCTATGACCAACTTAGACATCAGTCATAAGAGGCTATTTATCAGGAAAGAGTCGGTGAAAGGTATGAATCAAGCAGGAGAGAGACCATGGTATATAGGAAGTGGAAGGAAAAGTGGAAAGGTTGCGAGGCAAGGAGCGACTGGGTGAAAATGGGAAATTGATATGAGGAGGATGAAGGATTAGGATTCACAGACACTGGCTAATTTAACCTTTAGCAGGTGCCAGTTCCACAGCTTGCTTATGCATTATTAATGCCCAGCTTTATCTGTAGGGATCATGTCATCAGCATAAAGATAAAATGGGGCATTATTAATGTTCATATTACCAAAGTCGTTAGTGTAGATCATAAAAGAGATGATCTCAATAAAGACCCTTGGGTACACCTTACTTATACATACACTGAAGGAGGCACAGCCTTCTGCCTTAATTGTTGCTGTTGGACAGATAAATAATTTGAAAACATGTCACTGATGTATCGGATATGCCAATATTAGAAACACAGAATTTGACTAGTGGAGAAGGACTGCTTGACCCAACCAGCCTACCCATTTTTCCCACCTACAGTATCACCACACCCCCTACTTGATATTACACTCTTTCTTCCTTCCAACTCCCTTTCCACCAAGACTCCCTTATGCTTATACCATGCATTCTTGAACCTGGCCACTGTTTTCACCCCCACCACCTCCATTGGAAGGCTGTTCCTGGAATACACCACTCTTTCTGTGAAGAAGTACTTCCTTACATCTCTCATGAATCTAGCCCCCTCCAGCTTCGTAGCATGTTCCCTTGTTCTTGAGCACCTTTTTTTCTGAAAAATATTTCCCCTGTACCTTATTTATCCCTGTGAGGCATTTAAAGGTGTCTATCATGTGCATTCGCTCCCTCCCTCCCTCCTCTCTCTTCCAGGTGTACATACTGAGGTCCTTTAGTCTCTGCTCATAGGGCTTTTGATGTAAACCCTGCACCATTTTAGTTGCCCTCCTCTGGACTGACACCACTCTGTCTATGTCCTTCCTGAGATATGGTCTCCAGAACTGAACACAGTACTCTAGGTGGGGTCTTACCAGTGATTTATACAGAGGCAACACCACCTCCCACTTTCTGCTGGTGATACCCTTCCCTACACACCCTAGCATCCTACTACCATTCCCAACTGCCTTGTTGCACTGTCTGACCACATTTAAGTAATCAAATATGATTACCACCAGGTATCATTCCTGCTCTGTGATCATCAATACCACTCCACCCATTTTGTACTCCTCCCTTTGGTTTCTGTGCCCTAAATGCATTATCTTACACTTTTTCACATTAAAATCCAGCTGCCATACCCTTGACCACTCCTTGAGTTTTCTCAGGTCTCTGCTTATCCTTTCCACTGCCCGGAGAGTCCACCCTATTGCAGATTCCGCCTCATCAACAAAGATGCAGACCTTCCCTTTCAGCTCCTATGCAATATTACTTATAAACACATTCAGGAGGACCAGTCCCAGCACTGATCTCTGAGGTATACCGCTGGTCACCTTCCCTTCCTCAGGGTGAACTCCATTCACCATCACCCTCTGTCGCCTCAGAGATGCAGCCAGTACCTCCCTGAACTCCCTCAGTACCCTTGGATGCACTCTGTCTGACCCCTGTGACAGGGTTGGATTAAGATCATATTCCATTTGTTATACAGAGAGTTAAAAGCAAGGATCTGTTTTGTTCCTCCTATTTTGGCCACTTATCTGTCTGATCCTGCAATCAAATTTTTCTTGTGGCACCTAGGAATTGGCCACTCTGAGGGTCCCATGATATCCTCCCGTTATCTTCCTTCCTTCACTTGCTGTTTCTGTTCTTTCTTTCTCCCTTTGCTTCTCTGTGGTTAAAATATACAGGAATCTGTATGTGAAACTGGGATCCCTTTGTTTGCAATATATCATTATACTGCTGAGATGAATGCAGACAATTATTTGGATTTCTTTTAAAAATGGCAATCTGTAATACAAGGGATTAACAATTAGGTATATTTTGACCTCCACAAGCTCGTTTGCAGAATTATTAACAAGAAATCAGCCCTGGGACTGGCCGTCTTAATTGGCTGCACCTGTTAGAAAGACTAATGTATTCTTCAGGCTGATCACAGGAAGGTCAATGTAGAAAAGCATCGCTGCATTTTGTGAAAAACAAAAGATGAAACTTATAAGAACAGGATGAAGAGGTTAAATTGCCAGGCAAGGACATGTCATATAAAGGGAGCAATGTCTTGTTAGGAGTGAGAGAGAATGAGATTTAAATTGAATAGAGGCTCTCAGATGAAGGTTTTTTTTTTTGTTCTGCCTTTGTGAAGCTCTATGCTGTACAACTTCATTTTTTTATTTTATTGCTGTTAATAATAAAACACTACTTGTGAATTTTGTAACTTCTCCTGGTTTGCCTATGCTTCCTGACCTGTGCCTCAATGATAGCCCCACTGCTTCATCCATTTTCAGATTAGGGAGTCCCAACATCTGCCCTCTTCCAGTCCTCCAGAACCACTTCTATTTGCAGTGAACTGTTAAATAGGACTATCAGAGGTGCAGCCAGTACTTACCTGAGCTCGCTCAATATCCTTGGATGCATCCAGTCTGGCCCCATTGCTTTGTCCACTTTGAGATAACCAAGTCCCTTTAGGACTCGCTCCTCCAAAAATGGACTATTGTCCACCTCGCTCCCTCCAAAGCTCCTGTTACTTTTTTATGGCCCTCCCTTCTCCTTTCTTCTAACTTGAACAAAAGTATTTGTTCAGGATGTCTGCCTTTTCCTGGTCCCCCTCTGCACAGTCCTCCCCTTCCTTTTTAACCTTACAATCCATCCCGGTTTTCCTCTTTTCACTTACACACCTAAAAAATGGCTTGTTCCCTTTCATTACTACCTGGGCTATTTTCTCTTCAGTTTATGCCTTCAAGTTCCTTACTGCTTTCCCTCCTCTCTGTTTCCCCAATACACCTCCACAGCTGTACATATAATAAATAACACTGTACGACGATCACTGGTTCCCAGGTGGCCTCCCACCTTGACATCTGCAACACTGTCCCTGTTAGTGAGTACCAGGCCCAGTACTACTGCCCCATCATGAATTGATTCGCTGACTAGTTGCTTGAGAAACATCTCCTGCAGGGAGTCTGGGACGTCTCTGCTTCTAGCTGAAATTGCATCTGGGAGGCTCCAACCTCCATTCAGCAGACTGAAGTCCCCCAGCAGCACCTTCCACTTTTCTGCCATCTTGCCAGTGGCTTCCACCAGTATCTTATCTAATTCCTCCACCTGTGCTAGAAGTCTGTTGATCATGCCAGTGTGAATAGTGACTCTGTTTCCCTTCTCCAGGGTGACCCATAGTACCTCTGCCACCCCCGTGTTCCCTGTATCTCCATTGCATTTATGCTTTTCCTCACATAAAGCACCACACACACTCCTTTCCTTCCAACCTTGCCCTTCCTGAACAGAGTATAGCCTTGTATGACCATGCCCCAGTCATGGTTTTCAGTGCACCATGAGTCAGTAATGGTCACAATATTCAGGTCAGCCTCTGCCATGATGGCCTCTATGTCCAGAATCTTTTCTCCTAGACTTCCAGTATTCGCACACATGGCCTTTCAGATTTTGTTACCACTCTGCTTGTTCCCCCAGTTTCCTTTTTATCCTTCCTTCTTCCACCTCTCTTTTTAATGCTGCCATTCCCATTGCCTTTCATTTCTACAATGCTGATTCCTTTATTAATTTGTACCCTGGGGGATTCTTCTCCCCTCGGGTTCTCTCTCTCTCCTCCCTACTTCAGCCTGTTGAGCAGCAGTTTCTGCCTCCCTGAATCCTTCCGCCACCCCACTAGGCTAGCTTAAATGTTCATCAAAGTAACATTTAAACTCCATCTCGGACTGCGGTTTCCCTCCCAGACGGTTATCCCTCTGCCGAAACCCTACTCTCTGCACCATTTCTTTTGAGTTGAAGCTCCTGATGTGGCAATCCCTCTCCCCCCCCTCCCTGCTGTAGACAGGCAGCATCTCAGTGAAAGTCACTGAGTGTGCTACCTGTCAAAGACCCCTCCCCAGTTCCTTAAACTCCCCCTGCACTATTCCAACCCCATCCCTTGCCAGGTCATTAGTCCCCAAGTAGAGAATGACATCCAGCTCTCCCTCCCAACCTGCTGCCTTAGTGATCCTCAGGATCCACTTCCCATCCCTCCAAGCTGTGCTGACATGTAGGCACCTAACCTCCTTCACCCCTTCCTGGTCTCAAATCTATTCCCCCTCACAACTGAGCCCTACCAGAAGTTGCTTCTTCCTCCAATGGGGTCTACTACCATCCTTGGGGTGTCC
Source organism: Neoceratodus forsteri (assembly GCA_016271365.2). Taxonomy (NCBI): domain Eukaryota; kingdom Metazoa; phylum Chordata; order Ceratodontiformes; family Ceratodontidae; genus Neoceratodus; species Neoceratodus forsteri. The sequence continues at coordinate 705,855,430 of CM028131.1, read as the reverse complement.
ACTACAGAAGACCCCAACATCCTCCCTGGTCACTACCACAGGTTCCTACTACCAGCAGCCCTGTCTCACCAAAGCAGCATAGGAATTACATAGTGGTACCAGTTGTGGAATGTGCTTCAGACCCCTACTCCACCCTTCCAGAGTCCACCACAGTCCAACTGTCTCTCCTCCCTGACTTCCTGTCAGGTAAGGGTGTGAACTTGGTGGCCGTGGTTGAGGGAAGAGGTTGCAAGTTAATTTAATAGACTATCATAGTCCATGGTGTCAAAAGCTTTGCTGAGATCAAGGAAAATAACCACACTCGTAAGTTTCTGATGCATCGATGTAGGCCAGTCATTTGTGACCTTCACCAAAGCAGTAGAAGTACTGTGTTTGGCTCCGGAGTAATGATGCTGAATTTATTTAGATACTCATGGAGCTGGTCATCTACTAAGTTTTCAAATAACTTAGCCAGGACTGAAAGAATGAAAATGGGCCTGTACTGCAGCTCTGTTACCAGATTTGAAAAGGCGAATTATATGGGCCGTTTTCCAGAGCGAGGAGATCTCACTGCATGTTTGGTACGATTAAAAAGATGAGTAATAGGAGCCATAAGGATAGAGTAGCCTGGTTTTAAAAACAATGGTTCAATGTTATCAGCCAGTGCACCTTTCTTAGTATCCAAGTTAGACAGTAGTTGTTCCACCTGTAGGTAAGTGAAGGGGTGAAAGTGAAAAGAGCCCTTACTGCTGGGAATAATGTCAAGTTGCATCAAATTAGCAACAGGATGGCTAATGAAAACACAGATGTTGGAATTACAAAACAGAAGTCAATTACAATTCCCATGATGTCAGGAGTTAAGAGTAAGGCGGAGAAGGAGGCAGGCTGTATAAACTAAGGAGGTTGGTAAGAAAGGGCAGGAGTGTTAAGAGGTGATGATTGCATCACTCTCTAGCCATTTTCTTCTCTATTTAAATGGCCAGGGTCTGACTTTGCATCTGAGCCAGAGGATCCTGACATGGAGGAAGAAAACCAATATCTCCTTTTCTTGTGCTTGCTGACTTTGTCCCCCTGTCATTTTCCTACAGTTGAGTCACAAATTGTAATGAGAAAGAAAGGGTCTCAGACTCTTGGTCCTCAACCGCAACCTTGTTGGGAGTCAGTGTCACAAGTAGCAGATTTATGGGATGTTACAGCTCTCAACAGTCACCTGTGACTTACGTATTGGGATGATATGGACCTTTTTTTTTTTTTATTATCCTTTTTCTTCCACTGCCAGACGCCCATTACCTCTACCCAGTCATGGACCCCGGCTTCCACTCTTAGATTGGCCGAGACCCTCCGATACCCCCTAGCCTACCCCCCAGGATGGGGTTGCAGCACCAGATCCCTACTTTAGGACTTAGTATACAGGACTGGTCTTAAGATGGTGGACACGCTGGGCCAGCTTTTACATCGTTAGTGGTCACCGATAGCGGTATATAGCGTTATAAATTATTTATTTTACTTTATTTTATGAGTGGATTTGTTTTAATTATTCTACTTGTGAGGGGTAGTGCAGTAATGCTAGTTAGTTAGGGTTAAGTAAGTGAGTTAGTGAGTTACAAACGTGGTGCGGGAATAACGACTAGTGATTTGCAATTAGGCACCAGTCTGCAGTCCTTGTAATGCCTGGTAAAGTTAAATGTCAGAAATCAGAACGGACATAATATATTTTAGATCATTTTAAAGCAGAACGGATACAATACAGTGCATATGCGGTATTTGTATATGCTATACCTGCTTACTGCCCGCTTGAGACTTTGATGCCCTGAGAGAATGGAGTTGTAAGGAGAGGTCTGAGGATGCCGCAGGAATGAACTTTTCAGTGGACTGATTCACACTGGCGGTTGGACCGTGTGGAGAACCATTGGACTTCCTGGCAAAGGACCGAGGGAGTGTTTTCATCTGTTTCCTTCCTTTGTGGTCTGTGAAGGTGGTGAGTGGATTAGGATGGTGTGAACCTGTCGGTACTGTGGGGAGTTGGCTGCTACTGCCTGGTCCAGGTAGGAGATACCGGGGCTCAATCTGTTGGAGGGTGTATGGCGCTTGCTCGGTGTCTCTAGGTGTTCCGGGGGTCTTCTGGGAGGTTGATCCTAGGCCAGGAGCCAAACAGAGGTTCAGTGGGGAAGGTCGTCTCCTGCTTGTGCATTTGTGAACCCTTTCATGATTCCTATTGAGCCCTATCCGTTGATGTGCCAGGACCTTGAAAGAACTTAATATTTGAAGTTACTCTGTGGACAAGGTCAAGACTATTGGGAGGAAAAAGATCTGAAACTAGCCAAATCATTGGTGAGAACTTTCCAATTTGAAGCATTTTGCTGGACAGTAAGAATATTTATTGTTTGTTTCTCTTCTGCTGTTTATTGCTGTAGCCAGTGTGAGAGTCTGGCTCAGCTAAAACTATTATCGAGTTTAATTTTCCATTGGAGGTGAGAGCTCCAAGGAACTTACTTACAAATATGGTATGACTCAGTCTAAAATCATTTAAGTAACTGATTCTTCATTAGATGTGAGAGCTCAAATGGACTTCCACATATGGTTGGAATAATCGATTGGACTGCAATTCTGGACTGCAAATCTGGACTTTGTGAATGAGTTTTCTCTTCCTTTGATTGATTATTTCTGCATTGTGTTGTTTTAGTATTATTTTAAGGGGGGTATTTTCTTTTTCTTTTTAAGGGTTGTTTAAGTTAGGGAAGGGGAGGGTTTTGTTTGTATGGGGGTGAATGGTCTTGAATTATTAAAGGGTTGAAAATATGTGTTGGGGTATAAGTGAGGCAGTCAGGCAGTACTCCCCCTCAAGACTTAGGGATCTCCGTTCCTTTGAACTACCCCCACTTATGGGGGAAGTTTATGCTAGATGTCAAAATCTTGGCATTGTGAGATCAAAGTGTAGTAAGAGACGGGGATCCTGGAACTCTTGGTGGGGATGGGAGAGAAGTGGATAGATATGAGCAGTGAGGGCCGGAGATGCCCTGGGGAGAAATGGGTACTGCAGCAAGGTTCTCCTTGCCTAGTCCCCATACCCAAGGGCACTGACTTGGAGTGTGTCAGGAAGGAAGTGGGATCACCCTTGGATTCCCGTCCCTTTCGGGTGGTGTTAAGCAATGCCAGGTTGATTGGGAACAAGACCGCAGTGATTGCAGATCTCATTTCCTCTGTCAACTTGGCTTGCATCACCAAGACCAGGCTAGATGGAAATGCTGGTCCTGTTTTGGACTCTGCTGTTCCGGCTGGGTTCTCAGTGATTCACCACCCAAGAGTGGACCAGAGGGGCGGGGGTTGCAGTGTGTTTTAGACAAGATCTGGATCTCAGGGAGGTGCCAGTTGGTGATACCAACTCCTTTGAGTGCATAGTGGGTGCAGGCTACAGGACCCTTCTCATCTACCATCCACCAAGGGATGGGAGGGAGTTCCTGAAGGAGGTTGCGGACTTCATCGCCAATATGTTATTGGAGTCTCCCAGATGGTTAATTCTGGGAGATTTCAATGCCTGGGTCGACGATGAACTCTCGCCATTTGGTCAAAACCTCCTCCAACTGATGGATTCATTGGGCCTGTCATGGGTTATTACCTCTGCAACCCATGAGCGGGGGCACACTGGACTTGGTGTTCCATCTAGGGATGGAGATATCCAATGTGGAGGTGGAGCCAGTCGGATGGTCTGACCATCATGCCCTGAGGTTTAGATTTGCGGCCCCCCGAAATAGGCCTGCCCCTAGGGAGTTAGTACAGTTCCATCCTTTAAGAGGGGTCACCTCAGAAGGCCTAATGATGGAGCTGGACTTCTCGGGTCTTCCAAGGGATAGCATGGATCCAGGGCCTTTGGTCCTAACTTATAATAGGGCTGTAGCTGAGGCCCTGGATGTCATCGCTCCAATTCGAGTTCGTCCTCGTACTCTTCACTTGGGGGTTCCCTGGTTTGATGGGGAGGTCTGTGAGTTGAAGAGGAAGGGACGAAGATTGGAAAGATGCTGGCAGAAAACTCAACTGGAGGTGGATAGACTTGAAATGTTAGAACATTATAAGCTCTAACAATCAGCAATTTCCCATAAGAAGGCAGAGTTCCTGTCCAGGGAAATTGCTGCAACAAAGAACAGACCATCCCAGGTCTTCTGGACTGTGGACAGACTGTGCAATCCAGTCTATCTTCAGACTGGCAGAGCATTATCACAGGTACAGTGTGAGGAATTTATGAAATCCTTTGCTGACAAGGTATCCACCATCAGCAATGAGATCCGCCAGCGCCCTTCCACTGGACCTTGCACTAGTCAATCGGGTGGTATTAATGCCCAGCTGTCCTGGTCCACCTTTAGCCTACCAGCAGTAATAGATATAGTGAGGATCATCCAGACTCTGCGACCTACCTACTGTAAGTTGGATCCAGGCCCTACTCACCTGGTGGTGGGGTGTGTAGATGTTATCGGCCCAGTCCTGGCTGGGATAGTGGTGGTGTCATTAGAGAGAGGGATCTTCCCGGATCCCTTAAAGGAGGTGGTAGTACGCCCCCTTTTGAAAAACACCTCTCTTGACCCCGACAGCCCAGCAAATTACAGACCGGTCTCTAACCTCCTCTTTGTAGGGAAGGTTATTGAGAAGGTGGTCGCTCTGCAACTGGAAGATCATTTGTCCAGCCACAATATCTATGACCCTCTCCAATCTGGCTTCAGGAAAAGGCATAGTACAGAAATGTCTCTTGTTGGGTATTGAATGATCTCCTGATGGCAAAAGATTAGAGGACCCATTCCATCTTGGTTCTCCTGGATCTCTCAACAGCATTTGACACCATGGATCATGGGGTACTGCTCGACTGCCTGCGGTTTTTCTGTGGTCTGAGGGGAGCAGTCCACAGTTGGTTTCGATCTTTTCTGGAGGGCAAATCTCAGAGAGTGGTGTCCGGAATTTACACCTCTGCCCCTCATTGGCTGCCCTGTGGGGTACTGCAGGGGTCAGTGCTGTCCCCTATGTTATTTGCAGTGTATATGCTTCCATTGGGGGACATTATAAGGCGGTATGGGCTGAGGTTTCATTGTTATGCTGATGATTTTCAGTTCTACCCATCTTTTATGCCTGAAAGGGAGTCTGATTCCATCACAGTGTTTAATAACTGCCTGATGTAGATTCAGGATTGGATGAGCTTAGTTGGCTTAGGTTGGACTCAGAGAAAACCGAGGTATTGGTTGTGGACCCTGGAGGGAGGACAATAGAGTCTGGGCTGGGAAACCTCAAGCCTTTATCTTGGGGAGCCCCGCTTCTGGCCTCTGGCCAAGTGCGTAACCTAGGCGTGATATTTGATGAAGGCCTGACTATGAAGGCGCAGGTGTCGGCCGTAGTCAAATCTGCCTTTTTCCATCTGATGAACATTGCCCGGGTGAAACACTTGGTCCCACTTGAAGATCTTCCCACACTGGTCCACACCTTTATCACCAGCCATTTTGATTACTGCAATGCCCTCTATCTAGGGCTGCCGGGGGTGGATATCTGTCGCTTGCAGCTTGTGCAGAACGCGACGACCAGGTTGTTGATGGGAGTTTCAAGATCTAGCCATATGACACCTGTACTGCGTGATCTGCACTGGCTGCCAATACAGTGGCGGATCACCTTCAAGGTCGCATTGCTGACCTTTAAGGCCCTACATGATTTGGGACCTCACTACCTGAAAGAGCTCTTGGTGCCTTACTGTCCTATCTGCTTTCTTCACTCCTCTGACGAGGGATTGCTAGAGATACCCAGGGTACGTTTAAAGACGTTTGGAGGTAGATCTTTTTCCTTTATGGCACCGACCCTGTGGAATTCTCTACCTCGCCAGATATGACATTGCCTGACTGTGGAAAGTTTTAAAAAACAGCTAAAGACTTTCCTTTTTACCCAAGCATTTGCTGGGACGTAATAAGTGGGTGTTATCTATGACTGCTGTATTTATTGTCTTGTGTAGTGTGTTTTAAAGTGTTTTTGAAGTATTGTAAAAGCACCCTGAGCTTGGGAAGGGCGCTTGAAAGAAATACATTTTACTTACTTACTTACAGTGCCGCAGACGATGGGATAGGTTGGAGGGCTGGCCCAGAAGCTAACTGAAGCCAAGGCAGGCTTCATCTGGGGCGGCCAGCAGCAGCATTTTTCCCTGGTGAGTTAGGGCGGGGACATGCAATGACATCCAGTGTCTGCCCCACCCCCCCATGCAACTTGGCACTGGCATAATCGGTACACCCAGCCTCCGTTAGGTATCCGTGTACAGCTGAATGCTCTACACCCCCTCCCCCGGAGAAGGACAGCAGTCATCGGATGCTCAATCCTTCCCCCGGCCGCCTCTGATGACCTGGATCCGCTGCTTCAAACCTGGGCCGCCGCATCGCAGATAGCACCCTGCTCCTGCACCAGCAGGCTAGATATGGACCTTTATGAGAGGAGAAGCCTGGTGGGTTTGATTAACTAAGCCTGGAACAAGGCCAGTATATCAAGATCAGACCTATGCTTCCTGTACTTAAATATCTTGACTCCTGTTATAACACCATTACTTGAGAAAGGAGAAGCTTCATATTTACTGTACTTTCCTTTTCTGTTAGCTCTTGCACTGTCAATGGAGATTTATAACTACTGGGTAATGTGCACCCCTACTAGGGAAATGGCACATCCCAAAGCTTTAGAAAGCTGAGCATATGAGGATTCCAACAGCAGCAATTCTCCAGTCACTCCTTTACATTTTGGTGCCTCAAAACAAGAAATAACTGTCATATTATCTATTTCATATGAGAAGTGCACAATTAGCTAACTATATTGATAAACAGAATATAGGAAAAACTGCTTTACCCTGTCAGAAGGTTTCCAGTAGCCAGAATACTTCATCACGCACCAAGAACTTCGTTCAGAGCAGGTCTCTTTGTGGAAATGATAAACAACCAGTGAGGACTTCTCTTCCCACAGAAGATCCATCTGCAAATACTGAACTTGAAACAAGAAAAATGTAATAATTAAACCTGCCAAGCAAAATCTGTATGCATTGAAAACATTACCTGCACCAAAGGAGATACCCTTGGTTAGTTTCAAACTAAACCTGTTCAAGATGCGTGATCGCAGTCATATGGACATTTTTTTTAATATTGCAGCGCAACAGACAAACAATAGAGGGATGCCCAGGCACACCTATAGACAGGGGTTATAATCAAACAATGGATATCCCTCACTGACCGACCGGATATACTTCCGCAGGAGCGAGGCTCCTGGGTGGGCCCCATTGACAATCTAAGAGGTAGCAAAAAAATAAATTACAAAGAAATTTCTTCTTTCTGTAGCACTCCACATTGTCAATGGGAATTCGTAACTACTGGGTTCTAATAAGCAGCAACCAGAAACATCAGGAGGGGGGAGAATATTATTCCATAAGTCAAAACATGTACAGTAAGAAGTTTACTTGAGAAATGCCACCTGCAACACTCTGCGACCAAAAACTGCATCAGCAGAACTTTGAATATCCAATTTGTAGTGCTTGGTGAAGGTGTGGAAGGAGGACTACGAAGGCTTTGCATAGCTCTAAAATATATGCTTCACCTCCTCCAGGAAGTGGCCACAGCCCTTGGTGGAGTGAGCCTTAATGAGAGTTGGAGGCCTCTTTTCTTCTATGACATAAGCCTTGGCAATACAGGCCTCACCCCCCACCCCACCCCCAGCTAGGGTGGCCTTGGAGGCTTTCTGGCCCTGCTTGGCTGCTCCAAAAGGACAAACAAGCTATCTGATTTCTAGAACTCAGATGTCCATTTAAGGTATCTCCTAACGGCTCACTGCAAATCCAACTTGTTCAACTCCCCTTTTGGGTGAGATGGTTGCAGACAAAAAAAATGGAAGACATATTTCCTGGTTCACATGGAAAGCCATGGGCAAGTTTGGGATGAAGGATGGAGGAACTGTTCTGAGCACCACCTTGTCCTTATGCATTACAAGGTATGTCTCTTTGTGGGACAAGGCCTGGAGCTCACCAACCTCCTGGCAGAGTACATAGCAATCAAAACACACCTTGTAAGACAGCACATCCAGCAGAACTAATGACAGTGGTGTGAAAGGCTCTTCAGAGAGAGCATTCAGGACCAGATTCAGATCCATGAAGGAACCAGGAACGGAAGATAGGCTGACTCCTGCTAACAGCAATACAGGAAACAAATAGCCTCTGTTATTCCCTAAAGATATACTCAAAGAAGCTCCAAGGCTGGAACCTGACCTCTCAGGGTACTCAGGGCCAAACCCTTCTCCACTCCTTGCTGCACAATCCAAGATCTGTGAGACTGAGGCCTTGGAAAGCTGGAGATCCATTTTCCTGGCCCAAGCTAAAAGGTGGTCCATACACAAACATAAGCTGCGAAGTGGATGTTCTCCTGGCAGCAATCAGAGCTTCTATGTTCTTAGAAAAATCTAGTTTTAGGAGTCCCTTCAGGAGCCAGGCTGTGAGCTGCATCGCTCCTGGATTTGGGTACAAAATGGGGCCCTATGAGAGAAAGTCCCCTTTTACTGGAAGGAGAAATGGAACTCACCAAGCTAGGTTCAACTAAGTCCCAGAACCATGGTCTTCTAGGCCACTACGGAGCTATTAAATGAAAACTTCCTCTTCAGTGTCTTTACTTTGGCTATGACCCTTGGGGAGTAGAGGCAGACGAGGAAAAACATAGGCCCTGTTGAAGCTCCACTCCTGACTCTGGGCATTCACTGCTTCCAGCTCTGGACACTGGTAATGGCTGAAAAACCTTGGAGTCTCAGCACTGTGGCTGGAGACGAACAGATCGATCTGAGGCTGACCGAACCTTTTAGACAGAAGGTCGAACACTTCTGAGTTCAACATTCACTTCCCTGGATAAACATTTTCATGGCTTAGCCAACAGACCTGTATGTTCAACTCCCCTGCCAAGTGGACTGCTGACAGAGAGAGAGAAGATTCTCCTCGGCCCACAGGAGCAGATCGAAGGCTTCTTTTAGCATCTCCCTGCTCTTTTGCCACCTTGACTGTTTAGGTACACCACTGTGACAGCATTGTCTGACCTAATATTCACCACTTTTGTCTGCAGCAGATTTTAAATTGACGAAGAGTGAGGCTAACTGCCCTTATCTCCAGAACATTTATGTGGAGATGCTGTTCCTGAACTGACAAAGTTCCCTGAGTGGGTAGTTGGTTCAAGACTGCCCCCCCAACCATGCAGGCTGGCATCTGTTGTCAGAATCAACTCTGGAAGGAGCTCCAAGGGAACCCCATTGCTCAGATTCTGCACATTCACCCACCAACTCAGGGGGTGCCACAGCTGGGAGGAGACTGGAATCCTGGCCTGATAAAACTCCGATGTCGGATCCCAGGCTGACAGCAACTCTATCTGTAGGGACTGCATGTAAACGTAAGCCAACGGAACCAGGTCTATCGCTGCCATCATGAGGCCCAGGATTTGATGCAGGCAGAGGTGAAGCTAATGAGTAAGTCCTGAGCCACTGAACTTCTTTCAACAGAGTCTCCTTGGAAGATGAAAGGAAAACCTTTCCTGGTCTGTCTTGAATACTACCTCAGGTGTTTCAGAGTCAGAGTGGTTCGAGAGCTTTTCTTCCAATTCACCCCCAGCCATGGGACTAAAGCATCACCAGAGTCTGGAGCACCGACCTCCTTGCCAGGGTCGCTGTTGCTGCATGAATAAGCAGGTCATCCAGATAAGTATAGACATGATGCCCCCTTGTCAAAGTTGAGCCACCAGGACTATAATCACCTTCAAAAAGACCCTGGGGGCTGTTACAAGGCCAAAAGGAAGTGCCCTGTACTGGAAATGATGGCCCAGTATCGAGCACCTTAGATACATCTGATGAGATTGATGGATGGGAATGTAAAGGCACGCACCCGTCAAATCTATGGAAGCTAGGAAATTCCCCAGCTGAACAGCTCTTATCATTTACCACAGGGACTCCATCTTGAAGGTCAAGTGGTGCACAAACTTGTTCAGATGCTTCAGATACAGAATGGGCTTGAACCTCACTCCACCCCATCTTTTGGGAACTATGAAATAGATCGTAGAATCCCTGGCCTTGCCGCTTGAGGAACCAGCACAATTACCCTGATTCGAATGAAGTGGTTCAGGGTCTCTGACCTCACTTGTCTCTTTACAGGGTCCTTGTGAACCAGGGATAACAGAAAATACAGGTTACTCACCTGTAACAGGAATTCTAGGAGTGGTATATGTTGTTCATCCCCACTTTCTGGCAGGTTCCTTGTCGCTTAAATCTTGCCAGGAGGTCTTCAAACTGGCTCCTCCCACCCACCCAGGAGGTAAACTCTCGGCTCCACCCCATGATGCCAGATCTAGCCCACTGGAAGCCAGGTTACGCATTGAAGCCGGGGATGTCAGGTGGGTTGTGGATGAACAACATATACCACTCCTAGAACTCCTGTTACAGGTGAGTAACCTGTATTTCTAGGGACGTGGACAGATGTTGTTGTTCAATCCACACTTATTGGCAGACCCTAGCAGTTCTCCAGGAGGAGGGAGGCAGAGCGCACCCTACTTAGGAAATAACGACTGGAGAACTGAGGTCCCAAAACCAGCATCCCGGCATGACTCAAGGTCGATGTGGTAGTGGGTAATGAAGGTGTGTGCTGACTTCCAGGTAGCAGCCTTGCAGATTTCCTGGATAGGGACATCCCTGGAAGCAGCCATCGAAGCAGCGGTATGGCGGGTGAATAAGAATCTTATCCCTCTGGGAGGCTCCATGCCCGCCAACCTGTAGCAGATCTATGCAGGAGGTGACCCATCTGCCTATCATCCACTTGGCTGCAGGTCTGCCAGGTGCGGCTTCAGCGTGGTGACAAACAGCTAGTGAACCTCTCCCGACCTTCAGCCATCCGCCTCTTATAATAAGGAGCGCTTCTAGGGTCCAGAGTATGGAGTATATATTCTGCCTCCGAGGTGTGACTGGGGGTAGAACACCGCAGAGTCAATACCTGGTTAAGGTGAAATCCAACACCACCTTCGTAAGGAATTTCGGTGGGCACGTAGGGACAACCTTGTCCCTGTGGAAAAGCAGATAAGGAGACTCGATGGAAGCGCCTGGAGCTCTCCCATCCTGGCTGACGTAATAGCCACCAAGAAGGCGGTCTTCCATGACAGGTGGGAGATATCGCACCTGTGCATCGGTTCAAATGGCTTGCCCATGAGCCCAGCCAATACTAGCAGTAGATCCCACGGAGGTGGGAGGTTCTCCAATCGGAGGGGATATGTGATCAAGGCTTTGAAAAGCACCCACCACCTTCTCCCTGCACCACTGACTGTTTGCTGGCCGCCCCGGTAAGCAGAGATGGCTGCCAGGTGCACCTTAAGGGTCATCGACTGAAGCCCTAGCTGAGAAAGGGACCACAAGTAGTACAGAATGCTAGCCAAAGAACAGGAGGAAGGGTCCAACCTCTGCCCTGACACCACATGGAGAAGCTCTTCCATTTGAAGGCGATCACTTTCTGGTCGACTTCACGGGATGCCTCCACCACACACTGAGGACCTCGTCGAAAGACCCAAGGCCTGGAACTCTAGCCACTCAGGAACCAGGCTGTCAAGTGCAGGGACTGAAGGTCCAGGTGGAGTACCTTCCCCTTGTTGACTGAAATCAGGTCCAGGCGGGCTGGAAGCCGCCCCCGGAGCCTGGAGCTGAGGCTGAAGAGATCTGGACACCAGAACTGGCGGGGCCAGTCTGGGGCTACCAGAATCACCTGCGCCTTGTCCCTCTTTGCCTTGAGAAGCACCTTGTGGATCAAAGGAAATGGAGGGAAGGTGTCGAAGAGGGCCGGGGTCCACAGCCTCGAGAAGGCATCCCCCTGCAGTGAGCCCTGCTGAGGGGGGTGGGCATGGAACAGTCTCAGCTTCACATTCTCTCTGGAGGCAAACAGGTCCACCTGAGGGGTGCCCCAGTGGGAAAACAGGTCTTGTACTATCTCCGGCAGGAGAGACCACTCGTGAGATGCAGCGCCTATCCGGCTTAGGGCATTGGCCAGACTGTTGGGGGCTCTTGCCACATGGATGGTTAGGAGATCCGCCTCCAGGCTGATCACGAGGGACCAAGTGCAGAGAGCCTCCTTGCACAGAGGCAAGGAGTGTGTCCCCCCTGTCGGTTGAGGTAGTATGTGGTCGTGGTGTTGCCCGTCTGGACCTGGACCACTTGACCCCGTTCAAACGGAGCGAAGGCGGTGAGGGCTAGTCGGACTGCTCAAAGCTCCAGCAGGTTGATGTGGCATCAAGACTCCTGAGGGGACCAGAGGCCGTGGGCTCTGAGCTCCCCCAGATGGGCACCCCAACCCATCAGAGAGGCGTCGGTCGTCAGAGTGAACATCAGCTCGGGGCAGAAAAACGGGATACCCTTCTGCAGGTGAGCTGGAACGAGCCACCACTGGAGGCTGTTCCACATCTCCTGGATCACTGTCAATGGCTGGTCCAGAGGACTGGAGCACTGTGACCACTGGCGCACCAGCCCCCATTGCAAGGGACGCATATGCCAGCGGGCCCAATGGACCACGCTGGTGCAGACCGCCATGAGGCCCAGGAGGCGCAGGAAGTCCCAGGCATGGTGCAATTGTCCAACCAGAAATGATTGGGCAAAGGAGGAAAGGATCTTGGCCCTGTCCGCAGGCAGCCGTGCTCTGGCTCGAAGACAGTCGAGCTCTGCCCCAATGAAATGAATCACCTGCAATGGCACGAGTTCAGGCTTGGCCTCGTTGATGAGGAGGCGATCTGAAAGCAGACCTGGAGGGCCAGATCCCTGGACCCTTTCACCTCCAACCTGGAGATGGCTGCAATCAGCCAGTTGTCCAGGTAAGGGTACACCCAGACCCCTCGGCGCCACAGGAATGCTGTCACCACTGCCATGCATTTGGTGAAGACCCTGGGAGCTGGAGAGAGGCCGAAGGGCATAGCCCAGAACTTGTAAAGAGATCCCTCTGCCCTGAAGCAGAGGAATCGCTGGTGAGACGGACGGATTGGGACATGAAAGAACACGTCCTGAAGGTCCGGAGAACAAAACCACACCCTACGTTCCAAGGATGGAATGATCTGAACCAGAGTGACCATCCTGAAGGTGCGAGACTTGAGGAACTTGTTCAGGTCGTGTAGGTAGAGGATGGGGCACCAGCCCCCCGTCCGTTTTGGGACCAGGAAGTACCTGGACACAAACCTTGGGTCTGGAGGAGAGTCTGCCACCTCCCTGATCACATCCTTCTGGAGGAGCAGGGCAATGTCAGCTCAACGAGCCAACAGAGAGGCTGCGGAACCCGTAGCCCCCCCCATGGGGTGACAGCTTGATAGGATGGGGACTGCTCGAATTCCAGAGGCAGACCCCTGCCTACCACTTCCAACACCCAGCGGTCCATGGTGATATTGGACCAGGCAGAAAGGAAGTGGCGGAGCCATCCCCCCATGGGGGGAACCCGGGGAGGAGTGACGAGGTTGGGGGCGACACCCCGCAACCTGTCACTGGGCAGGCTTGGAGGAAGGGCCGGCCAAGGAACTGCCTGGACCTTTCCCTCCCAGCTTCCTGCTGGAGGAAGCATCAGGCTTGGCTTTGGGGTATGAGACTGCTGGCCCTGATGCTGGTGTTGCTGGGCGGACGTGCCGCAGGGGCTGAAGGATGAAAGGGCTTACACTGCTGCTGGTGGCCTTTGTCCTTCTGGGCCGACGTGATCGAGTCCAAGGTGGCGTTGGACTTCTCGATCCGTTGGAGATGATCCTCCAACCCAGGTCCGAACAAGTCGGTACCCAGGAAGGGGACGTCTGCCAGCTTGTGCTGGGTATCTGCTGTAAAGGTGGAGATCCGCAGCCAAGCTCTGCAGCGCATGGTCACTGTGGCCGCTACTGACCGGGTACACGAATCAGCGAAGTCCAACGAAGTTTGGAGCTGCTGTTTGGCTACCGCCCTTCCCTGATCCCGCACCTGCTTGACTATCATTTGAAGGTCAGCCGGAAGATGAGGAATCACTTCATCCAGGGAGCCCAAAAGGGCGTGTGAAAAGTGTGCCAGCAGAACGGCCGAGCTAGCCTGACGAAGGCCTAGGGAGGAAGCAGCATATACTTTCCGCCCTGAGTAGTCCAATTTCTTGGACTCCTTATCGGGTGGTTTGTTCACATCCCGAGCGTTACCGGAACGCCGAAAAATGCTGTTGGTCACTAACCCCTCCACAGAAGGGTGCTTCAAGAAACCGGAGAGTTAACCTGTAGGGACTGCATACTTCTGAGCCATCCTGGCCGAAGGTGCTGGACAAGATGCTGGCTGCTGCCACAGCTCCAGGTCCAGGCCAACAATGGCTTCGGCCACCGGAAAGGCCTCCGTAGGGGAATCCCTTCGGTCCAGTATCTCTGTGAGGGGATACTTGGGCCATTTTGAAATGGGTTCGAGCTTCATCCCAGTGGACTCTGAGATAAGTCAAAGCATTCCTAAGAACGAGGATGGGCTCTCGTCCACTGACTGACCCCCAGTGGACTCCAGGTCAAGCGGCCTGGAGAACAAGGAGTCGTCATCAGACTCCGAGGAGTTTAACAGCTGCCGAGCACCTGAGCCACCCTCCACATGCCGAGGTCGATCAGGATTGAGGGTGACAGACAACCTATGGGGCAAACCGTGACCCGACCGAGAATCCTTGGTCAGGGCCCCAGTCTTCGGTTGTGGAGGTGGAGGTTCCACCACAGTGGGCAGTGCAGCCAGTTTTGGCCTAACAACAGGTGCCGGTTTCAGCTCCTCGACCACTACGAGGGGTTGTTTCGGCTGTTCCGGTGACAGCCACTTAATGGCTGGAGAAGGCGATGGAATCGACTTATTCCTGGACAATAAGAGCTGCTGCCACATTAAATCCTTGTAGCACCGACACAACTTGCGCTGGAGCCTATCTTCCGAAGAGGATGATGAGGATGAGCGGCGCCGCCACTTTTCATGGTGCCAAGACCGAGACCGCCGATGTCGGCGGGACCGGCTGGACCTGGAAGAGGTCCAAGACCGAGACCTTCTGGGATTCCAAGGGTGGGTCAGAGAGGGGACAGGGGAAACCTGCTCCTCCCTCGGTTCAGGGACCTTAACCGAGGACTCTGGCAGAGGAGGCACAGGCAAGTCCTCGGTTTCCACTGGGGGAACCGGTGAAGTAGGATTGTCGGCTTCTCCAGTGGACAAACCGTCCGACGGATCTAGAAAAATCTCGACTGCGTCGACGGGTGTCTCGGCTGGCTGACCTGACGGGGACACCGTGAAGCCTCGAAAGTCGACTATCCGGTGAAGGGGATCTCTCTCCTGCTCCCATGAACGTCGACGGTGGGACTTACCTTTGGAGTCCTTCTTTTTGGACCAACTGGAATGTCCCAATGGTCCTTCTCCCTTGGTGGGGAGGGATTGGCAAAGCTCCTTAAAAGAAGCTGTATAAGAAGAGCCCAAGGAGAGCGGGATAAATGCCGCGACCGAGGAAGATGAAGATGTGGACTGGGCCGCCTCCTCCTCGCGGGCGATCATCTGCTCCAGCTGGTCTGCGGAGCCCGCAGCCACGGACACCACCCAACGGGCCTCCTTCGACTTAACCGAGGATAACGCTTTCAGGGCGCCCAAACCAGTTGGGCAGCGTGGTTTTCAAGACCAAAGCCGAAAAGGATTTGCATAATTGTCCGAGTCCTAGGCAGTAAACACACGTGGAGTACGTGTCAGTCCGGGACATCTTTTGCCCATGGGGGCACCGACGAAATCCAGGACTCAATTTGTCCATCGCAGCTGCGAGGGAAAAAGAAGACCGAAGTCTTTTAAATTTTAGAATAAGTTTCGGATTAACCGAAGAGTGTGGATCCAGGCCTAAAACGCAGAGTGCTAAGGAGGGAACCTGAGCTTCCAAGCGGTAAGGAAGATCTGGGGTCATGGGGCGGAGCCGAGAGTTTTACCACCCGAGTGGGTGGGAGGAGCCAGTTTGAAGACCTTCTGGCAAGATTTAAAGTGGCAAGGAACCTGCCAGTAAGTGAGGATTGAACAACATATCCACGTCCCTAGAACACCTACTTGTGGGGATTACTGTAAATTCTATCGCATAGCCTAAGGCTGTAATTTCCAGAGCCCACGCATCTGAAGTTATAGGGGCACATCTTGAGTAGAAATCGTGCAATCCTCCACCAAGGGAAGGAGGGTAGAGATGAGCCCCGAGTACCTTCATTGTGAGGCACCAGGCTTTTGGCCTGGACCTCAGAACAGTGTCTGACAAAGGTCCCTCTGTTACTGTAGCCCTTGTTACCTAAGTAGGCTCCTCTATTTCTCCGGTTACCAAAGTTCCAAAAGGGATGAAAACCTCCTCAAAACTATCTGCACCGACCGCTTCCTTGACCTCTTGGGGTTGAGGCAGCATTACATTGTTGCTTTGACACTGGAAGGTGGCCCTTCTTATCCTGGATATCCTTTAAAATATCATTCAGGCCAGAACTGAACAACAAACCCCCTCAAAAGGGAGATTAAACAGCTTATTCTTTGAAGCCTGATCAGCAACCCAATGTCTAAGCCATACACCTCACACAGTAGAAACAATATGATAAGCGGAGCGAGCTGACATGCACAAATTCTCCACTGCAGAATCAGCTGGAAAGGTGGAGGCCATGGCAACCAATTGTAAAATGCTCTCTCTCTCTGAATCAGGGGGAACAAAGCTGGACAGGTGGTAATCCACAGAATCAAAGCCCTGGTCACAATAAACGAGGCACAGGAGGTGCCAAGATTTGCTCCTTTGGAAGTGAAATCCCTTCTACACATGGCATCTACCCATTTGTCATGTGACTCCATTAATGCCACTGACTCTCATGCACAGGGCTGAATAAGGCCCTATCCCATTTGTTATGCAGAAAGAGTTAATCACAAGGATCTGTTCTATCCTCGCCTTTTATGTATCTTGTCTGTCTGGCTGCGCAACCAAATGTTCTCGTGAGACCTAGGAACTGATCACTCTGATGGTCTTGAGATTCTCTGCCTATCGCTATCTCTCTACCTTTATGTGCTGTTGCTGTCTTTTATTCCCCCTTGCATATCTGCGGTTACAAAATATATGTGAATCTGTATGTGAAACTGGGATCCCTTGGTTCAAAATGTAGATACAGTAGTTATACTGTTGAAATGATCGCAAAAAGCTATTTGGAATTTAGGTGGTTAACCTGAGATGCAGTTTGAGCTCCTCTCAGACTTGTTTGCAAACTCTTTTGCAGAGCTGTTAGCAGGGGCCAGCGTGGGACATTGTTCTATTTGCAAAGAAACTAACAAGAACATTTTGTGAGCAACAGGATGCCCCAATGGGTTCCAAGGCAAAGACTTTTAAAAAGAGCAGCAATACTTTTCCTAGAGAGATAGATAGAGAGAGAGAGAGAGAGAGAGAGAGAGAGAGAGAGAGACAGAGACTGAATCTTGGAATTAGAGATACCCTTTGATGAAGGACTTTGTTTTCTCTGTTTGTGTTGTCTTTGTAAATAGTTATACCAAACAATTTATATATTTTTTTACTTTACTTTTACTGATAATAAATACAGGTTACTCACCTGTAACAGGAGTTCTAGGAATGGTATATGTTGTTCATCCACACTCATTGGCAGTATCCTTGCCGCTTTAAATCTTGCCGGAAGGTCTTCAAGCTTGCTCCTCCCACCCACCCGGTGGTATAACCTCGGCTCCACCCCATGACGCCAGATCTGGCCGCTGGAAGCTCAGGCTGTGCTCGAAGCCGGGAGATCGGTGGTCGTGGATGAACAACATACCATTCCTAGAACTCCTGTTGCAGGTGAGTAACCTGTATTTCTAGGGACATGGATATGTTGTTCATCCACACTCATTGGCAGACTCCTAGCAGTTCTCCGGGAGGAGAGGAGGCAAGACGCACACCCCATATATATTACTTGGGAAAGAGAGAGATCAGAGAACCGGAGGCCCAAAACCAGCATCCCGGCGTGACTCAAGGTCGATGGTGGTGGGTAATGAAGGTGTTTGCTGACTTCAGGTAGCAGCCCTGCAGATTTCCTGGATAGGGGCGTCCCTGGAAGCAGCCACCGTTGCAGCAGTATGGCGGGTAGAATGAGCTCTTATCCTCTGGGAGGCTCCATGCCCGCCAACTTATAGCAGAGATCTATGCAGGAGGTTACCCACCTGCTTATCGTCCGCTTGGCTGCAGGTCTGCCAGATGCGGCTTCAGCGTAGGTGACAAACAGCTGGCGAACCTCTCCCGAATTTCAGCCGTGCGCTCCTTATATAAAGCGGCCCCTCTAGGGTCCAGAGTATGGAGCCTATATTCGACCTCGAGGTGTGATTGGGGTAGAACACCGCAGAGTCAACACCTGGTTAAGGTGAAACTCCACACCACCTTCGAAGGAATTTCGGGTGGGGGCAGGACAACCTTGTCCTGTGGAAGACCAGGTAAGGAGACTCGATGGAAGCGCCTGAGCTCTCCCATCCTTCTGGCTGGACGGATAGCCACCAAGAAGGCGGTTCCACGACAGGTGAGAGAGAGCACACCTGTGCATAGGTTCGAATGGCTTGCCCATGAGCTTGCCAGTACCAGCAGTAGATCCCACGGAGGTGGGGGTTCCCGGACTGGAGGGGAAATGTGATCAAGGCCTGAAAAAGCGCCCAGACCACCTTCTCCGCGCTTGACCGACTGCTTCCCGGCCCGCTGCCTGTAAGCAGAGATGGCTGCCAGGTGCACCCTTAGGGTCGTCGACCTAAGCCCTTGACTAGAAAGGGACCATAAATAGTCCAAGATGCTTGCCAAGGAACAGGAGGAAGGGTCCAAGCCCTGTTCTGACACCAAATGGAAAACCTTTCCATTTGAAGGCATAGCATTTTCTGGTCGACTCCTCACGGGACGCCTCAACTACATTGAGGACCTCGTCGGAAAGACCCAAAGCCTGGAACTCTAGCCGCCCAGGAACCAGGCGTCAGGTGCAGGGATTGAAGGTCCGGATGGAACACCTTCCCTGATTGACTGAGAGCAGGTCCGGGCGAGCTGGAAGCTGCCGCGAGTCCTGGAGCTGAGACTGAGGAGATCTGGGTACCAGAACTGGCGAGGCCAGTCTGGGGCTATCAGAATCACCTGCGCCTTGTCCCTCCTTGAGAAGCACCTTGTGGATCAAGGGAAATGGGAAAGGCGAAAGAGGCCCGGGGTCCATTGCCTCGAGAAGGCATCCCCTGCAGCGAGCCCTGCTGAGGGGGCATGGAACAGACTCAGCTCGCTCTCCATGGAGGCAAACAGGTCCACCTGAGGTGTGCCCCAAAGGGAGAACAGATGCTGTACTACCTCCGCATGAGAGACCACTGGGATGCAGCCCCTATCCGCTCAGGGCATCGGCCAGGGTGTTGGAGGCTCCTGCCACGTGAATGGCTAGGAGATCCGCCTCCAGGCTGCGCACAGTGACCAGATGCGGAGAGCTTCCTTGCATAGCAGCATGCAGCTGGGCCCCGCCCTGGGCGGTTTAGATAGTACATGGTCGTGGTATTGTCCGCCTGACTCGGACCACTTGACCCCGGAGGAACGGAGCAAAGGCGTGAGAGCTAGGCGGACCGCCGAGCTCCAGCAGGTTGATGTGGCATCGGGACTCCCGGGGACCAGAGGCCATGAGCCCGGTGTTCCCTAGATGGGCACCAACCCATCAGAGAGGCATCGGTCGACAGAGAGACCGTCCGGCTCGGCGGACGAACGGGATGCCCTCCTGCAAATGATCTGGAACGGTCCACCACTGGAGAGCGCTCCACATCCCTCGTGTCACCGACTACGCTGGTCCAGGGATCGCAGCGCTAGACCACTGGCTGGCCAGTCCCCACTGAAGGGACGTATGTTCCAGCGGGCCCAACGGACCACGCTGGTACAGGCCGCCATGAGACCCAGGAGGCGAGGAAGTCCCGGCAGGGCGCATTGCCCAACCAGAAATGATCGGGCAAAGGAGGAAAGAACCTCGCCCTGTCCGCGGGAGCCGCGCCTGGCTCGAAGAGAGTCGAGCTGCGCCCGATGAATAAAATCACCTGCTTCGCTCGAGTCTGACTTGGCCTCATTGATAAGGAGGCCCAGTTGAGAGCAGACCTGAGGCCAGATCTCTGGACCACTCCGCCTCCTTCCTGGAGGGAGCTGCTATCAGCCAGTCGCCAGGTAAGGGTACACCCGACCCCTCGGCCGCAGGGAATGCTGTCACCACTGCCATGCATTTGGTGAAGACCCTGGGAGCTGGAGACAAGTCAAGGGCATGGCTTGAACTCAAGAGATCCTTCCGCCGGAAGCGAAGGAATCTCTGGTGAGACGGACGGATAGGGACGTGAAAACGCTGGCCTGCAAGTCCAGAGAGCAGAACCACACGCTGCCCAAGGATGGTATTATCTGAGCCAGAGTGACCATCCTGAAGGTTCGAGACCTTAGGAACTTGTTTAGGTCGTAGGTCGAGAATGGCGCCAGCCCCCGTCCGCTTCGGAACCAGGAAGTACCTGGACACAAACCCTGGGTCTGAAGGAGGGTCCACCACCTCTTACCACCTCCTTCTGGAGGAGGAGAGCGATGTCGCTCGACGAGCCGCCAGTGAGGCTGGGATCCAGGCCTGAGGCGACGGCTCTGAGGGTGGTGCCTGCTCGAATTCCAGAGGCAGGCCTCTTCCCACCACCTCCAAGACCCACCTGTCCGTGGTAACAGCGACCAGGCGGAACGGAAGTGCTGGAGCCGCCTCCCACGGGGACCTAGGGGTAAGGTGACGGGATGGGGCGACACCTCAGCCCGCCACTGGGCAGGCTTGGAGGAGGGACCGCCGAGGACCTCCTGGGCCCTATCCTCCCTGCCTCCTGTTAGAGGAAGCCGGCTTGGGTTTGGGATGCCAATGTCGAGCTTGCTGGCCCTGACGCTGGGTCAAGGCCAAAGGCCAGAAGGACCTAAAGGGGCTTAGCTGTGGTTTGCGGCCTTTGTCCTTCTGAGCGGAAGAGACCGAGTCCAAGGTGGCATTGGACTTCTCGATCCTCTGCAGGTGACCTTCCACCCCAGGGCCGAAGAGGTCAGTCCCCAAAAAGGGAACATCCGCCAACTTGTGCTGGGTATCCGAAGTAAAGGTGGATATCCTCAGCCAAGCCCGCCGACGCATAGCCACTGCGGCCGCCACCGATCTGGCACATGAGTCCCCTACATCCAAAGCAGTCTGGAGCTGCTGTTTGGCCACTGCCCTGCCCTGGTCCCGCACCTGCTTAACCGTAGTCTGCAGATCGGCGGGAAGATGAGGATGACCTCATCCAGGGAGCCCAACAGGGCATGAGAAAATGTGCCATGAGGACGGCCGAACTGGCCTGACGAAGGCCGAGAGAGGACGCAGCGTAGACTTTTCGCCCGACATAGTCCAATTTCTTGGACTCCTTGTCAGGAGGTTTGTCCACATCCCTGGCGTTGCCGGCGCACCGGAAAACGCTGTCGGTAACCAACCCCCAGCAGAGGGTGTTCCAAAACCGGACAAGGAACCTGGGACCGCGATACTTCCTGGCCATCCTGGTCAAGGCGCAGGGCAGGAAGCAGGGCGCTGCAAAGTTCCAGTGCGGACCCACTATGGCCTCGCCACCGGAAAGGCCTCGCCGGAGAATCCCTCGTCCAGAATCTCCGTGAGGGGATACCGCCCGTTTGAAACGGGTTCGAGCTCCATCCCGGTAGACTCGCGATGAGCCAAGAGTCCTAGGAAGGACGACGGGCTATCGTCCATTGACTGACCTCCTGAAGACTCCAAGTCCAGTCGCTGGAGAAGAAGAATCATCTTCGGACTCGGAAGAGTCCTCGAAGAGCTGCCTCTGGCCTGAGCCACCTTCACCTGCCGAGGTCGGTCGGGAGTGAGGGTAACTGACAGCCGATGGGGTAGACCCTTAGCCGACCGAGAATCCTTGGTCGGAGCCCCAACTGGTGGCTGTGGAGGCGGAGGTTCCACCGGAATCGGTGGAGCAGCTGGTTTTGGCCGAACAACCGGCCTGGGTATAGGCTCCTCGGATAAGTCGAGGGTTGTGTCGGCCGCCCGTGACAGCCATTAATGGCTGGGGAAGGCGCGAGTCGGCTTTCTCCCGCCAGGAGGAGTTGGTTGCAACATAAGGTCCTCGCACTGCCGACGCACTTACGCTGAAGCCTCCTCATCCGAGGAGGAGGACGAGGATGTACGCGGCGACGCCGCCATCAGGTGTGCCGAGACCGAGACCGCTTATGACGGTGGGAACGGTTGACCGCTAAGAGGTCCGGAGACCGAGAGTCCCGGAATTTCCGGGTCGGGTGCGGGAGGTGTCGGCCGGAACCGCACTCCTTCGGCTCGAAGGTCCATCCGAGGGCTCCGAACCGAGGCACAGGCGAGCCACAGGATCCTCAACTCCTCCCGGGGAACCGGGAGAGGGAATCGCTGGCTTGCTAAAGGCGACAGCCTCGTCTAATGGGTCGAGAAAAATCTCGACTTCATCAGTGGGAGTCTCGGTCAACTGACCTGACGGGAACACCGTGAGGCCAGTGGCGGAAGCCGAGCGGTCGACCGAAGCCGACGGTCGACGGCCCGGGGAGAGGGACCTTTCCCGCTCCCAAGAGCGTCGACGGAGGGACTTACCCTTGTCCCTCTTTTTGGACCGAGAATAAGGTCCAGCAGACACAGGCCCTTCTCCTTTAGTGGAGAGGGACAGACAAAGCTCCTTAAAAGAAGCCGTGTAGGAAGAACCCAGAGAGAGCGGGATAAATGCCGCGGCCGAGGAAGATACGGCCCGCGCCGCCTCCTCTTCGAGGGCGACCATCCGCTCGAGCTGATCCGCCGAGCCCGCCGCCGCGGACACCGCCAACCGGGCCTCCTTGGACTTCACCGAAGGGAAACGCTTCTCGGGACGGCCTAGTTGCAATCGGGCAGCACGGTCTTCGAGGACGTAGGCCGAGAAAGATGAGCACAGGTCGCAAGCCCGCGGGTCGTGCTCAAGGCCTAAGCAGTAGACACATCGGAGTGTGGATCCGTCCGAGACATCTTCTGCCCGCATGGGCATCTCCAAATCCGAGTCGACGGTCCATCGCAGCTGCGAGGATCGAAGACTGAAGTCTTTTGCAAAATATTATTTTAAACCGCAAACGGAGAAATAGGAACCAGTCGCAAACGCAGAGCGTTAAGGAGGGAACCTGAGCTTCCAAGCGGTAAGGAAGATCTGGCGTCATGGGGCGGAGCCGAGAGTTATACCACCCGGGTGGGTGGGAGGAGCAAGCTTGAAGACCTTCCGGCAAGATTTAAAGCGGCAAGGATACTGCCAATGAGTGTGGATGAACAACATATCCATGTCCCTAGAATATAACATTACTTGTGAATTTACAACTGCTCCTGGTCTTCCTATGCCTTTCTGACCTGTGCCATGATGACATCCTTCAATAGGGATTGTGTGTGCTTTTTTTTTTTTTTTTCTTCTATTTAGGCTTTTATCCTCCTGGGAGCCCTGGCAAATGACTGCAGTCCTTATCGGGGAGGGACTCACTCTCCAGTCCCACACGTTCCCTACTTAGCCTGCCCCTGGAAGATCCCCTGAAGACTTCCCCCTGCGGCAGAGCCAGGGAAGAGAGTGCCAGCTTTCCCCCTCTCCCAAAGTCCCAATCCAGATACCGGGGCAGCCCTCAGAGATGCGGGGCCATCATTGAACCTGCCAGGCTCCATATTTTCCTCTTTCCTCCCATCCCACCTCCTCTACTGACATAAGGACGTTGGTACGTGCCTCCCGTCTCGTACTGCCCTCCAGCTGTCACCAGAGGGCAATCAACAAGTGGGATGACAAGTCTCCCTCCCCCCAAAAGAGGAGAGCAGTCCTCTGGACACTCTATCCTGTCTCTCCCTGCTACACCCATCGACCCAGGCTCGCTCCTGAACCTGGGTCACTGGTGGTGCAAGGTGTAGCGACCAGTGCCTCAACCTCCAATGCCACTAGAAGGCCAGATTGTGATGTGCGTAACTGAATTATGCACCGCCTTATCTGCCAGAGGGTGGGGGGGTTCCATCTGCAAATTGTTTCCTCCAAAATGGAAAACACCAAGCTTTTGGCTTTGGCAAAGGCCTTCTTTTGTTCACACCAGCTCATTCTTGTTCCACAATTTGGTCACAGTGAATAAAGCTCAGGAAACACTTTGGAGCAGAAAAATATGTGGATAGAATAGGACTGACATCTACTTGTCTCTATGGATTGCTCCTTCTTGAGCTGTAAGGACCTACATGCCTCAGCTATCAGGAAGGACAAGGACTTGGTATCAAACAGGGGAGGGATAGGAATCCTTCCTCTTTGGCTCTGTCCACTCCCCTTCTTCCTCCTCCTGAGAGGGGCAGTCCTCCTCATCATAAAGTAGCTTCAGAGGGTCAGGATTTTCCTCAAGATCCCAAATATCTTTTCCCTGACCCTCTAGATAGTCAGGGTCAGGGTCTGCCTGCACATCTGTATCCGCTGCCCTATCTAACTGCGACACACCAGGATGTGCCTGTGTACCCCCCCGACCCGAGGTCTTCTAACAGCAACAAGAAAAATTACTCACCATAGTAATGTTGTTTCTTTCAAGGGATTCTTCAGCATTATTGACAGGTGCAGTATGCCAGCTGGATTCAGCTGCCCCGGAGAGGAGGAGTCAATGTAAATGAGTAGGAATATTTGCCTATCAGGAGAGAGAGGGAGAGAGAAAGAGGAGTGCTGCCTGCAGTCAGCCTGAAGAACCTCAGAACTATTTTGATGCTGAAAAAGAGGACAGAAACTGCCCAGAAGAAAAAAACACTATTAATGTAACACCTGCAAATTCCACACCACTATTATGAAACAAGTCAATGAAAGAAACAATGAAACTAGACAAATATGGCTAAGACACAATAGCAGAGCCATCCCCAGACAGGTTTCACAGGGGAGGTTGGGTGGGAGTGTTAATAATGCTAAAGAATCCCTTGGAAGAAACAACCTTACTATGGTGAGTAATTTTTTCTTCTCACCCCAGGAATTCTTCAACATGTATTGACAGGTGCAGACTACAAAGCATTACAGCTGGGAGGTGGGCATTGAAACCTACTTAGAAATAGGCTCTAGCACCGCTTGCCAAATCTGGCAACAGATCTGGACTGCACATCCAAACAGTAGTGCTTTGTGAATGTGTGTAAAGTTTTCCAAGTGGCTGCTTTGCAAACTTCAAGCAAAGGGACATCCCTTGCAGCTGCCACTGTGGCAGCAGTGCCCCTAGTTGAGTGGGCCCTGAGGCCCTGAAAGAGGTTGTTTACCAGCTCTGCTGTTACAGAACTAGATGCAAGAGACAATTCAGCAGGAAATGGTTCTCTTGGTAGCCGGTCTCCCTCTGCCTACCTCACCATAGGTGAGAAAGAGCCGAGTATGGAACTCCCTGAACTGCTTAGTATGCAGTAAGTAGTAGGTAAGAGATCTTTTCACAATCAGACTATGTAGCCTGCGTTCACCTGGGGTGGACTTGTCTGTGAAAAGGACTGGCAGGGTGACAGAGTTGTTAATGTGGAACTCAGAAACCACCTTGGGCAGAATTTCCTGTTTGTCCTAAGCACTACTTTGTCATTGTGGGTAATGATGTAGTTAGGCTCAGTACAAAGGGCCTGCAACTCCGAAATCCTTCTGGCGGAGGTGATGACAACCAGAACCAGACAAACTGAGGAGGAATTCAAACATGCATGGGACAGACATAAGGCAATTATGGTGGGGGGTTGCAGGAAGTAGGCTGTTGGTTAACTAGAATCTGCAGCTTATCCAATAGGTAGGGAAATGGGCAGACTGGGTGGGCCAAGGGGTCCTTATCTGCCGTCAAAGTCTATGTTTCTATGTTTCTATGTTTCAGAAAAACAGTCTTCCAGGCTACATACTTGAGATCAGCTATGACCATTGACTCAAAAGGAGGCTCCATGAGTTTGGCTATACAGAGGTTCAAGTCCCAAGGAGGGACAGGTTCCCTCAGAGGAGGTTGAAGGTGCAGCACATCTTTGAAAAACTTCTTGAAAATTGGCTGTGAGATGACAGATTTATCCTTTCCAGTGGAAAGATAAGCAGAGATGGCCACCAGATGCACTTTCAAGGACGAATCTTTAAGGCCTTCTGCCTGGAGGTGAACTAGGTAATCCAGGAGGGTAAAAGCAGTAGCCCACAAGGGCTCTATGTCCTTATCCTTGCACCAACAGACAGAACCTTTTACACTTGGAAGCATAAGTCTTCCTAGTGCTCGGTTTGTTAGCCATTCGCAGAATTTTCAGGACTTGCTCAGAGTACTGGGATTCAGGAAACTCTAACTCTTCAGGTACCAGGCCTTGAGGTGAAGAGACTGGATGCTGGGGTATGCTACTCCTGTGAAGACTCAGGAGACTGTGGGTTGCTGGCAGTCTGATGGGCTTCTTGTCTGACAAAGCAAGGAGAAGAGAATACCAGGGTTGCCTCGCTCAATCCGGGGCCACCTGAATCATGATGGCCGACTGAGCCCTGAGCTTGAGAAGGACACTGTAAATCAGAGGGAAGGAAGGAAAAGCATACAGAAACCTCCCTTCCCATTCCAGGGTCACAGCATCTTCTGGGATGTTTCCTAGTGCTGGGGACCTGCAGCAGTACTGTGGTAGATGGTGGTTGAGGGTGGACACAAATAGATCTAGGTTTGAAACCCCTCACTTTCCTTTTTTTCTTTACAATTTTCATCCCCCTTCCGGGGTCATGACGTACACATGCATACGTGCGGGCATGCCAGGATCCGGTGACCCCTTCCACCCCACCCCAGACTTACGTCACCACTCCTGCCATCTGTGCACCCATCGGACCTCCACCCAATGGGTGTGGGACCCTGAACCCGGGTCGCCAGTGTGGAACGAGGTGTGGCGTCCAACGCCTCAACCCCTCAGCGCCACCGGGCCGGCGGAAGCCCCCACCTTCTGAAGACTGTGGCAAGGACTTGCTTGTTTAGGGTCCACTCGTGGTGACCCTGACTGATGCGGCTTACAGCATCTGCCAAAGTGTTGTCCTTGCCCAGGAGATGGAATGACCGACAGAGACATGTACAGGGAATAAGCCAAGAACCAAATCCTCATTGCCTCTCTGCAGAGTTTGGCTGACCTTGTGCCCCCTTACTTGTTGATATAGAACATGGCAGTGGTATTGTCTGTTCTTATCTGAACAGCCTGTCCTCTGAGCTGTGGGCCAAAAGCCTTGATGGCCAAGAACATTGCTGAGTTCAAGGAGGTTGATGTGGTATGTGGACTCTGGGTGTCCAGGTGCCACTTATGGACTAGTTCCCTAGGTGGGCACCCCAACCCAGAAGGGAGGCATCTGTTGTCAGGATCTGGGAAGGTTGCTGAATCTTGAAAGAATCACCTACCCTAAGGTTTTCTGTTTCCTTCCACCAGTCTAGAGCCTGAAGAAGGGTTCTTGTGACTGGCACTAGCTTTGCAAAGGAATCCTTTTTCTAAGACCAGTGATGATCCTGAATTTCCTTCATCTGGAATCTGGCACCAGGGAATACTGCGGTTACAGAGGCCGTGTGACTGAGCAGTCTGAGGAAGTGTCTGTCCGACCTCAGCTGGCCTAGAATGAAGGAATTTAACAGGCTGATAAAATTCTGAATTCTGTCTGCAGGAAGGAAAGCCTTCTCCTGCAGTGTGTGTTGAGCTCTGCCCCTATGAATTGCAGCGCTTGGGCAGGCTGAAACTGGGATTTGTCTTTGTGGATAATAAAGCCTTGAGACTGCAGGGTGTCTTTTGTCTGGTTCAGGGCCTCTGCAGCTGCTTGAGGAGAGTTGGTCACGACTAGCCAATCATCTAGGTAGGGAAAACAGAAATCCCTTGTCTTCTAAGATGAGCTGGAACCACTGCCAGGCACTCTATGAAAACCCTGGGAGCAGAAGTTAGCCCAAATGGCATGGCTGCAAATTGGTAATGGCCTGAAGGCAGCCTGAATCTGAGGAATTTTCTGTGGGACTGCCTGATTAGGATGTAGAAATATGTGTCCTTCAGATCTAGGGAGACTAGCCAGTCACCTTGCTTCAGAGAATGAATGACCTGGTTTAAGGTTACCATTTTGAACTTTGGTTTCAGCAGGTGCTTGTTCAGGTACCTTAGGTACAGAATGGTAGTGCGTGATAACGGTGAAGGCATAAGGGTGACACAATAAGAGTGACTAAATGATGGCGACTCCCAAAATGGAGACTGCTAATAAAGGCGACCTTCGTTATTTGAGGGCAACAACACATATCTGGTGATTAGAAATCACTGTTGAACACTAACAATAGCCTACCCCTTCCATTCCATTGCGCCTCAGAGTTAGATAATTAGAAATAGCGGGGGAGTTGGGGCGTGGCCTCATGGAGTGTGTGGGTGGCATAGCTCCTCATGTCTATACAAGACATCTATATGTTAAGTGATGTCAATCAAGAAGCAGTATGTCTGTTGAATACCTTGTATCTCAGAAGGAAAATGGCTGCTGTATGTGAGATCCTATATTGGCAGGATAAGGAGCGAGCTGAGAAGGTCTGTTGGCACTGTGTAGAGTCCCATCGATTGCAGTGCTGTGCCAGGGTCCACACTGCTGGGGATGCCATTGTGTGTCAAGAAGACACATAATCATGTCGCAGATGCTACAGATGTGGGTGCAAGGCAGGTGATGGGGGATCTTCGTGACCATGCCCGGAACAGTGTACAGACTACCGGACAGGTAGTGCTGTAGAGTACTATGCACGGAGTATTTGAAAGGGCTCACCTATAACTTTACCTTTCATGTGTAGGCAGCCCTATCTGGCAGTTAATATCATGATTATCACACAATTACCGGTAGCCTTTATTGAATTTACCAGGTTTTTTTGCTGTTGTCACATGGAACTGTTCAGAATAGGTCACAACTCCCCATTTTTCTTCAGAGTAAGGAAGTATCTGGAATAGAGACCTTTCCCCCACTGAGGGAAGGGCACTCTTTCCTCAGCTTTGACTTCCAAAGGTTCTTCATCTCTGTTTCCAACAGCAGTTTTTCTGGGGTTAGAGGTTTTGAGAGCTTGGGGCCTAGGAGGAAATGGAATTTTCAGAACTAAAGAGATATGCCTGATCCACTACCTCTAACACCCACTCAACTGTGGTGATGAGCTTCCAATGATGGAGGTAGTGGGAGTCTGCCCGAATGGGAGAGAGGAGGTGACCAAAGAGGAGTCGGAGGACTGTTGTCTTGTTTGAGCAGAGGGCACAGAAGTGGAGGTGGCCTCCTCTGGGCTCTCTACCTCATCCCCTGAAAAACTCTCATCTGAGAAAACCAATAGGCATTGGCATAGGATAGAATGCCTAGAAAATAACCCTTCCTCTGCCCCCTTGTTCTGAGGTTCCTGGGAGGTAGAGAGCTTCTCTTTGGCTGAGTTACCTTATAGGTAGCTTTGTACCATCTATTCTTTTCATAAGAGAGGGTTAAAGGGATACCTATTTTCAGAGGTGTTTGAGTTAAGTGGGCAAAATAGCAAGGGAGGCAGAAAGGGGAGGGTGACAAGGGGGTCTCTAGTAAGGCAGGAAGACTCCCACGAAATTGAGATCATGAATAAAGGGGGGGAAGGGGGGCTGAGCGGGCATAGTGGAGGTAACCATAAGGATGATGGTGGTGTTAAGGTTCTGTTATTGGGAGACTCGATGATTAGGGGTATCCAGTGGGAGGGACAGGGGGATGGATGCCATAGCCAGGTGAAGGTAGTGTGTATCTCTGGGCTGACACGGCACAGAGCAAAGTTCATGGTGTATGAAATGGTTAGGGATTGTGGAGGGAAACCGGATTTCCTGGTGCATTTGGGAACTAATGATCTAAAGGGAAATAGCATTTTGGAAATCCAAGCAAGGTTCCAAGAACTTGCCAGAGTCTGTCGGGATAATGGATGCAACATTTCCTTTTAGAATGTGCCAGTACCAAAGGCCTCAGTGGAGAAAAAAAATAGAAGCTCACAGAGGTTAATGACTGGCTCCAGGAAGTGGGGCAAGAGAGTGGGTTAAAATAGGGAACTGGAATGGGAGTTTGGGAGGATAGGGACTATATGCCAAGGACAGGTTTCACCTTGCCCCATTAGGGAAGGAAGTCCTAAACAGGGATGGCTGACTACATACAAGAAAGGTGGGGTTTAAACTTGTGAGGGGGAAGGGATAAGGGAGGGTTGACCTGAGAAGCTCTCTCCAGATGAGGGAGTAGCCTTCACTAAGGGGGAAACAGATTGGGGATGGAGGTTTCAGGAGGAGCAGAGGAAGGATGGAAGTATAAGGAATCTGGGTGGGGTTCGACAAAGAGAATCAGGATAAGGGGTGGGGTTGGTGTTAGTAAATGCCAGGAGCTTGGGAAACAAGTTGCCAGAGTTCCAGGCCATGCTGTTCGAGGGGTGGATGTGGCGGGTCACGGAAACGTGGGCCAACAAAACCATGACTGGGACCTAAACGTGCGGGGTACACTATGCTCAGGAAGGATAGAAAGGAGGGCAGGTGGAGTGGCTATGTTCATTAGAGATGACATAGAAATTGCTAGGTAGAAGAGGCCAGAGGGCATTGGAGGCCTTATGGGTCACTTCGATCCTCAGCAGGAAATACGGTCAAGCAGGGTGTAGCATATAGGCCCCCGGGATGAGTGAGGTTCTAGAGGATGGTTTGCTGGACAACATCATTGCCCAGTGTGGACCAAAGGAAGGAGTGGTGTTGATGGGGACCTTAATATGCCAGGTACAAACTGGGAACCATGTCCTCTAAGGTGGCCAAGGAGCAGAGGCTGCTGGATGGCTTCAGGATGTTTTCTTAACACAGCATGTGATGGAGCCCACAAGGGAGGGCATGTCCTGGATGTGGTTCTGGCAGATGGGGATCTGGTAAGGGACATGGTTGTACAAGACCCCCTGACTGGGAGCGACCACAATACTGTCTGGTTTCAAATAAGCATGGGGAGGGGGTGAGATCTAGGACACTGGCAGTGGACTTCAGGGGCAGACTTCATGGGCATGGGAAATATTCTCAAGGATCACTTGATGGGGATTACCTCAATGACAAGTGTGGAAAGGAGATGGGAGGTCATAAATGGGGACTTCATGAGGCAGTCAGGATCTGCACTAAGTTGAAACGTAAGGGAGCAAGGTCACATAAACCATGCTGGTGGTCCAGTGAGGTACAGGTAGCAGTCAGAGAAAAGAAGCGCCTACAAAAATATAAAACAACAAGAGGGGATAGGGATAAGGAAATGTACCAGCTTGCATCTAGAAAAGTCACCCGTATGGTGAGGGAGCAAAGTCCAGTAAAGAGCAGAGGCTGGCACAGGGGATACATGGAGGGAAAAAGGGGTTCTTCCGGTACATTGGGGAGCGGAGAAAAACTAAGGGCCATCTCAGCAGATTGAGATCAGAAGGAGGTGGGTGGAAGAGGCGAGGGACCAGGCAGAGGTATTTAACAAGTACTTTGCCTCTGTGTTCACTAGGGAGGGGGATGGGATATCTACAAAGCAAGGCCCGAAGGGGATAGAAACATCAGTAAGTGGGATCAGGGGAGCAACAAAAATGGAGCAAGAGGGAGAGAGAGGTACCCCAGGGGTGTCACATCTGGGTAAAGATAAAAAGGCCAGTAAGGTGGAGGGGACGGATGATGCTATCTCTGCCAAAAAGGTGTGGTTAGCCCTCAAGGCCCTAAAGAAAGACAAATCTCCTGGGCCGGATGGCATTCATCCGAGAGTACTATGGGAATTGGCGGACATACTGGCTGCACCCGTGGTGGAGCTTTCAGCAGGTCACTTGAGACAGGGAGGGTACCTAGGGATTGGCGAGGCACATGTGGTACCAATCCATAAGGGGGTCGAGGGAAGTACCAGGTAACTATAGACCCATCAGTTTGACCTCGTGGTGGGAAAATTAATGGAGAGTATACTAAAGGAACGATTGGGGTGTACTTGGAGGAGGTGGGAGGTCTGGATAGTCGGCAACATGGGTTTGTGCCAGGTAGATCATGTCAAACCAACCTTGTGGAGTTCTATGAATGGGTAACATCAGAACTGGACAGGGGTAAGCCTGTGGATGTATTATTCTTGGACTTCAGCAGTATGTTTGACTCTGTCCCCACAATGGTCTGGTGGAGAAACAGATGGGGTTAGGAGTAGGCCCTTTGATGGTCAGATGGATTGAAAACTGGCTAGCTGGACGCACTCAGAGAGTAGTGGTCTGTTGGGAGCTCTCGAACCCTAGAGAGGTTGGTAGGTGGAATGCCGCAGGGCTCAGTCCTGGGTCGATCCTGTTTAATGGCTACATATCGGACATCAGGGAGGGTGTAGGGGTGAAATGAGTCTCTTCAAGGATGACTCCAAGATGGGAGCAGTAGTTGAGGGAGAAGAGGGAGGTTGGCCTGCAAGGGACCTGGACACCCTGGAAAGCTGGGCTCCACATGGAAATTAAATTTCAATATCACCAAGTGTAAGGTGTTGCATCTTGGTCGGAAACCCTCAAACACAGGTACACCCTGGGAGGGGAGGTTTGAGGCCTCATTAGGGAAAAAGACCTAGAGGTCATGGTGGATGGCATGTATGAATAACTTGAGCAGTGCAGGAGAGCGGCTAGCAAGGCAAACAGGATGTTGGGATGCATCGTAAGGGGGATCACCTCTAGGAGCAAGGAAGTGATTCTGCGCTGTACAATGGACTGATTAGACCACACCTCGAGTACTGTGTACAGTACTGGAGACCACACTTAAAGAGGGACATACAGCTCCTAGAGAGGGTACAGAGGAGGGCAACAAAGATGATACGAGGGCTAGGGGATTTGATGTATGAGGACAGACTTAAGGAGCTCTGCCTGTTTTCACTGGAGGAGAGGAGAGACAGGGGGGACATGATTGAGGTCTTCAGGTACCTCAAAGGAATAAATAGGGTAAACATGGAGGGGATCTTTAGACTAAAGCAGGGAGGTATCACCAGAGGGCATGGTCTGAAGTTGGAAGGTGGAAGGGTAAGGGGGGAAAAGAGGAGGAGGTTTTTCACTGAGCAGGTGGTGGACCCTTGGAATGCACTGCCTGGTGAGCTAGTTCAGAGATCCACAGTGGAGGGCTTCAAGAGAGGATGGGACAGACACAGAAAGTGGATGTATCAGATGATGTCCTGTCCCAGGGGGGTGGGGATGGATGATACGGGTTTCTGGAGCACAAGGGATGGGAGGGTCTCGGCACCCAACTAAGTATCTAAAGTTCGAGCAGACTCGATAGACCGTAAGGCCTAATCTGCTGGCAAATAGTATGTTAGTATATAAGCCTCCGTTTGACTACCGAAAAGGGAATTTTTCTCACTAGGAAAATCCATAGCCTGTAATTGGGTATCCTGAGTGAGATTAGTAGTTCTTAATGACGCAAACCACCTGAGATAAATGGCCTGCGCCATCACCCTCAAGGTTGTGTGATTATCTATGGCCATGTGAAACTGATACTTAGCAGCTTCTATGGCCAGTTATACAGTTTCAGTGAAATCCCTGAGAATAGTGCCTCCTCCATGTTGCACTATAGCCAGGATAGATTTCAACAAAGCTCGCTGATATTTAGCTGCATATGCCATGTAAGTAGACAAGCATAACAGCAAAGAAGCAGTAGTATAGGATTTCTTACCAATGGAATCTAATTTTTTTTTTCCACTCTTTTTCTGGAGGCTGAGCAGATAATGGCACATTACCTTTGTCACAGGCTGCTGCCTGAACCACCCCTTTGTGGTATGGATATGTATAGAGAAAGTCAGCAGTCAGTTTACCAAGCTGGTATTTCCTCTCAATTTTTCTGTCCACCCCTGAAGCAGATGAAGGTATTTCCTGCATTTTAAAGGCTGCTCTTTTTAATGTATTATGTACACGCAAAAGCAATTTCTTTGAGGGAGAATGATCCATCATTTCTACATAGTCTTTCTCCATCTCTTGTTCGTTGTTGTCCTGGAGGGGAAGTTCCAGGGTGTCCATCTGTTTAACAAAGGTAAAATGGAAAGAAACTTCATCATTATTGTCACAAATCCACTCCGGGGTCAGGCCTCTGCTCCCAAGTGGCCCAGCCTTGAAGTGCAATTGTGATCAGGGACAAACAGGGACACCCTCCTGTTTGTTTTGAGTCTGAGCAACTATCAGTCTTGAGTCCTGGGATTAAATATGAACCCTTTTTAGCTAGCACACCCAGGTAACAGATCTAAATATCACACTCTCTTGGAAAGCAGCCAATACTTGACCCAATGGGCATACAACCAACCTGGTTCAAATCCCCCTGCTGACTCAATTGAGACTCGGGTATTTTCTTACTTTGCTGGATCTTTATACAGATCCTTGTAGCATGGCTGCATATGGTGACACACTAAGCAATTTGACAGTTGTGTCAGAATTATCAATACTGTTCCACCATTCACACTCAAAATGAGAAAATGTCTCAGCAGGTTTTAAGGAAAACCAAAGTTTACTAAAATTTAAAATAGTAAATAAATACAGTACATAAAAGAGACATACATACATTTAAGGTTACAATCGGAGAAAGAAATGGAAAATTTCAAATTAAAGCGCCTTGCAACTGATTAGCTGATTCTACCTTAGTGATCAGTTGGCAAGGGGTTCACACCTGAATTACCAATCTTGGCAGAAGTGGTCTCTCTTGAGTCCAGAACAAAGTGTCCCTTAGAAATCCAGAACAAAAGTGTCTGTCTTGAAAGTCCAAACACTGAAGTATCAATGTTCCCTTAGCAACCTGACAATATCGGGGGAAAAGTGTCCCATCCAGCTCGTGAGGTCACAGCTCTGTGATGATGATGGCTGTGAGGCCACTCTCATTCCTGCATAATTAATTAGTAGCATGCAGTTGTACAAGACAAAATGTTTCAGCTAACTACCCTTTTGAAATCTGCAGCCTCTGCAATATTCCAATGATATAAAAAAGCCTGTTTTCTCATAAGTGAATCACAGAACATGGTTTATGGCAGGTTAGGATTACTCCCTTTGATGTTTCAGAAACATCCTGATGAGCTATTTCACATAGCTGGTTAAAACTTAACATAGCTCTGACAAAGAACAGCTTCCCTTATGCTGCGAGGTTATATAGAAGCAGGAAAACAGTGTCTCAACGTGACCTCACAGATCTAGCAGAATGCCCCAAATGGAAACTTCTTAAAAAAAGAAAAACAAGTAAAAAGCAGCAAAGCAGGAGAGCCGCATGTCTATAGAGCTGGAAAAGTACCCAGGCGCATGCACACTCTCTCACAGGTGCGTGTGCGATGTCAGCAGCTGTGCATGATGTCAGCACATTAAGGAAGGGAGCACGCTACAGGCACATGAAGGCATGCTGAGAGAGTCTGAGTTGATGGCTCATTTGCCCAACTGTATAACAATCAGCCGAGAAGCAGGAAAAACTGAGGCGCGAGAGATGAAGAACCCGCTAATCAGCTGATGGAGGCTAAGCCTCACTGAATAAAACCACCAATTTGACTCCACAGCTCAGAGAAGAGCTGTAGTTTAAAAAAACACCTAGCATAAACACCAAGGCTGTGCTGCAGACAGAGATTTACAGGGGCAATTGCCTAAGTAAAAATTAATACCCTGATAATAGGAATAAATGGCAAAATAATAACAAAAAAGCCCAGACACTGAGGGAAGGAAGGGTTTTAAGGGACTGATGCCCATATAGCACTACGGAAACCCCCAGGAGCCCTAGACTAAAAAAAAACAATACAAACAAAAAGGAAATAACACTTACTTATGGCACTTGTTTTTTGTATTGGAGAACCAAATGCGATAAAACACCCTACATGGCCCCCAATCCAAGAACTGGAAAATGGGAGAAGCAAGTTATTCAATTTGAAAGCCTCAGCTTAACAGGCACGATTTAAATTTGGGGTGCTCCCTGTCACAAGGCAGCCCCAACCTGCTATGCAGAATTGCAGCCCCAAACTAAAACAGCTTAAAGTTTCTTCAGATAAGGCTTGATACAGTAGATGTTCCCCTGTGTGTGGCATTAGCATAAGCTGGAGAGTTGCTACTAATCGAATCCTCATATGCCCAGCATTCTAAAGCTTTGGCTGTGCCATTTCCTAGTAGGGGTGCACATTACCTAGCAGTTATAAATTCCCCAAAGACAATGTGGAGTGCTACAGAAAACAGTATCACTATGAAATCCCGACATTCACAATGCCGACGTTCAAATATCGAGATCGACATCCTGACTCACCGAATGCCGAATGAGCGCCATCCCGACAAACAAATGTCAGACTCTGCAGCTTGCCAGGATTCAGAATTGGTTACATTATTTTATGGGGTGCGGTGGGTGGAGCCCCTCCCACCTACAAATATGGCAAAAGTGCAGCTCTAGGCTTTTGTTTGTCGGGATGGCGCTCAATCAGGCAATCAGCGAGTCGGGATGTCGGTCTCAGTATTTCGAATGTCGGCATTGTGAATTTTGGGATTTCGACATATATTCCAGAAAACAGGGTATCAAGTTAAAGACATTTCAGGCAAGGCAAAACAAGGTAAAGTTAATCAGATTAAGTCATCCGATTAACCTTAGACATGGAGGCCTTCAACATTAACCACCACCATTTCAATATCAATTTATTAACTATAAAAGATAATAAAATTAACTGGAAAACACAAACTGTATGAAGAAAAGAAGCAATGTTGAGGAAAATATGTGATTAAACTTTGTTTGCATGAATTAGCACAAAATTGATAGACCAAAACGTTCCTAAGACAATGTACCTTACACAGCAATAAAAAATGAACCAACAGTTATTGACAATATTATACAGTTCAACAAACATATGATAAAATAAAATAAGAAATATACAGGTCAACTCTATCAAATGACTACACCCCTGAAGTTCTAAGTTTCCCATGAGGTCCTACTGCTTTCAAGACTGAGGAGGGAAGTCTATGGAACAAGATATGTTTGAAGAAGATGAAGGCCTTCTTGAGTCTCTTGTACAGTATGAAACAGTACTCCCTCCTCCTGAGCATTTCTTCATGTACCTGAGATCAATAGCGTAAATAATACCCAATTATGAAGTAAATTTCTCACTACACAAATAAGAAGTTTTTGAGGAATTTCTCTGTCATTTATGCACTGGAATCTGTTTTCAGCATCCAGTATTAATTGAGTAGTCACACTAAAATTCTAAAGTTTAAATACAATTTCTTTATTTGAAACTTTGTTCACAAAACAACACAAGACATCCTGGGTGGTCAACTGTCTGGCTTGCTTAGTTTACTGATGCTGTCACGCCTGGCCATGACTCACTGGGGCTGCTCCCTCTCTTCCACCATGGCCTCTTGTTCATACAGTCCAAGGCCATCTTCTTGCTCACACAGTACAAGGCCTCTTGGACATAGGGACCCTCTTCACTCCACATACACGCCACCACTACTCTGTATCAGAAGCAGATTTACTTTTAAGTTAGTATGTGCTCTCGGAGGCAGATCAAAGCTACAGCCAATAGAATAGATTAGATGCTTATATTCATGTTCCATATATTTTCGCTGTTTTTGCTACGGAAAAAGCCACAAAAATAACCAGAAAGTGAAAATAATCAAGATATAGCACGCATACAGTCATTGAGTCATGGACTCCAGCTGTGAGTCAAGAAGCTCAGTATATTTAACCAACTAAGCTGCCTCAGTAAAATTAGCAATGATGTCCATGGCTAAGCTGAAGCCACAGAGTCATATATTTCACAGAAGTCCACAGCAACAGACTGACACATCACTGACCTCGGAGGAAGATACTGTACATCTCACACAGGACAATGAGAGTCGTTGTCCTAAGTCTGAGTACACAGTCAAGAGCCATTATGCCTTCATTCCCCACCCCCTTCCCCAGAACACCAAAATACAGTATAAGCCCGTGACAGCTTATAAACGGTAAACATCATGGAATTTGAAACACCTGCAAATATGTTTAACAAACAGTATAGTAAAGTGACATTGTTCAACGTCGAGGTTACTCCCAACCACGGGTTTTCGAGCATGTAATGAATATAAGAGTGTGAAGCACTCAGGACTATAAACCAGAAAGAAGTGTAAGGACTGCTGTCTCGATTTCTGATGCAGTGTGCTTTCACGTGCTTAAATTCAGTCCTCACAGTGCACAATTTACAATTAAGACGAACATAGCCTGAGCTACTATACGGCTGTGTTTGTCTTTAATTGTATTGGATTTGCTGCATTTGTTAAGGGCTGGCTGTCCTTTTGTGTTTTACGCACTGACCCTGTACCGCCATCGCGGCGTTCTTCCTTTGGACTTGTTTTTCTAGCATGTGTAGGGTTTGTAGTAAAGCAGTTATTTTTCACAGCAGTTATTACAGTCATTGTCCCTGCAACAGTAGCGAGATGCATTCACGTTAAATGTCCCTCAGTAAGTCTTTTTCCCTGCTTCACCAAGTTTTGCTGCTTGTTTTTTTCCCCTCTCAGTCTGACAGTAAAACCGTATTTACTGGTAAACCCGGTGTGCTAATTCTACTGGATGCGAATATGTGCAGCAGGTTAAACTGCGTGAAATATACCAGATGCGAATTCAACCTGCTATAGAGTGTATTTAGTGCTACAGTGCACATTCACAGATATGTATGCCACAGCTAATTATCATGAAGATGCCTACCATTCCAGTTTGTACTGCAGATCATATTCTCTTTCTTCAGCTTCATCTAGGTCATTCTGATATTTAAGGAGCTGTCGTCTCAGCTTGCTGGCCTCAGTGTTGAAGCTCTCAGGAAACTCATCAGCCTTGTCCAGCACCTGCTGCTGTTGCTCCAGCTCAGCGGTGTATCGCTTAGCATCATGCAACAACTGAATTTCTGACTCCTGTGTGCTATATTGATGAAAAGAAAAAAACCCAACATAAATCTGGCTCTACATGTGTACATCACAAAGTATAGCAATACTTAGCTGAACATTACAACCGCAATCTAAATCCTAGTTTCTCTATGTTAGAGGAGGACGATACTGACTAGAAAGAACTGCAATCTTTCAATTGTTATCGGAGGTTAGTTTGAGTTTAAAGCTCTTCTGCTTTATGCTATTCTTCCACTGCAACTTCAGCTCCTAATTACATACTGCTCACCAACAAGGCTCTACATGGTATGGGACTGGCTACCTGAGAGAACTCCTTTTCTCGCATACACCTGGTCATGTCCACAGCTCTGATGAGACTAAGGACGGGATAGTCAGACTGCACCACGCTGTGGCGCAAGCCTGGACGCAGCGCAACTTGGCTGTGCAGGGGCGTTGCAGGGTGATATTCAACAGAGCTGCGCCATGGCACAGTATCGTGTGACTACGCACCTTGGCCACCAAGAGCGCATAGCGCAGTGGCACTGCACCAGCGCAAGTGGCCAGAGTGGAGCAGGGGGATGCAAGCCAAGAAGTTCCATTGCGCTAGTGCAACAACCGCCATATTCAAAAGTGTACATGCAAATGGACCATAATGTATGCAAGGCAGCAAATGGGGCCATTTGCATGTCATTATACCCCATTTGCATGCAGGTGCGTCGATCCCCATCGACTTGCGCCTGGTGCCCTGCCAGGCTGCAGCCGTCGGGGACTAACGCCCCCTGCACAAGCGGCAAAGCGCCCCACTGCCCTATCGCAGGCATATGTTGCATTATAAAAGTCTCATATCCCTGGTGGTCCAGTGGACCGCTCGCACGCATTTGTGAAAAATAATCATCCTATATCCCTGGTGGTCCAGTGGACCGCTCGCAGCCCAATCACGGGCATTTGTATAACAATAATCATCCTATATCCCTGGTGGTCCAGTGGACTGCTCGCAGCCCGATCGCTGGCATATGTATAACAATAATCGTCCTATATCCCTGGTGGTCCAGTGGACTGCTCGCAGCCCAAACGTGGGCATATGTAATAACAAAAAGAGGTCCAAAATCTCTGGTGATCCAGTGGACCACGTCCAGCCCGATTGCGGGCGTACATTTCACAACAGAACACACCAAGCCATCCTGGTGGTCCAGTGGTACCCTCTCCCTCACTCACTCACTGAACCCCAGCACTCTTCCGGTCATCAGCAGGCAGTTCCACCCGCCCCACTGCCTCGACTGCATATGGTAGGTTGTACGCCAACTGGTCCACAGCGGGCCAATCGAGCGTGATAGATCGCACAGAGCCACATAGTCCAGATATGGAATGATCCATCTGCCAAATCTGGACTGGTGTAGCACGGTATTTGTATGACCATTGGCCCACACTGGGACCAATGGGCGATAAACCCATTGTACGCAGTCAGTCGGCGGGGCGACTGGGGAGCTGCCACCTGCTGCTGACCGGGGGGGGGGCGGAGTGCTGGGGCTCAGTGGGCAGGTGGGGATGGCTTGGTGTGTTCTATTGTGAAACGTACGCCCATGATCGGGCTGGACATGGTCCACTGGACCACCAGGGATATTGGACCTCTCTTTTTTTATTACATATGCCCGTGATCAGGCTGGGAGCGGTCCACTGGACCACCAGGGATATTGGACCTTTCTTTTTTTGTTACATATTCCCACGATTGGGCTGCGAGTGGTCCACTGGACCACCAGGGATATGGGACTGTTAATTATAACAAATGCCTGCGATCGGGCATGAGGGGGTGCCACCGCGAAGGTACCACCGGAGCTTGGGTGACCACCCACCTGTGGCAGCTGCCGTGTTGCGCCCTGCAATACGGCAGCTCACCTATGGGTGGCCAGCTGTTGTTCCTTTTTTTTTTTGGCTCATCTGTGTGCAGCGCAGGTAGGGGTTGCACATGCATGGGCTCAGCACATCCCGGGCTGAATATCGGGATGTGCGGGTATGCATGAGCACCCCCCACCCTGCGCCACATACGTGCTGATGCGGCCCAGGCGCATCGGGATTTGTGCCAGGCTCAATCCCCTTTGAATATCGCTCCCAGGCGCATCAGTATGGGATGGCGCAACTGTATTGCGCCATGCACACCCTTCTGAATATCCCGCTTAGGTGTCTAAGAGTTCCACATTCTCAACTGAAATACACCAGAGATCAGCATTTGCAGTGGTAGCACTGGTCCTGTGGAACTCTGCCCCAAGCTCAGAGAAAAGGCCACTTGGTGGAGGCTTAAATCTTATCTGTTCTGTCTAGCCTACCCAGAAAATTATTTCTAATTCTATCTATGGACAGAGAATTAGAAATTAAAAATCTACAGACAGAGAAATTAAGTTTATGCCTTGGTTTTATATATCCTGCTGTTTGACCTTGTCAGTCATTAATGCAGTGTGAACTGTCCTAATTTTAAGTATGGATTGTTAATAAAAATGTGTATTTGTAGTTATCTATTTTTAAAGAGAGGTGTCCTGAGTCCAAGGGATAGGGTACTATATAAACAAAATATGCTACTCCTAATTTAGCTTCTCACTAAAAGAAATAAAGGATTAATACAATAAAGAAGTTACTTACCATTAAGTGCGTCTCTTCTAATGATAGTCATTCACAGCCACACTATGCTCAGTACTGGTGCACACGCTGGAGCAAACAGAATGTTTGGATTAAAAGTCACCCAGGCAGTCACTTATACTCAATTTGTGCCATACTGCCACCAACCATCAGATCTGAGGCCGCCAACAGAAGAAGACTCCAAATATAACAGCTTCACAGTACTTACAGAGGAGGATGAGCGATCAGTGTGTCACTGGGAATGAATACAATCAGCAGAAACACACTTACTGATAAGTGTTTCTTCCATCAGTATGGATTCATCCACGGTCACATATTATGCTGACTACGAGCAGTGCAGTGGGAGTCGGGGCTTACTTGTGAAATCAGCTTTTTAACACTGCATCTCAAAAGTTATAGTTTCCCTTTTCACTCAGTTTGCCGACCAACATGACTGTACCCAATGAGGTGGGCATGACCCAGGATACTTCTGCAACTAGGGGTATCTGTGATGGTATCAGCTTGACAAGAGTTCCTTGAAAAAAATCACATACTTTGACCAGTTTATCTTTTCTCCATTTCACTAAGAATCTGCTGAGATGGATTATGTTGAGTGGAAATAAACACTCAAACACAAGGGGGGGGGGGAGCTGAACACAAACAAATTGATTAAATACCCCATTCAATTAGTAAAATGTGCATGCAGTTTAAATCAGAGTTACAAATGTGCCAATATGCCAATAAAATCATTACTTGAAACCATGGTAACATACCACAACTAAGACAATCGTATTAAGTTTATATAACTAGGGAATACAAAATCATAAGAGACGTCCACATTTTTGAGGTCTCTTCAGTATAGTAGTAAC
Organism: Neoceratodus forsteri; assembly: GCA_016271365.2. NCBI lineage: Eukaryota > Metazoa > Chordata > Ceratodontiformes > Ceratodontidae > Neoceratodus > Neoceratodus forsteri. The sequence continues at coordinate 705,813,190 of CM028131.1, read as the reverse complement.
TATATTTTATTAATACTGGAGGCTGTAAATAGAGTTATTAGTTTACTACTACAGCTATCAAATTATTAAAATAATCAGAAACTCTTTGTAAATGGTCATGTACTGTATTTAATACTGTCCCCAATAACTGGGGTATAAAAAAATACCACATTAATGTTTCCTCCAAAAGGATCCCTCACTAAATTTAATAAGTGCAATCATTCCCTGGAATGAGCTGCCCTGGAGCATTAGAATTTTATGCTAATTATGGAATTCAGAATGAAATTCAAACTCTGCTGGTGGTCACTCACATCTGCACTCTAACATCAGATTTATTTCTAAAGCTAAGGTGAGCTGTGACCACTAAAACTAGTTAAATGGCTACCAACAATTCTAAACTTTTAATCAAAAATGTTGTAAAATTGGTTTAAACAAGACAGAACAAATGAATTTGTTACGAAAAATAAAGTCACTCAGATCACTTGGCAGCAAATAAAGGCACTGTAACAAGTAAGGCTCACAAGTAGAACAAGATCTGGCAGAGCCACTACGACTGTGAATGCATGAACTAGATAAGGGTGTTTCATGGGCTTAAACATAAACATTTATTTATTTAAAAATATCAGATTTACAAACCTTTGAGTCAGAGACTCATTTACAAAGGCATCTCGTCAAAATTAATACAGACAGCACAGTTACAAGTCAAAAACAATGGCTCGAGAGCAGACAGTTATAACAACCATTCACTGGAGATACACGGTAGCAGTAGATCAACAGATTACATAGTTTAGGCACACAGGCACCACATCAAGAAGACCAAAGCTGTTCAAACAATATACAATAGCTAAAGCAAATAGACATCAGGAGTCAAAGAGAAGCCCAGAGTGTTCACATGAAGGCTGTTGCATACACTAACTGAATCAAAGTACAGTACATTAAGAAAGGGCATATTTAAGCAATAAGGCACTCGAGGGTGTGTGTTATCATGTAATAATGTCACTCCTGGGGTGGGTTGAAGCATGAGGCAAAGCCGAGTGTTTCCACCACCCCAGGAGTGATGTTATTACATGACAACACACACCCTGGAGTGCCTTATTGCAATTACACAACGGCTTGTTGTTATATACAGAATAAAAAATACATTTTAAAGGATGTTTTTATTAGTGTGGAAAAATATTTCTTAAAAGAAAATGCAAGGAATGATCCAAATCCAAAGCTACAGTGATGCTATTGTGTAATAACATCACTGTTTCAATAGGTCAGCAGCCAATCAGCTTCTTACATTTTTCCTTGCCATTGTATAATTAAAAATAATGCCACCATCTGTATTACAATTACTATATGTTTTGCATTTTATTCTAAGCACTGTTATAGCAATCAACTCAACAGAACTAGGCCATCATATACAGTACATGAAGGTACTGTACCCTAACTGAAAACATTGCTGAGACAACTGTATGTTGTGACAAGGTGGAAGATAAACATAATGTTGAGACAAGATTTTAAAGACATTTGATGTGTTTAATTGGTTTTTGTTAGAGACTGATACACAGTTCACAAACAAAACTCATATAATATAAAAGTGCATATGCCCAAATGCCAATGTAAATTCGACACATTTCATTACAAGCTGTTCTCTTGAAGGAAGATATTACTATATAAGGCCTAAAAATGGACATCAGGTAAATGTAAACTGGGGTAGATGTGTTATTGAGGGTATTGCATAGTTTAACTTTTATTGCTGCGCCACCGGATCAGCAATATTTGCACAAGATGTGCCCAATACAGATTTTACAGCTCTGGCCTGGGTCTGGTTATCTGGGTTTTACCCATACCCCACTGTATGTGGCTTAGTGATATACTGTACAGATGGCTACAAAGTCTAACCCATTGAAGGCTGAAGTTTTAGAAAATCATTATGTTTAAAATACCAAGACTCCCCCCCCACACACACACACACAATTAATCCTCTACCAAAGTCATGCTTAAATACTGGTGCTTCTACATCCATACCACTAAGCTTTTAATGCCAACATGCCACTTCTGCTGTTATGAGCTCCCCCATCTGTGAAGTCCCATTCTACTTGTGGCAATCCCCCACCCCCAAAACCAGGTAATTTTCCAGGGAGCAGCTCTTTACACCATATCAACTACATTACTGCTAAACTCCTTATTTGTAAAAATTTTGTTGAGAAATGTTTGTTGTAATATATCCATGATCAGGAGAAATGAATTTGTAAAAGAAACCAAAATCCCTATTTATCAGTTCATTGAATCAAAATAAAGCATGTTATGAACTTATCAGATTCTATGTGTAACCTACAGTAAGTCAAACAGAAATTAGACACACAAATGCCTACGTATTTGCAAGTGAAGCAAATGTGGTTACAGTTGTAAACACCTATAGTCACAAATTGCAAGTTAAGAAGATTCAGTAGAATATAAACAGTAGCCCAGCCCAGAACTGCCTGACTGAGAATGAAGTTGGTGTATTATCTGGAAAAAGGCAAGTCTGGGACTCTTGCTATGCAATGTCCTGCAAAGAAGCACACTGACTGCTGTTAGGATGGTGATGTCAAATGGCTTAATGAGGTGTTGTGAGGGGCCTAGGGGAACTTTTTATGTAGAAAGTTCTGACTGCTAGAAGATAATGAGTTAACTTTCTGTGGGCTCCATTAATTCCTCAAGCCAGAGGAAAAACAGTGCTCTAAAACGTCCTATACACACACACACACACACACACAGGCAGCATAGTAATGAGGCTTCAGCGGAGGAATCTGTTTTTAACACACTATTATGCTGTTTGGTAGCAAAGAAGAAATCAGACCTTTTCTGAATGCAATACTTTATTGCTGCTCCACCGGATCAGCAATATTTGCAAAAGCTGTGCCCAGTGCAGATTTTACAGCACTGGTCCTGGGTCTGGTGATCTGTGTTTTACCCATACCACACTGCATGTGGCTAAGTAATATACTGTACAGATGGCTACAGAGTCTAACCCATTGAAGGCTGAAGTTTCAGAAAACCATTATGCTAAAAATATCAAGACTCACTCCTCCCTCACCCCCAGTCACAATTAATCCTCTACCAAAGTCATGCTAAATACTGCCACTACATCCACACCACTAAGCTTTTAATGCCAACATGCTTCTTCTGCTTCTGTGAGTTCCCCCATCTGGGAAGTCCCATTCTGATTGTGGCAGCCCCCAAAACCAGATAATTTTCCAGGGAGCAGCTCTTACACCATATCAACTAAATTGCTGCTAAACTCTTTATTTAAAAACATTTGTAGTGGCCCCCCAAAAAACCCAGATAATTTTACCACATCAACTAAATTACTGCTAAACTCTTTGTTTAAAAACATTTTGTTGAGACATTTTTGTTTTAGTATATCCATAGACAGGAAAATGAATTTGTAAAAGAAACCAAAATCTCCATTTATCAGTTCATTGAATCACAATACAGCATGTTATGCATTTTTCAGATTCTATGTGTAACCTACAGTAAGTCAAACAGAAATTAGACAGTGACACACAAATGCCTACCTAATTGCAAGTGAAGCAAATGTGGTTATTATCATTCAGTTGTAAACACCTATAGTCACAAACTGCAAGTTAAGAAGATTCAGTAGAATATAAACAGTAGCGCAGAACTGCCTGCCTGAGAATGAAGTTGGTATATTATTTAGAAAAAGGCAAGGCTGGGTCTTTGCTATGCAATGTCCTGCAAAGTAGCACACTGACTGCTCTTAGGATGGTGGTATCAAATGGCTCAATGAGGTGCTGTGAGGTGCCATGGGGAACTTGTTATGCAGGAAGTATTTAATCCATTCTACTTCTGATAGCTTTATGATGTCTGTACTATCCTTTGGTAATCTGACACAGGATGACTCCCAGAAGATAATGAGTTAATTTTCTGTGGGCTCAATTAACTCCTCAAGCCAGAGGAAAAATAGTGCTCTAAAGCTTCCTATACACACACAGGCAGCACAGCAATGAGGCTTCAGCTGAGGAATCTATTTTTAACATGCTATCATGTTGTTTGGTAAGAAAGATGACATCAGCCCTTTTCTGAATTCAACACTGGTGTTGGCTCCACCCACAGTTGTAAAAACTGGAATAACAGGTTCCAAGGAGTATAAACTCACCAGGAATATTAGAAAAAATGACCCCTACCCATTCATTCACAGGTGTCAATGAATGTACTTGTTAACCATGCTGGTTCATCCTCTTGCTTTCCTCATGGTAAAATGTGAAACTACATTTGTGTTATTTTAAATGACTGATACATAGCTTGTCCAGGGGATGGCAGCTCTGATAGTTGTTCAGTCTTTCTTTTCACTGCTATAAACTGAGCAGGAAAAAAGTAAGTAGAAAAAAAAACAGCATTTTGTTTCTACAAGTAGTTGTTAATTGCAGCTGGTATTTTTAACATATGCAAGTCAACTCCACTTCTCAAACTTAAAAAGAAAAATACACTTCATCACAGACTGTGTTTACCAAGTACTGTGCCCATGATTAAACAATTTGAACCCCCTCCACCCAAAAAATGTGCCCTCACATGAACCTGCATGATTTATCTGTACAGACAATTAAAAAATGTATTTCTAAATACATTACTAACACCAATGCTTTCAAGGTTTTGAAACTACTAAAAAGCCAAACTATATATATATATATATATATATATGGAATATGATAAATATTGTTAATCCCAAAAGCTGAACCTTGTTTTTAGTATATAAATGTTTAAGAAATACCTGAAAGCTGTCTATTTTACTTGGAAGCTGAATCCTTTGAAGCTGTAGTTTCAGACACTTCTTAGGACACCAGGTGACTCTGATAATCATTTGTTCCAAGGATTTGTAAGTCAGTTTGAAGGCATTAAGTATCTTCTGTTCTCCTAGTACTTAACAAAATGCAGGGACTCCACAGACTTGTTCTGTTCCTTGGTCCAGATCCCAAGCTAGTGACTCTTCTTTCAACATGATAGATCCACCTCATGCCCCTCCCACAAGAATAAAAAAAAAGGTGGAATGGATATTTTGGAGCTTCTTGGGTGGAGGTGGGGTGGATCTTACCCCCCCCCCAAAAAAACAATGCTGCCTCCCACTACTCAAGTTACAGTTCTTGTACCACCCATTTAAGAAAGAAAATAGTACCCTGCAACCACTGACTAACATGAAAGCGTATTTATATGAGGGCGGAAAACATTTCTTAGAGGAGGGTAAGGCGGAGGAGACTATTTACACCTTCAGTCAGTTCCATGGACAGAAAACATGAAATCACTCCTTTTGTACATGCAATACTCCTGTTGGCTCCACCCACAGTCGTAAAAAGTTGATTCTTGTCTGAACTTTTTTCCAGGTTCTGGAATGGGGGGGGGTGGAGAATTAGGGACTGTTCAACCTAGTGAGGGATTCCTTTGGAAGAAACCGCCTGTGTTTTGTTTGTAATTGTGCTCTTCCCCTTCTCCTTCCCCTGGGTCACATCTGGAAATGAGCCTCGGTTCAGTATGCCTCTCCCAGATACCAATTTTAAATAAAGAAATAAATATATAACATTACTACAGTGAGTAAGTTTATCATCAAAGTCCAGGAATCCCTCACTTAAGTTTAACAAGTGTAGACTCCACAGCAGTACCTTGGGAGGTATATAATCTATTTAAGGAAAGGTTCTGCAAGATAGCAGTGCCAAAACTGGCATCACTTCTGGACTGTATGTCAGGACAGTACTCTTTTGTGAAAGTGTGTACTGTTTTCCAGGTAGCTGCTTTACAAATATGTTGCAGGGGGTTAGCACTTGTTGCTGCCACAGAGGCAGAGGCGCCACTTGAGTGTGCCCTGAGCCCTCTTGATGGTGGTTTACACCAGCTTTGTCATAACAGAACTGCATGCAGGAAACTACCCAGTAAGAAATGGCTCTTTTGGATGCTGGTTTGCCTTTTCCCACTTTACCATTAGTAACAAACAGCTGAGTGCTAGTAGACCTGATGTCTTTTGTGTGGTCCAAGTAGTGACACAGTGCCCTTTACAATCCAGACTCTGGAGCTCTGCTCACCTGAGATGGATCTTCCTGTGATGAACACTGGAAGGGCAACTGAATGATTCAGATGGAAGCCAGACTCCTCCACTTTTGGAAGGAATTTTCTGTTTGTCCTTAGGATTACCTTGTCCCTATGGAAAATTATGTAGTTAGGATCTGTGCAGGGGGCTTGTAGCTTGGTCACCCTTCTGGCAGATGTCACTGCCACCAGGAAAACTGTTTTGCAGATGACATACTTCAGTGCAGCAGTGGCCATGGGCTTGATTGGGGGCCTCCATCAGCTGGGCAATGCACACATTCAAATCCCATGAAGGGTCAGGGTCTCTCACTGGAGGATACGGGTGATTAAGACCTTTGTTTTTGAAAATGGGTTCTGAGACCAATGACTTGTCTTTGCCAGCTGACATCTAAGCTGACACTGATGCCAAATGAACCTTCAGGGCTGACAGCCTCAGGCCCAAAGACTGGAGAATGGACTAGGTAGTACAGGACTGTAGACAGACCTGCCCGGAGGGGGTTGATCTGTCTAGGAAAACACTAGAACTAGAATATTTTCCATTTTGAAGCATAAGTTCTCCTTGTTGCTGGTTTCCCAGAGACCGTCAGCACTTCCATTAATTGCTCATAAAGATTTAGCCCAGAGAACTCTAGCTCTTCAAGAACCATGCTCTGAGGTACAGAATTCTCAGATCTGTGAATGTTTTCTTGCCCTGGGACAGTGTCAACAGACTGTCTCACAGAGGCAGGTTGGTGGTCTGTTGAGAGGGACAGGAGCATGGAATACCAGGTTTCCTAGGCCAGTCTAGAGCTATGAGGATCTCTTATGCTGACTCCTGCTCAGTGTTATCAGAACACTTAATAAATGGAGGGAAGACATAGAGAAACATCCCAAACCAGCTAAATACTAGAGCATTCTCAGTGATTTTGCCCAGAGCTGAGGGTCTGCAACAAAAGAGTCGGAGTTGCTTGTTCTCCCAGTAGCAAATAGGTCTATATCTGGTGTACCCCACCATCCAAAGCAAGGCATAAAATAAGTGGGTTCAAATGGCAGTTTGCTACCCAGAAAATGTGATTTGCTAATCAAGTGCAGCCTTGATTAGCAGAGGTTGCCAATCAACTGATTTGACGCACCACAGTAAAACAAAATTTGAACTACAGTACTTTTTTTCCAGCAGCTGTGGTAAAAAGTACTGAATTGTGGTAATTTAGCTCACAGTTTGACACTTTTTCCCCACAGCTGCACTCTGCTGAACTGTATAGTGTAGATAAAATAACCACTTTGTGAAACTGCTCCTCAAACCAGGCTGGTTGTTAATCAAACCTTTTTTGGTTAGCAAGTACTGTTAATCAAGTTTCCTAAACTAATTTATGCCTTGCTGAACACTGTCACTGATGCCAGCACCTGGTTCCATCATGACTGTCCTGGTTGATCCTGCTTGGTACTGGGTCAATACAGCACTGCCGAAACTGCGCATGAAAACCGTGCAGTCTATAGCGAAATGCATTATAGCGTTAGGGTATAATAGCAGTAGGACACTACCGCTACCCCTGTTGCACTCTACGAACTGGAGAAAGGTTCGAAGAGTGATTGACAGGTGCTGTGCCTGGTCAAGCCGCCCAGTGGTGGAGTGGTTAAGGCACATGCACCTGGTGTAGCAGTGTCCCAGGGATCGGGTTTGTTCTACCAAAAAGAAAATAAGTGCCCCACTCTGAGTATTCCTTTTCTCCTCTGTCCACATCCCCCTTGGAATTAGTTACTGTATATTAGCTTGGGGTTGTGGGGGCTGAGCCCCCCGCATAAACAAATGTTCCCTATTGTTCCTAATGGTGTGCACATTCATAGCAAGGTTGGCATATTTACCAGACCTTATTTTGCCGCATGCTGTTTTCTGTGCAGCATTGTTGTGATGCATAGCTTTGACAGCGATATTATGACCCCGTGCCATTTTGCTCAAGGAGTCTATCAGCACATTGTCTTTCCTGGCAGGTGAACTGCAATAGTTGAACTTCCAGGCAGCAGCTAGGTTCCAGATCATCAAGGCTTCCGTACACAATTTTGAAAATCTTGTTCCTTCCTGCTTGTTTATGTAATATGTTGTCGTGATGTTGTCTGTTTTGATTTGAACAGACTGACCCTGACTATGGGAGGAGAGAGCATGCCCCAATTCCCAGCAGATTTATGTTCTCTTAAGTCTCCTGTGTGCTTCAAGTGCCATTCACAGTACGGTCCTCTAAGTGTGCGCCCCAGCCTAACAGGGAGGCATCTGTTGTGAATATGAATGTAGGGGATTGTTGGAGGAAAGGAATCCTCTCTGAGGTTATCTTCCTCTTTCCACCATTCCAGTGCCCTTAACAAGATTTTTGTAACAGACACCAGCTTGAAAAATGGATCCCACCTCTGAGGCCAGTGGTCCCCTAGGTGATAGTGGACATCCTTCATCTGGAACCTGGCCCGGCACCACTGCTGTGGCTGAGGCCATGTGACCCAGTAACTGTAGATAGTCCCTGCAGGCCAACGCCGCCTGCCTCAAAGGGTTCTGCAGTTGAAATCAGATTTTCTACTCATTCTTGAGGAAGGAATGCCTTTCCCTGCAGGGTATCTAGCTCTGCACCAATGAAGTCCAGAACTTGAACTAGTTCTGTTTGTGTATGTTAATGCCACTAGGAGATCACTCTTGTGTTTGTAAGAGCTGCCTCACTGCCCATTTAGGTGTATGAGAACCGTGAACTGAAGGTAAGTGGCCCTTATACCCTAAGAATGTAAGTGAGACCACTCTTACAAGCATAAAAGTGGTCTCCGCAGCAGTATTAATATATTATTGATTGAGCGTGATCAATAATATACTATTTTATTAAAAAACTGTCCTAGGCACAATCAATCTATTAAAGATGAATGTGCTACCAAGAATCTTGTATGCCATGTAAATGGTTCCAGTGAGCCCTACGGAACAAAATTTTGCAATGCTGGACAGGGCATTTGGGAAGTTTTTATGGAGGAGTGGGAAACCTCGTATGGCCTTGCATAAGCTTAAGGCACCGAAGGAGAAAGGAGGTTTAGAGTTTCCTGATTTAAATAGGTAATATTTAGTGGTGCAATACAGATATATCCAGTGCTGGGTCAGTAAAGGAATGGTGGCCACGTGGCTGGATCTGAAGCAGGGAGAGACACCAGTCAGGCTGACAGCATATCTAACGAAAGGCAGAGAGAGAGAGCATACAGACTAACACACAACCCAAACCCAATGACAGAATCAGTGCTTTTAGCATGGAGAAGTATTATTCAAAGGTGTGGATGTGGGACAGGGAAACGGCCCTTGTTCCGATTGCTAGGAATGTCAGGTTTCCTACCAGGGATGGATGATCAGGGTTTTGCCGAATGCGAGACTGGGGGGAAAGATGTTTAAGAGATCTGTATGACAAGGGAGAAATGTTACCCTTTGAGGATAGCAGTAGAGGCCTTGGACTGCCCCATTCACACCTCTTTAGATTCTTCCAGGTAAGGCACTTGTGACAGGGAGCTCCTGCCACTCTGAGGGCTGACCTTTTCTTAAATCTGTTGCAACAATTCTTCTATTTTTCAGCATAATCTATCCTTTACAGTTTCTAGTCCACAATGTTGGCCACCTATGGGCACCCCCTTCCCTTTCTTGACGATGCTACAGTGTCCTCTTTAATTGTCCTTTTCCCTCTCAGGTCCTCAGACAGGGAGGTTATTGTGGTGACCTCCAGCTGATATAAAACAGGCTGTGTTTCTCGTTGTTGGATTTGGTATGTAATAGCACTGTGTCATAGGGTATATACCTTATGTTTATGAAACCTGTAAATGTTGAAAATACCATGGCACTAGGTGTTTTTGATAATGGTAAAAAGTACTAGGTGACTATTATAGAAATTAAGTTAGTTGTGCTATTTAAAATGCATGTAAATTGCTGTAAGTTGAACAAGTCTGAAATTTCATGGTGATTTGCATATATCCCATGATGCTTTGCATTATGGAAGTATGTATGTATGATGTTGTATTTTTTTGAAACTTGATTTGTTGCCAGTGCCCTTTGGGGTAACCCTTCCTTCAGTGATTCTGCATTGAGGTTCTTTGTCTATAGCTTTTTTTTTTTTTCTCTTTTTGAGCCCCCTCTACCCAAGCAAACAGGGCCCACATAGGGGTGGAAGCTAAATATCAACTGTTAGGTTAAATCAGATATCAGTGTCAGTAGGTGCTGGCTAAGTGCAGAGAAAGGACATTCATAGTCTGTTGCTGCAAACTGATGTACTGAAGAAGGAATATGCTATTGCTGAAGCTTATTTCCTGTATTCTGTATAAACTTCACTGAGATTGTGTGTTGAACCTGAAGTTTGGCATCTAGTCCATCTGTTATCCCACAACCCCTCCACAGCACTTTGGGGAACAGATCATGAGGAAGGCAAAGAAAGAATCCCCCATTGACAGAGTGGAGAAGGAAATCCTGGGAGCCACAAAACAGGAGAAGGGACTGATAGGGAGGGCAGCAAAGACAGACAGGAGTTTTTTTTTTTACAGAATAATATGCTTCTGGTAAGTGAGAAGTGGGAAAAAGACCTAGGGCTATCCATTACAGATGAGACTTGGGCACTGCTGACTGAATCGAATATGGGTCTCCTGCTATGTAATAGATATAAGGAAGCACAGTTCAACTTTCTACACAGGCTCTTCTACCCACCTAGCAGGGTACATATACTTCACTTTACAATATCCCCGAACTGTGGGAGACGCAAAGTCGAAAGTGGAACATATATTCATGCTTCTTGGGATGTAAAATCTTACAGGCTTATTAGAAGAAGGTTGCTGTGAACCTTGAAGGCATAAGGGGTTAAAACTGCTAAGCTCAACTTTGTCCCTGCTTTTTGGGATGGAGGAGGAGGAGGGAGGAAGGGGAGTGGAACCTATATCACAGGAGAATACAAGTAATGCTACTAATAGCTAGGAAGTTATCCTTAATACCTGGGTCTCCTGTGTAGCGCCTACTGTGTAGATGTGGAGAAACCTGCTCTTGGTCAGCTTGGCTCTGGAGAGATTAATCTATGCCTTACGAGGTAGTGTGGAAGATTTGACCAAGATTGGGGCCCATTTCTGGCCTCCCCGACACCAACAGAACACGGTGCCCTGCATCAGGGGCTATTCTGACTTAGTAAAACAAAATAGCCATGAGTGACATCTGGGCATGGCAGCAACAGGTGGGAGAGTGTCTCACGCTTAACTACTCTCATAGGGTGAATCTGAGAGAACCACACATATATACTACAGAAGGTTCTCCTGTCTCTCACAGGAGTAGGAGATATAAGTGCTATATATGCGTTTCTTTTTATCTACCGCAGTTGTTAAAATTTAGACTCTCATAAGATGTTTTAACTTCCTAGCACTCTGTACTTTCTATCTGCCTATATATATGTTTCTTTTATTTTTAAATTAGAAAAGTGATATCTTGCTCCATTAACTTAAAGATGTTTGTTTGAAAAACAAAAAAAAGATAGATATAATATGGATGTAGGCAAGAACATCTGATATATTGTTATTCTGATTCTATTACTGAAAAGAACTTAATAAAGATATTATACAAATAAAATAAAAAACTGTCCTGGAATGTGCCTGTTTTAGGCATCTGCACGTGAGATATCTTCATAGAATAAGAGTGTCTCACGCAGAGAAAGGAGCAGTCAGATTGGTTGGAAGTGCTCCTCGATATATAATTATCTTTGAAGGTTTATGAGGAAGCCCAGGTACTCCAATGTGTCATGTGTCAGCAATATTTTAGTTATTTAGTTTTGTTAACCGGGTAGGAACACTAGACAAGTTATATGCCTATTTTCAGGAACCACCCGGAGAGTACAACAGGTTCCAACAGTTAACAGTGAAGGGTATAGTAAGTACATCAAATACAGCAAGCAGTAGAGAAAGACAGTTTACAATTTACATTGATTGGAAAGGTACACAATTAGTGAAATAAAATATGGAGGACTTCACTTCCTGCTTTGTTTTCCTGAGATCAGTCAGTTGTCCAGCTAGCAAAAACAACCACCCTTTTCCTTCTCAAATGGCTGTCACCACAGCTTGGTACTGTAGTTTGTGGATACTCCTGGAGATGAGGTGAGGCCGAAGGAAGAAGAAATTAACTTCATACTTACCGTAATTTCCCTTTCTGTTGGCTCCAACACTATCAATAGGTAATCATAACAACTGGTTTATACATTCAGCAGTCCTGGCTTTGACTCCTACCCCCACTTGTAGCCCAACAAGCAATAGGGCTAATAATTATTATTTATTATGACAAGCTTATTATGAAGCTTGTCAGTATAATACTTATCCTTGTCCCACTGTGAGGCAGTCATTTTTCCACTGCATTTGCTTGCAATAATTTCTTCACCACCATCTCCAACTGAATTTTTCTGCAGACATGTGAGGCTGGAAAACCTTTGGGTTTTGTAGTTTTAGGAATTTCATGAACTGCAGGAACAGACCCTGGCTCACTATCTCCAGGACCCACTTGTCTGTGATGTCTTTTGTCCATTCCTGGAAGTAGAAAGCCAGTCTTTCACCCACTGGCAATGAATGGGTGACTTGGGCAGACTTGTCAGGGGTTTGCTTTGTCTGAGGTTTGGAGGCTGGTGTTGCAGCTGCATGTTTTGTGCTACTTCTACCCCTGCCCCATTGTAGCCTCTTTGTGGAGGGTACCCATAGGAGACATAAGCACGAGGGTAGTATCCTCTACCCCTATCTCCCCTTCCATAAGGCCTGTATGAAGTGGAGGCCTTTTCATTCTCAGTATTGCTCTTGTAGGTCATTTTGTACTCATCCACCTTTTTCATGAAAGCCTCCATCATACACCAAACAGAATTTCCCTCATCGCTTTTGTTTTTGTCTCTTGGGACAAGTTAGTACAGTAGTTCTAAGCCAGGCAAACCTTCTTAAGGACACTGCATGGCCATGACCTGAGATGCAGCATCATTTATGTCCACTGCCATTTGGAACTAGTACTTTGTTGCATTATAGCTGACCTTGCTATGTCAGCCATACCCTGTGTCAAGTCTCCAGTAACCTTTTCACTCTGTGCCAATATAGAATTCCATAAAGTTTTCTGATACTGGGTTGTGCAAGTCAAGTAAGCTGCCTGCCTTAGTAGCAGGGATGCTGACATATATACTTTTTGCCCATTCTATCCAGTTTTCTGGAATCTTTTCAGCAGGCTGAGAGGAAGGGGCTCTTTGGTCTTTTCACAGGCGTCGATCTGGACCCACTCCCCTCACAATCAGGTGGAAGTACACATAATCAGTTTTCTTGTCTAATGGCGGCAGCTGAGCTAGGTACTGACATCATTTTGCATGTGGCCTTCCTGAGGGATTTATGTATAGGTAGCATCAACCTCCTTGTGGTACTAAGCCCATCACAACTTCCATTAACTCTACCTCATCTTCATCTTCCTCAGTCTTATGGGAGGAGATGTTGAGGATACTTACCATATGCCTTAAAACAGCATAGTGGAAGTGTAGTCCTCGAAAGACTAGCAGGAGGCCAAATTCTTGCTCAAGAGAACCATCCAGTTCTATTGATTCTCCTTCCTCCTCATCGTCATAGTAATCTCAGCCTCCTCCTGGCATCGGAATGAGCTGGGGCAACATTCATGAAATTCCCATAGCCTGAATGCCCGGAGGAATTGTCGTCTTTGTCTTGTCTTCTACTAAGGGCATTTTGTGTCCACTGGTGGCCTCAAAGGATAGCCACATGTTTTTCATTTTGTTTTTTTCTTGGCAGACACCAGTTCTGCTGTCTGCTCAGAGGCTGTATTTTTTTTTTTTTGTTCCTATAATGGCTCTTTATGGTCCCAGTCCAGCGGCATCTTGTCAGCCCTGTCCCCATTTCCCTGAGTTGGCCACTGCCTCCCTCAAGACCTACTTCAGTCGGTGTTATCCCATGAATATCCCCTTATGGCGCGCCAGAGGGAGGAGGGTCATCTCCCCCACCCCTCCGATATCCAATTCCTGATTGAACCGAGGCCGGGTCTTGGCGCAGATCCAGGCAGATTGGACAAGGCTTCATTAAACCCCCGTCTTTTCCACTTTTCATCCCATCCCTGTTGTAGGACGTCCAGTGTGTGCATGGAGGCGCACACAGAATGTTCTTCAGCCCTTCCTTCATGCCACCTGTGTTGCACCACCACAGGCCTCCACCTGGTGGCAGTCATAGGCCAGGCTGACATGCTGCCCCACCCCAGGAGAGCAGTCCATCAGACACTCGAGCCTCTTCCACCCCAGGTGATGCCTGTCAGCCTAAGCCTGTTCCTGAACCTGGGTTTCTGGTATGGGAAAAGGTAAGATGCACACGCTGCACCTCAGTCCTCTTCACCACTGGATCAGCTGGCTCTTTGTTGATTCAGGGTTCCTTCAGGGCACCCTAAGTGCTGAACAAACTTTAGCAACTTTATCTTTCTTTTCTGTCCCCTTTGACAGGGATGGCTGCTTACTCTGAGGGGCTGGATCCTCCTCTGAGCCTTTTGATGACTTGGAGCATACTGGGAAGCCACAACATCTTCTAATTTTTTAGCCCTTTCCTTTTCTTATGCATTTTAGGGGAAAACTTTAAACAGAGATGCTTCCCCTTTTTAAAAAAAAATAAAAATAATAAAAAGTCATTTTTTTGACCCTCTGAATTCTCCCATAGGTGGAACTGTTCTATTACTGTATATGATTTTCCACTTCTAGGTCTGCCTTTACTTCTGGATCTGTAGTTCTTTTCCCAGCTGAAGACATTGCCTGCCTCGTAATCTTGTTGATCTGTTGTACATTAATTGCATTTCGGTCCTTAACCTCTCCTTCTAATTTGCAAGCTTTTGTCTTTAACTTAGCATCAACGTTCTTGAATTCTATAGTTTCCTTGTATTCTTTCAGCTTACAGCAGACAGCTCACATCACAGGCCATTAATTAGAAGCATACCATTTGGTGAATTTTTGAGGTTGAGATGTAACTGCACCTCTGGCATGATTTTTAACAATGAGGCAGCTAGGATGTCACCACGCTTCAGAGACGGGATACTCTTGTGCAACTGTTCAGGATGCACTAAAAAAGTGGGAGAGTTAAGTAAGGAGTCACTACTGATCCCCAAAGCAACTAGACAAACTGCAGATGGCAATACATTCGTGACTGACTACCATACAACAGCAGAAGAACTAAAAAGAATTGTTATCAAGCATTTGTCAATGCCGAATGTTCACCACTGGTATTGCTGTTGTACTTGGTCTTGCCGGTGCACATTTTTACTACATAGTTACCCAGGACAGAGCAGATGAGATACAAATCTCATTTTCAGTGGTATCCTGCTTTGACACATTGTTAGACTGTAACTACTCAGGATAGGGCAGCTAAGAGGCAATATCTACTTTTAAGTGGGTTCCCACATTTTGACCCCAAATGTTCAACAGTCTTTTTATGACATGACACTATGATCAAGACAGGTGGAATTTTTAAAATCCCATCCAAAAGGTGATTTCACTGTGCAACTGTGGAAACAAGTTTCAGAGGGATTTGAAAAATGACACCTGCCATGTTCAGGAGGTGGGGTAACACAAGGCATATGTTGAACATTACAGGCCAAAATCTGCAGGATTTCAAAAATGACAGTTGCCACATTCATGAGGTGCTGTGAAGAAATGGCTCTGTTGAACTTTTGGGGTCAAAATATTGAAAACTACCAAAATTACGAGACTGTGTTCATAAATTTACATAGGCTCATAACTTGTTGTTTTTTATATTTTTACCCACATTTCAACATAGCCATCTTATGACCCCACCTCATGAACAAGGGTGTAGAAAATTTTCAACTCCTGCCTGATAGGTGACTTCACGCAGCAACGGCAAAGTCACCTTCGGGACAGATTTGCCTACTTTCACTGCCAATGTTCATGATGTGGGTCCCCCAAAAGGAATGTTAAAAATCTGGGCAAAATGTTCAAAAATAACCAAGTTATGCCACGAAGTTTAAAACTCCATTGAAATACACTGACCACATACCTGATTTCTCAGTTTGCGGCCTGGCGTTGAAGAGTGAAACGTTCTGCAATCCAGAGAGGATTATGGCTCTGGAGCCCCAGTGAGTAGTAAGGGCTTGGGTGTGGGTGGTGGATGCTGAGGGAAGGCAGGTGGGGACTAACGGTGGCAGCAGCAACAGACATTGATGAATGGTATTCTTTTTACAGGGTATATTGCAATAACAAAAACTAAGAGGAACTGTTTTCTTTATTTCAGGTGGTGACATCAGACTGGGCACCCTCAATGCCAATATTATGTTTGGGGGCTGGAGGGAGGGTTGGATGGGGGAACAGTAACGGCGGTGGCAGCAACAGACATCGATGGATGGTTTTCTTTTTACAGGGTGTAATTCAATCTCAGCAGGCTGATCATGACAGATTAGCTGTGCTTGCTGGGCAGCGATTACATTATGTAGCTCAAAGGAAACATCGACCTATGATTGGTCAGCTCTTCCCTTGAACTACACAAATTTTCTACCCAGCAAGCCAGAACAGTGTCATGATCAGCCTAGCTAATGACTGGTGCAACACTGATGAGCCCCTTGCAGACCACTCTGGATTTGACTGACAGTGTCACACCCTCAAAAGCCACTCTTCTAGCAAAATGTTTGCTGCGCATGCGCACAGCGAACATAAAAATAGGTGGTCAGTCTTGCAAGAAGGCTCACAGATCATACCGCTGGTGGGGCAGCCCTCATATCTCCTTTACAAAAGGCATGAGTGGGGAGCTCGCTACTAGCAGTCATTTCCAACATGGCATGAGGAACTGCAACCAGTAGTCTCAACAGGTTTAATAAAGGTAGGCACTGTAATGTCTGTGATTTTACTGTCATAGGAGACAACTTTCAGCACCCAGCCAATGATAAAGTTTACAGGCTCACATACACTGACTGCCAGGCCCCATTCTCTGTGTATGTGTGCTGGTGTACATGTGGAATGATTAACGGGATGCACCACCAGCCCTGAAGTGCGTATCCTGGGCACATACTTGCTATTATTAACAAGAACCCTAGCAATGTCCTGGGTGTGCACTTCAGGGAGGTACATAGTTGCAGGGCATTGGATTTAAACTGAGAGCCCTGGAGCATGTACACCCCATGATTAAAGGAAGCTTTAGGCAAAGACTGTTGCAGCAGAGACAAGATGGATGTCATTATTACAGGCCCTCACTCCAACAGGTTTGAACGACCAAACAGATTGTACACCTTATCTGTAAAATGGGCCTATATGATGTTTTGGGACTCAGGGCATATCCGAATACAGTGCATTTAATACTTGGCCCATCTCCTTTACTGTACCTGTACTACCAGGGTTTTAAATAATTGATTAGCAGTTTTTCTTGGGACAATACTAACTGTACAGAAAGCATTTATATAGGTTTTCTAGAAGTGTTATATTTGTTAAACACAGTGAGGCAAGTGCTATGCATTTTCACAATGTTTTAGAATTTTTATGAGCAAAACGCTAATCAATTTTTGGAGTTAAATAAAACCCTGACTACTACTATATCTTCCATATACACTATCTTTTCTTATTGTCTTTATTTAACCCTCTTGATTATTAACTATATTACTGTCTTATTATTTTTTATATACTGTATAATGGTAAGCATAATTAATAGTTATGTTTTACTTGTTGCATACCGAAATTTATATCTGGCTATCTCTCTTCCATTTGCTCCCCTATACTCACCCTCCCTATCCTTATCTACCTTCTATGCATGTTATGCAGGTCTGTATCTCAGCCTCGTTCCCTGAGACACTTTTGTGCTCCTCTGTCTCTATCTCTTGAATTGAATCTTTAGTCTACTTTTCCCTGCTGCTTTTGATTTTCTAAACAGATTTTAACCATCATGTTACACTTAAATATATTTTATAATATGACTACACTAAAGAAATGTACACATACATCAATGTCATTTCATGCTATATGAGTTATTGACAGTAGGGTCTTTATACTGAACAATGGAAGAATGAACTGTGTTTAGGTTAAAATAGGATGTTCAAGTTCCACCACCTATATGCCTGTGCAGCCGTGAATACCATAATTTATGTAGTTTTATTAAACAGAGTGGACCACTGTAAATTAAACTTTTAGTATTGGGTTAAAATGCTGGGATTTTTCTGAACAGAGGTAGACCTTGACTGTACAAGCTTACGTTAAGATGTCAATGTTACCAGCTCCCTGCAGTAATTCTGTACACAGACATCTTGTACTTCATATGCTTTTTTAAGCCCTTAAGCCCAATTAATTTTTTTTCAGTTGTTTTACTAGGAGTAACACACTGTTGAAAGCTTGTTTACAGGTGCGACCTGGGAACACAGAGAAGTTAAATGAATTGCTCAAGTTCACACAGTATGCACGTGGGGGCTGAGGGATTCAAACCCAGGTCTTCAGATTTGCAGCTCAGAGCCTTAGACTACTGTGCTATACTGCCTCCCTGTTTTTACATACATCCAATCTTTATTTACGTGAACTATTGACATCCTTAGCCATACAAAATGAACTGAATAGGACACAACTGAATAGTTATTTTCAACCCAAGTTTTACTACATAACTGGTCTTGAGGCTGTTAATAGAATCCCTATTTAACCTATACAATCCCTATTTAACCCATGCAGCTTCCAGTGGAATGTTCAATGCTATACTTCTCCAACAAAAATCCCCACCCCAACCCCCCATTTTTGAGGTTTTGAGATTTTTTGCAATTGGACTGTGGATTTTTGACTACATAACCATTGTTTACATTGTCTTTTTATACCCCACTTACTGGGGACATTAATATATACAAGACAGTTTACACAGGATTTCTAAGTATTTTAATAATGTGATAGCTTTAGCAGTAGGTTAATAACTCTATTTACAGCCTCCATGATTAAAAAATATAGCTACTGCAAGTGCTGTACTGGAGTGACCAGTAACATTTTGGACATCTCTTATGCTTTTGTATTCCCTAGTTTTATAAACACAATTGTCTTAGCTGTAATGTGTTACCATGGTTTCAAGTGGTGATTTTACTGGCATATTAGTACGTTTGTAAACACCGATTTTAAACTGCATTTGCACATTGTAGTAACCGAAGGGGGCATTTAATCATTGTGTTTTTGTGCTGTTCCATTATCCCCTGAGGAAGCCACATAGTGGTGGCAATACACAGGGGCAGCTGACCAGCATTTATCATGCACATTTTGCACTAATTAAACAATTTAATCCTGTCAGTGGACGTTATATGCACTGTTTTTTGGTTTTTTACAACTTTGAAGGTATTTAATATGCAGGGCACAACAGCTAATTCATCTGGTCAAACAAAACTAAAGCAGTTTAACATCTATACAAATAATTATAGTACTATGACAAGTGTTCCTTGAACCCAGCACTACCGCTGCAGCCTGAGCTGCAACATTATCAATCAATCAATCAATCAATCTTTATTTATCCAGGTGAAACACCATTGAGACAACTCATTTACAAGGTGGACCTGGGTCAGGTACTGTTACAAATACAAGACAAGAAAAGGAAGTATGATACAAGTTACACAAGGCAATGGATAATAGATATGGTGCTGCAAATTAGGTTACAGAGTACACTTGATATACATTAGAACACGAGAGGATGCCGGCCTGGGGCAGAGGGTTGAGGCGCTGGATGCCACACTCGAGCCACGCCGGTGACCCGGTTCGGGAACAGACTCGGGCACCGGGGTCGGCAGGGAAGGGAAGGATGGAGCATCCATAGGACTGTTCTCCTCCTCTGGGTGGGTTAGGGGATGGTCACTCTGCAGCAGCCCCCGGTGGAGACAGGGAGCACAGCAGAGGGATCACATAACAGGGAACACCAGGAAAAACGGAAATACTGTTCTGGGGACTAGCCAGATGACGGCTGCCAGCCCCGGACATCTCTGAAGACTCCCAGGAAGCCACGGAAAGCCTCAGCAGTGCCCGGACCAAGGAAAATAGTGTGCCAGTCTCCTCCTCGCTGGTGCCTCCTCGGAAGAGAGGGACCCACCCGTACAGGGTTACATTGGGCTATCCGAGGATGGCTGCAGATCTGAGGTAAAGGTGGCTTGGGGAGATAGTGGGGGATGTCTGAGGGTCATGGCAGCCCGAAGGAGAGGCAGCTCAGAGCACGACGGGGTATAAATAGAATATACAAAAAAAAAAAAACACAAAAGGGATACAGATGTACAAAATATAAATAACACACATAATAAAAATTTACAATTCCTACAGTGGATAAGATCAGATGGAATGGAAGTTTAACTGTTGGAATGAGTTCCACATGTGATTAACTAGTGAAAACAGTTGCAAGATTCCTTAAATGCCCTTTCAAAAGATTTTAAAGTGGGGTATTTTCATTGGTAGTACAATTTTAGTTTTTTCAGAATGTTATTCCAGAGGACAGGAGAGAGTGATTTATGGCCACTTTGCCAGAATGCATTTTAACCTTAGGAATAATGAGGGAGGCATAAGAAAGGCTTCTTGGTGGTAGCTCCGCCAGGCAGAGAGAGAGAGGAGGCAGTCAGAGATGTATTTAGGAAGCTTATTGGAGATGGCTCTAAGTGTCCAAAGGATTGCATTTTTGTGGCATCTGTAACTAAGAGAGCTTCAACCTACCATATGGTGCATCAGTGATGAATCTAAAGGTCTGATGGGAAAGGGGCCAAGCTTCCCTAAGGCCATAATTGGTCCATTTCCATATAGGATATCAGCATAGTCCAAGAGTGGTAAGAAGGTGGTTTGCACTAGTTGGATTTTGGCCTCCTGTGTAAGTAGATGCTTTATCCAGAAGAAGATACCTAGCCTCTGTCTTAATTTTTTAGTTAGGTTCTCGATATGTTCCGAAAATGATAGCCTATCAGTCAACCCATACCCCCAAGTATTAAAAGTTTGACACAAATTCTAAGGGTTTACCTAAAAGCATCTGAATAAGAGGGATTGAGGGAGTGCCCTTGGTTTTGTCAGTGATTGCAGAGGGAGCAAAGAGCATAGCCTTAGTTTTTTTAAGCATTTAATAACAGCTTCAAATGCAGCAGGTTTACCTGCAGATGGTTAAATTCAAGCTGGAGGTCTTTGTAAGCCAGTTCAGGTGTAGGCCTGTCTAAGTACAGCACAGTGTCATCAACAAACAGGTGAATCTTAAGAGTCCTTGATTCCATCATTTAAGTTGTTAATATAGATGGCACACAGCAGTGGTCCTAAAATGGACCCTTGAGGCACTCCTCCTTGCACAGTTTTCAGCGTGGAGAGATTGCCCTCCACTTTGACTTGTTGACAGCGAGGTAAGGTAGTTAGAAAACCAGTTAGTATCCAGAGGGTCTACTCCAATGATGCGCAGGGTGGTCAGGAGCAGGTCATGGTCCACTGTATCAAAGGCTTTGCTAAGATCAAGGAATGGGGAGCATACATACTTTTTATCATCTAATGCCATCTGCCAGTCATTGGGAGACCTTAGCAAGCACAGAGATTGTACTGTGGTGAGGTCTAAACCCAGATTGTGCCATGTTAAGTAGATTGTGATTCTCAAGGTGTTGCCTGAGTTGTGAATTCACTACTTTTTCTATAGTTTGGACAAGATAGGAAGTAAGGAAATTGGGCGATAGTTGTTTAAGTCACTGGTATCGCCAGACTTAAAGAGTGGGATCACTTGTACTGTTTTCCATATTGCAGGGAGAGAACCCTGTGTAAGGGACAAATTAAATAGATGAGTAATTGGGGCAGATAAAGTACAATATTCCAACTTTAGATAATAAGGCTCTATTTGATCCGCACCAGGGCTTTTCTTGGTGTTGAGGGCCAAAAGGAGATCGTCAACTTGCTTCAGAGTGACAATGTGGAAGATGAAAGCTGGTTTAGAATTTATTAAGCTAGGATTAAGCCATTCAAGTTTCTGAACACATAGCTGTGCTCGGAGATTATTGACCAGTGAGGAGTCGAAGGCTAATCCTGCTGTGGCGAAATGGTTGTTAAGAAGTTCTAGAATTGATTGCGTATCAGTGGTGGAATCACCACCCACAGTGATTTTTGGGGAAAGACAGTGTGTTGGAGAGTAGCCTTCGAGGTCCATTAGCATTTTCCAGAATTTCTTTGTGTTATTCAAAGCAGTATCAAGTTCTGCTTGGAAATACCTTGCTTTCTCAGTTCTAAAAAGCTTGGTGCACAAGTTTCTAGCTGCTCTGAAGGCTGTCCAATCAGTTGCAAGTTTAGTTTTTCTTGCCTGTTTCCATAAGGAGTCCCTGTGCAGTAATTCTGGACTCTCCTGTCCCCTGTTATTCCCTGACATAGCCAATTAGCTGCTTCCCTGGTCCCACCTTTGCTAATGTACTAGAATCTCAGTTCCTCAAAGGCATATATTTTCATATCTTGGCCCACAGCGAGCTGACTAATAGTAAGCGTACAGAGACAGCACACCTAAACACAGCACCCACAAAGCATTCAAAGTAACTAGGATTTCTTTAGCCCAGTGTCCAGCATTGACTGCAGTTGTTACAGGAGTGGAAAAGGCTTTTTTTTTTTGGAGACAACATAGGTGGGGTAAGTTGTGCAGAACCTGCAACCCATCTCTGTCCTAAACTGGACAATATGATTCTAGCCAAAATGGCCATAATCATAAGTTGGATCAAGTGCTGCCAGACTGACTTTCATAGGAAACACAACAGCTAGATCAGCAATTACAAGACTTACTGGACTTCTTATTTATTCAAAGTAATAAAGCATAAAACAGAAAATTATTAAGTGCTGTGTTATCAAGGGCTTTTTTAAACACCTGCTTTAAAAACATTTTTTTTTCATAAATCACTTGTTTCTTGTTTCTATTTACTTTGTGTTACCTATTACAAGGTTAATACAGCTTTAAACCTAAACAATTATTAAATGCTTAAAGACTTGTACTAAATATTAAGGGCTTTATGTACTTGTGTTAAAACATTTGACACAAGTATTTTTTCTTGTTTCTAACCTACATTGTAAACAGAAAAGTAAAACCCTAAACGCTGCAAAAGCGAGATTATACGACTAACCACAAACTACATTCTAGCAGCTGTTGCTCGCTCAAATGGTCTAGTGCTGTGCAGATAGGGGCGATATCTAAATTAGTAACTTCAAAATATCACACCACATCTAAGAAAAAATTACCACCTTAGTAATCCTGTTTCTTCTATTGAGTCTTGCTGTATTCTGACAAGTGCAGTTAGCCCCAGCCTTTAAAATTGCCCCAGAGACAAGGGTTAAACTTTCTATGCAGAGTCAGAATGCTGAGTCGAGCTCAGTTGATGTCTCTGTTCTGTTTCCCTTGAAATCTAACCATCAGATTCTTACAAGCAAAACTCTAATAGCTATTCTATGTGGAAATTGTAAAAATGTTCATAGCCAACTGAGAACCAAAAGTTTTGGATTACCAAGGAAGACTCAAGTCAGGAAACCCAAAACTCAAAAAAACAAAAAAACAGGAATAGAATAAAATAAACACCCAAATAAAAGATGAGGGTGTAAAAGGAGCACCCTAGAGGTGCAACACTGTACCTGCTCACCCACTTCGAAACCAGGTTCTGAGAGGAGGAGGAGGAGGTCAGAATACAGCAAGACTCCATAGAAGAAACATAATTACTAAGGTGAGTAATTTTTCTTCAAACAACTTGAAGTCTTGCTGTATTCTGGCAAGTGCAGACTACTCAAGCAGTACCTCCATGGAGGAGGGACAGAACCTACTTGGGAATAGGCTCGAAGTACTGTTGTGTGCAAACCGAGCATCACTCCTAGCCTCAGATATCCAGAGAGTAATGCTTGGTAAAGGTATGGACTGTTTTCCAGGTGGCTGCTTGACAAATTTCTAAGAGAGGGATATCCCTGGCATCAGCCAGGGACGCAGCTGTACCTCTTGTAGAATGAGCCCTCAGGCCTGAGGGTGGAATCTTTCCCAGTTTTTCAAAGCAGAATTGTATACAAGACACAATCCACCTGGCAACAGCTCTCTTGGTGGCAGGTTTACCCTTTCCCACTTCTCCATAAGTGAGGAACAACTGGAGGGAGTCAAACCTGTGACCCTCAGTACACTCCATGTAGTAACTAAGGGCTCTTTTAACGTCTAAACTGTATAGCCTCCTCTCTCCTGAGGAAGAATGATCAGTGAAGAAAACAGGAAGCGACACAGACTGATTCAAATGGAAGTCTGAAACCACTTTGGGCAAGAACCTTCTATTGGTTCTAAGGACCACTTTATCCCCGTGAAAGAAGATAAAATCAGGTTCCACTGACAGGGCTTGCAATTTACTGATACGCCTGGCAGAAGTAATGGCTACCAAGAACACAGTTTTCCAAGTCAAGTACTTAAGCTCTGCTGAGGACATATAGGTTCAAAAGGAGGTTGCATAAGTTGAACAATGCAAACATTCAAATCCCAGGCAGAGGCAGGGTCTCTAAAGAGAGGATTGGTGTGAAGCAATCCTTTAAAAAATTTACAGAACACAGGATGAGAAGATAGTGAGGAAGACTTCCCCACTGACAGAAACGCAGAAATAGCTGACAAGTGTACCTTGAGAGTAGCTGGTCTGAGGCCTAGGCCATTAAAATGGACCATATAATCCAGAACCGTAGGCAATTCAGCAGTATCTGGGGAAATACGCTTCTTAGAGCACCAAATGCTGAATCTCTTCCACTTGGAGTTATAAGTCTTTCTGGTGGAGGGCTTTCGAGAAGCTTTGAGAATATCCAGAACCCCCTGAGAAAGATGCAAATCCGCAAATTCTAACTCTTCAACAGCCATGCCTTAAGATTGAGAGACTGAAGATTGGGGTACCAAATCCTCCCAAGAGGATGTTAACAGGTTGCAATTCCTGGGGAGATACAGGGGCAGATGGACTGATAGGGACAACAACAGGGGGTACCAAGGCTGTCTGGTCCAATCTAGAGCAATCAGAATCACTTTGCAAGGCTGAGACCTTATCTTGACTAAAACTTTGAACAGCATGGGAAGGAAGGGAAGGCATACAGAAATTTCCCTTCCCAGTTCAAATCAGAGCATCCAGGGGGACTGAGCCCAAGACTGGGGGTCTGCAACAAAAGAGAGGAAGTTGGTAATTGTCTGGGGCTGCAAAGAGATCTATCTCTGGAGTGCCCCACCTTGAAAAAATCACTTTCAATACCTGAGGATCCAGGGACCATTCGTGATGGCCCTGAGAGATCCTGCTCAGTGAATCTGCTAGCACATTGTCCTTCTCTGGAAGGTGAACTGCTATCAGAGAGGTTTGCAGGGAATAAGCCAAGGACCACAATTTCATGGCTTCTGTGCACAAGGCTGTGGACCGAATGCCTCCCTGCTTGTTGATGTACCACATAGCGGTGGTGTTGTCTGTTCTGACCTGAACTACCTTGTTCTGCACTGACTGAGAGAAAGCTTTCACGGCCAGAAAAACTGCCCTGAGTTCTAGGATATTGATATGGAGAAGGGATTCTTGGGGGGATCACAGTCCCTGGGCAGTGAGGGCCCCCAGATGGGCTCCCCAGCCCAGAAGGGAAGCATCTGTGGTAAGGACCACTGAATGAGACTTAGTGGCAAATGGGACCCCTTGTCTTAAATTGTCCTGATCCTGCCACCACTGAAGGGCTTGGATCAAGGTCAGAGTCACTGGGATCAGTTTGTTAAGGGAATCCTTCCTCTGAGACCAAAAAGCCCTCAGATGGAACTGAATATCCCTCATCTGAATCTTGCCCCTGACCACTGCTGCTGAAGCTGCCATGTGGCCCAAGAGCTGAGGAAATGCCTTGCTGGTCGAGATACCTGAAGGCTGAAGGAAGAGGCTAGTTCTATAAGAACTTGCCCTTTCCAGGGAAGAAAGGTCTCTTTGACTGTGTCCAGTTCTGCCCCTATAAAGGTGAGAAGCTGGATTGGTTCGAGAACTGACTTGGAAGATTGAGAAGAAATCTAGAGAAGTGAGCACTTGTTGGGTCACTTGACTTGGTCTGAGACTGGCCCACTATTAGCCAATCGTCCAGATATGGAAAATGGAAATCTTTGCCTTCTTAGAAAGGCAACTACTACTGCCAGGCACTTTGTGAAAACCTTTGGGGTTGAGGTTAGGCAAAAGGGCACTGCTCTGAACTGATAGTGGCCTGAGGGCAACTCGAACCTGAGGTACTTTCTATGGCACACCTGATGGGAATGTGAAAGTAGGCATCTTTCAGGTCCAGGGAGGCTAGCCAGTCCCCTGGCCTTAGAGAGGGAAGGATTATTCCCAGTGTTACCATCTTGAACTTTGGTTTTAAAAGATGTTTGTTTAGGTATCTTAGGTCTAGGATGGGTCGCCACTCCCCTGTCTTTTTGTGGGTAAGGAAGTACCTGGAGTACAGCCCTTTGCCCCAGTGTGGGAGTGAGTAATCTCTCTATGACTCTTAAGGTCAGCACGAGATGAAACCTCTGCCTCTAGGGCAAGGGTTTCGAGAGATTTCAGGTGGTAAAGATCTGGCTTTCATCGTTGGAAATTTTCTGAAGCTGAGAATCAGTCCCTGGCTTACTACTTCCAGGACCCACTTGTCTGATGTAATAGACATCCAGTCCTGGACAAAGTAAGCCAGCCTACCCCTAATGGAATAGGATCGCCGACCCGGCAGGCCCATCAGGGTGTCTGCTTGGCAGGGCCTTAGGCTGAGGAGTGGATGCAGCCCTGCTCATCCCCCTTCTGCCTCTCCTCTGAAGAACCCCTCTGTGAAAATGGAGAAGAGGCTGTGCTTGGTAAAAGGCCTATGAAAAGGCCTGCCCCTGCCCCTAGACTGCTGCCTTGAGGTGTTGCCTGCCTCCTTGGCCTGAGCACTCCTGTAGGTGGTCCTGTACTGTCCATTTTCTTCATGTACTCTCTGTCTGCTCCCAAACAGAGAATTACCCACTACAGGGAAATCCATGGCCTTAGCCTGGGTCTCCAAGTAGAGGCTAGTACACCTGAGCCAAGCCATTCTCCTAAGAGCCACAGATTTAGCCATGACTCTTGATGACACATCATTGGAGTCCACAGCAGCATGAAACTGAACTTTACATGCCTCAGTCCCATCTGCAGCCACTGCCTCCAGCTCCTTGGCTAGCTGGGGGAAGGCCTGTTTAGCCAGTGCCAGTACAGTGTCCCACCTGGACGTCTGGTACCTGGCTGTACTGGCCATATAATTCGCTTGTCTGAGTCCCAAGGAAGATGCCATATACAGCTTTTTTGCCATGGCATCAATCTTCCTGGAGTCTTTGTCTGGGGGGGTGAAGTCAAGGGAATGCATGCCTTATCACAGGCAGCAGCCTTCACAACCCCAACATGGCTGCATTGCTGATATAAAAACTCTGTATGTGAGCCTGAGAGTGTATACCTCTTGTCCATTCTTCTGACCACAGGAGGTACAGAATTGGGAGACTTCAGAATTTTTTGTGTCTGTTTCCCAAAAGATTTGTGGAGGGGAACAGACAGTCTACTGGACTCTGGGATCTCCATCATTTCTACAAAATCAGGCTCCTCCTGATCTTCCATTGCCTCTTCCATAGGAAGCTGGAGGGTCTCAACCACCTTTCTGTAGAACATAAAGTGGGAAGGGGACTTCGAAAGCCTAGGAGGGGATACACCTGAAGGTCTGTCTGGGGAGATGTCCGGTTCCACAGGCACATCTAGACTTTCACCATCACCATCATCATCTTCAAACTCCCCTTCCTCCTCAAACTCTGGTTCATAAAATTCTTCAGGGATATAGTCGTGAACCGGGGAACCGACCACGAACCAGCCTGCCAAAGAGTGCGGATTAGTTGGAACTGGGTGAAGCGATTCCACAATCAGAATCGCTCTGGCTATTTCTCCAGTGATTGGAACATGGACTTCTGGATCCGGAACCAGCATCATTTTTCTTTGCGCTTTATTCTTCGGAACTGACCCCTCAGGATCGCTCTCCTTTGCCCAATGAAGTATCGCCTTAGTCAGAGGGCACTCCTTCTGGTTTGGTCGGAACCGAACCAGGCTGGCCATCCGGGTCAGCGGATTTCTCGGCCTCCTTTTCCCTCAGTCAACCTAATCTCTTTTCAAGGGTAGATTTGGGAAAATGTTTGCAAATTTGGCAGTCTGAATCGAGGTGTTCAAACCCCAGACAATAAACACAGGTGGTGTGGGGACAGGCCTTAGCAAAGAGCCCCCAACACTCACTGCAGTGTTGAAACCCAGTGGGCCCGTTTTTTTTCTTGGGCTTCTCAGACATGGCCAACTTAACCAAACTTACCCTTTTTTTGGCAACCGCCAGGCAAGACTCCCTTATTGGTTTCTAACCATGTCATGGGTCTTGGAAAAAACCGTATCAAAATACGATTTTTTTTAGAACTGATAAGGACCGGTAACCACACACTAAAGTTAATGCAAGAATTACCCAAATGATCGGTTCAGCCGAACCAATCCACACTTTTACAAGTTCCACACAGAAAAACTGAACCATTCCTGTCTAGTACTCATGGTACCACAGACAGAGACTGAACCGACTATGTGGAATAATTTTCGGTTAGAAACCGGAAAACCGACACTTCAACCGACTTTCGAACCGAGCTGCAGGAGAAATCTCCCGAGCGACTGTTCAGTGAGGCGGAGTAAAGAATCTGATCGTTAGATTTCAAAGGAAACAACAGAGACTTCAACCAAGCTCGAAGCTCAACATTCTATGCTCTGCATAGAAAGTTTAACCTTTGTTCTCCGGGCAGTTTAAAGGCTTGGACTAACTGCACTTGTCAGAATACAGCAAAACTTCAAGTTGTTTGAAAGGAAAGTCCCTTTTATTTTAATTTTAAAATATCACTTCTAAACTGTCAAATACAGACACCTGCCTGGCAAGCCAGACATTTAAAGGCACTTTTAAATTTACATCTGCTAGACAAATTCAGGCACAAACATCAACCACTGTTCCAGAATTGATTACTTAAACCAGCACTCCTCCAAACTAAGGTAGGACAAACAGGGACACCAGCATGAGGACCCTCTCTCAGGACCTCACTGTGAGCATCAAGGTGAAGAAAACGATGTGGTGAGCAATTGCCCTTTACTGTCTAAATAACAGGAGTAGAGTTCAGGATACTGCTTGGCTGATGATTCTTAGTTGTTTATTGCCTCAATGATAGGGATTTTTTTGATACTCTTTTTTGCTTGCACTGCTGATCAGAATACTGTAAACCTTGCATAAGAATATTTAGTAAAACATATTGAATCAACATGGCATCTCCTGGTATTCTTTCTCAACTAAATACTCTTGCTTCTTATAGTTCTTTAGATACAGTATAGTACATAAAGGCAGACTAGTTTACGATTATTGTTACGTGTGTCATGCAGGTATATTGAAGATAATTGTGGAGGGTTATGGTCATTTATTACATTGTGAAAATCCAGAAAGTAATGTATTACTACATCAATATGTGGAATGGTGCCCTTATGACTCATCTAGAACTTATTTATGCCAAATATTACACTGCCCCAGACACCATAGTAAAACCATGGACAGTGTACAGGTTAGGGTCTTTGAACATCTGGGCAAATCACACTGTCCTAAGACAAATTAGGATAAATTCCCACTACCTCGACCACGAGGGTGGTTATAATGAATATGACATTTATAGTCATGGGGATAAAATCATTTTAGCCAGCCAAGTGGATGGAGACATCGGAGAACTTGTCTGGCTGCAGGGTCCTGGCAATCCAACTGGACTCCCAGCCATGCAAATTAGCACACCTGTTAGACTTTATCCTAACCTTACTGAAATGGTAGGTGGGATGTCATCTCCCAACGGTCAAGGTGTGGCTGAATAGTCACCCCTTTTACAGGGAGGTGACCACGGAAGTCGAGCCAGGGGACAGGGTAAAAACATAGAAATATAGACTTTGATGGTAGATAAAGACCGCTTGGTCCACCTAGTCTGCCCATTTCCCTACCTACAGGATAAGCTGCAGATCCTAGTTAACCAACAGCCTATTTCTTCCTACCCCCACAAGAATTGCCTTATGTCTGTCCCATGCATTCTTGAATTCTCCCACAGTTTTAGACCCCACAACCTCCTCAGGAAGGTTGTTCCATGCGTCCACCACCCTCTCTGTGAAAAAATACTTCCTCACATTGCCCCTGAGCCATCCCCCCTCTATCTTCAAATTGTGTCCCCTTGTTCTTGCACATCTCTTTTTCTGAAAGACGCTATCCTCTTGGACTTTGTTAATTCCACTGAGGTACTTAAAGTTTCTATCATGTCCCCCCCCTCTCCCTTCTTTCCTCAAGGGTACACATATTAAGCTCCTTTAGTCTCTCTTCATATGGCTTCTTTTGCAGACCCTGCGCCATTTTAGTTGCCCTCCTCTGGACTGCCTCCATCCTGTCTATGTCCTTGAGGAGATGGGGTCTCCAGAACTGGAAGCGGTACTCCAGATGGGGTCTCACCAACTGTCTGTACAGAAGGACAACAACTTCCTGTTTTCTGCTAGTGATGCCTCTCCCTATACATCCCAGTATCCCCCCGCCCTCCCTACTGCCTTCTCACATTTCTTGCTAATCTTAAGGTCATCTGATACAATTACTCCCAGGTCCCTTTCCATTTTTGTTGTTGTTACTACTCCCCCCCATTGTGTAATCTTCCCCTGGGTTTTTGTTTCCCAGGTGCATTATTTTGCTCTTCCTTGCACTGAATCAAGCTACCATACTTCTGACTATTCCTCCAACCTTGCCAAGTCCCTTCTCATCCTTTCTACGCCTCCTTGTGTATCAACCCTGTTGCAGATCTTGTAGCATCTGCAAACAGAACACTTTTCCTTCCAGTCCCTCTGCAATGTCACTTATAAAGACATTAAAAAGGACTGGACAACAGATGGTGACCCCAGTATTTTAAATCCCCGATGTACATAAACACTGCAAAATTAAACAATCAAAAAGTCTAAAAGTAAAACATCAGAACTTAAAAGATCTGCTAGTGACCCTCAGTTCATAACATGCAAACACCTTTATATAGTACCAAAACAAAAAGGAATATTGATATTGCAGGGCTTAAAAGAAAGATTTGGTCAAAAATCAGCAAAACAAGAGCCAATACTGAGAGGACCCACCCCAAAGAAGAATTTAATATCCCTGAGTATCCCATGGACTCAGAATTTGACTCCACCAGTTACAGTTCAACTTCTGACTCGAATCAGAACAACAAACATTGTCAACTAAACGCTGCAAATCAGCCACAATCAAAGCCTCCATCGAAACTGCTAATACAAAATGAATCCACAAATAATTGCTATTTACCCATAAAAACCTTAACACGCCTTGTAACACCACCGGACATCAAGTCGAAATCCAATCAAATCCCAAACATAAATGCTACTGTTATAGATCGCCTACACAAGGAACTCCATTATGACTCAGAGGAGGCTGTATAGCGTAGTGGTTTAAGGCTCTGAACTGCAAACACAACAGCAGAAATGTGCTACGATTGGTGATAAGACTCGGGTGGTGCTGTAAAGTTAGGGCAGCCAGCCCACAAAAAGCCACAGTCTGATGAGCCAGCACACAAAAGTAAAGGGATAGAATCCAGGTCCAAACAAGGAATGTAAATACTCCATTTATTCAGTGCAAATGCACATTTAGACCTCAGGCATACAGAAAAAAGAGGTTAACAAGACCCAGCACTTTGACTCAATGCTGAGTCTTCATCAGGCCATGTTCTGAGCTGCAAACCTGGAGACCTGGGTTTGAATCCCACAGCCCCCACTTGCATACTGTGTGACCCTGGAGCAAGTCACTTAACTTCTTTGCGCTCCCAGGTTGCACCTGTAAACAAGCTTTCAGCTCAGTGTCTCTCTCCTGGTAAAAAAAAAAAACAAACCTTCAGGATATAATTAAACAAAACCCTCAATGGCGAATGACCTTAAAAGACTTATATCATGGTAATCAAATGCATTTAGCCAGAGTACTAGCTATATATACAGGCGAAAATAAATTTCTCAGACCCAATTAAGCCACTATTAGCCATTCACCAGACTCTCAAATGAGCTCCACATTTATGGCAAGTACCAAAATATCAGTACAAATTAAAGATCCAGGCACTCTAGCCCTGGTTAAAAATCTGGCATTGACCCAAACAAGGCTTGAACCTTGCACCTCAGTGCCTTACTAAATACTGAAAAAAATATTTTTGTTATCAATAAAGAACATTACTCACCATCTACGGATAACAAGGGCAGGCCTCAAATTTAAAATATATCTCATGGGCAGACATACCAAATAACAACACTGTAGTGTATTCAGATGGAAACGCACAACACACACAAGGCAAAAGAAAATCAGGAACAGGCATCATTACAGGTTACAAAACACAGCAGGGAGACTATACCATTACTAACCGAGAAGCAATACCGCTAAAGGCCCAACATGCCAAAGTTTTGGCATTAAAAGAACTATTCAAACATAAACCAAGTTTTATTTTTACTGACAGCAGTTACATAGAACAGGTTTATAATTTACATCCACAATAGCCTGATGCATTTCCCTCAGATTGGGACAAAATTTGGCAAGCACGTGATCTCTCAAACCCTAGACACAATGTTTCCCACATCCGAGGGCATGGGAGAGACGGCATTAATTCCAAGTATTATCTTGGTAATTCAGCAGCAGATGAAATGGGAAAACTTGCCTGCACCATGCCGCTGCCCCACACTGTTAGTCAAATCATGGTGGAGGTATGTCAAACTGAACAAAAAGGCTGGCCACTTCTTAGACAGAAGAAGTCTTCTCAAAATTGCAAAATGGGAGTTGGAAGGTCTAATACAAATACAACAAGAAATACATATATGGTAAATGATATTTCCTGCAGGCAGGAACTAATTAGTTTAGCTCATACAGGCACTGGACTTGTCCATCCTGGTATAAAAGCAACTTAAAGAATATTAAGGCAAAAATTTACCTGGCCTTCCATGATGACAGATATAACGACATACACCAATAGCTGAGTAACCTGCCAACAATTTAAGCAGGCCCAGCCAGTTCTCACTCCCAACCTGCAAGTAAGTCCTCAAAAGCCCTGGAAGAGAATGTCTATTGATTCTGTGAGATAACTACCTCCTAGTGAAAACAAAAAACATCTTTTGGTTATTATAGATCACTTTACACAATATGTAGATGCATTTCCTGCAGTGGCAGCCATGGCTAAATGTGTTGTGGATACACTGATGAAGGAACTGTTTCCTCGCTGGAGAATTCCCCCCCTCACATTCATTCAGATCAAGATTCACATTTTAAAAATATTCATGCTACTGAACCAATAAGTAATCATGGTATTAATTGGCATTATGGTATTCCGTACCATCCCCAATCCCAGGGCTCGGTGGAAAATATTAACAAACAGCTAAAACGGGCCTTAAGAATGGGGCAAAAAACATTTTGGACCAGAAACCTACCTATGGCACTTATGCATCTCAGAAGCAGATCACCTTACCAACTCCTTACAGGAGCTCAGATGCAAACACAAACTATCCTAGATACCAACACCAGGCAGGACTCATTGAAATAAGACAGAAAGTGCAGCCGTCGGTAAACCCTTATAAAATTGGAGACTCGGTTTGCTGGAAAAAATTGCTAACCACCCCATGGGGCCTAAATATACCAAGCCTATGCAAACAAAACAAATCTTTAACAATGCTGTACTTTTTGAAATAAAACACAAACCTAAATGGTTCCATATCTCACAATTAAAGAAATGCTCTATTTCAGATTGCTGACAATAATCCTTCCATTCAAATTCAAAACTGGCCAGCAAATGATCAACCTGCTCGAGGAGTCGAGCAACTTCATGGATTTTTTGCACTCAGAAGACAAGTCTGAGAAGCCCATCGAGCCCTAGATGTTCAACAAGTCCAAGGCACCCAATGGGTTTGAGATGCCCAACAAGAAGAGCAGCTTGTGCATCTTGAACACAATTTAAGAACCCTAAGGTCCAGCTGTCCTCACCTTTTTCACATTAGATCAACAACTAATGTGCCGGAGATTCATGAAATTGAAGACTCCATGAGTGACACAACCCCAGGAGAAAAAAAAAAAGATCTCATATTTTGAAAATACAGTCTCACCAACCACTGATTGTGTTACTTATTCTGATTCTAATTCTTCTCAGTATTTGCTTTGGTTTTACTCTAGCAAAGTTGTTTAGTTAATTGTTACTGGGTCAGACAAACTTATGTGCTATTAGCATACATAAACATATTTGCAGCATTTTTGTTTATAACACAGCATAGTACAGTAGAGTCTATAGTTCTCAAGTAAAGAAATACTTTATTTCAGATGACTGATAATAATTCTTACACGCAGATCAATGATCAGGCTGCTGCTAACCAAGCAAGCGAGAAAGTATTCGGAGGCGAACCCAAAATACGGGAAGACAACACAGTAATGTGCAGGGGATCCAAGATCTGGCGGACAGAGCCCTGAAGGTCCAACAGTACCTGAAAGAAAGACAGCGGCGCAGACAGGAAGAAGAACAAACCTACTGGGCACCTCGGATGCTCACTTACTGGAAGAAAATAGCAGGAATCAGTGAGATCTCAATCTCCTCGAGCACAGCCTGTGTTATGATTATTATTTTTGCCTTTCTCGCATTTGCCTGGGTTTTACATTAGCAAAATTGTTTGCTTAAATGCTTAAAAGATCTAAAACTTGCCATAGAACAGGTAAAGTCCCGAGGTGGAAACTAACACCCACAATACCTTACTATAGAAGGCAAACTCTTAACAGAAACCTTCACTGGATCCTGCCAAGAATGGCCTTTGTGTTATTGATACATACATATATATATATATATATATATATATAGCATTTTATTTCAGTATGGCACAACACAGTGAGACCAGGTCCAGCACTGAACCATTTTTAAAGAACACAAATATCCTTACACCATGCCTGATGACCTCAGGCTCATGCAGCATCACATAAGGTTAAGAACAAACCTCAAAAATGCTCCCATGCAAAATATTAGAAAGGAGGGGCTGTGGTGCCTGAGCATGGTGGATGTACTTTAACAGAGCTCTGTTTACTCTCTATTAAATTGATGATTTAAACTATTTGTTCGGAAGAAATCTCATTTCAAACTGAATTGCAGCTTATATGAACATTCCCTATCTGCAATGGGCAACCCAACGAGAGACAAACCTGCTGCAGAAGGATATAAAAACAAAAATATTACAGGTGCTCCAACAACACGATCAGCGCAAGGCCATGACCATGAGGGAGCTGCAATGGAGGAAGAAACTCTGCAATTGCTCGGGCACAAAATTAATAGACATTTCACTTTGGCTGTCAGACTGGCGGATATGTTTAAAGCCTAACAGAGTGGCTGGAATCGAAAAACTTGGAATCCATCACTTTGGCATCCTCTGAGGTGACCAAAAGAGCAGATGCAGCAATGGAGGGCAGTCTCAGCTATTATAAAGAAAATGCTCACCTCAAAACCAGACTGGAGAGCCTTGAAAATCAGGCTCGTGCCAGTAATCTTCATCCCCTCAGTGTGCCAGAATGGGTAGAAGGAGACCACCTGCTTCTTTTCGTCCAAGAGTGGATGGTTCAACAGTTAGGCGAAGAGATGTCCCCCATGGTCCAGTGCTTCCAGAAGGCCTACAGGGTAACGCTGCAGGGTCATCCAGATAACCCAGAGGCCCCGCGCACTGTAGTAGTGGTGACGGACAGTGTCGATTCCCAAGACTTGCTTATAGCAACGGTCAGGCGCAAACAAGTGCTACTGTGCGAAGGACAGGGCAGTGCTGCTGTTCCCGGACACTGGCTATGCAACCAGACAAAAACAGAAAAAATTTGACAGAGCAAGGGTGGTGCTCTGTGAAGCGGGGGTATCGCATGGCATGGTGTTCCTGGTGAGGTTACAAATTGCACACAAAGGTAAAGTTTTTCTCTTTACGGATCCAGCAGATGCTATCAAGTGGTGTCACAAAAATGTAACCAGGCAAAGAGAAGATAAAAGGGAAGATTATTCCTCGGAAGAAGAGGACACTTCAGACTATCATTTTTGGACTTATGTTTTAAATTCTCTTTATTTGGTAATGATTAGTGGGAATAACATAGTTGAGCCAGTTATATGGACATGGTTGGTTTTCTTTCTTTAAGGGCTTAAGAAGTTGTCTTTAATCTGTTCTGTTTTAAAATAAGCCCTTGCTGAATATAAACGTTATTAACATGCCCCTAGCTCAAACTGACAATGTTACCAGTTTAAATCTAATTAATCAGTTTTGAAAAATGATGTTGATTGCTTTTATGCGAATGGATATTATCTTTATTTAGAGAGAGACTCTGGACTCTAATATTGGTAATGGCACTTTATTGTATCCTTATTTTTAGTTTAAAGCATGGTGATTAGCTCCAGTTTCTAAGGGGACAGAGTACAAAGAAACAGAAATATGGACTTTTGGACATTATATTTTATACCATGCAGCTCTTGGGTTCGATTAGCAGCAATGTGGAATTTTTTCATACTGGAGGTTAAATAGTTATAACTCCCTAAGAGATACCTTTTAATTTTAGATGGACAAATGTAGGTATTAAGAGGAGTGGTGCCCTCATTGGTGTATAATTACACGTTATATCTGAAATTAGTGAATGACTGTATGTCTATTATAAACTAATAATACAAAGGATTATTACCATAACACTTTTCATTTCTACCCTTGCCTTTCTCCTCTATGCCCGTTACTGAAAAATACAGTACACAACCTGCTCAACTAGTAGTGAAGGGCCTTTCACATCCTCAAACTGACCCCAATAATACATCCAACATAACAACTGCATGATGACACCCAAGAAAACATGACAATGTTATACAATAATATTATTAACACAATAGCAATCCCAGAACTATACACATACACACATAACTCTTCTATGATTGCAACTAATGATACAAGAATATTACATCCTGAATGCATACCTGTGGCAGCTGAACTACAACTGTATCAATATAACTTTAACATGGACATCAGAACTTATATGAACTATTTGCCCACACAATATCACTTTCTATTGGTTAAGAGACTACAAGCATTTGTGAAGAAGGTCACGATATGGTGCAACTCATGTTCCAAACTGACTGATATTCAGCCTACCGTACAAATCAACCTGACAGCCTATCGGTGCAACTTTATTGGACATGAAAAACATAAATGGCATCAAGATTATGCTGCAGTACATTATCTTGTCCAAACCTGAAAGAACGAATCTGATGATTTACTCCTGCACCAGCCCTTCCCAAGTACTTATCTCCAATATTCCGAAAACCTTGGACCGGAAGATGTAGGACAATTTGTTAAGGAAAATGGTGAACATTATCGACTTACATCTCTATGCAAACTCAACCGAACCATGACATCACTTTATGCAGCTAGGACTCACATTTCCTGTATAAGGGCCGAAACCTGGAGTTCTTCAAACAGTCCAAATATTTTTGACTGCACAGAACTTTCAGAAGACAGCTCAGGAATGCAACATTTAATGTTTAGAAATACCACCATAGGTCAAAATGAATTGCAACACGCTAGTCATTGCTTTAAAGATTGCACCTTGTTACTCCCACATACAAGTCAAGTTCATATCTTCTATGTGCATTGAAGAGAGACTGTACCATGCCAACAACCCCCTCCAAATAAGGTAACATGCACCCTTTGTGGTGAGAGCGCCTCTTGTCCTGAGGCTGTTATCAACCTGGAAGTACCTCAAGTGAAATGGTACAATTAATTAAAAGACATCCAAAATATGGGAAGCCCGAAAAGGCTCTAAAATGAAAGCCCATGGGACTTGCCAGCAACTTTCTCTCTCTTGTGAAAACAGCACTCT
This sequence comes from Neoceratodus forsteri, assembly GCA_016271365.2. Lineage (NCBI taxonomy): Eukaryota > Metazoa > Chordata > Ceratodontiformes > Ceratodontidae > Neoceratodus > Neoceratodus forsteri. The sequence goes on along the minus strand of CM028131.1, from coordinate 705,775,277 downwards.
GCCGTGCTATGGTGACATATACGAATACAAATCAGGATACAACATCAAATTTTGTGTTCGAGTTTGGTGACCACAGCTAAAACATAACAGACAATCCTTGCTGAAAGTCTATTAAGGAGTTACTGATACTACCTGGGAAAAATCAGCACGCCATTGGAACATCTTGGAGAAAACGTAAAGGACTTATTAACTTACCTAATAACCAACACCTGGAATTAGTAAACCAACTTAACATTGCAGAAGACATAGGTGAAACAGCCTACATGCATCTAAATGCTTTTTGAAAGGTGACTGCCCAGGATTAGAACAAGCATGTAAAACAGAATTTTGCTTTGATACAGCAAAATATCAAACACAAGTAATGAAACTCAGCCATACTGTATGCTCATATACAGGTACCTTGTATGTGGTCCCACCCATACACTTACAGTCAGGTATATATTTACTCACACAACCCCTTGTCTGTGTACAGCAGCCAACCAACACATCACTACTCCAATGGTGCTGGCCATACCAGGGACTCAACTCTATATATTAACCACACAGCATGGTACCAAACAACACCTTATTGGACATTAAAACTATAGGAAGCCTAGACACACCCATTCTCATATCTGGTTTAATTTGGAAAGACATTTCAGATTACTGTATAATGTATTATAACTGCACTGTTGAGCAGCTTAAAGTTCCCCTCATACTGTAGACTTCTACATTTACCACCACACAAGAAGACCTTATCCAGGATTCTATATCCAGATTAAATACTGTTTTAGGTACCATGTGGGTTCTCAGATTTACCCTTAAAAACAAAAACATGCAATTCTAGCAAGCACTCAACCACACAGAATACAGCATACAGTTCATACAGACCCATTTACACATCTTACAGCAACAAATACTGGAACTTCAATTGACACAATCAGAAATAGAATTTACTAATTGGAAACACAAATTTAACCATGCTCTTAATTCTATCTTTGGAGGTTTCAATGAAGAGGCTATGTCAGTCCTCAACTGGCTAAACCCACTAAATTGGGTAAAATGGCTGTTATCTTGGCTATTATCACCATTTAATATGATATTGGTGGCTTTGGGACTCAATGCTGTTGTATTATTACTCTGTTTTGCACACAATAGTTTGCATCCCTGCTGTCACAATTTTTCTATTCATCTTTCAGACAAATGAGTAAACTAACGAGACAAAGTAACTACTTTAAAACTGCCATCACCTGCCTAAGGCACCATGACTTTTGGCCCTGCTTCGAATGGAGAAAACAGAATGTTGGTCATGACTTTGATCATCCAGCCATACTCTGAGAGCCAAGCCCAGTGTGTTCTCTGTGATACTCTTGTTTTGACCTGGGGCCAGACCCGTGAACACCTTAGAGGGCATATATTCAGGTATCACCGTGACATCCATCATTGCTTGTCAATCCACTGTGATGGACGAAATTGTTTGTTAAATAATCTGATATGGACTTATCCCTTGCATGAACCCATAGATGCTTCTTTTTATTACCCAATGCATTTTGTAAAATCAGGGCAAATTGCAGAACCTGCAACCCAGCTGTGGTGACACTTGTTTGAACTGGTGTGTTTATTTTTACTGAATGGTAAATATTTGAGACCAGCAGTAGTAGAGCACATTTAAAGATCAAATGCATGTTTTATCATTAGTTCTTTTAAGTGTGTACTGTAACCCGAGATGATGCTGAGCAACATCAGTCATATTTTATCAGTTGACAGTTTCATTATTCCCTTTTTGTTTTAAACTTTTCAACAATCACCACAACATCCCCAACATGGAACCACCTGCCTGTGTCTTCAGCGCGAACTTTGACCTGCGGTCATGTTGATGATGTGATTTGTGTTCCCGCAGTACTGTCCCGCATCAGCGCTTCTGTTTTGTACAGGTAGCGCCTGTGAGTCTGTGGTTTTAATAAATATTTAAGTCAATATTTTGTTTCCAATTAAGACTCTGCCATATTTATTTATGTTGCCATGTCCTCAGATGAGGAACAAGAGGCAACAGACAAAATATAAATTTTCCACCTGTGCAGCCGTACATATCGAAAAATGGAGCACATGTTCAGAACAAAATAATTTCCTAAATAGCATGCTGTATATCAGGTTACTACTATAAATGTCATAACTATGAGGACAAGAACAAACCATTTCTTGGACAAATAGAGAGTTGTCTAGTCTGAATCGTCTACATTTCAAACTGGAAGCAAACAAATGCACTGCAAAGCAAATGTTTCAACATGTCATTCTGAGCAGGCTTTCTTGTCACAACCCACCTTCTAGAGAAAGAGAAAACACAAATTTATGCGAACGATCTACTTTTGAATGTCCCTCAGGCCTTCCTTCGGAAACTTGGGAGGTGCAATGCTTTCCCTACCCCCATCTTGCTTTAGTCCCTGGCCGGCAGCCAAGGCCTGCCCCCCAAGCACGGTAGACTAGATGGAGGAGATTGTTGTGGTACAGTGGGCAGACTGCTCCAGCAGTAATGGTGGGCAAGCATTCCAGAACAGAAAGAATGTAGCGTATTACCAGCAGCATCGGACTGACTTCAGAAAGGTTGGGGGATGTCTGGCATCCTTGGCACCAAAAAGAAGCCCTTGCTGACTAGTTTGTAAACACATAGCTGGTGCTTTCTGCTTGATCCCATCTGCGGCTATTGTCACTTGACTGGCCACACCAACTACTGGTATTGGCGGGGCGATAGAGAACTGCACTGTTTACTAGTTCTCCTGTTATGGTTCATGTTTTTCCTGTGCTCTTTTTAGATTTAAAAAAAGAAAGAAGACTAATGTTCTTTTTTGGTCCTATTTTTTGTAATACCCCACTTACATAGTTTTAGTGATTACAGTTAACTTAGACGCTCTAGGGGGATCTCACCTATCGTATGGACTATTTAAGAATGCCATTTTCTTTTTTATTATTTATAATAATGTATGTTTTCTTTAGGATAACCTAGCACAGTTGAGCTCCTCCCTCATTCCACATACTGTAAGTTAACTGACATCTAATTTAACTGTATGGTTTTGGAGTTGGCTCTGTGCATGAAAAGGGGTTACCGATGGATCCTAAAGTTTGTAATGCAGTACATATGCAGGATTTTGAGTATAATACAGTCATTGATATGGGCTTTTTAAGTAGCCTATGGAGAGATACATAAGGTAACATTAATGGAATCAGAAGTTATCCATATTAAAAATGCACTTTCATTAGTCAAAATGCATGAAAATTTGTGTAATAATTTGTGACATGGCTACCCATGTGCATGAAATAGTCTCTCAGTGTCATTTAACTAGACTTTTCTGCAATAAAAATATTTTTGTAACTAATTCTGTGTCCTGCTCTCATTTATCACACTTCCTTATTGTGCTACCTTGATTTCCACCCACCTCCAGGGGGCACTAAAGATGTGGTCTTGCGTGTAACCATTAATGTCCCCTTGTGTTACCTCTGAACCTTTGTAATGATCAGCACTTTGGTGCTATTTGTGTTGTATTTTTGTCCCCAGATTACCTGCTGTATTTGTTTAGGGTACTACACTGCATTTCCCTGTTTCTTTAAGTACACAGCATGATCACAAGCTGTCCCCTTTGCTCACCTGAACCTTTCCTGTCCCCCATCACCGGATGTTCACGCAGCGTGACAGCAGGGGTCCAGTGGAGCCACTTGTGAAAACATTTCTAGGCACTATCAGACTGAGATTGGGGCAGGTCATGGGGATTTAAAAGACAATTCCTTGCAATTTCTAGCCCTTTCCTGTGATTGACTGTCTTATCCTGAAGAGCTCTTATCCTCCTGTGTGACCCTCATCACATCACTGTCCTCACTGCAGCAGGTAAATACCGATCATGCCTGCTGCCAAAAATACTGTTTTTTTTTTGTTTTTTTTTACTAGTTTTGATAATGTAAGCGAGCTGTTGATAGGTGGGGTTCATTAATAATGCAGATGGACCCACACCCTGGATTTCCCTTTTTACCTTTTTGATTTGGTGTAACGGGTGACATTTGAATTAAAATGTGAATATGGGACCTTAAACTTCTTTATGTCCCTGTTCACCATGAGGTCTTCTTGAAGGAGTTGATAAGGAGGTTGCATAGATTAACTTTCTAAGTTACTAAGCTTTATTTTAAATGTTCTTTTTATGTTGGGACTGTATTTTACATGCTACAGTTACAGTCAATTTTGGGGAAGGATGGCAATTGAGTGGAGTGTCTGGGATTAGCACACTGCATTGTTTGGTTATTGGGGAAGGCATGGTACCTGTATTTAACCCTTGATTCTCTATTTTTGGGATACTGATGTTCATTTTGGTTTTTGGTTCCAATACTCTATTTTAAATGTGCTTTACATATGTTGGGATGGTATTTTACATACTGCTGTTACAACAATTGTTTTTCTTGGGGGTTGATAAAAAGATTGATTGCGATGTCTGATATTTATTGTGGTTTTTGGTATTTAAACAAAACACATATTTTCTGTATTTACCTGGGCACTGCCAGTACAACCCACCAACACTCCTGAATGTGCATGTCTTCCTACCAAAGAGTTGTATGAGCACTGTACCTCAGTACATCCCCAAATGTGAAACACTGCCCCTTAGAATGTGGAACACTTCATCAAATCTATTACTCAGAAGCTCAGACCACTGTTGAAATGTGTGCCTCTGTGTTCAAAGTTTGCAAGTTAAATAAATAATACATTTTTCGTAAGAACTGCTATGCATTTTTGCTTTATAATGTTGTTGTTGAGCGTTGGACAAATCCTCTCAATGTGTAACAAGGGGCTTTTGTGAATAAAATGAGGAACTGTTCTTCATGATGCGGTACAGCTGAGAGGTGTGGCTTGATCAGGTGTGCATGTTAATTTGGTGGCCCAAATTAGGCAACCACAAATGTTATCTTTTACCTTATTTGATTCTCCTTGGGCCTGCACCTGTTGGCATCTATCGTTCAGCCTCCGCCCAGCCCAACACCCCAACATCAGGCAGTTAACCTCCTCTTCCCCACAGTTTACCCTCTGTGGTAGGGTGGTGAGACCCCCTTGCTCAAACTCACCCTGACTAGGATTCAGAGCCTGTGGGTGCCATTCAGAGTCGCAGTCTGCGGCAGGTGGCTGAAATCTTCCTGCTTGACCTAGGACCTCATTTTTCCTTGCCCTATGTTTCCCCTAGGTAGAGTGTGCAATGTTGGCAATGTGGCCGTGTAGTGCTGCCCTTCACCGCCAACCGCTGGCTGGTTGCCAGCGTGGTAGTAGGTAAAACACAGATGCCTCAGCCCTCCATGCCACTGGGCTGGTGGCAACCACAAATTTAGGTGAAGTTGTAGGTTTGCCTGGCATGATCTTAATGTTGGTTGTGATGGGCTATTGCATTGCATAATGTGTTTGTTACTGGCTTCTTTATTAGCAGGGTGCACCACTTCTGTTTTGTCATTGTGCATCACAGGGCACCTACAGCATTTTTTGTTAATCAGGATACTAAACCATGTGGTCACCGATTATTTTTTTCGGGGGGGGGGTGGTGCACTATTTGGTCTGTGTGTATTAGGTCTGATGGCAGTTTTGACTGAGTCCCTGTGGTATGTTTTGCAGCATGCCTCCGCTTTTGGTCGGCAGACATTTTTTCCTTCATTTCTTTTTCCAATTGTTTAACCAGGCAAGACACACTAAGCTGAAAGCTTTTTTACAGGTGCAACCTGGGAGCACAGGGAAGTTAAGTAACTTGCTCAGGGTCACACAGTATATACGAGTGCGGGCTGTGGGATTCAAACCCAGGTCTCCAGATTTGCAGCTCAGAGCCTTAAACCACTGCACTATACTGTCTCCCTAAGCATGCTTCCATTTTGTTTGCAGATGGCTAGATGCGTGACTCCATTCTGCTTGCAGGTGGGTGTATGCTTCCTTTCATTTTGTTTGTAGACAGGTGAATGCGTGACTTCATTTTGTTTTCAGATTTGTGTATGATTGCCTCCATTTTGATTGCAGATGGGTGGATGCATGCCCCAATTTTGTTTGCTTATTTGTGTATGATTGCCTCCATTTTGATTTTCAGATGGGTGGATGCATGCCTTCATTTTTTGCAGATTTGTGTATGATTGCCACCATTTTGATTTGCAGAGGGTGGATGAATGCCTTCATTTTGTTTATAGACGGATGGCTGCATACCTTCATTTTGTCTGCAGCTGTGTGCATGCATAGCTTCCTTTTGTTACCAGATGGGTGTATGCTTGCTGACATTTTTTTTCTTTTTGACAGATGTGATGATGCATGGCTCGTATTGCGTATAGTATGTTTTTCTCCTTTTTTGTCTTCATTTAAGAAGTGATTTAGTAATTTTATCAGCTTTGTTAGTAAATTTGTGATTGTTTGAACATTGGATTAGGATTTTGGTATTTGAAAACAAAAACATGAACAAAATGAATTTATTTCTTTTTTTTAGCGTGGACACCACCACCATGATAACCCTATCTGCTTTTTTGGTTTAAATTTCAAAATCACCAAACAACCCCAGATATGCACTTTTTGTATTCAAACAAGTAGCTTGGGCTGGGCTGGTGATCTTGCAAAACTCATTTTGCGTGTGACTATGTCCACAACCCCGCTCCCCAAAACAAACAGTTATGCATATTACACATGTATTTGCTACACCATCACACAATTACCTGTTCATACACAATTGAGTTATAATAACTGTAGATCCCTGTTATCAACCCGTTTTCGAGAACTGTAAAAAGTCGTATCAACCCACAGGTTGATACGAAAAAAGTCGTATCAACCCGACTTTTACAGTCTCGCGCCAAGAAGCCTGCAGCACTCGCATTCCAAAGTAAACAGTTTCAAACTCATAGCATAACTTACAGATCCAAATGAGAAAGCGTTACCATTTTACATTAATTCTTTAGCCTACCCTCTGGTTTACAAATCTGTATGTGTTCAACATGTATTTATTTAGTAAAACCAACACGGAGACCTGCTGCCAAAACACTCCTACTTCCTTACTAGTAGGCACGCCCACCGCAGCACGTTATGTGATGTCAGTCTTTGAATAGCGTGGGGGCGTGCCTACTAGTAAGGAAGAATGAGCCGCTTGGTCCTCATGCCTCCTCAGAGTGGTAATACTTATATTGAATTTGTTTTAGTGGCAGTTATTAATAAAAATAAAACATATGTAGGGAGTAGAAATGAAGTTTTTTCACACACCCTCGTTGTGTGATAATACTAAAACCTCTCGAGGTTTACATATTATCACACAACTTGAGTGTGTGAAAAAACTTCATACCAACTCCCTACATATGCATTATTCTCTATGTACGCCTAAGTAGGCAACAACTAATGTTGGTGGGGTGGCTGGTTTATTTGCTGTGATTTAGATGGTGTTTGTGTGATGCTGCTGCATTAGCCAACTTGTCTGGCGCTGCCTGCAGTATTCTGTTTTTTTGCACATTTAAAGTGTTTATTATTGTGCCTTTGTGGATTTTCTGGTTGCATCACAGGGCAACCACAGCATATTGTTAATCATAGCACAAAACCATATAGTCACTGTTTTTGAAGCGGTGGAGCTCAATGTTAAAAAGTACTCTCCCCCATGTTGCTTGTTGTGGTGCCCTAATTAGGACACATTATTCTCTGGGCCATACTGATCAGCTATTTCATACATGTATGTGGTGGCTTTACACAACTTTGCCTAGCAAAAAAAAAAAACACTGTGAAAACCAACTATACTGTTTTCTGCGGGTGTTGTCTGTGTTCAGTTTACATGGACAGTCCATTATTCAGGTGATATGGACTGATGATGCCCTGATTAGAATGCATACTTTAATGATGAACTTCTTTAAAAGATTCCATCAGGTATTTAGCTGCATACCTCCATACTGTCTGCAGATGGGTGGTGGCGTGCCTCCATACTGTCTGCAGATGGGTGGTGACGTGCCTCCATGTTGTCCACAGATGGGTGGTGGTGTGCCTCCATGTTGTCTATAGATGAGTGGTGGCGTGCCTCCATGTTGTGTGCAGACAGGTAGTGGTGTGTCTGTGGTGTTTTAATGTCCCTTGTTACATGTGCAGCCCTGCTTTTATGTCCCCAGTTACATGCACAGTCCTGCTTTTATGTCCCCTGTTACATGCGCAGTCCTGCATTTATGTCCCCTGTTACACGTGCAGCCCTGCTTTTATGTCTCCGTTACACGTGCAACTTTGTGGAGGCTTCTTCTCAGACCCCGAAATTGAAGTTATCCCACACCACACTACATTTTTATAAGGTTAGTCAAAGCATTAAGAAATGCTTATAATAATCATTATATTATAGAGTTTAAAAAATGACACTAATGTCACACTTTGGTAGCCCTTTTCATGCATAGACCCAGTTGCCAGATCTTAAGTTAATAGATATCGGATCCCCCAGTAACTGAACCACTGATGTTCCTGTAAGTGGTAATGGACACATATTGATCAATAAACTTGTACCCGAGTTAAAAGAAAACAAGCATTTGTCAATGCCAAACGTTTGTTGGCGTGTATTTGCTATGGAGGTACTGTATGTGGTACTAATAGTGGTGAGGCAATAATTAACAAACTAAAAGCAGACGTTATACCAGCAACATGGTCATGTGGGCTCTGTGTAAAGCCGTGAGGGTAGGGTTGGTGGGAGAGTGGTGTTGGTTTAACTTGCTTCACACAGCTCACATGACAATGTCAGTGGTATAACTTCTGCTATTGTTTTGCCAATTATCACCTCTGCATTATCAGTACCACACACCTCTACAGCAAATACATGTCCTCCATTATCCAAGATACCCATGTGCCTATCCCATGCACACTTTAAAACTGTAACTATATTTGCCTCTGCCACCTCCTCGAGTAGGCTGTTCCAGTCCTCCACCACCCTTTCCCTGAAGAACTTCCTCACATTACGCATGATCCTATCCCCCAACTTTATATTGTGACTCCTAATATTAGAACATCCTTTTCTCTGGAATATACTCTTCTCCTGTATTTTGTTTATTCCCTTGAGATATCTGAATGTCTCTTATCATATGCCAACCATTGTAAATGCTCCAGTCTGTCAATGCATTTTTCAGAGAAATTCTTCAACACATAGGTAAAATATGACATTTAAACTATGCTAAATACCTACTTTTACTCCTAAAACTGCTTATATGAAGTAATGAAAATCAGTCATTTTGTTAGCCACTTTAAAGGCTGCTTCTAAGGACATCACAGAGTCGAAGCAACATGCTAATAAGCTTGACAAGACAAGCTTGACAACTGACAAGAGTCTGGGTTTCAGTTCTGATAATAGAAACTCCATCCCAATACATGCCATTATAACAATTTACCAAAGTACTGCACTTTGTGTAAACAATTTTTAAGACCTATTCTACTACAGGATACATATTGTAATCCATCCTGATGTGGAACCTTTGAAAAAGGGTACTTGTATTCAAAAGCAGTTTACAACAATAAGTACATAAATAAACTAAGGTGTTTAAATAAGTTCATGTCTTTCAACTACAGATCGTATTAGTGCCTGAAAGTTTACAAAAGGGAATCACGTTTCCACTGAACTAACAAATAGTAACAGATACAGCTCTATATTCTGCTGTATCCAGCTACATTTCTACATTGCTAGTATGCCAGAGCAGCACTGTGCTCTAGAATGGTTGTGTTGAACTTAAGAAACCATGTAACAAGCCAGAGCACACCACATCAGTTGACTTATTTTTCTGAAATCGCTTTACCAGGTCAACCAACATAGAGGAGATAAACAGTCATCTCGTTTACAGATGCAACCTCGGGATTTCATGGGGACCATGACAAACTGTTTAATAACTTGGTATTTATACTATCAGATATGGAAGATCGCAATTAGAAAATGTGTTTGAAAATGAAGAAACAAATAAATGGTAGCATACCCTAAATAAGAGAAAAAAATGTGTATTTGCTGCCCCGACAGCTCTTCGGCAGGACACGGCGAATTCCCTGAAAGACAACACTGTACCCCTGAAAACAAACTTAGACAATAAAATGTTTCCACAAATGTCCAGTACAAAATAAACAACAAAAAGCTAAACACTGCTAGATGGTGTGCAAAAATGGGCTATTCAAGTGCAGGAGGTCTAAGGTGTCCTCAGCTGAACAGTAGCCAGTCTCTACAACGTAAAATGGAAAACACCAACAAAAATGTAGAAAATGTGCTAAACATGTAGAGATGACAAATGATGTTGATGAAAAGCAAATAATGTGCTGGGTTCGGGGACAAAGAGAGAGACAAAAGGGCCAGTCTGAGAGGCTCAGCTGAAAGAGGCAGTTCCAGTGATGGGGCTCCATACTGCATGGTGGTGGAGTACAACAACACACTGAACCGAGGGAGCAGCAACAGTAGAGTGAAGAACTGAAATCAGGCACAGGCGAGGTGGGCAATCGAGCCGGGGCAATCCACGGAAACCCTGCCCCCCAGCACCGACCGAACCAAGACTCTCTGCCCTGAGGGGAGAGAAAAACGAAAAGCACCCGCTCAGTTCCAACTTTGCCCTCTTCCAGCACCCCTGAATCTCACCGAATCTCATCTTACCCTGCCACAACAGGTGCCATCTTCTAAGAAATATTTATGTAATTTCTATGTTTACATCACTGCCGTCTTTGTTATAGGGAACTGCCAATTACAAAATGAGTGTACACTAGGAAGCGGTGCACTAGACCCAAACAATTAAGATAAAAAAATAAAGGTTCAGGCACTCGTCAAACCCATAAAGAGGGATGCTCAAAAAATTACCACACATGGTCCTTATTTCCACATTATAACATCTTTATTCCACCATAGACAAACGTGTCCTGGCCTGACATGATTCGGACTGACCACAATCCTTTCTCAAAGGCTAAGGACAATACACATAATACCACTCTTAAAAAAGACAATGTTCATTGCCATGTGACCCATAAAACTACATTCATAGGTAAATTAATTGCAGTGCTTAAGGATCAAAGTGCCAAAGTAAAATAAGGACCATGTGTGGTCATTTTTTGAGCATCCCTCTTCATGGGTTTGACGAGAGCCTGAATCTTTATTTTTTAAGGGAACTGCCAATGACACAGTATCTGTAAGCTGGTTGCTTGGCAGTCATGTAAATGAAATGAGCTAGCCACTGTCAGATAGGAGCGGCTGACTCTTTTCAAGTACGCAAAGTTTCCGCCCAGCAAGCAGTGAATAGTGTCACCACGGGAATGTCTGGTGACTGGTCTGCACTGCCGAGCCCTTGAGAGTTTAGCTGCAATTGGCTCGGCAGTGACACACCTCTGAAAATGCCATTCATTTAGCAAAATGATTGGTGTGCAAGGACACCAAACGTTTAAAAAAAAAAAGAATGGATCAAACCAAGGCAGAGCAATTGGTACTGATTAGTCTAAACGAGTGAGGGGAATTGGGGAAAATATCGACCTAACACTCTCCAGCAGGAAAGTCTGACACTCTGAACTTTCCCGCAAACGCCCTAGGACAAAATTTACATCCCACGCAGATGATGTCTGAGCACTGGAAAATCAGGCAGCAGAATTGTTAAAAAAAAGGAATGGATTAAACCAAGGCAGAGCAATTGGTACTGATTAGTCTAAACGACTGAGGGGAATTGGGGAAAATATCGACCTAACACTCTCCAGCAGGAAAGTCTGACACACTGAAGTTTCCCTCAAATGCCCTAGGACAAAATTTACATCCCACGCAGATGACGTCTGAGCACTGGAAAATCAGGCAGCAGAATTGTAAACAGAGCATGGTCATCAGTGAATGAAATGGAACCTGAAAAAGGTATCACACAATATTTTATTTACAAAAAACAGGATCAAATGCATCTCTGGAGTATACTCCTACTATAGGGGGTAGTAGAATGAGAATACAGGGTTCTGCATTTGATCTTTAAGGGCCATTTTAGAAGAACTGTGTCTTGCCCTATAGTTTGGGGAAGGGGTAATAACTGTCTGTCCTGGGGTCTCAGCTACTTGATAACTGGAGGTAGGACTTAGTCACATTTCTGACTGCAGGTTAATTTTGGCTTGCTGGCAGGGCTAACCAGGAAGCTCTTACTCTGGGATAAGTTTAGGCACTCTACCAGTGTACTGTCATGTTCGTAGCCTACTGCATGAGTGGGACAGCAGGAGTGGAGCATTTGTCTTAAGGTGTCTGCAGGCATCCACAGACAGCCTGCAGTCTACAGGACAGGAGACATCAGACCAAGGTAGGAGATAACACAGTAGTGTTTAAGGGTACACTGAAATAGACAGCTTAAGATTAAGTAGCTACAGGTAGTGGAGTGACAACTAGTGGGTAAGGGGGAATAAGCACCAGGAAAAGGTATTTACTGGTAGGAGGGCTGAAAGGGGAAATTAGGAGACACCCTATCTAGGGTAGGGTAACAAACATATTTCAGACAAGCATAGGAAGAGGTAGGAAGTCAATGGGTATATACAGGCAGCAGAAAGGTACAAGAAAGTTTCAGCAGACAATGGAAGGAAAGAGAATGTGAGTAGTGCAGTGCAATCTCTCTCTCTTTTGGGACACATTCTGAAAACTGACATGCTGCTCCATTTTTATTCATCTCTTAGGGTTGAGGACAGAGGTTGCCGGACTCTGGCTGAACAGGCAAGGGTGCAGAGAACATTCTGCCCCACTCAGGGGCCACCAAGTCTGTCACCACTCCCTCAGAGGATACCAAGGCAGAGGCAAAGCAGCTGGACCTTGGTGGGTTCTGGGAGGGTGGGGGCAGCAGGAAGGGTACACCCTCCTCAACCTGCACCACTGCACACTTGCTTTGCCACACTGGTGGGATGGGGCAGCGGAGAGGAGGCACCCGCAGCAGTGGGAAAGAGGAAGTGGGGCACCTCAGAAGGGGACTCTACTGTGAGGGGGACAGACGTGGGAGCATGGGGAGGAAGGGAAAGGAAAGTGAAGTGTCCCCTAGTGCTTCAGCTTCGAGGAATGGAAAGCGGATCCAGAGGATCACTACGGCAGCAAGAGATGGAAGGGAACTAAATGCCATTGTCCACCTGCGGAGAAATGACCAGGCAAGGGATAGGGCAGCAGTAGTGCAAGGAAATTTCAGGGAGCTGGTGAGAGGCCTAAAGCATATGGTACACATGGTGGCTTTTGGCGGGCTGCTACCCATGTACAGCCAGGTGGAGGAAAGGGCACTCTGCACCAGGGCTTTTAACAACTGCTAAAGGCCTAGTGCATGGAGGAGAGTTTCTGCTACACTGGGGACTGGGGGCAGCCTCGGAGAATATGGGCTTCAACAGGGGAAATGGCCTGCATCCTACCAGGAAGGGGACCACAGTCTTTAGTGGGTGGTTTAAATGCTACTTGAATGAGCATTTCAACTAGCTGGAGGAGGCCTTTAAAACCAAGGGATGGCAGAGATGCAAGAAGACAGTGGTGGAGATGAGGCAGAGGATAAGGGGAGTACAAATCAGGAAAGCAAGAAGAGAGGAGTAAAGGAGACAGGATGCGGAGAAGGTAATGAAGGAAGAAAGGAGTCAGGGGAAGCTTCAGGGAACAGCACAGGCTAGAGTGGGAGAGAAAGCAGGGACGCAGGCAGGGAGGGAGTAAAGTATGGAGAGCCATGTTCGCTAAAGCAAGGAGTCTGGGAACTAAAATTCTAGACCTACAGGCCATCATGAAGAAGGCAAGCCTAGATTTGGCGGCCATAATTAAGTCACGCTGCATGGACAGCCATGACTGGGATATGGCCATACTGGGCTACTCTCTATTCAGGAGAGACAGGGAAGGGAGGAAGGGAGGAGGGGAGGAGTGGTTGTCCTAAATATGTTAGGCCACACAGTTAGACTATTGTAGTCAAATCTGGTGTCCATATACAGGAAGAGAGGTGGACAGATTGGAGAGGGTGCAACGCAGATTTACAAAATCCATTAGGAATCTGAGAACCATACCATACCAAACCAGAACACCTAGTTCTATATTAGTTAGAAATAAGAAGAAAATGAGATGATATGCTGTTTTACTATGACATAATAAATGACCCACACTTATAACTGAGCTGAATCAGGAATACAAAGATATTGATTCAGTCACTAGGGGACATCCGCTACAAGTGAAAATTAACCATTTCAAGACAAACAAAAGGAAACGTTTTTACATACAAAGGGCTGGGAATCTGTGGAATAAACTTCCAGAACCTATCATAATAGGTGAAAATAAAGAAGTATTTAAAAGAAACTTAAGATGGATATATAGCTGGTGAAGGAAATATGAGTTACTATGACCTGTACTAAAGGAGATGTACTTGGGCTTCGGCCTCTTTTGCTCCTTCATGCATTGTGTGACACGAGGGAAGGAATCAAGGTTATGGATGTACAGGAGCACCTTGAGGAAATGGAAGGGCTGGAGGTGCTGTAGGCCATCCTGGAGAAAGATGCTGGGGCTGCTGTCCAAACAGGGGTGATATACAGACCTCCAGCATGAGAAGAGAAGTTGGATAAGGCACTTGGGAAAGCCATCAACAGGATAGCAAGTAAGGGGGAGGTGCTGCTAGTTGGTGACTTCAGTCTGCCAGATGTGGACTGGACACTTCCAACTGCAGCTTTGGCAAGGAGCAGGGCCACTCTTGACTTTCTACAAGCGGCTTTTCTCAGACAACTAGTCAACGAACCCACTAGGGTCGAGCACTGCTGGACCCGGTGCATTCAAACATGGATGGCATTATGGACATCACAGTGGGCAGTCCCATAGGTACCAGTGATCACCATACAGAGTGGTTTAACACTGAGACGGGAGCAGAGGCAAATCTCATGAGGATGAGGAACCTGGATTGTCAGGGAGAGGTGGAGGAACAGTGAGGAAAATAAGGGAGGGCATAATTAAGGCAACCAACATCTGTGTGAAGGAAGTGAGTAAAAGCAGCAGAAAAAATAAACCATTATGGTACTCTAGGGAAGTGGCCATGGTGAAGGAAACAAGGTTGGCATTCAGGAGGTATAAGGAAATGCAGAGGGAGGAAGACGAGGTGTACCACACAAAACAGAGGGAAGAAGGTAAAGAAGTAAGGGGAGCAATGGTGCAGACAGAGGAAAAGGTAGCCAAAGGGGCAGCTAATGTGGCTAAGACTTTCTTCATTGGACAGCCATGTTTGTTAGTGCATGGAGTCTGGGAAATAAAATTCTGGAGTGAAGAGAGAGTGAGAAGTTAAAAACAAGGGGAGGGATAGTGACAATGAGGGTGATGGGGAAGGCTGTGCAGAAGAGGACCAAGAGAAAGTAGACATCCTAAACAGGTATTTCTGCACAGTCTTCACAGTTGAGGAAGCGAGGGACGATGGTGTACCAAGGAGCAGCAGGAATGTGGGGGTGGACACAAGTTCATTTTCAGAGGAAAGAGTGCTGAAGGGATTTGAAGCTCTGAAAGTGGACAAGGCTATTGGACTGGATGGGATACACCCAAAAGTACTAAAGGATCTCAGGAAGGTGCCAGCTGCCCCGCTGACATGCTTATTCAACAGCTCAGTGGAATAGGTGTGGTTCCTGAGGACTGGAGGAGGGCAGAAATAGTCCCTTTACATAACAGCGGCAGCAGGGGAACAGGCTAGCAACTATAGGCCAGTTAGTCTCACTTCAGTAGTGTGAAAATTAATAGAAACACTGTTAAAGGAAAGGTTGGCAGAGTACCTTGAATCCATGGACTATCTGGTCTTTAGCAAGGCCTTCGACACTGTGCAACACAGGAGACAGATAAAGAAACTGAGCAACCTAGAAGTGGGATCCAAAGTGGTGAACTAGTTTACAAGCTGGTTAACAGATAGATGACAGAAGGCAGTGGTTAAGGGCACTCGCTCTAATGATGGGACAGTGATCAACTGGGTGCCACAGGGCTCAGTACTGGGACTGGTCCTCTTCAATGACTTCATAAGTTGCACTGCAGGAAAACTGGAAGGGAAGGTATGCCTTTTTGCAAATGACACCAAACTCTGTAATAGGGTGGACAATCAAGAGGGGGTGAAAAGACTGTATAGGAATCTTAGGAAACTCCAGGGCTTTTCAAGGGCATGGCAGCTGTGGTTCAATGACAAAAAAGTCCAAAATCATACAGCTAGGGCACAGGAACCCAGGAGTTGACTACAGGATGGGGGGGGGGGAGTGCTGATAGTCACTAAGCAGGAAAGGGACCTTGGGGTTATCTGATGAACTCAAAGTAGCAGGGCAGTGCAACAAAGCAGTGGGTATGGCTAGTGGAATGCTGGGATGCATAGGGAAAGGAGTTTCCAGCAGGAGGAGGCAGGTGGTGTTGCCACTGTATCACTCACTGGTGAAACCTTTCCTAGAGTATTGGGTCCAGTTCCACAGAACACACCTCAGAAAAGACACAGACAGGGTGGAAGCAGTCCAGAGGAGGGCAACTAAAATGGTGCAGGGGTTGCACCAAAGGTTTATGAGGAGAGACTGAGGGATCTCAACATGTACAACCTAGAAGAGAGGAGAGCTGGAGAGCATGATAGAGACCTAAAAGTACCTCATGGGGCTGAACAGGGTGCAGGAGTGTAGTCTCTTTCAAATAAGGAAGAGCACCAGGACTAAAGGGCATGTGATGAAGCTGGATGGAGGGGCAGCTTAAGAGGGATGTGAAGAAGTACTACTTCACTGAAAGAGTGGTAGATGTCTGAAATAGTCTGCCAGCAGAAATGGTGGTGGCAAAAACAGTAGGGGGCTTCAACAGTGCATGGGATAGATAGAGGGGAATATTAGCAAATAGGCAGGCAGGAGGGAGATCTCCGGAGATGAGTTAGGGTATGCGAAGACAGACTGGGCAAGGATCATCTGGGCAGACTGGGTGGGCCAAGTGGTCCTTTACTGCCGACAAATTCACTGTATTTCTATGTAACTGGGGCAACCCAGAATTATCTGATGCCCCCTGCACACATGGCAGCGCAGGCACAAGCCGAAGCTCCCCTTTCGCTGTGGCACCTTGTAGCCCACGCTACTGGTGGTTGCCTGCTTAAGCGGGCATGGTTGCCTAGCTATACCCGCGGAAGGGTGTGGGGATTGACAACACTGACATAATGGATTCGGTTTAAAACACACAGTTGACTTTGTGTGAATTTTATTACTTCATAACATTCATGAAAATAAATTCAACTCCAAATAAAAAAAATAAAAATAAAAACAGATCTTTAACGCACTTCAGATCTGAGTTCCAGCACTGTTCTTCCTTAACAGATGCTGCCACAGAATAGAAAGCTAGTTATAGCAATTATTTCTACAATCTTCTGTGTTTGAGTCTACCTGTACTTCCTCACAGTACCATGCTCAAGGCTTGACTGACTAAGTCCAGGAGGGCTTTTTATAGCAACAGCTTGTGACATCATCAGGTCAGCTGATCCGCCCTATCTCCAATACAAGAAATTCTGCACTAGTACATACATTTTGGGAGAATCAGCATAACCATAGCCCTTTATATATGTATTATATAAACAACTTCATTCTACTGCATCATTATAACAGTTTGTAGCCCCTGATTTAGGAGTAAATACACATAAAGGCCACTTAAGAAGTTTAGCCCCTCCCTTTGAGTGATGTCACAGATTGACAGGGCCCTATAAATGCTGTCTGGCTTGGGGCTACTGGCTCCTAAGAACACACCAGACTACATACATCAGCCAAGATAGGAACAGGCAAGGGCATGGGGATGTCCTCCCCCAACATAAACATACATAGTTCTGGTCCTATAATTCCATGTTAGATATTAAAAAAATTATTTAACATGTGCTAAGGCACAGCATTAAATAATGGATAAATTCAGGAGGATTTTAAAATTACTTTAACCCCCCTTTGAATGAGGAAATCAAAAACAAAACTCTGTTTCCCAGCAGAATATCCTCCTTTTATCTTCTCGAGGTCCAAACGTTTTGTCTATTACAGAAAAATCTCTTACTCCTTCAGAGAAAAGGAAAGAAAAAATGTCCAGACGGCTGAAATCGCCAGCTGATGGGTTGCCTTTTCATTTGGGCCCAGTATTTTCATTGGGGCTTTCCTCAGCCCTCTCTTGTTTACTTTTGGTCCTCATTCCCCTACATACTTCTATTTTTTGAAGGAGAAGGGGCCCCCTCTAGTGTTCGGCTATTTCAGGATGTTCCTCAAGCCAGCACTGCTTAGTGCTTTCAAGCACATCAAGAGGATCTCAGCCCAAGCCAACGGAGCCTGTTTGCATATCGGAGCTTTCATTCTCCGCTCTGATACACTTTTCGGCGGCTCTCAGATTCTTTCTGGGACACACCTGCACCCTGCTCTTTTATTCTGTACATGCACCTGAGCGGGTTCTTCATTCTTCAGTCTCCCTACATGTTTAGCCTTGGGGAATGCCTATTTCTCACCCATTTTCCTCTTTGGCAACTGGCATGCCACCTGAGGAATGGGGGAGCACCGTAAATACTTTTCTTTTGTTTTTAGCTGCCCGAAAACAGTAACAGGGATTCAATTTACTTAGCGGCTGTAATTTACAAAAAAAAATGTTAAAAAATGCCTCAAACAGCAGCACAGCTACCGAGGTGCCTTCTTTAACCCTAAGGCACTTCCCATAGTTGCAAAAGGACACTCTGCCTTTATTACTGACAACAACATTTTAAACATTTACAGGCGTCCCTGTAATTCTTACTCTTTATTCCCTGGTCTAGCCCTTGGTCTGTGTTTCTAGGGCAGACCATTTATTTTCACACTATAGCCACTTCACTAGGACAGATGGGGGTTCAACATATTTCTTATCTTGCCCGCCAGCCCTAGGGCCATGTTTTCCTATGACAGGAGGCATATCATAGCCCTACCACATCATCAATATGGATGGAGAAAAGAAACAAAGTGGGGCAGAATAGAAAGAAATATTCTGATGGGGCGGCCACCCCCTCAGAGTAGAAAGGTGAAGAAAGGTTCAGAGAGACCTCAAGAAAAATTTGCTACTGCAGTAGACTGTAAGAACACGGGCAGTTAAGAAGTGATATCCTAGGGTGATTTAAACATTGTCTGGGGGGGAGGGGACAGACAAACTACCACAATACCTCTTCTCTGAAGACCTTCACCACATTTTCGGAGATGACTTGCTATCTGATTGTAACCCCTAGATGGCGCTATCCCAGGGGCTACTACCCCTGCCTGATTTGCCACTAACAGGTTGAGGGGCCTGGATCCAATGGCGGGTGCCTCCACCCAGAGGTCAGGGTTTGCAATAGTTAAACTAACTTGGTCACAGCCCTCTGGGACACTGCAACCCCCCTTTCTTCCCACTAGTGGCCACACAATATATCAAATTACCTTCACAGTATACACTTACCCCAGGTCTGGTTCCGGCACTGGGACCTCCTGTGAAATGAGATACAGTGCAACAATCACAGTACAGTACTTTAACATAGACAAATACCTCAGGCAGTATAACTTTGCTGAAACAAGCAGCTCTGATTTATTTAGGGATATAACAAGGACAGGGAAATCAGGTTAATTAGCTTATCACTCTAATAATCTACCTATGGCTCTGTGCACAGGCCTATCCCTATCAGTTACTGTCCCTGGGTACCCAAGCCCTAGTGGCTAGTCCAAACCGTGGCAGCTGGTAGGGGCCCTTTCACACAGAGAAAAGGAGAATTAAACAGTCAGCAGTACAGTAATTCCATTTGGATTTAATGTGGCAATTCAACAGGGAGCAACCCTGAATTAGTACTCACGACCTCCAAATAAGATAGGGTCCTTCAATGTCAGCAGGGCTCACTTGAGGTACACAAACCTCTTCACACATCCATATAAAAGAAAGTACTATACCAGGCAGGCTGCATCTGTATCCCGATCGTAATTACTGCACAATACCGGGAGAACACACAGCAGATTCAGTTCTGACAGACGAGTGCAATTTTCAGCAATTCTTCCAGTCTTCTACAGGGTGAGCCTGGTTTCTACTCTTCAGAGATCCTTTGATTCTTTTCACAGGACAGTTCAGTCCTAACAAGCTGTTACACAAGCTGCAGACGGAACTCTGGGCCTTACACACGTTTTGACTAAAACTGCACACTGAAAAGCACAGGGCTCCTTCCTTCTTCACTGCCAAAGCTCAACTGAACTCCAACCGACAAAACCGGGCACTTCCTTTGAGTTCCTCCCAGTTCTTGACTGGATTGGCTGTCCTCACAATAGACTGCTGCTGTTGGTCCAAAAGGCACTGAAGTCTAAACTACATCTCCCAGAGTCACTGCCCATACAATCCTCTTGTGGCTGGCTCAGATTATGAGTCCAAGTTCTGATTCGTCCAAGGCACCATTTAGAGCTAGCTTACCCACACTGATTGGTCCAGTTCAGCAGTTCAAAACTAGAATGGGGAACTAGCAGACACAGTTCTGACTGCAAAGAAAGCAGGTTAGACAAACTGTAATTTCATTATTACTCTAAATAATTTCTGGTAAACAGTTACATCTTTCAGATAGGTTCCCTTTGCACTCCTAGTGACTGCAAAAATTAAGTGAATTGGCAGCAGCTCGAGTGGTACTCAGAGAAGCACACAGTCCCCCATACAACTAATTATGTCTGCAAGCAGACAGCTCTTAAGAGACAGTACCAGAGGCTCTAAAACACTCACTGATAAATGGCTTAAATGCCAAACACCATTCAGGCTTGGAGCATTCAAGCAAGCTCCTGGAAGTCTTTTGGAACCCCCCATTTGCAGGGGTTACACCCTTCCTGGCCTGGGGAAAGATCGGCGTCAGCGTCAAGCAAGTACCATAAGTTTCAACTGCAACCATATACATTTGCATTAGGCTCGCACATGTAATCATCAGTCAATATATCATTTTACCAAGAACACATTTCTGAAACATTGCAGTCGTCACTCTTTACAGTATTACATACACATTGTGACCATAACTCAAGTTATTACCTCTTGTACATGAAACCTGAAGAGAGGCCCTTCCTATCAGTTACCTTGGGGCTGGATGGGGCAAGGGCACCATACTTAGAGGCAACACAAGTAACTTGAGTTAGCACTGATGCTCAGTTTGGGCAGTGAGCTCGGGGACACATACACTCCTTTATGGACAACATTGAGAGGCAAATCCACAGGCCTCCCAAGGGAATCATAACTGAGGTGCACCACAGGCTTTACAGCTCGACCAGTCTTTCTAGGGGAACTGTTACAGTCTCTGCACTCTGAGCCTCATTTTCAGCATTGTCCACACTTGTCAGGGAGTCTCCATGGGGTAGAGGCTAGAACCAGGGGCACTTTCAGCTCCAGGAGTTACAGTTTCTGAGTCCACAACATTTGGCTCGCATGGAGAGCTTTCGGACACTGGCAGTGGACTGTCAGGGCACTCAAAATACTCTTCTTGTTAGGGTGTATCACCAGTCTGCCCCAATCTATCATTTTCCTCCTAAGCTCAAACAGTTCAACCATGCACAATGATTCCATTTCATCTGATCTGATGCTTTGCACTTCACTTTCTGGGAGCATTGGCTCCAGGGATGAAGCTGGGGCTTAAACAGTCAGAAGGCCCAGCTTTGTCTCAGTATTGACTAGGGATTGCCCGAAACAATTGACTCAGTTCGTAAGAAGGATAGTATTCAAAGTCACTCTCACTTTCTTCGATATGGACTGACAGTTATGCTCAACTGGGACTTGTGGAGGGAACACTTTAACTTCTTCTGTAGGTGCAGACTTTCTTGATCTTTTCTTGAGCAGCTCTAGTCACTGGTCAGAGGGGCATCTTCTAGGGGCTCAGACTCAATTAAGATTTGTCCAATGGGCAGTAAATGATTTCTATGCATTGTTTTACATCTTTTGAATTATTCTCAGGCCTTACTTTGTACACTGGCAGATCATCTAGTTTGCCCACTACAATGTGAGGAGATGGTGCCATCTGTCAGCAATCTTGTGCTTGCCATGCAATCCCAGATTTCTTAGCAATACCGATCTCCTCCGGAGTTCCTGTGCTTTCACCTTTTATCATACCTTTCTTTGTTGGTGATTTCTTTTGGCAGCCATGGTTTGAGCCAGTTAGTACGCATGAGTTAGCTGGGCCTTTAACTTTTGCACATACTGTAAATAGTTGTCAGCCTGAACCCCATCAGGAGAGACCCCAAAACACACATCTACTGGTAGTCGAGCTTCTCTTCCAAACATCAGGCGGTGGGGAGAATCCAGTGGCATCACTTTTGGTGCAGTTATAAGCATGTACCAGGGTGCTAATTTGTTAGCTCCATCTAGGCTTGTCCTTTGGGTGCAGGGTGCCTAGCATATCTAGCAAAGTGCGGTTGAAGCGTTCAGGCTGTGGGTCCCCTGGGAGTGGTAAGGAGTGGTTCTGGACTTTGCACTCCCACAGAGAAAGCATCTCTTTGATCAGACGACTCTCAAGTCTCTCCCTTGATCAGAATGGATTCTTTGTGGAGCCCCATAGTGAACAAAAAGTTTTCTACAAGTACTTTGGCCACAGTGGATGCTTTCTGGTCTTTGGTGGGAAAGCTTGGGCATATCTCGTGAAATGGTCAGTGACCACCAGCACATTACTGATATTTCTTTGATCGACTCAAACTTAGAAAATCAATACAGACCAGCTCCATGGGTGCACTGGTGGTGATGTTAACAAGGGGCAGCCCTCTGGGGCAAAGCTTTCCTCTGTAGCTTAGCGACTACAAGTTCGAATGTGTTGCTCCACATCAGCCCCCATCTTAGGCCAATAGAATCTGGATCTCACCAAGTCAAGTGTTCTGTCTATACCAAGGTGCCCCATGTGGTTGTGCAAGGACCTCAGTACTGAGTCTCGAAAGGCAGTGGGCAGCACTAGTTGTTGTTTGTCTACTTGTCCCCCTCTGTCTACTGTTTCTCTGTATAACAGTTTATTGATCAGTTTCAACTTAGGACCTTCTTTGTATAACAGTGCAGTTCTCAAATCAGTGGAGCGTAATTTGGACACATCTTTTCCTGCATAGAGGGCTTCTAAAGCTGCTTTGATCATGGGATCGCGGGATTGAGCCGCCCGAATACTGTCATTGTCCAGCTGAGGCAGTGCACCAATGTCTATTGCAGAAAAGTGGCAATAAGCAGCAGGTATGCAATTCTCAGAGGCTCCCAAGCAATCCACCATGCAGTCCACTCGTCCGTGGACATTTGTTCCTCCCTGTCAAACTTCCGGCAGAGTGCCCGAATGTCAGGTTCTGCCAATCGGACCCAATCATTCTGGGAACAGGCCTCCGGGAGAGAGCATCAGCATCTATGGTTCAGACCTGCTCGTATTCGAGAGCATAGTCATATGTAGATAATGCAGAAAGCCACCTATGGCCAGTGGCATCCAACTTAGCTGAGGTCTGCACATAGGTCAAAGGATTATTGTCAGTTTTACTAGTATTTTAGCCCCATACAAGTACTCATGGAATTGGTCAACAATAGCCCACTTCAAGCTAGGAACTCTAACTTATGTACAGGATAGTTCTTTTCGGATGGGGTCAGGCTTCTACTGGCAAAGGCCACTGGTCTCAGGCCATTCTCGTGCTCTTGGTGCAACACAGCCCCCAACCCTTGCAAGCTAGCATCAGTGTGCAGGACGTAAGGTTTTCTTGGATCGGCATAGGCCAGCACTGGAGCATGGGTAAGTTGATATATGATCTCATGAAGGAGTCCAGCGGGCCCCAAATACTTCACTCGGATGAAAATACACTCTTTCAGTCTTGAGGGACGCTGACTTTGGTATTTTTGTGGGTTGGGGATACCCTTGAGTAAGGTTAAGTAAAGGGCGGATCACTCTTGAATAGTCCTTGATAAGCGCCGATAATAACCACAGAATCCCAGGAATCTTTGCAGTTCTTTTTAGATTTTTGGGCTGTGGCCAGGTGGTCAAGGCCTCAACTTACTTGGGTCGGTCTCTATTCCTCGGTGGATACTATGTGTCCCACATACTTTACTGATGTTTGAAAAAATTGACACTTATCAATGGACAGTTTAAGGCCAAAGTCCTCCAGTCGGTCCAATACCTTAAATAATCTGCTCTCATGTTCCTCCAGTGAGCTGCCAAACACAATAACATCATCTAGGTATACCAGGCACTCTAGTAAGTTCATGTCCCCCACTGCACGCTCCATCAATCGTTGAAAAGTGGCTGGGGCACCTGAAATCCCTTGAGGCATCCTCATGAATTCATAGAAGCCAAGCGGACAGATAAAGGCTGTCTTTTCACGGTCCTCTGGGGCCATCGGGATCTGATAGTACCCACTGCGGAGATCCAGCACAGAGAACCACTTGCTTCCGTTTAGGCAGTCCAAAGCATCCTGAATGCGGGGCATTGTGTACTGATCAGGGATAGTCCGCCGGTTTAAGGTGCGATAATCCACACACATCCTTACTGTTCCATTCTTTTCCTCACTACCACAATGGGGAAGCATAAGGGCTTCTGGATTCTTGTATTACACCAGCAGCTAACATCTCTTGCAGATGCCGTCTCACATCATCTATGTCAGCAGGTGCCAGGCGTGAGACCTCTCACGAAATGGTCTTCCGTCATGCGGCGGATATTGTGCTCAGCTCCTTGCCGCATCCTACATCCCATTCCTTTAAAGAAAACACCTGGTCTCTCTGGGCAAGCTTCTCACTGATCTTCACTTTCCATTCAGCTGGCAGCGGGAGTCGCGAAATCAAACAAGTCAGGCGTTACTCTGTCATTCTTCCTTGAACTCTTGCTGCTGGGTAGCACTGCAGTGTCTGCACAATGCACATTAGCCAGGATGCAACCTCTGTTTACTCGAATGTCTCTTCAGACACATTATGAACTTGGACCATTACCCTTCTGGCATAAGCATGGGCTCTAGCGGGCAAAATACTAGCTTGACCAGCAGTCCCTCTGGCAATTTTCCATCGCCTGGTGCATCCAACATTAATATTTTATTCTTAACATCCTTTCTGATACGGACCTCTCCTGTAAGGTACACTGGGCATTTTGGCAGGATCAGAGACTCAGGATCCTTCTTCCATACAATTCCGACGGTTCCTCTGGTTCTGTTTTTCAGCATCTCTCTGCCTCATAGGCCTTCTTAATTAAAGCGGAACTCTTAAAAGCTCTACTAGTCTTTGACCCCTGTTTTCATGACACAACTGTGCCAGCCTTCCGAACATATGAGCATTTGTTCCAATCAACAAAGGACACCATCATACAGTCCAGTGGGGGGACACACTAAGGCTAGGGTCTCTACTTGTTCGGCCACTCCAGCCGCGGAGGTGGGAAAGACAGCCAAATTCGGATATACCGGAATAGGGGTAGGCCTTCTCCTTAACCCCATACATGCAGTCCTTCTAATGGTTGTAAGGGTACGTCTGACAAATGCTTCTGATACCAATCTTGGAACATAATTGTCACTTGGGAGCCACTGTCTAATATAGCTCTTGTAGACACTCCGTTCACCTTTACAGTGGTCTCCATGGAGGGACCCACTATTCTGGACCAGTCTGGAGAGGCGGTGGTGGGGGCCTGGGCAACTGACCTTGCCACAAAAGGACTGAATTAGCATTTTGGTGCCCTCACTGGGATCATGTCGTGCACCTCTTAACCACTGATTTCTTCTCCGGCTCTCCTTGTAGCCTATATGCAACTTTGTCAGTGTCTTTTGGGACTGGCATTCCTTTTCATGTGCCCATCTTTCCCACAATTATAGCAAAACATACTTTCTGGAGTTTGAGCTGGCGAGGCGCCACACTGGGAGCCAGGCGGGTATTACTAACTGGAAACCTTGGTGCCATCTCTGTCTGTGGCGTGATAAGCATTTGGAGACATCTCGTCAGTTTCTCACTTCCATGGTCAAGGAATCGAGTTCGGAGCTGTTATCAATGGGAGATACATGGGTGGGTACCCCCACCCCATAGCAGATGCAGTCGGATATAGGTCAGGGCCCGTACTTGCAGGCGTGGCCTTCATAAAGGGACTGTTTTTGAATTCCGGATCTCTCTCAACAGTTCGCCCCATTGTGACATATCTTTTTCTTGTCAGAGCACTCATTGACTGCCAACCTCTGCCCCTGAACTTCACTTGATGGGTCATCCTCAGTCACTGGTCGTAGCCGCAGCTATTGGTGCAGGTCCTCCGAGGTCGTCTTTTCTCAACTCCTCAATTTCTCTCATTAACTCATCATAGGAGGGTGGGGATTCCAGTCGATCTGCCAGGTGTAACTGAAGCAACAGCAGTTCTGAGAAGGGGCAGACTTAAGGATCCTGTCCAGCCTGGTTCGGTCCAGTTCAATCGCTGGCAAACTACCTTTCTGAGGCATTCTTGCAACAATTTTTCCAGCCGAGATAATACACAGACAACAACTCCCTTGGTACTGTTGTGCATCTCTTACTCTCCACCATAGGTCCTCATCAGAATCTGGGCTCCCATACACATTCTCCAAGGCCTCAAGATAGGCCTGTGCAGTCGCTTCAGGGTTACTGGCCCGTTTAGCTGGATGGTAGCCAGGGCGGGACCTCGGAGGCTCTCACTAACCCTCTTTCGCTTTTCACCTTCCGAGCATTGCCATTCTAGCACTTGGGGGCAACATAGTCTATCCAGGTCTCCCAGTCATCCTCCCTTGGGGGTGGGGAGGGTGCCAGAGAAGATCCTCAACCTTCGGTAAGAGTCGTGACTAATGGCAGGTGCAGAAATAGGAGTCTGCATTGGTTCAGCCACCATTACGGGCACTGGAGCAGGAGAGGGTGTTGGGGGAGGAACACTCCCAGGTGGCAAGAATAGTTTCTTCAAGTCCTCCACAGTTTTCCCTCTCCCAGCAACCATTCAGCAAATTTCTCCTCAAAGTTTCAGATAGTGGTGGGGCTGATTCCCCGGTCTTTACTGTCCTTAGTTATCACTCTCCAAGCAGTGAGGGCTCCCTCTGGGGTAATGGTCTGTGGCACTTTGGAGCTATCTATGGGATCCTTAAACTCTACTAGGGCCAGGAAAGTGTGGGTGAGCAGATTAGCATGCCGACCCACCACCACAGGGTTTTGTAAACCTTCCACCTTGGAAAGTACTCCTGCACAGTGTCCGTTGATACCTCAGGGGATGTCCAGGATAAGCATAGCATTTTGGTCGATCTCCTCCCAGTACACCACTCCACCAGCCGTGCACAGCCACTTCTGTCGGGTACCACTTTTTTTCTTAACAGTGGTTCAGAATATGGCCACTAGAGGACACACAATCCCAGCGGTGAGCCTCCAAGATGTAACCCCTAGATGGCGCTATCCCAGGGGCTCACCCTGCCTGATTTGCCACTAACAGGTTGAGGGGCCTGGATCCAATGGCGGGTGCCTCCACCCAGAGGTCAGGGTTGCAATAGTTAAACTAACTTGGTCACAGCCCTCTGGGACACTGCAACCCCCTTTCTTCCCACTAGTGGCCCACACAATATATCAGAATTACCTTCACAGTATACACTTACCCCCAGGTCTGGTTCCGCACTGGGACCTCCTGTGAAATGAGATACAGTGCAACAATCACAGTACAGTACTTTAACATAGACAAATACCTCAGGCAGTATAACTTTGCTGAAACAAGCAGCTCTGATTTATTTAGGGGATATAACAAGGACAGGGGAAATCAGGTTAATTAGCTTATCACTCTAATAATCTACTTATGGCTCTGTGCACAGGCCTATCCCTATCAGTTACTGTCCCTGGGTACCCAAGCCCTAGTGGCTAGTCCAAACCGTGGCAGCTGGTAGGGCCCTTTCACACAGAGAAAAGGAGGAATTAAACAGTCAGCAGTACAGTAATTCCATTTGGATTTAATGTGGCAATTCAACGAGGAGCAACCCTGAATTAGTACTCACGACCTCCAAATAAGATAGGGTCCTTCAATGTCAGCAGGGCTCACTTGAGGTACACAAACCTCTTCACACATCCATATAAAAGAAAGTACTATACCAGGCAGGCTGCATCTGTATCCCGATCGCAATTACTGCACAATACCGGGAGAACACACAGCAGATTCAGTTCCTGACAGACCGAGTGCAATTTTCAGCAATTCTTCCAGTCTTCTACAGGGTGAGCCTGGTTTCTACTCTTCAGAGATCCTTTGATTCTTTTCACAGGACGGATTCAGTCCTAACAAGCTGTTACACAAGCTGCAGACCGGAACTCTGGGCCTTACACGTTTTTGACTAAAACTGCACACTGAAAAAGCACAGGGCTCCTTCCTTCTTCACTGCCAAAGCTCAACTGAACTCCAACCGACAAAAACCGGCACTTCTTTGAGTTCCTCCCAGTTCTTGACTGGATTGGCTGTCACTCACATAGACTGCTGCTGTTGGTCCAAAAGGCACTGAAGTCTAAACTACATCTCCCAGAGTCACTGCCCATACAATCCTCTTGTGGCTGGCTCAGATTATGAGTCCAAGTTCTGATTCGTCAAGGCACCATTTTAGAGCTAGCTTACCCACACTGATTGGTCCAGTTCAGCAGTTCAAAACTAGAATGGGAACTAGCAGACACAGTTCTGACTGCAAAGAAAGCAGGTTAGACAAACTGTAATTTCATTATTACTCTAAATAATTTCTGGTAAACAGTTACATCTTTCAGATAGGTTCCTTTGCACTCCTAGTGACTGCAAAATTAAGTGAATTGGCAGCAGCTCGAGTGGTACTCAGAGAAGCACACAGTCCCCCCATACAAACTAATTATGTCTGCAAGCAGACAGCTCTTAAAGAGACAGTACCAGAGGCTCTAAAAACACTCACTGATAAATGGCTTAAATGCCAAACACCATTCAGGCTTGGAGCATTCAAGCAAGCTCCTGGAAGTCTTTTGGGAACCCCCATTTGCAGGGGGGTTACATGATTCTTGGAGACGTTCTCCTAAACCAGCCCAGAGAACATCTCCAGTCTTTGGACTTTAATCCTTACAGTAGAGAAAAGGAAGAATAGGCACACCAGGCAGTTTTTTATTTATTTATTTTTATTTATTGAGTTCTAGGATTACATAATACCTTTGAATCAACGGTTCATTTACAAAGGTTCCGTGCATGAATACAGTGATGGAACAATAATACAGTACAGCGACAGAAACAGGCAATATGAGTTACAAACAGGATTGATACAAGCTGCGGATGTAACCCAAAGGTTCATTTAAGGTTCAGCGATTAGAATACAATGATGGCACAAAGCACAGCAAATGTAGAGGAAACAAGCGATGGGGTGGCAGATAGGGTTGACCCTAACAGGGGACAAGTAAGGGGCTACTGCCAAATGGGAGAGGGTGGAGGAGGCAGTCAAAACTGACTTTGTCACTGAGTGCTGGTGGTAGTTAGAAGTGCTAAGAGGGGACCAACAGGCAGAGGAAGGATGGGCATGAGTGATAGGGTAGGGGGAAGACAGAGGGAGGGGACATGAGGAGGAGATGGGGGCTAGGAGAGAAGGCAGGGTAGAAGAAAGGCAGGGGTGGGGAGAAGGGATAATGCAGAGAGTAAAGAAGTGGTGGACGAGGAGTGGGAAAAGGGGAGGGAGGGAGGAGGGTCCTGGGTGGAAGGGGAGGGCGCAGGGTGGTGTAGGGAGGTGGGGGGAGTAGGAGAAGGGGAAAAGGAGGAGGTGCAGAGGGAGATGGTGACAGGAAAGGGCATGGGGGAGCTGTAGTAGCAGGAGAGAGCAGAGGGAAGAGGAAGAACCGGGTGGTAGTGTAAATAAAGACAGTGAGGCTACACACTATACAGGTTCCTGGTTGGTAATTCTCAGTAATACAATAAAGCCACCGCACTGTATCCTTTGTCACATTAGTTGTACTTTATTATGATAGTATCAACAAGACTAGCCAGAAAAATCCTATTGTAACAATGAAGACACCCTGACAGGATGAATAATCCTAATTCACAAAAGGAGGTGCATTCTAGTGTAATTTGTAAACATTAGAAACATTTAAGCTCAGGGCCAAATTAACTGTTACTTACCCAATATATGAAGAGAAACCAGAAAAATCCTATTTTAACAATAAGAATGCATCCTGTCATGATTAATAATCCTAATTTACAAAAGGGAATACATACTAGCATTATTTCTAGGCATCGGATAGTCTGCTACTATCCGGGTGTACCTACTACCATTTAATTCTATACAGCCAATGGGGCAGTCCTGTTGGGGTGCTCCTAACATGCAATCTAGACTGCTAGTAATATTTGCATTACAGGGCTACAGGTTTTCAGAGAAAATGAAACAATACTTAACTTCTCTGGGTCCTTCAGCGCTATGGATAGTCAGATCTCTTAGACTCCTTTCCTCTCGAAGAGACATTGGACACAACAATTAGGTCCCATATTTATACTCGACTTGTTTACAACAAAAATGCATGGCTAGAATTTTCCAAAAACTACCACAGCAGATTTTAGCCTAGACACTATGTCATTCAATAAATCACAAGACAAGGGTTCAAAAGTACATTAGCCATAAGATGCTTCGGTCATAAGATACATTTGACACTTTGCCGAGACAGGGGAGTTTCGTTTATCATCATCCTTGGATGGAAAAACAAGGGGTCAGGGGATTTTACATTATCAAAAATAACATGCTTAGGAGACAGAAATCAAATGAGGGGACCTACTCTATTTTACATTATACAATGGCAAGAAAGAATCTTGGACTGTGATTGGTCAGTTTGGGTCTGGACTCATGGCGTTATCCCAGCATGACGCTACAGGTCTAGTCTCAGCACTGTGAAACTGTAGATGATTTTTTGGATGATGAGCTAGATGATTTTTTGGACCTACAGATTTTTTTTTTGCATATCCTCTTAAGAAACAAAAATATTTTTCCACACTAATAAAACATTCTTTAAAATTATTTTTTTATTTTATATACAACAAGCCATTATATAATAGGAATAATGCATTCCGGTGTGTGTAGTTTGGAATAATGCCACGCCTGGGCCATTGACTGACTGCCTGCGCCCATGCCCAACCCCCCAGGCGCAGCAGTCCCCAGCACAACACACACCCTGTCATGCATTATTCCTTTAATAACTTGCTTACAAATGCAAAAGTAGCCTTGTACTAGACAGTGGCCAAAGCACGTATACCATTATTCTTATCAGTTCCTTGTTATACATATTTTTAAACACAAATAATCATGAGATGAGGAGCTTCACCAGTCAAGGCTAGACGCAGTTACTTTAGACAGCTGTATTTTTATCTGGACCACGACCTCGAGTTACAAAAAGGCATATTTTGGTACAAAGTTTTTTCTGCTGAACAGAGTAAATTTATTTTGCTTAGGACATCTGTTCTTAACATGGCTTATGCTTTTCCAATTATTTTTCTACATTTTATTTTACAGTGTTTTAACGATTAACCTCTTAAACTCTTACACGTAGATACACATTAATTCACATGGTGGTATCATCTATTCACTAGCCACTTGCAGCCCTTAACTAGCCATACATATCTATTGACATGTTGGCATCATTTAATATTCATTAACCATTTGCAGCCTCTGCAAGCCTTGTACACACTTTTTCCATGTTCTCAACCTTCTACTTCTTCTACACCTTTCCTATCTCCTCTACCTTTGGTTAGCCAACTATATATAATGTTGTTGTATTAAACTTGTACAGAATCTTGGCCAGTATCATTTTCAACAGTAGAGTGGGGGGGGGGATAAAACGGGGATGAAGAGCCACAAAATCTAGTGGGGACAGTCGTAGCTACTGAGATTAGCAAAGTAATGACATAGATTATGTTTTTATGTGCCTAACTGTACCTTATTAGAGACCTCAGGAGGAAGCCCATTCATCGGGGCTGGGGCCCTGACATAGAAGGAGCTTTGGGGCTTGGGAGGTACGACAGAAAGGAACCAGGAAAGGGGATCTGCTAGAGCTACGTGTGCATCTTGTGTGGGGGGGTGGGTAGCACAAGAGCCTGCGTGAGGTAAGGTCATGGGGAGAGAAGCCAGATGCAAAACGAACTGTGTCATCAGCATGCATGTGAATGGATGCAGAGGAATAGACAGAAGGTAGGCCATTTAGGAATACTGAAAAAAGAACAGGACCCAGGACAGATCCTTGAGGTACTCCTGAGCTAATGGGAAGTGAACGTGAAATATATTTTCCTATCTGGACAGCTTGAGACCTACCTGTAAGGTAGGAACAAAACCAACTGACTGAAGAGTCAGAAAGGTCAGCGGTTTTAAGCTTGTCTAGTTGGAGGGGATGCGCCAGTGTCGAAAGCTTTAGAAAGCTCAACAAAAATGGCGGAAGTTATCAGCCCTTTATCCATACCTGTGAGTATGGAATCATTGAGCTTTTTACTCCTTTCAACAGTTGCAGCTTAGCTCCTTTATAAGTCCTTTCAACCCCCCATCCTTAGCAAGCCTCCTGTTTTTGTAAATATCAGGCAGGATCTGCTAGAATACAGTGTGCTTCTTGAGGCCCCTTTTTGCACAGCTTTTACAAAAGGCTTAAAAATTGAATTCAGGTAACCTCTAGCTTCCAACAGCTTTTTGCAGTCATCTTAAATTATAATTATATACATTTCAACTGTAATGCTATATATTTTCCAAACACAAGGGATCCTAATATCAGTTACATTTCCATACAATGATTTGCACATATTTTTATATCAGCAGATCTAGATGTGCAAGGGAGAAAAACAGACAGCAAGGGAGGGCTGGGAGACAGTGAGAGGCAAAGAACTGCAAGACTGTCAGGTTGCTCAAATCCGACGTCTCACAGGAACATTTGGTTGCACAACCAGACAGAGAAGAGACAGAAAAGGAACGAATAGAACAGACCCTTGCATTTAACCACTTTCTCCATAACAACTGGGACAGGGTCCTATTCCACCCTGTCACAAGCTTCAGTGCTAAGACAGTGGCAATGGCAACAGAGAATACCTATCCTAGAATTTATGGCTTTGGAGATGAGTCTTACTTGTGTATTGTAAGTGAGTGGGCTGTTGAGCATGATCCCGAGGTTTTTGAAATCTTGCACTTGATCCAGGGATTGGTGTAGTTTGTTCAAGATTGTTAAGCTTGCTGTTCTATGTTTACTGTGGGTAGTAGAGAACAGCATCGCTTTGGCTTTTTTATAGTTCATAAGCAGTTTATGCTTATCAAACCATGATTCAGCAAGGGTAAAACAAGTCTGAAGGTCATGGGATAGGTGGTCTGGGTCAGTGTGGGTTGAAAAGAGGGCGGCATCATCTGCATACAGGATCATGTTAATGTTGCAGGCTGCCGGTAGGGTACTGGTGAACAAGCTAAAGAGTAGCGAACCACGGAAAGAACATTGTGGAACCCCTGATCGTACAGGGAGGCAGTCGGAAACAGAGTCCCCAGTCCTGACTTGTTGGTATCTTCCCACAAGGTAACTAACACACCAGTTAGTGACATCTTTTGAGAAGCCAGGGGTAGGGAGGGAGTTCAACAGGAGCTGATGGTTAACGGTGTCAAAGGTCTTGGATAAATCTACATACACAGCACCTAATATGTGATCGGAGTTCAGGGCCTTATGTGTGTGCGTGGTAAATTCAAGTAGAGCGGTGGTAGTACTATGTGCTTTTCTAAAGCCGTGCTGCTGCGGACACTGGATGTTGTGTTGTATAAATATTTTGTCAATTGGTCCATGAGAATGCGTTCAAGGGCTTTGGAGAGCGGGAGAAAGATAGAGATGGGGCGATAATTGGCGTGAAGAGACCTATGAAAAAATTACTCACCATAGTAATGTTTCTTCTAATGGAGTCTTGCTGTACTCTGACATAATACAGTTAGCCCCAGCACTTGAACTGCCCCGGAGAGGAAAGAGTTAACTCTATGCAGAAGCATAGAACATTGAGCTCAAACTCGGTTTTCAAACCTCTGTCTGTGGTACTTCCCAGTGTAACCATCAGATTCTTATGAGCAGAGTAAGTACTATAGTATGGAAACTGTTCAAAACATATAACCAAAGGGCAAAAATTTTTTGGGTCCAAAAAGACTCAAGTTGAGAACCCAAGAAGAAAAGGTAGTGACAATATTTAAGTATAAAAACACAAGCAAAGTAACAATAATGGCTACCCCACCCAAGAGGAAGGGTACAAGATACACCCCTGAGGTGAAACACTGTACCTGCCAGCCCACTTCCCAAAACTAGGTTCTGAGAGGGGAGGCGGGGGGGAGGTCAGAATACAGCAAGACTCCATTAGAAGAAACAACATTACTATGGTGAGTAATGTTTTCTTCAAACAACATGAAGTCTTGCGGTATTCTGACATAATGCAGACTACCAAGCAGTTCCCTATGGAGGAGGGAATGCAGAACCTACTTTGGGAACAGGCTCTGCAGTATTGCTGTGCCAAACCTAGTATCACTCCTAGCCTGGATGTCCAGAGAGTAATGCTTGGTGAATGTATGTACTATTTTCCAAGTGGCTGCTTTACAGATCTCTAACAAAGGTATATCTCTGGCTGCAGCTAGAGTAGCAGCTGTACCCCTAGTCGTGTGATCCCTCAGGCCTGAAGGGGGTGTTCTACCCAATTTGTCATAGCAGAAATGTATACAAGAAACAATCCCCTTGGCAACAGTTCTCTTAGTGGCAGGCTTACCTTTCCCCACTTCACCATAAGTGAGACACAATTGAAGACAGTCACTTCTGTGTACCTTAGTATGCTCTATGTAGTAGCTAAGAGCCCTTTTAACATCCAAACTGTGTAATCTTCTTTCTCCTAAAGAAGAATGATCAGTGAAAAACACAGGGAGAGATACAGACTGGTTCAGATGAAAATCCTATACCACTTTGGGCAAGAACCTCCTATTGGTTCTCAGGACCACTTTATCCCTATGGAAGGATATGAAGTCAGGTTCAACTGACAGGGCCTGTAATTCACTAATCCATCTGGCAGAAGTAATAGCCACCAGGAACACAGTTTTCCAGGTCAGGTACTTCAACTCGGCTGAAGCCAGAAGGTCAAAGGGTGGCTGCATAAACTGAGCAATGCAGACATTGAGATCCCAAGGTGGAGTAGGCTCCCTAAAGGGAAGGTTAATGTGAACCAGACCTTTGAAAAATGTCCTGAAAACATGATGAGATGCCAAGGAAGAGCCCTTTCCTGCTGAAAGGAATGCAGAGACAGCTGCTAGATGAACCTTCAAAGTGGCAGGCCTAAGGCCTAGGCTATTCAGACGAACTAGGTAATCTAAGGTTGTGGAAATGTCTGCAGAATCAGGCACAATACCTTTCTGAGAGCACCAAATACTGAACCTCTTCCATTTGGAATCGTAAGTTTTTCTAGTGGAAGGTTTCCTGGAGACCTTCAGAATATCCAGAACTCCCTGAGAGAGATGTAGTGCTGCATATTCTAACTCTTCAAGAGCCAGGCCTTGAGATTGAGAGACTGGAGATTGGGGTACCAGATCCGCCCCAAGAGGAGGACAGAAGATAGTATTTCCTGGGAAGAGACAGGGGATGCGACACTGTCAAGGACAGCAGTAGAGGATACCAAGGCTGTCTGGCCCAATCTGGAGCCACAAGTATCGCTGTGCAGGGTTGAGTTCAGATCTTGATCAGAACTCTGAACAGCAGAGGGAAGGGAGGGAAAGCATAGAGAAACCCACCCTTCCAGTCCAAAATGAGAGCATCCAGGGGTACCGTCCCCAGGACTGGAGGTCTACAACAAAACAAAGGAAGTTGATGATTGTCCGGTGCTGCAAAGAGATCCATCTCTGGAGTGCCCCACCTGGAGAAGATGACCTTAAGGATGTGAGGATCCAGGGACCATTT
The DNA here is from genome assembly GCA_016271365.2 of Neoceratodus forsteri. NCBI lineage: Eukaryota > Metazoa > Chordata > Ceratodontiformes > Ceratodontidae > Neoceratodus > Neoceratodus forsteri. The sequence continues at coordinate 705,739,554 of CM028131.1, read as the reverse complement.
GTGATGTCCCTGTGAAATTCTGCTCAAAGCATCCGTTAGTACATTGTCCTTTCCTGGAAGGTGAACTGCTACCAGGGAAGTCTGAAGAGAATAGGCCAGAGACCACAGCTTCATGGCTTCTGTGCACAAGGCCGTGGACTGAGTGCCTCCCTGCTTGTTGATGTACCACATTGTGGTGGTGGTGTCTGTTCTGACTTGGACCACCTTGCCCTTGACTGAATCTGAGAAGCTCTGAAGGGCTAGGAAAACTGCCCTGAGTTCCAAGAGGTTGATATGAAGGAGAGACTCCTGTGGAGACCAGAGCCCTTGAGCTGTCAGGGCTCCCCACCCTAGGAAAGAAGCATCCGTAGTTAGAACTACTGATGGGACCTGAGGGAGAAATGGAACCCCTTGTCTGAGGTTATCCTGGTCCAGCCACCACTGGAGAGCTTGGACCAGAGTTTGGGTCACTGGAATCAGTTTGGTGAAAGAGTCCTTTCTCTGTGAGCAAAAGGACCTTAGATGGAACGGAATGTCCCTCATCTGAAATCTGGCTCCCTGTACCACTGCAGTGGAGGCTGCCATGTGGCCCAGGAGTTGGAGGAACTGTCTCGCTGGACGAGAAACCCAAGGTCGAAAAGAGGAAGCAAGATCTACTAGGGCCTTCACCCTTGCCAGAGGAAGGAAAGCTTTTGCTTGGATAGTATCCAATTCTAGCCCTTTGAAGGTGAGAAGTTGTACTGATTCGGGGACAGATTTTGGAAGATTGAGAAAAAAACCCAGAGAACTAAGCAAGTCCGGGATGGTTTGCAGAGCTGACCTGACGTGGTCTGATGACTGACCTACGAGTAGACAGTCGTCCTGATATGGAAAAATGGTGATACCCTGTCTTCTGAGGTAAGCCACCACTACTGCAAGGCTCTTCGTGAACACCCTTGGAGCTGATGTTAGGCCAAATGGCATGGCCCTGAACTGATAATGGCCTGAAGGCAACTCGAACCTGAGGTATTTTCTGTGGGAGCACCTGATAGGGATATGGAAGTAGGCATCCTTGAGGTCCAGGGATGCTAGCCAATCCCCTGGCCTTAAAGAGGGAAGGATTACTCCCAGAGTTACCATTTTTAATTTGGGTTTTGATATGTGTTTGTTCAAATACCTTAGGTCCAGGATGGGTCACCACTCCCCTGTTTTCTTTGGGGTAAGGAAGTACCTGGAGTACAAGCCTTTTCCCCTGTGTTGAGTAGAAACCTTCTCTATGGCTCTGAGAGCCAAGAGAGAGGAAACCTCTGCCTCTAGGGCAAGGGTTTCTGAGACTGATGCAGATGGAAAAGACCTTTCCCTCCTTTTTGGGAAACTTTTGAAGCTGAGGGCTAGTCCCTGGCTTACTACTTCCAGGACCCACTTGTCTGAGGTAACAGATTTCCAGGCCTGAAAGTAGTAAGCCAGCCTGCCTCCTGCTGGGATTAGGGAGTCGACCTGGGCTAACACCTCAGGGTGTCTGCCTGGCAGGAGCCTTAGACTGGGAGGAGGAAGCAGCCCTGCTCATCCCCCTCCTGCCCCTCCTTCAGAAAAAAACCCTCTGTGGGAAAGGAGAGGAGGCCTAGGCTTGGTAAAAAGGCCTGTGAAAGGGCCTGCCCCTGGACTGCTGCTTTTGTGGAGTGGCCTGCCTTTCCCTGGCCTGTGCACTCCTGTAAGTGGTCCTGTATTCATCCATTTTCATCATGTAAGCCTCTGTCTGCTCCCCAAACAGAGAGTTACCAACTACAAGAAAATCCATAGCCTTAGTTTGGGTATCCTGTGTTAGGCTAGTACATCTGAGCCAAGCATGTCTTCTGAGAGACACAGATGTAGCCATGACTCTTGACGCCACATCAGTGGAGTCCACAGCAGTGTGAAATTGTACTTTAGATGCCTCAATTCCATACGCAGCCACCTCTTCCAGCTCCTTGGTTAGCTGGGGGGAGGCCTGTTTAGCCAGTTCCAGAACAGTATCCCACCTGGACTTCTGGTACCTGGCTGTGTAGGCCATATAGTTTGCCTGCCTGAGTCCCAAAGAGGATGCCAAATACTGGTTTTTTGGCCATGGCATCAACTTTCCTGGAGTCCCTGTCCGGGGTGCGTGAAGCCAAAGGAATGTTAGCCCCGTCACAGGCTGCAGCCTGCACTACCCCAACATGGCTGCTATGAGTATAAAGGAACTCCGTACTTGAGCCTGATAACATAGACCTCCTGTCCATTCTTTTATCCACAGGAGGTAATAAATTAGGAGTTTGTAAAATCTTTTGTGTCTGTTTCCCCAAGGACTTATGAAGAGGGATAGACAATCTTTTGGACTCTGAGATGTCCATCATTTCCACAAAATCAGGCTTTTTCCTCCTCAGCAGCTTCAACCATAGGGAGCTGGAGGGTTTCGGACACCTTCTTGTAGAACAAGAAATGTGAAGGGGACTCAGAAAGCCTTGGGGGGGAGACATTAGAGGGCCTGTCTGGGGAGACGTCCAGTTCAATGGGCACATCCAGACCCCCCAGGTCGTCATCTTCGTCTTCATCATTGGGATAGTCTTTGTCACCCTCCCACTCCTCATAAAAAGCATCTGGATCATAATCCGAAGGAGACGGATCCGAGCGAACCGACCGCCTAACCAGCGGTGCCGGTTTGGACAGAACTGGGCAAAGCGACTGAACAATGCTAATTGCTTTGGCGATCTCGTCCGTGGTTGGAGTATGCGATACTGGATCTGAACTGGCAGACTTTCGTTTCTTTTTGGACGGAACCGGCCCCTCAAAGTTGGCTCTCCTTTTGCCCGAGAAGGTATCGCCTAGGTCAGTAGGCACCTCCTCAGGTTCGGCCGCAACCGAACCGGGCTGGCCATCCAGATCTGCAGACTTCTTGGCCTCCCTTTCCTTCAGCTTACTCAGTCTTTTTTCTAGAGTAGTTTTGAGAAAGTTTTTGCAAATTTGACTGTCTGACTTGAGGTGGTCAAACCCTAGACAATAAACACAGATGAGGTGGGTCAGCCTTGGCAAAGGCCTCCCCACACTCAGTACAGTGTTGAAACTCAGTGGGACCAGTTTTCTTCTTGGGTTTCTCAGACATGACCAACCTACTAAATTACCCTATAGCAGCTTTCAAGCCAGGTAATAAATAACCCATCGGTTACAAACCGTGTCATGGGTTTTGAAAAAGAACCAGAAAAAGGCCCAGTTCTTTTGAAACTGATTGGTACCAGAATACCACTCTAATCCCAGAAAAATTTAAATTAAAAACAGAAGAAAATACAAGGTTGCATCCTAACCGGACCGACCGATAAGAAACCGAGGAAAAAACAATTTCCACACTTTTTTTCAAAATAAACACAGTCACTACCTATCTACAACACTACCTATACCATAGACAGAGGCTGGAAATCTGAAAAAATAACAAATAGAATGGTTTAAAACCGAACACTTTACTTTTTACCGAACGGAGCAGAGGAAATCTCTGGAGCGACTTCACTGTTAGGCAGAGTAAAGAATCTGACGGTTATACTGGGAAGTACCACAGACAGAGGTTTGAAAACAGAGCTCAAGCTCAACATTCTATGCTTCTGCACAGAGTTAACTCTTTTCCTCTCCTGGGCAGTTCAAGTGCTGGGGCTAATTGCATTATGTCAGAATACAGCAAGACTTCATGTTGTTTGAACCCCAACTTTGTGGACAGGTGTGATGATCGCAGATTTCCATAGCAGGGGGAACTGTTGAAGGGACAGTAAGAGGTTTAGAAGTTTGGTTGGGGGGGTGGGGACAGAACGACCTTGAATGAAAGGGAGAGAAGTTTTAGGTCCAGCATGTCACTGCTAAATTTCGGTTTCCCCAGCACCTTTAGGAGGTATTTTCTGGCTTCCGCAAGGGGCACTCTTCTGATACAGAAAGGAGTGGAATTAGAGGGAGGACCAGATTTAGCAGTGTTAACAGGTAGGGTGGAATCATTGATGAAGTCAGGGGGAGTACTCCAGAAAGATCAGTAAAAGCGACATTAAAGGTGTCGGCAAGGGGTTTATGGTCCTGTATCACAGTGCCATTCTCCACAAGCATAGATTGGGGGGATTTATTGGTCTTCCCAGCCAGAGTTGTGACATTTTCCCAAAAAAGTTTGCTATATCCACAGGAGTTAGCAAGCTCATTTTTGTAGTAATCTGCTTGGCTCTACATACCATCAGGGTATACCGGTTTCTTGCAGCTCTGTCTGTAGACCAGTGGTTTGTGCATGGTGTCACAGATTATCCCTTTCTTTCATCATGGTTAAAAGGGCGGGGGTGATCCAGGGGTTAGAGGATCCTCTGAGTTTTTTCTTCTAAGGGGGCCAAACCTGTCACACACTTCATTGAATTGCATGAAGTAGTTAAGGGCCAAGTTGACACAGGACATCGAGTCTAGGGGGGACCAGTCGATTTATGAGAGTGAGGCCAGGAATTGTGGGAGCTTGCTTTTATTTAACTTACTCAGGTAGAAGAATTTGGCCTTCAATTTGGGCATCCGACTGGACCACTGGCAGATGACAGGGGAATGGTCACTCAAGGAGCCTGGGAGGACTTAAGTGTTGGAGATTCTGTTAGGGTGAGTGGTGAGAATTAAGTTCAAGAGGGCACTGTAGCCAGTTCTATAATTGGTATGTGTTGGGGCATGTACCATTTGGATGACATCAATAGCTGCCATGCATCTTTGTACAGGTTGGCTTCAGGGGCCAGCCAGTTCACATTAAAGTCGCCCATAACCACAGTTTCAGTACGGTGGGGGAGGTTTTCGAGGAAATTGGTGACCATTTGGAAGCCAGTGGCCTGGTCATGAGGGGGGATATAAACAGAAAGGATGATGAGGGATTTTCCATGCTGGCCAAGGAGTACTTTGATAGCAAGCATTTGTGAGTTGCTAGCAGGGGAAGGCAGAGGAAGGACCTGGCCCTTGAGGGTATCCTTCAGGTAAATGGTGCAGCCTCCCCCCTGCTTACCGATGTGATCAAGCCTAAAAAGGACAAAGCTGGGGATGCTGACAGCATTATCCGGAACCTTTGGAAACAGCCAAGTTTTCTTCAAGGCTAGCACATTGGGTTTATGCTGTGCTACCCAAACTTGGAGGCCATCAATTTTGGATAGCAGGCTTCTAATACTAATGGAGGCTAAGGTGAGGAACCCTGCTTTGCTGATTTGAGGGTTATGAGTACTTGTGGGACCGAGCTTCGGGTGTACATTTCCTGAGAGAAGGAGGAGGAGCAGAGCAATCCTAGACAGATAGAGGGCGAAGATCTTAGATAATTTATGCTGTCTACATTTGGAGGGTTTATTATGAAGGGTATTACTGATCGGGGAGAGTAGCGTTAAGAGATGAGGTACCCTAGGAGAGGGTGATGACATATCACGGCCTATTACTGGGGGTGAAGGAGCCTGTTCAGGTAAAAGGTATATTAAAAGGTAGGGTACTGCAGTGTACATCTCTGTATGAGGAGTTGTGGGCAAGCTGCAGGGTAGGAGTGGTACAGTTGTGGGTGAGCAGATTAAGTAGGATAAAAAGCATGAGCGGTGACAGGGTGAAGTAATTCATCATAGATCTCTTTAGGGAGGAAGGGAGTGTGGTCAGTATGGAGAAGATGAGGTGAAGCAGGGCAAGCAATGATGAGGTAAGAGCAGGGCAGGCAATAGGTGAAAGGAGAGACCTTAGGACAGGTCACTTTAAGGGGAGTTCTGTACAAGGGAGAAGAGGAGTTTAGGGGCAGTGCCTTGTGGGGGAGAAAGTGTATTTAACAGAGGTCAGGACCGGGAGGGTGGGTGGGCAAAATTTTCCGATACAACACAGCAGTAAGAAATCATGCAAAAGCAGCTGCTAGTTTTAAAACAGCGCAAAAAACAAAGTAGATAGGCAAGCCAATCAGGAAACAGTAAGAAAAGGAGTTGACCAATGAGGAGCCATGGCGTGACTTGGTCTGCCAATCAAGTAGCAGGCAAGGGAGCCTGGCTTCCCAGTGTGTCTACGGTCATACCGGAGTTTGGGTGGGCGGACAGGAAGTGTAACTGTGGCCGGCACTGTTCAGGGCTGGGGCCACTGGCAGCAGAGCGCCCCACTCAAGGGCGTCTTCATGAGTCTGGGTGGGCTGGCTGGAAGTGTAAGCGTGGCCGGTGCTGTTCAGGGTCAGGGCCGCTGCCAGCAGAGCACCCACTCAAGGGCAGCTTCCCGAGTCTGGGCGGGCGGGCTGGAAGTGTAAGCGCGGTCGGCGCTGTTCAGGGCCCAGGCCGCTGGCAGCAGAGCACCTGCTCAAGGGTGTCTTCCTGAGTCTGAGCAGGTGGGCTGGAAGTGTAAGCGCAGCCAGCACTGTTCAGGGCCGGGGCTACTAGCAGCAGAGCACCCACTCAAGGGCGGCTTCCTAAGGAGAGAGGAGTAGAAAAAGAAGAAAAAATTAATCACCTGTAGTAATCTTGTTTCTTCCAACAGGATCCACTAATATTATTACTTCTTGCAGTGCTCCTTTAAGCCAGCACTGCCCCGGAACCAAATGGAATGCTATGCTAATGATGGAATCTTTAGCTCATGCATCAAATTTCAAAACTGCCCAGTGTAACTGCCTACATTCTAACATCAGATTTCTTAGGAACCTGCAAAGAGGCCATAATAATCTATAGGTAAAATAACTATAGAAAAAAGGGGGCCCCAATTGGGGCAACTAGTAAACATTAACCCACAGGAAAAAAAGAGAGAAATTACCCTTTTTCTTAATGTCAGATTTCCTAAGAAAAAGAACCTACAAGCTATAAAACATTACTAAGAAGTGCCACTAGACGGCACACCACTCCAAGTATATACAATCAGCTGTGGAGAGGATTTTTTTTTTTACTGATTCTGTAGGGGAGGCAGGGTGGGAAGTAATAATATTAGTGGATCCTATTGGAAGAAACAAGATTACTGCAGGTGAGTAATTTTTTCTTCTAACCCCAGGAATCCACTAATATTATTACTTTTGCAGACTATGCAGCAGTACCTTAACAATCTATTTAGGAAAAAGACTCTGCAGAACTGTTGCGCCAAACCTAGCATCACTCCTGGACTGGGTGTCCAGGCTATAATGCTTAGTGAAGGTGTGGACTGACCTCCAGGTAGTACTTTACAGATTTCCACCAAAGGCACCTCTCGGGTAGCTGCAATAGTGGCAGCTATGCCCCTTGTAGAATGGACCCTAAGCCCAGTAGAGGGTACCTTACCTGCTTTTGAGTAACAAAACTGAATACACTGAACTATCCACTGAGAGATAGTTCTTTTTGAGGCAGGAGTCCTTTTACCTACCTCCCCATAGGTGAGGAACAGTTGTTGTCTGTCCTGCCTATGGTCCTTGGAATGAGTCATGTAGTAGCTTAAAGCCCTTTTTACATCAAGGCTGTGCAGTCTACGCTCCCCTGAGCTAGAATGATCAGTGAAGAAAAATGGCAAGGTAATAGACTGGTTCACATGGAAGTCAGAGACCACCCTGGGGAGGAACTTCCTATTAGTTCTCAACACTACCTCGTCCCTGCGGAAAGAAACATAGTCCTTTTCCACACAGAGGGCCTGGAGCTCATTTATCCTCCTGGCAGAAGTGATTGCTACCAAAAAGACTACCTTCCAAGTAACAAACTTAAGCTCTGCAGAGACCATAGGCTCAAAGGGGAGAAGCATAAGCTGGGCAATGCAAATGTTCGGGTCCCAAGCTGGCACTGGTTCCCTGTGAGGGGGAAACAGATGAGAGAGTCCCTTAAAGAACCTTCTGAAGATAGGATCTGATGCTAAGAAGGTGTCCTTTCCAGCTGAAATGTATGCTGACACTGAAGCCAGGTGCACCTTTAGGGTTGAGTGCTGCAACCCCTGGGAACGCAGGTGAGTCAAACAGTCCAGCAGGGTTGGCATGCCAGCCTGAGCTGGGACTATATCCTTATCTTTACACCATATAGATAATCGCTTCCATTTTGAGGAATATGTTTTCTTAGTAGAAGGTTTCCTATACCCTCTGAGGAACTCCGGTACCCTTTCAGAGAATTGCCAGCTTGCATATTCTAAGTCCTCTACAGCCATGCCTTGAGCCTGAGAGACCTGAGATTGGGGTACATGACCCTCCCCTGAAAAGAGGTCAGTAGGTTGTACCTTTGTGGAAGGTGAATTGGTTTGGTCACCGACATGGAGAGCAGGAGGGAGTACCAAGGCTGTCTGGCCCAGTCTGGGGCTACCAGAATCATTGAAGCTGGCTGTGGCCTGAGCTTGATGAGCACCCCGAGTATCAGGGGGAAAGGCATAAAGATGCCTTCCTGTCCAATCCAGAATCAAGGCATCCAGGGGAACTGTCCCCTTGACAGGGGCCTGCAACAATACTGAGATAAGTGGTGATTTTGGTGGGATGCAAAAAGATCCATTTCTGGGGTTCCCCACCTCCTGAACAGAGCATTCACCACTTGCTTGTTCAGTGCCCATTCATGATGAGCCTGGTTTATCCTGCTCAAGGCATCTGCCATGGTGTTGTCCTTGCCAGGCAGATGGGTTGACTGTAGGGAGGCGTTTAAGAGAATAAGCAAGGCTCCATATCTTCATTGCTTCTGTATAGAGTGGAGTGGACCTTGTCCCGCCTTGCTTGTTGATGTAGTACATTGCTGTGGTATTGTCTGTTCTGACTTGTATCACCTTTCCCTGTATTAGGTGTGAGAAAGCCTGAAGGGCCAGGTAAACAGCCCTTAACTCCAGCAGATTTATGTGCAGAAGTGAGTCTGCACTCTCCCAGGTTCCGTGAATGGTGTGTTCCCCCAAGTGAGCACCCCACACTAACAGGGAAGCATCTGTTGTGAGAACCAGTGAAGGGGCTCCTGCAGGAATGGGACCCATTCTCTCAAGTTTTCCAGCTCCATCCACCATTGGTGTGCCTGTAGTAACATCTTTGTTAATGGTACTGGCTTTGATAGGGAGTCCTGCTTTTGGCACCAGTATGCCCTGAGGTGGAAATGAACATCTCTCATCTGAAACCTGGCACCTATGACTGTGCTTGTTGCTGAAGCCATGTGCCCTAACAGTTGTAGAAACTGTCTTGCTGGCTTTGGCCTGCCCAGGACAAATAAGCCTGCCAAAAGCTGTATGCTTTCTGCCTTCTCCTGAGGGAGGAAAGCACTTCCAAATATAGTGTTTAATTCTGCACCTATGAACTGCAGTACCTGCACAGAGGTCAGGACTGCCTTTTTGAGGTTGAGAAGGAATCCCAGGGAGTGCAACAAATCCTGGGTTACCTGAAGGTGTTCTGTCATCTGCTGGTGCGATTTTCCCATGATTAGCCAATCATCCAGATAGGGAAAACTGTGACACCTAGCCTTCTTAGGTGTGCCACCACTACTGCCATGCACTTGGTAAATACCCTTTGTGCAGAGGTGAGGCCGAAATGAAGTGTTGAGAACTGAGTGGTCTGAAGGGAGTCTGAATCTCAGATATTTTCTTTGTGACTCCCTTAAGGGAATATGAAAATATGCATCCTTTAGGTCTAAGAAGGCTAGCCGGTCTCCTTTTTGCAGAGTTGGCAGAATCATGGCCAATGTGACCATTTTGAACCTGGGCTTTACCAGGTACTTGTTTAGCAGTCTGAGGTCTAGTATAGGCCGCCACTCCCCATTCTATTTTGTTGTTAGGAAGTATCTTGAATAAAGTCCCTGCCCTCTTTGGCTGGGGGTAACAGACTCTACTGCTCTTGCTAGGAGCAAAGCCTGCACCTCCTGTTTCAGCAGTTTTCTTTGCGTGAAAGATGCTGGTGTGAACTGCTTTGATCTTGGAGGAAGAAGAGACTTAAAGCAAAGGGACAGACCCTGACTCACTATTTCCAGAACCCACTTGTCCGTGGTTATTTTCAGCCATTCCTGAAAATAATGAATCAGTCTGCCCCCCACAGGAGATGGAGAGGCAGCCTGAGGGGAAAAGTCAGGGATTTTGCTTTGCTTGCTGCAATAGCTGTGCAGATTGGGATCCTCTCCTGGAACTCCTTCTGCCGCTGGGTCTATAGAAGCCACCCTGCTGTGACTGGTACTGCTGTTGGGGAACAGCCTGAAACATAGAAACTGGTGGCAGATAAAGACCACTTGGCCCAGCTAGTCTGCCCATTTCCCTACCTAATGGATAAGCTGCAGATCCTCGTTAACCAACAGCCTGCTTCCTCCTACCCCCCACTACAAAAGCTTTATGTCTGTCCCATGCATTCTTGAATTCCCCCACTGTTTTTGACTCTATGACCTTCTCAGAAAGGTTGTTCCATGCATCTACAACCCTCTCCGTGAAAAAATACTCCCTCACATTACCTCTGAACCGTCCCCCCTCTATCTTCAGATTGTGCCCCCTTGTTCTTGCACATCTCTTTTTCTGAAAGATGCTACCCTCTTGGACTTTGTCGATTCCCTTGAGGTACTTGAAAGTTTTGATCATGTCCCCCTTCTCCCTCCTTTCCTCGAGGCTATACATATTAAGCTCCTTTAGTCTTTCTTCATATGTCTCCTGGTGCAGACCCTGAACCATTTTGGTTGCCCTAGTCTGGACAGCCTCCACCCTGTCTATGTTTTTGCGGAGATGGGGTCTCCAGAACTGCTCACAGTACTCCAGATGGGGTCTCACCAACTGTCTGTACAGAGGGATAACAACTTCCTGTTTTCTACTGATGATGCCTCTCCTTATGCATCCCAGTATCCCCCCAGCCCGCCTTACTGCCTTCTCACATTGCTTGCCCACCTTTAGGTCATCTGATATAACTGCCCCCAGATCCCTTTCCATTTTTGTTGTTGTCAATATCCCACCCCACACTGTGTACTCTTCCCCTGGATTTCTGTTTCCCAGGTGCATTACTTTGCATTTCTTTGTGTTGAATCTAAGCTGCCATACATCTGACCATTCCTCCAACCTTGCCAAGTCCCTTCTCATCCTTTCCACCCCACCTTGTGTATCAACTCTGTTGCAGATCTTTGTCTGCACTTGAAAGAAAGGCCTCCTCAAAGAGGATATATCCCTGCCTCCCCTGCCATAAGATGAAGTGGAGGGAGAAGCTCTTTCTTTTGTAGAATTACTCCTGAAAGTAGCCTTATACTCATCTACTTTCTTCATGTATACCTCAGTCTGGGCACCAAAAAGTGAGTAGCCCTTGACTGGGAAGTCCATAGCCTTACTCTGGGTGTCCTAGGTGAGATTAGTAGCTCTCAGCCAGGTAAACCTTCTCAATGCTATAGGATCTGCCATCCATTGAGCAGCTGTACCATTTACATTAGCTGACATTTGGAACTGGTACTTGGAAGTCTCCAAGCCCAGTCTAGCCATGTCCAGTAACTCCGAGACTGTTAGAGAGGGGTTAGCCTCTGCATTGTCCAAGATGCACTGCCAAAGAGCCTTCTGGTAGAGGGCTACATAGGCTTGGAAGCTGGCTTGGCGAACTGCCAGGGAAGCCGAAAGGTACCCTTTCTTAGCCATGCTGTCTATCCTCCTTGAGTCCTTCTCAGAGGGGTGAGAGGACAAGGGAGTTTTTGCCTTTTCACAGGCAGCCTGCTGTACAATCCCCTGATGGTCAGGGTGAGTAAATAAAAACTCAGCCCCTGACCTCTCAAGCTGGTATTGTTTTATCACACTTTTTATCAGTGGGTGTGACAGTGTTAAGAATCTCCAGGACATCCTTCTTAAAAAACTTGTACATAGGCAGAAGGAGCCTTTTAGTGTGTGTTAGCCTCATAAGCTTCATATATTGGGCTTCTTCCTCATCCTGGATCTCTTCTACAGTTTGCAGATCCAGGGTTTCCACCATGTTCCTGACAAAAGAAAAATGGGAGGAAAAGTCCTCTGTGGGTCTGGGAGAAGAGCCAAAGACCAGTTCTGGTGAGACCTTGGGTACAATACCCTCCTCTGCCTGATCCTCCTCTAATTTCACTGTATCAGTGGGTACAGGAGGTACAAAAATAGTTTTTTTTTTCAACCACAGTAGCCACAGGCTGCTTAGGGGGTAGTAAACCCTGCAGTACTTGCAGTAAGGCTACAGCCTGGGTTAGGTGAGCAGGTACAGGTACCTAAGGGACCCCCCTTGAGGCGTTTCAGTGTGCTTTGTTTTCTTTATTTTTTTGGCAGGCACTGGAGAGTCAGCCGGTTCACTGCCTCTCTTAACAGAGCCATCACCCATATCAGGGGTGGATTTGGAAGCTATGGAAGGAATAGCCAAGGGTTTAGAGGAGGTGGACTGGTTAGAATGCATGGACCCCTCTTCTAATTTTCTTTTAAGCCTCTCCATACGTTTTTCCACTGTTTTATCAGGGAAAGACTTACAAATGTCAGTCAGCAGAAAATGCTGTTGACCAAGGTAGAGCAAATATAAATCATGTTTGTCTGCCTTAGCAAACACTTCAGAGCACTTCAGACAATTTTTAAAACCAGGAGGTCTTGTTTACTTTTTAGGTTCATCTGATATTTTCAAGAAAACAGAGACCGGAAACTGACAAAAACAGAGAAAAAATTAAATATTTGCGGTCAGGTCAGTAACCGATAAAACCCAAAATCTAACGGTTTCGATTGGATCCGGAACCAAGAAGCAGCTCAAGGAACCGACAAACTTCAGTTCAAATGTGGTTAATTTTGTAGAAAATACAGGAAAATATAATTGGAACCCCTTAAAAAAGGTTCTGATTCAAGAGAGAAAAGAGTTGGTTATCCCTCGGTTCACAGAAACCACGAGAAACCGAGAAATAATGTTAAAAATAAAACTATGAGGTAAAACACTAAAAAACAATTATACTAGGCAGTAAATGAAAAAATGAAACAAAAATACTAAATTTATTTTGTTCAGTGCACTTCAGGAATCACTCTTGATCGAGAGAAGATCCCCAGGGCGTCTAAACTTTGCAGCGGAGAGAAGAAATCTGAGGTTAGAATGTAGGCAGTTACACTGGGCAGTTTTGAAATTGGATGCACGAGCTAAAGATTCCATCGTTAGCATAGCATTCCATTTGGCTCCTTGGCAGTGCTGGCTTAAAGGAGCACTGCAAGAAGTAATAATATTAGTGGACTCCTGGGGTTAAAATCCATTTTTATTGTACAAAAGGTATTAAAGTGCCATAAGGTGGTTCCCATGCAGATAACCAGCCACAAACAAACATACCCCTACGTACTGGCATAAAGACATGCCCTCCTCAGGGGACTGGGTGTTTGAGTCCTGACTCCTCCATACATGTGAAAACAGCATCAATATTTATTAGCAATTATTGCTACATGGTACACAGAGAAGAAGAAATGACTCACCATAGTAATCTTGTTTCTTCTAATGGAGTCTTGCTGTATTCTGACAATATGCAGTTAGCCCTTCCAGTTCAGCTGCTCCAGAGATGAAGAAGTCAACTCTATGCAGAAGCATAGAACGTTGAGCTCGAGCTCAGTTTTCAAACCCCTGTCACTGGTACAATCTCTGTAAACTGTCAGATTCTTACGAGCACTAAGTGGTACTAAGTCTAACTATTACTACTTAAATCCCACAAAAGGTGACCCGAGTTCGGGAGCAAGTTCGTGCGCCAGGGGTCGGCAGGGGCAGGTGAGGATTGAGCACCTGCTGGGCTGCTCTCCTCCCTGGGGGGAAACATTGCTCAGCTTGCCAGCGGCTCCCGGTGGAGACCAGGGGTGCTGCAGCACGTACATACCGTGGCTGACGCTTGGCAGGGTTGCCGTGCGCTGTAGCATCAGGGGCGTGCACCATGCATGGGAGGGGAGAACACACATCAGAACAGGGAAAACACCGATCTGTGAGTTAGGCGATGGCACCTGCCCCATGCCCACTGCCAGGTCTAACCTGCCTGGCCTTCCAGTGTCCTCCACCCGGGCTCTCACCCACAAGCCAGAGACTGACTGTACAGAGTGCCCAAGAGGAGGGGTGACCCCACCCCAGAGGGGTTAAGCTGGGGGTGCTGGCTGTGTGGGTTGAGAGGAAGGAGAGAGGAGGCTCATGTAGGAAGACTTCAGGCAGGGCAGGAACAGGCAGGATGACTGAGAGAGGCTCTGCAGATCATGACCAGAGGGAAAAAATAGATTAAAAAAAAAATCCCAAAAGGCAATGCCAACACCAACCACCTGCATAAGACTCAAGCTCAAAATCCCAAGAAAAAAACACATTTCACTACAATAATGATAATAGTAATAATAATAATGCAAAATCCTCTGAAGTGCAGCACTGGCACATGTCATCCCCTAAATAAGCTTTCTGGAGTTCTATGAGGGGAGGCAGGGAGGGAGGTCAGAATACAGCAAGAATCCATTAGAAGAAACAAGATTACAATGGTAAGTCATTTTTTCTTCAAACAACATGAAGTCTTGCTGTATTCTGACAAAATGTAGACTACCAAGCAGTATCCCCTGGAGGAGGGTACAAAACCTATTTAGGGAACATGCTCTTCGGAACTGCTGTGCCAAACCTGGTATCACTTCTGGCTCGAGTGTCCAGGCAGTAATGTTTGGTAGATGTGTGAACAGTCTTCCAGGTGGCTGCTTTACAGATTTCCAGAAGGGGAATGTGCCTAGCTGCTGCCATAGATGCAGCTGTACCCCTGGTTGAGTGAGCCCTCAGGCCTGAGGGGGGCTCTCTGCCCAGCTTACTGTAACAAAACTGGATACAAGAGACAATCCACCTAGCAATAGTCCTCTCGGTGGCAGGTTTTCCTTTGCCCACTTCCCCACAGGTAAGGAACAGCTGAGAACAGCTATCTCGATGGGCTTTAGTTTGATCTAGATAATAACTAATGGCCATCTTGGCATCCAGACTATGCAACCTTCTTTCACCTGAGGAAGAATGGTCAGTGAAAAACACTGGAAGTGTCACTGTTTGGTTAAGATGAAAATCTGAGATGACCTTAGAGAGAAATGTTCTATTTGTCCTGAGAACAACCTTATCCCTGTGAAAGAAGATATAGTCAGGCTCAATAGAGAATGCTTACAGCTCACTAATCCTCCTGGCAGATGTGATAGCTACCAGAAAAAATAGTCTTCCAGGTCAAATACTTAAGTTCAGCTGAAGACATGGGTTCAAAGGGGGGGGCTGCATGAGCTGCGCAATGCATACATTCAGGTCCTAAGCAGGGGTGGGCTCCCTGTGAGTAGGATGTAAATGTAACAATTTCTTGAAAACTGGCTGGGATGCCAGGGAAACAGGTTTACCTGCAGAGAGGAAGGCAGACACAGCTGCCAGATGAACCTTTAAAGTAGCAGGCCGGAGGCCCAAGGAGTGTAGATGGACTAAGTAGTCCAAAGTTTCAGGCAAACCAGCTACATTTGAGTCTATACTCTTAAGAGAACACCAAACAGAAAATCTCTTCCACTTGGAATTCTAAGTTTTTCTGGTGGTTGGTTTCCTAGAAATCTTCAGGATATCCATCACTCCCTGAGAAAAATGCAAGCCTGCATATTTTAACTCCTCAACAATCAGACCCTGAGGGAGCTGAGGTTGGGATACCAAATCCTCCCCTGGGAGGAAGTGAGAAGATTGTGCCTCCTGGGGAGGCAAATTGGAGATGCCACTGAGAGGGACATCAACCATGGGTACCAGAGTTGCCTGGCCCAGTCTGAAGCAATCAGAATTACTGTGCAGGGTTGTGCCCTGATCTTTATCAGGACTCTGAACAGGAGGGGAAAAGGAGGAAAGACATACAGAAACGTGTTCCCCCAATCCAGAACCAGAGCATACAGGGGAACAAATCTCAAGATAGGGGGCCTGCAACAAAACTGGGGAAGCTGGTAATTGTTTGGGGCCACAAAGAGATCTATTTCTGGGGTACCCCACTTCCTGAAGATAACCTGAAGTACCTGCTTGTTCAGAGACCACTTGTGGTGGCTCTGAGAGATCCTGCTGAGAGCATCCGCTGGACATTGTCCTTGCCCGGGAGATGCACTGCTACTACAGAAACCTGAAGGGAGTAAGCCAGACTCCAGACCTTCATGGCTTCTGTGCACAGAGCTGTGGACCTTGTCCCTCCTTGCTTATTTATGTAGTACATGGCAGTGGTGTTGTCCATTCTGACCTGCACCACCTTCCCTTGAACCTCTTTTGAGAATGCCTGAAGGGCCAGGAGAACAGCTCTGAGCTCCAAGAGGTTGATGTGTAAGAGAGACTCCTGCCCTGAGCAGTGAGACTCCCTAGGTGGGCTCCCCACCACAGAAGGGACGCATCTGTAGTGAGAATCATTGAGGGGGACTGCTGGAGGAAGGGGACAACTTGTCTGAGGTTGTTCTCCTCCAACCACCATTGGAGATCCTGGACAAATGTCCGAGAGACTGGGACCAGCTTGGACAGTGGATCCCTCCTCTGGAACCAAAAGGACCCGAGATGAAACTGAATGTCTCGCATCTGAAACCTGGCTCTTGGGATCACTGCAGTGGATGCTGCCATGTGGCCCAAGAGTTGAAGAAAATGCCTGGCTGTGCGGGACACTAGCACTCTGAAAGAGCCTGCCAGGCTGGTTACAGCTTTTACCCTTTGCACTGGTAAGAATGCCTTTGCTTGAACAGTGTCTAATTCTGCCCCTATGAAGGTTAGTACCTGGACTGGCTCCAGAACTTACTTGGGCAAGTTGAGCAGGAAGCCTAGGGAGCCCAAGAGTTGTTGGGTTGCTGCCAGAGTTGTTCAGACCTGCTCTGGAGACTGCACTACTATGAGCTATTCGTGCAGATAAGGAAACACTGCTATTCCCTGCTGAGAAATGCTACCACCACTGCTAGGCACTTGGTGACAGCTATGGGGGCAGAGGAAAGGCCGAAGGGCATAGCCCTGACCTGGTAGTGGCCTGAGGGCAACTCGAACCTTAAGTGCTTTCTGTGGGAGCATCTGATTGGGATATGGAAATAGGCATCATTGAGGTCCAGGAATGCTAACCAATCTCCTGGCCTTAGAGAGGGAAGAATAGTGCCCAGAGTCACCATCTTCAACTTGGGTTTTGTAAGATGTCTGTTTAGATATCAGAGGTCTAGGATGGGTCGCCACTCCCCTGTCTTTTTGGGGATGAGGAAGTACCTTGAGTACAAGCCTTTCCCCCTGAATGAGATGAGGATCTATTCCACTGCCTTTAGCAGCAGCAAGGAATGGACTTCTGCCTCTAAGGCAACTGTTTCCAGCTGAGTGGCAGGCTTGATACAGCTTGCTCTGGACTAGGGGAATTTCTTGAAATTTAGAGCAAGTCCTTGGCTCACCACCTCCAGGACCCATTTGTCTGTAGTTATAGACTTCCATGCCTGAAGAAATTAGCCAGCCTGCCCCCTACTGGAATATGGGAGGCAACCCGAACGGACACATCAGGGTGTCTACTTGGCAGGGGTTCTGGGCTGGGAGGTGGATGCAGCCCTGCTCATCCCTCTCCTGCCTCTCCCTCTGAAAAAAAACCTCTGCTGGAAAGTAGAGGAGGCCTGTGTTTGGTAAAAAGGCCTCTGAAAAGGCCTACCCCTGCCGGCCCTAGACTGCTGCTTCTGAGGAGTAGCAGCCCTTTCCTTTACCACTGCACTACTGTAAATGGTCCTGTATTCATCCATATTTTTCATGTACATCTCTGTCTGCTCCCCAAACAGAGAGTTCTGTATAACAGGAATATCCATGGCTTTTGCCTGGGTATCCTGGGAAAGACTGGTACATCTGAGCCAAGCAAATCTCCTAAGGGAGACAGATGTAGCCATGACCCTAGATGATACATCATTAGAGTCTACAGCAGCATGAAACTGCACTTTAGATGCCTCAATTCCATCAGCAGCCACCTGCTCCAGCTCCTTGGCTAGCTTTGGGGTTGGGGGGCACCTTTAGCTAGGTCTAAGATAGGCTCTCATCTCGACTTCTGGTACCTAGCCGCATATGCCATGTATGAAACCTGTCTGAGCCCCCAGTAGGATGCCAAGTACTGCTTCTTTGCCATGGCATCCACTTCCTGGAGTCTTTATCCAGGGTGTGTGAAGCCAAGGGAATGTTAGCCTTGTCACAGACTGCGGCCTGCATGACCTCAACATGGCTGCAATAATTGTAGAGAAACTCCATACCAGGACCTGACAGCATGTACCTCCTATCCATCTTCCTATCCACAGGGGGTATGGAAGTAGGCACCTGCAAAATCTTATTTGTCTGCTTCCCCAAGGATTTGTGTAAGGGGACAGACAGCCTCTTGGACTCTGGGATGTCCATCACTTCCACAAAGTCGGGTTCCACATCCTCCTCAGATGCCTCAACAGTGGGCAGCTGCAGAGCGTCAGCCACTTCCTTATAAAAATAAAGTGGGAAGGGGACTCACCAAGTCTGGGAGGTGAAATAAGAGTTAGGCCTGTCAGGGGAGATGTCAGGCTCCATTAGTTCACCAAGGCCTTCCTCATCTTCTCCTTCACCTTCCCATTCCAATGCATAATAAGCCTCCGGATCCGTAATCCGTTTGAATTTGAACTGACTCAACCGATCGACGGTTAAGAAGCGTTGGTGCGGTTGGTCCGGTTTGCAGCGATTTAACTATTTGAATCACTTTGGCTATTTCGTCCGCAGCTGGGGTTGGAGGCTTTGGATCTGAACTGGCAGACTTTCTCTTCTTTTTTGCTGCAATCGAGGATTCGGTTTCGGACCTTCTTTTGCCTGAAGAGGTATTGCCCTGGTCAGAAGGCACCTCCTCTGGTTCAGTTGAACCCGAACCGGGCCAGCGGATTTTTCAGCCTTCCTTTCCTTCAGCCTTTGTAAGTGCTTATCCAGGGTAGCATTGGAAAAGGTTTTGCAAATTTGACAGTCTCTTTCTAGGTGGTCAAACCCTAGATAATAAACACACGAGGTGGGGATCCGCTTTAGCAAAAGCATCCCCTCTCTCAGTGCCGTGCTGAAACCCAGTGGGTCCGTTCTTTTTCTTGGGTTTCTCAGACATAGGACTTAAGCCAAGTAACCTTCAGTGGCAGTCAGGCACAGTAACATCCAAAAACCTTTGGTTACCAACCGTGTCATGGGTTGAACAGAAAAAACTGAAGATCACCGGATCCCAATATTAGAAACACAAACAAGAATTAACAACAACAACCAGTCGGTTCTTCACTGGACCGACCGATGAAAAACCAACACTTACCCCCAAACTATCTATCTAACCTACTATCTGTACTATAGACAGAGTTAAGACCAACAAAATTTTATAGCGTTTGCGGTTGAAAAAAACGAACGAAACCACTACCAAACCGAAGCAGTGAAGGAGAAATCGAGTCTTTCACAGTTAGGCGGAGTAAAGAATCTGACAGTTTACAGAGAATGTACCAGTGACGGGAGTTTGAAAACCGAGCTGGAGCTCAATGTTCTATGCTTCTGCACAGAGTTAATTCCTTCATCTCCGGAGCAGTTGAACTGGAAGGGCTAACTGCATATTGTCAGAATACAGCAAGACTTCATGTTTGAAATATTGGTTTCCCATATGCTCTCATTGTTTACCTGTAACTTGTTACAGTAGATTAGATTAATTTAATATGTTGTTTTCTTTAACTACCATGGGACCCGGTATCAGGGTTCAGGCTATACGATAAATGAATGTTGTGTTCCTGGTGATCATTTTTCTTTGATCTTTGGGTTAGTGCGCTCCAGAATAATATTATATCCTGTGAATAGACATATTTTCATTCTTGTTAACCTCTACAGCAGATACCATATATCTCATTTTCTCAGTAATTTTATAATTTAATTCATTTTATATTATCTTGTGTTCAGACACCAGCTGTATCATGCTAAAAGAGGATGGCTCCTTTAACAGTTTTATAATTTATTATGATGCTGCAGCACCTTCCGGCTGACCACCTGGCTTATGGCAATAGAATGAGTGGTTCCATCTCACAACAGAGAATGAAACATAGTGACTACCACCTCAGCAAGTGTACAACGCCAAAACCAAAAAAGGCGTTGTGCACTACACCGACTGCAAACACAGCGTAAAATACTTACCGTAATATGGAAGGAAATATTTTTACTGACTTTCTCCTTGCAGGGGACTTTGTCCCCTGCACCTCCCTATATTATTTTTTTTTATTTTTTGTTTTTATCTCCTCCTGTCTACCCTCAGTGCCCTTCTCCTTCGGGCCGTCTATCGCCATCTCTGCCCCCTATTCTGGATCTGCCCCTAGAGTGCATTACCTCTTCCTTCCTCCTGCACAGCAGGTTCTGTCCAGATTTGGTGGTCTTGGATGGCATGGAGTGGTCATCATCTAGGACTACCGAGGGGTATTCTCCCATTTTTCTGTAGTTTTCCCCTGTCCCAGCCCCCTGAGACACCGGCGCAAGGACGCAAGCATCCATAGAAGAGACGTGCTGACGCACGTCCCTCTCAAGCGCCCACAGACGTCCCCCCTCCCTGACTCTGTTAGACAGAGCTGCCAACCCCTTGAGAGCCCGGTTTCCACTGGCACTCTCTCAGGGCGTCGGAGCTTACTGCACTCCTGGTATCCCACCCCAGAGGGAGGAAAGCATCCGTAGGGACACTCAATCCTCCCTCCCCCTGCCGACCCGAGCTCATTCCTGTACCCGGGTCACCGGCATAGCGCGAGGTGTGACTTCCACAGCCTCAACCCCTCAGTGCCACCGTGCCGGCTTTCCCTATATTATTTTAATCAAATCGGGTGGGTGCATGTCGGGGAGAGGAGAAACTCGAGGGGGACACAACTCTGGGATGGAGAACATTGGGGGGTAACTTGGGAGTGGGGAGAACAATGTCGGGTGAATGGCACGGCAAAGATACAAACATACGAACATACGAAATTTGCCAGCAGATAAAGGCCTAGAGGTCTATCAAGTCTGCTCGAATGTGCAGCTAGCACCCCTTATTCTGCAGCTGCCCCTCCCTTCCACCCTTCCCCTTCATTAACCCTCCCCCTTGTCCTGTCCCATCCTCGTTTGAAGCAGTCCACTGTTCTACTGCATACCACTTCAGCAGGTAACGCATTCCACCCAGCCACCACCCTCTCTGTAAAAAAGTGTCTCCTCATCTCCCTCCTGAACCTACCTCGCTCCAGTCTCATATCATGGCCCCTGGTGGCCCTCCCTTCCCTTACTTTGAACAGCTCCTCTGTACCCGTCTTGTTTATTCCTTTCATGTATTTAAAGGTTTCAATCATGTCACCCCTGTCTCTCCTCTCCTCTCCTCCAGTGAGTACATGTTCAACTCCTTCAACCTCCTCTCGTATGATAAGTCCCCAGCCCTTGATCATCTTTGTCGCTCTCAACGCTGCACCCTCCAGTAACTTAATGTCCCTCTTCAGATACGGACGCCAGTACTGCACGCAGTACTCCAGGTGTGGTCTAACCACTGACCTATACAGTGGCAGAATCACCTCCTCCTCCTCGGGATATACCCCTTGCAATACAACCCAGCATTTTGTTGGCCTTTGCAGCTGCCTTCCTACATTGTGCCAAGTTGTTCATTGACCCTGTAATGAGCACACCTAGATCCTTCTCCTCCTCTGTCTGGGCTAGCTGCACCCCCAGCTGGTAACTCCTCCTTGGGTTCTTCATCCCAAATGCAGCACCTTGCACTTTTGGCATTAAAGCCCAGTTGCCAGGTGTCTGACCAGGTTTCAAGCTTTGCCAGATCATCCTACAACCCCTGCCATCCCCCTAGGTCAACCACCACTGCCTCTACCTTGGTATCATCAGCAAACAGACTGATCTTGCTCTTAATGTCCCATGATATGTTTGCAATGAATATCCCAAACAACACTGGTCCCAACACTGAGCCCTGTGGAACATCTGTCACACTGCCCTTGGGTGTGAGAGTTCCCACCCACCACCACCTCTGTTGCCTTCCCTGCAGCCAGTTTCCTACCCATCTCACCAGCTTTGCACCCGCCCCTGTGCCTACTAACTTCCTTCCCAGCCTTCCATGTGGCACTGAGTCGAATGCCTTACAAGTCCAGATACAGGACATCCACTGCATGGCCCCTGTCCAGTTGCCTAGTTACCCAGTCATGAACTCGACCAGGTTGGTTTGGCAGGATCTGCCATGTATGAAGCCATGCTGTCTGCTGTCCTGTAGTCCTTTGGCCTCTAGGATGGCCATCAGCCTCTCCTTCAAGATCGTCTCCATTAGCTTACCCACGATGGATGTGAGGCTCACTGGTCTGTAGTTTCCCGGTTCATCCTTGGGGCCACTCTTGTGGAGGGGCCCCACATGAGCCATCCTCCAGTCCTGAGGTACACACCCTAAATGTAGTGAGGCATTAAATAGGTCTGCTAAAGGTCCTGCAAGGACCTCTGCCAGCTCCTTCAGTACCCTGGGGTGGATGCCATCTGGGCCTGACACCTTGTCCACCCTCAGTGCCTTCAAACCCTCTCGAACTCTGCTCTCCCATCTGTCACCACTTCCCCCCCTGCTTCTGCCATTTCTCCCACCTTGGGTGTCACCCCCTCTTCTCTTTAGTAAATACTGAGCAGAAGTACTCATTTAGTGCTTCCGCCTTATCGCACCCTGCTTCCACCCAACCCCCCTCCTTCCTTCCAAGACGGCAAACAAATTCTACACAACCACCCACCCTCCACAACGTAAAACAATAGAATGGCACACCCATACCGAACCCGGGTACACCAGCATTGCAGCCCGTGACCCTAACCACCATGCTATCAGAGCAGCTCTGCAGCCCTCCTCCAACAAATCTCCATACCCTTTGCTGCCGCACTACCTGCTCACCATTTCTTCGCTACTGCCTCACTATACCTTCCCCTCGCTATCCTCACACGCGCTCAAACTGAGTCGTTCAAAAGTGAGGCACTCAATTTGAGTCACCCAAATCACAGAATACCAAATTGAATGGGTTAGCAACCATAGGGATATGTGTATATTGTTACCTTTGTTGTAGAATGGATGAAATGTTCAGTGATATTTAATGATGTCTGATATCTAAGATAACGATCTGTCATTTTGTGTTTACAGAAATGTGGTTTTAATTTCACTTTCCACTACTTTTACTTTCACCTACTACCCTCCTCTGAGATTGTTTTCACTTATGAATATGCATATACTGCTAATGAATATAGATGCTCCTGTCACATTTATGGAGAAGTCAGGACTCGAACACCCAGACCCCTGAGGAAGTCAAGTCTTTACGCCTATACGTAGGAGTGTGTTCATTTGTCTATGTCTGGTTTTCTGCATGGGAACCATCTTTCTGCACTGCAATTCCTTTTAAGCAATAAAAACTGATTTTTTTCGCTGCCAACTGCCTGGTCTGCTTGTTCTTCCTTTCAAGTACTGTAGTTTTTCTGAACTAGAGACCCCTAGGGACGGAGTGCTGCAAGCCTTCCAGAGTTCTGGTCTTTAATCCTTCTGCGCTCCTGGATGGTATGGCTACCTTGTCTAAATGTAACTCCCCAACGACACAACTTCATGAACATCACTTCTCTGGAATCTTCCTCAGGCCCCACAGGCGATAAGGTAGAATGCCTTGAGAGTGTACTACCTGTGATTCCCTGCCTTCCCTGGGAAACACTCTAAACTGTCATACTAGGACAACATGTTCATCTTTCTTCGATTCTTGGGCCAAGGAATGTCTGAATATTTGGATCCTTTACTGATCATGCTCAGAGCGAGATATGCCATGTAATCTCATGTAGCTGCAGGGGTCTGGACCTTGTGCTACCCCTGCCTTAAGGATGACCAGACACTCTAGTCCCAGGTGAGGGACTGTCACTCCTTGGCCCATGTTACCGAGCCAGCTATACGAATGATCAGCCTCCTTGCCTGCCCCAGAACATATCAGTATCTCGTGTATCCAATTACAAGGATGGCTTATACCTCAGCCTCACTCCTGCTAGCACCCTTGCCTAAGGCACTGTGCTGGCTCTTCACACATCAGTGAAGCTCCTGGGCTGCTAATGCTCTCCCTCATTATTTTTTTATTTTACAGTTTTGGGCTAGGAAAGACACACTAAATCGATGCTTGTTTCTAGGTGCATCCTGGGAGCACAGGGAAGTTAAGTGACTTACTCATAGTCACACAGTATGCATGTGGTGGATGTGGGATTCAAATCCAGTTCTCCAGGTTTGCAACTCAGTGCTCTAAACCATTACTCTATACCAGGGGGGGTCCAACCTGTAGCTCGCAAGCCACATGTTGCTCTCGAAGCAGTTTGATGTGGCTCTCGAGGGGTTTGTCAGTTACGTGTCAAGTAAATGTCACAGTCTTTTAAATTGCGAAAAGTCAAAGTTCAGGAGCTGAAAAGTGCCGAGTGCTCAGCAAGCTTCATTTACTAAGCCTGCAAGCAAATCTAAAGCTCCAGAGCGGCTATGAATAATTAATTTAAAATTACAACTATTTTTTTAAAAGTACTGTAACTTAATAAAATACAATTATTGACTATTTACTATGACTATGATATTATTTTAACTCCTGACAATGGCTAAATATGGGTATAGTAAGGGACGCATGCTGGGTATGGTACAGGACGCATGTTGTTGTGGCTCACATCTTACTCAGAAATTTAAATGTGGTTCATGACCCCTCTGCTCTATACTATAATTAGAGTTGCCACCTTGAGAATTAAAAAAAAAAAAAAAAAAGGCCACCTGCCATGACCCCTCCACTACCACTTCCATATTAATACACACCTACCTTTGTTTCAAAATGCTCGTTGCATCTCCCCACTCCTATCCTGGCTGCTAGCTACACACGGGAGCCTTGTCACTTTGTCAGTTAATATTAACAACTTAATTAAAGTCCAAGTTTAAATGCCGCACCTTAGACTGACTCCTCAGCTCCGCTCCCCTTGCCTCACTCGCTCTCTCGCTACACTGACACCAGTGTCAAATGAGTGTGCTTGCATGTTATGGCAGCGTAGTTAGTGGAGACCTGCCCTGGCTGCCTGCTGGACTGCCAGCTATAGAAAAATGCATGTCATTTAAAAAAAAAATGGCACATTAAGGTGTTTAACCGGCAAGTCTCTGGAAAAAAAACGACCATGCCAGTTGAAAACTGGCCAGGTGGCAACCCTAACTACCCATCTTTCAGATGAGACGTTAAACCGAGGTCCTATCTACCTGTTCTGGTTGTAGTTCAGGTGGCTGTTAAAGATCCCATGGCACTTCTCGAAAAGAGTAGGGGAGATTTTTATTGCAACACATCAAATATTAAAACAATGTCAACAAAACATAATCATACAAGCAATATAGATAACAAGAAAAAAAAAGAGAGAAATTAACACAAATTTGGTTAAAGCACCATTTTCAAACATAAAAAACTTTACTTGTATTTGATAAAGTAAGTGAAGCCCTTCCACCAATTCAACACCTGCTGTGAAGAATATAAGTCTGACAAGCAAACATTTCTAAATTCATTTAAGACTAAAATACTCAAACAATCATAAGACATTTTGTTTTGTTGCAAAACCCATTGACATGGTGCTTGCCATAAATAAAATCTGACACAGCAAAAAAAAAAAAAACAATTAAAGTATCAGAATGATAGTTTGTTAGACCAGACCCATATTTCCCCACAACGAGAATATCATATATTAAATAACTAAGCCAATGCAAAGACTATTTATTTGTCAAAAATTTCCATAAAGCTTTAGCATAAGAACATTGCAGTAAGAAGTGCTCCATGGATTCTAACTGGGCCACACACTCCATGTAAGGACAGTTTCTCTCCATTAGACACTTATGTTTAGCATTTCCTCGTACATTTAATCTTCCATAGACAGTAAGCCATAGATTTTCTCACATCTTCTGTGGAATTCTTGAAAGGGTTAATTGATGAATGATGAAGCCATTGTCAACTGAGGGACAGTTTTTAAAACTAGGTTCCCTAGGGTAATATCTGTGCATTATGTCCTGATAAAGAGTTTTAGTGGTGTGAGTGGTAATGCAAACCTTTGTGACTGTCCATTTACATCATTTGTGGGCTGCAGGAATGAAATAGGGAGGAATATTAAGCTGGGGTTGTATTTTAGGTGAATCTGAAGCCACAACAAAGATAAATGGAAAGGGAGAGTTTCATCCAGGTATTAGAAACTGTCTCAGTACTATGCAAAATAGTATCGACCGAGTGCTTAAAAAATAAAGAATGTAGGAAAACCACTGGTTCTATCATGTTAAGGACCCCTAAATTAATGGCCAAATAAGTATAATGTCATTTAATGGGGTTTAATCTAGTACCCCACAGCATTTGAAAAAATAAACTACAGAGTTTAGTTTCTAGTTTTATAGGTAAAGGGTACAAGGATGCCACACATTGTAATAGTGGTAAAATAATTTTTTTCAAAAGAGCAATACGTTTTAGTTTTGAAAGTTTCCAATGTTTCCGTCTATTAATTTTTTGTTCAGTCTTCTGCAAGACCAGATCCCAATTCACATCAGGTAAGTTTTGAGGTTCAAAAAAAATCCCCAAAATTTTCAAAGGAGTGGAGGAACCACAATACCATGCCAAATGGCATCATTGAGAATGTCAGGTCCAATGAATAATCCTTTACTTTTATCCATGTTTAATTTAGCATTAGAAACCTTTTGGTAATGAGAAATTTCTGTCAACAAAAATTTAATGTGCTCCGGATGTGAAAAAAATGCACAAATATCTCAGCATAGGCTTGTATACATAAGGCCTGGGGGATTCCTTTCCCTGTAGGCCCGTTCCATTTCGGTGGAGACATGAGGAAACGCAGTAAAGGATCAAGGGAAAAGACATATAATAGAGGGCTCAACGGGCACCCCTGTCGAACACCACAATGTACCTCAAACCCATGACCAACCTCACCCTTTAAAAAAGGTCTGACAGTAAAGAAAGAGCACAATAACTGCAACTGATTTATAAAAGGTAAAGGTATTTTATAAGTTTGTAAAACTAAGAATAAGTAGCCAAGAGAGACCCTATCAAAGGCTTTCTCTTGATCCGCAGTAATTATACAACCCGAGTGACCAGAATTATTACAATGATAAATTGCATCCCTCAATGTCCTTAAGGCTTGTTGTATATTCCTGGCAGGCAGACCACAATATTGATAGGGTAAGATTACCAAGGAGGCATATACCTTTAAACGTGTTTAAGATGTGTGCTAGTATTTTATAATCAGTATTAAGTAGAACCATAGGTCTCCAATTACTAATCTGAGAACGGTTACCTTTTTTATATAAGTAAAATAATAAAGCTTCAGAAAAAGAAAGATGGATAGTATTGGTTCTAAACCAATACGTACAGTTCACAAATAAGTTCTCTACAATCAGAGGGCAGAAAGTTTTATAAAACGCATGAGGGATACCATACAAGCCTGGAGCTGTGTGAAGTCGTAAAGATCGTATTACTTGTGTGATTTCCATCATGGTTATAGGGGACTGTAAGTTTAGAAGTTCCGTTGGGTAATCTGGAATTATAAGGGATTGTAAAAAATCCAGGATATCACAGGTCAAAATGGGTGTTTGTGGTTTTAAAAAGTCATAATGCTGTTGAATAACTGATTCCAATTCTTGTAGTGAACTAACCTCCTGTCCTTCTGGGGACAGTAAGGAGTCTAGTGAGATTTTAATTTGTAGGGTTTTGCAGGCTTCATAGGGGTCTCCAATCGGTGAGGTCGTAATACCAGTTGACAATAAAGACAATGGATTTGGCTCTATCAATTTCAATGATTTTCATTTTTTCCTTTACCGTGGCAATCTGTGTAGATAAGTCACATCTAGATAGATTTGACAAAGACATGAATCCGTATAACTGCTGTTGAAGGGACAAATATTTTAAAAATTTATCATTTCCAATTTTTTTTATCATAGCGTATAAACCAATTCCGTATATCAGATTTGGTGTCCATCCACCATTCCCCTTTATCAGTGTACAAAAATTCCACTGATAATCTTGCCTGAAGTAAAGTTGTCATAGCCTTAATAACCATGGAGTCCTGTAAGGCTGAAACATTCAGCTTCCATCTGCCATGTAAAGAGGTTCATTTAGTAAAATGAGTCAGTGATAAAAGTAACATTAAATGATCAGAGAATGCAACCGGTATAACAGAGAGAGACCCCTTAGGCACATTAGAGGAAATAAATATACAATCTATTGTGAAGGTATAAGCATTACGTTTATATGTGAAATTGGGACCTTTTGTATGTAAAGAATGGCAATTCAGTAGGACAGCAGCATGGACCAACTGAGCCAAGGCACTGGAGTCGCAATATATTTTCTGCCCCGCAACATTAGACTTAAGCTTGTCCAAACTACAATTAAAATCCCCACATAGAAAACTTTTATAGTGAGTAACTGAAAACGGCTGGATTGCTTTCATAAGGCTTACTTTTTCTGCCTTAAGTTGTGAAGTGTAAACAGCAATAAATCTGCAATCCATATTTTTCCAAAGTCCATCTAAAATCAGGACCCTCCCAGGTATTAAATCATGTAATTTACGTAAAGTAAAATTATATGAATGAAAAAGAATCCCAACTCCATCAACAGAGTCCAGGCCAAAGGACCAAAACGATGGACCCCAAACCCATTCCTGCTGAAACTGTCTAACTTGATCCACATTATACAGCCAGGTTTCCAGTAATAAACAAACATCAATAGATGTATTATGCAAAAATTGAAACACAGCGCTTCTTTTGTCAGAATTCAGCAAACTATGCACATTAAGAGAACATATCAAACCCGCTGCCATTCAAAGAATTCATGTGACCCAGCAACTAAGTTTTTTTCCTCTTTTTTTCTTTTTCCCTTTATAATCCCCCTCAATCCTGGTGTTTGAAACTTGGTCAGTGACAGATTTCTGCGAGTCTGAGTCTCCTACCTCGCTTTCAAAGTCTCCCCAGTTTGAAAACAAAGCTGAATATGAATTTTTTGTTTCTATTGGAGTGGGAGGATCAGAGGAAATAGATTTTGAAAACCTAGAAGATCTCCGACGGGGTAAAGGGTCTGGAATGGGCAAGTCAGAGTTATCCATAGGGGTAACAGTCAGGTCCTCATAACAAACAGGGGTAAAATTGTCTGTGGCAGAAGACTGTTGTGTAGGGGCTAGTAAAGTATTGTCATGTGTGGCAGGAGACATCTAAGACAACAATGGGATCCTCAGGAAGGTTTTTAGAAACTTCCAAAGAGGAAGGCATCAAGGTGGGGGGGAGGGTTTGGGAAGGGGGTTCCAAGAACCACCAGCTGAATCAGGCTTCAGAATGTTGGGTACCGCGGAATCCTGAGCCTGTTGAATGAGCAAATCTGGGCTAATACAGGAGGCCTTGTTTCTCGCCGCCCAAGGGCAATCACCAAAAACATGTCCATATTCCTCACAAAGATCACAGCGTGTATGACTGGAACATTGCATAACACTATGGCCTATCTCCCCACAGCTGTGACATCTGGGTTTATTGCAGGTACTAGAGAGATAAGTGCGAGAACCACACTTATAGCAGGCCAGAGGCTGACCTGCGTAGAAGCAAACCCCACTATCACGACCTAGCAGGAAAGAATTAGGAATATGCTCAATTCCAGTATCCCCTTGGCGAAGTTTTACTTTATATTTCCATCCCCCAGTCCAAAAGTGTTCACTGTCAAGGATAGCTTCTGGTTCACTCAATATTTCACATTTCTGTGACAACCAATATGCTATATCTTCAACATGGACCCCCTCGTTACGAAACATAACAGTTACATATTTCACCAGTGGTTTCATCAGTGGTATAACAACAAAGGGGGTCCAGGTTGGTGATGTTTTAACCTGGCCATAATGTTCCCAGAATAGATCCAAAGCATATGAAGTTCAAAAACTAACATCATAATTATCTTCTCCACAGATGTTTATAAAAGCATAGACCTCTCTTGGAGAAAAATGTAACGAGTCTTTTAACAACAGTTTACCCACATAGTATCTGTCTGGCCTATCCTGTAATCCACCCTTATAACGAATGCGAACAGCATTCCTACGTGGTGCTGCTTCTTGCTTTGATTTTGTAAATAAATCAGATAACAGAGGATTTGAGTCCTGTGGGTTATCTGAATCTAACGGTGGACGAGGAATGTTTTTATTTTCCAAAGGTGGTGAAATGATCGGTTTGACAGTATCTGGAGAAGAAACTTATGGGGAATGAATAGCAGAAGGTAATTTAGGAAAGTCATTGTCCTGCATTAGAGAAAAATCCGGTACTAGGCAAGAAGGTACTTTTAGCTTCCATTCAGCCAAAGCTTGGGAAAGTGAAAAATCCCAGGAGGGGTCAGGGACCCATATACCCCATTAAAAAAACTGCTGCCATCCTGCACCGGAAA
Source organism: Neoceratodus forsteri (assembly GCA_016271365.2). Lineage (NCBI taxonomy): Eukaryota > Metazoa > Chordata > Ceratodontiformes > Ceratodontidae > Neoceratodus > Neoceratodus forsteri. The sequence continues at coordinate 705,709,362 of CM028131.1, read as the reverse complement.
GTGCCTTCTGAGGGGACCATGCATCCATGGGCTAAGGACCAGACGGTTTAATGGGAGGAGAAGGGGGAAGAACAACATCGTCTACTGAAGTAGGAACAGAAGGAATAGTTACTGAATGAATGTTAATCTGTTCTGTTGTCTCCCTTACTGAGCTTTCTCGTACTGGCCCTGGCAGCGCTATTCCCCTTGAAGGCTTGTTGCCAAAAACAAAACTTGTAGTGCCCTCTTGAGCATGAGGTCGAGTTTGATAGACAACGCCGGAATCTGCATCCGCAGCCTGAGGAAGTTTAAAAACAAAACCAGCCGTTTTGGAGAGATTTACGCCTGAGTGAGTTAGCGCTGAAGTCATTTCACCTGAAGCAGTACACTGCGGATGTCGCTCGCGGACAGGAGCAGAAATAGTGTCAATATCAGATTTATGAGTGTTAGACTCTAGGCACACACCAAGGATAGTGTTAGAAATGCCAGTCCGAGACTCAATGCGAATAGGGGAGTCAAGTCCAATCACTGGTGTCCCTGCCGAGACAGGCCAAGCCTGACTGTGGGAAATTGAGATGATCAAATCCGAGCAAAGCTCTTTTGTTAACAGAAAAATCACGTTCCATAAGTACAGGAGGAAGTTTGACAGTTAAAGCAGGCTCAGAAGAAACATGACTATTGACAGCCACATTCGGTAAAATCTGAGTGAAAGTTTCTTTTGCAGACTCACCCGACTGATACAATTATCCGTAATAACTCGATCAGCAGGCTGCTTGACAAGCCTAACAGTAGAGATGACAGGAGCTCCGTCAGATTGCAGAACCGCCATTTGTGTTTTTAAATGCATTCTTTCTAATTTATGACATTCCTCTTCAAACTGCACCAAACTTAGCAGTTCCTGCTGTTTTTCATCCAGTGTAGAAATGAAATCCTTGTCTTTAACCAATGCTGTATCCATACTTAAATCTTCAGTTGAGACATAAATATCTGTGATATCCTCATTAGAAGAACTTGGAACAGTGATTAGATTTTTTTCTTCAGCCTCTGGCAAGCTCAGAACAGGAGAGGAGGCCTGCTCTCCCTCCTGCAACCCGTCTGCACCCTCCGGTGCTCCAGGCAGAGTGGCCATCCTGCAAACGGACGGCAAGTCCCCCTACAGTCAAGTAGGGGAATTTCCCTGGTGCCCTGGCCAAATTTCCCCCCATTCACTAAAAATACCACTAACAACTTAATCTGGTTCAAACTCAGTTGGCATTCATCTGTATCCCCTTCCCCCGGGTCATGCCTGAAAATAGACAGAATTTGTCTAGTGCACTTGCCCGGTCAACAAAAACTAAATAATGTATACTACAATAGTCATTATCTGGGCTGGCTAGCACTTCTGCTCCTACCCTTCATATTTCCTGCTAAGAAAACCTCCTGTCCCGGGCCACACTGGACCCCTTTTATACTGCTATGTTCCTTCCACACCTTCTGTCCCACAGAGGCTGATGTAGAGGTACCAAATCCCTGTATGGGCATGGTTAGTAACAACCATTGCCCCATTTCTCTGGGGAAAGGAGTTGTTACATGCAGAAGATCGGATGATTGCTTTACAAGTATCTGGCAGAGGAATGTCTCCAAAGGCTGGGAGAATGGTGTCAATCCAAGGGGTTCGGGTTAGTGGGTGACTGGGGCAGAACCCGAGACAATAACGGTCCATATACAGGGGACAGGCTACACTTGAGCAGGGAGCAGAAGGGAGTATTAAAGCAGGGGATAGAAGGGTACATAGCAGCAAAGGTGGGTTTAAACTAGGTGGGGGGTGATGAGTGGACAGCTGGTAGGCAGGGATCCCAGAGAGGGGAGCCAGATGGGTTTACCCCCATGCTAATAGGGTAAGAGTTGGGGTAGAGGCATGGGGGAAGAGGGGAAACCAGGCAAAGCTAAGGAAGGAAACAGAACAGAAGGATATCCAGGCAATTAAGATCAGCATCTAGAATGTTAGAGATAGGGCCGGCCCGGTGGCACTGAGGGTTGAGGTGCTGGATGCCACACCTTGCTCACGCCCGGCAACCCATGGAACAAGCCGGGCTGTCGGGGTTAGCAGGGGAGGGAGAAGATTGAGCATCCAGAGGACAGCTGTCTTCTCCTGGGAGGGAGGGTTCCTACTCTGCACTTGACCCGGCCTCTAAGCGGAAGCTTGAGGCTCGGCAGAGTGTGAGCCGGCAGCTCGAGGGGGGAGTGGCAGCATCAGGCAGTGATGCCTTGGCGTTGGGCACATGCCACTGTCCACAAGAAAAGGGAAACACTTCTCCGAGTCTGCGGAGACGGAGCCCCGAGGCAGACTCCTGGATTGCTCCACCTGCCTGGTCCTGGGGTCTCCCAACGAAAGTTGATTGTCGGGGTGTTCAGCCCCACCTCATCCCCACCCGGGGGGATTATCCATGGCTCCATGGGGGATGGACTGCAGGATCAGGTAGGTGGAGGAGTGGGGGAAAGTCTTCATTGGGGTTCCCGAAGAAGCGGTGCACAGTGAGCTTTGGAGGGATAAATTGCAATTTCAAAAAAAAAAGAATGTTAGAGATTGGTTGATAGCACTGGACCAAAATAAAGCCCAGGGACCAGACGGTCTCCATCCTAGGGTATTGAAGGAACTGGCTGAAATTCTGGCAGCTCCAGTAACTTTTCTGTTTCAGAATTTGCTGGATTATGGAGAGGTACTGGACGAATGGAGACAGGTGGAGGTGATACCCTTACATAAAAAAGGATCTAGGCAGGAGGTATCCAATCACAGACCAATAAGCCTGACATCAATCTTAGGAAAAATCCTAGAAGGAATTATCAAAACACATATTACGGATGCACCGACACTGTCAGGGGATACAGATCAACATCAACATGGATTCAAGAAGGGCAGATCCTGTCAGACAAATTTGTTGGAATTTTATGGCAAGGTTAGCCAGCCCCTTGATTCTAGGAATGCAGCAGACTTCATATTCTTGGATTATTCAAAGGCCTTTGATAAGGTTCCACACAGCCAACTAGTCAATGCCCTAATTCAGCATGGTATACACAGGAGCATAACCTATTGGATAGAGGATTAGTTGACAAACAGGAGACAGAGGGTTTGTGAGAAGGGATCCATGTCAGGATGGGAACATGTGACTAGTGGGGTCCTCCAGGACTCGGTACTGGACCCCTGTATTTTCATTTTATACATTGCTTCGATGGAAACTAATGCAGCTGTTTGGCTGTCTAAGTTTGCAGATGATACAAGTATAGGGTCTATAATAAATTCCCAGGGTGATACCACAATTCTGCATCTGAGAGAACTAGAGCAGTGGGCAATAAGGAAGAAATCTACCTTTAATATAGAGAAGTGCATGGTAATGCACATGGGCAAAAACAACAGCCATCATAAGCATACACTTATTGGGGTAGAGCTACAATCAGCATAAGATGAGAGGGATTTGGGCATACAAATCTGCAGTGACCTTAGCTTCAAGTCTCACTGTAATCGAGCAATTAAGAAAGCTAGCAGTTTAATGTACTGTATCAATAAGCATATTAAGTGTAGGGATAGGCAGGTCATGATACCCCTTTATACAGCACTGGTTCACCTGCATGTGGAGTACTGTGCCCAGCTCTGGTCACCATGGGGTAAAACTGAAATGAGCACTGGAGCGAGTACAGAGAAGAGCAACTAAGCATATTAGGGGACTTAATGGGCAGAGTTATCAGCAGAGGCTTCAGTCTTTGGGGCTTTATTCCTTGAAGTATCGCAGACTTCAAGTTCAAGTTTATTGCAGGAAAACTCCATTGAGCAAGCTCATTCACAAGGAGGTCCTGTGACAAACACTTAAAATACAAACATAGATAGGTAATAACAGTATATACATGAAATGCACGTTACATGATACAGGTTGGATATACATACAAGGGTACCACATAGGGTGACCGCAGGTGGTAAACATTAATATGACACAGGGAAGCGACTTACAGGTTGCATACTGATAAATGAAACATGATGACTGGTGTGTGCAATACATATATTTTGGCAGCTAGAACAAACAACAGACTACAACTGATATGGGGGGTGATTTGACAGAGTAGCAGTGGAGTAAACATAGATAAAGCCAGGAGTAGAAGGAAGGAAAGCAGTTAATATGACAAAGCAATTATACCTTACCAGTGGATAAATATGACACATGGGGAAGGAGAGACTTAATGACAGTTACAGGTGTCTTTTATTTTGGCTGAACTTAGCGATTTGTGAAGTTTATTGAAACTGTACTAGTTAGTTTCAGTACGGTTTGTAATTGGTTCCAAATGGAGGTAAGGGCATATGCACAGTACCGCTTACCAAAGGAGGTCCACAACCTGGTATGTCAAGCATAATAAAGTCAGATTTTCAACGTATGCACCATGTGAGATACTAATAAGGGAAGAGAGATAGCTTGGCAATTTCTGCAGGAGCAGTTTAGAGTCCATAGCCCAACATGGAGCAGGCGTCTAGTAGTAAGGGATGTCCAACCAACAGCTGCATATAAGTCACAGTGATGCGAACGGTAAGGGGAGTTGGTAATGAACTGTAACGCACGGTGATAAAGGATATTAAGTTTACTTAGATTTGCAAGAGTGGTGGAGGAATAGATTACATCACCATAGTCGAGTAGGGGGAGAAAAGTGGCCTGTACAAGCTTGTTTCGAGTTTCAAGGGGGAAAAGGGGCCTATTTCTGTAGAAGAAACCTAGCCTTGCTTTTAACCTTCTAGAGACATCTTGACGTGGTCATTGAAAGATAATTTGTCGATCCAGATACCAGATATTTAAATTTGGTTACAACTTCCAGAGGCTCGTTTAGCGTGGTGACAATGAAGTCTTGGGCAAGGGTATTGGGGGCCTGTGACAGCACTCATGGAGAATATCATCGCTTTTAGTCTTCTTAGCATTGAGCAGAAGCTTTGCCTTTATTAGATTATGCTCAAGTTAGCGAAGTCCGCTTGAAGCACTCCCTTGACTTCAGATAACGATGAGCCAGAAGTATACAACACAGTATCATCCACAAAAAAGTGCAGATTGGACGTAGATATGTTAGCATCTAAGTCATTAATGTACAAAGAAAACAAGATAGGGCCTAAGATGGATCCTTGGGGGACTCCTCTTGCAACTGGCAAGGCAGCAGAAAAAAAGCCTTCCGCCTTTACTTTTTGGGATCTTCCAGTTAGGTAGCTAGAGAACCACTGGGTAGCATGGTATGTGGCCAACTTTGCAAGGCAATTGACTAATAGTTTGTGATCAACAGTATCAAAAGCTTTGCACCAGTTACCTTCTTAGCATCTATAGCAGAGATCCAATCATTGGTTACTTTTGCTAGTGCAGTGATTGTGCTATGATTAGCCTGGAAGCCGGATTGAGCTGGGTTAATGAGAGAGAAGGTTTCCAAGTGAGATATTAACTGAATATGGATCAGTTTTTCGAGAACTTTAGAAAGGATAGGCAATATGGAGATAGGCCTATAGTTGTTTACATCGCATGGGTCACCAGATTTAAATAGAGGGAGGATATGTGCTGATTTCCAGCAGGACGGCACAGTAGCAGATGTAATGGAAAGATTGAAGATGTGGAGAATTGGGGCAGTGAGATGGGCGTAGCCTGACCTTGGAAAAAGGGTTCCAAGCCATCGTCCCCTGCGCTTTTTGGTGTCTAAGTTAAGAAGAATCTCTACTTCTTTATAGTTATCTCCGCAGATTGGAAGGGGCTGGGTGCAGGACTAGATGGGGAGGGGTTGCTCACCGCAGTACCAGCATAAGGTGACGAGTCGTGTTAACCAGCTGTGGCAAAGTGAGTTAAGTTCCTCCAGGATTAGGGACTTGTTTTCACAATCTTGCCACTTGCAACTATCTTTGTTGGGACAGAGGGGCCATGGGGTCCTTCTATAGCTTTGATAGTCTTCCATATTTTATGAGGGTTACCTTTAGCTTGTTCAAGAGTAGAAATATAAAGTTAGCTTTAGCAGAACGAAGTTTTTCACACAGTTATTCCTGGCTGTTCTAAAGGCCTGCCAATCCGAAGATTCTTTGGAATGTCTAGCTTTAGCCCAGAGCTTATCTCAAGCTATAAGGGCTGCCTTGAGATCCAGGTAGAACCAGGGTTGGAATTGTTCTGCACTTACTTTGATGAAAGGACATGCTTATTTATTATTGTAGTGAGTTTGTCTCAGGATGTAAGCTGCCTTGTTGACATCTTTGGCTAGGTAGAGATCTTGCCATCTGATCATGCTAAGGTCAGATAGGAAGTTTACTGCACTGAATTTGCTGAAAGGATCTTTTGTTATAAAGATGGGCTGCGGCGGGTCTTAATTTGAGATCTTATGCAAGCAACAATTCCATGATCGCTCATGTCATTGTGAAACACTGCCGGATGAGATATTTTGTGTGGATGGGTGGTTAGTACCACATCTAGAATGGAACTGTTGGCAGTATTTAGAGTGTTGTTCCTAGTGGGTTCACTGACTAATTGCCCAAGACCTAGCTCGTCACAAAGGGATTTGTATTTAGAGACTTAGGGGTGATATGTGCCTGGTCTATACAGCACTGTTTGACAATGAACTATGGACACAACTGGGACTAGAGTTGAGGGCACAGGTATACAATACTAGAGCACACCCAGATCAATTAAAAGGCATCACCTGTCAGACAAAAAAAAGAACATTTTGGTTTAGCATCAGGGTTACAAAGACATGGAATGAGCTCCCACTCGAAGTAGTGGCTAGCAAGACCATGGAAGAATTTAAAAGAAGATTAGATAACCATTTGGTAGCAACTAGAACCTTAGGTTTTAATTAACATTTTTGGCGAGCTGTTATGGACCTATAAGTCTTATTAGCTCTGAAACTACCTATGAGACCTATGAAATGGGGTGGATGATGGTCACACTGAATACGAGGAGCCTAGGTAATAAGTCAGCTGAGTTGCAAGCTCTCCTGGCAGTGGGGAAGGTGGACATTGTGGCCATCATGGAAACATGGGCCACCCAGAACCAGGACTGGGATATGATGATCCCAGAGTATAGAATATTCAGGAAGGATAGGACTAAGGGGAAGGGGGCTGTGTGGCATTCTATGTATGGGAAGGGATAAGGTGTATAAGGGAGGAAGGCAGAACAGAGACCCTATGTATGCAGTTTTAGAACTTGAAAGGTAGGACGTTGAGAATGGGGGTAGTATACAGACCACCAGTGCAAGGGGATGACCTGAATAGAGAGCTAGCTGAGCAAATCAGAAGGGTCTGTAGGAAGGGGAACACAGTGCTGGTTGGGGGACTTCAACCTACCTGGGATGGATTGGAGCACTCCAACCACCATCAGTGCAAGGAGGCAGGTCATACTAGATGCATTTCAGGACAGTTCCTGGTGCAGTTGGTCCATGAGCTGACCAGACTGGAGAGGACGCTGGACCTGGTACTTTCAAATGGAGAGGCTGTAAGTGAACAGGAGGTGGAGGACCCTCTGGCTGGAAGTGACCACCACTCAGTGCGGTTCACGCTCAATATGGGTAGGGGAAAGGGAGTACAAGGACCAGGGTGACATACTTTAAAGGGGTGGAAATTCAACCAGACATGGATGCTAGTCAAAAATGGGATAATCTTAAAAAAGGTCTGACAGAGGCCACTGGGACTTGTACAAGAAGGGAAGGGCAAAGAAGCCCAGTTGGTTGACTCAAGAGGTTATAGAGGGAGTGAGAGCCAACAGGAAGGCATTTGGGAAACTCAAGACATCATGAGGAGGGGTTGACAAGGATGAGTATACGAAGAAGTCCAGGGAGGTTACCAGGCTAGTCAGGGTGGCCAAGGTTTCAAGAGAGCTGAGACTGGCACAGGGTATTAAGGAAGGAGAAAAGGACTTCTTCAGCTACATTAGAGAAAGAAGGAAGAACAAGGACCAGATTGTGAGGATTAGGAAGGACAGAGGGTGGATGGAGAAGGGGGTGGATCAGGCAGAGGCATTAAATGAATACTTCTGCTCTGTGTTTACAAAGGAGAAAGGGCGGCATATACCCAAGGGAGGGGTGGAGTGGGTAGTCGGGGAGGGGGTGACTGATGTAGGGATTACAGAGGACAGGGTTCTGGAAGGATTAAGGGCACTGAGGGTGGACAAGGCACCAGGACCAGACGGCATTCACCCTAGAGTACACAGGGAGCTGGTGGAGATCCTGGCAGGACCACTGACTGACCTGTTCAATACCTCCTTGGATACAGGATGCATACCATAACATTGAAGGATGGCCCATGAGGTGCACATTCACAAAAGTGGCCCTAGGGATGAACCAGGCAACTACAGACCTGTGAGCCTCACATTAATTGTAGGGAAGCTCATGGAAACAATCCTAAAAGAGAGACTAGTGACCTTTTTGGAGGACAATGGTCTCCAGGATGGCCAACAAGATGGGTTTGTCTTGGGCAGATCCTTCCAGACAAATCTAATTGAGTATTACAACTGGGTGACCAAGGAGCTGGACAGGGGCCATGTGGTGGATGTCCTGTATTTGAACTTCAGCAAGCCTTTGATTCCATGCCACATGGGAGGCTGGGGGGAAGCTGGAATACATAGGGGTAGGAACGAAGATGGTCAGATGGATTGTCAACTGGCTGAATGGAAGGCAGCAGAGGGTGGTGGTGGTGGTGGTGGGGACTCTCATCACCGAGGGAAGTGACGAGCAGGGTGCCACAGGGATCGGTACTGGAACCAGTGCTGTTTGAGATATACATAGCTGATATCTCACATGGGATCCAGAGTAGGATCAGTATGTTCACTGACGATACGAAGATAGGAGCTGTGGTAGATGACATCCAAGGGTGAAAGGGGCGAGGACCTGACTAAACTACAGGAGTGGTCGAAAAGAAAAAATTACTCACCTTAGTAATGTTGTTTCTTCTAATGGAGTCTTGCTATATTATAGACATTAGCAGTTTGTTCCAGCTCTAGAACTGCCCCGGAGTGAAATGGTTAAAACCATTCCAAAATAGAATTTTGGCACGAGAGCAGCTCTATCTGTGTCATTTCAAACTTGAACTGTCAGATCTTTACGAGCCAAACTCACTAAGGTCTGTGTGGAAGCTGTAACCTACACAGCCAAATGGCTACCTAAATAATAACAACCATTGATGGTCCCAACACCCAAGACTCAAGTCAGGGGACCAGAAATACTAACACCATTCTAATAATATGAAAATGGAACATAAGTATAATAAAACACAGACACACGTACATACACACCCCAAAGTCCCAAAGGGACAAAATGCTAACAGTACATAAGTAGTGCCCACACTAAGTTGCCCGCACCCCACCAAGTAGAGGTTCTGAGAGGGCAGGTTGGGGAGGTCTATAATATAGCAAGACTCCATTAGAAGAAACAACATTACTAAAGTGAGTAATTTTTCTTCAAACAACATGAAGTCTTGCTATATTATAGACATTAGCAGAATACACAGCAGTACCTCCATGGAGGAGGGCAGAACCTACTTAGGAATAGGCTCTGAAGAACAGCTGTGCCAAACCGAGCATCTCTTCTGGCCTGGACATCCAGGGAGTAATGCTTGTAAAAGTGTGTACCGCTTTTCCAAGTGGCAGCCTGGCAAATCTCTAATAAAGGATATCTCTGGAGCAGCTAGAGACGCAGCTGTACCTCAGAATGAGCCCTCAAACTGGGGCTCTGCCCACTTTCTGATAACAAAATTGGATACAAGAGACAATCCACCTGGCTATTGATCTCTTTAGTGGCAGGTTTGCCTTTCCAACTTCACCATAGGTAAGGAAAAGTTGGAGGATTCGAACCTGTGACCTTTGGTACTATATAATAACTAAGAGCTCTCTAACATCCAGGTTGTGCAACCTCCTCTCACCAAGAGGAGGATCAGTGAAAATACTGGAAGGAGATAGATTGATTAAGATGGAAATCTGAAACCACCTTAGGCAAAACTTCCTATTAGTCCTAAGGACTACCTTATCCCTGTGGAAAGAAATAAAGTCAGTCTCCACTGACAAGGCTTGCAATTCACTATGCGTCTGGCAGAAGTGATAGCCACTAGAAAACAGTTTTCCAAGTTAGGTACTTAAGCTCTGCAGAAGACAGAGGTTCAAAAGGGGGTTGCATTAACTGGGCAATGCAAACATTAAGGTCCCAAGCAGGGGCCGGTTCCTGAAAGGGAGGATTAGTATGGAGTAATCCCTTAAAAAAACTTGGAAAACAGAGGATGAGAGGAAAGAGGGGATGACTTTCCTGCTGACACAAAAAGCAGACACAGCTGCCAAATGAACTCTCAGGGTAGCTGGTCTGAGACCCAAGGAATTAAGATGTACCATGTAATCTAACAAATGGGCAATTCAGCAGATTCTGGGGAAATATTTTTCCAGCACACCAAATGGAAAACCTTTTCCATTTAGAACTATAAGTAGTCTCTAGTGGAAGGCTTTCTGAAGCCTTTAGGATCTCAAGAACACCCTGAGAGAGGTGTAAATCAGCAAACTCTAACTCCTCAAGAGCCAGGCCTTGAGGTTGAGGGATTTGAGGTCCGATACCAAACCCTTCCCTGGGCACAAGTCAACAGATTGCGATTCCTGGGAGGCACAGGGAAGATGGACTGTCAGAGACAGAAGGAGTGGGTACCAGGGCTGCCTGGCCTAATCCGGGCAATCAGAATCACCCTGCAAGGCTGAGATCTGATTTTGACTAGTACTCTGAATAGGAGAGGAAGGGGAAAGCATAGAGGAACTTCCCTCCCAATCCAGAGGAAGGCATCCAGGGGAACTGAGCCCAGCACTGGAGGCCTGCAACAGAACAGAGGAAGTTTGTGATTGTCTGGGGCTGCAAAAGATCTATCTGAGGATGCCCCACCTGGCAAAAACTATCCCCAGCACTTGAGGATCCAGGGACCATTCGTGATGGCCCTGGGAAATCCTGCTGAGGGCATCCGCTAGGACATTGTCCTTCCCTGAAAGATGAACTGCTATGAGGGAAGTGTTCAGGAATAGGCCAGAGACCACAACTTCATTGCCTCGGTGCACAAGGTCAAGACCGAGTGCCCCATGTTTGTTGATGTACCACATTGTTGTGGTGTTGTCTGTTCTGACTTGTATCACCTTGTCGTGGACAGATGCAGAAAAGCTTGAAGAGCTAAAAAGACAGCTCTGAGTTCCAGCAAATTGATGGGAGCAGAGATTCCTGGGGACCAAACTCCTGAGTGGAAAGGTCGCCCATGTGGGCTCCCAACCCAAAAGGGAAGCATCTGTAGTGAGAGTCAAGTCGTGAGAAGGGGAAATGAAGGGACCCCGCTCTAAATTGCTCTGATCCTGCCACCACTGGAGAGCTAGGATCAAGGTTCGAGTCACTGGGACCAACTTGAAAGGGGTCTTTTCTCTGAGACCAAAAGGTTCTCAAGTGAAACTGAATGTCTCTCATCTGAAATCTGGCTCCCTGCACAACAGCTGTGGATGCAGCCATGTGCCCCAGGAGCTGCAGAAAGTGTCTTGCTGGTCGAGAGACCTGCAGAGTGAAGGAAGAGGCCAGAGCCACCAAATTCCTTACCCTTTCTGGGGAAGAAAGGCTCTGGCTAGCTTTGTGTCCAATTCTGCCCCTATAAAGGTGAGTACCTGGACTGGTTCCAGAACCGACTTTGGTAGGTTTAGCAGAAACCCAGGGAGGTGAGAAGCTGCTGGTGACCTGCAGGAGATTTTACCTGTTCTGGGGACTGGCCTACAATGAGCCAGTCGTCTAGATAGGAAAAACAGCAATCCTCTGCCTCCTTAAGTGGGCCACTGCCACTGCTAGACACTTTGTGAATACCCTTGAGCAGAGGTAAGGTCAAGGGCATTGCTCTGAACTGGTAATGACCTGAGGGCAGTTCGAATCTGAGGTACTTTCGTTGGGATCTTCTGATTAGGACATGGAAATAGGCATCCTTATGTCCAGGGAGGCTAGCCAGTCCCCTGGCCTTAGGAAGGTAAAATCATTGCCAGAGTTACCATTTTGAACTTTGGTTTCAAAGATGCTTGTTCAGATATCTGAGATCTAAAATGGGCCGCCATTCTTCTCTATCTTTTGGGGTAAGGAAGTATCTGAATACAGACCCCTGCCCTGATGCAGGGAGGAACCTTTCTACTGCTCTGAGAGCTAACAGGATGAGACCTCTGTTTCCAGAGCGAGGGTCTCTGAAGCACTTGTAGAAAAAGTCTGCTTCTCAACTTGGGAAACTTTTGAAGCTGAGAACCAGACCCTGGCTTACTACTTCCAGAACCCACTTGTCTGAGGTTAAAGAGCCCACCCTGACTGAAGTAAGCCAGCCTGCCCCCACTGGTACAGGAGATCGGCCCTGGGCACCCCATCAGGGTGCCTGTTTCTGCAGGAGCTTTAGGCTGAGGGGTGGAACAGGTCTGCCCACCCCTCGCCTGCCCCTGCCTCTGAAGAAGCCCCTCTGAGCATAGGCAGAGGAGGCCTGAGTCTGATAGAAAGGCCTGTGAAAAGGCCTACCCCTACCCCTGGGGCATGCCTTTGAGGAGTGGCTTGCCGCCTCCTTAGCCTGGGCACTCTTGTAAGTAGTCCCATATTCATCCATCTTTCATGTAATTTTCTGTCTGCTCTCCAAACAGAGAATTTCCCACCACAGAAAAACCATAGCCTTAGTCTGGGTATCCTGTGACAAACTAGTACACCTGAGCCAGGCCAACCTACGAAAAGCTACAGATGTGGCCATGACCCTAGAGGAAACATCATTAACATCCACAGCAGCATGAAACTGAACCTTAGAGGCTTCAATGCCATCAGCAGCCACCTGTTCTAGTTCACTAGTCAGCTGGCCATGGGCCTGCTTGGCCAATTGCATAACAGTATCCCATCATGATTTCTGATACCTAGCTACATAAGCCATATAATTTGCTTGCCTGAGTCCCAGAGAGGCTGCCATATACTGTTTTTGCCATGGCATCAATCTTCCTGGAATCCTTGTCAGGAGGATGTGAAGCCAAGGGAATATTAGCTTTATCACAGGCAGCAGCCTGAACTACCCCAACATGACTGCATTGCTGAGAAAGGAATTCTGTATCAGGGCCTGACAATGTATACCTTCTGTCCATCTTTTTATCTACAGGAGACACAGAAATAGGAGCTTTTAAAATTTTAATTGTTTGTTTCCTAAAATACTTATGTAAAGGAATAGACAATCTCCTAGACTCTGGAATATCCATCATTTCTACAAAATCAGGCTCCTCTTGCTCATCCACAGCCTCTTCTAAAGGAAGCTGGAGGGTTTCAGCAACTTTTTTATAAAACATAAAATGAGATGGGGACTCAGACAGCATAGAGGGAGATTCTAAAGGTCTGTCTGGGGAGATGTCCGGTTCAGCACACCCAGACCTTCCCAGACACATTCATACTGTTCATAATCCTCCTCCCTCCTCTGGTTCATAAAATTCTCAATATCATAATCCTGAACCACTGGGACCGACAAACCGACCTTTACCAGATAGTGGTGGTTGGACGGACCCTGAGATAGTGACTGGACAATTTGTATGGCTTTTGCTATCTCTGCAGCAGTTGGAGAAGGAATTTTGGACTCAGACCTGCTGATTTTCTTGTTTTCTTTACTGGAATTGGTTCCTCAGAACCAGCTTTTCTTTGCCGAGGAAGTCTGGCCCTACTGGTCAGAAGGCACTCCCTCTGGTTCGGTTGGCACCGAACCAGGCTGGCTCATCCGGGTCAGCGGACTTTTTGGCCTCTCGTTCCCTGAGCCTGCCCAATCTTTTTCCAGGGTGGCTGCAGGGAAATTCTTACATACTGGCAGTCTGACTGGAGGTGGTCAAACCCCAGACAATAAACACATGTATTGTGGGTCAGCCTTGGCAAAGACTTCCCACAAACATCACAGCGTTGAAACCCAGTGGGCCGGTTTTCTTTTGGGTTTCTCAGACATAATGCCAGCCTAACCAAAAACTTGCCCTTTTAACGGCAATTATGAGCAAGACACCCTTATCGGTTCTAACAGAGTTCACGGTATTGGAAAAACGTAATAAATCCGTTTTTAGAACCGATAAGAACCGGAACCGGACTCTAAAATAGTAACTTTTAGTTTTAAATGAGTTTTAAACCACTGATCGGTTCAAAACCGAACCGATAACTTACAAGTTCCACACAGACAAAACCTTCATTTACTTACGTTACCACAGATACAGCTTGAACTGAACGGTTTTATGTTAAATAAAAACTATTCTCGGTTAAATCCAACCGAGAAAAACACTTTTAAACCGAGAAATGAACTGAGCAGAAGGAGAAATCTCCGGAGCGACTGTTCACTGAGGTGGAGTAAAGAATCTGACAGTTCAAGTTTGAAATGACACAGATAGAGCTGCTCTCGTGCCAAAATTCTATTTTGGAATGGTTTTAACCATTTCACTCCGGGGTAGTTCTAGAGCTGGAACAAACTGCTAATGTCTATAATATAACAAGACTTCATGTTGTTTGAACATGGCAACTGGGATTCAACGCCAAGAAGTGCAAGGTACTGCATTTCGGAGCTAGGAACCAGAGGAGGCGCTATCAGCTGGGAGGGGCACAGTTGGAAAGCACCGAGGACGAAAAGGATCTGGGGGTGCTTATAATGGGCAGCATGAACTACTCAGCTCAGTGCAGGAAAGTGACAGCAAAAGCCAACAGGATGGTGGGGTGTATAGCGAGGGGAATCTCCTCCAGGAAAATGGAGGTGATCCTTCCCTTGTACAAATCTCTGGTCAGGCCGCACCTGGAGTACTGCGTGCAGTACTGGCACCCATTCTTGAAGAAGGACATCAAATTGTTGGAGGGGGTGCAATGTAGGGTGACCAAGATGATCCAGGGATTGGAGGGAAAGTTCTACGGGGACAGATTGGGCGAGGTGAACATGTACTCCCTGGAGGGGAGAAGGGATAGAGGGGATATGATTGAAGCCTTTAAATACCTTAAGGGGATAAATAAGGCTAATACAGAAGGGATTTTCCAGCTCAGAAGAGGGAGGGATACGAGAGGGCATCAGCTGAGATTGGAGGAAGGGAGATTCAAGAGGGAAATCAGGAGACATTTTTTCACTGAATGGGTGGTGGACAGGTGGAATGCTCTGCCCGAGGAGGTGGTATCCTGTAGAACGGTGGGTGGCTTTAAGAGAGGTTGGGACAAGGTGGGGGGTTTGTGATGAAGAGGGGTGGGAAGGGTAGGGCAGCTGCAAGTTGAGGAGCTAGCTGCACAATCAAGCAGACTTGACAGACCGTAAGCCCTGCTTCTGCTGGTTTTTTAGTATGTTCGTAAGGCTACAACATGGTAGTGGGCTCCACTGGCATGAGCTCTGAGATGAGACACATAGGGTGAGAGCTGAGACTGTACTGCAAGAAATGCAAGAAACAATTCAAATAGCAAGCTTTTTTTTTTTTTTTTTTTACAGATTATTCACCCCGGATAGCCCAGTAAAGATGCATCTCATTTCCAGTGTGGTCCTGCTTCTGGCCATTTCCACAGCTTATTGGACTGAAGCACTGGGAGGTTAAAAGACTTGCCCATGGTTACCCTGTGGATTTTTGACTCTAGTGGGGTTTGAACCAGCAATCACCAGATTTCAAAAGTGATGCTCTAACCACTAGTTCACACTGCCTCCCAAAGGTTTGACTGAAATGGTCTATTTTGCTGTAGGACTGTCAGACTGTAGGTATGAAAGAGGTGTTTAGTAAGCTTTATGAACTGCTCTGTCCTTTGGATTAAGAAGACTGGAGCCTAGTAAAATCCAAATAGTGTAGACAAGCCTCTTCCTAATTGGAGTGAGGTTTAGAGATGAAAACAGAATGGAATGAAATGGTTTACATGGAATTATGATACAGCCTTGGGGAGAAACTGAATTTTTTCTGAGAACTACATTGTCTTTATGAAAAAACAAGTAGTCCAGGTCAATAGAGAGAGAGACTGGGGTTCCTAAACTCTTCTGGCCAAGATGATGGTCACTAGGAAAGCAATTTCCCAGGACTAATGTAAATTACATGAATTCATGAGCCCAAATTGGGGGGGGGACAATGAGTTTTCCAAGGGCTAGGTTCAACTCCCAAGATGGATCCAGAGCGTTGACAGGGGGAACCTGTGATGTACATCCTTGAAAATTCTATTGAATTAAAGGTTGAGATGACTGAGAGGTTAACTGAATGTAGGACATGCACATCCTTGTGGAGGACAGGAAGAACTGTAGTCTAGAGTTTTCCCTACTGGCAAGGAAATTATACTGGCAGCAAGCCAGCCTGACCTACTGATCATGCTGCTCAAAATATCTCAAAATATCTTCAACTGCTCCCTGTAGTGTACAACTACCTGGACGCCATGCTCAGTGCTAGTCAGCAACCCATAAATACCGCAAAGCTAGATTCCTCGCTCTTCTCCTCCTCCTCCTGCTTGCTGGTGATGTCCACCCCCAACCCAGGTCCCCCTTCAAAGAATTCCCCTACCCCCCCCCTTCTCACACCCTCCACTCTCCTAGCCCTCCTGAACAGCCTAAAAATGATCCATCTAAATGCCCGCAGCCTTACCAACAAACTACTCATACTGCAGGTCATGGTCCTCGAATATAAACCTGACGTCATCATCATCTCTGAAACTTGGCTCTTGGGTCATATCACGGACCAAGAAGTCCTTATCAGGGATTTATTTAACTCTAAAAATTGATTAGCGTTTTGCTCATAAAAGTGCTAAATCTTTGTGAAAATGCATAGCTCTTGTCTCACTGTGTTTAACAAACACAGCACTTCTAGAAAATCAATATAAATACTTTCTGTACAGTCAGTATAGTCCCAAGAAAAAAACTGCTAATCAATTATTTAAAACCCTGCTTATTCCTGGATTCACCTTATCTCGAACGGACAGACATGGACGAGGTGGTGGAGTGGTGATCTATGTCTCTACCTCCCTACAGCATACAGTTGTGTTGAAAGTCACCTCTCCTTCCTCTCACGAAGCAATCCTCCTCAACCTGAAACTTCCCTACTGCTGCCCTCTATTTATTGCAGGAGTTTACTGCCATCCGGGCCAACCCCCTTCCCAAGCCACAGATCTGATCAAGAAACTACTGGCCCTTGCCCACTCTGGTGAGCAGTACATACTGGGCGACCCTAACATCAATTGGCTCTCTAACACACTAGCCAAAACTCACTCTGTCATAGAGTCACTAAACTTGACACAGCTAATACAGGAACCTACTCGCCTGAACAACAAAACTAATAACCATTCCCTTCTGGACCTAGTCCTCACGTCGCACCCCCCCCCCCAGGGTCAAGGCCGCTGGCCTCCTGCCTGGTGCATTAAGTGACCACCATCCCGTACACATGGTGCGCAAAATACATAGGCAAAAAACACACCACAAAATCCTCCTAACCCGCACCTACTTCTCCCTTGACACTCTACCTCTTCATTGTGACCTTACCAACACTGACTGGTCCCCACTTGCTGTCTGCACTTCAGTCGACGCTGCGCTCCAATTGTTCTGCGATAAATTCCTTCACGTTTGGAACCAAAATGCACCGCTGCGTAAAATCAGAGTCCAGGGTAACCACCTGCCTTCCGTAACCCCTGAGCTCCTGTCCTGTCAAACAGCCTGGGACACTGCTTGGCATAAACACAAGGTAACCAACTGCCCCAGAGACCTCCAACAATACAAGGAGCTTCGAAATAAATGCACCAAAGCTATCTGGCTGGCCAAAACTGAACACTACCAGGCTAACTTCCATGATAACACAAACAAAACTTCCAAATTCTGGAAAGTTGTCCACTCCCTCTTTTCCCCTTCCACCAAGCCCCCCACTCCTACCCTTAGGCTACATCTATCAGACATCTCAGATCCTATGGCTGTTGCTGACTGCTGTAACTCCCATTTCACGTCCTGTGCCACAATGCTCCAAACGGTCCTCCTGATGCACATGCAATCCTCCGGTTGCCCATCCTCCCTGGATGACACAGGTCCACCTCCACTCCCTGTTTCCCATTCCTCTACTCCTCCAGCTCCCTCTCCTTCTACCCCCTTCTTCTTCACCCACATCTCCCCTGCTGTTGCCTTACAAGCCCTTCAGTCCTTCAACCCTGCTAAAGGCTCTTCCCAGAAGGCCTGGACCCTAAGCTCCTCTCTCTGTCTGCTCCTGCCATCGCCTATCCTATATCCATCTTGCTAAACCGCTCCTTTGTCTCTTCCACTGTCTCTACAACTTGGAAACACGCTACAGTTCTACAACTCCCTAAAGGGGGAGATCCCTCCTCCCCTAGCAACTACCGCCCCATCTCTCTCCTTCCCACTCTGACTAAACTCCAGGAGCACATAGTACTAACATACTAATTGCCAGCAGATTAGGCCTTACGGTCTATCGAGTCTGCTCAAACCTCAGATCCCTAGTTGGGTGCCGAGGCCCCCCCCCCCCCGTGTTCCAGAAACCCCTATCATCCATCCCCACCCCTAGTACTTGAACAACTCTCCTCCTACATTACTGACTCCTCCTTTCTCACTCCATTCCAAGCTGGCTTTAGAAAACACCACTCCACCGCCACTTCCCTGTTACGGCTGACTGGCACTATCGCCACGGGCATGGACAAAGACTTCATAACCTCAGCTATTTTTATTGACCTGGCTAAGGCCTTCAACACGGTCTCCCACCCTATACTCCTGTCCTGCCTCAGGACCGCTGGTCTCTCCCCTAATGCCATTGAATGGTTCAAGTCCTATCTGTCAGGCAGAACACTATCTGTCTGTATAGCTGATGCCATCTCCTCTCTCCTCCCCATTACCACGGGAGTTCCCCAGGGATCGGTACTTGGGCCTCTCCTTTTTTCAATCTTCCTCAACAATCTCCCTCAGTTTTGCATATCGACTAACATACACATGTATGCTGATGACACTGTACTGTTCACAACTGGCACTTCGGTCCCTGATGTCACCACCAGGCTCCAGCTGGATTTCAACAACGTGCAACGCTGCCTAAGTGAGCACCTCCTCTTCCTAAACTCAAAGAAAACAGTCTCCATGACTTTCGGTACTAGGCAGAGGTTGGCAAGGCTCCCCTCCTTACCCACTTTTTACACCATCGATGGGACTGTATTAGAAGACACCTCTTCCTTCCGCTACCTCAGAGTTTGGCTGGATAGGAACCTAAACTTCTCCGTCCACACTGATGCTATTCTAAAGAAACTCTGGCCTAAGCTAGGGGCCCTCTATCGTAACAGGGGTAGTATCTCTCGTCCGACTAGGCATGAACTTATACATAGAATGATACTGCCAACTTTCGACTATTGTGATGTTGTATATGCAGCTGTCCCCCAGTCTTCCTTATCCAGGCTGGAACCTCTCTAACTCCTTCTGCAGGTTTGCCTTAGATGCCCCTGCTCTGACACACCACTGCACTCTTTACCGCTCTCTAAATTTTCCCTCGCTTGTTGACAGGAGAACATTGCACATGGCAAAGTTTACCTCTACAATCTGGCTAGGCTTGCTCCCCTCTTACCTCTCTGCCTCCTTATCTGCCCCTCACCCCTCCAAATACACCCTCTGATCTGATGGCTCTCGCTCTCTGAATATACCTTACAGAAGTACTACATCCGGCCAAATGGCATTCTCCCACTGCCTACCTAAGCTCTGGAACCAACTACCGACCCAAATCCGCCACTCCTTTTCAGTCTATTCTCTCTCTACTTCCCTAGCAAACTACTTAGTGACGAACTGCAACTGCACCTAGCCCCGCGGGTCCCTGCCTAGCTGTTGGTCTATACCTCCTCCTTCCTCCAGCTGGGCCAAATATGTCCCCTATCTCACACCCCTCTTGCTATCCTAGCGCTTTCTGCAACCTAGCACTTTTTATCAACTCGCCTGGTCCACCCCCTTCCCGAGTACCTTTTACTATTCCTCCTGTCAGTCTCTCTCAAATGTATCCTAGTCTAGAAATGTTATTAGCTATTGTTGGTTGTAATCCGTACAGTCTGTCAAGCTATTTTCCTGATGTATGTATCCTGTTGTATTACTTATTGTTCCTACTCCCCTTCCCCCAGTACGTACCGTGAGACAAGCTCTTGTTGCTCAGTGCAACCTTCCCGGTGAAACATTTCAATAACTAAGTGAGAAACCTCTGCCACTTGGCAGAGAATGCTTTGCAATTTGCCCATTTCCTGGAGAAATCGAGGATTCTCATTGTTATGATTCAGACTCTAACCTCTCAGGAACCAGGCCTTCAGGAGCAGAGTGTGAAATGCTAGCTGAAGAACCCTGCCTAGAGATCCAGCCCAGTGGTGTAAAGGGTTGAGGTGCTCCACACCTTATCTCTCCCATGCTGGTGACCCAAGTTCGGGAATGAGCACAGTGTGCCAGGGGCTGGCCAGGGAGGGAGAGGATTGAGCATCCGACAGACTGCTCTCCTGTCCCAGGGTGGGGAGGTTCAACACCTAGCTCCTTGGCTACCATCTGGTGGAGGCTGGATGGCAGTGTCGGAGTTCAGCACTGTTGAAGGGAGGGAGCTGCAGGTCCATAGCATGTGAACCCCTGCCTACCTGCCTCTGTTCCTGCATCGTCACCAAATCGCCACACCCAATTCTAGATGTGGGTCTCTGGGTGGAGGGAGGCCAGCCCTCCCTTTCCCAGCCCCACCACAGGGGGCAATCCATGGGGGAATTCTCGGGTGTGGTGGATTGGGGAGATAGATGCCAGACAGGGGTGGCCGGGATAGGGCTGATAGCCCATCAGTGCTGACCCAAGGAGAAAAAGCTACATAGAAAAAGAGAAAAAAGAACCCTGCCTAGAGAGAGGGACAGAAAGTCCAGCTTGATGCAAAGGCAGAACAGCTTCTGTAATGAAAGGCTCAACTGAGCCTGGTGCCATATTGTCCTGGGCCAACAGAGGTGAGAAGGATTATCCAAGCTCTGTCCCTCTTGCTTCCAATATCGAAACATAGACTTTGACAGCAGATAAGGACCGCTTGGCCCACCTAGTCTGCCCATTTCCCTACCTACTGGATAAGCTGCAGATCCTAGTTAACCAACAACCTATTTCTTCCTACCCCCCACAAGAATTGCCTTATGTCTGTCCCATGCATTCTTGAATTCTCCTACAGTTTTAGACCCCACAACCTTCTCAGGAAGGTGGTTCCATGCATCCACCACCTTCTCTGTGAAAAAATACTTCCTCACATTGCCCCGACCCATCCCCCCCTCTATCTTCAAATTGTGTCCCCTTGTTCTTTCACATCTCTTTTCCTGAAAGATACTACCCCTCTTGGACTTTATTGACTCTGCTGAGGTACTTAAAAGTTTCTATCATGTCCCCCTCTCCCTCCTTTCCTCATAGGTATACATATTAAGCTCCTTTAGTCTCTCCTTATATGGCTTCTCTTGCAGACTCTGCACCATTTTAGTTGCCCTCCTCTGGACTGCCTCCATCCTGTCAATGTCCTTGCGGAGATGGGGTCTCCAGAACTGGATGCAGTACTCCAGATGGGGTCTCACCAACTGTCTATACAGAGGATTATGCGGCAGGATGGGAGAAAGGCATATAAGAGACCCTTCCACAAATGGAAATGAGGGATTCCTTTGGAACTGTGCTCATTCTGTACTCTTGGAGGACAAGCACAGTACCAAGAGAGTTTAGGTCTATTCGTGGAGTTCCCCATTTGGAGAATATCTCACGTAGGACCTCTGCATATAGTGACCACGAGTGAGTGAGTGAGTGAGTCCCTATGCAGGGATTGTCAACCAGACAGTTTTCTCTGTTCCCTGAACATGACAGCTAACAGGAAGATTCATGGGGAGAAAGCAATCTATAACAGCTGAAAAGTCTATCCACAAAGCAAGAAAGACCAAGATCTTCATTAAGAATGAGCTGATGCAAAATCTGCCTTCAGTGAACATGCCATAATCCAGCATTTTTGATATTGGTACAGCTGGTCTGAAGAAACTTGGATTTCCTTAGGCATTTTGGAACTTCAACATCACGAGGCACTAATTTCTTTTTTACAGGGAGCACACACTGGACATGTCCAAGTGGTTGGCAAGTCATATGACCTACAGCAATCATTTAGCAATGCTTGAGATTGAAAACTCTTAGCACTATGCAGTGTCAGATTAAGTTCTCTCTCACAGAGGAAAACATCTGGCTATTGAAAGGAGCTTGTTTTATAAGAGTGACTTTTGATCAAAGTTGGAATTCATCACAGACTCATGCCTATCATTCCTGTTAGTTAAGTCACTACATGTAACTGCACTTTCAGGCAGGCATGCCAGTGAAATCGTGCTGTGGAGGTCAGGAGAGTACAGATTGTGTGTGAGCATACTCTGGCAGCAGCCTATGCAGTAGGAACAGCACCAAGTGAATTTAGCAAACTAGGAAAGGTGCAGTGGGCAGTTCTGAAGAAATCTGACTAATTTATCTACTGATTGCTAGTGTTGCTGGCAGAGCACAGAAATCTACCATTATTTTTCTGTTTTACATATATTTTTTGCCTGTTCCCCCAATGGCCTCTGCCTTCTAAGTATCTGAAGTCCATCCTTCTATAGGATTATGTTACCCTATAAACTATGAGGGGCTGACACCTGGGTGAGAGCTTGACAGTTCTCCTTTAAGTCCCCCCCCAAAAACAGGTTATACAGTATATGTATACTTTACTATCTACTGTACTATATACAAAGTAATTTTCACAATGTTTAGCATCTCGACAGCTGTATTGCACCTTTTAAGTATGTACTCTATCGATAGTATATCATATTGATGGTTCTATCTTGGTTTGATTTATCATTCCTAGTATTGTTAAAAAAAAAATTCTTTCAATAAAAAAGGATTAACTGATACATATCTTTGTGCCCATCGAGGTTGAGAAGGAGGGTGTTAGTGGGTGACAGGCATGTGTGGGCATCTGCCATTGTATAGAACTCATGAAGAAAAGGACTGGAGGAGAATGGGATGCAGGAAGGGGGAGAAAAGGAGCACAAAGAGGTTCTACCAAGTAGTTGTTCTGCAAGTAGTGGTAGTGAGGAAGGATTCTGGACAGGGACTGAGAGTTGTAGTGGTGAAGCTAAGCATAGGGAAAAACACTGGAGGAGCAAGGGATGCTGGAGGGGAAGGGAGCAGGGAAATGTTCCCCCAAGCCAGTTCTACTAAGCAGCAGTTCAGCAAGTGGTTGTGGTGGAGAGAGAGTCAGGTTAGGCCCTGGAAGTTACAGCTGTGGCGAGGTAGGGACTATGCCTTAGAGGGGGACTAGGGCTGGGCACATAACAGTACAACCAAAGAAACATGGTTCATTAGTCCCTATAAGTCTACCGGTTCCACTCCCACCACAAGCAGCTTTCCCAAATGGTTGTCCAGTACATCTGGTAATGAATCTGCCCTGTACAAGAAGCACATCAGTCTGCCCCTCTTCTTCCTTCCAGTGCTTCTGGTTCTCCCATCTTGGGTACAACAGATCCATCAGATTTGTAAAGGCAAGCCCACCACCATACCCTGTCCATCTGATATGGACAATGCAAGAACAACTGCCACCATAGCCATCTGCCTAAATAAAATCGCAGCGCACTCTAGAGATTCGAGTCAGTGTTCTCACAGTGGCCAAACCAGACAGCTTAGTAGAACAGAAAGACGCACTCGAGAGACTGACACATACCAGCAAAACACTTATCACCCCCTGATGAAGATCCTTTGGTTGAAGTGTCAGGGAGGGCAGTGGGTGTCTTTTTTGGTCACTCAATAAATGTAATTTAAACGTGTTTTGCTAGTACGTGTCAGTCTCTTGAGTGCACCCTTCTGTTCTACCATAGCCAACTGTGCAGAGTGTGGGCGCAGAAAATCTGTAGTCCACCCTGAAGTACTATATGATGCCCCCAACATCCAAATCACACATCAGTTGCAATACCACCCAACCCAGTACTGTTGCTCACTCATTGCATATGGAAGGTGACAGCAGGTCTGAGTCTGGCACGGATACTATGGTTATTTTGCCATGTGAGGAAAAAGTACAGTTGTTCGTTGGAGTAAGGGGCAGGGTTGGGGCATGGCAAGATATACTGACCTCCATAGTTGTACAAAAGAAAACTAGCAGCACTACCACCAAAGCAGCTTGAGAATGCCAGTATGGAGGGTATGAATGTGAACCTGTCAAAGCAGGGGCATCACAATTAGGGTAAGGGACGTCTCTGTTTATACATAATGTGTCTTGTTTGTCTTATGCCTTTTACTTGGTTTATTGTTGACCATCAACTCTCCTGTTCATGCAGCATCAATTGGGGCTTTTCTGTTCCTCCTGTTTGTCTAGCATAATGCTGTATGTATCTACAATTGGCAGAATGAACTGAAGAGGTATGAGTCTATTCATGTTATACAGGCACCCAATAAGCATCATTATGGGTGGTAGCCTCAGCTAGGCAAAGGTTCTGTGCGGTCCAGACAGTGATGGTATCTAAGTGATACATGTGTAGCTTAATGGGGGAAGTTGTTCTCGAAGATGATGAGTATGTTCTGGGTAGGGGTGAAGCTGGACTCCTCTAGATTCAGGAAGAACCCAAGCCTAGTGAGAGTATGGACAGCTAGGTCCAGACAGAGATTCACCTCTGAAATGGACCTGGTTTTGTAAGCCAGCTGTCTAAACAGAGGTACATCAAGGTACCTTATCTGTGCAAATGTCCAGACACTACTGTTAGGCACTTTGGAAACACACTGGGAGCTGATGAGAAGCCAAACAGAAGTGTTTTTTTACTGCAAACATCATTTTGTGTAAACAAAAGCATTAATCATGTAGTTTCGACTGCAATGTAAAAATAAGCATCTTTGAGGTCCAGAGTACAGATCCCATTCCATTCATCAATCATGGATGTATTGGAGGAATGTCATAATGACCCTCTGATGTTTTAAGTATACGTTTAAGGACTTCAAATCTAGTATCCTCTCCAGCTAGCTAATTTCTGTGATGATGCTGCCAATTGGCAGTATTAGACACTGACTCCACTAGCCATGATAATTCCTCCCTCTATTCTGCTGGGAGGTGTTCTGCAAGGTAAGACATCTGCTCCAGATGGCATGCTGGTAGAGAGTCCTGTAACCTGTATAAGCGGCTTGTCTGATAGACAGGGATGAGGTGAAAAAGATCTCACCTACAGACTCTAGATTCTTTGACTTTTTATCTGGGGAACTGTTGGAAGGCTGCTGTCTAAATTTGCCTGCCGCAGCAGCTGTCACCAGTCCCTAGGTCAAAAGGTGTGAAAATTATGTATTCTCACCCCGGAACAAAGTGTCTTCTGTTTACCTTCTTGTCCATGGAAGGGTGGAGTATGGTTTCAACCTTAGTGGCTTTGCTAAAATCATGGATT
Organism: Neoceratodus forsteri; assembly: GCA_016271365.2. Taxonomy (NCBI): domain Eukaryota; kingdom Metazoa; phylum Chordata; order Ceratodontiformes; family Ceratodontidae; genus Neoceratodus; species Neoceratodus forsteri. Next base: position 705,684,033 of record CM028131.1, on the reverse strand, counting down.
CATGGCTAACTGGGAGAGGCATACAAACCATGCTGGCCTTGCCTAGAATATCCAAGAAAGCAAATTCTTTCTGATCCTCAGTGGACGTTACACTGGCACCTCCAGGTTATGCACTACGTCTTTGACAAAAGACACAAAGCTAAAGAAATCCTCTGAAGTGGAGGATCTGGAATTACTAGGATTACTAGGAACAGCAAGACATAAGAAGGCCGTGGCCCATCAAGTATGTCTCCCACACCTAGTGGGTAAAGTCGTCTTCATTTATTTAAACCAATTTAAATAATGATCGAGTCTTTTTTTAAATATATCGAAACTGGTAGTATCTACTATATTCTGAGGTAATAAATTCCAGTATTTGGATGCTCTTATAGAGAACAAAGTCTCTTTTATTAGTATTTACATGTGGTATTGTGAGTTGTTTATCGTGACTTCTTAACAGAATTTGGCAGTTAGATTTTTTTTTTATCTTTCCGTTCATCTGCCTTACTGGCTCCATCCTCCACTCATTCAGATCCCCTCATGCCTCGCAGCATCCCCCCTTATTGCCCCAGAAGTCTGCCCCTAGAGTGCAACCAATCGCTTGAGAGGCCCTTAATACCCCCGGATAACCCCCTGGGCAAGGCGAGGAGAGGCTTCCCCTTACCTTCCCTCGAACCATGGATGAGTGGTTGGGGCACAGTGGAGTCTGCCCCCAGTCACCTAGGAGTGATGGAGTCCATTTTCCATGTTCTGGCACCCCTACAGTCACCGGTGCTTGAGGAGTGCCAACTGGGAGATGTGCATCGAGACGCACCTCCTCCCAGGGCTCTCAGTTGACATCTGCCCCTCTTGTTGCTTGTCCCCGACTGTACTGCCAAGCCCAGGTTCATCCGAGAGATGGCAGTATAGCAGCGGGACTAGCACAGAACTCTCCCCAGAGAGGAAGAGCCGCCTCTGGGTGCTCAATCTCTCTCTACCCCTGCCGACCCCCCCCCGGGCGGCCAGAGTCCGTTCCCGAACCCAGGTCACTGGCATGGAGTGAAGTGTGGCATCCAGCACCTCAACCCTCTGCGCCACCAGACCAGCAGTTAGATTTTTTAATGCCACATTGTTCTATAAGGACAGGGTCTTGTAAGATTTTATATTGTTGGAGGAGGTCCCCCCCTTTTTCATCTATCCCGGAGGGAGACTAACCCGGTATCGTGCAGCCTTTCTTCACAGTCTTTCTTTTGTAATGCCGGTATTATTTTAGTGGCTCTATGTTGGAACTTCTCCAATAGTTGTATATCTTTTTTTTAGGTGAGGACTGCAATATGGTGAACAAAAATCTAAATGAGGTCCAACATGTGTCCTACAAAGTGGGCAAATCAAATATGAATTTTTATTAATAAATGATAGTTTAATGCAATTTAAGATCCAGTTTGCTGTTTGTGACACTTTTTTTTTTACAGTGTTCTGTAGATGATCATGATTTATTTATAATAATCCCTAAATCTCTTTCTTTATTCATTTTTTGGAGTAATGTATTGTTTATTGTATAATTATAATGAGGGTTATTAAAACCCATGTGGAGGACAACACATTTATCCTGATTTAAAGTCATCTTATTATCCCTGGTCCATTTGATAATATTATCTAAATCTCTCACTAGAAAATGATAGTTTTCTATTGTACTGACCTCTCCTCCCAACTTTGTATCATCTGCAAATTTGGCCATGTTGTTGCATATGTTAGTATTAATGTCTCCGATAAATAGGTTGAACAGTGTGAGTCCTAAAACAGAGCCCTGTTGGACCCCACTTGTCACTTATCCCAGTTGTGAAAGTTCACCATTTATTCTTACTTGTTGAATATGGTCTGACAGAGAATTGTTAATCCAATTTATAATTTGATCGGTAAGTCCTATTTTTTTTTTCTATTAGTTCTTGGTGTGGGACTTTATCAAATGCCTTCCCAAAATCAAGCAAAATGACATCAACTGGCAACTTATCCAAACTATTACTGATCTGGTTGCAGAAGGAAATAAGATTTGTAGTACAGGACCGTTTTGATGTAAACCCGTGTTGGGAGATATCATTATCTGCAATATTTTTTAACTCTTGATCAGTTTTGGTTTTTATTATTTGCTCAAGCGATTTACATAGGATTGAGGTCAAACTGATTGGCCTATAATTACTAACTAAATCTTTTTCTCCCTTTTTGATGATGGGCACAACTATTGATTTTTTTCTAATCATTTGGTACGTATGCAGATGCCATGGATTTATTGAAGAGAATAGAAACTGGTATAGTCAATATTGGTACTGTGTTTAATAATAATTTTGGATGTATTCCGTCCCAGCCTGGAGAGGTTTCTGATTTAATTTTTTGGAGGGCTATTTTGATATCATTAGTGGATAAAAGTGAGCCATATGAATCCTGCTTAGGGGCATTATGGGTGTAAGGTTTTGGGTTAGACACTGAGCAGAAATATTTGTTAAATTCCTGAGGTTTGTCTCGATTGTTATCTGAAAGTTTATTATTTATTTTTATTGGCCCTATTCCCTGTGACACGTTCTTTTTTGAGTTAACATAAGCATAAAAAGCCTTATAGTTGTCTTTTGTGTGGGCAATTTTGAATTCACGTTTATATTTTTCTGATTTGATGAGTGACTTTAATTTTCTTTGCTCATGTTTATAGATGTTACAATTTATCTCACTGTTTTCTTTTTGCAACCTGTTACAGGCCTTTTCCTTTATTTTAGTCTGCTTTTTTACACTTACAGCAAACCATGGGGGGATTTTACCCTTATGATTGTATTTAATTTTAGTGGGAATTTATTTACCTTCGGTTTCATAGATTTTGTTTTTAATAGAAGTCCAAGCATCTTCGCAGTTAAGATGCTGCAATTCCTTCACCCATTTAATGTTATTAAAAAATGTGTCTATAAAAGTATAGTAAGCTTTGTTGTAGTTTTGGGAGAACACCAGGCACTTAATTTTAGGGGTAGATACTGTAATAGAACCAGTAAGTGTAATGTGATCACGTGTACCTACTGGGGGTTTAGGGGTAATTTTGTTTACTGCATTTTCCATATTAGTTAGAATTAAATCTAAGATGTTAATCCCTCTGGTTGGTATCGATGTTAACTGTGTTAGTCCCACTGAGACCACAGAGTCTATAAATAGTGTCTCTGTATGGTTTTCTCCAACTAAGAGTTTCTAGTTTATACCTGGTAGATTGAAATCTCCCATGATTACAACATCCCAATTTTCTGCCATAGTAGTTATTTCGTTTATGAGTGCCTTATTATACTCTTCATTTGAATCTGGTGGTCTGTAGCAATTACCAATGATGATTTTTTGGTTATTTTTTTACTAGTAATTGTACCCAAAAACTCTCTATAAATTCTGATGATAGATCCGGTTCCTACTGAATTGACTGTAGGCTATTCTTAACATAAGTACATACTCACCCTCCTTCCCTATCTATCCTATCTTTATAGTATGAAGTATAACCTGGTATTTCCTTAACCCAAGTACAGGTGTTGTCCCACCAGGTCTCAGTCATGCAGACCAGATCCAGGTCATCGTTAATCATGATACTGTGTAATTCTGAGATTTTATGTATATTCAAGCTCCTGACATTAGTACATAGGAATCTGAGTGAATTGGTACTTGGAGATTTAGTTATATGTGGTCCCATGTTCCCAGATGCTATTAGTTTAAAGTTTTTGTGATGAAGTTTTTAATCTGTTTACCTAGTTGGTAGTTCCCCTGTTTACTCAGATGGAGACTATCCCATCTAAAAGGATTTTCTCTACCATTAAATTCCTCCCAATGAGTAAGACAAGTGTAGCTTTTGCTCAGACACCATTTTCGCAACCATTCATTTATGACTTTAATTTTTTGGGTTTTATAATAATATGCTCTGGGGACAGGCAACATTTCAGAAATGGCTACAGCACAACCTTTGGATTCCAGTTTATTGCATAGGTATTCATAGTCTAATTTAATATTGTTTAATGTAGTATTGTTAATATTGTTTGTGCCCATATGCAAAACTATAAGTGGATTTTCTCCTGAATCATGTATTATGTTATCCACCATGGGAATGAGATCAGTAATTTTTGCCCCACTAAAGCTACAACAGGTTTTATTTGCCTTGTCTGTGCCACATACTGCTTGGTCTAAATATTTAATCATTGAGTCTCCCAGTACAAATACCTGCCTAGGGTAACTGATTACATTACTGGGAGATTGGGGATTGGCAGGTATAGGTGCAGGGCAGTCTTCGGGTTTTGGGGGTTGCTGAGCTGCAAGTGGTAATTGTGTCTCCTTAGACTGGGTGTGTTCAATCACCATGTTTATGGATACCTCTGGTTCCTGGGGGGGGATCTTTAACTGTTGATGTGAAAGCAGTTGGTTCCAGGGTAGAAAATCTATTTGATAGTGGAACTTCGAAGTTCATGGCTCTCCTACCTTTTTTATTTTTATGCTTAGTGACTACTTTAGTCCATGTCTCTTCCTCACAATCAGAAGAGGGTTCCGTAACATCATCTTCTCCTCTGATCCTTTTATCCTGCCTTTTTTTGTTTATTGCATTCATTTTGTTAAAGGTATGCTTATCCTGCCTAGCCTCATCAGTTATAGGTTGTACAGGAGGGAGGTTAGTATGTTCAGCACTTGATTCCTCAGCTAGTTTGTTCTTAGTTATCTAGGATGGAGCTGTCCAGGGTGCTCCCATTCACTTTAGCTTCGTACCTGAGTTTTGCCTACAATTTTTCCACACACACACACACACACACACACACACAGCCATGCTGGCACAAAGCATGCAGAGAATGAGCACAGGTCCACATATGCAAGGCAGCCCAATGCAAACTATTAGCAAGGGTATACTGAACATGCCAGTAGAGCTGATGATACTGGGAGGCCAGGTACAGTGGTAGCTAGATTAGCCCCTTTAAAGATAAACTCTGAGTGGCCCTCGCCACAAACAGGAACTGTGACTGTGAGACTTGAACTCCCCCACACTCTTCCCTGCTACCCTCATTCTAACCTGCACCCTTGCCTTCTCCTCTCTTCTTGCTAACTAACACTCCCCTAGCAGGCTCCAGGTCCCAGCCTCAGCACTCCCACCCCCCAGTGAGTCTAGCCCTCCTCTATGACTACACTCTTTAGTGCTTAAGACAAAAGAAGTGCTGCCCATCAAGTTCTCGCCTCCTTGTCTTTAGTATTAGTTAATTATTTTTCAGACTATATTATCCTCTGTTCCCTACCTGATTCGCTCTATATCCTGTAGATTCTCAAGTTGTTCACTTAACAACCTGTCAAGCTAGCCTGCTTTAAATTATGTCTCTGTATATTTTTACTTATGTAATCCCTGTTATTGTAATTATGTAATCTCTGTAACCTGATGTACTCATGTCTTTTTAGGCATGGAACCTCCTTGTATCTGCTTATGTACTTGTAATGATGTTACGCCCATGTATTACTACGAGGTGGAACCTCTGTAAAAGAGCCTTTGGCTCAAAGGTACTTCCTAGAAATAAATAAATAATAAAATTAAAAAATAAATTAGCAAGGGTATACTGAACATGCCAGTAGAGCTGATGATACTGGGAAGCCTGGTACAGTGGTAGCTAGAGATATGTTGCTATATATCGAGACATCTCTGGATATTTCACAGGAATTCCCCATTCAATTTAATGTATTTCCTGTGATGATAGTATATGCTGATCTATCTAAAAATCTATTGGGCCATATCTCTGGCTACCACTGTAGCAAGGTATGGAGTGGTAGGACCTGTAGATGCTGAGACAGGGCCCTGCTGACAACATGTGATCGCAAAGATATTGAAGTACAATATTACCTTACCAGTTCTGGTTATTACTGTATGAATATTTTAAAGTTTTATTAAAAATTACATTGTTTATATGTATTATTTATCTAAAATTTCAATAAAAATATGATTGCAAAAAAAAAAAAGCAGTACAGACAGGGCCTTCTTTCCAAGATTGTTTAACCTGGAGATTTTAAGCCCCCCGCAGCTCATCCAGAGAGATAGGGATGAATATCCTGGGAAGGGAGCATCACCTGCTTCTACAGTTCTTTTACACCTCAAATCTTTCTGTACTGTGCAAATCTGAGTGGCTGGTAGCAGAAGGTGCTGCACTGGTAGCATGCCCTAGCAGCCTGAGATGGTACGATTAATAATGAACCACTGATTGTGTTGATATCAGATCTCATGTTACCATCATGGAGTTTGCCTCTATGCTATCCGATGGATCTGTGCTTCTCCTGTATTGTTGGTACTGGAATAGTCTGTAATTCTGGGTCTGCCATTCTTGTCATATAGTCTATAATTCTGCCCCTAAATCCACCCTGGCTAGACTGGATTCTCTTTTTAACTCCTTCTGCAGCTTTGCTCTGGATTGTCCTCCCTCCACTCATCACTGTGACCTCTACAGCTACCTTAATCTACCCTCCCTCGCCAGTAGGCACTTTTACCACTGTAACAGACTTACAGCCAAATTCTGGACCCAGTTACTGCCCTCCTACCTAGCCTCCACCCTAACAGCTCAAACACCATCAGTATACTCATGCAGATGTTTTGACTCCCGTCTACTACAAATCCCACACACATACTTCCTGCTGGACAGTCGCTTTCAGAGTCCGTCTCCACAAAACTTTGGAACTCTCTGCCGCTGTCATCCGGCCTCCCTCCACTCGGCAATAAATCTCCCTTCTAAAGGCATGTCCCCACTAGCTGCTCATGTCAACTTGATGTGCACTAGCATGGGCCTTGCTTAATTGTGCAATGTAAAGGGCCAACCCCAAAATGCAATCTATGCTGCCTACGCTAATGCTTAACCACCAAATTTTGTTTGCCAATTCCTTCTCTACATATTCTGCTTAATATTATGCTGCACACTCTCTGTTTCTTGCCTCCTGTACATACCACCTCTAGATTTTTATCACTGTAAATTATAAAACCTTGTACATACTGTATGTAACCTATGTAACTTTTGCTGTTCTCTAATTTCTGTATTGTTTACTTGAAATGTACTTATCCCGTTCCCTCTACCCCCAGGATGCATCTGGAATCGAGCGGTAGTCTGCTCGGTATGTCTTTCCTGGTAAAACTTTTAAATAAATAAATAACCAGATTTGCTGGTATTGTCCTTGTTGGTGCCCTCAGAGCCCCTGCTCTGAGCCATCAAGGGACTATTACAGGCAGAGGAACAGAGAGGGGAGTAAAGAAGTATTTTACTGCCAGTTTTGCATGATTTACTCCCACTTCCTGATTTTAGGAATTTGTTTTCCACCCTGTATAATTACAAAGTGTTGGTACACATGCACAAAATCGGCAGCAGCATGCAATGCTACTAGCCATGGATCCACATACTAACAGACTGTCTGCAGTAGAAGTGGGGTCAGAAAACATCATAGGTATCAGTTGTGTACATGTAGGACACTGTTTCAGGAGTAGCGCACTGTATGGCAAGAAGGGCAGTGCAACATAAAATGTTAAAAATAAGGTCACCACACTACATATCAATGGGAAAGTATCTCAAGACTCTTCACTGGTATCAGAGAAGGAGGATCAGCGGCTGCAGACACCCAGTGGAAGTGTAACCTTTTTTCAAGATGGGAGTCAGAGACAGGTCAATGCATATTATTACTACCATGTACATGAAAACCCTACCAGGTGAAAGCAGCTAGCAGTAAATATATCCCAGTCCTAAAAATTATCTGGACCCGATTACAGGACTCTGGTGCTGCAGTAATAGGGTCCCAGGGGACACTGTCAGTCCCAGATTATTGGTCTGGGTGTTTGGACCAGTGCCAGTCACTGCTAGCAGAGTTGGTACCAAGGAAACAATCCCTGGACAAAGACTTACAGTATCTTCCATTACTGAAGACTTAGTCCTTGAAGAAGGTGCTAACTTAACCTTTTCCAGTTTGGCCTGCTTATTCTGAAGGGACCTTTTGGGCAACTGCCATGCAATGGAGACCACCCTCAAAGAGATGGTTCTGGCCCACACCCACCAGCCGTAAGGGATGGGTGTCTGCTACGGGTATGGACCTCTTGCAGGTGGTACGGTGCCTGAAGAACCCACCTTTGGCCTTCTTCAGTAAATTTTTTTTTTTATTAGTTTATAAGAACATTCTTATAAAATGTAATGCATGATGAGACAAGTACAAATATTATTAACCATATATTTATTCTAGGACAATCTATTATCCGATCCAATTTTACACCACATGTGAGGGTGCTAGCATCATTTCAAAGTACATATACATTCCCCAAATGAGTAGTCACACATCAACAGATTGCATAAAAAGCAGGGGACCTGTGAAATAATAGGTTAAACCCATGTAGTTTAACACATGCTCTGTAGCCTGCTTAGTCACGACAGAGAAAATTAGGTGAAAACAACATAATTAAACTATACATCCTGCAAGCATTTCCCCTTCAAGAATTCAATAGTCAAACAGAATAGAAATGTGATATACTAGTGTTGAGAACACTGTTCACTTAACTAGATCTATCAATCAATCAATCCATTTTATTTGTACACCGAAAGGTATGTCAGCAAAAATGCCCGTTTTCACAAACATCCAGTGTAAAAAATACAACAGATGAACAAATATATAGGCCAATGGAATACATAGGACATACAATGAACTACCTATGACATACAATGAAGTACATACATTTTATTTATATATATATATATATATATATATATACACACACACACACACAGGTGTACAGAAGTACATTATATATACAGGTATATAGAAGTACAAGGAACTAACAAGTGCAAAATAAAACTAGCATATTACATGGGTAAAACTGTACAAGAGTCGACTAGAAGGCAGAAATGTTTTCAGGTATTGTACAGGGCAGGAAGTTTTAGTGCACTCAGTGGGGAGAAGAACAGTGTGGGTGATGCGGGGGGAGAGACAGCTGCTGGGATTTACTGAGAGGGCCATGGAGGAGGCCTATCAGGGCAGCTGCAGGTGGACAATAGGAGGGTGTACTCCTTTAGGGAGGAGTTAAAAGAGTATATGGACCCGCAGGCCTGGATTTTGGGGGATAGATTGTTGTAAAGCTTTGTTCCCTTGAAGGTAATGGAGTTCTGGGCATGCTTAGTCCTGTAGAAAGGGGTGGCAAAAACCAGACTTGAGGCACCTCTAGTCAAACGCCCAGGCGCTGCAAGTGGGAATAGGCAGATAACGCTGGGGTGGTGGGGGGGATACTGAGGTATATCTTATGTAGGAAGGAGAGCATCTTAAGCTAGAACCTCCCTTCTAGAGTGGGCCACTCGAGGGAGGAATAAAGTGAGCAGTGGTGTGCTTTCCAGGGGGAGAGCGTGTGTGATCTTAATGCAGACCATAACAGAATTAAAGGCAACCGTAGCTACATGAAGTAACTTGTGACCTAACATGCAGTTACTGTTAAACTTGTTATACAACCAGGAATGCGATGACTTTGCAGTAGCAATTTACTAAAGCTAAGACAGTATATAGTTCAAAGCCCAGCGGTGCGTGGTCTTGTGGCAGGCTTGAGGCAGGGTGGAACTAGGGCTCAGAGGTGGAAGCCACGAAGTAGGTGCCACTATGGGCTCTCGTATCTGAATATCTGGCCATCTAACCCATACACGAGTCAACAAAATTCAATTCAATGTTTACATATAATGCCCATTTTGAAAGTTTATGTGCCTTTAACTCTCACCCCAGCCAGTTGCCCATTTACCTCATCAAAGTACTCACAGTTTATATAAAGTTACATCAGTTCATTCGTATTCATCACCATTCTCCGCTGTGTCTTGTGCTCCACGGTTACTAGGAATTTTTTTGCACTAGGACCCATGCATCTTTTGGGTTGCTGAAGAGATACTGCTTGCCAGCATATAACACCATCATCTTTCTCAGGTACTTTTTTTTTCTATAAAGGTTTTTTATTTTTCTATGGCAGGTTGAGTGGCTGTAACAAACCGGTCCACAGTTCACTCAGCTGTCCCATGTCTCCACCAGTCCTACTCCTGAGACTGAGTGAGCTGCTGGTGCAGAGTGGGCATCATTGAGCCCATCTCTCCATATTTTCTCCCCATGCAAGGTTGGACATGCAGTGGGCACAGCATGCACTTTCCACCTCCATGGAGGCACCCTCAGCACTCCGCATGCTGGCCCTTCCCCATGCTATAAGATGGTGCAAACGCTGCCATCTAGACTCCTCCGTGGCAGTCGAGTGGCGGTTCGTGGGAACCCCCCTGCTAAATGTAAGAGAGCTGTCCTACAGATGCTCAATCTTACTTCCCCAGCCGAGCCCTGAGTAATTCGAGTTCATTCCTGAACTTGGGTTACTGGCATGGCAGCAGGGAGGCATAGATGCCTCAACCCACCTTGCCACAAGGCTGGCCTTACTTCGCCAGGTATTTAAGGCTATGCATGAGACCCAGAGAGCACAAAGCCACCTAGGTACCACTGAAGGTTTATGGTGCCTCCTTGTTGTAAAGCTGAGGTCCAAGAACATGGACATTTTTTTTTTCCTGAATCCAGGGTAATTGTGAATGTCCAGCTAGCTGTCTCCAGTACTCAATCCCTTTCGTGGGACACTATGAATGCTATTAAAAATATCCTGGGTAGAGTCTCTGCATCTTGCATTGTCTGTAGTATGACACAAAAGGTTATTTGCTCTATCATCACTGGGTGTAGGAGAAGAGTCTCCCCTAACTTGATGGAAGAGGGACACCTGGATATTGTGGCAGTCACAGAAACATGGACCATGGAGAACCATGACTGAGATGTCAACATACCAGGGTACACAATCTACAGGGGGGACAGGGAGGGTAAAAGAGAAGGAGGAGGAGGAGGAGTAGCTCTCTATGTAAGGGAAGGGATCAAAGCAACGGAACTAAAGGGTAAACAGGGAGGAGAGAAGGCACCGTGGGTCACCTTGGAGACAAGAAAAGGCACCACAAGCCGCACGAGGGTTGCATACAGACCCCCATCTCAGGGGGAGGAATTGGACAAGGAAATGATAGAAGGCATCCTTAAAATGGCAGAAAAAGGGGAGATATTGTTGACGGGGGACCTGAATATACCAGATGTTAACTGGAGCACATTTGCTGCAGCCACATCCAAGAGCAGGGTCATTCTCAATGCCCTACAGGGAGCAGGCCTCAGACAGCTAGTGTTGGAATGGAACCCACTCAGGAAGGATCAATCTTAGACCTGGTACTCTCAAACGGGAATGGAGAGAGGATCACAGATTTAGAAGTGGGTAGCCATCTGGGAACAAGCAACCACCAAACAGTGTAGTTCATGATAAACACAGCCATAGAGTCAAGGCATACAAAAGCGACGCTACTGGACTTTAGCAAAATGGGTGAGCGCCTAAGGAATGCACTAGCAAATGGGCAGGAAAGAGGGGTGGAAGAACAATAGGCAAAAATCAAAACTGCCATCAAAGAGACAACAAGCCTTTGTGTGGAGTAAATAAATAAACAAAAGAAAATGAAGTAAAAAACCACTATGGTTCTCAAAAGAGGTGGCAGGGAAGGTTAGGGAGAAAAACATAGCATTAAGGAAGTATAAGGAATCACAGAAGGAGCAGGACAGAGAACTGTATCAGTTAAAGCAGAAGGACATGGGAAGGGCAGTCAGAAAAGTGAAGGCCCAAACCGAGGAAAAGATAGCTAACTCAGTTAAGAAGGGGGATAAAACCTTTTATAGGTACATTAGGGAGCAAAGAAAGACCAAGGGAGGGATAGTGAGGCTTAATAAAGAGGGGAGGTGGGCAGAGGGTGACAGTGAAAAGGTAGAAATACTGAATAAATACTTTTGCTCAGTACTCACAAAAGAAGAAGAGGGGGAGGTACCTAAACCAAACAATAGAAGCACTCTGGGCAGGGGGGGCGATAATAGTCCATTCACAGAGGACAGGGTCCTGAAAAAACTCCTAAAACTCAAGGTGAACAAAGCAAAGGGGTCTGATGGGATTCACCCCAGAATTCTAAAAGAAATAAGGGGAGACCTAGTGACACCACTGGTTACCCTTTTTAACAAATCATGGGAGGAAGGTGTGACACCTGAGGACTGAAGGAGGGTGGATGTGATTTCCCTTCACAAAAGTCGAAGCAAGGCAGAGGCATGAAACTACAGGCCTGTTAGTTTGACCTCCGTGGTAGGGAAAATGATGGAATCACTTCTGAAAGAAAGAATTGTTGAGTACCTAGAGGCCACCGGGGCACAGGACCCAAGGCAGCATGGATTCACAGCGGGGAAGGTCATGTCAGATAAATCTAATAGATTTTTTTGGCTGGGTGACCAAAGTAGTAGACCAGGGAGGTGCTGTGGACATGGCTTACTTAGACTTCAGCAAGGCATTTGACACAGTCTCACACAAAAGATTAATAACAAGTTAGCCGACCTGGGAGTGGATCCCAGGGTGGTAGCCTGGGTATCAAATTGGCTGGACAACAGGGTGCAGAGGGTAATAGTAAATGGAGCACACTCTGAAGAAAGGAGGTTACTAGTGGGGTACCGCAGGGTTCAGTACTGGACCGGTCCTCTTTGATGTCTTTGTAGGTGACATTGCAGAGGGGCTGGAAGGAAAAGTATGCCTCTTTGCAGATGCCACAAAGATCTGCAACAGGGTTGATACACAAGGGGGGTGGAAAGGATGAGAAGGGAATTGAGAAGGCTAGAGGAATGGTCAAAAGTATGGCAGCTTAGATTCAATGTAAAGAAGTACAAAGTAATGTACCAAGTGAAATCCAGGAGAAGAGTACACAATGGGGGGGGGGGTGAGAGGTACTAACAACAACAAACATGGAAAGGGACCTGGAATAGTCATATCAGATGCTCTTAAGGTAGGCAAGCAATGTGAGAATGCAGTAAGGAGGGCTGCGGGAATACTAGGATGCACAGGAAGGGGCATCACCATTAGAAAACAGGAAGTTATTATCCCTCTGTACAGACATCTGGTGAGACCCCATCTGGAGTACTGCATGCAGTTCTGGAGACCCCATCTCTGCAAGGACATAGATAGTATGGAGCCAGTCCAGAGGAGGGCACCTAATATGGTGCAGGGCCTGCATCAGAAGCTATATGAAGAGACTAAAAGAGCTTAATATGTATACCCATGAGGAAAGGAGGGAGATGGGGGAACATGATAGAAACTTTCAAGTACCTCAAGGGAATCAACAAAGTTCAAGAGGGTAGCATCTTTCAGAAAAAGAGATGTGCAAGAACAAAGGGGCACAATTTGAAGACAGAGGGGGGGATGGCTCAGGGGCAACGGGAGGAAGTCTTTTTTCATGGAGAGGGTGGTGGACGCTTGGAACAGCCTTCCTGAGGAGGTCATGGGGTCAAAAACAGTGGAGGAATTCAGGAATGCATGGGACAGACATTAGGCAATTATAGTGGGGGGTAGGAGGAAGAAGGTTGTTGGTTAACTAGGATCTGCAGCTTATCCAATAGGTAGGGAAATGGGCAGACTAGGTGGGCCAAGTAAGCAATAAGACACGATGGGGTGTGCATTACGGTGTGATAATCGCACTCCTAGGCATGTAGTTAGGCACGAGGCCAAAGGCAGTGTGCCGGTCGTCCCTAGGAGTGCAGTTATTACACCTTAATGGACAACCCCTGGAGTGTCTTATTGTGCTTATAAAATGGCCCTTTATTTTTAGAAGCAGTTATTTTTTTTATTTTGAAACACATTTTTAAATAAGTAAAAATGTAAGTGAATCTGTTTTTAACATAAAATAGTCCTTCCACCTGTTTGTGCTACATTAAAGTAGTGTTATACAGTGTGTGCCTCCCTGCCAAATAAGCTTCATAGTCCCCTGCCAGCCACAATTCACAAATGCTGTTTTCTTCATTCTAAGTATGACACACAGCTTACTTTATTTCATTCTCCTCACTCTACAGACAAAACTAAAAGGAAGCCATAACAGAGGCTTCTCAGTTCCCCGATGCTGCAAGCATGAGGGTGGTTCAAAACTGCCACACTCACTGACAGCATCATGAACTGGTCACTCTGTCCTAAAAGATAAACAGCAGGGTGAGCCATTGACCACCTTTTCTCTTTATTTATATAGTATTATTGCTTACTTTCTTCATTCTGTTTTTTTTTTCTCTGAGTTTCCCCACATTGAAGAAATGGAATGTTTATCATGGAATACAGGGATTCAAAATTCTGCTCAGTTCTACTAGCAGAATGTTCCTCTAACAACATACTGTACACACGCAACAGAGGCCTGTTTTAGAGCCAGAGACTCAATTTTCTAACTGTCAGGGCAAGTAGAAGAGATTTCCCTGATGAGCAGGTAAAGATAGTTGGGGGATTTTTCACTGTTAGCAAAGAAACAGTTATAATGAAAACTATAAACAATACTTAATGTTTCTAATTTGTATTTGTGTGTAAGGAGAGTGTGATGATCTGGTAAACAACATTTAATTAATTTGTTTGATTTTATATTTAAGGTAGTTTTATTTTTAGGGCCCAGTTGAAGGTTTCTATGGTGTAAAGGTAGCAGCCATGTTTGTGGTGGGAGATCAGTTCTGGTTGTAGGAAGATTGGTGGAAGATAGTTCTGGTTGTAGGAGGACTGATTTGCTCATTGTGTGATGTGGTTTAGGACCAGGATGACTGTGCGTATATCAAGATTTAATGTATGGTCAGCTGATCTCTCTTGGCCAATGAGATTTCTAGATTTTTTCTTGCCATTTTATAAGTGGTCCTTATCTGCCATCAAAGTCTGTTTCTGTGTAACCAAGTCCCCACGAATCACGTAGGATCACCTCCCTTGCTGGCTTCTGGCAAGCCCAAGATGTGAAGGTTTACTGCTCTGGCCAAATTTTCAAGTGCTTCCAACCGATATCTCATAGCTTTGTTTTCTTTTAACGGTCCTGCAGTGGCCATTACCACATTTAATGCAGAGTTGGCAGCATCTTTGGCCTCCAAGATCGCAGTAGAGGATTGGGATTCACATGTTATGAGGTGATTATTATATTTCTCTAGCTTATGACTGACTGCCTCCATGCATTTATCAAGTGCTTTACTTGCTTGCAGCAAGTCTCTGTTAGAGGGTTCAGTTGGTTCCTCCTCCATGAGAGTCACTGGCTTGCCAGTTCCACTGAAGCCTCCAGTATGCCTTCACTAGCCTCCTCCCTATGTAGGTTTTTTGGGATTTCCCATAGTTGCAGCACGACAAAAACACTCCTGGTGCATAAGTTGCCTCTTTCAATCAGGTCTACACAAAGATACGATTTTATCTGGTAGATGGCTGCAGATGTGGTTAGATTTAGATCCGAGTCAGGAGCCCCTGCAACATGTCTTCCTGCTGTGGCTGCTGTCACGCTCCCAGTACTTTTGTAAAACTACGCTGTATTGGCAGTAGGGACAAAGTGAGTGGGAGTAACCACAAGCGCGGACTTCGAATATGAACATCCCATGGGTGCTGGCATATGCACCAGTACGAAATATATTTTAGTGTGTAGCTGTGCATAAATCAATACTGACAGAAAACTATGTTCATGGGGTACAGAATGACCCTGCAGGTAGAAATAAAACATAAATATTGTGTGTTATAGAGTAAGTCTATAATGCAGCAATCTTTACAATGAGTAAAAAAATAAAAATGATCAAGGTACAAACTCTGTGTCAGTCTCTAATTTATATAGTCAGTTTTTTCCAGATTTCCTCAAATATCAGGAGACAATTTAAATAATAATAATAGGATTGTTTTTCTAGGTGATAAGCAGAGTTTCATGCCATATTCCATGCCAGGAACGAAGGACAGTGGTGGTATGGATAAAACATCTGGAGACGGGGAAGCAGCCCAGGAGAGAAGAATACAGGATGGCTCTTATGTCGTGAAGATCATTCTGTACAAATTCTGTTTTTCCAGTGGGTAAGGTTATCTGTCAGAGATACAGAGGCAGATTAGTCTTAACTGACAGGCTAAGGCATGGAGATATAAATTAGGAAAGTTCACGCTACCTTTTGCCATGGGAAGTCATAAAAGGGAGAACCAAGTTCTCAGTTGTCGTCATCCCCCCCCCCCCAATATAAAACGGGAGAGAAGAAAAAATTACTCACCTTAGTAATTATGTTTCTTCTAATGGAGTCTTGCTGTATTCTGACAATTGCAGTGATTCCCAACCTTTGAACTGCCCCGGAGAACAAATAGTTAACTTTCTACGTAGGGCATAGAATGCTGAGCTTGAGCTCGGTTGAAGTCTCTGTCTGGAGTGATTCAAACCTAAACCGTTAGGTTCTTACGAGCCCAACTAAACTAAAAATTCTATGTGGAAATTGTAAAAATTCTTACTAGCCAACTGGCTGAAAAAAGTTTTGGATTCCCAAGGAAGACTCAAATCAGGAAACCCAAAAACCAAAACCCAATGTACTATAAATAACAATAATAAATCAGCACCCAAACAAAAAGGAGGAGGGTGCAACACAGCACCTGCCCACCCACTTCCCAAAAACAGGTTCTGAGAGGGAAGGCAGGGAGGGAGGGAGGTCAGAATACAGCAAGACTCCATTAGAAGAAACATAATTACTAAGGTGAGTATTTTTTTCTTCAAACAACGTAAAGTCTTGCTGTATTCTGACAATTGCAGACTACCAAGCAGTACCTCCAAGGAGGAGGGACAGAACCTACTTTGGGAATAGGCTCTGAAGTACTGCTGTGCCAAACCGAGCATCACTCCTAGCCTGGATATCCAGAGAGTATTGCTTGGTAAAGGCATGGAATGTTTTCCAGGTGGCTGCTTGACAAATTTCTAAGAGAGGGATATCCCTGGCAGCAGCCAGGGAAGCAGCTGTACCTCTTGTGGAATGAGCCCTCAGGCCTGAGGATGGAGTTTTCCCAGTTTTTCATAGCAGAATTGTATACAAGACACAATCCACCTGGTAACAGATCTTTTGGTGGCAGGTTTGCCTTTCACTTCTCCATAAGTGAGGAACAACTGAGGAGTCAAACTTGTGACCCTTGGTACGCTCTATGTAGTAACTAAGGGCTCTTTTGACATCTAAACTGTGTAGCCTCCTCTCTCCTGAGGAAGAATGATCAGCGAAGAAAACAGGGAGAGACATAGACTGGTTTAAATGGAAGTCTGAAACCACTTTGGGCAAGAACCTTCTATTGGTTCCAAGGACCACTTTATCCTTGTGAAATGAGATAAAATCAGGTTCCACTGACAGGGCTTGCAATTCAGTGATATGCCTGGCAGAGGTAATGGCTACCAGGAACACAGTTTTTCAAGTCAAGTACTTAAGCTCTGCTGAAGACATAGGCTCAAAGCGGGGTTGCATAAGTTGAGCAATGCAAACATTCAAATGCCAGGCAGGGGCAGGGGCCCTAAAAGGAGGACTGGTGTGAAGCAATCCTTTACAAAATTTACAGAACACAGGATGGGACGATAGTGAGGAAGACTTTCCTACTGACAAAAACGCAGAAACAGCTAACAAGTGTACTTTGAGAGTAGCTGGTCTGAGGCCTAGGCCATTAAGATGGACCATATAATCCAGAACCGTAGGCAATCCAGCAGTGTCTGGAGAAACATGCTTCTTAGAATACCAAATGCTAAATCTTTTCCATTTGGAGTTGGAAATCTTTCTGGTGGAGGGCTTTCGAGAAGCCTTGAGGATATCCAGAACCCCTTGGGAAAGATGCAGATCTGCAAACTCTAACTCTTCAAGAGCCATGCTTTGAGATTGAGAGACTGAAGATTGGGGTACCAAATCCTTCCCTGAGAGGAGGATGTTAACGGGTTAATTCCTGGGAAGAGACAGGGGAAGATGGATTGCTAGGGACAGCAACAAGGGGTACCAGTGCTGTCTGGCCCAATCTGGAGCAATCAGAATCACCTTGCAAGGTTGAGACCTTATTTTTACCAACACTTTGAACAGGAGTGGGAAGGGGGGAAAGGCATACAGAAACTTCCCTTCCCAATTCAGGATCAGGGCGTCCAGAGGGACTGAGTCCAAGACTGGAGGTCTGCAACAAAGAGAGGGAGTTGGTGATTGTCTGGGGCTGCAAAGAGATCTATCTCTGGAGTGCCCCACCTTGAAAAAATCTCTTTCAACACCTGAGAGTCCAGGGACCATTCGTGATGGCCCTGAGAAATCCTGCT
Source organism: Neoceratodus forsteri (assembly GCA_016271365.2). Taxonomy (NCBI): domain Eukaryota; kingdom Metazoa; phylum Chordata; order Ceratodontiformes; family Ceratodontidae; genus Neoceratodus; species Neoceratodus forsteri. Next base: position 705,665,911 of record CM028131.1, on the reverse strand, counting down.
CAGTGCATCTGCTAGCACATTGTCCTTGCCTGGAAGGTGAACTGCTACAAGAGAGGTTTGCAGGGAATAAGCCAGGGACCGCAACTTCATGGCTTCTGTGCACAAGGCCATGGACCGAGTGCCTCCCTGCTTGTTGATGTACCACACGGTGGTGGTGTTGTCTGTTCCGACTTGAACCACCTTGTTCTGTACTGACTGTGAGAACACTTTTAGAGCCAGAAAAACTGCTCTGAGCTGTAGAAGATTGATATGGAGAAGGTATTCTTGGGGGGACCACAGCCCCTGGGAAGTAAGGGACCCCAAATGGGCTCCCCAGCCCAGGAGAGAAGCATCCGTGGTAAGGACCACTGAACAAGGCTGAGCAACAAAAGAAACACCTTGTCTTAAATTGTCCTCATCCTGCCACCACTGGAGGGCTTGGATCAAGGTCAGAGTCACTGGGATCAGTTTGGTAAGGGAATCCTTCCTCTGAGACCAGAAAGCTCTCAGGTGGAACTGAATATCCCTCATCTGGAATCTTGCCCCTTGGAACAATGCTGTTGAAGCTGCCATGTGGCCCAAGAGCTGGAGGAAATGCCTTGCTGGTCGAGATATCCGAAGGCTGAAGGAAGAAGCTAGTTCCATCAGAACCCTTGCCCTTTCTAGAGGAAGAAAGGCTCTTACTCTGAGTGTGTCCAGTTCTGCCCCAATAAAGGTAAGAAGCTGGACTGGTTCAAGAACTGACTTGGGAAGGTTGAAAAGAAATCCTAGAGAAGTGAGCACTTGCTGGGTCACTTGCAGGTGAGACTTGACTTGGTCTGGAGACTGACCTACTATTAGCCAATCGTCCAGATATGGAAAAATGGAAATCTTTTGCCTTCTTAGAAAGGCAACTACTACTGCCAAGCACTTTGTGAAGACCCTTGGGGCTGAGGTTAGGTCAAAGGGCATTGCTCTGAACTGATAATGGCCTGAGGGCAACTCGAACCTGAGGTACTTTCTGTGGGAGCAACTGATGGGAATGTGAAAGTAGGCATCTTTGAGGTCCAGGGAGGCTAGCCAGTCCCCTGGCCTTAGAGAGGGAAGGATTATTCCCAGAGCTATCATCTTGAACTTTAGTTTAAAAAGATGTTTGTTTAGATAGCTTAGGTCTAGGATGGGTCGCCACTCCCCTGTCTTTTTGGGGTCAGGAAGTACCTGGAGTACAGTCCTTTGCCCCAGTGTAGGGTAGGTACTCTCTCTATAGCTCTTAAAGCTAGAAGAGAAGAAACCTCTGCCTCTAGGGCAAGGGTTTCCAAGAGATTTGCAGGTGGAAAAGATCTGGCTCTCATCTTTGGAAATTTTCTGAAGCTGAGAACCAGTCCCTGGCTTACTACTTCCAGGATCCACTTGTCTGATGTAACAGACATCCAGTCCTGGGCAAAGTAAGCCAGCCTGTCCCCTACTGGAATAGGAGAGTCAACCCGGGCAGGCCCATCAGGGTGTCTGCTTGGCAGGGGCTTTAGGCTGAGGAGTGGATGCAGCCCTGCTCATCCCCCTTCTGCCTCTCCCTCTGAAGGACCCCCTCTAAGAAAAGGAAGAAGAGGCCTGTGCTTGGTAAAAAGGCCTGTGAAAAGGCCTGTCCCTGCCCCTAGACTGCTGCCTTTGAGGAGTTGCCTGCCTTTCCTTGGCCTGAGCACTCCTGTAAGTGGTCCTGTACTCATCCATTTTCTTCATGTAATTCTCTGTCTGCTCCCAGAACAAAGAATTACCCACTACAGGAAAATCCATGGCCTTAGCCTGGGTGTCCTGCGAGAGGCTAGTATATCTGAGCCAAGCCATCCTCCGAAGAGCCACTGATGTAGCCATGACTCTTGATGACACATCATTAGAGTCCACAGCAGCATGAAACTGAACCTTAGATGCCTCAATCCCACCTGCAGCCACCGCCTCCAGCTCCTTGGCTAGCTAGGGGAAGGTCTGTTTAGCCAGTGCCAGTACAGTGTCCCAACTGGACTTCTGGTACCTGGCTGTACAGGCCATGTAATTCGTCTGCCTGAGTCCCAAAGAAGATGCCGTGTACTGCTTCTTTGCCATGGTATCAATCTTCCTGGAGTCCTTGTCAGGGGGTGTGAAGCCAAGGGAATATTTGCCTTGTCAGAGGTAGCAGCCTGCACTACCCCAACATGGCTGCATTGCTGATATAAGAACTCCGTGTCTGAGCCTGAAAGTGTATACCTCATGTCCATTCTTCTATCCACTGGAGGTATAGTGTTAGGAGACTTTAAGATTTTTTGTGTCTGTTTCCCAAAAGATTTATGGAGGGGAATAGACAGTCTCCTGGACTCTGGGATATGCATCATCTCTACATAATCAGGCTCCTCTTGATCTTCCACAGCCTCCTCCATAGGAAGCTGGAGGGCTTCAGCCACCTTTCTGTAAAACATAAAGTGAGAAGGGGACTCAGAAAGCCTAGGAGGGGAAACCCCTGAAGGTCTGTCTGGGGAGATGTCCGGTTCCACAGGCATATCCAGACCTTCACTTATATCATCATCCTCAAATTCCCCTTCCTCTTCAAATTCCAGTTCACAAAAATCTTCAAGGGTATACTCTTGAACCGGGGTAACCAACCGAACCGAACCGAACCCCTGCCAGAAGGAGCCGGATCGGTTGGAACCGGACAGAGCGATTCCATAATCTGAATCGCTTGGCTATCTCTTCGGCAGTCGGAACATGAACCTCTGGATCTGAACCGTCGATTTATCTTTGCGTTTTCTTTTTGTCGGAACCGATCCCTCAGAATTGGCTCTCCTTTTGCCCGAAGAAGTATGGCCCTGGTCAGAGGGCACTCCTTCTGGTTTGGTTGAAACCGAACTGGGCTGGCCATCTGGGTCAGCGGACTTCTCGGCCTCCTTTTCCCTCAGTCTACCTAATCTCTTCTCAAGGGTAGATTTGGGAAATTTTTTACATATTTGGCAGTCTGAATCGAGGTGGTCAAACCCCAGACAATAAACACAGGTGGTGTGGGGATCGGCCTTAGCAAAGACCTCCCAACATTCACTGCAGTGTTGAAACCCAGTGGGCCCGGTTTTCTTCTTGGGTTTCTCAGACATGGCCAACCTAACCAAACTTACCCCTTTTTTCAGCAACCGTCAGGCAAGACTCCCTTATCGGTTCCTAACCGTGTCACGGATATTGGAAAAAAACATTTCAAAACACGTTTTTTTTAGAACCGATAAGAACCGGTAACCACACTTTAAGTAGACAAACAAATTTCACTATCAAATGGCCGGTTCAGCTGAACCGAACAGACATTTATAAGTTCCACACAGAAAAACAGAACAATTCCTATCTAGTACTCATGGCACCACAGATAGAGACTGAACCGACTATGCGGATACTTTTTTCGGTTTAAAAACCGACGAAAAATGAAACTTTAACCGACTTTCGAACCGAGCTGAAGGAGAACTCTCCGGAGCGATCATTCAGTGAGGTGGAGTAAAGAATCTGACGGTTTAGGTTTGAATCACTCCAGACAGAGACTTCAACCAAGCTCGAGCTCAGCATTCTATGCCCTGCACAGAAAGTTAACTATTTGTTCTCCGGGGCAGTTCAAAGGTTGGGAATCACTGCAATTGTCAGAATACAGCAAGACTTCATGTTGTTTGAATCCTATTCCAGGTTTGGAAGTAGCTCTGTGATAGCTGTAGCAGGAGGGTCTACAAGTAGTATAATATCCTAGGCAATATATTTTGTCTTACAGCTTCTACTTTATTTAGGAAAGTGAGATTAAGGTGGGACCACTGTTCCAAATTCTTAGCTATGGCAGTTGTAAGAGGTTCATATTTAATAATATTCAGGTGGTCACAGTGTTTCATAATTTGAGCCCCAAGATATTTCAGAACATTCATGGTCTACCAAATGCTGAGACAGGTTTTTAGAGCCTGGTCAAGGGTGTAGTTAAAGGTTAAGACTTCAGTTTTATTTGTATAGAGGTGAAGATTTGCCAGGGTTTCAAACTGCTCTTGGATGTTCCAGTCAGCTTAAAGGGAGGTAGTCGGGTTTGACACTGTTAGCAAGATACAGTCTTCAAAGAGGGCTTAACTATAGTCCCTACCCTGCAGTGGTATGTCTTGTATTTGAAGAGACTACTGAAAATGTGCAACCAATGGTTCTATATAGAGAGCAAATAAAATATGTAAGAGAGGGCAGCCCTGTCTGCTGCCTCTCCTTAGGGTCCTAGCACGAAGGGCTGAGAGAGGGAGCCATTGACTCTGACATAGACTTGAGGGCGATGGTAAAGAGTCTTCAGCATTATGAGGATGTCCTGAGGAAATCCAAAACAATCCAAGGTGCTCTGAAGAAAAGGCCAGGAGACGCTATCAAAGGCCTTCTCTGTGTCCAAGCTGGCCAGGACCAAGGGGATAGATCGAGGAGGATGTAGTCCAGGAAAAGTAGAGGCTTCCAAACACTGTCGTGGTCCTGGTGTTTCCACACAAAACCTGTCTGGTCCATTTCCAGCAAGGACAGTAGAAGGTCCTCCAGTGTTGTAGCCCAGATAGACATAGAGAGTCTGTAATCATTAATTAAGGATTGAGACAGAGCGGTAGGACACAGGGGATAGTGGGTCTTTTCCTGTTTTTTTTTGGGGGGGCTGATATGGTGGCAAAGTGCCATGAGGGTAGAGGGGTCCTTCCCTTCTGCAGGGCCCAGCAGAGGTTTTTTCTTATGCTTTTTGGCCCCAAGCCGCCGGTCGCCCAGTAACTCAGCCCAGTCACGGACCTCGGCTTCCACCTCCATATTAAGCTGCGACCCTCCGATACCCCCTGGCTTGCCCTTCAGGGTGGGGTTGTGGCACAGACTCCCCAACAGTGCCACAATGACAGGATTAGGTCATAGGGCCAGCCTGGAGGCTAATCGAAGCTGAGGCGGGCTTCATGAAGGGCGGCTGGCAGCTGCAGAATTTTGTGGAGTTTTTCTTGGGGGCGGAGATGTGCAATGATGCCCAGCGTATACTCCGCCCCTGAAGCTCTCAGACACTGACTGCTTATTGTACCCCCGGCCTCCACCAGGGGTCCATCGAGCACCGGACATTTTCCCCACCCCACAGCAGTCCTTCTCCACCTGGCCGGCCCTCCGATAACTTGGGTCCATTCCCGAACCCGGGTTGCCGGCGTCGCAAGCGGAAATCCAACTGCTGCACCGATGGACTGGGGTCCAGTAGAGTATAAGTAATAGTGGGGCCAGTAGGTGTTGTGGGTGGGATGGATATGTCTCGTGGGGGAGGCATGGCTTAGACCTGATACAGCCGACAGAGATATAAACTTACTTAACTACCAAACATTCAGAGCTGATAGACGGACAAGAGGAGGAGGGGTAGCAATATATGTAAAGGCCAACCTATCTGCAACTTCTCTTGCCTCTTACTCTATGGCAAAAGAATTTGAGTGCCTATCCCTTAAAATAACCCTTTCCAAAATATCTCACTGCAGTTGATTGGCTGTTACAGACCTCCTCTGCTGGCCTTAAGATACTGTCCTATTTGGGTGACTTGATTAAACAAGGGAATGGAGAAACCATAATTATAGGCGATTTAAACCTAAACTGGTTTTCTAAGGCAGCTACACTCTAATTTCATTCTTACATGCATGGGCTTACACAGCTTATAAATGAACCTACTAGAATGAACAAAAAGAACCCAAAAATAGCACGCTTTTGATGTACTATTAGTGAGTAAACCTCACCTCTTTTCACATACTGAGTTCTGTTCAACGACATTAGTGATCATTGTACTATTGCGCAATTAGGTCAGCATGTAAGATTTCATCCCCACAAAATTCTTGTTGAGGAGATCAAAAAGAACCTCAACATTGAGGCATACCTGGACGATATTAAGTACTCCACAAGATGGCAAGAATCTATCTAGCGAACACAATGGAGATTGCATATGGTGTTCTAAATAACATCATCACAAATGCTCTAAACATTCATGCACCAGTCTCTAAACTACGTATTAAAATAAAACCTGTCGTTGGTTTAATTCTGACCTTAAATCCACTCTTCTCGAAAGGACAAGCTTTGGAAAAAGCCTAAAACTAAATTAGCCTCCGATTGAGCAATTCAGAAAAGCCAGGAATCTTTGCACCAAGAAAGTACGACACAAAGCTGCATATTACATGACTGAATTAGACTCTCATACTCCAGCCCTGCCAAGTTTTGGAACACTATAAAAGATATAACTGGCCATGTCCCAAGTAACTCACTCCCAACAAAACTACAATGTGGAAACAGAACCATCAGTGACAAAATTGAAGTATTGGAAGCTTTCAATAATCATTTACAACTGCTGGACTAGCATTCGACTCTCTCCAGCCAACCAAATGAGAGTACATCTAGGGATTAAGAATACTGAAGCAAGAGTGACTGACTCCATTTTCTCCTTCACTCCAGCCAGCTGAAGCAAGTCGAAGAACTAATCTTACAATTGGACATAAAAAGAGTGCAGGCGCAGACTCCCTTGACCCATACTTTTTAAAATTGCCATACATGTATTAGCAGTGCCAATAACATCTGTTTAACCTTTTCTACAGTCTGAGTCATCCCATCAATCTGGAAACCGCCAAGTGATTCCTCTTCTGAAAGCCGGGATCCCACAGACCTTAATAACTACAGACCAATTTCCATTCTTACTGTGCTGTCTAAACTACTTGAAAAATTGTGAGCACCCAGCTAAGAGAATATCTAGAAGCCAACAATCTTCTAAACCCAGCACAATCTGGTTTCAGAGCAAACCACAGCACCATAACAGTTTTGCAAAAGTCACCAATGATTGGCAACTTGAATTGGATAAAAAATTGTGTATGTGCTGTCTTCTTAGACCCAAGTAAGGCCTTTGACACGGTTGACCATGACCTGCTCCTCTCCTCACTAAGGTCTATTGGACTTGACACCAATCCATTAGTTGGTTTAACAACTATCTTACAGGAAGAACCCAGCAGGTAAAGGCGAGGAGATATATCCCTACTTAGACCATTACAAAGAGGAGTACCACAAGGATCTATTCTTGGCCCTGTCCTCTTCGCCATATATATCAATAGCATTGACACAAATCTTACCAAAGCCACTGTACACCTGTTTGCTGATGATACAGTACTGTATGTCAGTCACCCTTCTCCTACAACAGCCTGCAAAGAACTACAAGCAGAATTCGACCTACTGCAACTCCAGCTGCTGGAAAACACTATTGAATGCAAAAAACTAAGGTAATGTTCTTTTCCCCACAGGTGCAGGCAAAATACTCAATCCCAATCGATCTCCTAAACTATCCACTGCACTTGGTGAAAATCTTGAATATGTCACAAAATTCAAATACCTGGGGTATGGCTAGATAGTAGATTAGACTATCTAGAACATCTGGAAGAGCTACTAAAAAAGCTTAGACAAAGACTTGGACTTTACTATAGAATAAGGCACTTCCTTTCAAGTGATTCAAAATAGAAGATGGTCCAGGCCACATTCCTCTCAGTTTTAGACTACACTGACTTCCTATACAATCACTGCCCTACGGTATGCTTGAACAAATTAGATACACTATACCATAGAGCTCTGAGGTTTATCACAGACTTACCATACAGTACTCACCACTGCTTGCTATACTCCGCAGTTGGTTGGCCCTCACTTCAATATAGAAGGGATAGGAATGCATTACTATGGACTTACACAGCAATATCACAGCAGCTTCCAAAATATATCTCAGACTGTTTTCCACAAGCCTCATCAAGTAATTATGCATTAAAGCAGCCGAACTTCATTACTCTTAAAGTGCCTAAGTTCCACTGCTATAGCAGACATGCTGTTAGTTATGTGTTATCCAATTCTATGGAACACAATGCAAAAGACACTGAAAGTGAACAAGCTCATATCTATTACAGCCTTTAAATATCTATACAACAAAATATTCAAAGAAAAAGTAACTGCTTCTCAATAACGTTAGACTAACCCTCCATCTTTCCTACCAGCTGGACGACTATTCAAGGTAGCTCCTCAGCACCCTACGAGCAGTTGCTTCACATCTCATTAACCTTTACTACAATCCTTCCTTCTTAAGCATTATATACTTAGTCTCTTATACTTTCAGTTTTTACTTCCCAGTCCATCCCCTCCCCTTGACCTACTATTGATCCTCTTGACACGGCCTTTCCACTCCTACCCTTCACCACCCCTGGCCACAACATTCTGTATACACTTTTCATCCCCCTGTCACTGCTTCAGCCGGTATTTGCCTCCCACAAATTATTTCCTGTAGATATATCTTCCAGATGTCCATACAGCTCATCACCCGAGCTCAAAACTTTCTAAATTCCCTGACACATTTAACCTTCCAAAAGTGCAAGTTTCTAAAATATCCTCCACTAACAAGCTGGCTACTTAATGAATCATGTATATATCTTGGAGTTGTTGTTTTGTATTCATTTGCTATCCTTTCAAAGTTGTGTATTCTTTTTATGTTATATGTCATACAAATTGTATCTTGACCCTACCAGGTCCATCTTGCAAATGAGCATTGCTCAATGATGTTCGCCTGGATAAATAAAGATTTGATTTGATTTGATTATAACATTCGTCGGGGAAGCCGTCCAGGCCCGGGCACTTCCCCATTTTACAGGCAGACATTCCCACAGCCATTTCTCGGCAGTAATGGGGTTGGTCAAAGCTTCAACATGTGCTTTTGAAAGTTTGAGGAGACTGGCCTGTCATCAGAAGACTAATGAGATTTCCAGTGAGACATGGGGCCACCTGAGGTGCACAGGTGAAAGTAATATCTTTTGAGAATACTTTGGATGTCAGCCTCCCAGTGAGTCAGGAGGTCTGACTCCTCTATATCCTCAGGCAGTCCATGAATGCAGAGGTTATTCCTTCTGAGGCGACCCTCAAAATCACAGTTTTTTTCTTCAAGTTGAAGAATTTTCCAGTATAGTTCTAGGGTGAGCTCTGCAGAACGGTCCATTTTTATGCCACCACAGTCAGTGCCTGTTGCTGTTCCGCTTGCTCTGTCTGCAGCTTTATACGGTCAACTCGGACTGTGGACAGCTGGGATCAGATTTCATTGCAAAAATCTTTTAGCTCTGCCAGTATTAGTGCATTGGAGGGGTCCAAAGCATCCAACTGCATGGCTGAGCATGGCGACTCCGCCATATTGGTGTCTTCACTCACAGAGCTGCCCTATGAGTCTGGTAGGGATTCACTCACTTGTGACGCCTGAAGAGCCATTTTTCTTTTCTTATCACTGCCACCCATCGTTAATATCTAGCAGACCGTCACGTTCCCGGTTTAGCGAGGTGAGTTTAATAACTTTTGCAGCTGTGATATGCAGGTTGGCATGCGCAGCTCCTTGTCGAGGCTATTAAGTCATGGTGGATGGAACCGGAGGTCCTCACCAATTGTCCTGTTGTTCTCAACATCTTCAAAAGCTAAACCAGGGTTTAGAAACCCTTTTTGTGTGGTCACCAGTGGCACTGTGATCATGCAGGAAAGGAGGTGGGTACCACCATGACAAAGACCCAATCAGAAAGAGTAATATGCTCGGGGACAGCTCAGGTTCCAGTTGTCTCAGTGGAGCAGCTGGTCAGTGCAATCAGAATGGTATTCCGGGCGGCCTGGGTTCAAATCCCAGCTGAGGCACTTATTCTTTCTCACCTCTGTTTGTATGTGTTCCATAAAATATGCACACCACACTCCTGTGTGATTGTTAGAAGTAAATATTTGTGTTGCCATTGGGATCTGCATTTGAGAAAGAGTAATGTGCTCGGGGACAGCCCAGGTTCCAGTTGTCTCAGTGGCACAGCTGGTTAGCGCAATCGGAACGGTATTCCGGGCGGCCTGGATTCAAGTCCCAGCTGAGGCACTTATTCTTTCCCACCTCTGTTTGTATGTGTTCCATAAAATATGCACACCACACTCCTGTGTAATTGTTAGAAGTAAATGACCCAATGATCTTCAAGGGTATCATACAGGAAGGCAGTTCTGGTCATAGAAGCAGGAACAGGAAGGGAGGGAGGTAAGTGGTCCCACAATATGTAAAGAAACATCCTAGTGGGCATCAGCAAGATTGGAGTGCTTATTAGTAAGACTGTGGAGTAGTTACTAACCTTTGTACTAATTTGGTTGTATTTTAATCTTTCTTTTTAAATAGTAGGCAATGGCATGTGTTTTTTGCTAAGCATGATTGATTTTGGCTGGGGGAAGAATTTCTGGCCATGACTGAGAAGAGCAGTACACTCTGGGAAAGACAGTCAGTTAACCCAGCAGAGATGGGCAGTAACACTGAAAAACAGAGAATTGTAGGATTTGTAGGCAGAACCAGACAGGAAGTGTGAGTGGTGACAGGAATAAACCGGAAGAGTGCTGTGCGTCAATAGGAACAGGGGAGTGCGGTGCCACGTGTGGCTAACCCCTACAATAATCTAAAAGTCAAAAGATGGTACAGCACTCTTAGAGCTTCAGGTGAGTTGGAGCAAGTCAAAATGCTCAAATTTAGCTGCTTTAAGTACACAGTGTATCATTCAAATCTCCAGCAATGGCCAGCTGCCCAGGGAATCGCAGCCCCAGTGCTTCACCACTAAGACTTCATCAGGGGGCTCGGCTCTTGAAGGTGGATAACATGGAAAAAAGAACCTGAGGCACTAACATTCGGCAGGTGTGCCTGCCTGAAGGCTCTGAAGGTAGCAACCTCATCCCATTCCTCCAGAGACTTGAGCTCAGCAGTGCTCAACGTTCTGAGTTGCCCACCACTTGGGACTGAAGGGCTGCACAGGTCATCTGCCCCGGACTCCAAACCCAGAGACGGTCCTCAGCCCATCTTGCTGAAACTGCTGTGGTATCCAGTTAAAGAAAATATCCTCCGAGTGGCACGAGAGATGGCTCCCTGCATTGAGAAGAGCATCACATCTTTTTACCAGGACTTGCAATTGGAGCTTTCCCACAGATGAAGGTCTTACACTGGGGACAAATGGAAGCTAAATCATCTTGGGGCAGGGACAGCACTGCAATACCCAGCTCAGCTAGGCATCATGGTGAATGGAGCTGCCTATCAATATGATTCCCAAGAGGTAGTGGAGATGTTACAGCTAATCACTGGCCAGACTGTAAGTTTTCTGCCTCTTCCATTAATGCAGAGCATGACAGTCTCAGCCCAGGGAATGGACACTTCCATCCTGGAGGACTCAAGCACCAAGGGTGACCCCCCCACCCCAAGATGATTACTCCCAGTGGGTATAGGAACACTGAGGCCGGGGCCAGGGCCATAAATGATATAATGCCAAGGTCAAACGGCCTCAGCAAGACCATCAAATAAATCCAGAAACATGTGGAGTACTTCATCTACCTTGAACTCCACAGACAGCCCAGCCACTAAAACTCCTCTGTCCACTGCCAATAGATGTAGATCTGATTCTTCGAGGCTCCTGATGTCTTGCCCACAGGTATGACTTCTCCTGGGGACACCCCAAGAGTCCCATCACAAACTCTGAGCAGCCCACCTGTTGCAGCCCCTGACAACAGATCTTGGGAAGAGAGTGGCCACACCACAAATGATGCCCTCGGTTTACCTGCCACTGCCTCATATTCCTGCTCCCGAACTAAAAGGCCAACGATCCCACAGACAAAGCCTGGCTGAGCAATCTGTCCTGTAAGTACTGTCTACACTAGCTTTATTGGTTCTCTTCCCCCTCCTCGCCATACCATGCCATTCCCTTCTACTACCATGCTCCCACATCCCCCCAATGGGCTGCAACTCCACGCTGCAAAATATTCTCTAAGTTACTTGCGGCAACATCCCACTTGGCCGGGTTGGTGTAATCCTTCAAGGACTGCTATGTACTTGCTTATTCATCACTGCATTGCTCTTGTACTAGTGGGGACATGGTACTCCTCGCTGGACCAGTTAATAGCTCACTAAAACCAGGGACTCTCTGTCCTTATGAATTCTCCATGCATCACAGATTGGAGTACTTGCCTTTTGATACCCATGAACAGGTTTTTTGAATCTATCTCTGCATGATATGAGTTCTTAACTCTCTTTTTCCACTTCGGCCACCTGCAATGACACTGTCAAGAGGGGCAGTGGCGAGGACCTCCCAGCAATAGTGGGGCTCGGCCTGTTACTGTTTCCAGAAATGTTGGTAGCGCTTCAGCTCAGTTTCTCTTCTTCAGTGGACTCTATACTGATAACAATACCACTGAGATTGGTTATTTGAATCTCCCCCTCCACACAGCTGGTTGACTTGGTCGTGGTGGGATGGATCTGCCAACACTGCCATTGTGTCGAACTGCACCTATACAGCTCATCTGATTATTCAGGTCAACTGTTTGCCCTGCTATGAGTTATTAGTTGATGACAGGACTGACCATATTTTCTCAGATTCATGACTCCTCTCAGATGACCAGCAAGAACTGCACAGCAGTTCATTATAGCCTGGTTGTTCATGGACATTTTGACTGGCGTTTATATCCTTTTGTTTGACGATCTGCTTTTCCAGGACTCACAAATGTTATGGAGCCAAGTTTCCCTTAACGGTTTACGTCATGTTTGTTATCTACTAGTTTTTTCATTGTTACTGATTTACTGAGTGTATCCTGTGGATAAGGATTGCCTGTACAGAGTGCATATTTAATGCGTTGAACTGGGCTATGGTATAGTCTCCCCCTCCATGTAGCCGGCTTACCTTTGGGGTTGGTAGTGCCCTTCTTTACCCTCCCTCCCCTGTAATTGTTCCATGCCTTCCTGATGCCCTGCATGGGTACAGACTCTTCCTTCCTTCCCTACTCCTGGAGCTACCAGCTATCGCCATACCCTCCCCCCGTACAGCACTTTTAGCCTGGGATGACAAGTTTGCTGTAAACCTGTGCAATTATGCCTGACTGGTATGTGGTCACCATTTCCCCCTGGCTGTTTAGCCTCTCTCCCCCTGCCCTCTTTTGGTTCCCCAGGTGGTGCTGTCCCACTCTGCCCTTTTCTCAATCACATAATACACAGCCCCGATGGTGATAACATTTCTACAGCATTCTAGCCTACGATGCTCCCTCCTGTATCCTGGGGCAGGCCCCTATGTAGTGAGCGCTGGCCAGGCTGGATATTATAGGGGGCAGCTGGTGCTCTAGGGCACTCAGGTAATTGGACCATGCTAAGCTTTGGACTGGTCTTATAGCACTGGGGCACCACTTCGCTCCCTTCCGAAGGTCTGAGTAGGGACTGGCAGGTGGAATGAAAGGCCCCTTTTTCTCATCAACTTGGTCCCCTGATAACAATTCTCTCTTATGATTCTCTTCAGAGCCTGCGCTGCCAGCCCTCCCCAACTCCAACTCCCCCATCTGAGACTGGTGTGTCCTTGGGAGAATCCCTTGTTATGGATCCTAAGGTTTCTCCCTCTCCCAGCCCTATTGTCTACTAGGGCTCTCTCTGCTCCTGATACCTCCCCACTGGAGTGGACTGCCCCCCCCCCCCCAGCAAACTGCATTCGGCCAGTATGACTGGCCAATCTGCTGGGTCAGTCACTATTTTTGTACTTTGGGTTCCTATTATATTTATATCTGTCTGACCACTGGGTGATGACCCTCTAGGTTAGAAAGACACAAGTTGGTGTTACTATTATTATTTTTTTTTAATATATTTTTATTAGAATTCTTTTATAATAGGAGACATTATTACATTCATTGTCATTCTGATATGTACTTTAAGTATTTCTTTTCTTTAGGTATCATTTGGCTAATATGAAATAGAGATCATTATGTTAATTATAATCCTTTCCTATCCAAATCCTGTATTTCTTTATACAGTTTACAGTTAATAATTTCTAGTTCTTGTTTCCTTCCCCTTCATCCCCCACATTCCATTATAGGCAAAACTCTGGATCCACTTCTGCTTGGTGAATGGCCCATCCCTGCCAGAGTTGAGTAAACTTCTGTGACTGGTTATTAATTTTAGTAGTAATATTTTCCATCTGATATATTGATATCATTATTCGTTTCCAATCTTGTATGGTAGGAATGTCTTGAGTCATCCATTTTCTTGTAAGTGACTTCTTTGCAGCCAACAAAAAAATACGCAGTATAGTTTTTGTCCATGGTGGGGGGAATGGTCCGGGTAAACTGCTAATAATAGCATTTCGGCTGTAAGTTCAACATTTTCTCCCAGACAGTCCACCATTTCTCTTTGCAGACTTATCCAAAAAGGCATTAAGAGTGGACACTGCCACATAATATGTGCAGTATCAGCCATCCTACACCCACATCTCCTCCAGCACATCCCATATTCAATTGGAAGGTACTTTGTCAATCGAGCAGGTGACCTGAAAAACCTAGATCTACACTTCCACGAATATTCCCTCCATATGTAGGATTGGGTAATTTTAACTCTTCAAAGAGCTGTTGAAGACCAAGCTTCTTCAGACACCTCAAGGTCTAAATCTTTGTTCCAACTGAACAATACTGTTCTAGTTGATTCTTTAGTTAGGTCCCGCATCATTTTATTTAGGTTCCCAATTATATGATTCCAATGATGTCCTAAGGAATAATCAAAAAATAATCTTAGGAGAGGAGGGGTTGGAGGTGTCAATTTAACCTGAATTATTTTATTTCTTAAAATATGGTTTCTAATTTGAAGGTATCTAAAGTGGTCAGTATTTAGTAGCTTAAATTTTACTTTTAGCTCTTCAAAAGATAATATTCCACTGTGGCCCAGGAACTGCAATATCTGTTCCAATCCTAGACGGCGCCACCTTGAGAAAGTCAAGTCATTATAAAATGGAATAAATAATTAGTCTTCTGAAATGACCTTACAATATTCATAAATTAGCTGGAATGGTTCTTTGTTACGTATATGATACCATAATTTTAGGACCTGCGAGGTGATTTCTGTAAAGTCCTTTAAAGGAGAAAACCTCCTTGGGGAAGATAAAACTATATTTTTTTATGTCATTCAGGTGAAATTCTAACTTTTTCCAAAGGGAGTTAAATTGATCTGAGAGCCAAAGAAGAAGTATTCGGAGAAATGCTGCCTCAGCATATCTTTTAAGATCTGGAAGGTTTGTTGCACCCTGGGCTAGTGATGGTTTTAACACAGAAAGTCTAATTCGTGTTTTTGATTTGTTCCACACAAATACGGATATCATATTGTCCCATGATTTAAAATAATATGGTGATGGGAAATATGGGATATTTTGAAACAAATATAATAATCGAGGTAGAACATTCATTCTGATTGTTTCAATTCATTGAAATAAGGAAAGTGGAAGACGAGTCCATCTATCCAGGTCCTTCTTTATCGAGATAGAAATAGGTTCATAATTGATTAATTCAATTACCTGCAGTTTTGGGATATATTTATGCCTAGATATTTTATTTTAGTGAAGTGCCATTTGATAGATAAACTTCATTTTAGAGTGTTTGGGGGAGCGTAATTATAAAGGAGAGCCTTTGTTTTAGATATATTTAATTTAAAACCGACTAGTTTGCCAAATTTTGTTAAAATTTTCCATGTTTCTATAATCGATTCTAGGGGAGATAAAAGAGAAAGGAAAAGGTTGTCAGCAAAAAGACTGGTCTTATATTCTTTTTGTTGCATGGGTACTCCTATTTTTTTTTATATATTCTTATCGCTACTGCTAAAGGTTCAATATATAATACGAATAGTAAAGGGGAAACCAGGCAACCCTGTCTTGTACCTTGGTTTAGAGAGATTGGTGATGAAAGTCCTCCATTGATACGCACATATGCCTTAGGGGGAAAAATATATTTGGCCTAGCCATTGTAAAAAAGTGTCTGGAAATCCGAAGGCCTTGAGTGTATCCCATGAAAAGGGCCAGTAGACCCAATCGAATGCTTTTTCTGCATCTAGGCTTTTGAAAGCGGCTGGTATTTTTCAGGTTTGGATATATTCTATTAATATTAGGGATTTTCTAATATTATCCATTGCTGATCTATTTTTTATAAAACTGGCTTGATCTGGGTGTATTATTGTTGTCGGGATATTTTCTAATCTAGTTGTCCAAATGGCCATATATATTTTATAATCTGTATTTAATATGGATATTGGATGATAAACTGATGGTTCTAATTTATTCCCATCCGGCTTGGGGATTGCCGCAATCGTAGCATATTCCCAAGTCAAAGGGGGAGGGTTACCCTTCTCAGTTTCTCCACATACCCGGAGAAGTCTTGGAGTTAATTCCTTTTTAAAGAGTTTATACCACTCTCCAGTAAATCCATCGGGTCCCAGGCATTTTCCTGTGGAAAGTTTTGTAACTGTAGTACTTATTTCTTTAGTTACTATTGGAGCCTGCAGTTTCTGTATTTGAAGACTTGTTAGTTTTGGTAGTTGTAATTGGTTAAAAAAATGCAGCCTATCTTTCTGGGAAGAACTGTTTTGCGGTGTATATAGTTGCTGATAATATTGAGAAAAGGTTTGTCTTATTTCCTCTTCTTTATGCACTATCTTACCCATTTGGGGATGTTTAATTTTTAGAATTGTTACTGTATGTTTTCTTGCCCTCAACTTCTGAGCCAATCTGTGAGTCCCTCTTGATCCTCCCTCATAGTTAGCTTGTTTTAAACATATAAGGGACATCTGGATCTTGTCATCCATTATTTTTTGGAGAGCTGCCTTAGTTTCTCTTATTTTAATTTGTAGTACTTTATCCCCGTCTCTATATAGCAATTGATAATTCTGCAGGGTAGTGATAAGGTCATTATATATTTTTCCCTCTCCTTTTTTTTCCGTGAAGTATATGCAATGATCTCACCTCTAATTGTGACCTTCATTGCATCCCATTTATTAGCTTCTGAGACTTCAGAAGACATGTTTTCCTCAAAAAATTGGGGAATTCTCTTCTTCATTTGGTTGGTGAATTCCCCATCCTTTAAAAGATAAGGGCTTAACCTCCAGAGAGTTTGTTTAGATTTCTACCCAGGTCGAGTTTTAATAATATTGAATGATGATCAGATATCATTTTAGGTTATATTGTGATGTCACAAACTGTAGAAAAATGCTCACACGTGGTGAAAGTGTAGTCCAATCTTGAATATGAGTGGAATCTGCCTGAATGATATGTAAATACTGGGGACGAAGGAAAAAACATCCTCCAAACATCCACCAGCCCAAGATTTTCTAGTTGTGCTTTAAAAAACTTTACTGTGTTAGATAGAAGGTATATTTTAGGGTTTGAGAGTCAAGGTTTGGTTTTAATGTCATATTAAAGTCACCAGCCATTATTAACTGACCCTGTAGTAAATCCAAGATTTTTGCCAAAATCAAGCGAATTATTGGTGTTTTAGTCTGTGGAGGTAAGTATATATTGGCTAAGATAACTTCTTGGTTATATAGGCAACCTTGGATTATAATATCACTCCCTAACCCATCCGAATATATTTTATCTCTCGTAAGTTGAGTAGTGGCGGGTTTAAATCAGTGTCAGTGGCTCAGTAGGTAGCACACTCGCCTCTGAGGCTGGGAGATCAGAGGGCTGTGGGTTCAGTTCCCACATCTGGCACTTGGGTTAATATCCCAGTACTGACACTGTAGTGCAGCATGAGAGGGTGCTGCACTCTGAGGTGCCGCTTCGATGAGACGTTAAACCGAGGTCCCATCTGCCTGGATTGGTGGTAGTTCAGGTGGATGTTAAAGATCCCATGGCACTTATCGAAAGAGTTGGGGAATTTCCCGTGTCCTGGCCAAATTTCCTCATTCACTAAAGATACCACCAACAGCTTAATCTGGTTCAAGGTCAGTTGGCATTCATCTGTATCCCCTTCCCCCGGGTCATGCCTGAAAATAGGCAGGATTTGTCTAGTGCACTTACCCGGTCAACAAAAAGCTAAAAAAAAAAAAAAAAAAAAAATTATTATTGCAACTCCCCTTCTGCCCACTCAAATGGGAGGAAGAATGGACCACATATCTGCCCCCCCAGGACAATTTCTGATGCTCCAAATCCGAGAGGTGTGTTTCTTGTATAAATATAATGCCTGTCCTTTGTTTATTAAGATACTGCACTGTTCGTGATCTTTCTATGGGGTTATGAAGACCGTTGATGTTTATGGAATAGATCTTAACTGGTTGGGTAGTCATTTCTTTTTTATGTTAAGTAGTATTCTTTTATTATTATTTTCCCTTTTTTTTTATATATTTTTTTGTGTTTTTTAATGTTTTTCAGGTCATTCCAGCTTATCGTGACCCGGACCATTCCCCCCAGGATTCCGAAGAAAGGATCACCCATTAGCTTATATCCCTCTTCAGGATATAGATTTGATCTCTCACATTCTTGATTATAAAGTATTTCTATTAAAGCGTTGATGTACAACATTATGTTTCCAGTGTCTCCTTTCACACCACACTTTCAAAAAAAACTTCAATACCATAAACCGGTATTTAAAAACTTATTTCAACATTTAACATTACTATACTAATAATAATTATGTATACAGTCGCTTCCATTGTTAAGGTGGCAGTACAAGACCACACATGCCCCCACAATGCAAAGCATCATGGGCTGCATATGTAAATCACCACAGAATGTTATGCTGGTCCAACTTTAAGCAGAATTGCATGGTGCCAAAAGGCCTCTCACACAGTTTGCAAAGGGTGCTAACAGAGAACATAGATACGTGTTTCATTCTACCAGGACTCATCAGTATGCCTCATCTGTTTGACACCCCAGTGGAATGGACCAGCTACCCTATAGGCAGTGTGCCTTGGATATATTGTAGTGAACCCATTAAAATAAAAACTATTTAAAAGACAAAGAACCTCTAGTAAACACTGAGGCAAGGGTTACCCAAGCATTTGGCTGGGAAGCCAAGATTCAAGAAAATATAAAATCACACATGCCCCCATATGCAAAGCATCATGGGCTGCATATGCAAATCACCACAGAATGTTATGCTAGTCCAACTTTAAGCAGAATTGCATGGTGCCGAAAGGCCTCTCACACAGTTTGCAAAGGTGCTAACAGAAGATGTGTGATTTTGTATTTTCTTGAAACTTGGCTTCCCAGCCAAATGCCCTTTGGGGTAACCCTTGCCTCAGTGTTTGCGCACAGAGGTTCTTTGTCTTTTAAATAGTTTTTTATTTAAATGGGTTCACTACAATATATCCAAGACACACTGCCTATAGGGTAGCTGGTCCATTCCACTGGGGTGTCAAACAGATGAGGCATACTGATGAGTCCTGGTAGAACGAAACACGGTTCTATGTCTCTGTTAGCACCCTGCAAACTGTGTGAGAGGGCTTTCGCACCATGCACTTTGCTTAAAGTTGGACCAGCATAACATTCTGTGGTGATTTGTATATGCAGCCCATGATGCTTTGCATTGTGGGGGCATGTGTGATTTTGTATTTTCTTGAAACTTGGCTTCTAGCCAAATGCCCTTTGGGTAACCCTTGCCTCAGTGTTTGCATTGAGGTCTCTTTGTCTTTAAATAGTTTTTATTTTAATGGGTTCACTACAATATATCCAAGGCACACTGCCTATAGGGTAGCTGGTCCATTCCACTGGGGTGTCAAACAGATGAGGTATACTGATGAGTCCTGGTAGGACTAAACATGTGTCTATGTCTTCTGTTAGCACCCTTTGCAAACTGTGTGAGAGGCCTTTTGGCACCATGCAATTCTGCTTAAAGTTGGACCAGCATAACATTCTGTGGTGATTTGCATATGCAGCCCATGATGCTTTGCATTGTGGGGACATGTGTGATTTTGTATTTTCTTGAAACTTGGCTTCTCAGCCAAATGCCCTTTGGGGTAACCCTTGCCTCAGTACAAGACCACCTTATAGCAATCTCAAGCCAATCTCCCTAAGGGGACCGGGTTTGATTGAGGATCTCCTCTAACTGGAGATATCTGCAGGGATGGGAGTTTCCCAGCCAGATAGTCCGATAAGACTAGGATGTCAGGGACCCCCTTTTAACCCCTTAACTTACATTCTTCTCCTTTCCCAGTTTTATAGTTAGATTCCCTTGACCCCAACCCTGTTTCATAACTTTCTCTCCCCCCCCATTCCGTCTCTCCCTTTATTTTAAAGAGAGAATTAAAGCATATCAAAATATCCCCCACTTCACCGTTTTGTATACTATCTATTATGGGTTTCCTGTATCCCTTTAATCTTCCTTAGAACACTAAAATCAGTGTGGCAGTGGGATAAACCCTCTTACTCCTCCAATATCCTATTCTCTTTTGCCCTCTTTTCTTTTCTCCCCCTTACCCCTAATATTTAGCTAGCTTAAATTCGTTTTGACGTTCAAGCAAGGGAGTCTTTTAATGTACTTGGTTGCTTTATAGCTCCCTCTAGTGTCTGGTCTAAGCCACTGAGTCTTCTCTAGGACCTTCACATAAACAGCCTATTCAGCTAGTTCACCAACCTCTTCCCATCTCTCTACCTCGATGAATCCTTCCCCTTCTCTTGGATACATCGGTATACTCCCCCTCTCTACCTCCACTCTTTGGAGACGCCATCCATCTTGTCAGATCCTTGTCGAGGTTAAGCCAATTCACACCATATTTTCATCCCTACTGAAGTGATGAAGTCAGTAGCTCGACCATTTCCCCTCCACCCCTCTAGCCCCTCCCATACCCCCACCCCAATTCTATACTGAATTTGAATCCAAGTTAAACATTCAAACCGCAGAGAAGCAATAAGGAAGGAAAAAAAATTAAAGGGGGGGAGAAGAGAAGGGAAGAAGGAGGAAAAGGAAGGAAGGGGAGGGCAAGGGTAAGGGTAACACCCAGATATTAGGTCAAAACCTTAGTATAAACATTTGCTCTAGAATACATTTAGTAAAAAAAACAAAAAAAAACAAAACTTTAAAGTCAATAGCTGATAGGGGCCTTCTTGCTTTCGTTTATTTTCTTTGACTGAATAGCAGATGCTGGGTTCTCCAAGTCCTGTCCTTACAATGGGGGATCAAGAACAACTTTGTCCAAGTTAAAGTTCCCAAGTCAAGTGGATTATGTGTCAGAGTGGTCCCTCTGATCTTCACCTGGAGTTGAAGCATTTCAGTCATATCCAGACCACTGGGAACCTCCCCAGGACTTCCGCCTGTTCAGACTATTTGGCGGAGAGTCCAGGAAGCGAGGGGGAAGTCAGAGAGAGAGGGAAAAGACAGTCACGGCGCCAAGAAGCCCGATGCATAGTATAGCTCAGGAATTCTCTCAGTCAGACATCATATCCGCCATCGAGAGGATCCTCCCTTCCCGATCTTACAGTGAGAGGTCTAACCATACCATTCTGTATTATTTATTTTGGTGTTTGCACTGATTTGGGATGGTATTTATTTATAGCCTGCACAAGAGCTCCCCCTCCACCCGACGCCATCCCCCCCCCATCTCAACTCCCCCCTTCTGTCCTCTCAGTGTTGTGCAGATTCTAGACTGACGATTCCCAGGACTTACTTTTAATTTTCAGGCCAAGTAGGGTTTCTCAATAGATACTCAGGTTAGATCGAGAAGGTCTTCCGGCTTCAGGCTGTCCTATAGTTACATTCCTAAAGGCATTGTTCAAATTTAGCAGGCGTTTCTTAAGTACCCCTCACAAAAAAAGGTAATTCTTTACTTCCGTAGCCGTGTTGTAGGTAACTGGACCGTCTGGCAGAATCACCACACGTTTCGAGGTATATGGGGTTTGAAACTTAGCTTGTTGGGATCGTAAGATGGGGAATATGGGGGCGTATTCTCTTCTTTGGCTCTGAGTGTATGGAGCGTAATCGTTATCGATTTTATGGTGAGGACTCATCATTATTTTCCCCTTCTGCACGCTTTTTTTAGTAGTGTTTCTTTTATTTGAAAGTTTTGGAATCTGACTACAAAAGATCTAGGCCTGGTGTCCTTTGATTTAGGTCTGGGGCCAAGGGCTCTAAGTGCCTGCTCGAAATTGAGTGGGTAGTCTGGGCCAAGGTCAAGCGTTGTTCTAAAAAAATTGTCTGCATAGGCCAGGGAATCTGTGCCTTCCTCACCTTCAGGAAGGCCAATGATCCTCAAATTTTTTTCTCCTTCCACGGTTCTCCGCATCTTCCTGCTGCTGTGAACTGTGTAACTGAGCCGAAGCCAGAGAAAGGATCACAGACTCAAGAGAATCAATTTTTGTGGTATTTTCAGATATTTGTTTGTCCGCCTCATCAGCACATCTCTACAAAGTTCCCAAGTCAGCTCTAAATTCTTGGATAGCGTCTCGCATGTCCTCTCTAAATTCTGTTATTGCCCTTAAAATATTTTGTTCAGGTTGCAATCCTGTTTGGGAGTCATTCCCTTTCTTTTTTCCTCCCCTGCCAGCCATGGAAATTGCCTGTTGAATTGTGTTTAAGGCTGCGGTTCCCCCATTAAGAATTGTAGGGCCTTGGGGGTGTCGCGTCGCCTTCCTTTGTAGGCCGTCCTCCCTCCTCCTCCTCTATATCGGGTTCGCCAGCGCTGAAATCTGTTTATTTGTTTTCTGCCCATCCAAAGTTGATTTTGGGGAAAGGTTTTGCTGCTTTTGGTCTCTCTAATGTTCCGGTAGCGATTTACTATAGAATCTAATAAGATTTTAAGGCAAGAGACCTTGTTTTTAAATATTTAGTCGGAGAGCCCAGGTGGAGACGATGTTCACCTAGCCATACCGGAACCTGAAGTCAGTGTTATTATTATTATTGACTCATCTGGTTCTTCTCAGGTTAGTGCTGGTTTACATAGTCTATCCCTACTGTAATCTGGGCATGGGCATTGTTGGGCTGTTGTCTCCTGCCCCGGGGAACCAGATGGTGTTTACTTTGGTTGTTCCTGCTGGTCTGCAGCCTTTTTAAGTTTCTGCACCTGGTGTGGCCCTCAGGCTATGTATTGTTTTACTGCTTATGCAATCATTTTACAGGTACATGAAATATTTACTGTACTGCAAGTGGGTGGCTCAAACATGGGGGCTGGGCTTTCGGGTACTGACTGGACACCCCATGGGACCAGCCCATGGGACCAGCTGGCTAAGCCACTCCCCTTTAGATCAGTGGTGGCCAATACATGGATCTCGATCCACTGGTGGATCTCAAGAATTTTTGGTGGATCTTGGAGCAAAGGTTGCATTTTCGAATCAGTGACAATCCTTACAGCTGATGAGCGTAACTATTGTACGTTTTGTTCACTTTACTGTTGTGGATCTTGGAGCTTCTTGAGAGCCACCAAAATGGATTACAATACAAGGTGTATTGGCCACCACTGCTTTAGAGGGATCATCATTTTTACTTCTAGCCTGGGGAATCCAGGATGACATCCCTCGTCTTCACCTCGTGTAATGTCCAAGGTCTGAATTCCCCAGCAAAAAGGAAACGTGTTTTCTCTAGGCAGAAAAGCTTGATGACTAACGCTGCCCTGGTATAGGAGACTAAAACTCCATGCAGAGGAGGCTATTAAATTAAAAAGGGATTGAGTAGGGCTTCAAATTCTCTAACTACTTTGACCTTAATGAAAATTGGAGACCCCTCTAATGCCACTATGTGAGAGGCCTTTAAGGCCTTTATAAGGGGCTGTATCATAGGGTATGCTGCTGCTGGCCATAGGAAGAGGAAGGAAGAGCAAAAATCATGGGAAGGCAGGCTAGTGGCTAAAGAGAAGGAACTCAAAGAATCGAATCCCTCCCAGTTTTGTCCCTCTTTACTATGCAACATCAGAACTCTCTGTATGGAGCTCAACAAGCTGGCAACCAGGAAACCCGAGCAAGCTGTTTTGTGCCTCAAACATAAATAGTGGGATGGAGGGTAAAAAGTAGGTATGCTGCTGCCCTACAGGCTGCACAAACAATAGGTGGACAGATACATTCAAGGCGTTAAAGACAGCTCAGGTGTCTTTCATAACCAACCAGCACAGATTAGCCAAATTATGAGTGCTTTCTACGAGGAAACTTTTCTCGTCCAAAGGCCCTCTTAAACAAGGGAGACTAGGGGCTTTTCTAGCAGACCTGCTCATTCCTACCCTCTCAGAGGCCCACGGTCTACTCAGCACCCAGGAGGTGCAAGATACCATTATGTTTTTTTCTCTCCAGAAGGCCCCAGGGAGCGATGGCATCCCAAATGACCTTTATCAGCTGGTCCCTGACACAGTATCCCCAGTTTTACAGGCTCTCTTTCAGGTAGCACATGGGAGCACCCGCCCTCCCCCACCAATGCGTGAGGTGGGAGGTGGTGATTACTATGCTCTCCAAAGAGAGGAAAGAGCCCACCATTCCTGATAGTTATAGGCCTATCTCCCTTATCAATGCAGACATGAAAGTTATGGCTAAGGCACTTGCTACCAGGCTGGAGCTTATGCATTCTACACCTCTTCCATCCCTCACAGGTAGAATTTGTTAAGGGGTGCCTTAGCTCTGACCACCATAGAGTGCTTTCCTCCCTGTCAAAAGTCAGCTCTGCCCCCACTCCAACTGCAGCAGAGGTCACCAACTCTGAGAAGGCCTTCGACTCAGTGGAGTAGGGGTACCTGCTTGCTATCTTCACAAAAGATGGGCTTTGGATCTCACTTTGGGACCTGGGTTAAGACACTGTACATGTTGCCTACTGCCTGAGTCCTGACCAGCTGAGCTCTCTCCTCCCCATTCCATCTTAAAAAAGCAACCAAACAGGGATGTCCCCTGTCCCCTTTGCTTTTTGTTCTGGCCATAAAGCAGCTGGCCATTGGTCTGTGACAACACCTGCAGCTACAGGGCATTACGATTGGACAAAGTTGTACTTATTGTTATGTAAGCTGTAATTTTGTATTGTGTACCTTTTTTCCCCAGGCGTGGCTGAAAAAGGGTTTTTAATACAGACCATTTTCTTGGTAAATCAAATACATACATACATAAATAGATAGACAGACAGACAGACGGATGGACAGACAGACGGACAGCAGGATGGATGGATTGTAACTGTCTTGTACTTCTGCATGATGCCCCTCCTCCATTCCCATTCTAGGTACCATCCTCCTGACCTTTCATAGCCTTTCAGTCCTGAAAACAAACATGTCTAAGACTGAAGTTCTCCTGTTGCATGCCCATTGCTCATACAACTCAGTGACCCATTATGGCTTACAGTGGTCACCTAAAGGGATTAAATATTTGGGGATCTGGATCTGACCAGCTCCTGTAGGGGCTGTATCCGGCAACATTACTCCTCTACTTAAAAGTTTAAAGAGGACTGTGAAAGGTAGACTTTGGCTGAGATTAAAATGATCATGGCCCTCAAACTAACACACTGCCTAGCCCACCTGGCAGTAGATAGACCCACACAATGGTTTTCTAAGTTTGACGCTATGGTAGGAGCTTTCCTATGGGAAGGCGAGCGACCAAGATATAGCCAGGCTAAACCAAGGGCCCACTGGCAAAGAGGGGGCTGGGGTCTCCTCTGGTTTTACACTTACTATATTGCATTTAGCTGTACCCAAGTGTTATAATGGCTTTCTCCTTCAGCTTCCACAGACCTCCCCCAATGGGTTGTAGCTGAGAGGCATTTGAACTCCCTCTTGGACCACCTGATTCACCTTTTCTCTCCTCTCCAGTAAATCCAGACCTACAGTTCCACCTTCAGTTAAGATGTGGAAGAAACTGGAGGTATAACTATAAACCTTCATAGCTTCCAAATACTGTGTGTCCGATCTGGGTTGGGATTCCCATCCGAGACCCCTTTCCCCTCAAGGCTCCTCTAAGATCACTCAGGTCTTTTGGCAGTTTATACCAGCTGTTTTTTCTTTGTACTCTTATGCCAGGTATTATTATATCTATGTGTGTATCTCCTAACCTTTACCTTGAGACTGTGATTATTGCTGTCTAAACCTTTGTTGCCTGTATGCACAAAATCTGTAATGCCACATGGAATTGGTGTCCTCTAAAGCGAACTATGTATTGCTGTACAGTTTTTTTTCCTCAGTTTGAAATGAATAAAACGATTAACAGCAAACAAAATGATTTATTTCTTTCAAAAGTTTTACCAGGAATGACATACTAAGCTGATACAAGCTAATTTCTAGGTGTGTCCTGTGGGGAGGAAGAGGAAGAGAGTACAAATAGAATAAAGTATGGGTTGGTGTGTGTAATGAGACGTTTACACACACCAGAGGCATTAGATGCTACATAAACCCTGAGAGCGGCTTGAAGGGTTTATGGCTTTGCTCTTAACCCGGTGTGTGTAAATCGAGTTTACACACACCCGATCTATATTTTATTTTAAATAATTGCTGGGTTTACCTTTTTCACCACAGTAATTATATAAAATGTGATAGGTTCCAGTGCGACCGTGCTCCAGTTTCGTTTACGGCCGCTGTTTACATTTTTCATGTCCGCATTTTTAAAATGTTTTAAAAAATTGTTTTTAACCCCTTGTGATGGAAATTAGCTTCTTTTTTTATTTAAATAATTTATCACCAAGTTCCTCTGGCGATTGACTTTAGCGGTGGAAGGCAAGCGGCGAGCGATGACTCGGTTGGGAAGGGGACAAACTCCGGTGGGCGCATGCACAGTGTGAGGGAAACTGTGTGTGTGTTTGCCATAATAAATAGTCCTTTACTACAACAGATTACGTCACAGTTTCCCTATGGGAAATAGGGAAGCCCATTAATTATAGTACAATTACAAACTACAATGTTCAGAAAGAACAACAAAATCAGCAAATCACAGGCCATGCTTCTGAGTAGGAACTCTGCAATACAATAAATGCAGAGAAACAATAAGAATATGCAGTATGCAACAATGCAATAGAGTTCATAGAAAAGCAGTAGTTGCAGGACAAAAGACAACACAGTCTCATTAGGGGTGAATCGTGTCAGACAAATCTGACAGACTTCAATTCTGTAATGAAATCAGCCGACAAGGGTCAGGGGATTGATATCCTATGCCTGGATTTCAGCAAGATCTCTGACTCCGTGCCACACAGGAGACTAATCAAGAAGATGGGGATATGGGGATGGGAATAGGTGGATAGGCCACTGGCTATGTGGAAGGACTCAAAGGGTGGTCCCAAATGGCAAATTCTCTGAAGTCAGAGATGTCATAAGTGAAGTCCCTCATGGGTCAGTCCTGGGATCCACAAGTACAAACCTCTGGGTTCTGTTACTCAGCCAATTTCTTATCCACTTTGTGATCTCTCACCACCAGGTATCCAGTCTTCTTAATCAGTCAACTGTATGGGACAGTCAAAGGCTTTGCTGAAATCAAGGTACTGTATGTCAACTGTCTGCCCCTTGTTCAACACCTTTGTTACCCAATCAGAGTCAATTAGGTTTGTCTGACACAGTCTCTCACCTGTAAACCCATGCTATCTGTCATCCTGAGGTCCACTGGCCTCCTGGGAATACATTCCCTTCTTTATAAAAGTTTCCAGCAGCTTCCCCTCTATGGACGTCTGATTGATAGGTCTGTAGTTCCCTGGTTCATCCCTACTCCTGTTCTTATTCAACAGTACCATATTCGCTTCACTGTCTGCCATTTCCAAGGTTCCTACCATGTCTCCATTAAGGAAACAGATGTGCAAATAGGACATGTCCCATCTCGTTCAGTACACAGGGATGCAGCCCACCTGGACCCATAGACTTGTCCACCTTCAGTGCATTTAGTCCCTTTAACAACTTCGTCTCTGATAACAGATCCTCTTTTACACCCTCCCCTCCGTGCCTCGATGCACAGTCCAGTAATGGCCTCTTACCCGCTACTGTGACTAAAGAACAGGAAAGGGTTCAGTATGCCCCACTTTCCTTTGTCCTCCTTTTCCCATCTTTCCCGCTTCCTTAGCTAGAGTATTTGATTTACCCTTCTCCTTTATATATAGAAAGAACATTTTGCCCTCCTTCCCCTTCATTCTCTCAGCTATTCTCAGTTCAGTGTCAGACTCTGCCCTCCTCACCACCTTGTTGGCCTTTATTTTGCTTAGGAATTCTGCCTTACTCTCTTCTTTCTGGTCGTTACTGTATTTTTAAAGGCCTTCTTTTTTCCTTAATAGCCTCTCCTACCTCCCTTGTGAACCCCAGTTGCTTCTTCCCTCTTGTTTTGCCCAACTACCCTGACACATTGCCATGTGTCTTCCAAGATTGCATCACGGATCATGTCCCACTTTTTTTCCCACACACACTACTACTTTTACTCCTTCTTGTCCATCTTGTATCATCCAATCGCATGTTGCCAATTTCTGCTCTTCTAAAATCCCTGACTTTTGTATGTGATTGCTTCCTCTCCTCCGTTAGCTTGACATTAAACCACACAAGTCTGATGGTCGCAGGTATCCAGTGGGTCTTGCATAGTGGCTATTCCAACACTATCCCTGTTTTTGAGGAATAAGTCAAGTATGGTTCCCTCCCTCCCTTGAAGGTGCCTTGTCCCTCTGTGTCAGGAATGCATCCTGGAGCACCTCTACAACTGACTTCTCATGCTTGCTGCTACTGGGATCCTCCAGTCCCCAGCAGCCATACTGAATTCACCCATTGACAGCACTACCCCGTGCTCTGCAGACATTCCAATCTCATCCCACAGTTCCTTATCCACTGCCTCTTTATGAAATGGTGATTGATATACCACCCCTATCCCGATACAAAATGCAAAGTGATACATTTAGGAGCCAGGAACCCAGGATACAGTTACTGGTTGGGAGGTGTCCAATCATCCACATCCAAGGAGGAGAAGGATCTGGGGGTGCTTGTCATTAGAGAAATGAACCACTCGGCACAGTGCAGGAAGGCAGTGGAAAAGGCAAACAGGATGCTGGGATGCATAGCAAGGGGGATTACATATAGAAGTAGTGAGGTCATATTACACCTGTACAGGTCCCTGGTGATGCCGCACTTGGAGTACTGCATGCAGTTCTGGCGCCCATACTTAAAAAAGGACATCAAACAGCTGGAGGCAGTGCAGCACAGAGCAACAAAGATGATCCTGGGGTTGGGAGATAGACCTTATGAGGAAAGACTAAGAGAGCTCAATATGTGTACCTTCGAGGATAGAAAAGAGAGAGAGAAGGGATATGATTGAGACTTTCAAGTACCTGAAGGGGATGAACAGAGTGGGCAACAGTTGTGTGGTCACTCTTAAGCATGGAAGGGAAACCAGAGGGTACTCTGTGAAACTGGAGGGGGCAGATTCAGGAGGGAAATGAGGAGACACTTTTTCACCGAAAGAGTGGTGGCAGAGTGGAATGCACTGCCAGAGGAAGCTGTATCACTGCAGACAGTGGGGAGCTTCAAGAGGGGGTGGGACAGACTCAAAGGGAGAGTACAACCCTGAAGGGGGCGGGAAGGGGGGAGGAAGGAAAGTGAGGATTGGGGGCAGCTGCAGTCTAATGAACTGATGTGCTGCACACTTGAGCAGACTAGCTAGACCATAAAGCCTGCATCTGCTGGCAAATTTGTACGATACTCCTTCCCCCCGTCTGTGACTACCTGAACCCACACTGTCTCTATGCAGTTGCCCTTTCCACTTTCCTTGACCTCTATGGACTCATGCCCTTCCTAATGTATAATTCACTACCTCTTCCTCACTCTCTGTTCCTCCTAAACATTTCATATGCTGGGATAATACAATCCCAGTCATGGTTTAGAATTTCCCACATGACTGCAATTGCCACCAGATCCAAGAGTACTCCTACCACCACCAACATTTCCAGGTCACTGTTTCTTTCTCTTAGCTTTCTAGTGTTAGCACACATAGCCCTCCATCTCACTTGCTTCCCCCGCTGTGCCTCCCTCTCACCCATGTCCCTCCCATTTCTCCTCTCTAGCTCTGCCCTGCCTCACCGTGCCCTCTCACCACCTAAATTCACTGTAGCCCCTTCCTTGTGTCCTGTTTGGCTGCCCTTTTCTTTCCAGTTATTTCATTCCTTGTTGATCTTTCTGTGTTTTCTAGTGCTGGAGGAGGTGCTCTTGGCCTTCCTCATTTGAGTAGTTATATTCTGTAACTGGTCTGCCTCCCCTTTTGCCAACTTAAAAATACCACTATGCACTCCGTAAAACTTTGCCCTAAAATCCTGATGCCCTTCTCGGAGGGGCGTAGACCTTGTTTTCTTTATGCCTTCTGTCCTTCCAGGAGTGGCCTCAATCTCCCACACATTCAAACACTTCATCCCTGACCAATTTGATCAACAGATGCCTCCCCTAGATGAAAATGGGAGAACCTTGGAAAAGTATATTAAGGTTGCTGTTAGCTTTAAGCTCCCTCCCAGCTTCCTAAAGCTATCCTTCACAACCTGTTTGGGTCTGCTAGCCAGCTTATTAGTCCCCAGGAGGACAGTGACATCCAACCCTTCCCCCCAACCACACCTCTAGCAATCCTCTCTACCTTATGTGCATATCTTCTAGCTGAAGCCCCTAGAAGACACTTAACTATTCTGCCCCTGGTCTCCTGTACCCACTATCTGCTTCATCCCCTTGATGATTGAGCCCCTACCACTGGTACCTTCCTAGGTCTTTCCTTCTCTTGGGACTCTGAGCTTGTATCAATGCCTTTCTAGGGAGAGATCTGATACTCTGAGAGGTAAGAGGTACTGGTCTCCTCCCTGGGGAGCACGGATCAACTGAGTCACTCAGGGAAGCTATCTGGTTTACTGTCACCACCAGAGGCCCCCACCCCTGCCCACATGGACCTTTGTTCTCCTCTCCCCCTTGTTGACTACAGTCCACCCCCAACTCTGGACCATAGGTGCTATTTGGGGAAGTGGAATAGTCACTGCCTGCACCAGCATTTGCTTAAAGCATCTCTGGAGGAGGCTAAGTTCAGCCTTAACCTTGACCAGCTCCACAGCAATTGCGGCAAACCTGCTTCATACCAAACAGAACTGCTAGCTCCAGAGTATCTCTCTGAAGATGGCTGATCCACACATGTTGCATCCTATCAGGTCTCCTACTGCCCACCCAATCTGCCCCTCACCCCACCTTCCACAACCTCCACCATGTGCTCACCTACACTCCTGTCTTGCCTACTGCCTTATGGACCTACCATCTAGCTATATATCAGAGACAATAAACCTGCCTCCACTATGGTGACCCACTTAACAGTGTAGCCCAGATAGGACGTTTTCAAAAGTCCTGAAGTAACTAGTGACTTGGACCTCAGCAAGGCTGTTGATAAAGTGCAGCATGTAAAACTAGTGAAGAAAATAGAAAGTATGGGAGTTGAGTCATATGTGAGAAGATGGATGGAGGAGCAGTTGGCAAGGAGTGAGCAGACGGTTTGTGTGGGTTGGGTTAGTATAGGACATGGGGTGCCACAAGGGTTTGGTGTTGGAGCAGACTCATTTGTACATAGTAGACTTTCTGTACACAGAAGTTAATGCAGCTCGCTATCAAAATTTGAAGAGATGATGCAAAGATAGGTTGGGTATACAGTGTAGACAACTGAGGATGTAAATAAACTACAGGAAGATTTGCATAAACTGGGTCATTAGGCAGAAGAGTAGCATATGAAATTTAATTTTAGTAAATGTAAGATTATGCACTTTGGTTTTAGCAGTGTTGAACTGCATTACGTATTGGAAGATCAGATCCTAGAAACAGAGGGAAATGAGAAAGATCTGGGTGTGATTTTTACCTACAGATTTGAGCACCAAGTAATGTGCAAATGTCTGCTCTACAGCCAATGCAGTTTTAGGGAATGTCAGGTGGAGTTTTATAAGTAGATGCACGGAAGTGATACTAACACTATATAAGGCATACGTCAGACTTCCTCTGGCAAACTCAGTACAGGTTTGGCTGCCATACTTCACAAAGGATGTGTATAAGGGCCCCACCAACGGCACAGTAGCAGTACACTGCACTGTTGTGCAGATGACTTGAGCTTATGAGCGAGCTAGGGTCACCGTGTCAGAGGCAGGTCAGACTGAGCCAGCTACCGTGGAAGTGCATCTCTGCTACAGAAAGTTGGTGGCGAGCACCAGCAGCAAAGCAAACCAAACCAGACAGCTGGGCCAGGGAATTTGCTCCATCTGCAGGGTTAGCTGTCTGCGACCGAGGCCCCAGGCTAAGCACAAGGGTTTGGTGTTGGGGCCAACTTTCATTTTACCTAGTAGACTTTCTGTACACAGCACATTATGCAGCTCGCTATCAAAGTTTGAAGAGATGATGCAAAGACAGGTTGGGTACACAATGTAGACAAATGAGGATGTAAATAAACTACAGGAAGATTTGGATAAACTGGGTCAGTGGGCAGATGAGTAGCAAATATTAATTTTAGTAAATGTAAGATTATGCAGCACTTTGGTTTTAGCAGTGTCGAACTACATTAAGTACTGGAAGATCAGATGCTAGAAACAGAGGAAAATGAGAAAGATCTGGGCGTGATTTTTACCTATAGATTTGAGCACCAAGCAATGTGCAAATGTCTGCTCAACAGCTAATGCAGTTAAGTGATGCTACCACTATATAATGCATATGTCAGACTTCATCTGGAAAACTATGTACAGATTTGGCCACCTTGCCTCAGAAAGGATGTGTATAAGGACACCACCAATGGCACAGTAGCAGTGCAGTGCACTGCACTGTTGTGCAGATGACCTGAGTTCAGGAGCGAGCTAGGGTCACCATGTCAGAGGCAGGTCAGACCGAGCCAGATGCCGTGTGGAAGTGCACCTTTGCCAGAGAGGGTTGGTGGCGAGCACCAGCAGCAAAGCGAACCATACAGCTGGGCATGGCAGCTTGCTCCAGCTGCAGGGTTAGCTGTCTGCGACCAAGGCCACAGGCTAAGCTCACTTCAAAAGGAGGTGGGAGGGACCAAAACACAGGGGAAAGTAAACACTTCTGCCAATACCCTGGGTCCTAGGGCTCTGGATCTGGACTGCCTCAGGTAAGGAGAGGATTGCCCTCCCCCTTGGAGCACCTGCCATAGAGGGTAAGCCATGGTAACTGGTGGCTTACTGGGCCCCAGGGGAGCCAGAAGTTGAAAGCCTGATGGGGTACATCCCTGGGATGGGAGTATATCCCTGGGGGCACTCAAGTGGCTGGGGAGAAAAACCCCTATACATAAAAAAAAATGTAGATGAACTGGCAAGGATCCAAAAAAGGGCAACTGGGTTGATTACAAAATTGAGAGATGGCATATCAGGATAAGTTTAAAAAAAAAATTATTTTCACTGGAATATAGAAGAGTGAGAGTGCATGACAACTGCATAGAAGACTATGCACATTAAAAAATAGGTTACTCACCTGTAACCGTAATTCTAGGAGTGGTATATGGTTCACATCCACACGTTGCCAGTCTCCCTTCAAGAGATGATTTGCCAGACTGGTTTTAAAAGAAGCTCTTCCTACCACCCAGGTGATATATCCCTCGGCTCCACCCCATGACATCAGATCTTGCATGTAGGAAGCAGGGATCTGTGTGCCACTTGCCAGCTGAGGTCTAGTGGGTTGTGTGAATGTGAGCTATATACCACTCCTAGAATTACGGTTACAGATGAGTAACCTTTTTTCTAGGTACGTGGATATGGTTCACTTATCTACGTGTTGGCAGACTTGAAGCAATTCTCGGGAGGACAGGGCAAGATGACAAGGCGCGCACCCCTATTTGGTGAACAGAGACTGGAGAACAGAGGACCCGAAAGCAGCATCCTGGCATAATTCAAGAGCAATGCCGTAATGGGAGATAAAGGTGTGTGCTGACTTCCAAGTAGCCACCCTACAGATCTCCTGTATGGGGACATCCCTGAAAGCAGCCACCGAGACAGAGGTATGTCTCGTGGAATGAGCCCTAAGCCCTATGAGAGGATCCCAACCAACGAACCTATAGCAAAGGACAATGCAGGAGACTATCCACCTGTCTGTCATCTGAGCTGTTGGTCTGCCAGGTATGGCTTCATTGTATGTAACAAAGAGCTGGTGAGCCTCACCCTGAAATCTAGCCATTTGCTCCTTCTAATAAGAGAGCGCCCAACACATATCCAAGATATGGAGCTTGCGGTCGGCCTCTGAAGATGGGTTGGCAAAGTATACCAGAAGGTTAATCACCTAGTTAAGATGAAACTCTAATATACCACCTTAGGGAGGAATTTTGGGTGGGGGCAAAGGATGACTTTGTCCTTGTGAAAGACCAGATATGGAGACTCCATCGGAAGTACCCTGAGCTAACTAATCCTTCTGGTGGAGGTAAGAGCCACCAAGAGGGCAGTTTTCCACAAAAGGTGTGACATCTCACACCTGTGACTAGGCTCAAAAGGCTTGCACATGAGCACTGCCAGAACCAGCAACAGATCCCAATGTGGTAGGGTTTCATGCACTAGCAGGTTCGGGTGGTCAAGGCCCTTAAAGCAGCACCACATCACCTTGTCCTGTGCCACCACTTGGGTACCAGCCCATGCCTGATATGCAGAGATGGCTGCCAGGTGCACCTTGAGGGTTGTTGATCTTGGCCCCAGCTGGGAGAGGAACCACAGATAGTCAAGTATGCTAGCCAAAGGGCAGGCAAGGGGAATCAAGCTCCTTGCCCTGGCACCAAATGGAAAATCTTTCCCATTTAAAAGCATAGTACTGATGAGTTGACTCCTTTTGGGATTGTCCATAAGTCCCAGAGCCTGGAACTCTAGTCCTGAGGGGGGGTATGAGATACAGAGATTGAAGATCTGGATCCAGGATCTTCAAGTAATAACAAGATAGCAGATCCAGGTGTAGAGGCAACCGCCTCAGAGGTCTGGAGCCGAGGCTAAGGAGATCCAGGTACCAGAACTGGCAGGGCCAGTCCAGGACTATCAGGATCATCTGCATCTTGTCCCTCTGCACCAGCACCACTACCTTGTGGATCAAGGGGACGTGAGGAAAGGCATACAGAAAACCTGGGGTCCAAAGCCTCATGAAGGCATCCCCCAGCAGAGTTCCATATTGAGGAAGGTGGGAACAAAACAACCTCAGTTTTGCATTCTCCCTGGAGGCAAAGAGATCCACCAGAGGAGTGCCCCACAGGGAGAACAGGTGGTTTACCACCTCCTGATGTACAGACTACTCAAGCGTCATCTTGTCCACCTGGCTGAGGGCATTTGCCAGCTGGCTGTAAGCTTCCATGACATGAATCACCAGGATATCTGT
Source organism: Neoceratodus forsteri (assembly GCA_016271365.2). Lineage (NCBI taxonomy): Eukaryota > Metazoa > Chordata > Ceratodontiformes > Ceratodontidae > Neoceratodus > Neoceratodus forsteri. The sequence continues at coordinate 705,630,933 of CM028131.1, read as the reverse complement.
ACCCACGCTGCATGCGAGAGTCCAGGTGTGGAGGGCCTGCTGACACAAGGGAAGGAAGTGTGTGCTGCCCTGCTTGGTCAGGTAGAACATGGCCATGGTGTTATCCATCTGGATTTGCATGATCTGACCCTGTATAAAAGTAGCAAACTCCATCAGAGTCAGGTGCACTGTACAGTGCTCCAGCAGGTTGATGTGGTGATGGGGCTCCTAAGGGGTTCAGAGTCCATGGGCTCTGTGGTCCCCAGATGCACTCCCTACCCCACCAAAGACATGTCTGTAGTCAGAATGACTGTTGGCTTTGGCAGACAAATTGGACTCCTGCCTCCAGATGTTCTGGGACATGCCGCCACTGGATAGTATCCCACTCCTACTGAAAGTGATGCATCCACCAGCAGATCCACCAGTCCGTGCTGGTGCAGGATGTCATGTACCCCAGCAACCACAGGAAGTCCTAGGCAGGGCACAAGCGCCCAACTTGAAATGATTAGGCAAAGGAGGTAAGATCCAGTGCCCAGTCCATAGGGAGTCAAGCCTTGGCCTGGAGGGAGTCTAGCTCTGTCCTAGTGAAGTGAATCACCTGCAAGGGGTTCAGTTCTGACTTGGCTGGATTGACCAGAAGGCCCACGTTTCTGCAGGTCTGGAGGACCAAGTTCCTGGACTGCTCCATTGCCTCTTTGGATGGCCTAGCTATCAGCCCATCATCCAAGTAGGGTATGTCCTGACCCTCTGGTGCCGCAGAAATGCTGCCACCACTGCAATGCACTTGGTGAAGACCCTGGGTGCCAAGAAAAGGACAAATGGCATGACCTGGAACTAGTAGAGAACCCCTTCTATGTGGAACTTAAGGTACTGCCAGTGGTATGGATGGACAGAAATGTGGAAGAACCTGTCCTGGAGGTCTTGAGAGCAGAACCACATTCCCTGCTCCAGAGGTGGTATTATCTGGTTCAATGTGACCATCCTGAACTTGTACTTCCGGAGATACTGATTCAGACTGGGAAAATCTAGTATGGGATCTCAACTCTCCATCTGTTTTAGGAACAGGAAGTACTGTATCTGGATACAAAGCCCTGACCTGCCATGCAGTCTGGGACACAGGCTATGGCTCCTTTGTCTAGGACTTGAGCAATGTCCTTCCAGAGGGCAGACAGTGTGTGTCCACCATGGACTTTCTTGGTGCATGAGGTTGGTAAGATGGGAGAGCCTCAAAATCGAGAGGCAACCCTCTTCCTACCAACTTTAGGACCCACCTGTCTGACGTAATTATGAACCAAGCACGCCAGACGTGGCACAGCTGACCCCCATGGAGAATTGGGGCAGAGAATGGATAGGTGGGATGTAGACACCCCAGAACCTGTCAGTGGGCAGCTTTGGAGGGGACACCAGTGCCAGCGGGGTGCCACTACCCCTACCCCCCTTTTTTGGGGTCCTGATTGGGGAACTTAGTCTTTGGGTACAAGCTTGCAAAGGCCTCTGCTGGTGCAGCTGCTGCCTAGTCTGCTGTGATGGAAAGAGACAAAACTGAAAAGGCTTTTTCTTCAGCTTCTACACTTTCATATCCTTCTGTGAGGAGGTCACAGAATCCAGAGTGGCACTGAACTTCTTAATCCTGGTGAGGTGGCCCTCCACCCCATGGCAGAAGAGGTCAGCGCCCAGGAAGGGGACATCGGCCCACTCATGCTGGGTGTCCACTGTAAAGGTGGAACTCCTCAGTCGGGTCTTGCAACACATCACAAAGCTGGTGGTTAGCCAACACTTGACCCTGATCTCGTATCATTTTCACCACAAGCTGCCTGTTAGCTGGGAGGTTTGGGAGAGGACACGATCTAGAACTCCCAAAAGGGAGTGACCAAAGTCAGCCATCATCAGGGAGTAGCTCACCTGATGGAGTCCAAGGGAGGACGCAGCATAGGCCTTCTTTGTTGAATGGTCAAGCTTTTTGGACTCCTTATTGGGGGGGCTTGTACACATCCTCCATATTCCCGTATTTAAGGAAGACAATGTTGGCGCCCAGGCCCTCGGTCAAGGAGTGGTGTGAAAATCCAGGCAAGGTATCGGTAGGGACCACATACTTGCAGACCATACAAACAAAGGGTCCCAGGCAGGAAGCTGTGTGCCGCCAAAGGTCCGGCGCCTGTCCCAAGATGACCTAGGCCATCAAGAAGGCTATCCCAGGGGATTTATCCCTGTCCAGGATCTCAGTAAAGGGATATTTCATCCTTTTCTGGACTAGCTCCAAGGGACTCTCCATGGACTCAGACACGACCCTAAAAAGAGCCTCAAAAGATACTGACCTGTGGTCGGCAATCAACTCTTCAACCAAAGCATGGACCCTTGAAGATTGCATCAAGAACCCATTGGAGGCGTTTGAAAAATCCTCAACTACGGACTTTGGCCTTTTGCCACCATGCACTACTCAAGACTTATCCAAGTGCATGATCTCTATCAACAACTGGCCTAGCAAGCCAGTAGCTAGATGGGAATCCTTGGGGCGGGGGGCGCTCCCTTCATGGGCTGTCATGCATGGATTGTCATGGAGGCTGCCCCACCTGTATCAGTGGTGAGACTCATGTTGGAGACAGCCGTCTCAGCAGGACCAGTACGAGCTGAACTGGTGTCGACCAGATGACCACAGGGGTTGAGGGTAGAGCCCTACCCCGACCAACCAAGGCCCACTGCTGCCAAAGGAGCTTCTCACAGTACCACTGCATATGGTAATGGAGCTTCTCGTCATCCGAAGATGAAGAGGAAGCGGAGAACCCACGGCGGCACCTCCCTGTCATGCGAGACCGAGACGTGAGGAATCCCTCTACCTCGACATAGACTTTGAGCGTCGACAAGATCAACAATGACAAGGAGATATGGCCAGCGGGTCAGGGTTTGACCATTCAACCCCAGATGGAGGGAGGCAACTCCAGAGAAAAGACAGCTGGATTCACCAACTGTTCCTGGACCTCTTAATTGAGGCTGGACAGGACCAGGGTCCTGGAGATCAAATCATCATTGATCCCCTCCAACAATGGGTCAACAGGGTCAAGAAAAATTTCAACCACCTGCTCAACCTGTGTCAAAATAGATAAGTTTGGGGCACCATGAAGCTAGCAGCCTGGCCCTTGACTGAGGTAGGTTCGGCCAAAGCTGAATGCTCAACAGCCGTCGAGCAGTCAGAGGAGTCAAGGGAGCAAGAAGAGCGTGTGCCTTCCTGGTCCCACGACCAACAGCGGGACTTCTTTGATTTCTTCACTTTACTGTAGTGGGCAGGGCTCTCCCCTAAAGTTTGAAGGGTCTTACTCATTACTCAGAAACTGCCTGCAAAAACTGGGCCAAAGCTGACCCCCAACAGAAGCAGTGTAGAGACAATGATGTGCCTACAGCTGCCTCGGCCGCCACCACTTCCATGGCTGCCATCAGGGTTGCAGGTCTTGCAGCTGCAGGGACCACCTCATGAACTTGCTTTGACTTTATCAGAGGGTCCCATTCGACTGGCCAACTGAGGAGAAGATGGGCGTGGTATTCTTCATGTGAAGAAGGAATCATAGCCTGACACAGGCAGCAGGCAGCGATGTCATGCTGTTCACCAAGGCAGTATATGCACGACACATGCAGATCCGTCTGTGTCATTTTCTGTTTGCACTGGACGCAACGCTTGAAGCCGACTTAGAATCCCCATGATCCATTGAGTCGATGTCAGAGACAGAGATGGACCTGAGGATATACTCAAAAGTAATTTCAAAAGTGTTTGGAAGAAAAGTTACCCAAATGGCACACATAAAGGAAAATGTCCACTTGCAAATGCCCACATCATAGTGTGGGGTAACCCCCGATTAGGCTTTTGCCTAAAATAAAAAAGATTTACCTTCTGCCATGTTGCAATATTTCTGGTTTATCTTGTTGATCCTGCCATCCCTCCCGATGGCATTTTAAGACAAGCGCCGCTCGGTGCACCTCCCAGAACCTCCCAGGGCTGACATCAGAGCCGGGGAACAGCCATAGGAGGGTGTATAGATCTTATCAATGTATGGAGCTATTATTAGCTCCAATTTGGTCATTTGCATTCTCCGTGCCACACCAAAGCCAAATATAGACTGTCCAGCTACTGAACAGTCTATACAGAACTTGGTTTCGGTGTGGCACAGGGAATGCGAATTACCAAACCTGAGCTAATAATAACTCTGAAATTGATATGATCTATACACCCTTCCACAGCTGTTCCCTGGCTCTGACATGAGCCACAGGAGGTTCTGGTAGGCGAACCAAGCAGCGCTTGTCTTGAAATACCGGAGGGAGAGATGGCAGGATCAACGAGATTGACTTGAAATACTACAACATGCCAAAAGGTGAATTTTTTATTTTAGGCAGGAACCCTAATCGGGGGCATTTGCAAGTGGATATTTCCCTTTAACTAAAGTTTTTCAGGCCTATACCACACTAAGAGCTGCGAAGGAGGAGACCTGACTCGTCCAGCAGAAAGGAAGATCTGACATCACAGAGCGAAGCCGAGGGATATATCATCAAGGTGGTGGTAGGAGCTTTGCTTAAGAACTGTCCAGCAAATCAGCACCTAAAGGGAGACTGCCAACATGCGGATAAGTGAAACATATCCATGTTCCTAGAAACTTTTTTTTTTTTTATAATTTATTCCTTTTCCCATTCTTTTTCCCATCTCTGGTACAGCTTCCCATCTGGCTGGCCAGGCTCAGCCCTGTCTCTCCACATCTCTGGTACTTGCCATCACAGTCTATACTCCAGTGACCCGGGGGCAGTTGTGACATGAACCAGGGTCTCCTATATGATGGTGCAGAAGTGGTACACATTAAAGCTAATAGGGCAGAGTTCTGGAGGACAAAAGAGCATGGGAGAACAAGAGGGCAAGAGAAGAAGCTGACAACAAGGGGTTTTACTGTAGGCTGGAGTTGAGGAAACACTTAGCTGTAGAATAGTCTGCCAGGTTAAGTAACAGAGGTAGCCATCTGTTTTGAGAAGGCTGGATGCACACTTGGATTCAAAGAGTACTGGCAGTTATAACCATTGAGACAATGGGGAGAAAGATTAGACAGGCATTGCCTCTCCCCATCATGATAAATGTACTGACCAACAGTGGCAGGCATAGAAGCATAGTTGCCCTTGAATGTCTGTCGCAGATTCCTGCGGCTCCTCCCCCACCAGCCTGTAGAACTAGGAGAAGCAGATGGAAGCAGTGCATTCTAGTGATTAAGTGGTTAGAGCACTCATCCTGTGACCTTGAGTGAGTCACTTAAAGCAGCAGTGCATGTTACAGTGATGTGGCCTGATGGGGAGGGACTGGAGGCTCTGGTGCTGGTGACATGGGAGCAGCTGCTTGTGTAGTCCTCTAATCAGCTTGTTTCATTCCCCTGTAAGATATTCTTCCTTCCTGCATAGACCTGCTAGGCCAATCCACAGCTGCACTGGTTGGGGGAGAAGCATGCTAGTCACCCATACTATCCAAAGCCTCCCCAAGTTTGTTACAGGAGGTGCTGAAGTGGCATAGGGCCCTCAGTCTCCCACTAAAGACTGACAGTGCTGCCGCTGCAGCACTTGCAGTCTCCACCAGTCCAGAGATGCAGACCTGGCTCACATCATGAACCCAGGCTACCACATGGAAGTGTAAAATGCTCTACCAGCACCACTGGCAGGTAACATTTTACCTGGTATCACGCAGCACAAAACTACACAATTTCCATCAGCTGCTATACAAAATTCTTTTATGTACAGCAATCACTTGCTACTCATCCAGTTTTACACAAATGTTTCTAAAGTTGCTTCACAAAAAGCCAGCCCACTGGTGCAGCGATAGCACTACCGCTTGCAACGCCGATGAACCAGGTTCAGGAATGTGCCTGCAGCATCAGAGGGCCAGCCGGGGGGAGGAGGTTCGAGTGTCTGGCAGGCAGCTCAACTCCTCCAGGGTGGGATGGTACACGGCTCTGACAACAGAATGCCTCCTGGCAGTGGGGGGTGGGGTGGGGTGATGAGCCTGGAGTCCCAGCGAGTGCAGGGACTGGAGAGACACAGCAGATGTCAGTGCATCATGCATGAAAGCGTGCATGAAACTCCATGACATCATTGTACATCCGTTCCCTCAAGGGAAAATGATAAAGTGGAAACTGCCACTGGCTTGGCAGGTGACACCACTCTCAGCCACCATGCCCACTACCAGACCCTGTCCGCCTGGACCTTTCAACCCTATGGTCTTCCCCACCAGCTGCTTGGGAATAAGGGCGTCGCTGTGGAGCTGAAGGCATCCCCACCTCAGGGGTAAGCCGACAGGGTTCATCAACCTAGTGAGTCGCAAGTGAACTGGTGGACGGAAGATCCGGTCTCAGGTAGGCTCTCAGTGGGGTGGGTCCAGGCACTGGAGCCAGCAGAAGGAGGTTCCAGCCAGTGGAGGAGGAGGAGGATAAAACAGAATTAAAACCAAAAAAAAGTTGTTTCACAAATGCTTACTTGCAAAACATTGTACACAATGCTCCTACAACTACACCAGTTGGGTTCTGTATCATAACAATTGCTACAAAAACATTTTTTGAATTAGATTCTCCTGTTGGTTGATGATACACTTCCCCAAACAGCGTGGCCCACTTCCCATTACCCTTTGTACTGCTACTTCCTTCCATTCACTCAAATCTCTCTTCCGTGAATTCAGTACTCACTTCAGCAGTCACTCTTATCCTGTGCTGTATCGTCACCCTACGGTTCCCTGCTCTCCACTGCCCCTACCCTAATTAATTTCCCCCTGCTCTCCCTAGTGTCCTCCACCCTTCCTTGCTGAATAAAACACCAACGGTGCTTCATTCACCCTTCAAATGCCTGCCATCTGCGTTTAATACAGTACCTCACAGTGCCTTGTTCTTGTTCAGACTCCAGCTGTATTCCTATTTGCACTGACACTACTTGTTGCTCTTCAGATGCTTTGCCTAGCTCGTCGTGTTCATTTTATTGCTACTTCATTTAACATAGTCCCGATTTGTGTAACTGACTGTTGTAACTTACTGCTGTACTCTCCTCATTCCACCCTCCCCAAGGACACATCTGGAAATGAGCTATTTCAGGTCAGTATGTCCTTCCTGGTAAATCTTTTGAAATAAATGAACACACACTGACAGAGTGAGGGCTCTGTTTAGGATACACCAAGAATAACATCTCACCTTCTGTCTTTGTCTGTGACTATCCAGCCTAGATATCACTCACAGCCACAAAACCACTCACTTGATAAATGATTGGCAACTGGTGTTGTTTCCAGTAGAATCTGAGCCAGAACCACCAGAGCAGCCACAAAGTAGGTATAGAAAGATGGTGTGGGAATAGCATGATCACACCCTTAGTGAGTAACAGCAAAGCACTGCCAGCTGTAGCAGTTTGAGTAATGAAAAAGGAGTCTGCACTTATCTACCACAACCAAAGCCCATTACAGCTGACGGTGCTTTGCTATCAGGACTAAGGGTCATCCTGCAAAATGTGATCATGTCCAATAGTGACTATCTGACCCTGATCTGCATTGCAGAAAACAAGTAAATTCTCATTTACTGCAATGCAGATTCTTGCTTTACATGCTGCAACTGCACATTATCCTGGCCCCTCAGCCCTGCCAGCACTTGTCATATTACACATACTATTTCATTTCATTTATTGTGTATCCTGGAAAAGCACATGACAGTGAACAAATTGCCCATTTTCAAGTGGAACCAACATTTACGAATTTACAAAAAATATAAAAACACATACGTTACAATAAAATTATTTGCAACTATAATAAGACAGATTGTTTAAAAGGTTAAAAAGTTGAACAGCTGTTTCTCGAAAGTAGGCACAGACTTACTAGATTTAACAGATTCTGGTAAATGGTTATAAACACTTGATCCAACATAATTCAATACTCTCAGTCTTAGTCAAAAAATGTGCTGTGAAAAGGAATGTCACACAATATATAGTAAATCCTCCCTTCACCCATCACAGCCTGCCACCCTCCTCACCTAGTCCTTTTAAGGCTCCTTAGACTATGCCTCATCTACAATTAGAGGTGGGCATGCCAAGAATTTACCTAAAGCCAAGCAAGAGTCGAGCCAGACAGAGTCAACCCAGGGGTCTTTCTTGGCTCTATGAGCTGAGCTTTGGCTGTAATGTTGATGTAGAGGACAGCCTGCAGCACTGCTGAGAGCAGCAGCTTAGGCTGTTGTAATTCTGAAGCACTGGTTTACAATACAATTTGGGAAACTTCTATTTGCAGTCTGTGGATTTCTTTGACTACACCTGGTTCACTTGTGCTACACTGTTTGGACATTGTCTTTTTTTACAGGCTGGCTGCCTGGTAGTGTCTAGCACAAACCATGCACCGTTAAAGTCGCGGCAGCATTTGTGTGGAACTGTCCTCTGCATTGGACAGTGTCTCTTATGAGTTGCATGAGAGGAGCTAAAAGTTTCAGACACTTCACAAACTGCTCAGGCTGACAAAAATTCTTACTTTGACCCTAAATGGCTTGGCTTGACCTTGACTTTCAGTTTCTAATAGAGATCAAGCTGAGACATGCCAGGCATGAGGTTCAAGCTAGGCTCAAGCCTGCTCCGACTTGCCCACCTCTACAATAATTTAAACATTTACAAATCTGTCCAATGCAGCACAAAGGTCCTCATTCTCTCGGCCTGACCATCACCTTAAATGCGACTGGGTGGGGAGGGTGGCTGGTAATCTCACCCAGTAGTGTTCTCTGTTATCGCAATCCTGTGAGATTGAGAGCATTCGGTTCCAGAGGTGAGATAAAGAAGGTGAGGATCTTCACATGGCACTGGAAAGATTATAATACTGCTTTTAAATTACTGGAGGCAAGCTGGAGACTGAGGCCGGGGATTTATACGGACTGGGTGGGGAGGGTGGCTGGGCCGAGATAGATGGGAGAAGGTTTTATAATTCTTGCAATTTTTATTGAAGCACTCATTTGCACTAAAACAAATATGGGTTAAGCCAGTCCAGTGGTGTGGAAGGCTGAGACGCAGGATGCCTTACCTCCTGCCATGCTGGCAACCCATGTTCAAGAGTGAATGTGGGTCATTTGGGAGTCGGCCAGGGAGGGAGAAGATTGAGTGTCCAGAGAACTGCTCTCCTCTCCCAGGGTGGGTGGTTCATAGCTCCCGCTGAATGACTGCCACCAGGTGGAGGCTTGGTGGTTGTGCGGGACTAAGAGCAACCAGGAAGAGAGAGTGCTACAGGACTACAGTGTGCTTGTGCCTCCATGTGCACATGCTGACGTGCGCATCAGCAAGGAGCAAAGAGAGAAAAGCAGACAATGGAGCTAGCAGGCTCCATGAAGCCCTGGTGGTGTGCTCCCAACTCTGGCATCCCCCAGCAATCTGGATTGTGCCCCTGGGGGGATAGTCCTCCCCTCCCAAGTCCCACCATGGGCGGAAATCCATGGGTGAATCTGCCTGAGGAGGAAGTTGGGTCGGGGGGCATGCCAGGAAGAACTGAGCACTCAGAGGGGACCAGAGCCTGCTTGCTAGCTCCGTGGGGAGAAACAGAATAATAATAAAAAAAAAATTTGCATGTATTTGTGTTTTTAGCACTTTTTCCATTATAGTTAATATGTTGCTAATGACTACACTAAATTAAATTTACGTTTGTATTTATGTTTGCACTAAAATTACTTTGCATGAAAATTACTCATTTTACTGTATTTTAAGTGGAATGGGAGGTAGAAAAACTAGCCTGCCAATATATAATGAAATTGCCAATATATGATGAAAATGTTTTGCCAACTAACAAATACTGCTGTTTTAACAGCTAAGAATGCTGCTGGCTTGGGTAAGGCAGAACCACTCTGCATCTCAAAGTACTTTACACCGGGCAGTGAGAAGAATGCTGGGGCCATGGGAGGGAGGGGGAGATGACACAAAAATAAACTTATGTACTAAGAAATGCAATGCAAACTTTAGCTATCGCTATACAAAATGAATTTTGAACAGAACAGTGGTTAACTCTACACAAAAGAAATCTTAAACTAAAACTTTCCCTGGCCAACGGGATGGGCAGCATTTATCAGTTTTTAATCTGCTTTTTCCTGGGTTTCACTCAAGTGAGGTCCATACATTTGCATATTAATGAAATTCTACTTCAATGCCCTTTAATTTGCATTATGAAACACTTAAATTTTTTCCTCCCCCCTTTATTTTGATTTCCACATTTTTCTCCATGGGTATCCTTGAGCTACACCCCAATGAATAGAATCTCCACAGTTGCACTTTTTCTACAGCTCGGAACACTCGCAGTGACTGTCTTTACAGCCTCTGCTGTTCCTTTATTGGCCAGCAGGGGTGCACAAATACCAGACGGCCCATACTCTCCCTCATCCTGAGCCGAATGCCTAAGGCCCTGTCCACACTACGCCTCTATAATGTTACAGAGTGCCAAACCGTTACCGCAATGGTCTGCGTTTACACCTGTAATGTTACAGAAGGTGTTTTCATAACCGTTGTTGAAACCACATATGAGGTGGTTTCAACAACGGTTATGAAACCGGTCCCGCCTCGGTAACGTTACCGGCGGTAGTCTGGACAGGCGGTAACAGTCCCCTGCAGGGCCCGCAGCGCAAGCTGTATTGTGGGATTGGGCACTGCAGTAACGGTCGCCCAGTTCCCGAGGTGTGGACTGACGGTACCGGTCTCGTACCAGTCACTGCTGCAGTGTGGACACACTGTACTGCTCCCGGCTGTAACGGTTTCTGTCCGTTACAGGGCCTGAGCAGTGTAGTGTGGATGGGGCCATACTATTTTGAAGCCCAAGACCTCCAGCTGGCCTCAGTGTGTGATTCCCGGGGATTGCACATGGACAGCAGTCTCCTGGGTGGCAGCACCACTTGCAGGCTTGATGGCACTGGACCTGCTCGCTCAGGGTTTTTCACGCCTGTATCACACCTGTTTTGGTCACTGCAATGCCTTGCTGTATACTCCTTTGTATCTCACCTGTATTGTTAGCCAATGTCTTGCCACACAAATATGTTTCAAACAACATGAAGTCTTGCTGTATTCTGACATATGCAGTTAGGTCCTGCCTTTCAACTGCCCCAGAGAACAAAGAGTTAAACTTTCCATGGCCAGCATGGAATGTTCACCACGAGCTCCGTTGAAGCCCCTGTCTGCTGTTGTTTAAACTGCAACCGTCAGATTCTTTACTCCGCCTCACTGAACAGTCGCTCCGGAGATATCTCCTTTGCTCGGTTCAAAAAAGTCGGTTGAAGTGTCGTTTTTTTCGGTCAGTTTCTACCAAATTGCCGTTACCGCTCAGTCGGTTCAAGTCTCTGTCTGTGGTACCGTGAGTACTAGACAGGTTTTCTGTGTAGTTTCTGTATGGAACTTGTAAATTGTGGATCGGTTCAACTGAACCGATCAGTTGAGTTAAAAAAAAGTTTGTAAATTATTTAGAGTGTGGTAACCGGTCCGTAAAGTTTCTAAAAAAACCTGATTTTATTACATTTTTTTCCAAGACCCCTGACACGGTCAGGAACCGATAGGGGAGTTTTGCCTGGTGGATTGCCGAAAAAAGGGTAAGTTTTGGATAGGATTGGCCATGTCTGAGAAACCCAAGAAAAAAACTGGGCCCACTGGGTTTCAACACTGCAGTGTGTGCTGAAGTCTTTGCCAAGGCTGATCCCCACACCACCTGTGTTTATTGTCTGGGGTTTGACCACCTCGATTCAGACTGCCAAATGTGTAAGAATTTTCCCAAATCTACCCAGGAAAAGAGATTAGGTAGACTGAGGGAAAGGGAGGCCGAGAAGTCCGCTGACCCGGATGGTCAGCCCGGTTTGGGTCCGACCGAACCAGAAGGAGTGCCTTCTGACCAGGGCGATACTTCTTCAGGCAAAAGGAGAGCCGATTCTGAGGAGTCGGTTCCGGTGAAAAGAAAAAGAAAAGATAGATCGTCCAGTTCGGACCCAGAAATTCATACTCCGACCGCCGATGAGATAGCCAAGGCGACAAGAATAGTGCAATCGCTTACTTCAGTTCCGACCGAACCAGCACCATCTGGCAGGGGTTCGGATCGGTCGGTTCCCCCGGTTCCGGATTACACTTTGGAAGAATTTTATGAATCAGAGGAGGAGGAAGGAGAGTATGAGGATGATTATGGTGATTATGAAAGTCTGGATGTGCCTATTGACCCGGACACCTCCCCAGACAGACCTTCAGGTGTTTCTCCTCCTAGGCTTTCTGAGTTCCCTTCTCACTATATGTTTTACAAAAAAGTGGCAGAGACCCTCCAGCTTCCTGTGGAGGAAGCAGTAGAGGATCAGGAGGAGCCTGATTTTGTTGAGATGATGGACATCCCAGAGTCCAGGAGACTGTCTATTCCCCTCCACAAATCCTTTGGGAAACAGACACATAAAATTCTTAAGACTCCTAATTCCATACCTCCTGTGGACAGATGAATGGACAAGAGGTACACTCTCCCAGGCTCAGACACGGAGTTCCTTTTCCAGCAATGCAGCCATGTTGGGGTAGTGCAGGTTGCTGCCTGTGATAAGGCAAATATCCCCTTGGCATCACACCCCCCAGACAAGGACTCCAGGAAGATTGATGCCATGGCAAAGAAACAATACATGGCAGCATCTTTGGGACTCAGGCAGGCTAACTATATGGCCTACACAGCTAGATATCAGAAGTCCAGGTGGGACACTGTGCTGGCTCTGGCTAAACAGGCCCCTGAGCAGCTTGCCAAGGAGCTGGAGCAGGTGGCTGCAGATGGGACTGAGGCATCTAAAGTACAATTTCATGCTGCTGTGTGGACTCCCAATGATGTTTCATCAAGAGTCATGGCTACATCTGTGGCTCTTCGGAGGATGGTTTGGCTCAGATGTACTAGCCTCTCACAGGATACCCAGGCTAAGGCCATGGATTTCCCTGTAACTGGTAATTCTCTGTTTGGGGAGCAGACAGAGAATTACATGAAAAAGATGGATGAGTACAGGACCACTTACAGGAGTGCTCAGGCCAAAGAAAGGCAAGCAACTCCTCAAAGGCAGCAGTCCAGGTGCATGGGGCAGGCCTTTCCAAAGGCCTTTTTACCAAGCTCAGGCCTCCTCCTCTTCCTTCTCTCAGAGGGGGGTTCTTTAGAGGGAGAGGCAGACAGGGGATGAGCAGGTCTGCATCCACCCCTCAGCCTAAAGCCCCTGCCAAGCAGACACCCTGATGGGTCTGCCCGGGCTGATTCTCCCATACCAGTAGGGGGCAGGCTGGCTTACTTTGTCCAGGACTAGAAGTCTCTAACATCAGACAAGTGGGTCCTGGAAGTAGTAAGCCAGGGGCTGGTTCTCAGCTTCAAAAAATTTCCCAAGATGACAACCAGATCCTTTCCACCTGCGAATCTATCAGAGACCCTTGCCTTAGAGGCAGAGGTTTCTTCTCTCCTAGCTCTCAGAGCTATAGACAGGGTTCCCACCCTACACAAGGGCAAAGGATTGTACTCCAGGTACTTCCTAACCCCTCAAAAGACAGGAGAATGGCGGCCCATCCTGGACCTAAGATATCAGAACAAACACCTTTTAAAGCCAAAGATCAAAATGGTGACTCTGGGAATTATCCTTCCCTCTCTAAGGCCAGGGGACTGGCTAGCCTCCCTGGACCTCAAAGATGCCTATTTTCACATTCCCATCAGGTGCTCCCACAGAAAGTACCTCAGGTTCGAGTTGCCCTCAGGCTACTACCAATTCAGAGCAATGCTTTTTGGCCTAACATCAGCCCCAAGGGTTTTCACAAAGTGCCTGGCGGTAGTGGTTGCTTTCCTAAGGAGAAAAAAGATCTCCATCTTCCCATACTTGGACGACTGGCTCATAGTAGGTCAGTCTCCAGACCAAGTCTAGTCACATTTGCAAATGACCCAGCAAGTGCTCACTTCCTTAGGATTCCTTCTCAACCTTCCAAGGTCAGTTTTCGAACCAGTACAGCTCCTCACCTTCATAGGGGCAGAGCTGGATACAGTAAAGGCAAGAGCCTTCCTTCCCCTGGAAAGGGCAAGGACCCTCATGGAACTGGCCTCTTCATTCACCCTTCAGGTGTCTCGACCAGCAAGGCATTTCCTTCAGCTTCTGGGCCACATGGCAGCTTCCACAGCAGTGGTCCAAGGAGCAAGATTCCAGATGAGGGACATTCAGTTCCACTTAAGAGCCTTCTGGTCCCAAAGAAAGGATTCCCTTACCAAACTAGTCCCAGTGACTCGAACCCTGATCCAGGCCTTGAAATGGTGGCAGGATCAGGACAATTTGAGACAAGGGGTTCCTTTTGTCACTCAGTCTCATTCAGTGATACTCACTACAGATGCTTCCCTGCTGGGCTGGGGAGCCCATTTGGGGGATCTTACCACGCAAGGACTGTGGTCACCTCAGGAATCTCTGCTTCACATCAATCTCTTGGAACTCAGAGCAGTGTTTCTGGCACTGCAAGCTTTTTCCAAATCTGTACAGAACAAGGTGGTTCAGGTCAGAACAGACACCACCACCATCATGTGGTACATCAACAAGCAGAGAGGCACTTGGTCTATGGCCTTGTGCACAGAAGCAATGAAGCTGTGGTCCCTGGCCTATTCCCTGCAAACCTCTCTGATAGCAGTTCACCTCCCAGGGAAGGACACTGTCCTAGCAGATGCTCTGAGCAGAATATCCCAGGGCCATCACGAATGGACCCTAGATCCACTAGTTTTGAAAGTGATTTTCTCGAGATGGGGCACTCCAGAGATAGATCTTTTTGCAGCCCCAGACAATCACCAACTTCCTCTCTTTTGTTGCAGACCCCCAGTCTTGGGCTCAGGCCCCCTGGATGCTCTGATTCTGAACTGGAAAGGGAAATTTCTGTATGCTTTCCCCCCTTCCTCTCCTGTTCAAAGTGTTAGTCAAGATAAGGTCACAACCATGCAAAGTGATTCTGATTGCTCCAGACTGGGCCAGACAGCCCTGGTATCCCCTGTTGCTGTCCCTAGCAGTCCACCTTCCCCTGTCTCTTCCCAGGAATTACAACCTGTTGACATCCTCTCAGGGGAGGATTTGGTACCCAAATCTTCGGTCTCTCAATCTCAAGGCATGGCTCTTGAAGAGTTAGAGTTTGCAGATCTGCATCTTTCCCAGGGGGTTCTGGATATCCTTAAGGCTTCTCGAAAGCCTTCCACCAGAAAGACTTACAACTCCAAATGGAAAAGATTCAGCATTTGGTGTTCTAAGAAAAATATTTCTCCAGACTCTGCTGAGTTGCCTACGGTTCTGGACTATATGGTCCATCTTAATGGCCTAGGCCTCAGACCAGCTACCCTTAAAGTACATTTGGCAGCTGTTTCTGCTTTCTTGTCAGTAGGCAAGCCTTCCTCTCTATCATCCCATCCTGTGTTTTGTAAGTTTTTCAAGGGATTGCTTCACACCAATCCCCCCTTTAGGGATCCTGCTCCTGCTTGGGACCTTAATGTTTGCATTGCTCAGCTTATGCAACCCTCCTTTGAGCCTTTGTCCTCTGCAGCACTTAAGTACTTGACTTGGAAAACTGTGTTTTTGGTGGCCATTACTTCTGCCAGGCGTATCAGTGAATTGCAAGCCGTCAGTGGAACCTGATTTCATCTCTTTCCATAGAGATAAAGTGGTCCTAGAACTAACAGAAAGTTTTTGCCTAAAGTGGTTTCAGATTTCCACCTCAACCAGTCTATATCTCTCCCTGTTTTCTTCACTGACCATTCCTCCTCTGGAGAGAGGAGGCTACACAGCTTAGATGTTAAAAGGGCCCTGAGCTACTACCTAGAGTGTACCAAGGGTCACAGGTTTGAATCCCTCCAGTTGTTCCTCACGTATGGAGAGGTTGGTAAGGGCAAATCTGCCACTAAGTGATCTATTGCCAGGTGGATTGTTTCTTGTATACAATTCTGCTATGAAAAACTGGGTAGAACTCCACCCTCAGGCCTGAGGGCTCATTCCACTAGAGGTACAGCTGCTTCCCTGGCTGCTGCCAGGGATATTTCTCTCTTAGAAATTTGTCAAGCAGCCACCTGGAAAACAGTCCATACATTCACCAAGCATTACTCTCTGGATATCCAGGCTAGGAGTGATGCTCGGTTTGGCACAGCAGTACTTCAGAGCCTGTTTCCAAAGTAGGTTCTGTCCCTCCTCCATGGAGGTACTGCTTGGTAGTCTGTATATGTCAGAATACAACGAGACTTCATGTTGTTTGAAGAAAAAATTACTCACCTTAGTAATGCTGTTTCTTCTAATGAAGTCTTGCTGTATTCTGACCTCCCCCCCTGCCTCCCCTCTCAGAACCTATTTTTTGGGATGTGGGTGGGCAGGAGCAGTGTTGGCACCCTAGGGGTGTCCTTTTTTCACCCTCTTTTAGTTTAGGTGAGTGATTGTGTTTTGGATGTGTTTTGTTTTTGGGTTTCCTGACTTGAGTCTTCTTTTTGAAACCAAAAACCCTTTTATATAGATATAGTTGCCAGTTGGCTAGTTTGAGTTTTACAGTTTCCACACAGAACTTCTAGTGAGTATTGCTCGTAAAGATCTGACGGTTGCAGTTTAAACAGCAGCAGACAGGGGCTTCAACCGAGCTCGTGGCGAACATTCCATGCTGGCCATGGAAAGTTTAACTCTTTGTTCTCCGGGGCAGTTAAAAGGCAGGACCTAACTCCATATGTCAGAATACAGCAAGACGCCATTAGAAGAAACAACATTACTAAGGCGAGTATTTTTTTCTTGTCCCTCCTCCCTGCGATGAGATACCTTTGTAAATGAGTCTCTGACTCAAAGGTTTGTAAATCCGATCTATGAAATAAAAAAATTAAAAAATAAAGGAGAGAGAGAGAGCTTTTCAGTACTTCACGTTTTAACTGGTCAGGTTTTCTGGAGGTCTTTTCTTTCTTTCTTTCTTTAGAACAGCATCTGGCCATCCTTAGTTTCAGCCCAGATTGCACTAATAAAATGCCCACAGGCAAAATGGTACTGACAAGCTTTTAGCTAGATCAACTCCAAATGGACTCAGTTTTGTAAACAAAAAACAAACAGAAAAAAAAGATAAAAGCCATAGATTAAGAGAGACTGTATTTTAAAAGGACCCCATTTGAGAAAACCTGTGCTGGGCAACAGGCAACCACAGTTCCACACAAATAATATAAAGCACAATACCTTTTCAAGGTCTCGTGGAGCAAAGTATACTTGGCCTTCAACTCGGCAAGTCTGGTCCCAGTGATTTTTCCAGTGGAAAACAGCTGAAAAACAAAACGTCAAATCAGAAAGGACATAAGAAAGGTTATATCTATAGAATTGGAGCAATGACTATCATCTCTGCTAAGAAGACATTGTCAACAAACAGGCTACTGTAAACCAAGCCAGAAGCTGAAATATGTGATGATTCAGGTCTTCTAAATATCAGCACTTTTAGTCCACACAGAAACTTCCACTTAGAAGAAAGAGGCCCTTTTCATTCCTGCAAAGTCTACAGAAATTCAAATGTGCATTTGTGTCATAAGAATACTAAAATGCTAACCGTGATACCACTACATAGCCAGGCTGCTACATTAATGGAACTGGAACACCTCCACAATCTACTCAATTTCCACCAAATAGCAAGTTATGCAGATAGCAGTATTAGAACTGGGAGCTATGACTGCAACAAGTGAGGTCACTGGTTGATGTACCTATAATGGTGCAAGGGGAGGGGTACTTGCAGAGCAAGAGACAAAAAAAAACAGGTATATGCAGAAATATTTATGAATGATAATCTTTTTTTGGTTAAATGAAAATGTATTTATTATTTATTTATGTCTGTGGTAACCGGGTAGGTGCACTGATCCAGAGGACAGTTTTCGGTCACACCCCAGGCCACAAAGTGGCAAAACAAATACAGGCACAATAGTAAATACAAGGGCTGGGATATTCAGACTGCGCCAGGCTAGGGCGCAAGCCTGGGTGCAGAGTAACTGGGATGCACCAGGGCATAGTCCCTGCGATATTCAATGGTGCTGCGCCATAGCCCAGCACCGTTGAATATGGCACTGTAGACGCCCGCATTGCACATGGCGCAGTGGCACTGCGCCAGCGCAAGTGGCAGGTGAGGAGAAGGGGGATGCACCAGCGCAAGTACAGTTGAGCTAGGCACAGGAACTGCGATATTCAGTGGTGTGTATGCAAATGAGGCATTATGCAAGCAAGGCGCAAATGGGGACATTTGCATGTCATTATGGCCCCATTTGCATGCAGGTGCGCCGATCCCCAGCGACTGGCACCTGGCGCCCAGTCAGGCTGCAGCCATCTGGGACCGACGCCTCCTGCCCCTCGGCGGCAAAGTGTCCCAACGCCCGATCGTGGCCTTTGTAGAAAAAGATTCCCTAGTGGTCCAGTGGACTGAATCCAGCCCGATCGCGGACATTGTAATAATATTTATATCCCTGGTGGTCCAGTGGACCGCTGGCAAGCCCGATCGCAGGCACTGTAATAATATTTATGTCCCTGGTGGTCCAGGGGACCCGCTCGCAAGCCCGATCGTGGCTCTGTAATGGAAAAACCCTGGTGGCTCAGCAGTACCCCCCTCCCCACTAAGACCCACCATCCCGCTCCCCCCCCGGTCAGCGGCGGGTGGCAGCTCCTCACCCGCAAGCCGCCCGGCCGCCTGCTGACTGACAGCGTACAGTCCGGCTGTACACCGATTGGTCCAGAGCGTGGGCCAGTAGGCGTGCAGGCTATACTATACTACACAGTCCCGATATGTGAATGGATCCATTCACATATCGGACTGTATACAGTATGGGCTATGTGGTACAGTATGGCCTGCATGCCCATTGGCCCACACTGTGACCAATGGGCGCAGCCGACTGTACGCTGTCAGTTGGCGAGGGCTGCCGGGCGGCTTGCGGTGGGGGAGCTGCTGCCCTCCGCTGACCGGGGGAGAGGGTGATGGGTCTGAGTGGGCGGGTGGGCAGGGGATACCACTGGGCCACCAGGGTTTCTCCATTACAGAGCCCGCGATCCAGGCTTGCGAGCAGGTCCACTGGACCACCAGGGATATAAATAATATTTCAAAGCCAGCGTTCGGGCTTGTGAGCAGGTCCACTGGACCACCAGGGATATAAATATTATTACAAAGCCCGCGATCGGGCTTGCGAGCGGGTCCACTGGACCACCAGGGATATAAATATTATTATAATGCCCGCTGTTGAAAGTGGCCAGTGGCTAAGGTTTAGTGACCAGTGACCAAAGTTTTATCAACAATATGTAATTGGCTAACCAAAAGGTTGAGGAGATAGAAAGGTGTAAAATGGCTAGTGTAGAGGCTGCAAATGAGTAATAAATAACTAAATGATGCCAACATGTAGATTGATGTGCCTTGTAAGTGCAGAGGTGTTTGGAGAGTAATTGTTAAAACCATGCAAATAATGATACCACTGCAAATTGATGTCTGTGTAGATGCCCAGGTTCAAAAGGTGGTGGGCCATGTAAATAACTGTAGAAAATAAGTGAAGAGCATAAACTGTGTTTAAAAAAATAAATGTTTTAAAGAAAATTAGCTTTGCTTTGCTCAGCAGAGATATTTTGTACAAAATCTTCCTTCAACCCAAGGTCATAGCCAAGATAAGGTTCAGCTGCTTCAAACCACTGCAGCTTAGATACAGTTCCTCATTTTATAATTTCTTGTGTTTAAAAAAAAATGTGTAACAGAGAGTTGATGAGAAACAATTATATCCTTGTTTTGGCCTTTGGCAAAAGGCATTTGATACAGTCCCACACAAAAGATTAATACACAAGTTAGCCAGCCTTGGAGTGGGTCCCAAGGTGGTAGCCTGGATAAAAAATTGGCTAGACAACAGGACGCAAAGGGTAGTAGTAAATGGAGTCCACAGTGAAGAAAGTAGGGTTACTAGCGGGGTACCGCAGGGTTCAGTACTAGGACCAGTCCTTTTTAATGTCTTTATAAGTGACATTGCAGAGGAACTGGAAGGAAAAGTATGCCTCTTTGCAGACGACACAAAGATCTGCAACAGGGTTGATGATACACAAGATGGAGTGGAAAGGATGAGAAGGGACTTGGCAAGGTTGGAGGAATGGTCAGATGTATGGCAGCTCAGATTCAATGCAAAGAAGTGCAAGGTAATGCACCTGGGAAACAAAAACCCAGGAGAAGAGTACACAATGGGGGGTGAGATACTGACAACAGTAAAAATGGAAATGGACCTGGGGGTAACTATATCAGATGACCTAAAGGTGGGCAAACAATGTGAGAAGGCAGTAAGGAAGGCTGGGGGGACACTGGGATGCATAGGGAGAGGCATCAATAGTAGAAAACAGGAAGTTGTTATCCCTCTGTACAGACAGTTGGTGAGACCCCATCTGGAGTACTGTGTGCAGTTCTGGAGACCCCATCTCTGCAAAGACATAGACAGAGTGGAGGCTGTCCAGAGGAGGGTAACCAAAATGGTGCAGGGTCTGCACCAGAAGACTCACAAAGAAAGACTAAAGGAGCTTAATATGTATACCCTTGAGGAAAGAAGGGAGAGAGGGGACATGATAGAAACTTTCAAGTACCTCAAGGGACTCAACAAAGTCCAAGAGGGTAGCATCTTTCAGAAAAAGAGATGTGCAAGAACAAGTGGGAACAATTTGAAGATAGATGGGGGGATGGCTGAGAGGTAATGTGAGGAAGTATTTTTTTCACAGAGAGGGTTGTGGATTCGTGGAACAGCCTCCCTGAGGAGGTTGTGGAGTCAAGAACAGTGGGGGAATTCAAGAATGCATGGGACAGACATAAGGCAGTCCTAGTGGGGGGTAGGAGGAAGTAAGCCGTTGGTTAACTAGGATCTGCAGCTTATCTGTTAGGTAGGAAAATGAGCAGACTAGGTGGACCAAGCGGTCCTTATCTGCCATCACATTCTATGTTTCTATGTTGGCCACTGTCTAGTCAACAAGTTATTTAAAGTGAATGTGAAGTCCCCTCATAAGTTTTCTGTATCCACACCGCTGAAGGACTTCAGGGGGAGGAGAGAGTGGCTGGGGCTGTTTGACTCCCCCCCTCCAACTGCACAGACCTCGCAAGTGCAAAGCGACTCTTGGAACCTACCGTAAGCTGCTCTTCCTCGGGGTCGAGGTACCGGCAAGTAAACCACTAACTGGTGGACCTCCCCCGATGACCAGGACTCCCCACGCTTTCTTTTTTCGCTCCACCAACTAACGGGGGCTCTGAACAGAATCTTGATTTCGGGAAGAGACCTCCCACCCACCTTGCTCGTTTACTACGCCCCCCAGACACCGATAACTGCGCGGCTCCGCTACCACGGCGAACAAAGGAGGCGCGAAGATTCGAAAGTCAGCAACTCCTGCTGATTGGACGCCCTAGCCTATGACGATGCTCTACCAGCCTGGTCTTAAGGCTGAGAGCTCGAGCGCCGGCTCCACACCACCGAAGGACTTCAGGGGGAGGAGAGAGTGGTTGGGGCTGCTTGACTCCTCCCCTCCAACTGCACAGACCTCGCAAGTGCAAAGCGACTCTTGGAACCTATCGTAAGCTGCTCTTCCTCGGGGTCGAGGCACCGGCAAGTAAACCACTAACCGGTGGACCTACCCCGACGACCAGGACTCCCCACGCTTTCTTTTTTCGCTCCACCAACTAACGGGGGCTCTGAACAGAATCTTGATTTTCGGCCCTCCCACCCACCCTGTTCCTCCTCCCATTAAATACTCCCTCACCACCACCGCTGGAATGGACCAATTCAGGGCTGAGACAGCTCAACCCATGGAACTCTTCCTCTTCCACTGCCTAGCTGGGTGTAAGCTGTCTAACTGGTACTTTATCTTATAGATCACTGCCCACACTGGACATTATCGTACTCTCTAATCGCGATGCTAGTATACTTGATTATTTTACCACCCTATATTTGTGCTGCTAATTAATATAGGGGGCTGATAGCAGCTACCTGTTCAGAACCTGCACCTTCACAGTGACTTTAACAATCTTACAGCTATCTTACATAATCTGTTTATATTCTATTCTCCCACCTGTGTAGCTGTGCTTTAAGGGGCTTTGAATGCTACCAGTTGAGCAATATTATCTACTGTTTACAGCTTGTATACCTGATAATACTGTTCTCCAACTAGATAGCCTCCCATCTATTGACTAACCTGACTTAGCCTCGGCACGACCTCTCAGAAAGCCATAGGCTGACTCTGCTCAGAACCTATTATCACTTTAGTGGAGAGTCCTGGTGCCTGGGTTACCCCTATTAACGCCTGCTCCCATCCCACTTGCCTGCCCACAGTGTAGCGGCATTAAAAAACACTCTCAGGAGGACTACCCTCCAGCCAGAACTTCTAAGCTCACCAGCCCCTCCTACTCCTGACTTTGCCATTCTAGGGGGACGACGCCTGGGACTCCTCGTCCTCACAAGCCTTGGGTACTGCAAAGGAGAGATGCCCCTGGAAAACTCGGCTACTCCTCTGAACAGACCCTCCAGGGACTCAGCGCCCATAAAGCAAGGGTACAGCACATAGCGTTGCCCCCCAGACACAAGGTAGCTATTAACCAGGGGCACTACCACCCCCTTTGCCCAGCCATCCCTCCCCTCCACCGTACCTCCCTGACCAGCATGAGGCCCCCCCAAGCTTGGTCCTCCCTATCTTAGCTGCCCAAACAGAGGGCTCCTCCTGGCCGTCCAGTACCTACTATCCCTCCTCTGGGCCGACATGACCATTTCCATAGGAGAACAGGACACTAGATGTCACCCTCCTTCTGGTCCTCCCCCCCCCTGTCACTCCTGGCTCTGCCACCCCTTCCCCTTCACCAACACTGAGGCACTCCTGACTGCCCATGTATTCTGCAGAAGAAGTATCTTATACTCAACACTACTCACCTCCAAGCGGACCTTCTGGGCCAAATCCCTACCCCTTAGAAGGATCCCAACTCTCTGCCTCCTTGCAACCCTCCTGCTCATGGCTCGGGATGTCCAGCCTAATCCTGGACCCCCCCATACAACCTCCTGGTCTCCTCCCCACTGGACCCTCACTGGGCGTCCTCCAAGGGCCTACGGATCGCGCATATGAACATATGCAGCCTAAGATCTAAGGTGCAGGAACTTCAATCCTGGCTTGACCGGTACAACCTGGACATCCTGGCAGTATCAGAAACCTGGCTCAAACCTCACATTCTCCCTCATGAGGTAGCAGCCCTTGGTTACATCTTTCACTGAAGAGACAGACTGAGCAAAAGGGGGGGCGGGGTGTTAATCTACACAAAAGACACCCTTAATACAGTACAGATAAACCTGAATCAGGCCACCTGTATGGAAGGTGAATCGATCTTTGTGCGCATCACCCTTGGCCCTTGGAAGCACCTCAATATAGGATGCGTATACAACCCCCCTACGAATGCTCGGTCATCTCTTGAGGCGGTCCTAAGGGATATCTCCGAGGAGGTATCCTCTGAGCTACTCATATTGGGGAACTTCAACCTAAATTGGGCCCCCCAAGACAACCACTCCTCAATAGGACTGGTTCAGGAAACTAACCTTGAACAGGTAATCGCAGGGCCCACCCAAATGAACTACAAGATGGGAAACCATTCCACACTCGATTGGGTACTCTCAAGTAAGCCCTCCAATGTACAGACGGAAGGCACCCTAGCGGATGCCCTGAGCGACCACTCCCCAATCTTCTGTACTTGGAAAAATAGGGCCCCTAGAGTCCGCCCGCGTATCCTGGTGGCAAGGGATTTCACTAACCTCCTACCCGAGCACCTGATAGGGTGCCTTAACAGTATTGACTGGAGTTCCATCAAACTACTCCCCTCACTGGATGAAGCTGCTGCTTTCTTCCAGGGTGCCATCACCATGGTGGCCAATCGGCTGGCCCCCATGAAGAAATTCTGCACCAAGGGGAGCTGTTACAAGTGGATCACCCCCAACGTGAAATCACTCATGAAATACCGGGACACAGCTTGGAAGAAATACAAGCTCTCCTCCCTACCAGCTGACCTCACCTGCCATAAGGCGCTTAGAAACAGGTGCAAATTGGCCATAAAAGTGGCAAAACGAGAGTATGTCACTAATCAACAGAAAAAGAACCTAGGTAACCCTAGACTCGTTTGGGCTCACATAAATGGGCTAATAAAGGGGAGCGGAAAGACCGTACATGGCCCCACAGAGGTGAATGGTCAATTAACGAGCAATGACACAATCATTGCTATGGCACTCAACCGCCAGTTCACAAACCTGGACCAGATCAAAGCAGGATTGCCTATCCACCCCCAGGACCTTATGACCCCCCCCATTTATCGGACCGCCCCTCCTTCCACCTTAAGCTAGTAAGACCTAAGGAAGTCCTCCCTCTATTAAAACCCCTCAAAACAACGGGATCCATGGGACCAGACGGCATTCCCCAACCGAATTCTAGAGGAAGGGGCCCTAGCACTCACCAGGCCCCTAACCTGGCTCCTCAATCATTCCCTCACCAAAGGCGCCATCCCTGAAAAATGGAAATTGGCTCATGTAGTCCCTGTCCACAAGGGAGGATCGAGGGAATCCACCAACAATTACAGGCCAATCTCCCTACTCTGTAGCCTTGGTAAGATCCAAGAGAGATTGATATACGGACAACTCTGTGACTACCTAGAGACCCACCAATTACTATCCCCCTCCCAGCATGGATTCAGAACCAATCATGGGACTGACTCCGCGCTCATCAAGTTCTCCACAGATGTTCTCAGAGAACTGGATAAGAGGACCCCCACTGGCGCTGTCTTCATAGACTTATCCAAGGCATTTGACCTCGTCAACCACAACCTGCTGCTCTCCAAACTGAGCCAGGTTGGGCTAGACAGCCACTCCCTGTCGTGGTTCACCAGCTACCTCACCGGGAGGTCACAGAAGGTAAAATGGAAAGACTCCCTATCAGAGCCTCTCCCATTAACAGAGGGGGTGCCCCAAGGGTCTATACTAGGCCCCCTTCTCTTCTTGCTCTTCACCAATGATCTCTGTAACCACTGTGGGGGGAGCTCAGTGGTACAGTATGCAGACGATGCAGTCATCTACCGGCCCGCTACCAATCTGGGGGAACTCTGCTCCAGGCTCCAAGATGACCTGAGATCCCTAGAGGTATGGCTTGTCACCAATAGAATGGTCATTAATCCGAACAAGACTAAGGCCATGCTGTTTGGCCCAAGAACCCTCAGTCATGACAGAAGCAAACTCCTCCAACTGATGACCACCTCAGGCAAGAGGCTTGAGGTGGTCAAATCAATAAAATACCTTGGCCTCACCCTGGACCAGGGCTTCACCCTCAAGGAACACGTAGACCAGGTAACCACAAATATTCACTCCAAACTTGGGACCCTGTACAGGTTGAAAGACTAGCCAATACCAGTGGCCCGAGCCTCCATCGCCACTAGCATTCTGCTCCCCACCATTACCTATGTGGCCCCTGTGGTCCTGGGAGCAGCTAGACAAGAGTTAAACAAACTACAAGTTCTCTATCATAAGGTGGCACACTTCACTATCTGGCCCTAGGACTCACCATTGTGACATGTTGTCCCAATTAAACTGGCCCTTCTGGGATGCCAGGCTCCAGTACCCCCTACTCTGCCTCACCTACAAACTACTCAGCTCCTCCCCTCCTCCCAGACTCTCTGGGCTCATTGCCCACAAGTGCAACTCTAGGCACCTCCGTACGACCGACCGGACTCTCCTCGCTGTGCCCAGGGTTAGAACCAAGGCGGGTGGCAAGTCATTCTCCTTTACTGCCCCCACCCTATGGAACTCCCTGCCCCCAGGTGTTCAGGAAGCTACCTCCTCCAACACCTTCCGCACTAGGCTCAAGGCTTATATGATGGCCTCCACAAAGTGCAACTGCTAAAGGTAAGGGACTCACAAGCATAAGCCGAACACTCCGTGCTTTCTACGCACCTTGGGCCTCCACCTCATTGCCCCCCCTACTTCCCCCCTACCAGGGAAAGTCCAGCACTGACCACACACCATTTGTTATCTGATGAATTGCTTCTATGTTTACCCATGTTATGTGACAATGTGACTTATGTACTGTACTTTGCTGTATACAATCCTTTGTAAAAATCTATGTAACCCCCGGGTCGCCCCTGAAAAAGGGACTTTCGGGGCCCAGTGGGCTCACCCGGTTATCAAAATTTAATAAATAAATAAATAAAAATGTTTTGATAAATGTAAAATCCCCTGATCACTTGTTTTTCCATCTAAGAATGACCACATGTCTCGGCAAAGTGTCAAATGTATCTTATGACCGAGGTATCTCATGGCCACTCTATTTTTCAAACCCAAACCTCAGGATGTTATCAAATTACCTAGTGTCTAGGCTAAAATGTGCTGTAGTAGGCTTTGGAAATTTCCACCATGCATTTTTGAGGCATAAATACAGGACCTAAATGTCATGGCCAGTGTGTTTTTAAAGGAATAGCTACGGGTGCTATAGATGCTAAAACACCTAGAAAAGGGAGCGGTTCACTCCACTGTTCTGTACCTGTAGCCCTGGTGGTAAAACACCATCAGCTGTTTAGATATGATCATGTTAGAGGTAAAATTGTTAGGGTTTATTTAGTATTAATAAATTGCAACTGATTTAAAACATTTGGTGTCAGGTGGCTTTATTGGATTACCAGGGACCACTAGCCAAGAACCTTGTGCTTTTACACCACGATCGGGCTTGCGAGCGGTCCACTGGACCACTAGGAATATCTTTTTCTACAAAGCCCATGATCGGGCGTGTAGGGCTCAATGCCTGGCCTGTGGCTCAGGTGATCGGGTGGCCACCCACAGCAGGCGGCTGCCGTGGTGCGCCCAGCAATACGGCGGCTGGTCTGAGGGTGTCCCCTGACTTGTTACTCTTTTTTTTTTTTAAATAAAATTTTATTAAAGTTTTAGTTATACAAGGTCAGAAAAAGGTGCTCATGAATTACAAATACACAGTTAAAAAGAAAAAGCCAAATCACCCACTATCTGTCAAAGATGTAGGAGAAGAGGGAAGAAAGGGAAAGAAGGAAAGAGAGAAAAGAGGCAGAGAGGCATATCATTACCAGTACTATATGTTAAGCAATTCAATGGGCTGACTTATCATATACTCCACACATCATTTCATGAATACATAGCAATCACCTCCAGTACTTGTTTATTCTCTTTAGCAGCTATATGATGAAAAATGGGAGCCATCTCCCTCTAAATCTGTCAACTGACAGCCTAAGCTTAGCCATCAAGTATGCCATTTCTAAAATTCTGGTACAAATCCCATACCAAGACTGCAGTGAAGGGCTGCTGGGTGTAAGCCAACAATTTGTGATTGCTTTAAGAGCTGCCGCTACAAAAATATAAAATAAGTAATGTTTCGATCCAGATTTCAGAGGTGGAGGGGGAAAACCAAATAGCCAATATTGAGCAAGTTTTGGAAAGGGGGTTTCAAAGATCCCAACCACCACCCTGTGAATGTTGTCTCAAAAGCCCTCAACTCTCTCGCATTGCCAGAAAATATGGGAATAAGTACCAGTGGATTGACAATTTCTCCAACAAAGATCAGAGTTATGCTGGCCAAAATGTTTAGTGAGCACTGGAGGTTAAAAATACCGGACTACCCCCTTCCACTGAAATTCCCTCCATAGCAAAGATGCTGTAGACTTGTGGATGCCCTGCCAGATACAGGGCCATTCCTCTGCGGATAGTGTGATTCCCGGCTCCACGTGCCAGATTTCTTTAATACTGACCATGTGATCTTTCTCAACTGAATTCATACACTGCACTAGTTTAGAAACTGAATGCTGGGGGGCCAGTGTGGAGGTTATAGCAAGAATACATTCTTGGAGGGAGTTCTCAGGAGCAACCACTGTCTGGGCAACTCCTACTGAATTAAAATAATGTCCGAGTTGGAGGAACTGAAAAAAGTCAGTTAGAGGGAGACCAAATTCCTCCCGCAGCTGGCGAAAAGATTTCAGCGAGCTGCCCATGAAAAACTGACCCACCCTTTGTAACCCATATCTCACACACCGGTAGAAGGTCATATCCCATTTAAGGGGTGTAAAGTCCCTACAACTGATTATGCTGGCGGAGGGACCAATCAAGAGAGGGAGACCTAAGTTTGTATAGGCTTCTTGCCAACTAGACTTAATTACATTAGTCAGTGAGTTACCGAATTCCAAGAGTTTTAGTCTGGGGAGATCTAAGGATAGCATGTCAACTAAGTTGGAAATCGGGGGAGGAGGATTCTACATCCACTGAAAGCGGGGGGTTTGTGTCCATAACACAAAGGCATGCAACTGCGCCGCCCAACAGAATTTTTGCAGGTTGGGGAGGGCCCAATCCACCTCCCTCCTTAGGAGCCAGCAAGATCTTCCATCTGACCCTAGGTTTTATACCCTTCCAGATATACTTGGAGGGAGTAAACTGCACTTCTTTCCAAAATATCTTAGGAGGAATGAGTGGGAAAGCAGAAAAGGCAAATAAAAACCTGGGTAGGATATTCATCCTTACACTTTGTATTCTTCCTGAAACAGAAAGTGGTAGTTCCTTGCACCTGTTACAATCTGTTCAAATTTCTTGCAACAACCTTAAGTAATTTAGTTTGTAGAGATCCTGATGGCTCCTGGGAATCCAAATCCCCAGATATCTGACCCCCCCCCTTTGCTCCACTTCAGCTGGCCTAGGTCCGGAAGGGGTGATCCCCTCCTAATTCCCACTGGGAGTATTTCTGATTTCCCCATATTGACCTTATACCCAGATATATCCCCAAAGGTAGACAAAAAATCAAAAATCCTGGGAACCGAGGTAACAGGGTCTGAAATATATAAAAGGGTATCATCTGCATACATACAAATTTTTACTTTGGACCCCTAAAGACAAATTCCCTGAAAAACATTTGCCTGCCTGAAATATGCTGCCAGCGACTCCACACTCAAGGCAAACAACAGGGGGAAGAGCGGGCAGCCCTGTCTGGTCCCTCTCTGAATCTTAAAGGGGGATGAGAAGACTCCATTTACCTGGACCCCAGCATATCGGCTCTTTTATAAATTGGAGATCCATGTCCTGAATTTGTCTCCGAAGCCGAAACTCCCCAGGGCAAGATCTAAATACTGCCAATCCAGGCGATCAAAGGCTTTCTCGACATCAAGTGATAACACCGCCCTAAGCTGCCCATTCGGTGGAGAATCAGCCTCGGAGAGAACATTCAGCAATAGGCGAATGTTATCCTGTATGTGTCAGCCAGGGATGAAGCCTGTCTGATCAGCGTGCACCAGATCAGGAATAATAGTTTGAAGTCTCATTCCCACAATTTTTGAAAAAATCTTAACATCATGGTTTAACAATGATATTGGCTTATAACTGGAACAGTGTATGAGATTCTTTCCCACCTTGGGGAGCACCGAAATCAAGGCTTCATTCCATGAGTCAGGCAGGGTCCCAGGTTCCTGTGCCATATCACACACCCTAGTGAGTAGGGGGGACAGCTCTTAGGCAAAGCATTTGTAAAACTCAGGAGTGAAGCCATCTGGGCCTGGGGCCTTGCCCGAGCCCAAGGATTTGCTTACCCTCTGTATCTCCCCTACCAAAAAGGGTGCCTCCATTCCCTCCCTCTGCTCGTGTGTCAGTGTTGGAAGATTAATTTAATATTTAGGAACTCTCCGATCTTAACAACATGATTCTGGCCTCTCTCCTCTGTGTAAAGCTGTTGGAAAAATTGCTGGAACTCAGCTGCTATGTCATTAGGCTGGGTCTTATCCGGGGAGTTAGGAGGGGCTGGACAGATACGGGCTATGTATCTCTCGGCCTCCTGTTTCCTAAGTCTCATTGCCAATAGTTTGCCCGCCCTCTCTCCCTTCTCATAGTACTTCTGGTCAGTATACCTCAGTGCATTTTCCACCCGTCGTTGCAAGAGGGCATCATATTGGGATCAAGCTTCCCTCAATTTTTTAAGGGTAGCCTCTGATCCAAAACATTTATGCTCCTGTTCTAAACTTTGAATGTTGTTTAAAGTATCCTTTTTCTCGGCCCAATGCATTTTGTTTCTGTGTGAGGCAAAAGTTATAGTATGACCACGAATAACAGCTTTTATTGCGTCCCACAGAAACTTGGGTTGAGAATCTGGTTCCTTGTTCTTCTCTAAGTAGTGCAGTATGACCTGTTTAGTAGAGGTAACATATTGTTTATCATTAACTAACCCTGAATCAAATCTCCAGCGCCCTACTCTCTCCAATGATCCCCAACGCAGGTTGGCCTGAATCATTGCATGATCAGAGATTGTAGTAGGGAGGATACTGACCCCCTGAAAGGTGTGTAGCAGCCCACGTTGTGTATAGAAATGGTCCAGTCTTGAGTACGACTTTGAGGCCGTTGAAAAAAAGGTATAGTTTCTAACAGTGGGGTTAAAAACCCTCCATGGGTCTGCTATCCCTGCCTCCAAGCAAAGTGACCTCAAGAGTCTGGAGCAAGCCTTGGATCCTGGGCCTCTACCAAGGCTTCTATCCAAATTAACATCTTCCACGCAGTTCCAGTCCCCCATACAGATAATTTGGCCTGAGGGAAAGTTAGCTAAATCACTGAACAAATTCCTAAAAAATTTCCCAGAGGGAGGCGTGGGGGCATAAACTGCCACCAGATGCAAAGATCTACCTCCATAATTCCCCGTCACAATCAAGCAATGGCCTGTCCCATCCTTAGTTACTTTCTGAATCTGAAATGGTAAGCCCCTGCAGAACAAAAGGACCACTCCTGCTTTTTTTGAATGAGGGTGCTCGTCGGAGCATGCCATACCCACCCAGGATCTACGCAGTTTCATATGTTCCTGGGAAGAAAGTTTGGTTTCCTGTAAACAAGCGATATCACATTTTTCTCTCCATAGTTCTGCTAGAATTTTAGAGCGTTTACCAACATTATTGATGCCCTTAACATTCAGAGAGCATATTGTCATGGATACCATAATAAACTAAGTAAAAGAAAAAAAATATACTTAGTTGACCCCATTGTCATTCTGTCATCATTACCTTTACACCAAAGTACAAATTGACCCTCTCTCTCGTATAGGAAAGGGAGGAAAGAAGAAAAGAGCAGGAAAAGCCGGGAAACAGAAGAACAAGACCAGCAGAAAAAACCAAACATGAAATGGACCTTTATATGCCCTCTTAAACAGAGAAGAGCAAAGGTCAAAAACGAACACCAAGCAGGAACATAAAGCCCTGCCAAGTCACCATCATAGTGAGGAAAATAGTCTCTCACAAGGTGACTAGGGAACTGAGTCCCCAAAGGGAACACCACCCCAATTACAGAGGTGAAAAGGTCAGGGAAATCACCCACTGTGAGAGACCCCTGGGCCCATGCCCTTTTCATTCAGAATATGGATCTTCCGGGAGAGAGAGCAGGAGAAGCTATCCCCACCCCCAGCACCACAAACTTATATTTAACATTACAGAACTTGGGCTCGAAGGCTAACTTGGGCAGGTATGGAGGAGAGTGCTGACCTCCCACAGTCCCTTAATTTCCTACCAGCCCCGATCAAGTCCAATCATGCCTCTAACGAGGAAAGGTCTTCACCATCACTCTGCAAACAGTTCTGTAGAGATTTTCCGAGCTTTTTGACACTGCTGCGTCACGACTTTGAAAAACAAAACAAGCGTGGGAGGTCCAAAAGAGGGAGCACAACAACGGTCTGACCAAAAAGGAAGTACACCCCAGAAACCAAAAGGATTAACACAAAGGCTCCTAGGGGTATTCAACAAGTATGTCCCATAAGGCTCCCTTCCAGAACTCCTCAGAAACTACATCCCAGCTACGCTGAACAACATAACAGAAAGTAAGCTAACTAGTTGAATTGAATTTTACCATCTTCAGCCGCTTTGTTGCTTTGCAGCCCACGAAAAGTGCTCAGCCACGTTCCATACTCCCAGGTCTTGCCAGCCCCCGAAAGCCATCTCGACAAGTCTGTGTGAAGTGGAAATATGGCATCAGGACGTAGTTCTGAGCCAGTAGATTTGGCAGAGCCCAGGGCAAGTGACCATAATAGTCGCTCCACTTCGCTCTCAGCTATTTCTTCTTTCATGTCGGGTAGGGCAATCCCTTCTGAAGCCAGGTATTGATTTGCTGTCCATAAGGAATCATAGATTTTAGGGCCCTTACTGGTTTCAACCCACAGCCTTGCCGTATATCGTAGCTGAGCCCTGGTGCCCTTGCTTCTTAGTTGTTTGACCACATAAAGAAATTTTTTTCTCGGGGGGGGAAATCCTGATCCACAAATACCAGATTGCCATCAAATTTAAGATCCTTCTTGGCCCATGCAAGGTGAAGGATCTTCTCTTTAACTGGGTATTTTAAGAATTTTATCAAGATCGCCCTCGGTGGAGCACCCTGTTTGGGCTTCGGGGAAATCGCTCTGTGGGCTCTCTATTTCCATCACAAACCCCTTCCTTGAGCTGCAATTCGATACGGAGCCAATTTTTCATATAGCCCGCCATGTCCTCTTGTTCGACTCCCTCCGGGATGCCCACAACCCTTATGTTGTTCCTCCGCGAATGGGCTTCAGTGTCCTCTGCTTTGAGGGAGAGGGCCTTTTCCCTGCGATAGAGAAAGGCAATGGAGCGACCATATGCCATATGCTCCTGTTGCATGGTCTCAACGTGTTGTTCCACTACCGTAGTTCTTGTTTCCAGTTTTTTGAAATCTCTTTGAATGTCAGTGACTTTCCCATGAATTCTTTGCAAGAGTTTAGGGATCTTCCTTGTTTCTAGTCTGGTGCCTGTCGATTCAGAATCTGATCCGGAGTCTTCCTCTCCTGACCCCGATAGCAGCGAAGACCATGAGGGGTGCGGGGCTAAGGCCTGATGCTGACTTTACTTTCCCAGCGGGAACTGGTGTTCTGGGCCCCGATAGACCTTTCTTTTAGTGCAACCCATTTCCACAAACTAACACCAAACTGGAGAGCTATTTTCTTATTCTGGATGCTCTTTCTCGTGCCCAATATTAATCGGATTCAGCGCTGAGAGTATTGCACAGGGGAGCTAAGCTGCCATTCCTGCCACTGCATCACGGAAGTCACTTGTTTCTCTTTTGTCAGCACATCTTGCGCCTCCCCTGTGCACCACAAAGGCGGGCTTGTGCCTGATATCTTGCCGCACATCCTGGGCTGAATAACTCGGGATGTGCACGCCAGGCATGGGCACGCCCCCCCACCTGCACTTATGCTGCGCCATTACTGGTGGCTTGCGCATCAGGATTTGTGCACCGCAACATCCTCGTTTGAATATCGCGTCTGGGCGCATCAGTGGGTTGCGCAAGGCGCAACACTGTTGTGCCATGCGCAACCCCTTTGAATATCCCGGCCAATATATAATACATGCACAACCAACAAATAGCTGTGGGGAAGGTGAAAGAACAGTGATACTATGATAATGTACAGGCAGGGTAAGCAGGTTATACTATAACAAAATGTACATAGGCAAAACATAGGCGATTAATACAGATGGTGCAAGATACATACATGAATAACCAAATTGGTGCTACCACATAAAAACTCTAGGCCCCATTCTCAATTTGCAAATTGTAGCACTAAGTGGTTGCTGCAACCACTTAGTGCTACTGGCAAATTGGAAAAACCCTGTCGAACAATGCTCAACATTGGTTGAAACCTTTTTCAGAGCTGTGGCAAATGGCATTGTAACCATGCAAATAAAGCACAGGGCCAGTCACAGAAGCGTAGTGGCCCTTACATGTCTGGTCGCAGCCTTCTGCCATGCCCAGCCTTCACAATTAATAAAAGCAGTTGAAAGTAGTGTGTTCTAGTGGTTATAGCACCAGCTTGGGAAACAACAGATCACAGGTTTAAACCCCACCACAGTCAAATACTCAGTGTGGCCTTGAGCAAGTCAATAAATCTCTCTGTGCTCCAGTCCACCCAGTTGTGGAGATGGATAAACGCAGGGCCCCAGTGAAAACAAGATGTTGCATCTCAGCTGGACTATGCTGAGTAAACAAATTGTACCATAAATTATAAAAGTAGGCAGAAGGGGGTTCATAGTTTTGGAATGGGGCAAACCAGACCACTGGATGGGGCCTTTCAGGAGATAAACCATCAGACAGGCAATGAGAATAAAGCTAAGGGGGGGCAACTAGATACCAGGGATCTTGTCATCTATATGGGCAGCTGGTGGAAGGTGTACTGCACAGCCAGTGAATGGGGCCTTCAGGCCAGTGAACCACCGCCTTACTGGAGCCAAGAAGATAAGGAAGGTTGAGGGATTTCCACGCAACAACAAAGTTATCGGCCTGCAGCTTGGCATTGCTCCATGTTCTGGCACAGTGCCAAGCTGTGAGAAAGCTGCAGCCCCTAACCAGCATGTTAGTGTGTGGAAAATGCTGGGTTGTACTGCAAGGGGTATATCCTCGAGGAGGGAGGAGGTGATTCTGCCACTGAATAGGTCATTAGTTAGACCACACCTGGAGTACTGCGTGCAGTACTGGTGTCCGTATCTGAAGAGGGACATTAAGTTACTGGAGGGGGTGCAGTGCAGAGCAACAAAGATGATCAAGGGGCTGGGGGACTTATCATACGAGAGGAGGTTGAAGGAGTTGAACATGTACTCACTGGAGGAGAGGAGAGGGGGTGACATGATTGAAACCTTTAAATACATGAAAGGAATAAACAAGAGCGGGTACAGAGGGCTGTTCAAAGTAAGGAGGGAGGCCACCAGGGCCATGATATGAGACTGGAGGCGAGGAAGGTTCAGGAGGAGATGAGGAGACACTTTTTTACAGAGAGGGTGGTGGCTGGGTGGAATGTGTTACCTGCTGAAGTGGTATGCAGTAGAACAGTGGACTGCTTCAAACGAGGATGGGACAGGACAAGGGGGAGGGTTAATGAAGTGGAAGGGTGGGGCAGCTGCAGAATAAGGGGTGCTAGCTGCACATTCGAGCAGACTTGATAGACCTCTAGGCCTTTATCTGCTGGCAAATTTCGTATGTTCGTGTGTTCGAAAACATATCTGAACACTCTACACCTGGAGTAGTGATTTGCACTTTGCTCATCAGTGGGGGATGCAACTTTGCCCCTGCAACATGTAACATTTTACTATGGTAAAAATGAGTGGCAGTACAATGAGGCAACTAAAATCAACACATTTTGAGCAACCCACCCATTAAACGGAGAATGGGAACTTGTTGTTTAGAACCATTGATATCCCACTACATCCTTCCTGAATGCTGAGATCACCCCTACATAGCCAAGGGACTCACAAGACAGTTGGAGACAACTACCGAATCATGAGTGACCGAACTGTTTGCAAGGATTTCCAAAGTTTATTAAGTCTACACCAAGCAAAGAACAAGGACTACAAGCACAGCAAATGTTTGTATGATAGCACCAATAGTCTGTTTTTTACTTTTACTAAAAAAAAAAAGGGAAGCCGGTAATAACAACTAGCCACATCAGCAAATTCTTCATGTGGTGAGCAATTATAAAGAGAAGTTACTTAGCTGTAACTATTGATATTTGAAGGTACTTTCTCTATAAAGTCACACTCCGTGATCTGAGGTTGCTAGACAGTTGGACCCCCAAGATGTCAAGAAATTAAAGATACATATTTTTTTGGGGTGGGTTATCAATATATTTTTATTGGTTTTTCAGACATATTGCTACAAACATAAGCAGATACAGAAAAACATAATACATATACAGAACTGAATTTATTATAGTACAATATCGTATTATGTTTACATTTCCTATATAACAATCATTACAACTAATCCAGAAAAATATTGGCCAATACCCTCTGTTAAGAAATTCTTTATGGAGATGCTTAGTGATTAACAACAGTCTCAGAAACAATTTATTTTAATTGTATTTGTAATTGTAATATCCTTACATAGTATATTAACTTAGTCCAACAGTTATAGTTATTAATTACTGCACCGTGTCTTTTGAAAAGAGTATTTAAAGAATGTTTATACTACCAAACATTCCTAAGTCATGATCCAAAAATACAGGTTACTCACCTGTAACAGGAGTTCTAGGAATGGTATATGTAGTTCATCCACACTGTCTGGCAGGTATCCTTGCCGCTTTAAATCTTGCCGGAAGGTCTTTAAGCTGGCTCCTCCCACCCACCCGGGTGGTAAAACTCTCGGCTCCGCCCCATGACGCCAGATCTGGCCCGCTGGAAGCTCAGGTTGTTAGCAGCGCGGGTCGGGTGGTTGAGTGTCAGGATGAATCAACATGTACCATTCCTAGAACTCCTGTTACAGGTGAGTAACCTGTATTTCTAGGGACATGGATATGTTGTTCATCCACACTGTCTGGCAGACTCCTAGCAGTTCTCCAGGAGGAGGGAGGCAAGGCGAACCCCCCCGATACTTACTTGGGAAAGAGAGACTGGAGAACCGAGGCCCCAAAACCAGCATCCCGGCGTGACTCAAGGTCGATGTGGTAATGGGTAATAAAGCTGTGTGCTGACTTCCAGGTAGCAGCCCTGCAGATTTCCTGGATAGAGACGTCCCTGGAAGCAGCCACGATGCAGCAGTATGGCGGGTAGAATGAGCTCTTATCCCTCTGGGAGGCTCCATGCCCGCCAACTTATAGCAGAGATCTATGCAGGAGGTGACCCACCTGCCTATCGTCCGCTTGGCTGCAGGTCTGCCAGGTGCGGCTTCCAGCGTAGGTGACAAACAGCTGGCGAACCTCTCCCCGAATTTCAGCCGTGCGCTCCTTATAATAAGCGAGCGCCCTTCTAGGGTCCAAAGTATGGAGCCTGTATTCGGCCTCCGAGGTGTGATTGGGGTAGAACACCGGCAGAGTCAACACCTGGTTAAGGTGAAACTCCGACACCACCATCGGAAGGAATTTCGGGTGGGGGCGCAGAACAACCTTGTCCCTGTGGAAGACCAGGTAAGGAGACTCAATGCAGAGCACCTGGAGTTCTCCCATCCTTCTGGCTGACGTGATAGCCACCAAGAAAGGCGGTCTTCCACGACAGGTGAGAGAGATCACACCTGTGCATTGGTTCGAATAGCTTGCCCATGATTTGCCAATACCAGCAGTAAATCCCATGGAGGTGGAGGTTCTGCACCGGAGGAAATGTGATCAAGGCCTTTGAGCGCCAGACCACCTTCTCTGTGCCACCGACTGCTCCCGGCCGCGCCAGTAGCAGAGATGGCTGCCAGGTGCACCTTTAGGGTCGTCGACCTAAGCCCTTGACTAGAAAGGGACCATAAATAGTCCAAAATGCTTGCCACAGAACAGGAGGAAGGGTCCAAGCCCTTGCCCTGACACCAAATGGAAAATCTCTTCCATTTGAAGGCGTAGCATTTTCTGGTCGACTCCTTACGGGACGCCTCAACAACATTGAGGACCTCGTCGGAAAGACCCAAGGTCTGGAACTCTAGCCGCTCAGGAACCAGGCCGTCAGGTGCAGGGATTGAAGGTCCGGATGGAACACCTTCCCCTGATTGACTGAGAGCAGGTCCGGGCGAGCTGGAAGCTGCCTCGGGAGCCTGGAGCTGAGGCTGAGGAGATCTGGGTACCAGAACTGGCGGGGCCAGTCTGGGGCTATCAGAATCACCTGCGCCTTGTCCCTCCTTGCCTTGAGAAGCACCTTGTGAATCAAGGGAAATGGGGAAAGGCGTAAAAGAGGCCCGGGTCCAGAGCCTCAAGAAGGCATCCCCCTGCAGCGAGCCCTGCTGAGGGGGGCGGGCATGAAACAGCCTCAGCTTCGCGTTCTCCCTGGAGGCAAACAGGTCCACCTGAGGTGTGCCCCAGTGGGAGAACAGATCTTGTACTACCTCTGGCAGGAGAGACCACTCATGAGATGCAGCCCCTATCTGGCTCAGGGCATCGGCCAGGGTGTTGGAGGCTCCTGCCACATGAATGGCTAGTAGATCCGCCCCAGGCTGCGCAGTGACCAAATGCGGAGAGCTTCCTTGCATAGAAGCATGGGCGTGTCCCGCCCTGGCGGTTCAGGTAATACATGGTAGTAGGTATTGTCCGTCTGGACTCGGACCACTTGACCCCGGAGAAGCGAGACAAAAGGCGGTGAGAGCTAGGCGGACGCTTGGGCTCCAGCAGGTTGATGTGGCATCGGGACTCCAAGAGGACCAGAGGCCATGCACTGATGTTCCCCAGATGGGCACCCCAACCCATCAGAGAGGCATCGGTCGATAGAGAGACCGTCGGCTTGGGGCAGACAAACGGGATGCCCTCCTGCAGATGAGATGGAACGGTCCACCACTGGAGAGCGTTCCACATCTCTTGGGTCACTATCACTAGCTGGTCCAATGGATCACAGCGTTGTGACCACTGGCTGGCCAGTCCCCACTGAAGGGGCGCATGTGCCAGCGTGCCCAACGGACCACGCTGGTACAGGCCGCCCATGAGACCCAGGGAGGCCAGGGAAGTCCCGGGCAGGCGCGATGCCCAACCAGAAATGATTGGGCAAGGAAGGAACCTCGGCCCTGTCCACCGAGCCGTGCTCTGGCTCGAAGAGAGTCGAGCTCTGCCCGATGAACAGGATCACCTGCTTGGCTCGAGTTCGACTTGGCCTCGTTGATGAGAAGGCTGACTTGAGAGCAAACCTGGAGGGCCAGATCTCTGGACCGCTCCACCTCCTGTCTGGAGGAGGCTGCTATCAGCCAATCGTCCAGGTAAGGTTACACCCGGACCCCTCGGCGCCGCAGCAATGCTGTCACCACTGCCATGCATTTGGTGAAGACCCTGGGAGCTGGAGATAAGCCGAAGGGCATGGCTTGGAACTCGAAGAGGGATCCCTCCGCTTGAAAGCGAAGGAATCTCCGATGTGACGGACGGATAGGGCGTGAAGAGCAGCGTCCTGTAGGTCCAGAGAGCAGAACCACCCCGTGTTCCAGAGATGGTATTATCTGCGCCAGAGTGACCATCCTGAAGGTTCGAGACCTTAGGAACTTGTTCAGGTCGTGCGAAGTCGAGAATGGGGCGCCAGCCCCTGTCCGCTTGGAACCAGGAAACACTGGACACGAACCCCAGGTCTGAGGGGGGTCCTCTACCTCCTTATCACCTCCTTTTGGAGGAGGAGGCGTGTCGGCTCGGCGAGCCGCCAGTGAGCTGCGGACCCCGAGGCCCCGGGTGCGGCGGCTCTGAAGGCGAGGCCTGCTCGAATTCTAGAGGCAGGCCTTTTCCCACCTCAGTACCCACCTGTCCGTGGTAACAGCGGACCAGGTGGAAAGGAAGTGTCAGGCCGTCCCCCCATGGGGAGAAGCAGGGGTAAGGTGACGGGGATGGGGGCGACATCCCTCAGCCCGTCACTGGGCAGGCTTGGGGGAGGGACTGGCCAAGGACCTCCTGGGCCTTTTCCTCCCTGCTTCCTGTTGGAGGAAGCCGACAGCTAGTTTGGGATGCCAGCTCGAGCCTGCTGGCCCTGATGTTGCTGGGCCGGGCGCGCAGGTCAGAAGACGAAAGGGCTTAGGCTGTGGCTTGCGGCCTTTGTCCTTCTGGCGGAAGAGACCAAGTCCAAGGTAGCATTGGACTTCCGATCCTCTGCAGGTGACCTTCCACCCCAGGGCCGAAGGGTCAGTCCCAAAGGGAACATCCGCCAACTTGTGCTGGGTATCCGGTAAAGGTGGATATCCTCAGCCAACCCGACGACGCATAGCCACTGCGGCCGCCACCGACCTGGCACATGAGTCCCGATGTCTAAAAGCAGTCTGGAGCTGCTGTTTGGCCACTGCCCTGCCTGGTCCCGCACCTGCCTGACCGTGAGTCTGCAGATCCAGCGGGAAGATGAGAGATGACCGCATCCAGGGAGCCCAACAGGGCATGAGAAAAATGTGCCATGAGGACGGCCGAACTGGCCTGACGAAGGCCGAGAGAGGACGTAGCATAGACTTTTCGCCCGGCATAATCCAATTTCTTGGATTCCTTGTCGGGAGGTTTGTCCACATCCCTGGCGTTCCCGGCATGCCGGAAAATGTTGTCGGTAACCAACCCCTCAGCAGAGGGGTGTTCGGAAAAACCGGACAGGGAACCGGTAGGGACCGCATACTTCCTGGCCATTCTGGCCGAAGGCGCAGGGCAGGAAGCAGGGCGCTGCCAAAGCTCCAAGGCCGGACCCACTATGGCCTTGGCCACCGGAAAGGCCTCCGTAGGAGAATCCCCTCGGTCCAGAATCTCCGTGAGGGGATACCTGGCCCATTTAGAAACGGGTTCGAGCTTCATCCCAGTGGACTCCGAGATGAGCCGAAGCAACCCTAAGAAGGATGAAGGATGAAGGGCTATCGTCCACCGACTGTCCTCCCGAGGACTCCAAGTCCATGCGCTTGGAGAAAAGGGAGGAATCATCCTCGGACTCGGAAGAGTCCTCAAAGAGCTGCCTCGAGCCTGAGCCACCCTCCACCTGCTGAGGTTTATCGGGAGTGAGGGTGACAGACAGCCTATGGGGCAAACCCATAGCCGACCAAGAATTTTTGGTCGGAGCCCCAACTAACGGCTGTGGAGGCGGAGGTTCCACCAGAATCGGGCGGGCAGCTGGAATTGGCGAACAACCGGCCTGGGAACAGGCTCCTCGGCTGCAGGAGGTTGTTTCGACTGCTCTGGTGACAGTCACTAATGGCGGGGAGGCGACTGGGTGGCTTATTCCCAATCAAAAGGAGCTGTTGCCACATGAGTTCCTCATACCTCCGGCGCAACTTGCGCTGAAGCCTCCCCTCGACGAGGAGGAAGGCGACAGCGCGCGCTTGCAGCGGTGCCGAGACCGCCTATGACGGCGGGATCGGCTGGACCGAGAAGATGTCCGAGACCGATACGAAGTCTCGGCTGAGGCCAAGGCCGGTGCGGGAGGTGTCGGAATTGGCACTGCCCTCGGCTCGGATGATTCCACGAAGGCTCCGGGAACCAGAGGCACAGGCAGGCCGGCCGGATCCTCAACTCCCACAGGGAACCAGGGAGAGGGATTCTCAGCTTCTCCAGCCGACAACCATCCCTAGCGGGTCGAGAAAAATCTCGACCGCGTCGACGGGAGTCTCGGTCAACTGGCCTGACGGGGACACCGAGAAGCCAGTGGCCGAAGCTGAGGGGTCGACCGAAGTCGACTATCGACAACAAGGGGAGGGATCTTTCCCGCTCCCAAGAGCATCGACGGTGAGACTTACTTTTGCTCTTTTTGGACAGAGAAAAAGGTCCAGAAGAAGTTGGACCCTCACCTTTTGTCGAGAGGGTCAGACAAAGCTCCTTAAAGGAAGCTGAGTACGAGGCACTGAGAGAGAGCGGGACAAATGCCGCGGCTGAGGTAGAAGTGGCCCGCGCCGCCTCCTCTTCGAGGGCGATCATCTGCTCGAGCTGATCCGCCGAGTCCGCCGCCGTGGACACCGCCAACCGGGCCTCTTTAGATTTAAGTGGAGGAATCTCTTTCGGACGCCCCAGCTGTAGACGGGCTGCACGTCTTCAGGACGAGGTCGGGCAAAGAAGAGCACAGGTCGCAAGCCTGCGGGTCGCGCTCCAGGCCTAGCAGTAGACGCATCGGGAGTGCGGATCCGTCCGAGACATCTTCTGCCCGCAAGGGCATCTCCGAAACCGGAGTCGATGTGTCCATCGCAGCCGCCGAGGGAAAGAAGACCAAGTCTTTTAGCAAAAACTTGATTTCAAGATTCAAGAATTAGGAACCAGTCTTATATGCAGAGCGTTAAGGAGGGAACCTGAGCTTCCAAGCGGTAAGGAAGATCTGGCGTCATGGGGCGGGCGAGAGTTTTACCACCCGGGTGGGTGGGAGGAGCCAGCTTGAAGACCTTCCAGCAAGATTTAAAGCGGCAAGGATACCTGCCAGACAGTGTGGATGAACAACATATCCATGTCCCTAGAAATGAGTTATGTGATTCTATATCCACTTTGTTATATTCTATATACAAAAAGATACAGATTACCACTTGCATGAATGAGCCGGAAGCGCTAGGACCCCACAGGAGCCAGAATATTTTTGGAGGGAGCTAGTGACTTGAGCAGGCCCTGTATGTGTCACTGCACGCGCATGCTAGTCTACAGCAACACCAGCCCCCAACTGCCTCAGTACCTTTTTACTGAGGAGGTGAGCAGCATGAACCTAATGAGTAACCTATGCACTTAACCTAAGGTAGAAGATAGCCCTGGTGGTCTGTGTAAGAAAGGCCACCAAACCAAGTAAAATATTGTCTTCACAGCCCAAGACAAGTACAAAGAGTTCAAGACAAACATAATAGTATGAATTGAATCCGGGGGATGGTGGACGGCCGTGGTACGCAATGGTGAAGATATTCTGGAAGATCAATAGTTACGGTAACTGCGTAACTATATTTTCCAAGAATCAATCTTCACCACTGATTTCTACTTGTAGGTTACAGTACCAAGCTCAGAAACAGTCCCTCGGACTAGGAAAGCTGGAGCTCAGGGGTCATTCAGGATAGTAATCCATTCAGAAGTGTCCTGCCAAAAGTGGCATGCTGCCTGGCATGGACATCCAGGGCACAGTGCTTGGTAAAGGTATGCACTGTGCTCCAGGTTGCAGCTCTGCAGATTTCTCCAATAGGCACAGAGCATATCTCTGCCAGAGAAGTGGCAACTGCCCTGGTGGAGTGGGCACCTACGTTGCCTCCTGTATATCCTGAGCCATAGCATATCAGTGGCTAAAGTAATTTACAATCCAGGCAGAAAAGCACTTTATTTTATTATTTGTAATTTTTTTTTACCAGGAAAGGCTCACTAAGCAGTGATAGTTTTTTTCCAGGTGCATCCTGGGGGGCGGGTTGCATAGATAGAACAGTTACATAAGAACTTACCATATCAGTAGATCTTCGAGGGGATCTCAGTCATCAGGTAACACTGTAGAAACCTTCACTGTTGGTGAAGGAGAATCCACATGGAAGATATTCAGCAGTTCAACTGAGGCTGCCCACGCTGTCGACATCCATCGATGTCACCAACCCTATATAGGCAAGAGCGGCCCTGCTCCTTCCTCAGTTCTTTCCCCTGGAGACTAAGGGAGCTAGGCTCTTGCCATGGGGGAGCGAGGAGAGAGAGAGAGAGAGGTGACCAGCCCTAAACGAATGGCTTGATACACCACACAGCAAGTTCCTAGACAAGAGCACCAAGAAGGGGGATGGTGGAAGGGAAAATATACTTGATGACTGTGCACCCCTCAAAGATCTACTGTTATGTTAAGTTCTTACGTAACTTTTCTGTCTTCTTCAAGGGGTATCTCAGTCATCAAGTAATACCGTAGGAATGAGTCCCAAGCAGTTACAAGTGCGTAACGGACAGTCTTGGAGGAGAGCTCTCCATAAACCTACGACAGGAGTCCCTGTAACACAGCCCTGCCAAATCCTGCATGGGCTCTTGAGGCAATGTCCAGACTGTAATGCTTGGTGAAAGTATGGACTGTACTCTGGGTGACAGCTGCACAAATATCAGCGGCTGAGACCCCATGGAAACAAGCCATCGAGGTAGCCATTCCTCTGGTGAAGTGAGCTTTGACAGCACCAGACAATTCTTTACCATGCAGAACACAATGCAATTAGCCAACCATTTGGATAAACATTGCTTAGAAACAGAGCTGCTTTCTCTACCAGGGGCAAAGGACACAAACAACTGCTTTGACTTTCTGGTCTCGTTAGTCCTAAGCATGTAGTACTTCAAAGTTCTGTGCACATATAACGTATGGAGCAGTGCTTCCCCTGGACTGGCACATTCTGAAAAGTAAACAAGGAGGTGGATGAATTGGTTCAGTGTAAACTCAGACACCACCTTAGGAAGAAACTTAGGATTTGTGCATAAAGACACCCTGCCTTTGTGGAAAATCAATTAAGGCTCCTCACACCAGAGGAAGTTGGATAGACTGAGTGTAAACTCTGAAACCACCTTATGAAGAAACTTAGGGTTTGTGCATAGACACCTGACACCCTGTCATTGTGAAAATTCAAATAAGGCTCCTCACACCAAGAGATTGAAGCTCTGACATTCTTCGAGCAGAAGTAATTGCAACTAACAAAAGTGCTTTCCAAGAGAGAAAACGCAAACTGCAAGTTGTGATTGGCTCA
The DNA here is from genome assembly GCA_016271365.2 of Neoceratodus forsteri. Classification (NCBI taxonomy): domain Eukaryota; kingdom Metazoa; phylum Chordata; order Ceratodontiformes; family Ceratodontidae; genus Neoceratodus; species Neoceratodus forsteri. The sequence goes on along the minus strand of CM028131.1, from coordinate 705,586,910 downwards.
AAAGGTGGCAGGGTCAATTTTTCCAAAATAAAATTCAAAACAGACTGGAGGTTTCAGATGCAGGATGCCCCTAAGAAAGGTATGGGAGACAACCAGCTGAGCAATAGTGCAGTCACCCATGGCTCATGAAATACAGAAATAGCTAAAAGGTGGCCCTTCAGGGAAGAGTACTGGAGGCCTGAGTCAGCCAGTGAAATCAGGTAGTCCAGAATGTGATTCACTGAACAGGTGAAAGGGTCTAAGTTATGTTTGGCAGCCCAGATGGCAAACAGCTTCCACTTCGTGGCATACGTGGCTCAAGTGGAAGGCTTCCGGCCGGCTACTAGGACGTCCACCACCCTGTTAGAGACCCCGAACCTGGCAATGGCTATGTTCTCAGGAGCCAGGCATGCAGATGAAGGGACCTGAGGTTGGGATGGACCAGAATCCTCTAAGCCTGGTTCAGCAGATTCCTGCAAAGAGAAAGAGGGACCAGGGGATCTGCTGATGGAGAGGGATCCATATCTGACGAGGCAAGAATGAAGCCACTAGAATCATGCTGGTCCCTCCATCTGCAACATGATTAGCACCCTCTGGATCAGAGGAAACTGAGGGAATGCATAAATAAACCTCCCACCCCAAGAGAGAGACGTTTCTCACCAGAGAACTCCAGGCTCTGGATCTAGTGAGCAGAAATTGGGCAGTTTTGCATTGAGTGAGGATGCAAAAAGGTCCTACTCTGGATGACCCCATCTATTGAACAAGTCTTCTGCGACGGATAAGAGAAGCTCCCATTCATGCATGTCGGACTGAGACCTGCTGAAGCTGCCCACCAGGGTATTTAGAATGCCTGGTACATGGACTGCAGAGTGTCAGACTGAGATCTAATGCCCAGTACCACACTCTCAAGGCCTCCCTGCACAGGGTGTATGTATGAGTCCGCCCCTGCCTGTTAATGTAGTATACTACATTTAGATTGTCTGACTGCACCAGCAACTGACCCAGAGCAAGGTGTTCCTGAAAGGCTTGCATGTTGTAGACAGCTCTCATCTCCAGGACATTGATATGCAGGGAAGCTTCCCACTGGGACCAAGATCCCTGGGTTTAGAAGGGACCCAGGTGTGCTCCCCAGCCCAGACATGAGGTGTCTGTTGTTAGAATCTGATGCGGGGAAGAGATCTGCAATGGGATGTCTTGAAGCAGATTCAAGAGGTCCATCCAACACTTCAGTATCTTGCATACTGGAGAAGAGACCAGGACTGGATGGTCAAACTTGTCCAGGTACTGGTCTCACTGTACTCGAAGGGTTCACTGGAGGGTATGCATATGAAGCCTGGCCAGAGGAACAGTGAGTATGGCAGCTACCATCAGACCCAGCAATCTGAGAAAATCCTGGCAGGAATCTACCGGCTCTGGGCAACTTCCTGAGCTTGAACTGTGAAGCACTCCACCTTGTTTTGGGGCAGAAAGGCCTTTCCCTGCATCAAGTCCAGAACCACCCCCATATGTGGCAACCTTTGGAACAGTACCAGAACCGACTTGGACAGATTGATGGTAATGCTCAGGGAGTGGAAGAGCTGGAGGGTTCGCTCCAGAGTCAGCAAGAGCTGTTGCCTGGATGGGGCCTTCAGGAGCCAATCGTCCAGATAAGGGAAGACATACAGTCCCTCCATTCTGACAGCTGCTGCAACCGCTGCCAAGCACTTGGTAAAGACTTGCGGCACAGAAGAAAAAATGACTCACCACAGTAATGTTGTTTCTTCTAATGGAGTCTTGCTGTATTCAGACATAATGCAGTTAGCCCCAGCATTTGAACTGCCCAAGGGAGGAAAGGGTTAACTCCATGCAGACGCATGGAACATTGAGCTCAAGCTCGGTTTTCAAACCTCTGTCTGTGGTACTTCCCAATGTAACCGTCAGATTCTTACGAGCAACTAACTAACTTAGCACTATAGTATGGAAATTGTTTGAAACATGTAGCCAAAAGGCAAAATATTTTTGGGGTCCAAATAAGACTCAAGTCAAGAACCCAAGAAGAAACAAGGTAGTGACAAATTAAGCTATGCAACACAAGAAGGATAAACATAACAGCTACCCCACCAAGAGGGAGGGTACAAGGTACACACCTGAGGTGCAACACTGTACCTGCCAGCCCACTTCCCAAAAACAGGTTTTGAGAGGGGAGGCGGAGGGGGGGATCTGAATACAGCAAGACTCTATTAGAAGAAACAACATTACTATGGTGAGTAATTTTTTCTTCATACAACATGAAGTCTTGCTGTATTCAGACATAATGCAGACTACCAAGCAGTTCCCTATGGAGGAGGGAATGCAGAACCTACTTTGGGAAGAGGCTCTGCAGTAGTGCTGTGCCAAACCTAGCATCACTCCTAGCCTGGATCTCCAAAGAGTAATGCTTGGTGAATGTATGTACTGTTTTCCAGGTGGCTGCTTTACAGATCTCTAACAAGGGTATATCTCTGGCCGCAGCTAGAGTAGCAGTTGTACCCCTACTGGAGTGAGCCCTTAGGCCTGAAGGGGGTGTTCTACCCAATTTGTCATAGCAGAATTGTATACAAGAAACAATCCATCTGGCAATAGATCTTTTAGTGGCAGGCTTACCTTTCCCCACTTCACCATAAGTGAGAAACAATTGAAGACAGTCATTCCTGTGTTCCTTAGTATGCTCTATGTAGTAGCTAAGAGCCCTTTTTAACATCCAAACAGTGTAATCTTCTTTCCCCTGAAGAAGAATGGTCAGTGAAAAACACAGGGAGAGATACAGACTGATTTAGGTGAAAATCTGATACCACTTTAGGCAAGAACCTCCTATTAGTTCTTAGGACCACTTTATCCCTATGGAAAGATATGAAGTCAGGTTCAACTGACAGGGCCTGTAATTCACTAATTCGCCTGGCAGAAGTAATAGCTACCCGGAACACAGTTTTCCAGGTCAAGTACTTCAATTCAGCCGAATCCATAGGCTCAAAGTGTGGCTGCATAAGCTGAGCAATGCAGACATTAAGATCCCAAGGCGGAGTAGACTCCCTAAATGGAGGGTTGATGTGAACCAGGCCTTTGAAAAACTTCCCGAAAACAGGATGAGATGTCAGGGAAGAGCCCTTCCCTGCTGAAAGGAATGCAGAGACAGCTGCTAGATGAACCTTCAACGTGGCAGGCCTAAGGCCTAGACTATTCAGATGAACTAGATAATCTAAGGTTGTGGAAATGCCTGCAGAATCAGGCACAATACCTTTCTGAGAGCACCAAATACTGAACCTCTTCCATTTGGAATTGTAAGTTTTTCTAGTGGAAGGTTTCCTGGAGACCTTCAGAATATCTAGAACTCTCCAAGCGAGATGTACTGCTGCATATTCTAACTCTTCAAGAGCCAGGCCTTGAGGCTGAGAGACTGGAGATTGGGGTACCAGATCCGCCCCTGGGAGGAGGAGAGAAGATTGTATCACCTGGGAAGAGACAGGGGACGTGACATAGACAAGGACAGCAGTAGAGGATACCAGAGTTTTCTGGCGCAATCTGGAGCCACCAGTATCACTGTGCAGGGTTGAGTTCTTATCTTGATCAGAACTCTGAACAGGAGAGGGAAAGGAGGGAAGGCATAGGAAAAACCTGCCCTTCCAGTCCAGAATGAGGGCATCCTGGGGAACTGTCCCCAGGACTGGAGGTCTGCAAAAAAACAGAGTAAGTTGATGACTGGTGCTGCAAACAGATCTATCTCTGGAGTGCCCCACCTGGAGACAATGATCCTCAGAATGTGAGGATTCAGGGACCATTAGTGATGTCCCTGTGAAATCCTGCTCAGGGCATCTGCTAACACATTGTCTTTCCCTGGAAGATGAACTGCTACCAGGGAAGTCTGAAGGGAATAGGCCAGAGACCAAATCTTCATGGCCTCTGTGCACAAGGCCGTGGACCGAGTGCCTCCCTGCTTGTTGATGTACCACACTGTGGTAGTGTTGTCCGTCCTGACTTGGACCACCTTGCCCTTGACTGAATCTGAGAAGGTCTGAAGGGCTAGAAAAACTGCACTGAGTTCCAGGAGGTTGATATGAAGAAGAGACTTGTGCGGGGACCAGATTCCCTGAGCTGTTAGGGCTCCCAGGTGGGCTCCCCAGCCTAGGAGAGAAGCATCCGTAGTCAGAACTACTGATGGAACTTGAGGGAGAAATGGAACCCCTTGTCTGAGGTTGTCCTGGTCCAGCCACCACTGGAGAGCTTGTACCAGAGTTCAGGTCACTGGAATCAGTTTGGTGAGAGAGTCCCTTCTCTGGGACCAAAAGGACCTTACGTGGAACTGAATGTCCCGCATCTGAAATCTGTTTCCCTGAACCACTGCAGTGGAGGCTGCCATAAGGCCCAGGAGTTGGAGGAACTGTCTCGCTGGAAGTGAAAACCGAGGTCGAAAGGAGGAAGCAAGGTCTACTAAGGCCTTCACCCTTGCCAGAGGAAGGAAGGCTTTTGCTTGGACAGTATCCAGTTCCACCCCTATGAAGGTGAGAAGCTGTACTGGTTCAAGGACAGATTTTGGCAGATTGAGAAGAAACCCCAGAGAACTGACCAAGTCCTGAGTGGTTTGCAGAGCTGACCTGGTCTGATGACTGCCCTACTAGGAGCCAGTCGTCCAGATATGGAAAAATGGTGATACCCTGTCTTCTGAGGTAAGCCACCACTACTGCAAGGCACTTTGTGAACACCCTTGGAGCTGATGTTAGGCCAAAAGGCATGGCCTTGAACTGATAATGGCTTGAAGGCAACTCGAATCTAAGGTATTTTCTGTGGGAGCACCCGATAGGGATATGGAAGTAGGCATCCTTGAGGTCCAGTGATGCTAGCCAATCTCCTGGCCTTAAAAAGAGGGAAGGATTATTCCCAGAGTTACCATTTTGAATTTGGATTTTGATATGTGTTTGTTCAAATACCTTAGATCCAGGATGGGTCGCCACTCCCGTTTTCTTTGGGGTAAGGAAGTACCTGGAGTACAGGCCTTTTCCCCTGTGCTGAGTAGGAACCTTCTCTATGGCTCTGAGAGCCAAGAGAGATGAAACCTCTGCCTCTAGGGCAAGGGTTTCTGAAACTGATGCAGATGGAAAAGACTTGGCCCTCCTTTTTGGGTACCTTTTGAAGCTGAGGGCCAGTCCCTGGCTTACTACTTCCAGGACCCACTTGTCTGAAGTAACAAACTTCCAGGCCTGAAAGTAGTAAGCCAGCCTGCCTCCTACTGGGATTGGGGAGTCAACCCGGGCTGACACCTCAGGGTGTCTGCTTGGCAGGAGCCTTAGATTGGGAGGAGGAAGCAGCCCTGCTCATCCCCCTTCTACCCCTCCCTCGGAAAAAAAACCTTTGTGGGTAAGAAGAGGAGGAGGGGGCCTGAGCTTGGTAAAAAGGCCTGTGAAAGGGCCTGCTCCTGCCCCTGGACTGCTGCTTTGGAGGAGTGGTTTGCCTGTCCTTGGCCTGTGCACTCCTGTAAGTGGCCCTATATTCATCCATTTTCTTCATGTAAGTCTCTGTCTGCTCCCCAAATAGAGAGTTATCAACTACAGGAAAATCCATAGCCTTAGACTGGGTGTCCTGTGATAGGCTAGTACATCTAAGCCAAGAATGCCTTCTGAGAGACACAGATGTAGCCATGACTCCAGATGCCACATCGTTGGAGTCCACAACAGCATGAAATTGTACTTCGGATGCCTCAATTACATCTGCAGCCACCTCCTCCAGCTCTTTGACTTGCTGGGGGGAGGCCTTTTTAGCCAGTTCCAGAACCGTATCCCACCTGGACTTCTGGTACCTGGCTGTATAGGCCATACAGTTTGCCTGCCTGAGTCCCAAAGAGGATGCCAAGTATAGTTTTTTGGCCATGGCATCAACTTTCCTGGAGTCCTTGTCTAGGGGGTGTGAAGCCCTGTCACAGGCTGCAGCCTGCACTACCCCAACATGGCTGCAATGTGAATAAAGGAACTCCGCAGCTGAGCCTGATAACATGTATCTCCTGTCCATTCTTTTATCTACAGGAGGTAAAGAGTTAGGGGTCTGTAGAATCTTTTATGTCTGCTTCCCCAAGGACTTATGAAGAGGGACAGACAACCTTTTGGACTCTGGGATGTCCATCATCTCCACAAAATCAGGCTCTTCTTCCTCCTCAGCAGCTTCAACCATAGGGAGCTGGAGGGTTTCGGCCACCTTCTTGTAAAACAAGAAGTGTGAAGGGGACTTAGAAAGCCTGGGAGGTGAGACACCCGAGGGCCTGTCTGGGGAGATGTCTGGTTCAATGGGCACATCCAGACCCCCCTGGTCGTGGTCGTAGTCATCGTCATCGTCGGGATAATCTTCGTCTCCCTCCCACTCCTCATAGAAAGCATCCGGATCATAATCCGAAGGAGGTGGTTCCAACCGAACCGCCCGCCTAACCGACAGTGCTGGTTCGGACAGAAATGGACGCAGCGATTGGACAATACTAATCGCTTTGGCTATCTCATCCGCGGTTGGAGTATGCGGTACTGGATCCGAACCGGCAGATTTTTGTTCCTTTTTTGATGGAACCGACCCCTCAGAGTTGGCTCTCCTTTTGCCCAAGGAGGTATCGCCTAGGTCAGTAAGCACCTCCTCAGGTTCAGCTGCAACCGAACCGGGCTGGCCATCCGGATCCACGAACTTCTCGGCCTCCCTTTCCTTCAACCTACTCAATCTTTTTTCTAGAGTGGTTTTGGGAAAGTTTTTACAAATTTGGCAGTCTGACTGGAGGTAGTCAAACCCCAGACAGCAAACACAGATGAGGTGGGGGTCGGCCTTGGCAAAGGCCTCCCCACACTCAGTACAGTGTTGAAACCCAGTGGGACCGGTTTTCTTTTTGGGTTTCTCAGACATGGCCAACCTACCAAAATTACCCTATAGAAGCTTTCAAGCCAGGTAATACCAACCGATCGGTAACAACCGTGTCACGGGTTTGGAAAAGAACAGAGAAAAGGCCCAGTTCTTTTGAGACCAATTGGTACCGGAACACCACTCTAATCCCAGAAAATTTTACTTAAAATTAGAAGAAAACACAAGGTCGGTTCCTAACCGGACCGATCAAAAAGAAACCGAAGAAGCAAACAATTTGCACAAGTTGTTTAAAATAAATACAGTCACTACCTATCTACAACACTACCTGTACCATAGACAGAGGCTGGAAATCGGAAAAAACAATAAAAGAATTGGTTTTAAACCAAACGCTTCACTTTTACTGAACCGAGCAGAGGAAATCTCCGGAGCAACTTCACTGTTAGGCGGAGTAAAGTATCTGATGGTTACATTGGGAAGTACCACAGACAGAGGTTTGAAAACCGAGCTCGACGTTCCATGCTTCTGCATGGAGTTAGCTCTTTCCTCTCCAGGGCAGTTCAAGTGCTGGGGCTAACTGCATTATGTCTGAATACAGCAAGACTTCATGTTGTTTGAAGATAAGCCAAAGGGTGGCACATTGAACTGATAATGCTCACTCTTGAGGAGGGGAAATAGGCCTGGCAAAGTCACCATCTGGAACTTCTTGTACTGAACAAACAGAATGAGGTCCTTTTGAACTAAAATATGCCTCAGATGTCCAGTCTTTTTGGGGACCTGGAATAAAAACCCTTGTTTCTCTGGCACTTGGGCACTGTCTCGATGACCTGCTTGCACAGAAGGAACTGCATCTCCTCCTGGAGAACAGACAAGTGAGCCGGGGGATAACAGGAAGGTGGAGGTGGGGTGTCTGGAAGCTGCTCAATGAGCTCCAAGGTGCAACCCTTTTAAATGATCTGCAGAATCCATGCATCCAAAGTTATGGTTCTCCATTGATTCAGAGGAAGGGAAAACAGACCTCCGACCACCGCTTCCTGGTCAGGGACCAGAGGAGGGGGGTCTGGCAAGGAGTCAAGCAGAGGCGAAGCCAGCTGCAGAGGCTGGTCCCTCACTTCAGGGGCACTTGGACGCTGCTCCAGCACTGCAGGGGCGAGCAAGGGAGCCTGGGCTCTGCGTTTTCCCTTGGGATGGAGAGCTGTTCCAGGCTTATTGTTCTGTTTACAAAAAGGAGGCCATCCTCTGCCCTTTGGTTGGGTATGGTAGAGGAAGTGGACCAATTTGAGGGTCCTGCCCAAGGCTTGCAGATCATTCATGATGTCCTTGACATCAGGGTCAAACAGCTTAGTGCCACTGAAGGGTGCATTAAGCACTTTCTGCTGCACGTCAGTTGTAAACCCAGAGACTCTGAGCCAGGAGTGCCTTCAGAGGCATATGCCATGGCAGCCATATCAGCCATGTTATACAAAGCTCTGAGGAGGTGTTTGCTAACATCCTCAGCTGCTTGGAGGTACCGAAGAAGCTCCTGCTTTTGGGTGCCCTCTGGAAGGGCCTGGGCTGTAGCCTTGCCCTTCTTCCAACTGGCATTCTGTTATTTAACCATGTGTGACAGACAGTTTGCAATCCTCAAACCTAGCATGGAGGAGGCATAAACCCTTTTACCCCAGAGGTAAATTTTTCGAGTCTCTTTGTCCGGGGGGAAGGGAACTAAGGTGCTTAGGCACCTTATATCTGTCATGAGCTGCCTTAATGACTACTGAGTAAGTCTCTGGCAAGGCAGCATAACAAGGGAGACCCTAGGGGGCATGATAAAGTTTGTCCACCCTACGGGGCATAGCTGGCACCATATCTGATCTGTGCAAGGCTGCTGTGACTGCATTCTTCAAGGTTGGAAGCATTGGAGGAATGATCTTTGGGGGAGATTCTGGAATCTCCAGAAACCCACCAGATCTTTTCTGGTGGCATCCTCCTCCTCAGTGTGGAAGCCCATGGCCGAGGACAGCTGTTTCATCACATTAAAAAAATGTGGGGTCCTCAAGAGGAGACCTGAGGGTATGCTTTACAGATGACAGAAGAAGCTGCAGACCTGTCAGAGAGTAGGACCTCCTCCTCTTCTTTCTCCACATCATCAGGAAGAATGAGGTCTGGGTGATACTCCTCGATGGTGACCTTGTCAATATCTGGATCTGGCATCGGGTGTGCTGGTGGTAGCCCACAGGGAGTCTCCTGGGGCCAAAGAACAGGCATCGACGACAAAGATGCCATTGACGGTGTTGGCGAATGAGGACTATTTAAGGCACCAAGCTGCTGTACAAGCATGTCAGTGAACTTGATCAGGACTTTATTTAAGTCGATGGTGGTCATCGATGGAGGGAGGTTTGATGGCACAAGTGGTGACGACCTGCCTCCTCTGTTCTAAGAACCCAATGAGCCTGTAGCTCTGGTGGGAGAAGGGGCAGGTTCCGAAGGGAGAGCAGTCAACGATTAACCTGTTGTCGATGACGGAAGGGCCGATGACCTGGAGGTCAACAGTCATGCACCCTAAGAATCAGGCGGAGGTACTGTCGGTATGGGTCTGGTGGGCACAGAGACCTTGACAGCAGTTCTCTTCGTCAGAGCAGCTGCAGCTGATGAAGATCCCCCAGAAGAAGGGGAAGCCAACAGGGAGCAAGAGTAACATCAGGGAGAGTCGTTGCAATCTTGGTCTTTCTTGTGACTTTTCCCCAAGGACTTGTCTCAGGCCCTAGAGGCCTGGGAGCTCAAAGAACCAGTAGGCGACTGAGAGGCCAGGACCCCGGAGGACAATTGCCCAGAACTGGCTACCTGCTGATACATCATTAACTTTTTGAGAGCAGTTTTGTGTTTGGTTAAACTTCTGGCAGAGCTCATAGTCAAAAGCTTCGTGGTGAGGCCCAAGACAGCAGACACAGAGGGAATGTTCGCCTGTAGAGGCAATCTTTTTTCCGAAGTGATGGAAGAGAGAAGTAGAAGGATTAACTCTCGACATTAACAAAAAAAAGGAATCTCTTTAAAAAAGAGATTTCTAAAAGGTAAGTGAATAATAGGCATAGGTTGAAAAAGGCACAAACACTGTGACAGAGCTTGTGCAGAGACCCATGTGAGCAAGTCAATGGCAGGAAAGAACTGAGGAGGAAGCAAGGCCGCTCACATCTATATAGAGTTGGCGATGTCGTCGGACATCGTCGGCATGGGCGGCCCCAATTTTACTGCTGAAAATCTTCCATGCGGCTTTTCCTTCACTGACAGCGACGGTTCCTATGGTGTTACCTGATGACTGAGATACCCCGAAAGAAGATTTTTTTTTTTATTAATTGATAGGGGAATGTTCGTCATAACACTAGAGAAACCCACTACTCTTCATCAACAGTGATCAGAGATGGGCAGAAGGGACCTCGGATTAAAATCTCATCCACAAGATGGGACTTGATTGTGATAGGCTGTCCCTTTCGATTAGGGTCAGAAGAGACAAAAAGCTGTCTAGACTGCCTTAGTCATGTTCAGGTAAAACCAAAGGACCCTCTTAACATCCAGTAAGTTGAGAGCCCTTTCTCCCTCATTCTGAAAGTTGGCAAAGTAGGTATGATGGACTATAGCCTGATTAAGGTGGAACTCTAACACCACCTCAGGTAGAAACTTGGGTTGTGTAAGGAGAATGACCTTATCTTAATGGAAAACAGTACACAGAGGATCAGTGACTAAAATATGTATTTCAGATGCTCTGTGTGCAGAGGTGATAGCTATCAGAAATGCTTCTTCCCAAGCTAGAAACTTCAAGTCACAACAGGCTCATAGGGCTTGTGAGTGAGCATATTCAGCACAAGGTTTATGTACCAGGGAGCCACTGGCTTCCTGATGGGAGGCCTTGTGTGCAGAATACCCCCTGAGAAACCTCTTAAAGCTTGAGCTTGCACTATAGCCTAGAGGTAAGCTGTGAATGAGCTTGGTACATCCAGCAGACCAGGGTTTGATCTGCACAACCTTCACCTGCATACTGTGTGAATCTGAGCAAGCCACTGAACCTCCCCAGTGCTCCTTGGTCACCCCTGAAAAGAGGCACTCGTGCCTAGTGGGCCTTACCCATTTACCAAAGAATAAAAAAGTGGCAGTTGTGCCAAAAACAGGGTACATACAGTGTCATGGTGTGTTGGTATAGCACATAGGTAACCTTAACTGTGGAATAGTGCACCCCAACATCAGAAAGGTCCAGTAAGTACTCCGAAACCTTTACACGTGGACACCTGAAAAGATCGATGGGAGGTTTGGAGCACTAGATGGAAAAATATTTTCCACTTGGCTGTGTATGTCTTCCTGCTGGAAGGTTTACATGCAGCCAAAAGTACTTTAGAGACCCTCGGAGATGCACTGAACCTGTTCACTTCCATCTCTTTTCGAGCCTGGCCTAAAGGTGAAGGGCGAGCAGGCTGCGATGGACCAGCTGACTCTAGGTCATTAAGTCCATTCAGAGTGGCAGATTCCTTGGTTTGCTGACTGAAAGATGGATTCAGCAGTGAAAACCATATCTGCCGAGGAATGCAGGGGGCACCAGGATCATCTTGCCCCCAAGTGCCTCCAGTTTGTACAATACCCTTTGGATGAGAGGGTTGGAGGGATCCATAGAGGAGCACTTTGCAATGGCAGTCTTAATGCATCCTGACAGAAAATGCCATGTCCTGGATTTCTGGAGCAGAATCAAGGCAGTTTGGTGTTGAGTGTGAACACAAAGAGGTCCACATCTGAGATGCCCCACTTGTCAACAAGCGACCTCACAATGTCTGGTGCTAGCGACCACTCAAGAGGATCTGTCTCTGTTTAACTTGTCTGCCAGTGTTCTGGACCCCTGGCAGATAGATTGCTTGGAGCAGGATTCTCTGCTCCAGGCACCATTCTCATACTCTCATTGCCTACCTGCAAAAAGGGTAAGAGTGTGCCTCTCGCAGGGTCCCCATCAGTCGCCCCACCGTATCCTGTCCTGCTGTGATGTGCTGGTCCCGATGCACCTGTTCCTCCAACACACCCGCGACACACCTATCTGGCACCTCGCAGTTACTCCCCCGAGATGGGGTCACCTTCAGCTCCATGCCGAACCTCCTGCTATGCAGTGCCAGGTGGGCGGAGGTGAAGGAGGAAGGGAGGCAATCAGAGCTCGGGAAGGAGAATCCAGCATGGGTGGGGTGGCAGGAGCGATGTCTTCCTCCCGGCAAAAGGAGTGTTTCCTTGTTCTATGTTCCCCCAGAGGTGCAGATGTGCAATGACATGAAGCGGCAAGTACGAGCGTGCTCCCGCACTCACCCTTCTGATGACTGCCGTTGCCTCTCCCCATGCCCTTGTGTGATTCCTGGCTATAGGACAGCTCGCCTCCGTGTGGTGTCGCTAGTGCCAGGACTTCACAACCCACCCGTCCCCGAGAGAGGAGAGCTGTCCTACGGACGCTCGATCCTCTCTCCCCAGTAGACCCTTGGCAACCCGAGCTTGCTACTGAACCCAGGTCGCCAGTGTGGTGAGAGGTAAGGCGCCAGCGCCTCAGCCCTCTATGACACCAGGCTGGTATAGTGTGCTCCTCCTTGTTTGTTGATACAGTACATGACAGACTTGTTGTCTGTCTAGAGGAGAATAGTCTTTTGTCTGACCAATTCCACTAGAGCTTTTAGACTGCACAGAACTGCATGCATCACCAACACACTGATGTGGAGATGTGTTTCTCGTGGGTCCTAGACATTGTATTTGGAGACCCTGGTAGCAGGCTCCCCATCCCAGCAGGGAGGCATGTGTGGTTAGAATCACCTCTGGCTATGGTGGGGAAAAGAGGAAGCCCTGGAGGAGATTGTCCTCTACTGACCACCACACCAGGGACCTCACCAGGGGTTTGGTCACCTAAATGAGATGGTTCTGAGAGCATGATTCCTATGACCACTGGGTACTGACCATCCAATGATCTGTCCTCATGCAAAGACTTGCCAGGGGCACTGTGAACACTGAGAAGGCTACTAGGCGTTCCATGATGTAGCATGCCATCTGCAACAATGCCCACAGACTGCTGTTTGGGAGGAAGGATCCATGCCTGAGTTGTGTCCAGAACATCTATAAATAGCAGTTCCTGGGAGGGCTCCAGCTGAGACTTTGAGGGGTTCTGCAGGATGCCCATGGATGCTAGGAAGTGAGAGACAGTGGCCACTGCCCGCTACCTCTCATATCTGGATTGGTTTGAGATTAGCCAGTAGCCCACATATGAGAAGAGTTGGAGGTTTAGCTTTCTGAGGTGTGCTGCAAGTACTGCAAAGCACTTTGTGAAGGCTCATGGAATCAAGGAGAGTCCAAAGGGTAGGATTCTGAATTGGTAAGCTACCCCTCCATGCAGAACCAGAGGTACTTTCAGTGGTTGGGGTGCACTAGTATGTGCTGGTACACGTCCTGCATATCCAGTGATGTTAGCCAATCCTGATGTTTCAGGTAAGGTAGAGAGGATCTCAGAGAAATTATTTTGAATTTTTCTTGGTCCATGTATTTGTTCAGATTTCTGAGGTCAAGAATGGAGTGCATGCCTCCTGATTTCTTCGCTACTAGGAAGTAGTGGGAGTAGAACCTTGTGTTCTATTCTGACTCTGGCACTACTTCCACTGCCCTGTTTCTCAGAAGGCCCCCAATCTCCTGTGCCAAAAGCTCTGATATGTGAGCTGACGAAGGGTATTGCCTTCTGGGAGAATTGTCCAGACAGGTTTCCAACAATTCCAGGGAGTACCCTTCTCAGATGATCCTGAGAACCCATTTGTCAGCTGAGATGGATTCCCACTGACAGTAAAACTGGGTTAGGCACTCTTTTGTATTCCGTTGACCCTACACAAAAGGACTGCTTTTTGTGAAAAGAGTCTCATCCTCTACCCCTTGGTGGTAGATAGGGAGCTGGCCAGAGTGTCTTAAGAAGCAGTCTCATTTCATTAGACTCTTTAAGAGACTCCTCCACCTGCTGTGCAAACAGATAAGTGCCATTGAAGGCACATTCATGATCTGTTCTTGGAAGTTCAGGGTGAAGCCAGCAGTCCACAGCCAGGAGTGCCACCTAATGTAAAGATCTGTAGCTGTGGATTGAGCTGCTGCATCAAAGGCATCCACAGAGGTTTCAAACTGGTGGCTGTTAGATTCAGTACGCTTTTTTAACAGCAAGTAGCATCTATTGTTTTGCCTCTGCATTTGGGAAGACCTCAAAACAGTTGCACCTGGGGGCATACTCACACTTACAGAAGTGACCCTGGTAGGTAGCTATCCTCATGCCAAGGGTAGCTGAGGCATAGACCCGCCTACCCATGGTTGTCTACCTTGTGTGATTACTTGTTAGTGGGGTACAAAGTGACCTCCTTGTGCACTGTGGCTTTGCCATTCTCAGCCAGAATCACAATGACATCTGCTATTGGCTAAGTGGGCTTTGATTCAGGCACCATGAATTTCTTGTCCGCCTGTTTGAGGGAAGCTGCCACAATAGCAGGCCTCCTTCAAGCTGCCTCAGAGTGTGTCTTCAGGGCTGGTTGTATGGCAAGAACTACAGAGACAAGGATATTAGGCACACTTAGAAACTCCAGTTGAAGATTCCTTGCCTGGTCTATGGCTACTGGCTTGAAATTCAGTGGAGGGTGCATATTTTTGAACACAGCCAGGAAGGAGAGATCTTGACAGGAACCATTTCCTGGTTCACAGGTATGAGTCATCATCCTCACCATCTAAGATGATAAGGTCAGGATCTGACTCATCCACCTCTACTCACTCATCAAAAGAGGAGGGGGTCAACTTCTGGTGATACCGGAATCAAGATGATGTGTTAGGTTTCTCACTCCACTCCATCCCTAAATAATTTCACCCCACAACAGGCTAGAAAACAAAGGAAAAGTCATCAAGATGACATTGCAAAGCAGTAGGGATGCTCGACTTACTTGACTGAAGTCGGTGGTGCTTTCAACTGTGACAGATGCAGAGGGAAGAGTTTCACTTCACTCACCCCACAGCAGGAGCCCACCCCAGCCAGTATAGTAGACCCTGGCTACAACACAGACTTGGAAACAGAGAAGTTGTCTCAATCAAGCTGAGACTCTTCTCCATGAACTGAAGGGCTTCTACCAAAAAAACAAGTGGAATTTAAACAAATACCACACTGCAAAAACTGGAGAACAGAATATAATCAGCTGAGGAGTGGGTCACTCAGGTGAAGGAGGGGTCACAGCAACTTCACAGAGCCATCAACGGGTTAGTGCAGCAAAATCTAGTACTACAGAATAAATATTCAAATCTGGAGGGCAGATCCAGATGAGATAATCTGTGCTTCTATGGCTTACTGGAGAGAACAGAGACAGAGAGGACGATGGAATTTTTGAAGGACCTCCTAAAGGATGTGCTAGACTGCCCGGCCAAGTTTCATTTTCGTACAGACACTGCTCATAGAGTGCTCTTCCCAAAACAAACGGATCATCATCAAAAACCCAGATCCATCACTATGACGTTTAACTTCTATAGAGATAAATTGAAAATATAACCTATAATTCAGTCAGACTTTCCTTTCATCAGGATAACTCTCATCAAGTAATGAAAAAAAGCAGGCATACTCCAGTATCCTACGTATGCTCCGAGAACACCAACTACAATGTCAAACACCACATCCTGCCCATTTAAGAGTGTTCTGGGAGTCAGTGACCTACCTTTATAATACATAGGAGGAGACACACCACGTTATTAAAGTGAAAGGATGGATAGTTCAGCCACCCTCTAGCACCAAAGACGACTCCGTACTCCAGCACAGGATTGGCAGTTGGTAAAACCTCAATGCCAGAAGGCCCAGGGCCAGCAACGTTGCAAGAAGCTCAAGAGATTCTGCAAACATTCGCCAACAAGAGATCAGAACCAGTGATCCTGCAGTGACAGAAAACTTGAAGATGGATATCTTATAACGGTTGTATTTTCTCTATCTCCTCAGTCTATAATTCTGGGTACAAGGATTCTGACCTGATGACTGAACACTTCTGAACTGCACTGCATAATCTTGCAAATCACAGTTGGCGAACAATGGAAACATACACACCATAGGTAAGTAAACCCCTCCTGTTGCTTCCTAGTTTTAGGTTTCACCTTCTCTAATTTTTTTCCTTTTGTGTTTTTACATCTGCACTATACTTTCTTATCCCAAGGAGAAGCCTCCCCCCCCCCCCGCATTAGCAATGATGTGACTAATAATGTCCACAATTTCAGCTGAATGTATATACATCAGGCACACCCTGAGAAGCTTTGTTAGCAAAGTCGACAGTCCATTTAAATACCCTAAAGGGTTGATCCTAACCACCCACTTGGGGCGGAGGGGGGGGCTTGATGCCTGGGACTATGCCCTGTGGCCTTTGCAGAGTCCAGTTTAGTAGCTGAACAGCTGCCTCAGCATCTGGGTCACAGTCTCATGGTTGGCTGCCCTTGCTGCTTCCTGCTGCCTTCTCACTGCTGTGGAGGGACTGCAGATTTCACATTCATAATAATCTAGTGGAAATCCTTTTTTTAATTCCTCACATGGGTTGGGCAGACAGAGGGGGAGGACTGCCCCTTTGCTTTTATAGCTTTTTCTTCATCTTTCCTCTCGCTTTCCTGATACCTGCTCAGGGACACTAACCAAAAAAAAGGAAAGGACTCTGCGGGGATTGCGTCTTCACCCTTTCAATGTTCTTGTGGAGGTGTTGCCTCCAGAAACTGTAAACAGTATTCCTGGTGGGGTGTCACCAGTGAATGATACAACAGCAGCACCACCTCCCTTTTCCTGCTAGAAATACCTCTCCCAGTGTACCCCAGCATTCTGCTAGTCTTTCCCCCTAGTTTGTCACACTGCCCAGCCACCTTGAGGTCATCAGATTTGATGATCCCTAGGTCTCTTTTTTGTTTGGTGACTGTAAGTTCCACTCCCATCATCTTATACACAGCCCCTAGGTTCTGCAACCCTAAGTGCATAACCTTGCGCTTTTTGGCACTGAAACCCAGCTGCCACCCCCATACCATTCCTGTAGTTTCCTCAGATACCTATGCATTCTCTCCACCCCTTCCTGTCAATCCTGTTGCAGATTTTTGTATCATCTGCAAAGAGACACACCTTCCCCTCAAGCTCCTCTGGCAATGTCGCTTATGATGACATTGAAGAGGTCCGGTCCCCAGCACCAAACCCTGTGACACTCCACTAGTCACTCTCCTATTGCCTAAGTGACTACTGTTTACCACCACCCATTGCCTCCTATCCCTTAACCAGTTTGACACCCAGCTTGTCACTTTCTCCCCCCACCCCAGGCTGCTTAGTTTCTTAACTAAGCACAGTGTCGAAGGCCTTATGGAAGTCCAATAGGCCACATCCACTGCTCACTCTTGATCCGGCTCCCTGGTAATCCAGTCAAAGTAATCTATTAAATTAGTTTGACATGACCCCCCTGCACGAAATCATGCTGCTGGTGTGTGACAGGGTCGAATAAGGCCCTGCCCCATTTGTTATGCAGAAAGAGTTTAAATGCAGTGGCCTGTTGTATCCTCTCCATTTCTGTCTCTTCTCTGTCTGGTTGTGCAACTAAATTTTCTTGTGAGACCTAGGAACTGATCACTCTGATGGTTTTGCACTTCTCCGTCTTTCACCATCTGTCTGCCTTCCCTTGCTGTTTCTGTCTTTTCTTCCCACTTGCATATCTGTGGGTATAAAAATATATGTGAATTTTTTGTGGAAATGTCACTGATACTGGGATCCCTTTGTTTAAAACTGTATATAGTTATACTGTTGAAATGACTGCAAAGCTATTTGGAACTCAAGGGGTTAACCTGAGATGCAGTTTTTAAGCCTTTTGCAGAGCTGTAAACAAGAGGGCAGTTCTGGGTCACTATGTACTGTTTTGCTGCACCTGAAAGGAATGAAACTGAAAAGAACATTCTGTAAACTTACAAGAACATCCTGTGAGAAGCAGGTTCTCTTAACAAGTTCCCAGGCAAAGACTTATAAAAACAACAGCAATGTTTTTGCTAGAGACACAAGAAGAGTGAGAGACTGAAACTTGGAATTAAGAGATACCATCAGAAGAAGGACTTTGTTTTCTCTGTTTGTACTGCCGCTGTAAATAGTTATACTGAATAATATTTATTATTTTGCTGTTGTTGAGAAAAATAAAATGCTATTTGTGAATTTTGAAACTGCTCCTGGCTTTCCTATATTTCCTGACCTGTGCCTAGATGACACGGTGGTCCTGCAGCCCTTTTGCCTCCAGATGCTCCATGAGCCTCTCTTTCAGTGGTGTCTCCATTAACTTCCCCACCACTGATGTGAGACTGGCCTATAGTTGTTAGTGCCCTCCCTACTGCCACTTTTGTGCAGAGGGACCACATCGCCCCTCCTCCAGTCCTCTGGAATGTCTCCCATCTTCACTTGAGTGGTTAAAGGGCGCTGCCAGAGGAGTGTCCAGCACCGTGCTTAGTTCCTTCAGGACCCTTAGATGAATCCCATCTGGCCCCAGCACCTTATTCTCCTTTAAGGCTTCCAATTCCTTCTGGACCCTCTCCAATGAGAATATACTTTTGTCCACCCCAACCCCCAGTGTTTACTGCAGCATGTCGGTCTGTCTCTCACCCTCTACTGTGAAGACCAAGCAGAAGTAATCATTTCATATTTCCACTTTCTCTTGATCTTCCTCTGCTCAGTCCCTCCCTGCCCTCCTGAGTTTCACTATCCCTTCCTTTGTCTTCCTCTTCCCCCCACAGCTAAAGGTTTTGTCCCCCTTTTTGACCTCCTTAGCTATTCTCTCCTCTGTTAGTGCTTTAGCTACCCTCACCCTCCTTCCTACCTCCTTCTGTTTTGCCAGCTATACCTGGGGCACAAAAACCCTGGCACAATATATCAGTTGGGGGGTGAGGATATAGCATGCACCAAGCAGGAAAGGGATCTTGGGGTTGTCATCTCTGATGACCTCAAGGTAGGGAAACAGTGTGACAAGGCATCAGGTAAAGCAAATAGAATGCTGGGATGTATAGGCAGGGGCATCACCAGCAGGAAAAGGAGGTCATAATTCCGCTACAAGACACTAGTGAGGCTCACCTGGAGTACAGTGTACAGTTCTGGAGACCATACTCACGTAAGGACATAGACAGGGTAGAGAAGGTTCAGAGGAGGGCAACAAAGATGGTGCATGGATTGCATCACAAGTCCTATGAAGACAGGTTGAAGGAACTGAACATGTACTCCCTGGAGGAGAGGGAGGAGAGAGGGGATATGATAGAGACATACAAGTATCTTACAGGGAGAAACAGAGTGCAGGAAAACACTATTTTTAAGCGAAAAAGATGTTCCAGGACTAGAGGGCATGGGATGAAGTTGGAGGGAGGACGATTCAGAGGAAACATGAGAAAGAATTTCTTCACAGAACGGGTGGTGGACAAGTGGAACACCCTGCCAGAGGAAGTGGTGGGGGCTGAAACAATCACGGGATTTAAGAATGCATGGGATAGACATAAAGGAATTCTAGAGGTCAGTGGTAAGGGGAAACAGACTTCTAGGAAAACAAACTGAACTTACAAGCTCAAATGGGCAGACTGGGTGGGCCATAGGCCCTTATCTGCCGACACTGTCTATGTATCTATGTATCTATGTAGGTACTTTATTAAGATAGCACCACAAGATAGCACCAGATAGCCAAGTGGATTGTATGGATATTTCTACGTTCAGATAAGTTTGTCCAGTTTAGAGCTCCATAAAGAAGACAATGGTGAGTGTTCCACTGAGCATCTAAGATGTACCAGGCATATATAGATAGATAGATATATATTGTGTGTATATATTTGTGTATATAAATATATATAGCCAGTGGACACTCGGGGATTGAGCACCGCCAGTGTCATTGTTATGCCTGTGGGGGGTGTTGAGAGGGAGGGTGAGTGTGGGGTATACATAAAAAATTAGTGAGTGCAACACTGGGGAGTGGGCATCCCCAGTGTCACTGTTATATTTCGGAGGGTGGGATGGGGTGGTGGATGCTGAGAGAGAGGGTTGGGTGGGGGATATGCATAATTTTAAAGAAAAAAATAGTGGTGACGGCAGAGCGCAGCACACTGTGCCATGACCAAGATGGCGGCCGCACTACAATGCGCATGCACTAGTGCTAGTGCATGTGTAGTAGAGTGCAGTGGCCATCTTGGAAATGGCAGAGTGTTCCATGTTCCACTGTGACCGCCCTTTTTGTTTTGTGTGGGATGCCGACAGGGAGCTCCGGTCCCTCCCTCAGAAGGACTCGTCCTCTGACCCAATAGTTTGGTCATCATAGGCCCTGTCGGCTCCTGATTTTTGCGGTTTTGCCCCGGGCCAATGACACTGAAATCCTCGCTGGACTGCAGACACATCTTCATTCTCCAATGCCAGACTGTGAAATGAGGAAATCAGGTATGTGTTCAATGCATTTCAATGGGGCTTTGAACTTAGCAGTATAACTTGGCCATTTTTCAATATTTTTGCCCCAAATTGTCAGCACCACCTCATGAACAATGCAAGTGATGTTAGGTAAATCTGTCCCGAAAGCTGATTTCGTGCTCGCTGCATGAAATCACCTTTTGGGCAGGAGTTAAAACATTTTTCCACCATTGTTCATGAGGTGGGATCATAAGATGACTATGTTGAAAATTTGGTGTAAAAATATTAAAAAAACAACAGAGTTATGAGCCCATGTTGAATTTTGCGAAAGCAGGCTCATAACTTTGGTCATTTTTTATAATATTTTACCCCAAATTTATAACATAGCCATACAGTACCTTATAAATGTGACAACGGTCATTTTTCAAATCCTGGCCAACATTTTTTTTTTTTTTATATCCTGGAAGGTGATTTTGTGTTCCATGCACGAAATCACCTTTTGGGCAGGAGTTAAAAATTTTCTCTGCCATTGTTAATGAGGTGGGGTCATAAGAAGGCTATGTTCTCAATCTGGTATACAAATATTTGAAAACAACAAAATTATGAGCCTACAGTATGTTGCATATATTTTCTTTTTTTTTATTTATTCACATTTCGGGCCTGTGTAGTACAGTATGGTCTGCACACCCATTGGCCCACGCAGTAGACCAATAGGCATACAGACACTACTGTACGCTGTCAGTCGGTGGGCGGTTTGCAGGCGGGGTACTGCCACCCGCCACTGACTGGAGGGGGTGCAGGGTGGCGAGGGACTCAGTAGGCGGGTGGCAGGGTGTCCTTTGTTCATTCCGCCCGTGACCAGGCACCGGGGGAGGTTCCACTGGACCACCAGAGAATCATTCAACTCATGCCCGTGATCGGGCACTGGATAGCGGTTCACTGGACCACCAGGGAATTTTAACCTATGCCCGCAATCAGGCGATGGGGATCGGTCCACTGGACCACCACGGATTAATATAACGTATGCCCGTGACCGGGCGATGGTTAGCGGTCCACTGGACCACCATGGCTGTCATTCACATATGCCCACGAGGGGGAGGCACAATGCTCCCTGGGTAGGGGGCATGTGGACTGTGTCCTGGGTGGGCGGGTGGTCTCTCACAGCAAGCTGCTGCCGTGTTGCACCTTGCAATAGGCAGCTCGCCTGTGGGTGGCCAGGATGTGTTCCTGGATTTACCAGGCACAACTTTGTGTCCCCCTGGGTGGCGCAAGGTGGGGTTGTGCCAACATATGCGTCGCACATTCCGGGCTGAATATCGGGATGTGCCGCATATGCATGGGCACACCCCCCGCCGTACTTCTGGCGCATCGGGAGTTGCGCTGTACAACTTGCCTCTTTCAATATCACGCCGGGACGCATTGGTGGGTTGCCTGTTGTGCCATGCGCAACCCTTTTGAATATCCCACCCAATATGTTTACCCAAAATTTTCAACATAGCCATTTCTTTACGGCACCTCATGAATGTGATAACTGTCATTTTTCAGCTCCTGCCCAAAATGTGTTTTTGCGTCCCAAACGTTGATTTTGCAGTCCCTGTGCAAAATCAACTTTCATGCAGGAGTTGAAAATGTTCTCTGCCATTGTTCATGAGATGGGGTCATAAGAAGGCTATGCTCTAAATCTGGAGTAAAAATATAAAAAAAAGAAAAAAAAGATGAGGCTATGCTGAATGTTGCAAACACAGGCTTGTAACTGGTAATTTTCAATATTTTTACCCCACATTTATAACATAGCCATTTTTTTTACAGCACCTCATAAATGTGATAGCTGTCATTTTTCAGCTCCTGCCCAAAATGTATTTTTGCGTCCTGAAAAGTTGATTTCGCAGTCCCTGCACGAAATCACCTTTCAGGCAGGAGTTGAACATTTCCTCTACCCTTCTTCATGAGGCAGGGTCATAACAAGGCTATGTTAAAAGTTTGGTGTAAAAATATTACAAAAACAACACATTTATGAGCCTATGTTACATTTTGCTAACACAGGCTCATAACTGGTGATTTTCAATATTTTTACCCCAAATTCCTTGTCTGCAGCCCTATCGACCCTGGCTAGAGTTTATTACTACCTGCAGTGCGTGTGTCCTGTCATCAAAGGGCAGGCTATCACAGAGTGTCAACATTTCCTTCCATAAGGCTCCCTAGTAATGAGCAGTATAGCTCAGAAAGGCAGCCTATCTCAATCAGGGATGATGAGGAATAGGAATGTTTTCCTAATAAATCCATTTTTCTGGAATCTTTATTATTGGAATCATTCTACAGATGTCCCGCATATGTAAACTACATTCCCTACTGTCCATGGAAGATTAAAAGTAAACAGGAAGGTATACAGTCTGACTTAATGTTCTTTCAGATAGAACAGTCAGAAGAAAATGACGATTGGTACATAATGTAACCCCATCCTTACGAAAAATAATAAAAGTGTGGTCTGCAACCACAGCCTATAACTCAGAAATATCTCTAGTAGACGTCACTGCTACTGGGAACAGTATCTTCCAAGAAAGGAAGTGGAGCTCACAAGTGGCAGCAGGCTCAAAGGATGCTGCAATGAGAATCTCTAGGACCAAATTCAAATCCCACACCAGAATCAAATCTCAGACCAGGGGGTGCAGTAGGATAATATCCCTTGGGAATCTATGGGAAACCTCCTGCTTGGCCAGTCTTGCCCTCTGTCACAGCATGGAAAGTCGACACAACGGCCATGTGAACCTTAATAGAGGAATAACTGAGTTCCAAGTCCTTAAGGGACAAGAGGTAATCCAGCACTTTAGGAACTGGACACATAATGGGATCCAAGGTATGTCGAGTAAGCCACACTGAAAAATGTTTCCATTTTTGTTAATAAGTGTACTTGGTAAATGGCTTTCTAGCCACTACGAGAACATCTGCCACAGCCAGGGAAACCCCAAAGCAGGTGAGCTCTATGACCTCAGAAGCCAGGTGTGGAGTGCAGAGATCGAACATCTGGGTGCAACAGAGCACCCTGCTCCTGCATCAGAAGTCCAGCTCACAGGTGGAGTGGGACAGGAAGTTCCACTGCCAATTGCTGGAGAAGTGGAAAACCAAAATTGTTTGGGTCAGTGAGAAGCCACCAGAATCAGGGAGTCTACCTTGGCCCACACCTTTACCAGAACCCTCTGTATTAGAAAGAATGAAGGAAAGGCATACAGAAAACTCCCTTTCCAAGGAAGAGACATGTCTTGCCAAAAAAACTCCAGGCCCTGGAGTGAGTGAGTGAGCAAAAACATGGTAGTTTTGCATTGCATGGAGACGCAAACAGGTCTATGTCTGGATGACACTATTTTTTGAAGAGATCAGCCACGATGGAGTCTGAAAGCTCCCATCCATGGCAAAGCACACAGGACTGACTAAGGTGTTCTGCCAGAGCATTCGGTGATGGGGAGGAACACTGCCAAATAGAATATATCATGTACCATCATCAAGTGCCAAACTCTCTGCAGAAAGTGCATGAAGGAGCTCCTTGCTGTCCATGCAAAATTGCCCTCATCTCCAGAGTGTTGCTGTGTAGCACTGTATCCCGAAGGCCCCATGCTTGAAACGCTTCAACTCATTCACGTGCTGTGTTCACTGCGCTCTGAGGAACCAATGAGGGATCCTTATAAGGCAGTGAGCCAGTGGTACAGTCAAGACAGCAACCATCATCAGGCCAATCAGTCTTTATCACTGAAGGAAACCAGCTGTGCCTGTGCCACCTGTGCCATGACACTATCCAAGGGCAGAAATACCCAACCCCGTGTCCAGAATGGCCCCTTATGTATTGTAGCCTCTGATAGAGTGTAAGAACCAACTCCGGCTCACTGACCAGTATGCTCAGCTGGTCAAACAACTGTCAGGTCTGAAACAGTGTATATTCAATGGCTTTCCTTGATGGGGCCTTTAACAGCCAATCATCTATGTAGGGGAAAAGATACAAGCCCTCCTTGTGGAGGGCAGTAGCCACCATGGCAAATACTCTGGTAAAGACACACAGTGCAGAACACAAACCAAAGGGCAAACCACAGAACTGGTAGTGTGAGCCCTGAAGCATGAAATGCGCATATTTTCTGTGTGACTTTTTGATCCTGACATGAAGGTATGTGTCCTTCATGTCTAGTGCAACCATCCAATCTCCCTTTAGTACAAGGGAGGAGGGACTGCAGGGAGGCCATTCTGAACTTTTTGTATTCTATGAAAAGTTTCAGTCCCTGAAGGTCTAGTACTGTCCGTAAATCCCTCACCCATTCTGGAACCAGAAAGTACCAGGAGTAATTGCTTTGGTTTATTTCTGAAATCGGGACCAATTCCACAACTCTCTTGCTGAGGAAGGGTTTGAACCTCCTTAAGCAGAAAGGCAAGATGTCCTGGAGGATATTTATTGGGCAATGGGGGGATAGCTGGAGGAACAGTAAGGAGCTCTAAGACATGTCCGTGCTGAACCACCTCAGTACCCAGGCTGCAATACTATTATCTATTTTCTCTGATGCTATATTTTTCAGTCCAAAGTTGCAATTAGAATAAGAGTAAATGCTCAAGTACCATATTTTGGCTAGTGTGTCAACTAAACTTGTCGATCAGTAATATGCAGAAATAGAAAGTGCAAGGTAATACACCTATGGAGAAAGTACATCAAGAAAGAGTACTGGATGGGAGGAGAGAGACTTAGCACTACAGCTGAGGAATGAGATCTAGGAGTTATCATTAGCAACTCACTTAAGCGATCAAGTCAGTACAACAAGGCCTACAGCAGGGCTAACAGGATGCTGGGATGTATCTGAAGGGGTATTGATAGCAGAAGAAAAGAGGTAATACTTCCCCTCTTCAGATCCCTGGTGAGGCCTCACCGAGAGTACTGCGCCCAGTTCTGGAGTCCTCGCCTCAGAAACAGTAAGGATAGGTTGGAGACAGCACAACACAGAGTAACAAAAATGATTCAGGACCAGCAGGACAGATCCTAGGAGGAGCGCCTCAAGGCACTAAATATGTACGCACTGGAGACCAGAAGAGAGAGGGGAGAAATGATAGAGATCTTCAAGTTCCTTAAAGAAATTAAAGTGAACTGTGGGGAACTATTTTGCCTGAACATCATTTCGCAGTCACGTGGACATGAATGGAAATGAACAGGAGGTGGGTTCAGGACAGATGTAAGGAAGTACTACTTTACTGAAAGGGTGGTGGAACCTTGGAACAGTCTGTCAGCTGAGGTGGTGGGTGTGAAAACAGGGGATTCAAGCAAGGTTGGGACATAATGAAGGCAACAATGGTTACCAGGGGCAACAGGACCAAGGAGGAGAATAGAGAAAGGATGGGGAGGGTTAGCACCCTGAAGGAACAGTAGGTTCCAGGGATTATAGGGAATTTGGGCAGACTGGATGGATAGCTGGTCTTTTTCTGGCATTGTTGTCTATGTTTCTGTGCTGGTGCTGACCTATCACCTGTCCTAAAAATCAGGGCAATTATGTTGCCATTCTAATTCTAGGAGAAGTTGTCTATTTCTGAAATAATATTCAAATTTCTTGTGATTCAAGAAAGTCTCTATTTATCATTAGTAAAGTAAACCTCTAAGGGGGTTCCATCCTCTCCTGGAGTCGTATTCTTTGGTTGTCACTTAAGAAACTCTAGAATAGCACCCACTGTCTCAAAAGGTTGAGGAGCAACGTATTTTGCATGGTAATTCATCATAAGCACAAGAACAGCGATGTTGAACAATGGATATTCAAAAACAGCTGAAAATACCGGGGTTCAAACCTGGCTCCGGCCCACTAGCCAAATGTGGATGGAGTTTGTACTCGGCAGTAAAACTGTCCTTTAACTTGCCCAACTGTGTTGTTTTGGAGCAGATTACCTTTCAGTAAGCACATTAGTTGAGCCAGTGCCAGATTTATGGGACCCATGGATTTCACCCATCACTAGGCCTGCTAGCTAACAGTTGCAAAACTTAATTTTGACTCCTGCAGTACTGAAGAAAACTTGGAGCTATAATTTAATGAAATCAAATCTAAAAAAAAAACAAAACACAAACCCAAAATGTGTGTGTGTGTGTGGGTGGGGGGGACATCTTACAAGACAGGAGAAAAAGGGCAATCTAAAACAGAACTGAAAGGCACAGTGCTGCCCACTAGCATAAAGCATTCTAACTTCAGGAATCTCTCGCTTTTAGTTTCAATCTTAGCATCAATCTCCATGTGGAGACAGACCTTATTCTAGTAGTCGAATTTAGAACAGGTGTTTGAAAAACTCTGCAGCCACCTTCCACTCTGACAGTTGGCGGACTTGTTTCACGCCCAGAGAGAATGACTGCCCAGAGTCCAGCTCTAATACAACTGGGTCTCTAGTCACTCACTTATTTTAAAAATAATACTTAATTAGTAATTTTAAGTGATGAATCAATTTTACTCCTACTCTGCAAATAGTTCGGATATTTTTATTTTAAACACTGGTTCTTACAGCTCCTGTTTTGATTGCCAGGAACCAGAGACCATCTCTTTGGCTATCTTTTGTCTTTTAGTTATTTTTGTCTAATTTTACCACTTATCTGCATCCTTTGGGTAAGTGGGCCTCTTTTTTGAAACCACGACATTTAGAAACAGAAGCACTTTTACTTTCTCTCTCGCTCTGTGCCCTTTCACCATAATTAATCACTTCCCATACAGGAAGCTGTGATTTCACCTTTGGTACAGTTTTTGGAAGCAAGAGATGTTTTTATTAATGGGATCTTATTTTTATGACATTTTTAGCGGTTTTTGGAACAGTTTTCAATTTATTATTAGGATCTCTCTGAACTGGCATAGCGCAGTGTCCTAGGAGATCCACGGGCTAAAAAAAAACTTTTATAACTTGTTTTTAGCTCCTGGCAAAGGCAGAGTGCAACAAGCTCAGTGCAAACTTCCTGGACTCAGATCACAACCTATTTTTTGTGAGTCCTGCAATGGTTTTGCCCAGAAACCTTAAAACAAAAGGGTACATAAATCAGGAGTCAATATGGCTTCCGAGTCTGCCTCCTTGTCACAAAAAATAATAAAAAAGGCTCTGAGGGAGTTCCCAGTGATGGTGGAAAGCACGCATCTAAAGGTTCTGTCTCTTCACATTCGACAGCAGCATCAAAAAATGTAAAGGTGACAAGAAACAAAGATAAAGCTGTTCAGCCATCTGAAAGGCATGGTAAAGATGGATCAGATGCCAAGGTGTCTAAAGGGGGAACCCTGAAGACATTGATGGCAAAAATATAAGTACACGAGCATCTGAGTGGACACTGGAAATGTGCAGGCTAAAAGAAATTTAAAGAAAAAAAAGGCTGCTGCCACTCCTCATGAACGGAGAAAGGAGCAGGCAGATGATAAAGAGAAAATGCCCTAATCAGAGGTTATATCAAAAATGTGGCAATTTTTCCAAGTCACCCAGGCTATGGGAAATTTTAATCATATGAATGCTACACTCCCACAGGCTCAAGTTCCAGCCTATCTACCTGTGGAGGAGGAGGAAGAAGAGTACTGTGTGCAAGAGGAGGAAGGTGACCCCATGGAATCAGAGGGTGCACCCGAGTAAGATTTTGGCTCTCCTCTAGGGTATAATGAGGACTATACTTCTTCTTCTTCCTCATTTGTCAGACATGTGCTTGATACTCTAAATATCAACCTTCAGGAAACTGAGAAGGATGAAGAGGATGCGAATTTATGGACATCGTGGGTATGACTCCCTCAAAGAGTCTGCTGATCCCTGTACATAAGTGCCTTCAACAGGCCAAATCAAAAGTCACCTCTGCACCTGCTTCAGCCAATAACAAAAATATTACTAGAAAATATCAGGTGGACAGATAATTGGTAGAATACCTGCATGCCACCCTGATCACCAAGGTGTAGTCCAAGCTGCTGCTTGCAAGAGAGCAAAAGTCACACTCTCTGCATAGCCTCCAGGAAAGGATTTCAAAAAATTGGATGATATGCCAAAAAGGTGTATACTGCAGCTTCCCTGCTCATCAGCAGGCAGCTTATTCAGCATATACTGTATAGCACAGTACCAGAAAGCATTGTGAAACACAATTCTGGCACTTGCTGATAAAGCAGATGGAGATCTGGTGCAGGACTTGGTTGCCACAGCAAGATCAGCCCTGGACACCACCAAGTACTATTTCCACACTGCTGTGGAGACTAATGATACTGCAGCCAGAGTTCAAGCTCATGCAGCGTCCTTAAGAAGATTTTACTGATTTAGCATTATCGTCCTTTCCCAGGATACCCAAACCAAAGCTACCGTATATACTCAGTATAAGCCGACTCACATATAAGCAAACACCCTCCCCCCCCCATTTTTGGCGGCAAATTAAAGAAGCACAGATGACCCGTGTATAAGCAGACGCCAAATTTTTTAACAGTATCACAATAAACAGGGAAACATAGATCATTTTGCCAATCACCAAGTAGTTTTTTTTTTTGTAATTTTGTTGCTCATCACCACAGAAATAACCAGAGAACCAGAGAAATAAATACGTTGCATATAAATAATGTACGGTACATCTGCTTGTCAACAACTGCTTTTATACTTGCTGTGCCACAAATTCATCAGTCCCATTTAAAGTTCCTCAGACTCAGAGAATCCTAAATCAGCTTCATTCTCTGCCATGAATTCTTCGGTGAGAACGTCGGCATATGTGCTGTCATCATCTTCCTCTTCTTCTGTTTCCATCTCCTCTGTCTCCCCAAACAAGGCACCATCCTCCATACCATCGAGACTGTTGCTAATGCTACACTTCAGGAACGCCTTCATGACCATATCTCCCGGAATATCGTCCCATGCTGTCTCAATCCACTCGCATACAAGTTCAATGTCAGGCCGTTTGAGATTGTCACCCTTTGTTAGCGAGCCTGTGCCTGACATCATCCAGTCGCTCCACAACTTACGTAGGTGATCCTTGAATGGCTTATTCAGGCAGACATCTAAGGGTTGGAACAACGATGTCAGACCACCCGGAATAACACTCAGGTCAGTGCGATTCCGTTCAGCTGCCTTTTTCACAGAATCAGTCAAGTGGGCTCTAAACATATCCCACACAAATAACGATCGCCTTTTGCACACAGCGCCAGGTCTGGTACCCCATACCTTCTCAAGCCACACACCTACAAGCTGTTCATCCATCCATTCCATAGGGTGTGGATACACAAGAACACCTTGGGGGAAATCGGCAGACTTCGGTAGGACCTTTCTTTTAAGTACTATCATCGGCTTTAGTTTAGTACCATCTGCCGTGCATGAGAGCACAACAGTGAAGTGTGTTTTTTCATGACCAGATGTTTTTATCAGAACTGTCTTGCTACCAGAGGGGTTCACCGTATGGTTACAGAGGAGGTCAAAATTCATAGGTGTCTCATCCATGTTACAGATTTGAGACAACTCATAGCCATGCAGCTTCCTAATTTTAATAGTGTATTAGTGAAAGCTGTCTACCTTTGCCTCGAGATCAGAGGGGAGTTTTTGGGAGATTTTGGTACGCTGACGGATGGTAAGATTGTTTCACTCCATAAACCTCAAGCACCAGCCAGCAGAAGCAAGAAAATTTTCAATGCCAGCTTGCTGATATTTCTCTTGCTTTGCGAGTTTAAGCGCCTGCATACGAATTGACATGCAGGTTACAATATACCCGCTCTGCCTGCATGCAAGAACCCACTCGTCTAAATCAGTCTCAAGCTGTTGAAATGCTGGCCGTTCACCATGGAATGCCTTTTTAATCATCGACATCTCATTGAGAAGCTCTCGCTGTTTTTTCCATTCATGGACTTGCTTTTCGTTCACACCGAAGTGCCTTGCTGCGGCACAGTTATTTGTGCTGTCAGCATGCTCAATCACTCGCAGCTTGAATGCTGCATCGTATGCACATTGCTTACGTCTGCAACTCATTTTGTCAATGAAAGGGCATGCTGGCAATGGAGTTACCTTTATGTGTAACCTGAAAAGTACCAGCGATTCCTGAATGACTCGCGTAAAAGCAGAAGAATACTATATGACATGCATATTTTGCCATGAAAAATTCGGCTTATACTCAAGTATATACGGTATGTATTTCTCCTTTGAGGGAAATTCACTGTTTGGCAACAAAACAGAGGCATATTTGAAAAAAATGGATGAATACAAGACCACTTGCAAGCGTAACAATGAGAAGGAAAAGGCTTCTACTTCCTATAGACCCAATGGAAGGGGAGGCAGATATAATTGCCCAAGCATTTATGCCCCCTATAAGCATCAGCCACAAGAAAAAATTACTCACCTTAGTAATGTTGTTTCTTCTAATGGAGTCTTGCTATATTATGACAATTGCAGTTTGTCCCAGCCTTAGAACTGCTCCGGAGGTGAAAGAGTTAACTTCCATGCCAGGCATGGAACTTGGAGCACGAGCTCGGTTAGAGAAGCTCTGTCTGTATAATTTCAAACCGATACTGTCAGATCTTTACAAGCAAAACTCACTAAGGTTCTGTGTGGAAGCTGTAAACCTACAGTAGCCAACTGGCTACTTAAACATTAACACATTTTCCTGGTCCCAACACCAAGACTCAAGTCAGGGGACCAGAAAATAAGATAAAATAAGATAAAACACAACACCCAAACACCCCAAAAAGAAGGGGTGGAAAACACAAGATGGGCATCAATAAATGCCAACACTGGACTGCCCACCCCATCCCCAGAGTAGAGGTTCTGAGAGGGGCAGGCTGGGGGGGAGGTCATAATATAGCAAGACTCCATTAGAAGAAACAACATTACTAAGGTGAGTAATTTTTTCTTCAAACAACATGAAGTCTTGCTATATTATGACAATGCAGACTACACAGCAGTACCTCCATGGAGGAGGACAGAACCTACTTAGGAAATAGGCTCTGAAGCACAGCTGTGCCAAATCGAGCATCCTCCTGGCCTGGATGTCCAGGGTAATGCTTAGTGAAAGTATGTACTGTTTTCCAAGTAGCTGCTTGACATATCTCTAAGATAGGGATGTCCCTGGCCGCAGCTAGGACGAGCTGTACCTGTAGAGGAGCCCCCAGGCCTGAAGGGGGAACATTACCCAGTTTTTGATAGCAAAATTGGATACAAGAGACAATCCACCTGGCAATGGATCTCTTAGTGGCAGGTTTCCCTTTCCCAACCTCACCATAAGTGAGAAAGAGTTGGAGGGAGTCAAACCTGTGACCCTCAGTACACTCTATGTAGTAACTAAGGGCCCTCTTAACATCTAAACTGTGTAGCCTCCTCTCGCCAGAGGAGGAGTGGTCAGTGAAGAACACTGGAAGAGAAATAGATTGATTAAGGTGGAAATCTGAAACCACCTTAGGCAAAAACTTCCTGTTAGTCCTGAGGACTATCTTATCCCTGTGAAAGGAGATAAAGTCAGTCTCCACTGACAAAGTTTGTAACTCACTTATGCGCCTGGCAGAAGTGATAGCTACTAGAAACACAGTTTTCCAAGTCAAGTACTTAAGCTCTGCCGAAGACAGAGGTTCAAGGGGTTGCATCAGCTGAGCAATGCAAACATTAAGATCCCAGGCAGGGGCAGGGTCCCTGAATGGCGGATTAGTATGAAGCAATCCCTTGAAAAACTTGGAAAATACAGGGTGAGCAGAAAGAGAAGAGGGCTTCCTGCTCAAATAAAAAAGCAGAGACAGCTGCCAA
The DNA here is from genome assembly GCA_016271365.2 of Neoceratodus forsteri. Classification (NCBI taxonomy): domain Eukaryota; kingdom Metazoa; phylum Chordata; order Ceratodontiformes; family Ceratodontidae; genus Neoceratodus; species Neoceratodus forsteri. The sequence continues at coordinate 705,554,992 of CM028131.1, read as the reverse complement.
ATGCACTTTCAGGGTAGCTGGTCTCAGCCCCAAAGAATTTAGATGGACCATATAGTCCAAGACAGTGGGCAAATCAGCAGATTCTGGGGAAATATGCTTCCCAGAGCACCATATGGAAAACCTTTTCCATTTAGAGTTATAAGTAGCCCTGGTGGAAGGCTTCCTAGAAGCTTTCAAAATTTCAAGAACACCCTGAGAAAGGTGTAGGTCAGCAAACTCTAACTCCTCAAGAGCCAGGCCTTGAGGTTGAGGGATTTGAGACTCGGATACCAAACTCTCCCCTGGGCACAGGTTAACAAATTGTGGTTCCTGGGGAGACACAGGGGAAGATGGACTGCTAAGGACAGAAGGAGTGGGTACCAGGGCTGTCTGGCCCAATCTGAAGCAATCAGAATCATCTTGCAGGGTTGAGATCTGATTTTGACTAGCACCTTGAACAGAGAGGAGAGGGGGGAGGCATGAGGAACTTCCTTCCCAGTCGAGAAGGAAGGCATCCAGGGGACTGAGCCCAACACTGGGGCCTGCAACAAAAGCGGAAGTTGATGATTGTCTGGGGCTGCAAAAGATCTATCTGAGGGTGCCCCACCTGGCAAAACTAACCCCAGTACTAGGGGATCCAGTGACCATTCGTGATGGCCCTGGGAAATCCTGCTGAGAGCATCTGCCAGGACATTGTCCTTGCCTGGGAGGTGAACTGCTATGAGGGAGATGTTCGGGAATAAGCCAGAGACCACAACTTCATTGCCTCGGTGCACAAGGCCGAAGACCGAGTGCCCTTGTTTGTTGATGTACCACATTGTAGTGGTGTTGTCTGTTCTGACCTGTACCACTTTGTTCTGAACAGATGCAGAAAAAACCTGAAGTGCTAGAAAAACAGCTCTGAGTTCCAACAGATTGATGTGGAGCAGAGATTCTGAGGGGACCACAATCCCTGGGTGGAGAGGTCGCCCATGTGAGCTCCCCATCCCAAAAGGACTGCATCTGTAGTAAGGGTCAAGGAGTGAAATTGAGGGATGAAAGGAACCCCTTGTCTCAGGTTGCTCTGATCCTGCCACCACTGTAGGGCCTGGATCAGGGTTCGAGTTACTGGGATCAACTTGGATAGGGGATCTCTTCTTTGAGACCAAAAGGCTCTCAAATGGAACTGAATGTCCCTCATCTGAAATCTTGCTCCTTGCACTACAGCTGTGGAAGCAGCCATGTGTCCTAGGAGCTGTAGAAAATGCCTTGCTGGTCAAGAGACCTGCAGAGTGAAGGAGAGCCAGGGCCACCAGGGTTCTTACCCTTTCTAGGGAAGGAAGGCTCTGGCCTGCTTTGTGTCAGTTCTGCGCCTATGAAGGTGAGTAGCTGGACAGGTTCTAGAACTGACTTTGGAAGATTGAGAAGAAAACCTAGAGAGGTAAGCAGCTGCTGGGTAACCTGCAGGTGTGATTTGACCTGGTCTGGAGACTGACCTACAATGAGCCAGTCATCTAGGTAGGGAAAGATGGCAATCTTTTGCCTTCTTAAGTGAGCAACTGCTACCGCCAGGCATTTTGTGAATACCCTTGGGGCAGAGATAAGGCCGAAGGGCATTGCTCTGAACTGATAATGGCCTGAGGGCCGTTCGAATCTGAGGTACTTTCGGTGGGAGCTTCTGATAAGAACATGGAAGTAGGCATTCTTGAGGTCCAGGGAAGCTTGCCAGTCCCCTGGCCTTAGGGAGGGTAAAATAATTCCCAGAGTCACCATTTTGAATTTTGGTTTTAAAAGGTGCTTGTTCAGATATCTTAGGTCCAGGATGGTCCGCCATTCTCCTGTCTTTTTTGGGGTAAGGAAGTACCTGGAGTACAGTCTCTTGCCCTGGTGTAGGGAAGAAACCCTTTCTACAGCTCTGAGAGCAAGGAGGGTTGAGACTTCTGTTTCCAAAGCAAGAGTCTCTAGTGGATTTTCAGGTGGAAAAGATCTGATTCTCATCTTCAGAAATTTTTTGAAGCTGAGAACCAGTCCCTAGCTTACTACTTCCAGGACCCACTTGTCTGATGTTAAAGACTCCCAGTCCTGGACGAAGTAAGCTAGCCTGCCCCCTACAGGTAATGGAGAATCGGCCCTGGGCATCCCATCAGGGTGCCTGTTTGGCAGGGGTTTTAGGCTGAGGGGTGGGAGCAGGCCTGCTGTTACCCGTCTGCCTCTCCCTCTGAAGAACCCCCTCTGAACATAGCTGAAGAGGAGGCCTGGAGAAGGCAGTAAAAGGCCTGTGAAAGGCTGCCCCTGCCCCTGGGGGCTGCCTCTGAGGAGTGGCTTGCCTTTCCTTGGCCTGTGCACTCCTATAAGTGGTTCTATATTCATCCATTTTCTTCACATAATTCTCTGTCTGCTCCCCAAACAGAGAATTTCCCACCACCAGGAAAATACATGGCCTTAGCCTGGGTATCCTGTGACAGACTAGTACACCTGAGCCAAGCCAATCTACGAAAAGCCACAGATGTAGCCATGACTCTTGAAGATACGTCATTGGAATCCACTGCAGCATGGAATTGCACCTTAGATGCCTCAATACCATCAGCAGCCACCTGTTCCAGCTCCTTGGCAAGCTGGCAGGGCCAGATCAAGCCTTGGGGGGCCTGGGATGCTCACATCTTGGGTGGCCATGTAAAACGCCCAACTTTTCATACCAAAATGTTTTATTTTGCGCAACATTTACTGAGCACATTGTTTATTAACCATAACAACCACCGTATGGGGAGACTACACCCATTATTCACAGGAGAAAAAAGTAACTTGAAGTACAACACCCTGTCATGTTGTCTTAGTCTGTAATGTTATATTTATTGTACTGTACAAGACATGAAGCCTGCCAGGCTCCAGATGCTCTGGGGTCTAGATGCTCTGTGGTGAGTTTTGGGGCTTTTATTGAAGTCGCTCTCCTCTAGACCCTGTTCAGAAAAGCAAAGTAATCTTTAAGTAACCTCTTTAATCACAAGTTTATTTTAAGGAAATAAATTAAACAAAATTAAACAGTCCTTTACTAAGAGGTATGCATCCTACTCCAAACAGTAAGTTACTGTATGTACCCATTGTACAGAAGTGTGCAGTTCCAATGTACAAATGCTATGACTCCAAATAAACAGACTGACATCATACCTTTATCTGCTCATGGGATATCAAAGGAATGATTAATTCCATTTATTTCAGAGTTAGAGGATCCATGCATGTATACACATGCACCCATGTCCCTTTATATCTTCTTTGAACAAGCTCAGATCAATTATCTCAGCACAAAAATAAGATACAGATATCAACTTTCTAAGCCATTTACTGAACTCAAGCTGTCTGCTGTTGCTTGGCGCTCCCTTTGAAACTCCTTAGTTTAGCAGCAGCAGGCAGTTTAGAACAGTGCATCGATTAATCATGCTGCTAGCGATAGAGTGGCCGTGGCGTACAGATAGCGTGTGCAGGTGCTGCCGCTGGCAAAGTGCATGCTGAGCCTCAAAAACCGCCAAGAAAGAGTGGTTTAAAAAATGCTGCCCAGATGGATTGTATGCAAAGCTCCTGGTCCTGGCGCCGCTCCTCGTAATATGCAGCGGCAGCCCAGATCTGGACGCAACTTGCACCGGTCCAGGTCCAGTCCCAGACTCAACAAAATGGAAAACCTGTCAGTATCCTAAGGAGGTAGATCACGGTGCTTGCATAGTTAGCCTTCTTCACTTCTTGTGCCACACAGTGCCAGTTTGTTTTTCTAGCAAGTCACCCGACCCTAGCTGCGGGCTGCAAATAACGGAGGAGGAAGGGGGAGAAATCTTCTGCAATGTTGGCTTGCGAGGAGCCTATCTGTAGCAGGAGGGTCAGGAGGGTCCGGGGCTTGTGTTTTGTTTCTTTTAATTAAAGAAAGCCTCTCCCAAAGTCATTTTTTTGTTTGTTTTGTTTTATGGAGCAAGCTCCGAGGGGTTGATTCACGCTTGACTCATGCGGGGGGCATGATTTATTACAAATCCTTACAAGTACTATACCACCTGAGGAAGGAGAGCGAGAGAAATCTGCAATGTAGACTTGCCGGGGGGCCTATCTGTGGCAGGGGGCTTGTGTGTGTTTTTTTTATTTTATTTAACAAATGTGCTTCTTCTGAAGTCACGCTGCTTTCTCAACGTTTTTAAGGAAGCAAGCTGCCGGGGGCCTATGGGGGGAGGGTGACTCGCGCTTAACTTGCGCTGCAGCAAGGGGGAGGTGGCATGATTTGCAAACCACCAGTCCACCTACTAAAAGTGTCTCTCGCTTCCGACTACTGAGGAGCCAGTCTATGGCGGGGGGCCTGGGGCATTTGCCCCATTTGTCCCCCCCTTAATCTGGCCCTGCAAGCTGGCCAGGGGCCTGTTTGGCTAAAGCCATGACAGTATCCCATCTGGATTTCTGGTATCTTGCAACATAGGCCATATAATTTGCCTGTCTGAGTCCCAAGGACGCTGCCATGTATTGTTTTTCAGCCATGGCATCAATCCTCCTGGAGTCCTTGTCAGGAGGGTGTGAAGCCAGGGGAATATTAGCCTTATCACAGGCTGCAGCCTGCACTACCCCAACATGGCTGCATTGCTGTGAAAGAAACTCTGTATCAGGACCTGACAAAGTGTACCTCCTGTCCATCTTTTATCCACAGGAGGCACAGAATTAGGAGCTTAAAATTTTTATTGTTTGTTTCCTAAAGGATTTATGTAAAGGAATAGACAATCTCCTGGACTCTGGGATATTCATCATCTCCACATAGTCAGGCTCCTCTTGCTCATCCACAGCTTCCTCCAAAGGGAGCTGGAGGGTTTCAGCAACTTTTTTATAAAACAGAAAACGAGAAGGGGACTCAGAAAGCCTAGGGGGAGACTCTCCTAAAGGTCTTTCTGGGGAGATATCTGGTTCAATGGGCACATCCACACTTTCAAAATCACATTCACACTGTTCATAATCATCCTCCCCCTCCTCCGGTTCATAAAACTCCTCTATATCATATTCTTGAACCGGTGGAACCGGCCGAACCGACCTTTTACCAGATAGTGACGGTTTGGACGGAACGGGGGAAAGCGACTGGACAATTTGGATCGCTTTGGCTATCTCTGCAGCAGTTGGAGAAGGAATTTTTGACTCCACACCTGCTGATTTTCTAGTTCTCTTTGCTGGCACTGGCTCCTCTGAGTCAGCTTTTCGTTGGCCCGAGGAAGTCTCGCCCTGGTCAGAGGGCACTCCCTCCGGTTCGGCTGGCACCGAACTGGGCTGGCCATCCGGGTCAGCGGACTTTTTGTCCTCTCGTTCCCTGAGCCTACCAACTCTCTTATCCAGGGTAGCTGCAGGGAAATTCTTGCAAATCTGGCAGTCTGCATTGAGGTGGTCAAACCCCAGACAATAAACACATGTGGTGGTGTGGGTCAGCCTTGGCAAAGGCTTTCCACAGACACTACAGTGTTGAAACCCAATCAGGCGGTTTTTCTTTTGGGTTTCTCAGACATAATGCCAGCCTAACCAAAAACTTGCCCTTTTCGGCAAATGCCAGGCAAGACACCCTTATCGGTTCCCAACCGTGTCACGGTCGTGGAAGCAATGATGAAATCCGTTTTTTAGAACCGATAAGAACCGGGAACCACACTCTAAATGACTTAAAATGATTTTTGAATAATGTTTTAAAACAACCTGATCGGTTCAAACCGAACTGATAACACATTTACAAGTTCCACACAGAAAGTAAAACCTGTCTATTACTTACAATACCACAGACAGAGCTTGAACCGACCAGTTTGCGGTTAAAATAAATATAATCGTGGTTGAATTAACCGAGAAAAAACACTTTTTAACCGAGAAATGAACCGAGCAATAGGAGGAATCTCCGGAGCGACTGTTCAGTGAGGCGGAGTAAAGAATCTGACAGTTTTGGTTTGAAATTATACAGACAGAGCTTCTCTAACCGAGCTCGCACTCCAAGTTCCATGCCTGGCATGGAAGTTAACTCTTTCACCTCCGGAGCAGTTCTAAGGCTGGGACAAACTGCAATTGTCATAATATAGCAAGACTTCATGTTGTTTGAAAAGGGATATTACAGGGTCAGGGGCAGGGGCAGAAGGGGCTCAAAGTGTACTGCTGCTGCTGCACCAGCACCCAAGCCCCAGCCAAAGCAAAACCCCTGCCAATTCCACCCAGGTTGCCCATCAATTCTGGGGGGGGGATTGGATCACCACCTTCAGGAATGGGTAAACATTACCTCAGACAAGTTTTCCCTGGGGCTGGCAGTATGGCCTAGAGGTTAAGAGTAACAAGCTGTGAATGAGCTTGGTACATTCAGCAGACCTGGGTGTGATTACCACAACCTCCACTTGCATACTGTGTGACTGAGCAGGTCACTTAACCTCCCCAGTTCTCCCAGGTTGCTCCTGAAAATAGGTACTTGTGCCTAGTGGGCCTCACCTGGTTACCAAAGACTAAAATAAATAAAAAATAAACACGTGATTCTGGAGATAGTGGGCCAGGGACTGTCTCTGCAGTTCAAAAAGATTCCCAAGACTACAGAAACACAAACATATTCCAGCACACTCTCTCATAGAAAGAATTCAATTCAATTCCAACTCATCTTTATTTTTAAAAAGCGCTACTCATGATGATCATAGCACTTGTACAATAAAACTCCATTAATATACTTAAAAACATAGAACAACTGACATAATCCTTCAACAAGTCAATAAGCAGGAAAGGTAAGGTCAACCAAGTAAGTTTTTAGGGCTGTTTTAAAGTTCTCCACCATCAGGCACTCTTGTATCCAATGAGGTAGAGAGTTCCACAGGATGGGCACCACAAATGCAAAAGCCCGGGCCCCAGAGGTCTTCAACCATACCTTGGGATCTTCTAGCAATCCCTCATCAGCGGAGCAGCATGGTTGGAGCAGGCAGTAGGGATGCAACAGCTCTTGCAGGTACTGTAACTCGGATCCTGTCATTGTAGAGCTTTAAAAGTCAGCAAGCCAACTTTAAAGGTGATCCACCACTGAACTGACAGCCAGTGTAGTCCACGCAGCACAGGCATGACATGACTAGATCAAGACAACCCCATCAACAGCCTGGCTGCAGTGTTTTGCACCATCTGCAAGTGGTAGATATCAACCCCAGGAAGCCCTAGGTACAGGGAGTTACAGTAGTCAAGGCGGGAGGTCACAAAGACGCGGACCAGAGTAGTAGGTCACCAGGTGGAACAAGGTGTTTAATCTGGGCGATATTCCTCAGATGGTAAAAGGAGGTCTTGACGATGGCCGACACCTGAGAATGCAGCGGCAGCCCATCATCAAGAATAACACCCAGATTCCGCACCCGTTCAGAGGTCAACAGCTGGCTACGCCCAAGCCAAAGCCTAGAGGCTGAGCCAGCCACCAACCCCTCTACCCAACGGCACAGATCCACCACCAGAACCTCAGTCTTATCCAGATTCAACCTCAACCAGCTGGCATTCATCCAGTCTTGGAGCTTGGCGAGACAGTTGTTAAACACTGAGACCGTACTATCTTGCTCAGGCACAAAGGACAGGTAGAGTAGGGTATCATCTGCATAGCAGTGAAAACTCAACCCATACTGCCTGATAATGTCTCCCAATGACAGCATGTACACCACAAACAACATGAGTGACAGCACAAAGCCCTGCAGGGCACCACACGGCAGACAGAATGAGTTGGAGGAATAAATCCCCGACACAACCCTCTGAGATCTGCCGGTGAGGAAAGAGTGGAACCATCTGAGGGCTGTACCCAACAGGCCACAGATCAACCACAGACGCTCTAGCAACACAGTGTCAAATACTGCAGAGAGATCAAGAAGAACCAAAATGGAACGGCTCTTCGGATCCCTCACTATCAGGAGACCACTGAGTACCCGAACAAGGGCAGTCTCCATGCTATGCCTTTTCCAAAATCCCAACTAGAGAGGATCATAGATATCACGGATGGTAAGATGATTCTCCAGCTGTCACACAACCGCCTTCTCAATAACCTTCCCCACAAAAGGGAGGTTAGACACTGGGCTGTAGTTATCAGGACAGTCGGGGTCGAGAGAAGATTTCTTGAGGGGCATCACCACCGCCTCCTTCAGAAAGTCTGGAAACTCACCTGTCTCAAATGAACACCGGATGATCTCCGCTAGGACTGGGCCGATGACTTCAACACACCCCACACTGAGGCGGGTTGGGCCCGGGGCCAAACCACAGCTGGTCGGCTGCATACTCTGAACAATCTGCATGACATCTACAATCTCCAACCGGTTGAAGTCAGACCAGTCAAACCGAGGAGCTGTAACCTCCCACCAACCACTACAATTCTGCTGGACCTAGAAGTAAAAAATGTCGGACAGCAAAAGCCACAGAAAAGGTCCCTGCCTGTCAGTGAGGCAAGGGCCTATTCTCAAGGTACTTCGTCACCCAAAAAAAAAATAGGAGTGGTGACCCATTTTAGACATCGGTATGTAAATAAGCAAAGAAAAAAGAAAAAGTCAAGATGGTCACACTGGGAACAGTGATACAATCTCTGCAGTCTCGATACTGGCTGGGATCACTGACTCTGAAAGATGCCTATTTTCATACACCAGTCAGGCCATCACAAAGAAAATATCTCAGTGTCAAGCTAGGGAACAGCCAATACCAGTCTACAGCCCTTCCCTTTGGCCTCACTGCAACACCAAGGGTATTCACAAAAAGCTTGGTGGTGGTGGAAGCACACCTGAGAAGGCAAGGTGTGATAGTTTTTCTCTACCTGGATGACTGGCTAGTCTCAAGGAAAACATAACATGAGACAGTGCGCTCTCTACAGACTGTAAAATTCACCCTGGAGTTTCCTGGATTCCTGATAAACCTGCGGAAGTCCCAGCTAGAACCTATTAAAGTACTGGACTTCACTGGAGCACAGCTAAACACTCTACAGGGGAAAGCCTTCCTCCCACAGGCCAGAGTTGCAGCTTTGATAGTAACAGCACAGTCCTTTACAACAGGTCAGCGAAGACCTGTAACGGACTTCCTGCAGTTACCAAGATTCATGGCTGCATCCACAGCTGTGATACCATGGTCAGGTTCCAAATGAGAGATAGCCAGTACCACTTAAGAGATAACTGGTCTCAAAGATGGGATCCACTCTCAAAACTAGTGCCAGTGATCAATGCACTGTAAAAAATCACTGGAGTGGTGGAAGGAAGGAAGAAAGAAACCTCAAAGAGGCATTCCTTTCCTACAGCAATCACTAACAAGTATCCTTACTACGGATGCCTCACTCCTGTGGTTGGGCACCCATCTACAGGACCTCACAGTGAGTGGCACATGGAGCCCACGGGAGTCACTGGAACTATATCAACCTCTTGGAGCTCAGGGCAGTGCTGCTAGCAATGCAATCTTTCTCCTTCCTGCTACAAGGTCAGTCTGTCCAAATCAGAACAGACAATACCACAACCATGCATTACATAAACAAGCAGGGAGGGACAGGATCTTCAAAACTGTGTATAGAAGCAATGAGGAACTGGGACCTGGCACACACCTTAGAAGCACACATTCATGTGGCGTACTTGCCAAGCAAAGACAATGTCTTGGCAGATTCCTTAAGCAGAATCAGATAAACCACAAATGGATCTTGAACAGACAAGTTCTAACCAGTGTTCAGAAGGTGGGGCACTCCCAAGATAGACCTGTTCACTTCTTGGGAAAACAATCAGCTTCCACAGTTTTGTTGCAGACCACCAGCAAGAAGGACAGTCCCAGAGGATGCCCTGGGCATTGGAATGGACAGGGAGGTTCCTGTACGCCTTCCCACCATTTCTTCTCATACAGAAAGTCCTCCTGAAACTCAAGAAGGAATCTGCAACAATGATTCTAATAGCTCCAGACTGGGCCAGACAGACCTGCTATTCAATTCTGCTGACTCTGTCCAGCAAGCCTCCAGTCAGCCTGCCACTGAGTCACAATCTTCTTGCCCTATCTCAGAGCAGGCTAGCATTCCCAAACCTCAAAACACTACACTTGAAAGCATGGTTCTTGAGGAGCTAGAAATCTCCCAGAGGAAGTCCTGAAGGTGCTTAGAGTTTCAAGGAAACCAGCAACCACGAAAACATATTTCTCTAAATGCAAGTGATGTTCTTACTGGTGTACTTCAAGAATAATAATCCTAATAGTGGCAGGGTTGGAATACTTGGTACCCCTGCAGTCCTTAGGCCTGGACCATCAACACTAAAGGTGCACTTGGTAGCAGTGTTAGCATACATATCAGAAGGCAGGGGAAAGTCACTGGCCTCTCAATCCATTTTTAAAAGCCTCAGTTCCTTGTACCCACTGGTAAGGGACCCAGTCCCATCTTAGAATCTCAATGTCTGCCTTGCCCACTTGAGTCTACGAACACTGCTGACCAAAACTAAAAATGATGACACATGGAAAACCATATTCCTGATTGCCATGACATCTGTTAGGAGTGGAAGTGAACACCAAGCCCTTTGCACAGAGAAAAACATCATCTTCCACGGGGATACAGTCCTAAGAACCATTAGGTAATTTCTACCTAAGGTGGTGTCTGAATTTCATCTGAACCAGTCTGTAACATTTCCTGTGTTCTATCTAGAACACTCTAGTCCAGGTGAGCACAAGCTGCACAGCCTGGATCTGAAACGAGTTTTGGGCATCTATACGTACTGGGCAAAAGATGTCGGATTCAAAAACACTCAGCTGTTTGTTACCTACAGTATGGTGAAGTTGGCAAAGGTAAACCAGCATTAGCATCCGAAAGGTCGATCTCTTGATGGATAGTTTCTTGCATTCAGTTCTGCTATGGAAAAGCTGGGAAAATAACACTCAGAGGCTTAAAATGCTACCAGAACTAAAAACAGCAGACAGGGAAATGTTACAAATTTTAAGTAGTCGGTTGTAACTTTTTATTTCTGAAGTATTTTTCTTTTTTATGGTTGCTCATTATAAAGTTTTCTACTGTGCGTGGCAGAATTATGCTGGATGTGTGGAATAGCACTCTGTCTGGCAGCTGATATATCTAGTTCTACTCCCCACTCTACATCATCAGCACTGTGACCTCAGTAACTGTGACATCACTGGTGACTGACCTGGCAGCTACTGAGTAGCTGTGATGTTACACTTAGTGAGGTCACAATGCTGATGATGTAGTGGAGGGACAGAACTAGATATGTCTACTACCAGGCAGACTGCTGTTCCACAGATCACCCCATCTAACATCGGGTAAAAATTACCAAAAGGGAAAAGAAAAAACACCACAGATATAAAAGGCAATAATAGTTGACTGCTTTTAAGAACTAATATTTAATTGTGGGCAGTACAGTAGCTCTTTAAAGCACACTCAACAAGGGGTTCCTCAGCCTCTGTGACATCCACAAGGTGCATCCCCTTATAAGTCATTTGCAGCTACCTGGAGAACAATACTCACCTTCACAAAGCACTACTGTCTGGACAGACAGGCCAGAAGGGTTGCCAGCTTCAGAACTGCTGTATTTGCGAATCTTTTTCCCCAAATAGGTTCTGCACCCAGCCTCCCAAGGTACTGCTGTATAGTATGCTAAGAGTAAAACCATAAAGAGGCATTTTTGGGGTTAGAATGGAGATTGATGCAAATAGTGAAACCATAGTGAGGGATCCATACGAAGAAACATTACTACAGTGAGTATTTTTTTTCTTATGTGGCAAAGCTGTCACACTTCCCTACATGACAAACTACATGGCAAACTGAAGTAACTGTTATTGGATTACACTGTGTTTCTGCATTATCCTGCGAAATATCACTGGCAAAAACTGTGATAAGAGTATTTTATCCAGGCAGGCAGCACTATATAGGTACACATATTTTACTGTATCATGCACTGTTTCTTTCAAAGAGTATAGGGAGAAAATGAGGCAATAAGAGAACAAAATCAGCCTGACAAAGGACTAACAGCACCAGCAAACAATCTGTGATTCGAACTCTTGATTTAATTATGTTAGATACATTATGAAATATGTTGGATACAATAAGCCATAGGAGTATTTTAACAGGCAGGCAGTGCTGTATACAAGTTTCACTATAACATGCACAGCTTCTTTTAACTCCTAACTACCTAAAGCACTTTTTGAAGTCTGAGCTTCCCAATGCTCAACTTTTACAAGGTATGGAGAGAAAATGGGGAAACAGGAGAACAAAATCAGCCTGATAAAAGACTAACATTAGATCCAAAACAGACAGGTTGCACGCTCTGATGCTGGCCTCAGTGCAGCTGGGGGAAGTGCCTACCTCCCATGAACAGCTCCAAACAAATAACAGAGCACTCAATTGCAGAAATCACTCTGGGACTTAAAAAGGTAGATCCAAAATGTTTACTGGCCAACATACACACAGGACAAACTAGCTACAAACTCAACTGCCAGCTACAGCACCTTCATGAGTTGAGTTGTTAGCTTGTTTGTCCTGTGTTTATGTTGGCAACTAACATTTTGGATCCATGAGTCTTGCAGTAATTTCTGCAACTGAGTGTGCGGTCATCTGTTTGGCAAAGACTAACATTAGCACTGGCAAACAATCTAGGATTCTAACTCTTGATTTAATTATGTTAAAAACATTCTGAAATATGTTGTGTACAATATGCCATCCATTTATTAAACACATATTAATTTATGATTTTAGTTGGCACATTCTCAAATAAATAAAGCAACTCATAAGCAAACTGAACAATGTGTAGCATCTTTATAAACATAATAAGACCCCAAGAGTATACTGTATGAGCCATTACATTTAGTTGATGGGGCCTTGTGGTATTCCTGCTAATTCAAAGATAGTGTTGAATGTTGCCTGATGCCAAAAGATACTTCTTGAAAGCTAAAGGAGGTCACTCCTCCACGTGATTTCAATTAATATGATGTATACTTTACCACTCCTGTTTAAGTTCATGGACCAGTTCAGGCCCAGTGGCTACTGTTCTATGATTATTAAATTAGAAAACATAAACTAATATCACCAGAAACACAGAAACATAGAATTTGTCAGCAGATAAGGACTGCTTGGCCCACCCAGTCTACCCACAGAAAAGTAGGCACTAAGGCTGGAGGCTCAGCAAACAAGTGTCAACAGTACTGGGCTGACTTACCGCAGAGAATATTTGAAAATCTGAACACTCACAGTACCTTACTGGAGGTTTTGAAAGAGCCAAACTGGCAAAGCAAGTCCCCAGGACTTGGCCTTGCCAAGCCGGGGGTGGGCTGGGGGAAGGCACCCCATTCTTGGGCAAAAACATGAAGATGTGGTAATAATAAGTAATCTAAGAATAAGGAGAGATCAGTCCCTGAGCACACACAGAAACAAATGGATATTTCAGACACAGTCCAATATTATGACATGGTAACCATGAGATATTATATGCCAAACCACAGCTAATCCAAATTCAACAGAACAGAAATGAATAAAGAAATCTGACTGCCAGTGTTTCTGTTAACCCATGGCCTCTGACAGCGGTACTCACACCCGTCAAACGCTACCCTCTCTCACTCCCACCCTCCTGTTCCACAACTGCCCACTTCCCCCTTCCACCTTCCACCACCTACTACCTCCCCTTGATAAAGCCTCACCTTGGCTGCTAAAACATGCATTTCTGCAGACTAGGGGCACCCCGTCTGAACTGTAGCATGATTGTTAAACACTGTACTGCACTTAATTAGTGCTGCATTAATATGTTTTTCTGGAAGTGTGGTCCTGTTTCTCCTTACTTCTTGTACCCTGCTTAATGTTGTAACTGCACACTAATACCACTTGTTAGTTGATGTCTTTCTCTTCTGCAATGTTTCATTACCTGTAAATGTCTAGTATTCCTTGTTGACTTGGAGCCTCTGTAAACGAGGCCCCGGCTCAAAGGTATTAATCCGAATTTGAAATAAATAAATAAAAAAAAGGAAGAAATGGCATCTTCCTGACATTTAACTATTTAGGCCTAACTTTCAAAACCTAATCTTCCATACATGCAAAACTGTGGGGTTTAGTGCCATAGTTTCTCATACAAGTGTTGCTAGAATAAACCATGAGTTTTTTCTGTATATTGTGCCTCTATGGGGTTTTTTTCTCTCTGTTAGTGCTGCTTTTTGTGTTTTGTTCTGTTGCCGATAATTTCTACCTAGCACCCATACTAACTGAGTGAGCTTGAGCACACAGTAGTTGTGTCTGTGGATATCTCTTCCATACAGGCAAATGCCAGTTCAGGTGTACATATACTTAGTAAGCAAACATCACTGTTTTGAAAAAAGCTACATTCACCAGCCATGGACGGGACTTCCCAACTAGTGTCCAGCTAAGCAAAACAAGGAGGCTGTTCTTCATCCAGCTGTGTCACTATACAGATATGCACCTAAGGGAACTATTTTTTAAATGCCCAATATATTTAACATGACAGAAGCTGAAAACAATCACTTTTTTTATTTAAATATTAAGTAAGAATGTCCAGATCTCAGACAAATATAATTTGGCTAAAATTGCCATAAAACATTTTTATGGTCATTATTGGTTTTTTTAAGCTAATAGTGCATTTGCTGGCATGTCACATTTTCCATCCCTCTCCCTTCCTAACCCTAAATATAGATATCTTAAATAGTATTAGTAGGGTCTGTAACACAGATGTGACATATTGTTCATGGGGCATACCTGTGACATAGTTGGGAGATATTTCTGACACATTCCTCTTATGTGATTAGAAAGGGTTAAAGTATTTTCACAAAAGGACACAGGCACTGAGATCAACTACACAGGACCCCTGTGATGAGCAGATTTCTCTCAAGGAGTGGGCACAGAATTAACTTTAATTAGTAGCCTGAAAGATCCTTCTGATCATGTGAAAGGAACTGTCTGCAGAAAACTGTGGGGCCCATCTGTGGTGTTGTTGCCTCGTCCAAAACAGAGAGGCAGCTTGGTTGTTGTGGGTAGTCTCAAATACACAACCACTGTCTGGGGTTTTGGGTATCGAACATAAAACCAGTTTGGCCTGCTTCTGGAGCAAGGGGACAAAGGGTGGCCGACTCCTGTGACTGACATGATGCATACTGATGAGCTTGATTAGAAGGATATCTTATGACCCCAAGATTCCAGCAAGCAGATTTCACTTTGCACGGGAAGATATCAGACACCTACTAAATAAGGGGAACCTGGAATCCAACATCTCAGTCTACGCGAGTGTACCTGAAGTCCTGGGAATGGGCTATAGTATGGTAGGTCTTTGTGTGAGGCAAGATGAAATTACTCTTCGTAATAATGTTGTGTCTTCCCTTACTACATTTAACAACAGCAATCATTCTCCTGGAATGAGCAGCCCCCAGAACTTCAAAACTGTATGCAAATTATGGAATTTGGGAATGAAATTTAAGGAGGAACATCTGGATATCGTGGCAGTCACAGAAACATGATACACACAAAACCATGACTGGGACATAAACATACCAGGATACACTATCTACAGGAGGGACAGGGAGGGTAAAAGAGGAGGAGGAGTATCTCTTTACATAAGGGAAGGAATCAAAGCAACAGAACAAAAGGGTAAACAGGGAGGAGAAGAAGCACTGTGGGTAAATTTGGAGACAGGCAATGGCACCACAATCCGCACAGGGGTTGGATACAGACCCCCTTCTCAGGGGAAGGAAATGGACAAGGAAATGATAGAAAGTATACTTAGAATGGCAGAAAAAGGGGAGATACTGCTGATGGGTGATCTGAATAAGCCAGATGTTAACTGGAGTGTAGTTGCAGCAGCCACTTCGAAGAGTGGGGTTATTCTAGATGCCCTACAGGGGGCATGCCTTAGACAACTTGTACTGGAGCCCATTCGAGAGGGAGCAATCTTAGACCTGGTTCTCTCAAATGGAGATGGGGAGAGGATCACAGAAATAGAAGTGGGTAGCCATCTGGGAACTAGCGACCATCGAACAGTATGGTTCACAATAAACACAGCAATAGAGTCAAGCCATACAAAGGCAAAAGTACTGGACTTTAGGAGGGCTGACTTTGCCAAAATGGGTGAGTGCCTAAGGAATGCACTAGCAAATGGGCAGGAAGGAGGGTTGGAAGAACAATGGGGAATAATAAAAACTGCCATCACAGAGGTAACAAGCCTTTGTTTGAAGCAAATAAAATGAAACGATGTAAGAAACCACTATGGTTCTCAAAGGAAGTGGCAGTGAAGGTTCAAGAGAAAAACAAAGCATTCAGGAAGTACAAGGAATCACAGAAGGAGCAGGACAGAGAACTGTATCAGTTAAAGTAAAAGGAAGCTGGGAAGGCAGTCAGAACAGCAAAGGCCCAAACCGAGGAAAAGACAGCCAACTCAGTTAAGAAGGGGGATAAAACCTTTTATAGGTACATCAGGGAGCGAAGGAAGACCAAGGGAGGGATAGTGTGGCTTAATAAAGGGGAGAGAGGATGGGCAGAGGGTGACTGTGAAAAGGCAGAGATACTAAACAAATATTTTTGCTCAGTATTTACAAATGAAGAGTGGGAGGTACCTAAAACAAACAGTAGAAACACTCTGGATACAGAAGTTGATACCAGTCCATTTACAGAAGGAAGGGTTCTGAAAGAACTCTTATAACTGAAGGTGGACAAAGCAATGGGGCCTGATGGGATTCATCCCAGAATTCTAAAAGAACTAAGGGTAGAACTAGCGACACCACTGACTACCCTCCTTTAACAAATCATGGGAGGATGGGGTGGTACCCGAGGACTGGAGGAGGGCAGATGTGATTCCCGTTCACAAAAGTGGGAGCAAGGCAGAAGCAGGAAACTACAGACCTGTTAGTTTAACCTCAGCGATAGGGAAAATGATGGAATCACTTCTGAAGGAAATAACTGTCGAGTATCTAGAGGCCAGAGGGGCACAGGACCCAAGGCAGCATGGATTCACAGCGGGAAGGTCATGCCAGATGAATCTGATAGATTTCTTTGACTGGGTGACCAAAGTAGTAGATTAGGAAGGGGCTGTGGACATGGCCTACCTAGACTTTAGCAAGGCATTTGACACAGTCCCACACAAAGATGAATATACAAGTTAGCCAGCCTGGGAGTGGGTCCCAAGATGACAGCCTGGGTAAGAATTGGCTGGAGAATAGGACACAGGAGTAATGGTAAATGGAGTCCCTCTGAAGAAGGGGGGTTACTAGTGGGGTATCGCAGGGTTCAGTATTAGGACCAGTCCTCTTCAATGTCTTTATAAGCGACATTGCAGAGGGACAGGAAGGAAAAGTACGTCTCTTTGCAGATGACACAAAGATCTGCAACAGAATTGATGCACAAGGTGGGGTGGAAAGAATGAGAAGGGACTTGGCAAGGTTAGAAGAATGGTCAAATGTATGGCAGCTTAGATTCAATGCTAGGAAGTGCAAGGTAATGCACCTGGGAAACAAAAACCCAGGGGAAGAGCACACAATGGGAGATAAGATACTAACAACAACAAAAATGGAAAGGGACCTGGGGTAGTCATATCAGATGACTTAAAGGTGGGCAAGCAATGTGAGAGGGCAGCAAGGAGGGCTGGGGGGATACTGGGATGCATAGGAAGAGGCATCGCCAGTAGAAAACAGGAAGTTATTATCCCTCTGTACAGACAGCTGGTCAGACCCCCTCTGGAGTACTGCATGCAGTTCTGGAGACCCAGTCTCCGCAAAGACATAGACAGGATGGAAGCTGTCCAGAGGAGGGCAATTAAAATGGTGCAGGGTCTGCAGCGGAAGACATATGAAGAGAGACTTAAGGAGCTCAATATGTAAAGCCTCGAGGAAAAGAGGGAGAGGGGGGACATGATAGAAACTTTCAAGTACCTCAAGGGAATCAGCAAAGTCCAAGAGGGTAACATCTTTCAAAAAGAGGTGTACAAGAATAAGGGGCACAATCTGAAGATGGGGGCGGCTCAGAGGTAATTTAAGGAAGTATTTTTTCACAGAGAGGTTTGGATGCATGGAGCGGCCTTCCGGAGGAGGTTGTGGAGTCAAAAACAGTGGTGGAATTCAAGCATGCATGGGACAGTCATAAGGCAATTCTAGGGGGTGGGGGTAGGAAGAAGTAGGCTGCTGGTTAACTAGGATCTGCAGCTTATCCATTAGGTTGGGAAATGGGCAGACTAGGTGGGCCAAGCAGTCCTTATCTGCCGTCAAATTCTATGTTTCTATGTTTCTAAACTATGTTGTATGGTCAGACTCACCCTTGCCTTCTAATAACATCAGATTTATTTCTCAAGCTAGGATAAACTGTGACTACTAAAACAAGATAACTTACTAAAAAATACTCTAAAATGTTTACTAACATTTTTACAAAAATGATTGAAACAAGGTAGAGCAAACCTAATATAGCTGATTCTTGTCTGAACCTTTTATCAGGTTCTGGAAGGGGAGGCAGAGATAAGGGATTGTTAAACATGGTGAAAGATCCCTTTAGAAGAAATAACATTTCTACGGTGAGTAATGTTTTCTTCAGACCCCAGGAATCCCTTGCTTATATTTAACAACAACAGAGTCCACAGCAGTACCTTGGGAGGGTGGCTAAAGAACCTACAGTATTTAGGAAATTCTGCAAGACAGCAGTGCCAAAGCTGGCATCCCTTCTGAACTGTATGTCCAAACAGTAGTGTTGTTGTCGACGCACAGGTCAGGAAGCATAGGAAAACCAGGAGCAGTTGTAAAATTCACAAGTGATTTCTTATTAGTAACAGTAAAATAAAAAATAAAATTGTTCAGTATAACTATTTACAAAGGCAGTATAAACAGAGAAAGTCCATCTGAGCATCTTCAAAACGTCCAATCTCAGTCTCTGTGTTACCTCTCTTGCAAGAAATTGCAGCTGTTTTTATGTCTTTGCAACCCCTGCTGGTTAAGAAAAATGTATGCTTCTCATACACTGTTCTTGTAAGTTTCAACAAATGCAGCAAAAAGAACATTGTGACCCAGAACTGACCTCTTGCTTACAGCTTCTCAGAGTTTGCAAACTAGCTTCTCAGGTTAACCCCTTGAATTCCAAACAGCTTTTTGCAATCATTTCAACAGTACAACCATACACATTTCAACAGCAAAACTATATACATTTCTAAACAAAGGGATCCCAGTATTAGTTACATTTCCACATAATGATTCACATATATTTTTATACCAGTGGATATGCAAGGAGGGAGAAAAGACAGAACAGCAAGTGAGGGTAGAGAGCTAGTGAGAGACAGAGAATTGCAAGACTGTCGGGATGATCAAGTCCTAGGTCTCATGAGAAAATCTGGTTGCACAACCAGACAGAGAAGAGACAGAAATTGGGAGAACAGAACAGATCCTTGCATTTAAACTCCTTCTCCAGCACAACTGGGACAGGGCCCTATTCAACCCTGTCACAAAGTGCTTTGTAAAAATATGTACTATTTTCCAGGTAGCTTCTTTACAAATTTCTTGCAGGTGTGATACCCTTGATGCTGCCACAAAGGTAGAGATGCTTTTTGTAAAATGTTCCCTGAGGCCTCTGGGTGGTAATTTGCCAGCTTTATCATAACAGAACTGTATGCAGGAGATTTATCCAGCAAGAAATGGTTCTCCTGGATGCTGGTTTGCCTTTCTCCACTTCACAGGTTTCATATGTTTTTTCAAGTCATTAGCGGTTAGCCATTGTGACTTGTCTCTTCAATTAGTTAATCCCATCCTTCCCCTATACTTCATAGTTATATCTAGTCATTTTTTGAACTGATCCATGTTTGAAATTCACATTACTTCCTCTGGCAACCCAGTCCATTCTGCCACTACACTCTGATCAAACCAGCCACTTCTCACATTCCCATTATAAATATTCCCCCGAGCATCAAGTCGTAACTCCTAATGTCCCAGTTAATCTCCCTTTTAACCAGGCCCAAGCACTCCCACAGATCTTTATCATTATAGGCTCTGTAAACCAGACAAAGGTCCCCTCTCAGCCTTCTGTATTGAAAGGAGTACATGTCTAGCTCTCGTAACCTTTCATCATAGTCCTTCCCCCTCATCTCCCTAATCATCCTGGTTGCCCTCCTCTGTAGTGTCTCAAGTTTCTTGTTGTATACCTTACTACTTGGAACTCAAAACTTTACACAATATTCCGCATGTGATCTCACCAAGGCTATGTACAGTGGCACCACCACCTCTCTATCTTAGCTCCCGATGTTTCTCGCTATACAGTCCCACAACCTGTTCCCTTTACTTATGACTTCCCTGAACTGTTTGTCAAATTTCAGTTTATTGTTAATGAACACGCCCAAGTCTTTCTGCTCCTCAGTACTTTTTAATTCAACACCGTTCATTCTGTACTTGGCTCCGATATTCCTCACACCAAAGTGCATTATCTTACACTTGTTCGCAATAAAAAAAAAAAGTTTCTTGTTTTCTGCCCATTTTACCAAGTTATCTATTTCCTGTTGCAAATTTACTGCATCTTCCATGTTGTTAGCTAATGACCTCATTTTGACATCATCAGCCAATTTAATCATCCATGCTTGCCAGCTACAATTTAGAGATGCCACAAATATATTGAACAATAATGGCCTGAGGACTGATCCCTGTGGGACCCCACTTGTAACCCTTGCCCAGCCTGACATGTACCCCCTCACATTCACCCTGTCTCTGATTTTCCAACCATTACCCTATCCAGCACAAGTTATTATCTATTCCTGTATCCGTCAATGTCTTCACTAACTCTGTATGAGACACAGAGTCGAATGCCTTTGAGAAATCTAAATACAGCACATGAATAGGGATGCCCTGATTCAATGCCTGAATCATCCATTCAACTAGATTCATCAGGGTAGCAAGGCATGACCTATCCCCCCTAAACCCATGCTGTAAAACATCCACTTGGCCAGTGTTTTCTAAAAAAGACTCTATGCTATCTTTAATTATTAGCTCCAACTTTTTTCCCAGTACTGAAGTAATACTGACCGGTCTGTAGTTCTCCTTTTTACCCCATCCCCTTTCTTGAATATTAGTAAGGCTAAGGCTAGTCTCCAGTCTTCGACTACACAACCCTGGTCAACTGAAGTTTGGAAAATGTTCGTAACTGGGGCTGCAATAATCTCCGCTGTCTCTTTTAAGATTCTCGGGTGAATCCCATCCGGCCCTTGTGATTTATTTGTATCTAGGCTTCTTAGTTTATTGAGTACATCCTGTATAGATGTGCTGTTTTTACCTTCCTTCTTACATAGAGTTAGTGCACAGTTTCCATTGTTATTTGGTTGGTTTATACTAGTTTAGCATTTGTTTAGTTCTTCTGTCATAGCTTCACAAATCAGCAATAATCAGTATCATTAACCAGCTGTGGTACCACCTGAGTCCTAACGTTCCTAAGCCCTCCAAAGTAGCTAAAGAATTCTTTTTTATCTGCTGTTCTGTTTAATAATTTTAATTCAAAATCTGTTTTAGGCTTTATTAATTTCTTGCATTGCCTGACCTTCATTTTGTAGATCTCCCTTGATTCCTGTGTTTCTCTTATCTTGGCCATGTTATAAGCACTTCACCATAAGTGACAAACAGCTAAGTTCTAGAAGACCTGACATCCTTTGTGTGGTCTAAGTGGTAACTCAGTGTCCTTTTCATAGCCAGACTGTGGAGCTTTTGCTCCCTAGAGCTGGATTTTTCTGTAAAGAAAGCAGGGAAGGGCAACTGATTGATTTAGATGGAATTCAGACAACACTTTTGGGAACAACTTCCTGTTTGTCCTTAGGGCTACCCTGTCCCTGTGGAAGATTATAGGATCTGCACAGAGGGCTTGTAGGTTGCTCACCCTTCTGGCAGCCGTCGCTGTCACCAGGAAAACCATTTTCCATGTGACATACTTCAATGCGGCAGTGGCCATGGTCTCAAAAGGGGCCTCCATCAGCTGGCCAGTGCATTCAAGTCTCAGGGAGGAACAGGGTCCCTCACCAGAGGGTATAGGTGATTAAGGCCTTTGAAAAACTTTCAAAAAATGGGTTGCAAGACCACTAACCTGTCTTTGCCAGCTGATATGTAAGCTGACACTGCTGCAAAATGTACCTTTAGGGTTGTGGGCCTTAGGCCCAGCAACTGGAGGTGGGTTAGGTAGTCTAGGGTTATAGACAGACCTGTCTGGATGGGGGTACTCGAACTAGGAGTACACCAAAAGGAAAATCTTTTCCATTCTGAAGTGCAAGTTTTCCTTGTTGCTGGTTTCCTAGAAACTATCAGCACTTCAATTACTTTTACAGAAAGGTTTAATCCAGAGAAGCTCTTCAAGAACCATACACTGAGGCACAGAGCTCTCAGATCAGAGAGCTCTGAGGCACAGAGCTCTAAGGACTGAGAGCTCTGAGACACAGAGCTCTCAGGACTGAGAGCTCTGAGGCAGAGCTCGCAGATCAGGGAATGTTAGCCTGCCCTGAGATAGTGTCAGGTGATTGTACCTCAGAGGCAGGTTAATAGGAGGTATGTTGGAGAGAGACAGGAGCATGGAGTACTACATCTGCCTGGCCCAGTCTGGAGCTATGAGAATCATTGTTCCCAACTCCCTTCACAGTATCAGTACCCTCAGTAAAAGTGGGAATGGAGGGAAGGCATATAGAAACTTCCCTGACCAGTGGGAATGGAGGGAAGGCATAGAGAAACTTCCCTGACCAGTTGAGGACTACAGCATCCTCTGGGACTGAACCCACCACAGGGGGTCTACAACAAAACAGTGGGAGCTGACAGTTCTCCCAGGAAGCAAACATGTCAATTTCTGGCATACTCCACCAACTGAACACTGATGCCAGCACCAGCTGGTTCAGGGTCTATTTGTGATTTCCCTGGCTGATCCTGCTCAGAGAATCTGCCAGCACATTATCTTTCTCAGACAGGTCTAACAGCTGAGCTTACAGACAGTAGACTAGGTTCAAAATCTTCATAGCTTCTGTACACAACTCTGAAGATCTTGTTCTTTCTTGCTTGTTTATTAATACATTGTTGTGGTGTTGTCTGTTCTAAACTGGACAGACTGACCCCTGATCTGGGAGAAAAACGCCTGCATTGCCGGGAACACTGTCCTGAGTTCCAGTAGATTTATGTACTCTTGAGTCTCTTGTGTGCTCAAGTTGCCATTCACAGTAAGGTACTCCAGGTACATGCCCCAACCTAGGAAGGTGGCATCTGTTGTGAGTACAAGCAAATTCCACTGGGCACACCTTCCACTTACAAGCAAATTCCACTGGGCACACCTTTCACTTCAAATCTATCCAGAGTAATGAGGTCCTCAGACTTCTACGAAACATCTTAGAGCATGCAGCCGTGGGGTCTGATAACCTGGAACCTACTGTAAGCTCCTAAAATTAGCTGCCCCGTACAAAGCTGCCCCCCTTGCTTACATTTTTACTCTCTCTCTCTGTCAAAGCTCTGTCCCTGAGATATGGAAGTCGGCCAGAGTTTCTCCTGTGCTTAAAAAAAGGCGACCCACTTGACACTACCAACTACAGACCCATTGCCATCCTATCTGCACTCAGCAAAATTCTAGAAAAACTAGTTGCCATCCAAACCACTGACTTTCTTCTGAAACATGACCTCTTAACTGACGCTCAACGTGGTTTCCGCAAGGGTCATAGCACCACTACTGCCCTGCTTAAACTCACGTCCGGCACTCTTGTGGCAATGGACTCTGGCTGGCTCACAGAGGCCATTTTCATTGACATGACCAATGCATTCAATTTTGTTGACCATTCCATCCTCACCACTACTCTTGACTCTCCAGGCTTCTCGTCAAATGTTGAAAACTGGTTTAATAGCTATCTGACTCATAGGTTTCAATATGTGAAATTTAACTCCACCCTCTGACAAGGTTACCATCAACATTGGTATTCCCCAAGGATCTATCTTAGGTCCTCTGCTTTTCTCAATTTTTATCAATATCATCACCTCTAATCTCCTTAAAACTTCCTCTCTACTACAGTATATGCAGATGACATTGTACTGTATACCAGTTCCAAGAGTGCTGAGGATATAAACTCTCGACCCTCTTGTGACTTTCAGGTTATCCACCAGTGCCTTACAAATCACAAACTTACTCTAAATAAATCAAAGACCCAAGCAATGTTATTTGGCTCCAGTCTCAAACTTAGACTTGCCCAGACACACTTTAGTGTCTCCTCCCCTGACGGCACATCTGTTGGTGTGGTAAACTCCTTCAAATATCTAGGTGTCACTCTTGACCACTCTCTGAGATTCGACCTCCACATTCAAGCTACCTGTAAGCAGGTAAACTCCAAACTTGGTATTGCCTACCGGACTTGCTATGCGCTCACCCCCTCAGCAAGGCTGGCCATTGCTCATGGGATACTACTTCCCTCTCTCACATATGGGGTTGCCACATATGTTTCTGCCTGCTACTCAAGTCTACGTAAGTGGTATGTTGCCTAAAACATATTTGTCGCTTCACATCTTGCTCCACCTGTCTGAAACGTCACTGTCTCCTCTACTCAGAACTGGGTTGGCTTCCTCCCCAAGAACTAAGGAGTTTACGCACTTGGATCCATTACTGACAACATCATCAAATCCCACCCACTTAAACCCCTGGCCAGTCTCTTTTCCTACCACAAAACCAACTATGCTTTGCGCTCTATGGACCATGTCCCTGTTCTTATTCCAAGATATCATACTTCGAAAGGTGGTCGTGCTTTTGCCTGTCATGCACCACTTTTCTGGAACACACTCCTTTTAACTCTATGTCAAACTGCATCCCACATCTCCTTTAAGAGAGAACTACGCCACTATCTCTTCTCCTTCTATGTATGCTCCTGCTTCAAACTGCCATAGCCCAAACACTCAAATCCCACCACTCTCTCTGTTTGTCCCATGGGAGCCTGGGGTCCACTCCAACTGGGAGCACTTTTTTTCAATCTCATCTCCTAAATTTGCCATACCTTATTCTTTCCTTTCTACTTTTTCCTTCTGGTAGATTTCTCTGTTGTGCCTTCTCGTTTAACTGTACAGCCCTCCTCTTCCATCACCAGCTGAATCCGTATTTTTGGGTAACCTGCACTTACTGTCACCATATCTATTCCCCCCCCAAAACTAGTTGCCTCCTCCTCTCTCCACCTTTCTCTCTGCCTCCCCTTTCACTAGACTTCGCCTGGCCACTACTTGCTCTCACAGCACTTTATTCCTCACTGTCTGTATACTGCTCAGTTACTCTAAAAATGACCTGGTTGCTGTCTCTTCCATGTAAACTTAAATACTGTATTGTTTTTGTCATATTTATCACTGTAAATTGTTTCAAACATTAACTTGTTACTTGAATTATGTACAAATATGTTTCTATTTGAAGTTTGTCTCTGTACCCTCTCGGGTTGTGCCTGAAAATAGTCTTATGGCTAGTGCACCTACCCGGTAGACAAAAACTAAATAAATAAATAGCTGTAGAGATTGCTGAAGGAAAATAATTTCCTTCCTGAGGCTGAATTCTTTCTTCCACCACTGCAGTGCATTTAGCAAAGTTTTTGTGACTGGTACCAATTTGGACAGAGGGTCAGACCTCTGAGATCAATGGTCTCCTAGGTGATATTGAATATCTTTCATTTGGAACCTGGCCCATTGTACCACTGCAGGGGAGGAGACCATATGCCCCAGTAACCATACAAAATCCCTTGCAGGTCTTAGCTGACCTGCCTTGAAGGATTCTGCAACTGAAATCAGATTTGCTATCCTTGACTGATGAAGGAATGCCTTCTCTTGCAGGGCATCTAGTTCTTCACCGATAAAGTCCAGAACTTGAACTGCTTCTGTTTGAGACTTTTGAAGGTTGATGAAGAAGCCTAAGTTCTCCAATGTGTTCTGTGTCACCAGTACAGAGAATGTTGCTTTCTTCTGTGTCCCCCCGAGATCAGCCAGTCATCCAGGTAGGGGAACAACCACCACCCCTTGCATTCTCAAATGTGCTGCTACCACAGCCATGCACTTTCTGAATACTCCTGGAGCCCAGGTGAAACTGAAGGAAAGGGTTGTGAACTGGCATTGGCAGTTCCCCAACCTGAACCTGAGGAATCTTCTGTGACTTGGCCTGACTGGTATGTGAAAGTAGGCATCTTGCAGATCCAGTGATCCCAGTCAGCTTCCTATTTACAGAGGTGGAATCACTGAGCTCAGTGGTACCATCTTTAATTTTTCTTTAAGTGTTTTGTTCAGATATCTCAGGTCTAAAATGAATTGCCACTCTCCATTTTTCTTGAGCATTGGGAAGTATCTGGAGAAGAGTCCCTTGACCCACAGCGTGATACAGTAGGTACTTTTTCCACTGCATTTGCTTGCAGTAATATCTTTACCTCCCACTGCAACAGGAATTTTCTGTTGGGGGTGTGAGTCTGCAAAACCTTTTGGTTTTGCAATTATTGAGATTTTCTGAACTGCGGGGATAAACCTTGACCCACTACTTCCAGAACCCACCTATCTGTGCTGATTTTTTACCATTCCTGGAAGTAGTGGACCAGTCTTCCTCCCAATTTCAAAGGATTGAGGACCTGGGCAAAGTTGTCAAGAGTTTTGTTTCTGTTGCAGCTGAAGGGCTGGTGTTGCAGCTGTACATCTAGTGCCCCTTCTGCCCATACCCCTACAGTAGCTTCTTTGTGTAGGGTACTCACAGGACACATAAGCACATGGATAGTATATCCTATCCCCATTTTCCTTCCCCTTCCATAAGGCCTGTAGGAAGTGGAGGCCTTTTCTTTCTTAGTATTGCTCTTGTACTCATCCACCTTTTTCATGTAAGCCTCTGTCTTGTTACCAAACGGAATTTCCTTCAAAGGGAAAATAAATAGCTTTTGCCTGAGTATACTGGATAGACTGGTAGTTCTAAGCCAGGCGAACCTTCTTAAGGTCACTGCATGGGCCAAAACTCTAGATGCAGTGTAATTTGTGTCCACTGCCATTTAGACCTGGTACTTTGTAGCATCTATGGATGACCTTGCTGTGTTAGCCATATCCTGTGCCAAGTCACCAGTGGCTTTTACACTTAGTGCCAGTATGGAATTCCATAGTGTCTTCGAGAACTAAGCGATGTAAGCCAAGCAATCTGCCTGCCTCAGGAGCTGGGTAGCTGACATGTAAGCCTTTTTTTGGCCATACTATTCAGTTTTCTGGAATCCTTCTCTGGAGGCTTTGGGTAAAGAAGCGCTTTGGCCTTATCATAGGCAGCAGTCTGGACCACTCCTTTGTGATCGGGGGGGGGGGGGAGTACAGGTGCTCAGCACCCTGTCTTATCCTTCTGATATTTTTTCTAAATTTTCTTGTAAATGCCAGCAGCTGAGGTGAATGCAAAAGTGACTTTGTGGCTTTCCTGAGAGGATTATGATTGGACAGGGTTTTAAATAATTGATTAGCAGTTTTTTTTCTTGGGACAATACTAACTGTACAGAAAGTATTCATATAGGTTTTCTAGAAGTGTTATGTTTGTTAAACACAGTGAGGCAAGTACTATGCATTTTCACAATGTTTTAGCTCTTTTATGAGCAAATGCTAATCAATTTTTAGAGTTAAATAAAACCTTGTTAGATAGCAACAACCTCCTTGTGGGAGCTGAGCCCATCATGTCCATAAATTCTACTTCCTCTTCATCCTCCTCAGTTGCATGGGAAAGGATGTTAAGAATATTTGCCACATGCCTTACAAAGGTATAATGGGAGGTATAGTCCTCTGAAGGCCTAGGAGAAGAGCCAAATTCCTGTTCAGGAGAACTGCCAGGTTCTATGGGTTCTCTTTTCTCCTCATCTTCATAGTGCCTTTCACCCTCCTTGGGAATGGAACCGGAGCCTGGGGAAGGGAGGCAGGCATATTCGTGAAATTTCCCATAGCATGAAATACCTGGAGAAACTGCCATGCCTTTGTCATGTCCTCTACTGAGAGCATGTGTTTGTATTTACTGGCAGCGTCTGTCCTTCTTCAGGAGAAGGGACAATGATACAATTTTCTTTTTGCTTTTTCTTGGCAGGCACCATTTCAGGTGTCTACTCAGATGCGTTTTTATTTTTACTGGATTCAGGGTTCCCAATTTGGACACTGAGTTCTGTACCATCTTTAGTAGTTTTATCTTTATTTTCTGTCCCCTTTGACAGGGACTGCTGCTTACTCTGAGGGGCTAGACCCTCATCTGAGCCATTTGGTGACACTGAGGCAGACTGAGAAGCCATAAAGACCTCTAGTTTCTTAGCCCTTTTCGTTTGTGTTTTACGACAAACCTGTCTACAGAGATCACAGTTTGAAAAACTGTCGTCTGGACCAAGGCACCTTAAAAAAGCTCCTGGCAGTCTGCTTTTGCCAGGAGTCGAAATCAAACTGTACAATATTTAAAGATTGTAGGTCCTGTCTTCTTTTTAGGTCTGTAAATCATGACAAAAACTGAAGACCTTGAAAGATGTTTCCAGTTCTCAATAAAAAATACAGAAAGTACACTAAGCCCAAATAATGTTAAAAAAGGCTTTCAAGTAATAAATGTGGTGCAGTTCCTCAAAAAAAAAATAAAAGTTTAAAAGTTACCGCAAAAGAGGTTTGTTAATCAGAATACAACAAAAGATCATTCCAGTCTCCAAAACGTTGCACCGAGAGTAATTTACAGTAAAACCACAAAGCAGTTAAGTAAAAAAAACTATTTTTTATTTACTTTTAAAATGTTACATAGCAGTTCCCTCAAAGTGAGACCCACGCCAAGAATGGCCTAACACAGAACCATAGAAATTGTCGGCTGATAAGGACCTGTTGGCCCACCTAGCCTGCCTTATATTCCCTACCTACTGTGCCACTGCAAACCCTACTCGATCTCTGGTCCCCCCCCCCGCTTTACTCCTAAGGTCCCCTTGTGTCTATCCCATATATGCTTGAATCCTGTTACCATTTTAGCACCCACCATCTCTGTTGGGAGGCTGTTCCAGGTGTCCACCACCCTCTCCGTGAAGAAGTATTTCCTCACATCTACTCTGAGCCTCCCCCCCCCAGCTTCATAGCATAACCTCTTGTCCTGGAGCATCTCTTTCTATGGAAAATGCTACCTCCCTGTACCTTATTAATACCTGTGGGGTTTTGGAATGTTTCTGTCATGTCCCCCCATTCCTTCCTTTCCTCTACAGTCTTTCCTCGTAGGGCTTTTGATGTAGGCCCAGCACCATTTTGGAAGCTCTCCTTAGTACCACCTTCACCAGATCTACATCCTTCCAGAGGTGAAGCCTTCAGAACTGGACACAGTGCTCGAGGTGGGGTCTTACCAGTGATTTATACAGGGGTCATTTTACCTCCCTCCTTCTGCTGGTGATGCCCCTCCCTATGCACCTGAGCATCCTGCTAGCCTTCCCCACTGCCTTATCACACTGCTTAGCTACTTTCAGGTCATCAGAAATGACTACCCCAGGTCCCTTTCATGTTTTGCGGTTGCTAATACCTCCCCGCTCAATTGGTACATTGCCCCAGGGTTTCTGTACCCCAAGTGCATGATTTTGCACTTTTTTACATTGAAACCCAGCTACCATTCCCTTGACCAATATTCCAGCTTTTTCAGATCATCCCTCATTCTTTCCACACACACCCCCATGTGTCCACTCTGTTGTAGATTTCCGTGTCATCTGTGAACAGCCATACTTTCCCCTCTAGCCCTTCCGCAATGTCACTAATAAAGACAATGAAGAGGATCGGGCCTAGTACTGACCCCTGTGGCACCCCGCTTGTCACCTTGCCTTCTCCAGAGTGGACCCCATTTTACCACCACCCTCTGACTCCTATTGCTTAGCCAACTTCTTACCTATTTTACTACTTTCATACCTACTCCTAGGTTGCCCATCTTACTCACCAGTCTTCTTTGTGGAATGGTGTTGAAGGCCTTACTGAAATCCAAGTAGGCCACATCTACTGCTCCTCCTTGATTCACTTCCCAGGTCACCCAGTCAAAGAACTCAATCAGGTTTGTCTGGCAAGACCTCCCCGCGTGAACCCATGTTGCCTTGGATCCTGTAATCCACTGCTGGCAAGGTGTTCCCCAATCCTTTCCTTCAGTAACGATCCCAATTCTTTACTTACTATCAAAGTCAGACTAGCAGGTCTATAATTTCCTGCCTCCTCCCTATTTCTACTTTTGTGTAATAAGACCACATCTGCCGTCCTCCAATCCCCAGTACCTCCCTGTTTCTACTGATAGGTTGAACAGAGCTGTCAGAGGTGCAGCCAGCACCTCCTTGAGCTCCCTCAGTATTTCAGAGTGCAGCCCGTCCAGTCCCATTGCCTTGTCTACTTTTAATTGTGCTAGTTCCTTGAGGACTCTCTCCTCTGTAAAAGGATTGATGTCCACCTCCCTTCCTTTAATGACCTTGTCCCTTAACTTTGGCCCATCAACTACCCCTTCTTCTGTAAATACTGAACAAAAGTAATTGTTCAATATGTTCACATTTTTTTTCTGGTCCTCTTCCTCTAAACCCCCCCCCTTTAGCCTTACTATCCCTCTTTTGGTCTATGTCTTCTTTCTTATATATCTAAAGAATGTTTTATCCCCTTTGTTTTTTTTACTGATTGGGTAATATTCTCCTCCGTTCGCACCTTTGCACTCCTAACTACTCTCCCTGCCACCCTTTGTTTCTCCTGGTAACTCTCCCTATCCTCCTCCTTCTGTGTCCTCTTGTACCTTCTAAATGCAAGTTTTTTAGCCCTTGCTTTCTCTGCTACTTCTCTAAGGAATCATATCAGTCTCTTTTTTCTCTTGCTTTTGTTAACCTGCCTGACACAAAGATTTGCTGCCTTTCAATGCCCCCTTTTTTTTGCCCACTGTTCCTTGACTCCCCCCAGTTTCCCTATCCCTGCTACAGTGTCCCTGAGGCATTCTCCCATTTTCTTAAAATTGGCCCTCCTGAAGTACAGGGCCCTCATCTTAGTGCAGCTCGATTCTGCTTACTTAGCCTTCTCCAGTTCCTTGGAACTGGAGATAAATTGAACATTTACATAATTTAAACAACTAACACCCTAAATAACGCAGAATATCGAACAGTAACTAAAATATGTAAACACTATTACATATTAAAATAATAAACTGTGAACAGGCTTGAAGTGTAGAGAAGACTTCAGGGCAACTGCTATCTTCAGGCAGAGAAATAAATCTGACGTTAGAAGGCAAGGGTTAGCGTAGCCTCACGGCAGAGTTTGAATTTCATTATAAAATTCCATAATCTGCATGAAATTTTAAAACTCTGGGGTTACTCATTCCAAAGGAATGATTGCTGTTGTTAAACAGAAGTGAGGAATTCCTGGAGTTTGGAGAGAGTTTTTTCTTTCTGCAAACTGTTTAAACTATTATTTTGCAATGTCTAGTATATCCCTTTTGTATTTTACTGTAAATTCTGCAATTCTGTAGTGGAAATCTTAAATATTTATATATTTAATATTCTCTGTGACTGTGCATTGTTCTCTGGTACAGGTAAAAATACCTTTTTATTGAGCAATCTGGTGATCTGCTACCAAATAGCACAACCATAAAAGTAGCCTATGTCTGATACAGAGAGGTGAGAGGTTATGAGTGACTAAAGGGGTGGTTCTGTGCCTAAAGTAAAGATCTGCACAAGATGAGCGCAATAGCTGGCGGTGGGGCAAAACCAGACAGAGATACCTTAATAGTCATCCAGGTGGTGGCAGCAAACAACAAGTTGCTGCCCAGGTGTCTGGAGGCTTTTGTGTGTGAATCTGTGACAAACTGGTGGCAGTGGTATACGTTCTTATAACAGGACCTTTGATGGTATAGGTTCTTATAACAGGATCTTTGTCAGCATGTTTCATTGTTACTACTACCTTCAGTCTTAACCCGATGAATAAAAGGAAAAAATTACTCACCTTAGTAGTTGTGTTTCTTCTAATGGAGTCTTGCTGTATTCTGACAATTGCAATTAGCTCCAGCCTTTGAACTGCCCCAGAGAGTATACGGTTAAATTTTTATGCAGGGCATAGAACGTTGAGCTTGAGCTCTGTTGAAGACTCTGTCTGCAGTACTTTGAATCCAAACCGTCATATTCTTATGAGCTAAAAACTCTCTGACCTATCAGAATGTGGAAATTGTAAAATTTCTGCTAGCCAACTGGCAACTAACGGTCTATGTTCCCAAAGGAAGACTCAAGTCAGGAAACCCAAAAACCAAACAAAAACCAGGTAATAAAGCATAACAAATTCTTAATAACCAAACTAAAACACCCAAATAGGAAGTGTGCTGGAGACACCCCGGAGTGCAACACTGCACCTGCCCACCCACTTCCCAAAAACAGGTTCTGAGAGGGGAGGCAGGAAGGGAGGTCAGAATACAGCAAGACTCCATTAGAAGAAACACAATTACTAAGGCGAGTAATTTTTTCTTCAAACAACATGAAGTCTTGCTGTATTCTGACAACTGCAGACTACCAAGCAGTACTTCCAAGGAGGAGGGACAGAACCTACATTGGGAATAGGATCTGAAGCACTGCTGCGCCAAATTTAGCA
Source organism: Neoceratodus forsteri (assembly GCA_016271365.2). Classification (NCBI taxonomy): domain Eukaryota; kingdom Metazoa; phylum Chordata; order Ceratodontiformes; family Ceratodontidae; genus Neoceratodus; species Neoceratodus forsteri. The sequence continues at coordinate 705,522,559 of CM028131.1, read as the reverse complement.
TCACTCCGAGCCTGGATATCCACGGAGTAATGCTTGGTGAAGGTATGAACTGTTTTCCAGGTGGCTGCTTGGCAAATTTCTAACAAGGGAATATCCCTGGCCGCAGCCAGAGATGCAGCTGTACCTCTAGTGGAATGAGCCCTCAGGCCTGAGGGAGGAATTTTTCCCAGTTTCTCATAACAGAATTAGATACAGGACATAATCCACCTGGCAACAGTTCTCCTGGTGGGAGGTTTGCCCTTACCTACTTCCCCATAAGTGAGGAACAACTGGAGGGAGTCAAACATGTGACCCTCTGTATGTTCTATATAGTAACCAAGGTCTCTTTTAACATCTAAACTGTGTAACCTTCACTCTTCTGAGGAAGCATGATCAGTGAAGAACACAGGAAGAGACATGGATTGGTTCAAGTGGAAATCAGAAATCACTTTGGGCAGGAACCTCCTACTGGTTCTAAGGACCACCTTGTCCCTATGGAATGAGATGAAGTCCGGTTCAACTGACAGAGCTTGCAATTCACTGATATGTCTGGCAGAGGTAACAGCAAACAAAAACAGTTTTCCAAGTCAAGTACTTGAGCTCTGCTGAAGACATAGGCTCAAAAAGGGGGGTTGCATAAACTGAGCAACGCAGACATTCAAATCCCAGGCAGGAGCAGGATCCCTAAAAGGGGGATTGGTATGAAGCAACCCTTTGAAAAATTTACAGAATACAGGATGAGATGACAGAGAGGAAGGCTTTCCCACTGACAGAAAAGCAGAAACAGCTGACAAATGTACCTTGAGAGCAGCTGGTCTGAGACCTAGACCATTAAGATGAGCCATATAATCCAGAACTGTAGACAATTCAGCAGTGTCTGGGGATATATGCTTCATGGAACACCAAATGCTGAATCTTTTCCATTTGGAGTTGTAAGTATTTCTGGTGGCAGACTTTTGAGAGGCTTTGAGAATGTCCAGAACCCCTTGGGACAGATGCAAATCTGCATATTCTAACTCTTCAAGAGCCATGCCTTGAGATTGAGGGACCAAAGATTGGGGTACCAAATCCACCCCTGAGATGAGGTTAACAGATTGCACTTCCTGAGGAGAGACAGGGGAAGATGGACTGCTAGGGACAGAAGCAGGGGATACCATGGCTGTCTGGCCCAGTCTGGAGCAATCAGAATTCGTTTGCAGGATTGTGACCTCATTTTGACCAGAACTTTGAACAACAGAGGAAAAGGAGGGAAGGCATAGAGGAATTTCCCTTCCCAGTTCAGAACCAGAGCATCCAGAGGGACTGAGCCCAGTACTGGAGGTCTCAACAAAACAGAGAAATTTGGTGATTGTCTGAGACTGCAAAGAGATCCATCTCTGGAGTGTCCCACCTGGAAAAAATCACTTCTAGCACAAGGGGGATCCAGAGACCATTTGTGATGGCCCTGGGAGATTCTGCTCAGTGCATCTGCTATCACATTGTCCTTTCCCGGAAGGTGGACTGCAACTAAGGATGTCTGCAGAAAGTAAGCCAGAGACCATAGTTTCATGGCTTCCATGCACAAGGCCATGGACTGAGTGCCTCCCTGCTTGTTGATGTACCACATGGTGATGGTGTTGTCTGTTCTGACCTGTACCACCTTGTTCTGCACTGACTGAGAGAAGGCTTGCAGAGCCAGGAACACTGCCCTGAGGTCCAAAAGATTGATACGCAGGAGGGACTCTTGGATGGGAACACTGTCCCTGAGCTGTGAGAGCTCCAAGATGGGCTCCCCACCCCAACAGAGAAGCATCTGTAGTAAGGACCACAGAGTGGGGCTGACTGACGAAAGGAACCCCTTGCCTGAGACTGTCCTGATCCTGGCATCAGTGAAGTGCCTGGATCAGAGTCTGAGTCACTGGAACTAGTTTGGTAAGAGGATCCTTCTTTTGGGACCAGAAGGATCTTAGATGGAACTGAATGTCCCTCATTTGAAACCTGGCTCTTGGACCACTGCTGTAGAAGCTGCCATGTGACCCAGAAGCTGAAGAAAATGCCTTGCTGGTCGAGAGACCAGAAGGCGGAAAGAGGAGGCCAGCTCTGAAATGGCTGTAACCCTCTGCATGGGAAGAAAAGCTCTTGCCTTGACTGTATCCAGCTCTGCTCCTATAAAAGTGATAAGCTGTACAGGTTCGAGAACTGACCTGGAAAGGTTGAGAAGAAACTCCAAGGAAGTGAGCACTTGTTGGGTCACTTGGAGGTCTGACTTGTCTTGGTCTGGGGACTGTCCCACAACGAGTCAGTCGTCCAGATATGGAAACCCTGCAATCTTCCTCCTTCTTAAAAAGGCCACCACTACTGCTAGGCACTTTGCGAACAGCCTTGGAGCTGATGTTAGGCCAAAGGGCACTGCTCTGAACTGATAATAGCCAGAAGGCAATTTGAACCTGAGGTACATTCTATGGGAGCACCTGATGGGAATGTGAAAATAGGCATCCTTGAGGTCCAGGGAGGCTAGCCAGTCCCCTGGCCTTAGAGAGGGAAGAATTATTCCCAGAATCACCATTTTGAACTTTGGTTTTAACAGATGCTTGTTCAGATATCTTAAATCCAGGATGGGTCGCCACTCCCCTGTCTTTTTTGGGGTAAGGAAGTATCTGGAGTACAGACCTTTGCCCCTGTGTAGGTAAGGCACCCTCTCTATGGCCCTTAGAGCCAACAGAGATGAAATCTTTGCTTGCAAGGCAAGGGATTTGGAGGTGCCTGCAGATGAAAAAGATCTGGGCCTCAGTTTTGGAAATCTTTTGAAGCTGAGGACCAGTCCCTGGCTTGCCACTTACAGGACCCATTTGTCTTAAGTAACAGACTTCCAGTCCTGGATGAAGTAAGCCAGCCTGCCTCCAACTGGTATGGGGGAGTCGACCCAGGCTGACACCTCAGGGTGTCTGCTTGGCAGGAGCCTTAAGCTGAGGGGTGGATGCAGCCCTGCTCATCCCCCTTCTGCCTCTCCCTCTAAAGAACCCCCTCTGGGAAAAGGGAGAAGAGGCCTGCGCTTGGTAGAAAGGCCTGTGAAAAGGCCTGCCCCTGCCCTGCTGCCTTTGAGGAGTTGCCTGCTTTTCCTTGGCCTGTGCACTCCTGTAAGTGGTCCCGTATTCGTCTATTTTCTTCATGTAATTCTCTATCTGCTCCCCAAACAAAGAATTACCCACCACAGGGAAATCCATGGCCTTAGCCTGGGTGTCCTGTGAAAGGCTAGTACATCTGAGCCAAGCCATTCTCCGAAGAGCCACAGATGTAGCCCAGACTCTTGATGACACATCACTGGAGTCCACAGCAGCGTGAAACTGAACCTTGGATGCCTCGATCCCATCCGCAGCCACCCCCTCCAGCTCCTTGGCCAGCTGGAGGGAAGCCTGCTTAGCCAGTGCCAGTACAGTGTCCCATCTGGACTTCTGGTACCTGGCTGTATAGGCCATATAATTAGCCTGCCTAAGTCCCAAAGAGGATGCCATATACTGTTTCTTTGCCATGGCATCGAACTTCCTGGAGTCTTTATCTGGTGGGTATGAAGCCAAGGGAATGCCTGCCCTGTCACGGGCTGCAGTCTGCACTACCCCAACATGGCTGCATTGCTGGTAAAGAAACTCTGTATCCAAGCCTGACAGAGTACACCTCTTGTCCATCCTTCTGTCCATAGGAGGTATAGAGTTAGGAGACGTTAGAATGTTTTGATTCTGCTTCCCAAAAGACTTATGAAGGGGAATAGACAGTCTCTTAGACTCTGGGATATCCATCATTTCAACAAAGTCAGGCTCTTCTTGGTCCTGCACAGCCTCCTCCATAGGAAGCTGGAGGGTTTCTGCCACTTTCCAGTAAAACATAAAATGGGGAGGGGACTCAGGCCTAGGAGGGGAAACACCAGAAGGTCTGTCTGGGGAGATGTCCAGTTCTACAGGCACATCCAGACTTTCTAAGCACTCATCATCATAATCCTCACATTGCTCACAGTCCCCCTCCTCAAAATCTGGTTCATAAAAATCTTCAGGGGCATAATCCTGAACCGGAGGAACCGACCAAACCGAACCCCTACCAACCGGGACCGGATCAGTTGGAACCAGACGAAGCGATTCCACAATCCGAATCGCTTGGGCAATTTCTTCCGCGGTCGGAACATGGAGTTCTGGATCCGAACCGGCAGATTTTTCCTTTCTTTTCCTTTTTGTAGGAACTGACCCCTCAGGATCAGCTCTCCTCTTGCCCGAAGAAGTATCGCCCTGGTCAGAGGGTACTCCTTCTAGTTCGGTGGTAACCGAACCGGGCTGGCCTTCCGGGTTAGGGGATTTCTCGGCCTCTTTCTCCCTAAGTCTACCTAATCTCCTATCCAGGGTAGACTTGGGAAAATTCTTATATATTTGGCAGTCTGAATCGAGGTGGTCAAACCCCAGACAGTAAACACAGGTGGTGTGGAGATCGGCCTTAGCAAAGACCTCCCCACACTCACTGCAGTGTTGAAACCTAGTGAGCCCAGTTTTTTTCTTGGGTTTCTCAGACATGGCAAGCCTAACCAAACTTACCCTTTTTTCGGCAACCGCCAGGCAAGACTCTCTTATCAGTTTCTAACTGTTACGGGTTTTTGAAAAAAACGCTAAAAACACGTTTTTTTTTTAAACCGATAAGAACCCCACACTAAAATGACTAAATCAAAAGGCCTGAAGGATCGGTTCAGCCAAACCGAACGGGACCTTTGCAATTTCCACAATCCAAAAACACTATCTAAGTACTTACTTTATCGCAGACAGAGTGAAACGAATCGCGGTAAAATAATTTGGAAAACTGAGACTTTAACCGAGTCTTTGAACCGAGCAACAGGAGAAATCTTTGGGGCGACTGTTCAGTGAAGCGGAGTAAAGAATCTGGCGGGTTGTATCCAAAGTACTGCAGACAGAGTCTTCACCCGATCTCGAGCTCAACATTCTATGCCCTGCATAGAAATTTAAACCTATACCGTCCGGGGCAGTACAAAGGCTGGAGCTAACTGCAATTGTCAGACTACAGTAAGACTTCATGTTGTTTGAATACAGTATAACATCAGAAAAGGTTACTTATCTTGTGTTCTTCTGATGGATGGGATTTTAATTAATACCAGTACAGCCATCTCACACAGCAGTTGGGCCCCAGAATTTAAAGTCTTAAAAAACTCTTGCATAGTAAGCTCTTAGCCCCAGGGGTGGTTCTTTATCTACTTTCTCATACACAGATACAAACATGAAGATACATAAACAATGAAGACAGAAAAAGGTCTGCCGGTGCATCCAATCTGCCAACCCTACATAACTATTTTGCACTGACCCTAGTGGTCATCCTTTGCTTCTGCCCCCATTTACTAACTAACCCCATATGCCTGTCCTATCCTTACTAAAGTTGTTTACAAATCTGGTCTATACTACTTCCTCCAGCAGCTTGTTATACTTGTCCACCATTCTTTCTGTGAAAAAGTGCTTCTGAAATTCCCTTCTGAATCGTCCCTTTGTGAGTTTAAGAGAGTTCCCTCTCATCCTTGTAGTTGAACTCACTAAGGAAAGTTCCCTGGCCTACACCCTATCTATCTATGCAGGTACTTGCATGTCTCGATCATGTTGCCCCTTTCTCTCCTTTTCTCAACAGTGTCATGTTCAAGTCCTGCAGTCATTTCCCATATGTCTTGCCCTCTACCCCCAGTCCATGTTCAATCATGGTTGCCCTGCACCCTATTGTGTCCACCTTGTCGCAGTTTCTCCCCACGTGTGGATTTCAACACCTTTTGCAGTATTCCACATATGGTCACACCAAAGACCTGTACAATGAGAGTATCACCTCCCAATTTCTACTGCTCATCCCGCTCTCTATACAACCCAACATCTTGTTTACCTTGCCCACAACTCTATTATAATGTGCTATTATTTTTAGGCTCTTCGATATCATGACCCCCCAGAAAATTTTCCATTGTGGTGTTTTCCAGCACCACTTCCCCCATTTCATACTGCATTCTTCAGTTCATCTGCCCAATGTGCATCACTTTATATTTTTGCGTTGAAGCCCAGCTGCCAGATCTTTTTTAAAAGTTTACATTTCATTGGTTTTCAACATGTATACATTCAGAATACACAGTACAATATATTAAGCATACAACATAAGACCGGTTATGAGTTTTAGACAGGAGTGGAGTGGCAGGAACGCCTATAGGTTACTAACTAGATAGGCTGCACACCCTGAAACCCATAAGTTTGGACAGGTACTTCTGAGGTTTGGGTAAGGGCCAATGGCTTGTAAGAAAAAATTACTTACCATATTTTTTCAATTCAATTCAACTTTATTTGTATAGCGCACTTCTCATTATGACTCGGTGCGCTTTACACCATATATAAAACAGTTAAAACAGTACATAATATCATAGTAATATTGTTTCTTCCAAGGGATCTCTCATTATCCTTAACATATAAAGCAAGCCTGATGTATTGAGCTGCCCCGGAGTGCGAAGAGTGTATGTAAGTTAGCAGAACTTGGAACGCTGTTCAAACCTCGAACTCGAGGTGGTGCTGTGCTCTGCTGCTCAAGGGTAGATCTATGCTGAAGGCCTAGAAAGCAACAGCTACAAACCTACTATCCTAACTTATACTGAATAGATAAAAGAATTAAACCTAACATCCCCCTAAATAGATTGGCCTGTCAGGCCACTCTCTGGCAGGTTAAAACAAAAACTATAGTAAACTGATAGTGGATGAACTACAAGAAATGCTCAAGCAGTAAACCGTAACAACTAAAAGAACACTGATTTATAAAGAACCTTTTTCCAGGTTCTGGAAGCGGAGGCAGGGTGGGAGATTTAAAGAGATAGTGTAAAGAAATCCTGGAATGGCCTCAATTTTACATCATCTGAACGCAGGGTCGCCGTATTTCATTTGTTTGGTTCGCTTCTAAAGAAAGCTACTTAGTTTTGTGGTTCTTATATGCTTGCTTGGAAACAGGGGACTTTTTCAAATCTCCTTCGCCATTTAGACTCCATCAGAGCGGGAGTGACGTGGTGCGGTATGAGGTACCACGTCACTCACTCATTCATAATTGTGTCAGCTGTGAAGCCAGCCATCATGCAACCAACATAACTTACCCGGTCAACAAAAACTAAATAAATAAAAATAAATAAATGCGCTATAAATTGTCAGATTTATGTACTTTCACTGACACACTGATTAGATGGCATAGGTGAATGGCACAGTTTAGGCAGTCTGTACCTATTGCTTGGTGATACTGTCACTGTGTTTCTTTGTTAGTAAAACAGTCTGAATGAATTAGGCTGCAACAACTTAGTGCACCCTAAGTCACTCAGAAGTGCTGTTCTCTCTGGGTCCTGTCAAGTCAGTTCCTTTTTTCCTTTTGTTTGGAGATGTGCTATCTTCTGACAAGAGAGCCTGGAGCCTGCAGTTTTGCTTTATTTTTCCACCAGTTACTGACTAGCTTTGTTTCGAGATGGTAAGATGATTTTCTTTAGTTTCAGCTCAATTTGATAACAGAGAGCTTACAGCAGAGATAGGAAAATTACGTACCTACCGTAATTCTTGATCTTCTTGGACGAGTCTCCACCACTCATTCACACTAGTGGGATTGGCGCCGGAGGCACTAAGACCCATCGGGAGCAAACTTTTTGCTGGAGGGTCGGCGCGAGAGACGGCGCCGCGAGACACGGCGCCGCGAGCAGCGGCTCGAGCGGTAATGACCATCTCGGCGACTCACCTCCAACCGCCTCAGTACCTTTTTACCAAGGAGGTGCAGCGCAACTAACGAAAGGGTAAACCCAATATAAAAAAACGGACATAAGATAGTCCATTATGACCGTGTAGAAGGGTCAGCAAAGAAGTCCCTCACGGCCCAAAGATTTGAGGGTGAAGACCAATACAGCGGTGAGCTCGGGGATGGAGGGTGGGCGTGTGAATGAGTGGTGGGACTCGGTCCAAGAAGATCAAGAATTACGGTAGGTACGTAATTTTCCTATCTTCCTGGACATAAGTCTCCACCACTCATTCACACTAGTGGGAGAGTACCAAGCTGATAATCCCCCAAAAGGGCGGCAGGAGAGCCAGAGCTCACGCGTCTAAGATAGAAGCCCATTAAGGATAGTTCTGCCAAATGCGGAATGTCGCCTGGCATGAACATCCAGTGCATAGTGCTTAACGAAAGTATGCACTGAGCTCCAGGTAGCAGCGTTACATATATCTGCAATTGGAACATTGCGAATTTCCGCTAGGGATGCCGCGACCGCCCTAGTAGAGTGAGCGTACACTCTACCTTCTAATTTAACTTGAGCCATGGAATAGCAATGACGAAGGCATGCCACTAACCATGAAGAGATACATCTAATAGCGACAGGTTGACCCAGCCGGGTGTCGCTGAAAGAAACGAACAGTTGCTGAGTCTTGCGAACATCCTTGGTTCTATCTAAATAGAACCGCAAGGCTCTCTTAACATCCAAGGAATGAAGAGCTCGTTCCCCTTCATTTTGGAAATTAGCGAAGTAAGCGGGAAGTACCAGAGGTTGGTTCAGATGGAATTCTGACACAACCTTGGAAGAAATTAGGATAGTACGGAGAACTACCTTGTCCTTATGGAATACAGTATCTACGGAGGGTCCGTAACCAGGGCATGTATCTCAGAGACCCTGCGGGCTGAGGTAATGGCCATCAGGAAGGCAGTCTTCCAGGTAAGAAATTTTAGCTCACAGGTAGCTAGGGGTTCGAAAGGCTTCCGAGTGAGCATGTCCAGCACCAGGTTAATGTCCCAGGCTGCAACTGGACGCTAACAGGGTCTGGTATGGAGAATCTAAGAAATCTCTTCACCATAGGTAACTGGGCCAGAGTTAAGGAAGAAACGGCTCATGGGCATGAGATGGCACTAAGGTGAACTTTAACTGTGGAGTACTGAAGACCTAAGTTTGATAGGTCAAAAGATACTCAGAACCTTGCCAGGAGGACAGGAAAGGGATTCCAAGAGGATTTTGCACACCAGAGAGAAAAGCGTTTCCATTTGGGCGTCACGTTTTTAGTGGGCTGGCTTCGAGCAGCCAGAAGGATGTCTGAGACTCTATGAGAGACGTTGAACCGATTCACTTCTATCTCTTCAGGAGCCAAGCATGAAGGTGAAGTGATTTCAGGTTGGATGGACCACGAACCCTGAGTCAAAGACTGATTTGCAAAGGAAGTGGTCTCGGAGAGCTGCAACATACTGTTGAGTAGAGAAACCATAGTTGCCGAGGCCAGGAAGGAGCAATGAGAATCATCTTGGTCCCCTGAGACTCGAACTTGAGGGTACTCTCTGGATTAGAGGAAGTGGTGGAAAGAGCGTAAAGAAAGCGTTTGTCCACACCGCGGCCTGAAACATCTGACAGAAAATGCCAGGCCCTGGATTTCTGGAGCAGAAGAGGCAGTTTGCGTTGAGTGGGGATGCAAAAGGTCCAGGTCTGAGTCCCCACTCTTTGAACAGGGACCGAGCTACGGCTGGATCGAGACCACTGGTGAGGGTCTGCCTCCGTTCTGCTGAGGTGATCTGCTAGGTCGTTTGTATACCTGGCAGATAAACCGCTTGAATCAGAGACTTGTGCTCCAAGCACCACTCCACACCCTCATTGCTTCCCTGCAAAGGGATAAGAATGAGCACCGCCTTTGCTTGTTGATGTAATACATCACTGCTTTGTTGTCCGTTTGAAGGAGAATGTTCTTGTGACAAAGGACATCCTTCAGAGCTCGGATTGCATAGAGGACCGCTCTCATCTCCAGGACATTTATGTGGAGATGAGTTTCAAACTGAGTCCATACACCTTGAGTGTGGAGGGAGAGACAGTGAGCTCCCCATCCCATTAGCGATGCATCTGTGGTGATGGAGATCTGATGATCCGGGGGAGCAAAGGGGAATCCTTCCAGGAGATTGCTCTCTTGAGACCACCAGGTGAGAGACCTTTGAAGGGGCTCCGTCACCTTGATGGGATAAGACTGGGGGTGAGAGGTCGGGGACCACTGAGTGGAGAGCATCCATTGGGTGGTTCTCATGTGCAGTCGGGCCAGAGGGACAGTGAAGACCGAGGGCCATGAGACCCAACATGCGTTGCATCCAGAGAGCTGTAACCGATTGGTTCTCCTGATGTAACAGGCCATCTGAAGGATCTCCAGTCTTCTGTCCTCTGGAAGGAAAGCCTTCGCTGAAGAGGTGTCTAGAGCGTCCCTATGAAAAGGAGCCTCTGGGAGGGTTGCAGTTGAGATTTTTCAAATTCAGCAGAACTCCCATGGACGTGAGAAGCAGAAGTCGTTTGCACGCTTCCAAAGTCCCTTGGCCGGAAGGGCTTGCTAAAGCCAATCGTCCAGGTAGGGAAACACTGGAGTCCGACTTTCCTGAGATGCGCCAGCGAGAACTGCACAACACTTTGTAAAAACTCGGCCGAGGATAGCCCAAAGGCAGGACTCTGAACTGATAATGCTGACCCAAAGCTACAAACCTGAGGAATTTGCGGTGGGTCGGTGGACGAGGATATGCTGGTAAGCATCCTGCATATCCAGAGAGGCCAGCCAGTCGTGCTGATGCAGCAAGGGTAACAGGGTACCTAGGAAATCATCTTGAATTTCTCCCTGGGAGGAATTTGTTTAACTTTCTGAGGTCTAGAATGGGGCGCATCCCCAGATTTCTTTGGAACCAGAAAGTAATGGGAGTAGAACCCTGTGTTTCATGAGATGGGGGCACCAGTTCTATTGCCCTGTTGTTCAGAAGGCCCTGGATCTCCTGGTGAGGAGGTCTGACTGAGAAGGCCGACAACCTGGGTTTGCCGTGATGGGAGGACAATTCGGGGTTTCAAGAGGTGAGAGAATAACCCGCGAATTATCCGAAGGACCCATTTGTCTGAGGTTATGGACTTCCACTGGTTGTAGAAGTACATCAGACGACCTCCACCGGAGGAGAAGTTCCACCTCGGGCAGAGTGGATGGAACTTGGGCCAACGACTCATAAGGTAGCGCTGGGAGCTTTAGGTCCCTGCGCTCTGCGTCTTCTTTTGAGGTTGGGCAGGTTGGCTTTTGTAGAAGCTTCCCTGCCTCTGCCTCGAAAGGACTGATGACTATGAAACTGACGTCTGTTCACATGCCCGAGGAGGCAGGCGGAGTCTGGCCAACTTAATGGCCGATCTAGTCTTCTGAGTGGCCTCTAAGGCTTGCTCCACCTGAGGGCCAAAGAAGGAGCCATCAAAGGCAGCGCCATCACCTGCTGCTGAGCATCATTCGTGAAGCCAGTGCAGCAGCCAGGAATGGCGCCAGTACAAATCCACGGCTGCTGAGCGAGAAGCAGTGTCGAAAGCATCCATGGCGGCTTTGACCTGTTGGTCATTGGACTCAATACCTCTAATAACGGTCGAAGAAGCTCTGACTTGGAATCCGAATCTGGAAGAGCTTCAACCATTCTTTTCATAGAGTGCCACAGGATATACTCATACTGAGAAAAATAGCCTTGATAACTGGCAATACGCATACTTAGAGTGGAGGCAGCAAAGACTCTCTTACCTAATGTATCAATCTTACTGAGACTCTTTGTTAATAGGTCGAGCTGTAGTAGTTGAGGAAGAACGACCTTGTCATTCTCTGCCAGGACTACAATAGGATCCATAAAGGCTTGGGATGCCAAATGGGACGATCCTTGGGAGCTGAATACTTCTTATCAATGGATTTAGCCACTGAGGGAATAAGAGCAGGGTTATTCCATACCATTTGAGACAGCGTCTCGAAGGAAGGACTGAATCGGAGTCAAATCCGTAGGGATCTCGAGCATGAAGATACTGGGTCTTAATATCTTCCCAGGATCGATGTCTGTAGTCTGGAGAGAAAGAGTGGATCCCAGGTTCTTCAACAGAGACTTAAAGGACAGGTCCTCGACCACAGGCTCTGTAGCAAGAAAGATCCTGTTTCCTCCACTTCATCACCCAACCGAAGGTCTAGGTCAGGCTCAACATCATCTCCTGATGGTCCAGAAAGGACTGTTTGGACAGGAAAGGGTGAAAATTAGAGAGGAGGAAATGGCAGAAAAACAAGGAGAGTCCCAAGGGCTGCAGGCGCCGAGGGCAGCAAAAGCAGGCTGAAGGCGGCACCGAGGCGCCTGCAGGCGCGAAGACCGTGTGACCCATAAGCGCCCCAGCGCGCCTTGCAGCAGCCTTGTGACAGCGCCGCAGGCAACGGACGCCCAGATCAGCACCACCCAGCGGGCGCCGCGAGACCGCAGCAGGCGCCGCCAGCAGCACCGAGACCCTGCGAGCACACGCCAGCAGGCCCCACAAAGCTCCAGCGCCCAGCAGCGCCCGACCACGGCCGCAGACCCTGCAGAAGAAGCGCCCGGAAAAGCCCGGGAACCTGGAAAGCAGAGAAGGAAAAAAACAGGAGATAAGGCACCGGTGAGGCCCCTCGCGCAACCATGTGAGGAAACACACTAAGCAGATCGCTAGCAGCGAAGAAGGCGCGCGCGACTAGGGAAGGTCCAACCGCCCTACCTGATCGCCGGAGGAGCCCGAGGGCTCCGAGGTAACCGAGCCAGGCAGAAGAACCAACCTCCGAGCCCATCGCCCATAAGCGGCCCACTGATGAAACTGCTCATCTGGAGCCCTACCTATAGGCGGGAGGGGCTCCGATAATGGGGCGACGATTATCGGAAGTTGGCGACTCGAAGAAGAGACCGGCAACTAGCAACGATAACCACGACCGTCGGCAGAACATACCAGAAGGCGACCTCGGTGATGCCTTCTCTTTTGACCTGTGGGCAAGAAGAGCTCGAAGATGTAACGGCCGAGAATGCAACTGGTTATTTTTATGCCGGCGGGGACCGCCCATCCCGGCATCGGACTGACCGTAGTCGGAACCCTGGCTGAGGAGAAGGAGGCTGACCGGACCCAGCCCGGCTGACTGAACAGCTTTCATACGAAGTCTCCCTACCGTCACCTGACCTGCTCATGGTCGACTCCGTCCAGTAGGCCGAGACTTCTTCAAGTAAGTTAAATTTAAATATTAGAAAAATTTTACGAAAAAATAGAATAAAACTAAGCGATACTACTATCGTGATAATGTTACAAAAAAACAAACTGAAAACTATGCGCTAGTTTGAAGTTTGACTCCCGACAGGCGAGCGACGTCGTCACTGAAGCGCACTCGACGGCGGGAAAAAAGGAACTGAGGCGGTTGGAGGGTCGTCGCCGAGATGGTCATTACCGCTCGAGCCGCTGCTCGCGGCGCCGTGTCTCGCGGCGCCGTCTCTCACGCCGACCCTCCAGCAAAAAGTTTGCTCCCGATGGGTCTTAGTGCCTCCGGCGCCAATCCCACTAGTGTGAATGAGTGGTGGAGACTTATGTCCAGGAAGATCATAGCACTTTCGTTTTGGGCATCTTGGAACTTACAGCTTTCTGAATGACAGTGATGGGCAGCCTGCCAGTGACACTACTAGTACTTCAAAGGAGCAGTCAACCATCAGCTGAGAACTGCTGATCAAATTATGGGAACAGTCAGAGACGCGGCACAAAGCTTCCTAATAGAAGCCACACTCAATTTGAAGCCATCCCTGAATTGAAGCTGTGGCTGAAATCAGTATGTTCTGATAGCAGTCCAAATGGTTGCACAAGGACTTACTCGCATCACTCAAAGCTAGGGACAAATGCTGGAGAAAATTCTAAACTTCAGGCCTCCAAGCGGACTTTCATTTTCTATAGGGAACAGTGCACAAAGTGCAAGAAGCAAATCAGGCTTGCAAAAAGCCAATGCTGCAAGGAATTATTGATGGATGCGGCTGGTGACCGCAGGAAATTTTGGTCACACATAAAAACCTTCCTTGGATCCAAGCAATCCCACACTACAAATGACATGATACTGAATGGAATCCACTGCTCAGATCCACACACAATAGCAAATGCTTTCAATAATCACTTCTCAGACCTCTCCAAATATGCTACTGCCTTCCCCGCTGCACCCTCTACTCCTGATATCTCCTCCCCAAAAGTTACGCCAGCGGGACCGCTATTCTACTTTAAAGCTGTCTCCAAAACAGATGTATTCAAGTTACTGGATGCCATATCGGACAGCACTGCGGTTGGATCTGACTGTCTGGAACCTAAGCCCCTCAAGCTGGCTGCCCCCTTCATTGCAGGGCCACTATCTAACATCTTCACTATGTCCCTTAGTGAAAGAGTAGTGCCAGATATCTGGAAATTGGCCAGAGTAATGCCGGTCCTTAAAAAAGGTGACAAGAAGGATTTAGCGAACTATAGACCAATAGCAATATTATATGTCTTAAACACAATCCTGGAGAAGCTCGTCACAAGACAGGTAGCATAGCACCTCACCAAGTATAACCTCCTGCCCACAAATCAGCATGGCTTTAGAAAGGGTCACAGTACCCAAACTGCCCTGCTAGAGCTAACCAATGATGCACTACATGCTATGGATCAGGGTCTTCTGACAGGAGCAGTTTTTTATAGATCTCATGAAGGTGTTTGATCTCACTGATCACCCCCTCCTGCTAGCTAACCTCCTATCCCTGGGTTTCTCGGCACAGTCCGTGAACTGATTTAATGGCTACTTATCCAACAGGACACAAGTTGTAAAGTTCAACTCTGCAACCTCTGACAAAACAGTTATTGACACTGGGGTACCACAAGGATCCATCCTAGGACCTCTCCTCTTCTCGATCTTCATTAATAATATTACAAGAAATACCTCCTTCTGCTCATCGCTGCTGTACGCTGACTACCTCGTTCTCTATACCAGCTCTGATAACGTGCTTACTCTCAACCAAAATCTATCGGAGGACTTCCTAAATGTACAATCCTGGATCACTAGCCCTAGGCTGGTTCTCAACATTAGCAAGACTCAGGCTATGCTTTTTGGCTCACCTGCCAAACTAAAAAAATAGTTGTGATCTCTTCAAAATACTAAGTATGAATGGTACCCCTTTGGAAGTGGTAAACTCGTTTAAATACCTGGGGGTTCTACTCGATGGATCCCTTAACTATGAGAACCATATTACTACTGTGTGTAAGGCAGTCAATACTAAGCTAGGGTTAACCTACAGAACTAGCCACGTTCTCACCTCTTCCATGAGGTTGGCCATTGCCAGAGGAATTCTTCTCCCATCCCTTGCATACGGAACTTCAATCTACGGCAATGCATCTAAAACCTTCCTACACAAATGAAACATAACCTATAATAATATATGTCGTTATGCCTCAGCATCCCATAAGTTAAAACATCACTGCCTGTTCTATGCAGACCTTAACTGGCGCTCTCCTGTGGTCCACCGGCTCCTTGCTCTTGGGGCCCTTCTGGACAGAATCCTGAGGTCCAGTATGCCTAACTTTCTCACCACTGCACTCACCCAACTGACCATCTCCTATGGTCTCTGTTCTGCTGATCTTTCCTTACGACACATTCCCAGATGTAACACTTCCAAAGGGAAAACAGCTTTTTCCTACGTGGCCCCCAGTTACTGGAACTCGCTGCCCCTTGAAATATGCCAGTCACCTAGCAATGCCTGGATTTAAAATAGGTATTACAGCTGGTCCAGTGGTAGCTGAGGCATTGGGCATGCCACCTCAGGCGACGGTGGGCCCATGTTCGGAATGAGCATGGGTCAGGGATAGGGAAGGAGGAGAAGGATTGGCGTCCAATGGACTGCTCTCCTTCTCCGGGGGGTGGGTCACCAGCAGTTAGTGCTGGACTGGCCCCTAGCATTGGCTTGGGGGGGGCAGCACACCACTGCTCCAGAGAAAGGGAGGAGAAGAGGCAGATGCAGATGCCTGGAGGGAAGGCATGTGTGCTCCCTCCGTGGTCGTCAATGCATGCCTCATCTCCTGAGGGAGAAAAATGGAGGAAGAAAAAGTGTCCTGGGCGCAGCTGGATGACAGCCAGTCCCTGCAGGTGCCACCCCGCGAACAAGCAGTAACCCTGGCACCGGATCTGTAGCAGTGGGTTGAGGGATCCCCGCCACCCCATCACGGGGAGCCATGGAGGTATGTCAGAGAGCCAAGTAGTGGGAGATGGGTTGGGGGGCCTAGGCTAGAAGGAATACTGCCCAGGACAAGGTGGAAAAATAAATTAACTGTTAAAAAAAAAAAAAGAGAAGAGTTATCGTTCTCTGCTTATTGAGAGTACACAGTACAATTGTTTCAAGTGACCCTAGATTCCTGACTCCCTATGCTATAACTGTCTCAGTGTCCTCCTCCTCCTCCGGCACTTATACCTCATAGTTTCTACTTGTCTTAACACCCCTTTCCTACTCCATCTCTTACACATCTCTCTCCCACCCTACTTTCTCCCCGTGAGGTCTTACTACCTCAATCATTCCTACCTACTTGCTCCCTCTTTGGTGTCATATTCTTTATGTTATAGCCAGTTTTGTAGAATAGAGTTGATGCCTAGATTGATAATCAGCTGTTATATGTGCACTTACCTTTGTTGTGCTTTGATATGTAAAATGTCTGTATTGCCTCCTGGTTATACCACTGCTCAAACCGTTATCCATTTTTACTATATCCTTAAATGCTATAGTATAATATGCACTTACCTTCACTTCTGATATGAAGCACATCGTAAGTTTCTCCCGTCACCTCAAATTGCTCAAACTGTTATCCATTTTAATTGTATCCCTAATATGTTGTACTCCTATATTGTACTGTATCATCACTGTTTTTTCTTGTTGATGTTGTAACCTCCCGGGTTGTGCCTGAAAATAGTCACTTTTGTGTCTAGTGCACTTACCTGATTATCAAAAACTAAATAAATAAATAAGAAGTTACAGCTTCAATTCAATAAAATACAGTATCTGTACAATATAAAGTGCTGCATCTCCAACTTGCTAGTCTGCAGGTGTGAGTATGGCTGTGTTGTCACAATAAAGCATCCAGAACAATTTTTTAAAAATCCAGATTATAGTAACAATACTTAAATTAGTTATCATGACCCCACTTCATGTAACAGTGCAGCAGATTCAGTCACACTGCTAAGCACTAATATTCCCTCCCACCTGCTGGTCTACTCGGCAGAGTACTTTGTCTGCATTCTCAACAGAAGGAAAATGGGGACGGGGGGTTGTGGTAAGAAAAAATTACTTACCATAGTAATCTTGTTTCTTCCAAGGGAATCTTACTGTATTCTGACTAATGCAATATGGTCTCACCATAGGACTGCCCTGGAGCCGAAATGGTTAATAGAACCTATGCAAATGATAGAATGCTAGGCTCGAGCATGGTTTTCAAACCACTGTCCCTGGTTGCACTTCTTTCAACCATCACATTCTTATGAAGCATGCACAGTGAACTATCTAACTAAACTACTACTGTACTACTAGTCTAACAAACTAAATCTCCCTTTTTTTTAAATGCCACTCCCCTTATAAACCAGAACAGCATCCCTAACACTCAAGTCACAGATGCCCAAGAAAGAACACCATACCAACAGGTTTGCAACAGTATACGTACAGCTGGAGTGCAGTGCCCCTCAGGTTCTAGTAGGGGAGGTAGGGAGGAAGCTCAGAATACAGTAAGATTCCCATGGAAGAAACAAGATTACTATGGTAAGTAATTTTTTCTTCAAGCCCCAGGAAATCTTACCGTATTCTGACTAAATGCAGACTACCCAAGCAGTACCTTTGGAGGTGGGTACAGAACCTACTTAGGAAACGGGCTCTGCAGGATTGTTGTGCCAAACCTGGTATCCCCTCTGGCCTGAACATCCAAGCAGTAATGCTTGATAAATATGTGGACAGTTTTTCAGGTAGCTGCTTTGCAGATTTCCATCAGTGGAATGTCCCTAGCAGCTGCTGAAGAAGCAGCTGTACCCCTGGTCAAATGGGTCCTGAGGCCTGCAGGTGGCTGCTTGCCCACCTTGTTGTAGCAGAACTGAATGCAAGCAACAATTCATCTTGCAATAGACCTTTTAGTGGCTGGTTTTCCCTTCTCCCCACTTCTCCATAGGTGAGGAGAAGCTAAGTACAGTCCTACCTGTGACCCTTTGTGTGATCAAGACAGTAGCTGATAGGTCTTTTAACGTCCAAGCCATGCAGTCTACGTTCCCCTGAAGTAGAAAGGTCAGTAAAAAAGACAGGCAATGTAATGGACTGGTTGAGGTGGAAGTCCGAGACCACCTTGGGAAGAAATTTCCTATTAGTCCTTAGGACAACCTTGTCCCTATGGACAGCAATGTAGCCAGGCTCTGTGGTTAATGCCTGGAGCTCGTTAATCCTCCTGGCAGAGGTAATAGCCACTAGGAACACTGAGGACATGGGCTCAAAGGGGGGGCTGTATAAGCTGAGCAACACATACAGTATATTAAGATCCCACATTGGCGTAGGCTCCCTGTGTGGGGGATGCAAATGCAGCAACCCCTTGAAAAACTTTCTGAACACTGGCTTGGAGGCTAGGGACAACCCCTTGCCAGCTGACAGGTGAGCTGAAATGGCTGCCAAGTGCACCTTAAGGGTGGGACAGCCTAGAGAGTGAAGATGGGTTAGATAATCTAGGACCACTGAAAAGCTTGCCTGATTTTGGTCTATGTCCCTTCCCTGACACCAGATGGAAAAACTCTTCCATTTGGAAGAATAGGTTTTCCTAGTAGAAGGCTTCCTAGATACCTTGAATATCTCCATTGCCCCTTCTGAAAGGTGCAAGTTTACATACTCTAAGTCCTCAAGAGCCAGGCCTTGAGCCTGAGAGACTGAAGGTTGGGGTACATTTTATTATTTTTTTTTATTTAGTTTTTGTTGACTGGGTAAGTGCACTAGACAAATTCTTGCCTATTTTCAGGCACGACCCAGGGGGCATTAGGATACAGATGAATCCCAACTGACCCTGAACCAGATTAAGCTGTTGGTAGCATTTTTAGTGCATGGGGGAAATTTTGGCCAGGGCACTGGGGAAGGTCCCCTACTCTGTGGTAGAGGGTGCTATCCTGTATGTTGTCACGATGGAGGAGGTCAGTATGCAATCAGTTGTGGAAGTGGAAGGATGTCCACTACAGGCTGATATGGTGGAGGATGTTACCGCACAGAATCTAAGCGAGCAGTCTGTTTTGGTAACTGAATTTTTTGGATTTACCTGAAGTACTGGAACAAGAGATGGATGCGATGGATGAAGGTGCATTAGTTGAAATGGCGAAACATCATGGAATGTTAAAAGCTCAGCTTTTGCAAGCAGAGATGGCACTTACCTCAGCTCAAGTAGAATTACTAGAAAAGAAATGGAAAAGTCTACTGGATTTGTCACCCAGTGCAGCTCAAAAAGTCTGCCGACTTGGACCAGGAACAAGTGATGACGCCACGGAAGCCACGAGGGTGTTGCTAGATGGTTCCCCCACTATTGCATGAGGAGCTCCCAATGTCAGGCGAGGGTTCTTGGTCACCTGAACAGGCCCTTTCGAATGCAGGCTGGAAACAGATGTCGGATGGTTCCTGGAAAGTGGATGTCTCAAAACCGGATGATGTTTTGGCGCATTCTGAGTGCCCCAGTACGCTAGCTACACATACAGTACAGATTCAGCAGTGACTCCTAACACCATGCAGGACTTTCCAGATGTGGTTCCAAACTCAGATACAGGTAGTGTTTTACCTTCCTTACCCTTAGATGCTCAAATAGACATTACAATTATGGACAAGTCGAATAATGACGGAAATACGGACTCAGGGGTTCCAGAGGTGTCTGTAGGCCTCCCCACTTACTCTCCGGTGCCTAAACCTAAATATGCGGACTTATTTGCAAAACCTTTGGAACAAGCTAAACGTTTGAATGCCATTAGACTATGATATCTGGGAGGGATGGAAGAATTCCCAGACAGATTTTATGTGGGGAGAGTTTTGATTAAACAATCACTTGGCTTTACGCCTGCTGATATTTATGCACTTATACATGCTCCTGGAGGACATTTATTTGATATAAGTTTTCGAACTCCTGCCATTTTAGAATCTTTTTTGGTTAAAATATGCAACTTTAAAAACTAATCCTTTCTGGTCTCATTTTCAAGTGGTTCCCTTAACTAAACAACCCTTTAGAGTGATCACAGTACTGTTTAGGAATGAAAGTTTAAATGTGGCAGATATTTTTTATTGGTTAGACAAATGTTGTGAGATTCAAGGTACTCCAGAACCTATCTTGGATGGGGAAGGATTCTGGAATGGGGGGTGGAGGATTAAAATTAAGCTCCACAGTTCCCACAATGAATATACCCATTTACCTAACGTTTTTTATTGGGAGGGACAACGTTTTTTTGTTTTATCCTGGTCAACCGAGGAAATGCCATAAATGTGGATCCCCAAGGCATATCAGTACCAATCGTGAGAAAATAATGTTTTTTCAATGTGGGGAACTAGGGCATTCGGGTTATCAATGTGAAAACTCATTTAAATGTAATTTTTGTGATGAACTGGGACATTTGTTTACAGACTGCCCTTGGGCAGCTCATAATACGGAAGAATCTGATTATGCTATGCAGGATTTGTTTATTTTTTAAAGCGGCTAGGAATGCATTGGAAGGTCACAGACCAGGCCCTCCCTTAGGCCCATTGTTATATTCCACAGCCTTGGCACCCAAAGTCCCAGACAGTCATTCACAACCTCGCCCCCCTCTTCAGTGTTCTCTCCCAGTAACTACTCCAGTGGGAAACATGGCTGGGTGTTCACCAGCACATGATGTAGGGGTGGTCCCTTTGGTTACACCGGATTTGTTCCAGTTACAGTCTCTCATTTCTAAAGAACCTACAGAGGCTGGGACCCTGTTTCAAGCTGTAAAGTGGGGGAGCACCACAAGGTCCATTGCTTTTATTTATTTGTAACCCCTAGATGGCGCTATCCCAGGGGCTACTACCCCTGCCTGATTTGCCACTAACAGGTTGAGGGGCCTGGATCCAATGGCGGGTGCCACCACCCAGAGGTCAGGGTTTGCAATAGTTAAACTTACTTGGTCACAGCCCTCTGGGACACTGCAACCCCCCTTTCTTCCCACTAGTGGCCCACACAATATATCAGAATTACCTTCACAGTATACACTTAACTCCAGGGCTGGTTCAGGCACTGGGACCTCCTGTAAAATAAGATACAGTGCAACAATCACAGTACAATACTTTAACATAGACAAATACCTCAGGCAGTATAACTTTGCTGAAACAAGCAGCTCTGATTTATTTAGGGGGAATATAACAAGGACAGGGGGGAAATCAGGTTAATTAGCTTATACTTTACTCATCTACCTATGGCTCTGTGCACAGGCCTATCCCTACCAGTTACTGTCCCTGGGTACCCAAGCCCTAGTGGCTAGTCCAAACCGTGGCAGCTGGTAGGGGCCCTTTCACACAGAGAAAAGAAAAATTAGTTAAACAGTCAGCAGTACAGTAATTCTATTTGGATTCAATGTGGCAATTCAACAGGGAGCGACCCTGAATTAGTACTCACGACCTCCAAACAAGATAGGGTCTTTCGATGTCAGCAGGGCTACTCTTGAGCTCCACGAGACTCATCACACATTTATATGGCAAACAGGCAGGCTGCTTCTCTATCCCAATCGCAATTACTGCACAATACCCGGGAGAACACACAGCAGATTCAGTTCCTGACAGACCGAGTGCAATTCAGCAATTTCTCCAGTCTTCTACAGGGTGAGCCTGGTTTCTACTCTTCAGATATCCTTTGATTCTCTTCACAGGATGGATTCAGTCCTAACAAGCAGTTACACAAGCTGCAGACTGAACTCTGGGCCTTACACACGTTTCCGACTAAAACTGCACACTGAAAAGCACAGGGCTCCTTCCTTCTTCACTGCCAGAGCTCAACTGAAACTCCAACAGACAAAACCGGGCACTTCCTTTGAGTTCCTCCCAGTTCTTGACTGGATTGGCTGTCACTCACAATAGACTGCTCCTGTTGGTGCAAAAAGGTGCTGAAGTCTAAATTACATCTCCCAGAGTCACTGCCCATACAATCCTCTTGTGGCTGGCTCAGATTATGAGTCCAAGTTCTGATTCGTCCAAGGCACCATTTTAGAGCTAGCTTACCCCACACTGATTGGTCCAGTTCAGCAGTTCAAAACCAGAATGGGGAACTAGGCAGACACAGTTCTGACTGCAAAAGAAAGCAGGT
This sequence comes from Neoceratodus forsteri, assembly GCA_016271365.2. NCBI lineage: Eukaryota > Metazoa > Chordata > Ceratodontiformes > Ceratodontidae > Neoceratodus > Neoceratodus forsteri. The sequence goes on along the minus strand of CM028131.1, from coordinate 705,500,445 downwards.
TAGACAAACTGTAATTTCATTATTACTCTAAATGGTTTCTGGCAAACAGTTACATCTTTCAGATAGGTTCCTTTGCACCCTAGTGACTGCAAAAATGAAGTGAATTGGCAGCAGCTCGAGTGGTACTCAATCAAAGAAACACACAGTCCCCATACAACTAATTATGTCTGCAAGCAGACAGCTCTTAAAGAGACAGTACCAGAGGTTCTAAAAACACTCACTGATAAATGGCTTAAACGCCAAACACCATTCAGGCTTGGAGCATTCAAGCAAGCTCCTGGAAGTCTTTTGGGAACCTCCATTTGCAGGGGGTTACATATTTATTTATTTCAATCTAGGATTACAATACCTTTGAGCCAAGGCTCTTTTACAAAGGTTCCACGTCAGCGTGTGCAACAGTCATCATTTTTAGTTACAAACATATAGTCACTGACTTACAGATATGTAATAACCAGCACAAAGACTTGAGCTATGCGCAAGACAAGGGAAGGAGGGTGGGGTGGGTGGGGGAAGTGAGGGTAGGAGATCGAGAGGGGAAGGAGTGCAGGAGTAAGGGGAGCACGGGAGGTGGTTGGGGCGGGGCAGGAGGAGATACGGGGCGGTGGGTGAGGGTGGGAGACAGTGCAGCCAGGGGGACGTGTTGAGGGAATATGACAGGTAAGGTGCTAGGGGTGCAAAGACTGATTGTAAGTGCTGGGTGCTGGGGCATGTGCAGCTGGAACGGTGGAAATGTTAAGATGGACAATAGCAGGATACAAGCAGTGAGAGGCGCAGCTTGGACTTGAAGAGGCCAAGTGTTGGAGCGGTCGCTATGTCTCTGCCAAGAGAGATGAGCCAGTTGGATGCCCAATAGGCGAATGATCTTTGTCCTTGGGTCGTACGACATCATGGGATAAGCAGTAGATGGGAATTGGATCTCCTTGTAGTGACATTCCTATGTCTAGGCTTAAGGAGGGCACAGACACCAGGTGGGGCAAGCCCCATTATAATTTTCTTAGCCATGATGCAGGTTTGGTATTTTATGCGTTTGTCCAGTTGAAGCCATCCAGATTGAGAATAAAGGTCATATGTGTGGGTACGGGGATGTGGGCCAGTGATGAGATGACATGCCTTATTCAGGGAGGTCGCACTACGTTTGAGAGCAGTGGTAGTTGCAAACCCATATATGATAAGACCATAGTCTATGATGCTGACGATGGAGCTTTGGACGGCCACTGACAGTGCTTCTAGGGTTAGGCATTTCCTGTGCTGGAATAATATGCCCAACCTTGCATTGGCAGACTTTGCAACATTGCTGATGTGGACAGCGTATGAGAGGTGGGGATCAAGGGTGATGCCAAGGTACTTGAACGATTGTGTTTGCTCTAGGATGGCTCCTTGTTTGGTTGCAATGGAGAGGTGGAGTTGTTTGTTTTTGTTGTGGGGGCTGCAGAAGACCATAGACTTGTTTTTTTTCTGATTGAGAAGCAGTTTATGACTTAGGAACCAGGATTCGATGGAGGAGAAGTCCCGCTGAAGCTTATTTTGTAATTGGATTGGATCAGGGTCCGAGGTGAGGATCACAGCATCGTTGGCGTAGAGAATTATTTGTTCTGGGCAGCTGTCTGGTAGTGAGTTTAAGAATAGGCTGAAGAGGTGGGGTCCCAGAATGGAGCCCTGGGGGACTCTCGAGCGGACCGGTGTAGGGTCCAAGTGTGTAGCAGTGATTCTTACTGTTTGGGACCATTCTTCAAGGTAGCTCTTAAACCAGCCAATGGAGTCAGTTGACAGCCCAGTGTTCTGAAGCTGGACAAGCAGAAGGCGGTGACTGACGGTGTCGGAGGCTTTAGTTAAGTCACTGTAGATTGAGCCTAGTAGTTCACCGGAGTCAAGAGCATTGTGGATTGCTCCAGTGAATTCAAATAGGGCTGTGGAGGTGCTGTGACCTTTGCAGAACCCGTGTTGTTGCATGCACAGGATGTTGTATGTATCCAGGTATTCAATGAGCAGGTCTGAGACGACGCATTCTAGTGCCTTGGAGAGTGGTGGTAGCAGGGAGATAGGTCTGTAGCTGTTGTGGGCAGTTTTGTCACCACTTTCATGGATTGGGCTGACAGTGGCAGATTTCCATCTGTCTGGGAACTGGCTAAGACTGAGGGAGAGGTTGAAAATTCTGGTCAGAGGACTAAGCACTTCATCAAATGTGAGAGACAGGATTTTGAGATCGAAGGAGTCGTTACTGAATCTTGATTTACCAAGGGCTTTGGTAACATATTTGCATACTTGGTGAGCCTTGACTGCTTCGAAGGAGAAGTGGTGGGAGTAGTGTTCATTGCGGATAGAGGGGCTTCACCATCTTTGGAGTAGTCCTGGGGCAGGACAGCGCTGAGGTCGGTAAAGGCTTTGTTAAAGGTATCTGCAATGGTTTTTGGGTTGAGGGTTGTAGTTCCGTTGATGTTGAGTATTGATGGGGGGTTTTGGGTGTATTCCCGGTGAGTTCCTTTATGTTCTTCCAGAATTCCTGACCATTGCCCCAGGAGTTTGTGAGGGCATGCTTATAGTAGGCGGACTTCGTTTGCCGGATGGTTTTGGTGCAGTCATTGCAGGCACGTCTGTAGTTCTGGATGTCATTTTGCTTTCCAGAGTTTCTGGCCAGCTCCCATAGGTGGTCTCTTGTTTTTAGCATCCTGAGGAGGTCACCTTTGAGCCCAGGGTTACTGAGTGATTTGACTCTGCATTTCTTAATAGGAGCATACGTGTCACAGGCCACAGTGAAGATGTTTCTGAAGTGGTCAAGGCAGTGTTTTACATTGGTTGCATTGAAGATAGGGGACCAGTCTTGATGGAGGAGGTGGGATTTGAGTCGAGGAAGGTGACCACGGGGTAGAACCCTGCTCGTGATAGTTTTTGGCAGTTGTTTGATGAATTTATCTGACCACGTGCAGCTAACAGGGGAGTTGTCGCTGAGAGAGTCAGGGAGGACATTAGTGTTAGATATCCATGATGGGTGACTGGTAAGGATCCAGTCCAAGAGTGTGCTGGTGCCGGTCCTGTAATTTTTCCTGGTTGGTAAGTCAACCATTCGTGTGAGGTTCGCCGCAGCAACGGTATCTCTATGTGCACCAGCATCGGCCGCAGGCCAGTTGATGTTGAAGTCGCCTAGGAGGATGGATTCGGTGTCCAGTGGGAGTGACTTTTACAAAGTCAAGAATAGCTGTTAGACCAGTTCCCTGTTCTTTGGGAGGGATGTAGATGGTGGAAACAGTGAGAGTTTTGTTTTGGGCTCTGAGGAGGATTCTCACTGGCAGTATCTGAGCAGTTGTGGGTTGGAGTGAGGTAATGATGTGGTGCCCCTGTATGAAGTCTTTTAGGTAGAGAGCCCAGCCCCCGCCTCTTTTGGAGAGGCGATCCAGCCAAAAGATGTTGTAGCCAGGAGCCAGGTTTCGACAACTACCAGGATGTCAGAGCAGTGTTGGCTGGTGAAGGCCTGTAGCCTGTAGGGCATCCATTTTAGGAAGGAGGCTGCAGATGTTGATTGATATGAATGAGAGGGCACCCGAAGGCTTGTTCAGATTAGTGGCTTTAGAGCAGAATGGGCCAGGATTTGGGTGCACGTTGCCTGACAGCATGAGGAGAGGAGGAGGACTAGCTTCAAGGAGCTGCGGCATATTTCTTTAAGGGAATGCTTTCGCCTGCTAGCATCTCAGGAAACTGACGAGCATCGATGATAGTGGGTGAGGGTAACCGTAGACAGGGGGGACCAGAGTGGAGGGCTAGCACCAGTGTGGGTGTAGGACAGTTTCCTGGCAGTAGTATGGACCCTGGACGAGGGGCAGCAACCAGTGTGCAGCATGCCTATGTGGAGGAAGGATGTAGGAATATGGAAGCTGTGGGGGAGGGAGGGAAAGCAGGCTTTTGGGGGGTGCAGTAGGGGAGGAAGACAGGCAAGAAGAAATAGAATAGTGGGTAGATTGGGCACAGTCTCCTGAACCTCTTCCTGTTTCAAATAAGTATGGTGTCCTAGGTCCTGTAGGCCCAGATGAACCTGATTCTGATGCCATTTCTCAAACCCCCTCCCATACTGACGGATTATCAGATCAGGAGACTGTTGCTGATCCTAGGGTGTGGGGGGAGGGGTAAAGTTAAGGCTAAAAGAATGGGTAGTAGAATGAGTCTCAGGAAGAGTAATAGAAAGCTACCCACCACTACTTAAATTACTTTGCCTGTTACAGTTAAGGTTTATGATATTTCAATTGCTAGTCTTAATACAAATAGTATTAGGTCAGATTTTCAGAGACGAGCCACTTTTGATATTTTCTCAGATTTAAAGTACAATATTGTCTTTCTACAGGATACCAGATTACAGTGTATAGTGGAGTGTTGTTCTGTATAGAATTCCATCTCTTTCTAAATGTTGTTGTACCACAGCTCAAGGTCATGGAATGTGATTCTACCCTACTGTGGTAAAACAGCATTCTAGAACCTCTAGAGACTGCACAAGTCAGTTTAATTTTGAAAGCAAAAGAACTTACAAACACATATTTCACACAGTACTATACACTATAAAAAATACAGGATGAGCAACTCTATACACAACTAGTGTGTTTTGCCACCTCAGGGTTCTGATTCCCATGGACCTCTCGAGCTTCGCTCTCAAGGTCAGAGGGAATCAGAACCCCTTTGTGGCAGAACACACTGGCTGTGCATAGTTGCCCATCCAGTATTCTCTATATATACTATACATGAGTTTGATATGGCTACTAACGCATGGGGATGGGGTCCTTGTTATTGGTCGGGGGGGGACAGGATTTGTGTTCAGGAGTAGGGATTTGCTTTACCTCACAGGTAGTGAAGATACTTGATATTGCCCCAGGGAGAGCTTTATTATTGGACATCATTATTGATACAATCCCATTTTGGTTTATTAATATTTATGCTCCCCAATGTAAATGGGCACGGATTCAATTATTGCAACTAATACAGCCATACTTGTTTACTAGTAGAAATATTTTATTTGGGGGTGATTTTAACATTTCTCGTAATGCTAAATCTGTCACATCTAAAGTGCACTGTGATACACACTATTTGAATGAGTAATTAAAACTTTCAGGATTAAAAGATGTTTTTGAAGATATTCTCTCCTTTACTTTCCTACAAGGTACTAGAAAATCCCAAATTGATTATTGATTTATTTCTCCCACTCCTCAATATTCTTCTCCAAATATCTGGTTGGTTGCCACCTCAGATCACAGGGTATTGGGTCTTACAATTTCTAACTATGGTAATACCTCCAAAAGTCCAGGGTACTGGAGGTTGAATCTATCATTACTAGATATTCTAGAGGTAATGATTGGTTTTACAGATGTGCTAAAAGCTCACAACTCTGTTTTTTTTTCCCTCTATGATAGTCAACAGGCCTGGTGAGAAGATTCAAAAAAAGAGTTTCAGGAATATTTCAAGCATATAGGATGCCTAGTGGGAACCTCAAAAAAAGAAAAATAGATAAATAACGCCTTCAGAATACTATGAGGTTTTCCTATTCACAATTAAATTCCGGAGTTTTAGTAAATACTCAGGATATTACTGTTGTTAAAGAACAACTGGCACAGTTACAAAATAATAAAAGACAACAATTAGAAAGGGAACTGAAATATGGCACACAAGGCAAATCTGCATGTACTAATCCTTTCGAGAACTGTGCAGCTCAAAGAAAAAAGAAAGATGTCATTAGTCTTAAAGATGCAGGAGGACATAGGGTAAACACTTGGAATTATATTTTAAAAATAATTGATGAACATGTGTCTTCCTTGTTTCAGGATGATAAAATTGTGACAAAAGCTAAGATAGATGAATGGTTAGCTTAAGGGGTATTACCAAAAATTCCTGATCAATTTTTGATCTCTTTACTAGCTCCAATTTCATTGCTAGAAATGCAAACAGTTGTTAAACAACTTCAAAGAGGGATGGTACCAGGAAGGGATGGTCTCCCGAATGAGATCTATGGTAAAATATGTGAAGTGTTGGATCAACAATTGGTATCCATGTTCAATTGTTGTTTACTACAGGGTTCTTTTCCAGAAAGCATGAATTTGGGTTTACTTATATTTTTCTTTAAAAATGGGGATAGAGAGTGTCTAAATAACTGGCGCCCGATCACATTATTAAATTCAGATTGTAACATTTTTACCAAAATTCTTAGCTCCCGGATTTCTTGTGTAACCCCCCCTGCAAATGGGGGTTCCCAAAAGACTTCCAGGAGCTTGCTTGAATGCTCCAAGCCTGAATGGTGTTTGGCATTTAAGCCATTTATCAGTGAGTGTTTTTAGAACCTCTGGTACTGTCTCTTTAAGAGCTGTCTGCTTGCAGACATAATTAGTTTGTATGGGGACTGTGTGTTTCTTTTGATTGAGTACCACCCAAGCTGCCGCTAATTCACTTCATTTTTGCAGTCACTAGAGTGCAAAGGGAACCTATCTGAAAGATGTAACTGTTTGCCAGAAATTATTTAGAGTAATAATGAAATTACAGTTTGTCTAACCTGCTTTCTTTGCAGTCAGAACTGTGTCTGCTAGTTCCCCATTCTAGTTTTGAACTGCTGAACTGGACCAATCAGTGTGGGTAAGCTAGCTCTAAAATGGTGCCTTGGACGAATCAGAACTTGACTCATAATCTGAGCCAGCCACAAGAGGATTGTATGGGCAGTGACTCTGGGAGATGTAGTTTAGACTTCAGTGCCTTTTTGGACCAACAGCAGCAGTCTATTGTGAGTGACAGCCAATCCAGTCAAGAACTGGGAGGAACTCAAAGGAAGTGCCCGGTTTTGTCGGTTGGAGGTTCAGTTGAGCTTTGGCAGTGAAGAAGGAAGGAGCCCTGTGCTTTTTCAGTGTGCAGTTTTAGTCAAAAACCGTGTGTAAGGCCCAGAGTTCCGGTCTGCAGCTTGTGTAACAGCTTGTTAGGACTGAAGCCGTCCTGTGAAAAGAATCAAAGGATCTCTGAAGAGTGGAAACCAGGCTCACCCTGTGAAGACTGGAAGAATTGCTGAAAATTGCACTCGGTCTGTCAGGAACTGAATCTGCTGTGTGTTCTCCCGGTATTGTGCAGTAATTGCGATCGGGATACAGATGCAGCCTGCCTGGTATAGTGCGTTCTTTTATATGGATGTGTGAAGAGGTTTGTGTACCTCAAGTGAGCCCTGCTGCATTGAAGGACCCTATCTTATTTGGAGGTCGTGAGTACTAATTCAGGGTCGCTCCCTGTTGAATTGCCACATTAAATCCAAAATGGAATTACTGTACTGCTGACTGTTTAATTCTCCTTTCTCTGTGTGAAAGGGCCCCTACCAGCTGCCATGGTTTGGACTAGCCACTAGGGCTTGGGTACCCAGGGACAGTAACTGATAGGGATAGGCCTGTGCACAGAGCCATAGGTAGATTATTAGAGTGATAAGCTAATTAACCTGATTTCCTGTCCTTGTTATATGCCCCTAAATAAATCAGAGCTGCTTGTTTCAGCAAAGTTATACTGCCTGAGGTGATTTGTCTATGTTAAAGTACTGTACTGTGATTGTTGCACTGTATCTCATTTCACAGGAGGTCCCAGTGCCGGAACCAGACCTGGGGGTAAGTGTATACTGTGAAGGTAATTCTGATATATTGTGTGGGCCACTAGTGGGAAGAAAGGGGTTGCAGTGTCCCAGAGGGCTGTGACCAAGTTAGTTTAACTATTGCAAACCCTGACCTCTGGGTGGAGGCACCCGCCATTGGATCCAGGCCCCTCAACCTGTTGAGTGGCAAATCAGGCAGGGGTAGTAGCCCCTGGGATAGCGCCATCTAGGGTTACATCTTGGAGGCTCACCGCTGGGATTGTATGTCCTCTAGTGGCCATATTCTGAACCACTGTTAAAAAAAAAAATGGGTACCCGACAGAAGTGGCTGTGCATCCGCTGGTGGAGTGGTGTATTGGGGAGGAGATCGACCTCAAAATGCTATGCTTATCCTGGACATCCCCTGGGTATCAATACGGACACTGTGCAGGGAGTACTTTCCAAGGTGGAAGGTTTACAAAACCCTGTGGTGGTGGGTCGGCATGCTAATCTGCTCACCCACACTTTCCTGGCCCTAGTAGAGTTTAAGGATCCCATAGATAGCTCCAAAGTGCCACAGACCATTACCCCAGAGGGAGCCCTCACTGCTTGGAGAGTGATAACTAAGGACAGTAAAGACCCGGGGGGGAATCAGCCCCCACCACTATCTGAAACCTTTGAGGAGAAATTTGCTGAATGGTTGCTGGGAGAGGGGAAAACTGTGGAGGACTTGAAGAAACTATTCTTGCCACCTGGGGGTGTTCCTCCCCAACACCCTCTCCTGCTCCAGTGCCCGTGAATGGTGGCTGAACCAATGCAGACCCTATTTCTGCACCTGCCATTAGTCACGACTCTTACCGAAGGTTGAGGATCTTCTCTGGCACCCTCCCACCCCAAGGGAGGATGACTGGGAGACCTGGATAGACTATGTTGCCCCCAAGTGCTAGAATGGCAATGCTCGGAAGGGAAAAGCGAAGAGGGTTAGTGAGAGCCTCCGAGGTCCTGCCCTGGCTACCATCCGTGCTAAACGGGCCAGTAACCCTGAAGCGACTGCACAGGCCTATCTTGAGGCCTTGGAGAATGTGTATGGGGCCCAGATTCTGATGAGGACCTATGGTGGAGAGTAAGAAATGCACAACAGTACCAAGGGAGTTGTTGTCTGTGTATGTCTCTCGGCTGGAAAAATTGTTGCAAGAATGCCTCAGAAAGGGTAGTTTGCCAGCGATTGAACTGGACCAACCAGACTGGACAGAATCCTTAAGTCTGCCCCTTCTCAGAACTGCTCTTGCTTCAGTTACGCCTGGCAAATCGACTGGAATCCCCACCCTCCTCATGATGAGTTAATGAGAGAAATTCGGAGTTGAGAAAAGGCGACTCGGAGGTACCTGCACCAACAGCTGTGGCTACGACCTGAATGACTGAGGGTGACCCATCAAGTGAAGTTCAGCAAGGTTGACAGTCAATGAGTGCTCTGACAAGGAAAAGATATGCCACAATGGGGCGAACTGTTGAGAGAGATCCGGGAATTCAAAACAGTCCCTTTATGAAGGCCACGCCTGCAAGTACGGGCCCTGACCTATATCCGACTGCATCTGCTATGGGGGTGGGGTACCCACCCATGTATCTCTCCTGCTGATAACAGCTCCAAACTCAATTCCTTGACCATGGAAGTGGAGAAACTGACGAGATGTCTCCAAATGCTTATCACGCGCAGACAGAGATGGCACCCAGGTTTCCAGTTAGTAATACCCCGCCTGGCTCCCAGTGTGGCGCCCGGCCAGCTCAAACTCCAGAAAGTATGTTTTGCTATAATTGTGGGAAAGATGGGCACATGAAAAGGGAATGCCAGTCCCCAAAAGACACTGACAAAGTTGCATATAGGCTACAAAGAGAGCTTCGAGAAGAAATCAGTGGTTAAGAGGTGCCACATGATCCCAGTGAGGGCACCAAAATGCTAATTCACGCCCTTTGTGGCAAGGTCAGTTGCCCAGGACCCCACTACCGCTCTCCAGACTGGTCCAGATAGTGGGTCCCTCCATGGAGACCACTGTAAAGGTGAATGGAGTGTCTACAAGAGCTGTATTAGACAGGTGCTCCCAAGTGACAATTATGTTCCAGGATTGGTATCAGAAGCATTTGTCAGACGCACTCTACAACCATTAGAAGGACTGCATGTATGGGGTTAAGTGAGAAGGCCTACCCCTATTCGGGTATATCCGAATTTGGCTGTCTTTCCCCACCTCCGTGGCTGGAGTGGCGAACAAGTAGAGACCCTAGCCTTAGTGTGTCCCCCACTGGACTGTATGATGGTGTCCCTTTGTTGATTGGAACAAATGCTCATGTTGAGGCTGGCTGACAGTTGTGTTATGAAAAACAGGGTCAAAGACTAGTTGAGCTTTAGAGTTCGGCTTTAATTAAGAAGGCCTATGAGGCACAGAGAGATGCTGAAAAAACAGAACCAGAGGAACCGGTCGGAATTGTATGGAAGAAGGATCCTGAGTCTCTGATCCTGGCCAAATGCCCAGTGTACCTTACAGGGAGAGGTCCGTATCAGAAAGGATGTTAAGAATAAAATATTAATGTTGATGCACCAGGCGATGGAAATTGCCAGAGGGACTGCTGGTCGTTTAGTATTTTGCCCGCTAGAGCCCATGCTTATGCCAGAAGGGTAATGGTCCAAGTTCATAATGTGTCTGAAAGAGACATTCGAGTAAACAGAGGTTGCATCCTGGCTAATGTGCATTGTGCAGACACTGCAGTGCTACCCAGCAGCAAGAGTTCAAGGAAGAATGACAGAGTAACGCCTGACTTGTTTGATTTCGGCGACTCCCCGCTGCCAGCTGAATGGAAAGTGAGGATCAGTGAGAAGCTTGCCCAGAGAGACCAGGTGTTTTTTTTAAAGGAATGGGATGTAGGATGCGTGCAAGGAGCTGAGCACAATATCCGGCTGCATGACGAAAGACCATTTCGTGAGAGGTCTCGACGCCTGGCACCTGCTGACATAGATGATGTGAGACGGCATCTGCAAGAGATGTTAGCTGCTGGTGTAATACAAGAATCCAGAAGCCCTTATGCTTCCCCGATTGTGGTAGTGAGGAAAAAGAATGGAACAGTAAGGATGTGTGTGGATTATCGCACCTTAAACCGGCGGACTATCCCTGATCAGTACACAATGCCCCGCATTCAGGATGCTTTGGACTGCCTAAACGGGAGCAAGTGGTTCTCTGTGCTGGATCTCCGAGTGGGTACTACCAGATCCCGATGGCCCCAGAGGACCGTGGAGAAGACGGCCTTTATCTGTCCGCTACTTCTATGAATTCATGAGGATGCCTCAAGGATTTCAGGTGCCCCAGCCACTTTTCAACGATTGATGGAGCGTGCAGTGGGGACATGAACTTACTAGAGTGCCTGGTATACCTAGATGATGTTATTGTGTTTGCAGCTCACTGGAGGAACATGAGAGCAGATTATTTAAGGTATTGGACCGACTGGAGGACTTTAGCCTTAAACTGTCCATTGATAAGTGTCAATTCTTTCAAACATCAGTAAAGTATGTGGGACACATAGTATCCACCGAGGAATAGAGACCACCCAAGTAAAGTTGAGGCCTTGACCACCTGGCCACAGCCCAAAATCTAAAAGAACTGCAAAGATTCCTGGGATTCTGTGTTATTATCGGCGCTCATCAAGGACTATTCAAGAGTGATCCGCCTTTACTTAACCTTACTCAAGGGTATCCCCAACCCACAAAAATACCAAAAGTCAGCGCCCCTCAAGACTGAAAGAATGTATTTTCATCCGAGTGAAGTATTTGGGGCCTGCTGGACTCCTGATTGTGAGACTGCTTTTCATGAGATCATATATCAACTTACCCATGCTCCAGTGCTGGCCTATGCCGATCCAAGAAAACCTTACGCCCTGCACACTGATGCTAGCTTGCAAGGGTTGGGGGCTGTGTTGTACCAAGAGCACGAGAATGGCCTGAGACCAGTGGCCTTTGCCAGTAGAAGCCTGACCCCATCCGAAAAGAACTATCCTGTACATAGTTAGAGTTCCTAGCTTTGAAGTGGGCTATTGTTGACCAATTCCATGAGTACTTGTATGGGGCTAAAATACTAGTAAAACTGACAATAATCCTTGACCTATGTGCAGACCTCAGCTAAGTTGGATGCCACTGGCCATAGGTGGCTTTCTGCATTATCTACATATGACTATGCTCTCGAATACCGAGCAGGTCTGAACCACATAGATGTTGATGCCTCTTCCGGAGGCCTGTTCCCCAGAATGATTGGGTCCGATTGGCAGAACCTGACATTCGGGCACTCTGCCGAAGTTTGACAGGGAGGAACAAATGTCCACGGACACAGTGGACTGCATGGTGGATTGCTTGGGAGCCTCTGAGAATTGCATACCTGCTGCTTATTGCCACTTTTCTGCAATAGACATTGGTGCACTGCCTCAGCTGGACAATGACAGTATTCAGCGGCTCAATCTCGATCCCATGATCAAAGCAGCTTTAGAAGCCCTCTATGCAGGAAAAGATGTGTCCAAATTACGCCCACTGATTTGAGAACTGCACTGTTATACAAAGAAGGTCCTAAGTTGAAACTGATCAATAAACTGTTATACAGAGAAACAGTAGACAGAGGGGACAAGTAGACAAACAACAACTAGTGCTGCCCACTGCCTTCGAGACTCAGTACTGAGGTCCTGCACAACCACATGGGGCACCTTGGTATAGACAGAACACTTGACTTGGTGAGATCCAGATTCTATTGGCCTAAGATGGGGCTGATGTGGAGCAACACATTCGAACTTGTAGTCGCTAGCTTACAGAGGAAAGCTTAGTCCCAGAGGGCTGCCCCTTGTTAACATCACCACCAGTGCACCATGGAGCTGGTCTGTATTGATTTTCTGAGTTTGGAGTCAGATCAAAGAAATATCAGTAATGTGCTGGTGGTCACTGACCATTTCACGAGATATGCCCAAGCTTTCCCCACCAAAGACCAGAAAGCATCCACTGTGGCCAAAGTACTTGTAGAAAACTTTTTGTTCACTATGGGGCTCCACAAAGAATCCATTCTGATCAAGGAGAGACTTTGAGAGTCATCTGATCAAAGAGATGCTTTCTCTGTGGGAGTGCAAAGTCCAGAACCACTCCTACCACCCCAGGGGACCCACAGCCTGAACGTTTCAACCGCACTTTGCTAGATATGCTAGGCACCCTGCACCCAAAGGACAAGCTTAGATGGAGCCAACAAATTAGCACCCTGGTACATGCTTATAACTGCACCAAAAGTGATGCCACTGGATTCTCCCCCTACCGCCTGATGTTTGGAAGAGAAGCTCGACTACCAGTAGATATGTGTTTTGGGGTCTCTCCTGATGGGGTTCAAGCTGACAACTATTTACAGTATGTGCAAAAGTTAAAGGCCCAGCTAACTCATGCGTACCAACTGGCTCAAACCATGGCTGCCAAAAGAAATCTGGCCAACAAAGAAAGGTATGATAAAAAGGTGAAAGCACAGGAACTCCAGGAAGGAGATCGGGTATCGCTAAGAAATCTGGGACTGCATGGCAAGCACAAGATTGCTGACAGATGGCACCATCTCCTCACATTGTAGTGGGCAAACTAGATGATCTGCCAGTGTACAAAGTAAGGCCTGAGAATAATTCAAAAGATGTAAAAACAATGCATAGAAATCATTTACTGCCCATTGGACAAATCTTAATTGAGTCTGAGCCCCTAGAAGATGCCCCTCTGGACCAGTGACTAGAGCTGCTGCTAAGAAAAGATCAAGAAAGTCTGCACCTACAGAAGAAAAGTTAAGTGTTCCTCTCCACAAGTCCCAGTTGAGCATGACTGTCAGTCCATATCGGAAGAAAGTGAGAGTGACTTTGAGTACTATCCTTCTTACGAACTGAGTCAATTGTTTCGGGCAATCCCTAGTCAATACTGGAGATGAAGCTGGGCCTTCTGGACTGTCTAAGCCCCAGCTTCATCCCTGGAGCCAATGCTCCCAGAAAGTGAAGTGCAAAGCATCAGATCAGATGAAATGGAATCATTGTGCATGGTTGAACTGTTTGAGCTTTCAGGGAGGAAAATGATAGATTGGGGCAGACTGGTGATACACCGAACAAGAAGAGTATTTTGAGTGCCCTGACAGTCCACTGCCAGTGTCCGAAAGCTCTCCATGCGAGCCAAATGTTGTGGACTCAGAAACTGTAACTCCTGGAGCTGAAAGTGCCCAAGTTCTAGCCTCTCTACCCCATGGAGACTCCTGACAAGTGAGGACAATGCTGAAAATGAGGCTCAGAGTGCAGAGACTATAACAGTTCCCCAGAAAGACTGGTCGAGCTGTAAAGCCTGTGGTGCACCTCAGTTATGATTCACTTGGGAGGCCTGTGGACTTGCCTCTCAATGTTGTCCATAAAGGAGTGTATGTGTCCCAGCTCATTGCCCAAACTGAGCATCAGTGCTAACTCCAAGTTATTTGTGTTGCCTCTATGTATGGTGCCCTTGCCCCATCCAGCCCAAGGTAACTGATAGGAAGGGCCCTCTTCAGGTTTCATGTACAAGAGGTAATAACTTGAGTTATGGTACAATGTGTATGTAATACTGTGTAAAGAGTGACGTACTGCAATGTTTCAGAAATGTGTTCTTGGTAAAATGATATATTGACTGATGATTACATGTGCAGCCTAATGCAAATGTATATGGTTGCAGTTGAAACTTATGGGTACTTGCTTGACGCGGACGCCAAGCTTTCCCAGGCTAGGAAGGGTGTAACCTCTGCAAATGGGGGGGTTCCCAAAAGACTTCAGGAGCTTGCTTGAATGCTCCAAGCCTGAATGGTGTTTGGCATTTAAGCCATTTATCAGTGAGTGTTTTAGAACCTCTGGTACTATCTCTTTAAGAGCTGTCTGCTTGCAGACATAATTAGTTTGTATGGGGACTGTGTGTTTCTTTGATTGAGTACCACTCAAGCTGCTGCCAATTCACTTCATTTTGCAGTCACTAGGAGTGCAAAGGAACCTATCTGAAAGATGTAACTGTTTGCCAGAAATTATTTAGAGTAATAATGAAATTACAGTTTGTCTAACCTGCTTTCTTTGCAGTCAGAACTGTGTCTGCTAGTTCCCATTCTAGTTTTGAACTGCTGAACTGGACCAATCAGTGTGGGGTAAGCTAGCTCTAAAATGGTGCCTTGGACGAATCAGAACTTGACTCATAATCTGAGCCAGCCACAAGAGGATTGTATGGGCAGTGACTCTGGGAGATGTAGTTTAGACTTCAGTGCCTTTTGGACCAACAGCAGCAGTCTATTGTGAGTGACAGCCAATCCAGTCAAGAACTGGGAGGAACTCAAAGGAAGTGCCCGGTTTTGTCGGGTTGGAGGTTCAGTTGAGCTTTGGCAGTGAAGAAGGAAGGAGCCCTGTGCTTTTCAGTGAGCAGTTTTAGTCAAAAACGTGTGTAAGGCCCAGAGTTCCGTCTGCAGCTTGTGTAACAGCTTGTTAGGACTGATCCGTCCCTGTAGAAAAGAATCAAAAGGATCTCTGAAGAGTGGAAACCAGGCTCACCCTGTAGAAGACTGGAAGAATTGCTGAAAATTGCACTCGGTTCTGTCAGGAACTGAATCTGCTGTGTGTTCTCCCGGGTATTGTGCAGTAATTGCGTTCGGGATACAGATGCAGCCTGCCTGGTATAGTGCGTTCTTTTATATGGATGTGTGAAGAGGTTTGTGTACCTCAAGTGAGCCCTGCTGACATTGAAGGACCCAATCTTATTTGGAGGTCGTGAGTACTAATTCAGGGTCGCCCTGTTGAATTGCCACATTAAATCCAAATGGAATTACTGTACTGCTGACTGTTTAATTCTCCTTTTCTGTGTGAAAGGGCCCTACCAGCTGCCACGGTTTGGACTAGCCACTAGGGCTTGGGTACCTAGGGACAGTAATTGATAGGGATAGGCTGTGCACAGAGCCATAGGTAGATTATTAGAGTGATAAGCTAATTAACCTGATTTCCCCTGTCCTTGTTATATCCCCTAAATAAATCAGAGCTGCTTGTTTCAGCAAAGTTATACTGCCTGAGGTATTTGTCTATGTTAAAGTACTGTACTGTGATTGTTGCACTGTATCTCATTTCACAGGAGGTCCCAGTGCGGAACCAGACCTGGGGGTAAGTGTATACTGTGAAGGTAATTCTGATATATTGTGTGGGCCACTAGTGGGAAGAAAGGGGGGTTGCAGTGTCCCAGAGGGCTGTGACCAAGTTAGTTTAACTATTGCAAACCCTGACCTCTGGGTGGAGGCACCCGCCATTGGATCCAGGCCCCTCAACCTGTTAGTGGCAAATCAGGCAGGGGTAGTAGCCCCTGGGATAGCGCCATCTAGGGGTTACACTTGCCTGTTGGATTACATTATTCATCCCACTCAGTTCTGTTCAGTAACATGGCATCATATTACTGTTGCATTATTACTTATTCGAGAAGTTTTAGAATGCGATCCACTTGAGGAGCTTACTGGGATTTGTATAAATCTGGACCAGGCAAAAGCTTTTGATAGTGTGTCACATCTGTATCTGTGGAATTGTATGAAGAAATTGGGTTTTCCTCACCCTTTTATTTTATGGTTACAGCAATATTACTCACAAGCAGAGGTAGCACCATATGTTAATGGTTGATAGGTCATACACAGAAATGTACCATGGTATATGACAGGGATGTCCTCTGAGCCCTATCTTATATATCCTCTCCCTAGAACCTTTACTGTTGGCCATTTACCAATCAGATACTATTAGAGGTCTATCTCTTGGTTGTGATGATGTGAAAATTAAACTGGTTGCATATGCTTATGATTTATGACTTTTTCTAGCAGATGTTCCATCTTGTGCTGCTATGGAAGCTATGACAGTAGCCTATATGAGGGGAACTGGAGCCACATTTAATCTGACCAAAAGTAAGTGTTTTTTTCTTGGTTCACACAGCTCTACATATTCTACTATTATGTGTATTCTGGTCTCATCCCAAGCCTGTACAATTTGGGGTATTTATTTCTGTGGAACTGATACGACCACTTATAATTGGGATAGACTTATTCAGCTTGCAAAAATTAAGGTAGCTTCTTGGAATCAATGGAAGATGTCAAAGAAAAAAAGAGTTTATATGGTTCAAACATTACTTATTGGAATTTTTTTACATTTAAGCTCTATTTATGCGGTACCTCACTCTAGAGAGACAGTTTAGCTTAGTGTATTGTTTCAGGCAACATGGGGTAGTAGATTGAACCCCATAAAAAGGGGTATTTTATACCAGTCAGTGAAACAAGGAGGGATTCATATGATTAATCCAATTTCATTCTTTTTTTGTGTCTTTCTCTATGCTAATATTTATCTATTATTAAAGGGGAAGTCCAGGATATGGACGCCATGAGTGTTGGATTATATCACACCATGGCTGGTTTATTGGACTATAGAAGGAATTATTTCTAAACAAAAACCCATAAGGGATCTACCTATATATTTCCATTCTTGCTTTAGTAAATTGAAACTTCGGAAGATTCCTTGCAAGTTAATCACTCAAAATTCCAGAAAGCAGGTGTATATTTTCTTAGAAGAACAATATTTTTTTTTTTTTTTTTTTAAGAGTACCCGGTATTTGGTGATAGGTCAAGTATGGAAATGGTACAAATACAAGCTATGCTCACTAATCAAGCAATTCCTGACTATATGTGGGATGTTATCTGGCTTACAGCTCATGGTAAACTGAACGTAAAGGGAAATTTAAAACATAAGGGTAAGGAGGATAGATACTGCCCGAGAGGTACGATATGTATAAACTGTAGTGAGACGATGGCACATCTATTTTTCGAATGCTCAAACATTATACAATTTTGGTCTATATTATATACAAAATGGGTTTCAGCACAATTTCCGGTTATAGATATGCAGGTTCCGTCTTTAGGTATTTTACCGGATTGTTGGAAGACTTGCTCTGGGTGGTATTAAATATCACATTTGGCAAGTTTGTTGTATTTGGTCATTGAGATCTTTGTTTATCTCTCCAGAACAACTCTTTTGGTGAATTCATGAAGGGCTACTGGGATTATGGAAACATGATAAATGTACTTTATCATTCCATAGTTTTACAAAAAAATGGAAACCCGTGTCTTGGTTAGATACTGGATACATTTTGAATAATATATTCTAAGCACATATACTAACATGTTATGCTATTTTTGGATCTCTGTATCAAGCTTACCTTTATAAATGTCTGCATTACTTGTTTGGATTTTATTTCATCTGATGTATCTTTTTTTAGTGCTTTAGACCATTGAGTTTTTTTTTTTATTATTTTGGGGTTCGTTTTCTTTACTATTAACTGGAAATAAGATGGAGCTTTAAGTTTACTTAGACATATGTCTGTTCTATATTGGTATTACTGCATTCTTAATTTTGACACAATGCTGTAACATACTGTTATAATTCTTTTTACCTATGCATGAAAACTATTTCTCAAGAAAGGAATGGCGGGGAAGGGGAGGGAGGCCTCTTTTTTAGATGCAAATGCATGTTTGGAGACTCTTACATTTATCTTTATGTATTTTGGTCATTGTATGATTATAAACAGTTTTTTTGATGGTCCTTATGCTTTAACAGTGTGAATTAACACTATTTATTATTTATCTAGATAGACAAAGCTTTCACTTACTTGTTCAGTAGGAATAGGAATGGGGTTTTGTAACAATAAGGATTGACTAATTTTAGGTTTCATGTATGTTGTAATACTTTTTCATGGTTTTGATTTTTCCTATTATGATTTTGTATGATGTAATACATTGGTGTATGATTAGTTTGGAAGTTCTGAATAAAATTTCCCCTACTCTACTGCAGGGGAAACCACTGACCATCCATGCAATGGCCAGTTCGGGAGAGCTGTCGACGGAATTGGATGTGCAGGAGGCTGGGGAGCAGGTCTCCTCCCCTGCCTCTGAAGTGCTAAAGGCCAATGCTTATTATGATGCTGAGGGGCATCTAGAAGCAGAAGAAATCGTGACTGATGTGAATATAATGGACATTCATGTGTACCTGGGTCCAGCACTTTCGAGTGAAAGTACTGTGGTCCCGGGTACGATGGCGTTGGATACGATGGAGGGTACCCGGGAGCCGGTGGAGCTGCCAGAGCAGACGGCCTGGCCGGAGGCCTCACGGGCAGGTCCAGGTTGGAAGGCCTGGAGGGCGGAGGGCCTGGCATCGGGGCAACATCCGGGAGCGGGATGTCAGCCGGAGTCAGTAAAACCGGCGTCAGGGCCGGCATCAGAGGTACCAGCATCAGAGCTGGCATCCGGGGAACCGATATCAGATCCGGCGGACCCGCAGGTGGGTAGTCTAATGGAGGCGGAACCCCAGCATCGCCTGGGGATAGGGGGAAAATCCCCGGGGTCGGGCTGGGGAGACTCAGGGTCCCCGGAGGACAGCGAAGGCTGCGGGGAGCCAGGGATGACAGACATGGGAGGGTCCGGCGTCGGCTCTTTCGCTGTATGGACGTCAGCGGGATCTGGGCGGGCGCCGGAGGAGCCGGCGTCCGACTTACAGGACCCATCGCTGGAGGCAGACCATGATGGAGGAGTGGCCTAGTTCGACGGAAGAGGGGCCGCACGCCACCCCGAAGGGTTGTGCAACTTACCAGCCTTCTCCACACGGGCGTCGGAGGAGCCGAGTCCGCTTCACGGGAGCCGCCCACGCCAGCAGGCCGCAGCTACAGCCATACTGGGGGAGAAGTCCCAATAGCCAGGAGGCACCGAAGGGCGAGCATGAGCCAGGCGGGCGGTCTCGACACCGCCTCAGAAGCCTCTGAGGTGGCCGTAGAGGAGCGGTCCCCCGGAGGGGACGTCACCTGTAACATGGCGACTCCTGAGGGAGTCGCAGTGGAGGAGCCCTTGTCCCAGTGCTTCTCTTTGTCTTTTTTCTTCCGATGGCCTTCGGGGGAAGTGGACGCCTGCCGCAGTTTTTCGAGTTCCTTCTCCATGGAGCTCATCTTTTTCTTGAGAATGTGGGCTTCCAGGGACTGCTGCCACTTTTTCCAGGTAGCTGCGTTAAAACTGAGGCAGTGCTGGCACTTCTCTACCGGGTGATCGGGGCCTAGATAAAACAGGCACAGGGAATGGCCGTCCTTGTGTGAGAGTTGGGCGCCACACGAGATGCACTTGTTTTTGTGCTCGGAGGGTGTAGGAGACGACAGATGTACTGACGATTTTAGCAAAAAAGCAAAAATACTTGATAAAACACCGACGAAGGGAGTCTGATTAGCGAAGAACTTTTCTGCGAGGCGCTGCACGAGCTAACGGCGGGAATGAACAGCAAGGCGGGCATCAGGGACCGCCCCTTTATACCGACGTCTCCGGATGCTAGTCACCTGATGTGGGGGCGGTCCCTCGCCAGGGACTGCTAGCTAGAAATTTTTCCGTGGGGTCCTGCCACCTGCCGACGTCAGTCCTATATGTAATTACTTACTGCAAGAGCCCTCTCAAAGTAAGATCTACAGATCCATTTCCCTCCTACCTATCATAGCAAAGTTACAGGAGCATTTAGTCCTCTCTCAACTCTCCACCTTTCTTAACTCCTCCTCCTCCTTCTTCTTCTCACCCTACCAGTCTGGGTTCTGGAAATCTCACTCCACTGCCACTTCGTTCCTCAGGCTCACAGACTCCATCCTCGATGGCATGGACAAGGGCCTTATCACCACAGCCATTTCTGTCGACTTGGCAAAAGCATTTGACATGGTCTCCCATGGCTTCCTCCTTGATAAGCTCTCCCGGGCCGGGTTCTCTACTTTGGTCACCAGCTGGTTCCGCTGCTACCTGTTCGGCCGATCCCAGGCGGTTAGAATTGGAAGCTCCATCTCACCTCCCTTCCCAGTAACCTCCGGGGTCCCTCAAGGCTCGGTTCTTGGACCGCTCCTATTCTCCATATTCCTAAATGATCTGCCCTCCGCCTGCCCACACTCATCCATTCATATGTATGCAGATGATACGGTCTTGCATACATTTGGTCAGTCATCAGCTGATGTTGCACCCAGACTGCAGCAGGACTTCAATGATGTTCAGCTCTGGTTCCGTGCAAACCAGCTTTTTCTCAATGCCAAGAAGACTGTCTCCTTGACCTTCAGCACAAGGCAGAGACTCTCTAGGCTCTCTGCAACCCCTTCCTTCCACACCCTGGATGGGACTATTCTGGAGGTCTGCACCTCCTTCAGATATCTTGGGGTATGGCTCGACCAGCACCTCAACTTTTCTGTACATGCTGACACCATCCACAAAAAGCTACACCCCAAACTGGGTGGTGCCCTCTACTGGAGTCATGGTTACATCCTGCTACTAGCTCGCCGTGCACTCTACAGAAAATGATTCTCCCAATATTTGACTATGGTGACGTAGTCTACAGTGCCACCCTCAAGTCCATCCTAGCCAGACTGGACCCTCTCTTCCACTCTTTCTGCCACTTTGCGCTGGATAGTCCCCCCTCCACTCACCACTGTGTACTCTACCGGTCCCTCACTCTTCCCTCACTCCATGATCACCGACTATCCCACTGCGCCAAGCTCACTGCCAAATACTGGTCCCAGTCCTTGCCCCCTTACCATTCCTCAGTGATGGCAGTCCCTAACCCTCTTACACACTCCCTCAGGAACACAGACACATGAACCTTGGCAGTCCCATGGGTGTCTTCCTCAAGCGGTCAAGCATCCTTCAGGTACCAGATGCCCAAATTATGGAACTCCTTCCCTGCAGTCATCCTGCATATGCCCCTGAAAAGGCATTTCAGCTCCCACATTAACTCACGTTTCACGACATCATGTGCCTGTGGGTAGGCTGAGACTAAAATAATAAGTGAACCAGGGAGACCTACCGTTAGTCAATATACTCTCCCACTGCAGTGTCTAGACTGGCATGGTTGTACTGCCCAAAATCTTGTCCACAGCCCTTACTGTCATGCTCTTCTCGTTCTACTAGATGTGCTTGTTGTGACTAAATCCGCTCTGTATATAATACTTCAGTACAAATTGTATATTTCTGCAAATTTCTTGTAACAATATTACCCTGTGCTCTTTACATCTATAGCTGTTCTACTGATGATGTGTATGTACTGTTTCCCTTTGCCCCCTTCCCCCAGGACACAACTGGAAACGAGCACTAGTGCTCAGCGTGTCTTCCTGGAAAAACTTTTACATAAATAAATAAATTAAGTGACTGATCTATGATTAGCCAGTCATCCAGGTAGGGGACTACTGTTACCCCCCTGCCTCCTTAGGTGTGCCACAACCACAGCCAGGCATTTTGTGAACACTCTTGGGGCAGAGGTCAGTCCGAAGGGCACTGCCCTGAACTGACAATGGCCTGATGGTAATCTGAACCGAAGGTACTTTCTGTGGGACTGCCTGATAGGGATGTGAAAATAAGTGTCCTTTAAGTCCAGAGATGCCAACCAATCTACCTGCCTTAGTTTTGGGAGGATGGTGGCCAGAGTCACCATCTTGAACTCTGGCTTTGACAAATGTCTGTTTAGATGTCTGAGATCCAGAATGGGTTGCCACTCCCCAGTTTTCTTTGCTGTGAGAAATTATCTTGAGTACAAACCTTTTCCCCTCTGTGCCAAGGGGATTGGTTCTACTGCCTCCAGTAACAGGAGATTGGCCAATTTTTCTTACAACAGAGCTGTTTCTGATGGGGAAGAATGTCTGAAAACCCTTACCCTCAGCTTTGGCATGAACTTGTAGCTGAGGGCGAGACCCTAGCCCACTACCTCCAGGACCCACCTGTATGTGGTGATATTTTCTCACTCCTGGAGGTAGTGGGCCAGCCTGCCACCTACCGGGGTTGGGAAGGCGACTCAGACAGACACCTTAGGGTGTCTGCTTTGCCTGGGCTGCTGTGTGTTGGGACTAGTATGGCCACTGCCCCTTCTGCCCCTGCCTCTGAAGTATCCCCTCTGTTGCTGATACTGGAGGAAAGCTTGAGGTTGGAAAAAGGGCCTATAGTAAGTCCTGCCCCTGCCACCTCTACTCTGGTGTTTTTTGGGGTGTGGATGACCTTTATTTTGCTGTAGTACTCTTGTAGGCAGCTTTGTACTCATCCATTTTCTTCATATATGCCTCTGTTTGTTCCTCAAACAGAGATGTGGGGTCACAGGGAAAGTCTAAAGCCTTGGTCTGGGTATCCTGGGTCAGACTGGTGGCTCTGAGTCAGGCAAACCTCCCGAGGGACACCGATGTTGCCATCTGCCCGGCTGCAGTGTCATTAGCATCAACTGCCATCCTAAATTGTGTCTTGGCAGCTTCAATATCTCTTTTTGCAGCCTCCTCCAAGTCAGCTGCCATGGGAGATGGGACAGCCTTTGCAATCTCTCCAGGACTGTACTCCAAAGAGTTTTCTTGTACCTAGCAACATACGACATATAGGAGGCCTGCCTAATGGAGAGGGATAACCCCAAGTACACCTTCTTTGCCATGGAATCCATCTTGCTAGAATCTTTATCTGGAGAGTGAGAGGCCAAGGGGATGCCAACTTTGTCACAAGCACAGCCTGCACCACCCCCTCATGGGTAGGGTAGGCTCCTCCTTTGGCAACCCAGTATTTTTTGTCCATTGGAGGTACTGCAAGTGGATGTCTGCAAAATCTTTAAGGTCTGTTTCTTGAGAGACTTGTGGATGGGTAGCATTTACATGTAGTCCTATTCCTTCTCCTCCTCAGTGGACTCCTGAGTGGGGAGGCCAAGGGTCTGAGCAACCTGCTTCATAAATGAATAACAGGAGGTGAAGTCCTCAATTCCCTTCTCAGGGGCATCAGTGCGGTGAAGATCTGGGGAGATGTCTGGTTCAATGGGATCTCCGCAGTCCTCATCCTCCTCTTCTTTTTCTTCTTCCTCCTCCTCTTCTTCCCCACAATGGTCCCAACCAGACTCAAAGGAACCGAGAACCTGGGTTGAACCGGGGGTTTGAACCGATGCCCGTGGAAACGGTCATTTTTCAACCGGAACCAGAGTTCCGGATTGTAAAGACTGAATAATTCTGATAACGTTTTCGATCTCCTCAACAGTCAAAACCACAGCTTTCCTCAGTTGTGGTTCCTGCCCAGTGTGCTTTTCCTTCTTTTTCTTTTTACCCGCGGTAACTAGTTCAGCGGTTGTGTCAGTGGTTCATTTTTTAGTTGAGGAACTTTCACCTTTTTCAGAGGGCTGTTCCTCCGGTTCTTTCTGAGGAGGAACCAGTTTATCTATGGCCAGGTCAGCAGTGTTCTCAGACATTTTGTCCTGCAGCCTTTTTAACTGCCTCTCTAGTGTTGACTGCAGGAAATTTTTACAGATCTCACAGTCTGCCTTGAGATGTTCAACCCCAAGGCAGAAAACACAAATTAAATGAGGATCAGCTTTTGCAAATGGTTTCCTGCACTCATTGCAATGCTGGAAACCAGTAGGTCCTGTTCTTTTCTTGGTTTTCTGTGACATAACCAGAAAAGAAAAACCTATCTCTCTTTTATTTTTTTTTTCGGTTTAACACCAACCGATAAGAACCGACAGCAGGGCCAGATTAAGGGACATGGGGGCCCTACTCCAAGCCATATTTTGTGGTCCCCCTCCATATCAAAAGATGATCAAACTCCAGGGCCCCTATTGGCCTTGAGGCCCTAAGCCATGGCTTAATTGGTATAATGGTTAATCTGGCCCTGACCAAGAGTTCCCCCGGTAAACAACAGCTAAATAGTAACCGACTTATTTTCCAAGTCAGAAAATTAAATTTTAACTGAAATTTACTTCAGAAACAAAAAGAAACGTTGGTTCCTTGGAACCAAATAACTTACCCCAAATGAGGCTAAATCTAACTAAATCTACTTGTACACCAAGGACACTGCTTTAGAATCCAAATGAAATAAATAGTACTTTAGAAAACCAACAAAAAACAAAGTTTTCAAGCAAGTAAAGGAGAGCTCTCTAGAGACGTCTTACTGAGGCAAGCGGAGTAAAGAATATGATGGTTAAAAGAAGTGCAACCAGGGACAGAGGTCTGAAAACCGAGCTTGAGCCTAGCATTCCATTATTTATATTGGTTCTATTAACCGTTTCGGCTCCAGGGCAGTCCTATGGTCGCTATTGTATACAAGGAAATACATTTCTGCATCCAAACCTTGATAAAAATATTTCGATTAGATAATTTATTACATGTATAACTAACCATGTTGTATATGTAGTTCAATGTACCTGCCCTAAACTTTATGTTGGACGTACAAAAAGACCTTTGAAAGAAAGTATGCAGGATCATATCCGAGCAATTTTAAAAATGGAACTAGCTACACCAATTGGGGTTCATTTTGCACAGAAACACTGTAGAGACCCTATGGATTTTGTCTTCATGGGATTAGAACTTGTGAAACCTCTAAAAAGGGGAGGTGACAGATAAAAAATTCTATTACAAAAGAAATCTAGATGGCTCTATACATTAAAAACACTAGCCCCTCAGGGATTAAATGACTGTCTGGATATTATTCATTTTCTTTAATTTTATATTTTTCCATCATTTTAGGCCTTTTCTGCATTGACAGGAAAGAGAATTTGGGCTTAAATGAGAAAAGGGGAAAGGAAGAAATAATATATCAAAAGAAAGGAAAAAAGAGGATAAACAAAGGAAAAAAATAAAATGTGATGTTTTATTACTATATAACATGCTAAAAAGCAATTTGAAGAATAAGTAAACAAATCTTAAATAATAAAGGTTCAAGAATAGAGGTTTAAAGGGTTTGTATGTAACAACTGCCACTATTTTATTGGCTGTGGTGACACTAAAATATATGTTCTCTAAAAAAATATTGCTCTCTTTATAACATCTATATATATATATATATATATATATATATATATGTTGTATTTTTTGAATGTCTGTATATATTTCTTGACCAACAATGTTTTGAGATATTCTTCTAGTTTAATTGGTTATATCCTGAACTCCTGTATTTTTGATTATTAATATTTGTTGCCATTTAATGATGGTGGAGGGATCAGAATATTATATATACAATATTTCCCCTCTTTAAGTGGCCATGGTGGGATTAGAACATAAGCCACACTCTTTAAGAAATATTTAATATTCATTTTAATTTGCTATCCCTAGTTAAGAAATGATATCTTGAGCCATTATTAAGTGGCTCTGGTGGGATTAGAATATGAATCTCTGTATTTCTGATTATAAATATTTGCCGTCAATTAATGGCGGTGGAGGGATTTGAATTTCATATGTATAACTGTTTCCCTCTTAAGTGGCCATGGTGGGACTAGAACATAAGCTACATTCTTTCAGAAATATTTAATATTCATCTTAATTTACTATCCCTAGCTAAGAATTTATATCTTGAGCCATTATTAAGTGGCTCCGGTGGGATTAGAATATGAGTTCTGAAAATGTCATTTTTTAATGGTAATAACTATATATTTTTTAATGGATTTTATATTTTCTTTAAGCTGCTTCTGGAGAGGTCAAAATATGCTTCTTCTCCCTCCACCTTAAACTTAATTTCCCCCTTTCTAAATTTCGTTGTTGATTCACTCAATGCTGTTTCTGCTTTGAATTTAGAAATAATCTTTATAGTAATGAAATATTAATGATGTATTTTGGGGTACAGTCAAAAGTATTGGTTCTATGCTTTTTTACTAGTTATACTAGGGTTTTGAACTGTCTACTATTGCATTAGTATTATCAATTTTTTTGCTAAACTGACCTTTATCGCAATAGTTTGACCTCCCATGATCTTTGCTGTGCTTACCATTTTTTATTAAGGAAAGTGTTGTCACTATTTAATTATTGTTAATATTTACACTTAGGGTGTCTGCTATATGAGGGATTTTCTGGTTATTTGTAAAATATTTTATTTAAAATTATGATTGGTGCACTGTCACTTTAATGGTTCATCTTGATTAAAAAGAAGACCCAAGACACCAGATCCCCACCTCCTGACGAAGTGTCCCGGAGTAGACACGAAGCGCTGGGGTAGTGTGCTGTGGTTCTTTATTGCCTCACTGCTGTGAATTTTTGCATGTTTTATTTTTGGCTACTCTTTGAATGTTCCAATTTCTGTTTTCTTGGATTTCTATGGTAACACCATACTGCATTAGTCAGAATACAGTAAGATTTCCTGGGGCTGGAAGGGACCCTTTGCAATCATTAACAAAATAAATATATGCAGTGTAACGGAAGAATCAAATTGTAGCATATGATATTCTGAGCCGCTCATCACCCAAGCAGCACTCAGGGACAGCCTGTTCTGTCAAACGGAATCATTACTGGTGTATCACTTTTTACTATGCTTCCTGTGACAGAATGCCAGAACCACATACACACACAAAAAAAACCAACTCAAAAGTCTGACCTAACACTGTCCCCTCAAACAGTGCATGTCCAACCATTTAAGTGGACACTGAAAGAATATTACACATAACAATATCATTCATTCAAAAACATCTTCAACCACAGTGACATTTACACTGTCGATTATGCAGACTACAAAGCAGTACCTTTTGAGGCTGGGTATAGAACCTACTTATGGAAAAGGTTCTGCAAGACAGCAATGCCAAACCTGGTATCCCTTCTGGACTGCACGTCCAAACAATAGTGCTTTGTAAAGGTGTATACAGTTTTCCAGGTAACTGTTTTACAAATTTCTAGGGAACACGACAACTCGCTCCCGACAATTCTACTAGCGTCAACTCGCTTCCTACAATTCACCCCAGCGCTAATTCACTCCTCCGACACTCACTGCCCTACGACAATTCGCTCCCAAAATCATTTAATCACACGATACTGGATGTTGATTGGCTGTTTTTTCTTTTCTTTTTCCCCGTAAGCCACTTTTAGGTAGTACTGCTGGGGGTGGAGAGTGGATAAATCTGTCAGTCGGCACACTTGTCTTATCTTGTGCTATACCTGGTTAAACAACTAAATAAATAAATAAAAATAAATAAAATCTTTCATATTCAAGTAAGTAAGTAGTGTCATCTCTAGGATAAGGAGGTAGTAAATAAAACCAGACTTCCGTGTGCTGAATCCTTACTCAGGCATTTTATCATAGGCCACGAGATAAGACCGTTGCTTACATTTTACCTTGAATGGCTACTTGGACATTATTTGCAAATAATGGTTTCCAGATGTCTGCATGGATTAGGAGGAGTGGAAGATATATATATATATATATATACATACACACATATATACACACTCACATATATATATATATATATATATATGGAGGGATGGATACGAGTAATTCATGTAGGGCAGCACTTACCAATAGGAAGCAGTTTAAATAAAAAAAGTAAGGCTGTAGCTGTTATTTTTATTTTTACATTCAGTGTTTTATGTCTATTGCCACCCAGACTTCATAGAAGTGCTAAGGCCATGCACAATATCGTGGAGTCTATGTCAAAGAGTTCTGTTAACAGGAAACATTTGCAGGAAACGTACTTAAATGAGATGTCACACACAACCTAAAGAAGCAGATAGACTGTATATTTACAGTAGACCATTGGAACAAAACACATGGTCTTAAATATGGTGAATGAATCGACATATATCTTAAGCTACAGATTTACACAAAGGTCGGCTCCATACCTTGCAACTGTCCCACTTTAGGAAAGACTCATTCAAATGTTTTTTGAGACTTCATATTTACAGGGTGTGGTTCCATATTTTATATTCAGAACTTAAAGCAGAAATTCCTATTAATGTTTGTCGCCCATTGATCTCCGAACTTTATGAACATGATGGCATTAATTCCCATTGTGCTCCCAGCTTCTGTATCGAAGATGTACCCCACATCCTGCTCCTTTTCCTCACAATATAAGGAATGTTGTACCACATTTGTGAGATGGCAGATTGAGAGGTGTGGTCAGATCACATTAGTCATTCGCATCGGTGATGTTTGCAGTTTTATAGATGAGGCAAGCCACGGGTTCGTTCTGCACTACTACCTGCACCCACACTCCGATACTGTCATTCCTTCATTTCTGTATTTTAGGGTCGGTGACAGGAGCTAGTTTAGTAATTGCCAACATATTTTTGTAATCAGTAGAACAGCAGTTATTTGTACTAAAAATTAACATTTTAAAAGATAGAGGGAGCAAGTTGACATAGCAAGACTTGACGTAGGAGCGGGATGACAGCGGAGTGAACTGTCAGGAGCAAGTAGTCGCAGTACAAGTTGTCGGGAGCGAATTGTCATGTACCCAAATTTCTAGTAAGGAGAAACCCTTGCAGCTGCCACCGAGGCAGCACTGCCACGAGTGGAGTGCGCTTTGAGGCCTTGCAGTGGCTGCTTGCTAGGCCTGTTGTAGCAGAACTGTATGCAAGAGATTATCCAGTGAGCAACAGTTCCCTTGGAGGCTGGCCTGCCCTTATCCACTTTACCATATGTAAGAAACAGCTGTGAGTGGGGAGATCCGAGGTCCCTTGTACGATTCAGGCAGAAGCTGAGTAACCTCCTGACATCCAGACTGTGGAACGTTAGCTCACAGAGCTGGACTCTGCTGTGAAGAACACCGAGAGAGTGATGGACTGGTTCAAATGGAACTCGGACACTACCTTAGGGAGGAATTTTCTATCAGTGCTAAGGACTACCTTGTCTCTGTGGAAGATAATGTAATTAGGGTCAGTGCAAAGAGCATGCAGCTTGCACACCCTTCTGGCAGAGGTGATGGCCACCAGGAAGACTGTCTTCCAAATTACATACTTTAAGTCTGCAGTAGCCACAGGATCAAATGGGGGCTCCATGAGCTTGGCTATGCACAAATTCAGATCCCATGGAGGGACTGGTTCCCTAACAGGGGGGGATACAGGTGTATTAGGCTCTATTAAACCTCCTGAAAATGGGGTAGGAAGCCACTGTTTTCTGTCTGCAAAGGGTTGAGCTGCCTGGGGACACACCACAGAGAAAACCTTTTCCATTTGCAGGTATATGTTTTCCTGGTAACAGGATTCCTAGAAAACCTAAGGACTTTTAGAGGACCTCCTCTGAAAACTGAACTCTAGTTCTTCAAGAACCAAGCCTTGAGATGCAGTGACTTGAGGTTCGGGGAAGTTATCCTGTCCTGAGTCATGGTTAGCAGGCTGAATCCATGCGGGAGACAGATGGTCATTTGATGGAGAGGGCCAGGAGCAGTGAGTACTAGTGCTGTCTGGCCCAGTCTGGGGCCACCAGTATCATGGTTGCAGGCCAGCTCCTCAATTTCAGGAAAACTCTAGTAGTAAGGGAAATGGAGGGAAGGCCTCTCTCTGACCAATCCAGGTTCAGGGTATCCATGGGCACAGAGCCCACTGCTGGAGGCATGCAACAAAACAGAAGGAGTTGGAGGTTCTCTTCGGAAGTGAAGAGGTCTATGTCTGGCATGGTGCCGTTAGCTGGTTCTGCTGAGGGAGTCTGCCAGGACGTTGTCATTTCCAGGAAGATGGATAGCTGACAACTGTATAACCATGGATTAAGCCAGGCTCCAAATCTTCATGTCTCTGTGCATAGCCTTGAGGAGCTGGTGCCCCCCTGTTTGTTGATGTAATACATAGTAGGGGTGTTGTCTGTCCTGATTTGGACTGACTGACCCTTCACCTGAGGAGCAAAGGAGCACAGGATGAGATAGACTGCTTTTACCTCTAGGAGGCTGATGTGCTGCCTGGACTCATAAGCGGACCATACCTCATTTACTATGTGGTTGCCTAAGTATGCCCCCCACTCCAGAAGGGAGGCATCTACTGTTGGGACCACAGTGGCAGTCCATTGTCAGAAAGGAACTCCCTCCCTGAAGTTATCCCTTTCCTTCCACCAATCAAGAGCTTGCAACAGTGTCTTTATGACCAGTACCAGCTTCGAAAGAGGGTGCCTTTTCTGACACTAGTGTGCTCTGAGATGGTACTGAATGTCTCTCATTTGGAATCTGGCACCTGGAGCCACTCTTGTGGTGGAGGCCATGTGACCCAGTAGTCATAGAAAAATTCTAGCTGGCCTGGGCTGACCCAGTATAAGGAATTTCCCAAGTTCAGAGATTTTCTACCCTGTCCTGCAGAAGAAATGTCTTGGAGGGTGTCTAACTCTGCTCCTATGAACTCCAACAGCTGCACCGGTTCTGTTTGGGATTTTTGTACATTTATGAGAAATCCCAGTGACTCCAGGGTGTTTCAAGTTAGCAGCTGAAGGGAGTCCTCGACCTGCTGGTGTGATTTTCCTGTGACTAACCAGTCATCCAGATAGGGAAAGACCATCACACCCTGCCTGCAGAGATGTGCCGCCATCATGGCGAGGCACTTTGGGAATACCCTAGGAGCAGGTGAGAGTCCGAAAGGAAGGACTGTGAAATGGTAAAGACCAGACAGTTGTCTGAACCTTATATATTTTCTATGATTGGACCTGATTGAGAAGTGGGAAATGGGCATCTTTCAGGTCCAGAGAAGCCATCCAGTCCCCCTGCTACAGGGAGGATATGGATATGGATCAAGTCAACATCCTCATCCTGAACCTGTTTTTTTTCAGATGCTTGTTTAAAAACCTGAGGTCCAAAATGGGTCACCCATTTTTCTTTTGAGAGAGGAAGTACCTCAAGTAGAGGCCTTTCTCCCTGTTGATTAATGGTAACTCTCCTTCACTTATTTGTCTGCAGCAGCTTTTTCTGACCTCCAACTCCAACAGGATCCTTTCTGTTGGAGTGTGACGTTGAAATTTCTGCGGGTCTGTAGTTTGAAAAATCTTTTGCACTGCAGTGTGGGCCCTTGGCTTACCTCTTCCATTACCCATTTGTCTGTGGTGATGTCCTTCTTTTCTTGGAAGAAGGTGAACTGGGTCTTCCTTCCACTGGCAGTGGAAGGGCCACCTGGTAGACCTGTAAGGGACTCTACTTGGACTAAGCCTTAGAGGCGGGGGGTCGGATCATCCAGTTTGGAAACTTGTCCGCCCCTACCCAAGGTAACCTCTCATCTGAGAATAACCATAGGTCATGGCTATGAAAATACACAGGGAATGGGCAAGGTAAGGCAAGGCAAATTTTATTTAAGACGACCAATCCCGGAGGCTCTGGGCCCCGTACACAAATCAAAATCAGTAACAATAATAAAACCAACAATACCATAAACACTATAATAAATAAGACTAGATAAATCATACAATTATAAAATTTAAAATAGACAAGTCAGAAAAAATAACTAAATAAGTGGCCAGGGACAAAGCTGGATAACATAAGTCAGGCTAGGACAAGAATTATAACACAAAAATCGGAAAGTCCCACTGTACAGGAAGACATTGAGGCAGGCTTTGAATACTGAAGGGGCCTCTCTTACAGCTGGAGGTAGCAAATTCCACAGGACAGGACCGGCAAACTGAAAGCTCTGTTGCCGGCTGTTTTTAACCTGGGAATCGCAAGGAGGCCCCTAGAGGAGGAGCAGAGGGAGTGGACCAAAACAGCAGGCGTAAGAAAGTCCACCAAGTAACCAGGGCCCAGGCCATGTATGGCATTAAAGGTGAGCAAGCCCACCTTAAAGAGGACACTCCACCTGATTGGCAGCCAGTGCAGTTCACTTAGCACTGTGGTGATGTGGCAGTACTTAGACTGCCCCGTCAACAGCCTTGCAGCTGCGTTCTGCACCAGCAGCAAATGGCAGAAGGTACCTCCAGAGACCCCGAGGTAGAGTGCATTACAACAGTCAAGCCTCGACGTCACAAAGGCATGTACCAAGGTGGGGAGGTCCAGGGGTGGAACTAGGGACTTTATCCTTGCAATATTCCTCAGATGGTAAAAACTCATACAGACAACGGACGATATCCGAGATTCAAGCATCAGTCTGCTGTCTAGAATAATGCTAAGATAACACACCCTGGAGGAGGCCTTCAATGGTACAGATCCAAGAAAAAGCCCAGTCTCTGCACCAGATGCCATCCTATCACAACCTCTGTTTGACTCCACCACCAGTACCTCTGTCTTGTCACGGTTCAGTCACAACCAGCTGGAGGCAATCCAGTGACTGATCTCAGAAAGGCAAGTGCGTAGCATGTCCACTGTGTTTATCAGTTTATTGTTATTTTGAAAGAGACCTTTGAGCCAAGGCTCTTTTACAAAGGTTCCACATCGGGGAAACAATACAGAACATAGTGAGGACAATAACAAGTACAGTAGTTTTAAGCAGCCATAGGCTTTTTCGGGTACATTAAAGCTTTCATATGGAATTACTGTAATATGTACAAGGATTCACAGTATGTATGTTAAGTTACAGTAATTTGTGTATATTCAAGAACATATGTACAATAAAAAACAGTTGTAATATGGATCACTAGAATAAATTAGAAACTGCTAGGAGGGATGGTAGATACGTGTAGAGGAAGCTATGGGGAGAGAATGTAGATAACAGTGGGGAAATACAAGAAAAAATGACTCACCTTAGTAATTGTGTTTCTTTTAATGGAGTCTTGCTGTAGTTTGACATTCTGCAGTAAGCCCCAACACTTGAACTGCTTCGGAGAGCAAAGAGTTAACTCTATGCCGGAGCATAGAACGTTGAGCTTGAGCTCAGTTCAAACCTCTGCCTGCTGCACTTTCAAGTGTAACCGTCAGATTCCCACGAGATAATACTAACTACACCTGCTAAGTGGACATTGTAAATATACTAGACAAAAGGCAACCAAATGTTTTGGGTCCTCAAAAGACTCAAGTCGAGAACTCCAAAACAAAAACTAGGTAGTGAACAACATAACTATAAAAAACAATATAAACATAACCCACTCCCCCTCTCTATACAGGGGGGAGTGCTAAGTGCACCCCTGAGGTGCAGCACTCTACCTGCCAGCCCACTTCCCAAAAAACAGGTTCTGAGAAAGGGAGCAGGGAGGGAGGGAGGTCAGAATACAGCAAAACTCCATTATAAGAAACACAATTACTAAGGTGAGTCATGTTTTCTTCAAACAACATGAAGTCTTGCTGTATTCTGACATTATGCAGACTACCAAGCAGTACCTCCATGGAGGAGGGACAAACCTATTTTGGGAATAGGCTCTGCAGTACTGCTGTGCCAAACCTAGCATAACTCCTAGCCTGGCTATCCAGGGAGTAATGCATGGTGAATGTCTGGACTGTTTTCCAGGTGGCTGCTTTGCATATTTCTAATAATGGTATATCTCTGGCAGCAGCCAGAGAAGCAGCTGTACCCCTGGTCAAATGAGCCCTCGGGTCTGAAGGGGGTATTTTGCCTAGCTTCTCATAGCAGAATTGTATACAAGAGACAATCCACCTGGCAGCAGTCCTCTTAGTAGCAGGTTTGCCCTTTCCCACTTCACCGTGAGAAACAACTGAGGACAGTCAAACCTTAGTGCGCTCAAATAAGTAGCTAAGTGCTCTCTTAACATCCAAGCTGTGTAACCTTCTCTCCCCTGAAGAAGAATGATCAGTAAAGAAGACAGGAAGAGACATGGACTGGTTCAGATGAAAATCTGAAACCACTTTGGCTAAGAACCTCTTGTTAGTTCTAAGGACCACCTTATCTCTATGGAATGAGATAAAATCAGGCTCCACTGACAGAGCTTGTAATTCACTGATACGCCTGGCAGAGGTAACAGCTACCAGGAACACAGCTTTCCAAGTCAAGTACTTAAGTTCTGCTGAGGCCAAAGGCTCAACAGGGGATTGCATAAGCTGAGCAATGCAAACATTAAGATCCCAAGCAGGAGTAGGATCTTTAAAAGGAGGATTGGTATGGAGCAATCCTTTAAAGAATTTACAGAAAACAGGATGAGATGCCAGTGAGGAAGCCTTTCCCACTGACAGAAATGCAGAAACAGCTACCAAGTGTACTTTCAGGGTAGCTAGTCTGAGGCCTAAGCCATTAAGATGAACCATATAATCCAGAACTGTAGCCAAATCAGCAGTATCTGGAGATATCCGCTTATTGGAACACCAAATGCTGAATCGTTTCCATTTGGAATTATAAGTTCTTCGGGTGGCAGATTTTCGAGAGGCTTCAAGAATGTCAAGAACCCTCTGAGACAGATGCAGGCTTGCACATTCTAACTCTTCAAAAGCCACACCTTGAGGCTGAGAGAGACTGAAGGTTGGGGTACCAAATCCTCCCCTGAGATGAGGTTAACAGATAGTGATTCTTGGGAAGAGATAGGGGAAGATGGACTACTAGGGACAGCAACAGAGGATACCAAGGCTGCCTGGCCCAGTCTGGAGCAATCAGGATCACTTTGCAAGATTGTGACCTTACCTTGACCAGAACTTTGAACAACAGAAGAAAGGCATACATAAATTTCCCCTCCCAATCCCGAAGTACAGCATCCAGTGGGACTGAGCCCAAGACTGGGGGGTCTGCAACAGAAGACAGGAAGTTGGTGATTGTCTGGGGCTGCAAAGAGATCTATCTCTGGAGTGCCCCATCTTGAAAAAATCACTTTTAACACTCGGGGATCCAGGGACCATTCGTGATGGCCCTGAGATATCCTGCTCAGAGCATCTGCTAGCACATTGTCCTTCCCTGGAAGGTGGACTGCTACCAGAGATGTCTGTAGAGAATAAGCTATGGACCATCATTTCATGGCTTCTGTGCACAAGGCCGTAGACTGAGTGCCTCCCTGCTTGTTGATGTACCATATGGTGGTGGTGGTGTCTGTCTTGACCTGAACCACCTTGTTCTGTACTTAGTTCAAGAAAGCTTGTAGAGCCAGGTACACTGCTCTGAGCTCCAGAAGACATATGAATTAGAGACTCCTGAAGGGACCACACTCCCTGTGCTGTGAGAACTCCCAAGTGAGCTCCCCATCCTAGGAGAGAAGCATCTGTGGTTAGTACCACAGAATGAGTCTGTGTGATGAATGGGACTCCTTGTCTGAACATGTCCTGATCCAACCGCCATTGGAGAGCCTGGATCAGAGTCTGAGTCACTGGAATCAGTTTGGTTAGAGGATCTTTTTTCTGAGACCAAAAAGCCCTCAAGTGAAACTGGATGTCTCTCATCTGAAATCTGGCCGCTTGTACCACTGCAGTGGAAGTTGCCATGTGGCCCAGGAGTTGAAGAAAATGCCTTGCTGGTTGAGACACCAGAAGGCGAAAAGAAGAAGCCAAATCTGTAAGAGCCTTTACCCTTGCCAGAGGAAGAAAAGCCTTTACTTGGACAGTGTCCAACTCTACCTCTATGAAGGTCAGAAGTTGCACTGGTTTGAGAACTGACTTTGGAAGACAGAGGAGGAGTCCCAGAGAAGTGAGCAATTGTTGGGTCACTTGCAGGTTTGACTTGACTTGGTCTGGAGAGTGACCCACAATGAGCCAGTCATCCAGGTATGGAAATATGGAAATGTTTTGCCTCCAGAGAAAGGCCACTACTACTGCTAGGCATTTTGTGAACACCATTGGTGCCGATGTTAGTCCGAAGGGCATTGATCTGAACTGATAATGTCCTGAAGGCAGTTTGAACTTGAGGTACATTCTGTGGGAGCACCTGATGGGAATGTGAATGTAGGCATCCTTGAGGCCCAGGGAGGCTAACCAATCCCCTGGCTTTAGAGAGGGAAGAGTTATTCCCAGAGTCACCATTTTGAATTTTGGCTTGACTAAGTACTTGTTTAAGTATCTTAGATCTAGGATGGGCCACCACTCCCATCTTTTTTGGGGTAAGGAAGTATCTGGAGTACAGACCCTGGCCCCTGTGTGTAGTAGGAACTCTCTCTATGGCTCTGAGAGCCAGCAGAGAGGAAACCTCTGCCTCTAGTGCAATGGTTTCAGAGATGTTTGTAGGTGGAAAAGACCTGTCCCTCAGCCTTGGAAATTTTTGAAGCTGAGAGCCAGTCCCTGGCTTACTACCTCCAGGACTCACTTGTCTGAGGTAACAGACTTTCAGGCCTGGAAGTAGAAAGCCAGCCTGCCTCCTACTGGAAAGGGGGAGTTGACCCGGGCTGACACATTAGGGTGTCTGCTTGGCAGGAGCCTTGGACTGAGAGGAGGATGCAGCCCTGCTCATCCCCCTTCTGCCCTGCTTTCTGAAAAAAACCCTCTGAGGAAAAGGAGTGGGGGCTTGCGCCTGGTAGAAAAGACCTGGCCCTCAGCTTTGGAAATTTTTTGAAGCTGAGAGCCAGTCCCTGGCTTACTACCTCCAGGAATCACTTGTCTGAGGTAAGAGACTTCCAGATCTGGAAGTAGTAAGCCAGCCTGCCTCCTCCTGGAAAGGGGAAGTCGACCCGGCTGACACATTAGAGTGTCTGCTTGGCAGGAGCCTTAGACTGAGAGGAGGAGGAGGCAGCCCTGCTCATCCCCCTTCTGCCTCGCCCTCTGAAGAACCCCCTCTGAGGAAAGGGAGATGAGGCTTGTGCCTGGTAGAAAGGCCTATGAAAAGGCTTGCCCCTTCCCCAAGATTGCTGCTTCTGAGGAGTTGCCTGCCTTTCCTTGGCCTGTGCACTCCTGTAGGTGGTCCTATACTCATCCATCTTTTTCATGTAATTCTCTGTCTGCCCCCAAACAAAGGATTACCCACCACAGGGAAATCCATGGCCTTAGCCTGGGTGTCCTGTGAGAGGCTAGTACATCTGAGCCAAGCAAATCTCCTAAGAGACACAGATGCAGACATGACTCGTGATGAAACATAGAAACATAGACTTTGACGGCAGATAAGGACCACTTGGCCCACCCAGTCTGCCCATTTCCCTACCTACTGGATAAGCTGCAGATTCTAGTTAACCAACAGCCTATTCCTGCAACCCCCCATTATAATTGCCTTATGTCTGTCCCATGCATGTTTGAATTCCTCCACTGTTTTAGACCCCACAACCTCTCCAGGAAGGCGGTTCCATGCATCCACCACTCTCTCCGTGAAAAGAATTTCCTCACATTACCCTGAGCCTTCTCTAACTTTAAATTGTGCCCCTTGTTCTTACACATCTCTTTTCTGAAAGATGCTACCCTCCTGGACTTTGTTGATTCCCTGAGGTACTTAAAAGTTTCTATCATGTCCCCTGCCCTCCTTTCATCAAGGGTATACATATTAAGCTCTCAGTCTCTCTTCATATGGTTTCTGATGTAGACCCTGCACCATTTTAGTTGCCCTCCTCAGGACTGCTTCCATCCTGTCTATGTCCTTCGTAGATGAGGTCTCCAAAACTGCACGAGTACTCCAGATGGGGTCTCACCAACTGTCTGTACAGAGGATAACCACTTCCTTTCTACTTGTGATGCCCTCCTTATGCATTCCAGTATCCCCTGGCTTTCCTACTGACTTCTCATATTGCATACCCACCTTTAGGTCATCTGATATGACTATACCCAGATCCCTTTCCATTATTTTGTTGTTAGCACCCTCCTGCTATTGTGTACTCTTCTCCTGGATTTTATTTCCCAGGTGCATTACTTTGCACTTCTTTGCATTGAATCTAAGTTGCCATATGTCTGACCATTCCTCCAACCTTGCCAAGTCCCTTCTCATCCTTTCTAACCCCCTTGTGTATCAACTCTGTTACAGATCTTTGTGTCATCCAAAGAGGCATACCTTTCCTTCCAGACCTTCTGCAATGTCACCTATAAAGACGTTAAAGAGGACTGGACCCAGTACTGAGCCCTGAGGTACTCCACTAGTAACCCCCCTTTCTTCAGAATGTGTTCCATTCACTATTACCTTCTGTGTCCTGTTGTGCAGCCAGTTTTCTACCCAGGCTACCACCCTGGGACCCACTCCCAGGCTGGCTAACTTGATTATTAATCTTTTGTGCGAGACTGTGTCAAATGCCTCATAAAGTCTAGGTAGGCCATATCCACAGCCCTTCCTGGTCTATTACTTTGGTCACCCAGTCAAAGAAATCGATTAGATTTGTCTGACATGACCTTCCTGCTGTGAATCCATGCTGCTTTGGGTCCAGTGCCCTGCTGGCCTCTAGGTACTCAACAATTCTTTCTTTCAGAAGTGATTCCATCATTTTCCCACCACTGAGGTCAAACTAACAGGTCTGTAGTTTCCTGCTTCTGCCTTGCTCCCACTTTTGTGAAGGGAATCACATCTGCCCTCCTCCAGTCCTCAGGTACCACCCCATCTTCCCATGATTTGTTAAAAGTGTGGTTAGTGGTGTCACTAGGTCCTCCTTAGCTCTTTTAGGATTCTAGGGTGAATCCTGGCCAGGCCCGCTTGCTTGTCCACCTTGAGTTTTGAAGGTTCTTTCAGTATTCTTTCTTCTTTAAATGGACTGGTATCAACCCCACTATCCAGAGTGCTTCTACTGTTTGGTTTAGGTAACTCCTCCTCTTCTTCTTTTGTGAATACTGAGCAAAAGTATTCATTCATTATCTCTGCCTTTTCACTGTCTCTCTCTACCCACCTCCCCTCTCCTTTATTAATCTTCCCTATCCCTCCCTAACCTTTCTATGTTCCCTAATGTACCTATATAAGGTTTTATCCTCCTTCTTAACTGAGTTGGCTATCCTTTCCTCGGTTTGGGCCTTTGCTTTTCTGACTGCCTTCCCCACTTCTTTCTGCTTTAATTGATACAGTTCCCTGTCGTGCTCTGTCTGTGATTCCTCATACTTTCTGAATGCAGCCTTTTTCTCCTTAACCTTCCCTGACACTTCTTTTGAGAGCCATAGTGGTTTTTATTCCGCTTTGTTTTCTTTATTTGTTTCACAAAGGCTTGTTGCCTCCATGATGGCAGTTTTGATTTTCTCCATTGTTCTTCCACCCTCCTTTCTGGCCATTTGCTAATGCATTCCTCAGGTATTCACCATTTTGCCAAAGTCAGCCCTTCTAAAGTCCAGTATCCTTGTATTTGTATGGCTTGTCTCCATGGTTGTGTTTATTGTGAAGCACACTGTGCAGTGGTCGCTTGTTCCCAGGTGTCTACTGACTTCTAAGTTTGTGATCCTCTCACCATTTGAGAGTACCAGGTCTAATATTGCTCCCTCCTGAGTGGGTTCCACCACTAGCTGTCTAAGGCATGCTCCCTGTAGGGCATCGAGAATGACCCTGCTCTTGGATGTAATGAAACATCATTAGAGTCCACAGCACCATGGAATTGGACTTTGGATGCCTCAATCCTATCAGCAGCCACCTCCTCCAGCTCTTTGGCTAGCTGGGGGGGGAAGTCTGTTCAGCCAGCTCCAGAACAGCATCCTACCTGGACTTCTGGTATCTGACTGTGTAGGCCATATAGTTTGCCTGCCCGAGTCCCAAGGAGGATGCCAAGTACCGTTTCTTGGCCATAGCATCCACCTTCCTAGAGTCTTTATCTGGGGGGTGGGAAGCGAAAGGTATATTAGCCTTTTCACAGGCTGCAGCCTGCACAACCCCAACATGGCTGCATTGTTGGAACAAGTCCTCTGTACCTGAACCTGACAGCATATACATCCTGTCCATTCTCTTGTCCACAGGAGGTAATGAATTTGGTGTCTGAATTAATTTTTTGTGTCTGTTTCCCAAAAGATTTATGGAGGGGGAATAGACAGCCTTTTGGACTCTGGGATGTCCATCATCTCTACATGGTCAGGCTCTTCTTGTTCCTCAACAGCTTCGACCAGAGGGAGCTGGAGGGTCTCTATCACTTTTTTGTAAAACAAATAGTGGGAAGGGGACTCAGAAAGCTTGGGAGGGGAATCTTTGGAAGGCCTGTCTGGGGAGATGTCTGGTTCAATGGGCTCATCCAAGCCTTCCACACCATCATCATCAAACCATTCTTCCCTCTCCAAATCCAGTTCATAGTAACCATCCGGAAAATATTCCGGAACCAGAGCAACTGACCGAATGGTTCGCCTACCCGGAGGTGCCGGATCGCCCGGAACTGAACGGAGCGATTCTACTATGCTAATTGCCCTGGCAATTTCTTCAGTGGTTGGACGTGACAGTTCTGGATCCGAACCAGCCGATTTCTTTTTTCTTTTAGAGGGAACTGACCCCTCAGGATCAGCTCTCCTTTTGCTTGAGGAAGTATCACCCAGGTCAGTGGGCACTCCCTCAGGTTCGGTTGGAACTGAACCGGGCTGGCCATCTGGATCAGCAGACTTCTCGGCCTCCTTTTCTCTAAGCCTACCCAATCTCTTGTCCAGGGTGGCCTTCGGGAAATTCTTGCATATTTGGCAGTCTGAATCGAGGTGGTCAAACCCCAGACAATACACACAGGTGGTGTGAGGGTCTGCCTTAGCAAAGGCATCCCCACACTCACTACAGTGCTGAAAACCAGTGGGCCCGCTTTTTCTTTTGGGTTTCTCAGACGTAGCCATCCTATCCACTTACCCTTTAGCAGCTTTAAAGCTAGGCAAGATCCCCTTATTGGTTACAAACCGTGTTATGGGCTGTGGAAAACAAAAACGTTAAAAAATATTTTTTTTTAAACCAATAAGGACCGGTACCTCACACTAATACAAATAACCAAAGACTTTACAGAATGAAGAAAGAAAAAACAATCGGTTCCAGCCGGATCGACTGAAAAACATTTACAATTTCCACACAGATAAAATAAAACTAATGTCCACTACCTACAACACTTACTGTACTGCAGACAGGGATCTGAACTGAAAAAAAAACAATAAAATTCACAGTTTAAAACAGACATTTTACTGAGACCGAACCGACAAGCGAAGGAGATTTCTCCGGAGCGACTGTTCAGTTAGGCGGAGTAAAGAATCTGACGGTTACACTTGAAAGTGCAGCAGACAGAGGTTTTAACTGAGCTCGAGCTTAACATTCTGTGCTCTGGCATAGAGTTAACTCTTTCCTCTATGGAGCAGTTCAAGTGCTGGGGCTAACTGCATAATGTCAGAATACAGTAAGACTTCATGTTGTTTGAAAGGGAGGAGATAGGAGATAGTGTGGGGGGGTAAAGGTGGGAGGGACTTAGAGAGAGGAAAATTAGAGGGAAGGAGAGTAAGTTTAGTTAGTGTTGGATGTCCCAGGGGCAAAGGAGAGGTACAGCTGAGTATCATCAGCATAGCAATGAAAACCCAAGCTGTACTTCCTAATGAGCTCTCCCAGGGGAGCATGTACATGGCGAACAACATCAGCGACAAGACAGAACCCCGGGGTACTCCACACGACAGGAGGCTAGGGGAGGAGGAGAAATTCACCATCACTACCCTTTGCCTGCTGTTGGTGAGAAAAGACTCAAACCAGCAGATGACAGTGCCAGCAAGTCCACAGAATTCCCTCAGGTGGTCGTGTAACACACAATGGTCAAACGCTGAAGAGAGATCGAGAAGATAAAATTACTTACCATAGTAATCGTCTTTCTTCCAGGGGATACTCCAATATTCATAACTTTATGCAGTGTCCCTTTAAGACAGTACTGCTCGGAGAGATGGAATACATGCCAATGAGAGAATGTTCATTAGTTCATGCCATTTTCAAATGCTGCCTTCACCAACTGCTGCATTCTACCACTTCAGATTTCGAGGGAGCCTGCTTTAGAGGCCCAATCAAACTAAATATACTTAACCCTAATAACTAACACCTATAGACCCCAACTGGGGACAGAAAAGTTTAAAAACGCCCCCCAAAAAAAAACTTTAATGTCAGAATCACCCAAAGAAGGGGATAACAAGGCCCAATGGGTCTAAAAAAGATAGTGAATATGCCAGTGTGTGGCACCTCTATTCTCCCACATACTGTCCAGCTTCCTGGAATCTTTATCCAGGACTGGGTAGATGAGGGAACCTCAGCCATGTCACAGACTTGGTTTGGGTTAACCCCATCATGTCCAAAAGGAAAAAAGTCAGCCTATTCATCTTCTGTAAACTCTAAGGCGGAGAGAATGAAGGTGTTTTCCATTTTTCCTTACAAAGGCATAGTAATAGGAGAAATGCTCCAGACCCCAGGGAAAGAAACCGAATTCCTGGTCAGGAGAACCATAGGATTCAAAAGGTTCCCCTTCCTCCACCTGTTCATTATACAGGAACCCGGACCCCTTATTCCTGGAAACTGGAGGGGGGGCAGCAGCTTAAGGGGGGGCCAGCATGCCTAAGGAGCCAGGAAAAATTGCCAGCCTTAGTCATACCCTCCTCAGAGGACATGTTACTCTGTTCACTGACAGCTCTTTGCTTCTTCCACAGGAGGGGCAGTGACATGTTTTTCATGGGGAAATCCATAGCTTGAAGGACTTGGGGGGGGGGGGGGACGCTGCCAGACTTAGCCATACCCTCCACAGAGGGTATTTCTACTCTGTTCACTGATGACACCTTTTCTCCTTCAGCAGGAGAGGCAGCAATAAATTTTTATGTGGAAACCCACAGAGCTTTAGCCATGTCCTCCACAGAGGGCATTTTTTACTCTGTTCACTGACGACTCCTTTGCTTCATCAGCAGCAGGGGCAGCAATATATCTTTACGAGGGAACCCACAGAGCTTTAGACATGTCCTTTCAGAGAGCATTTCTACTCTGTCCACTGACAGCTCCTTTGCCTCTTCAGCAGAAGGGGCAACAATATGTTTTATTTTTGTCAGGGAATGAACTGGAACCTGCTCATAAGACTTTTATTTTTTTAATTTTTACTTTGGCTTATAAGGGTTCCCTTTTCCAGAATGCTTAGCAACAAAATTATCTTTGAGAGGTCTTCCCTTATGCTAAATATGAGAGAAAGGACCCTCCCTCAGAGCCCATGGTGACATAGTGATAAACTGAGGCCATAATTAAAGCCAACTTTTCAGACCTCTTTTACAGCTCTGGACAAAATTTGTTGTAAATCACACAAAAGCAAGTTTATGCTGTGGATCTAAGCACATTAAACACTGCTCATGGCTAAGTGCTTTTGCCAGGAGCTAGATCAATTCACACAGTTTTAAGCCAGTAGGTCTCTTATTCTTCCTGAGTCTGTCTGATGTACTAATTTCCAGACAAACACTAGAACGTGGTT
Source organism: Neoceratodus forsteri (assembly GCA_016271365.2). Lineage (NCBI taxonomy): Eukaryota > Metazoa > Chordata > Ceratodontiformes > Ceratodontidae > Neoceratodus > Neoceratodus forsteri. Next base: position 705,457,014 of record CM028131.1, on the reverse strand, counting down.
CCCCAAAAAGAAATGCATACAACTGTGACCTGATCCTCCAAGAAAAGCAGGACCACTATTGAAAAGAGGTAAAAACATAGCTCCTACCGCCCCTTTATTTTTTTTTTTGTTTTGTTTTCAGGGGAGACTCAACGAACGGCTCAGTACCAAGATATTGGGAGTCGAGGCTCTACACAAGGGGTTCATAGCAATCGAAAATAAAGTATTAATGGAATTAAAATATTTAAAGTAATAATGCGGTTTAAAAAGACCGCACTGTAAGCTGACTGAAAGTTTCTCCAGTTCCTGGGAATAGAAAGGGGAACTGGAGAAAGAGAAAGAAAGAAACTGCCTAAAAATGAAATTACTGACAGCAGCGGCATAAAAAAATAAATGAAAAGATAAATGTAATACTGATAAAACAAATCTGAAATAAAAAAGTAAACTGGAACAAAGCAAGAAAGATCTCTTGTGGTGACTTGCTTGCCCAAGTGGAGAAACAGATCTGCCGTTGAGCAGCAGAGCATAGCGCCACCTCGAGTTCGAGGTTTGAAGAACTTTACAAGTGCAAGATGCAGTCTTTATCTGACATTCTACTCCCCTACACTGTAACGTACAAACTATTGCTTTTGGGGGATTTTAATGATGATTGGACGGATAACAAAGGCCCCAATGTCATGAAAAACATTACTCTCAATTTGGGATTGGAACAATTGATTAATGACCTTACTAATTTAAAAAAAAACAAAAAACAGGTGAGTCATTCTTAATTAGATTTGATTTTTACTAACGCGCCACACAATTACTCAGAAACTGGAGTTCTGGCTGATATGAGTAGTGATCATAACACAATGTATTGTATCAGAGGAAGATATAGAGTCCCTAACCAAGCAAGATCTGTTACTTATTGCTCAGTCAAGAATTTTGGTTACCTGGCATTTGCAAAAGACTTGGATAATATAACTTGGGAGAGATTAAAACTAATTCATGATATAGATCTACGGTGGAATTATTTTGTTTCAGAATTAATGAAGGTATATAATCTGCATATGCCAGTAAAAACAAGGAAAACTAAAAAATAAATCTTTCCCCTGGTTTACCACCTCATTATGGAAATAAAAAAGTGAAAAATCTAGCATGGGACAGGGCACATGAGACAAGGTTGACTAAAGACTGGGAAAGCCACAGGAAGCTAAGAAATGATTATGTAACTTCAATCAGAGATGCTAAGAGATCATTCTATACTGCAACAATTGACGACACTGCAGGTGACCCAAAAAGATTCTGGTCCATAATTAAAGAAATAAATGGCCAATCAAAAAAGGTGACTAATATGCAGCTCTCTGAGACAACAGGTAGTACTGATGGGGAGTCCGTAGCCGACAAATTTAATTAATACTTTGTAGAGGCAGGGAACTTTTTTGGCAGCTGTGACCCCAGTCTGAGTGTCCCTGAAGGTCAGTAAGGAGAGGAAGAGGTCCCATCTTTCACATTTGAGAAGACAGATGTAGTTGAAGTTATGGAACTTTTGTTGGAACTGAAAATTAATAAAGGTAGTGGACCTGATGGACTCACTCCCTTAGTTTTAAAATATTCTGCATTGCAGACTACCGAACTGCTTACATATCTGTTTAATTAGTCTTTGTCTGAGAGGGTGGTGCTGGGAATAGAAATTGGCTAGGGTTGTCCCCGTTTTTAAGGGGGCAGCCCTAGCCAATTAACCAATTATTGCTCAATCTCTTTATTGTTACAAGTTTCCAAGTTATTTGAAAAATTATTGGCTAGGCAATTAACTGATTTCTTGCACAAAAAATAATCTTCTTGATAAGTATCAATCAGGATTCCATAAAACCCACGGCATGGTAGTCTCCATGGTGAGGGTCCTGGATGATTTCAACAAAGCTATGGACTCAGGACAATTGACTGTAGCCATCTTTGTGGACCTCTCCAGGGCCTTCGACATGGTAGACCACCAAATCCTTCTAAATAGGCTTGCAGAAATATGAGTTGCTAGAAAAACTTTTAAATAGTTTTGTTCACACTTCCATTCTAGGATGCAGTTAACTGCCATGAATGGCAAACAATCTGCATCACTGCCAGTAGTCCGAGGAGTCCCACAGGGCTCGATCCTAGGACCACTATTGTTCCTGATATATTTAAAAGGCCTCGTAGAATGTGTGCCAGATATGGTATATTATTTATATGCTGATGATGCGATACTTTACGTTGCTGTACCATCTTTGGTCGAAGTCCAAAGTAAATACTAACATACTAACATACTGTTTGCCAGCAGATTAGGCCTTACGGTCTATCGAGTCTGCTCGAACTTTAGATCCTTAGTTGGGTGCCGAGACCCTCCCATCCCTTGTGTTCCAGAAACCCGTATCATCCATCCCCACCCCCCTGGGACAGGACATCATCTGATACATCCACTTTCTGTGTCTGTCCCATCCTCTCTTGAAGCCCTCCACTGTGGATCTCTGAACTAGCTCACCAGGCAGTGCATTCCAAGGGTCCACCACCCGCCCAGTGAAAACCTCCTCCTCTTTTCCCCTTACCCTTCCACCTTCCAACTTCAAACCATGCCTCTGGTGATGCCTCCTGCTTTAGTCTAAAGATCCTCCATGTTTACCCTATGTATTCCCTTGAGGTACTTGAAGACCTCAATCATGTCCCCCTGTCTCTCCTCTCCTCCAGTGAAAACAGGCAGAGCTCCTTAGTCTGTCCTCATACGCCAAATCCCCTAGCCTCGTGATCATCTTTGTTGCCCTCCTCTGTACCTCTCTAGGAGCTGTATGTCCTCTTTAAGTGTGGTCTCCAGTATTGTACACAGTACTCAAGGTGTGGTCTAACTAGTCCATTGTACAGCGCAGAATCACTTCCTTGCTCCTAGAGGTGATCCCCCACGATGCATCCCAACATCCTGTTTGCCTTGCTAGCGCCTCTCCTGCACTGCTCAGGAGTTATCTACATGCATCCACCATGATCCCTAGGTCTTTTTCCCTATTGAGGCCTCCAGCGCCACCTCCCAGGGTGTACCTGTGTTTAGATTTCCCACCAAGATGCAACACCTTGCACTTGGTGATATTGAAATTTAATTTCCATGTGAGCCCAGCTTTCCAGGGTGTCCAGGTCCCTCAGGGCCAACCTCCCTCTTCTCCCTCAACTACTGCTCCCATCTTGGAGTCATCCCCAAGAGACTCTATTTCACACCCTATACCCTCCTGATGTCCGATATGTATGCATTAAACAGGATCGGACCCAGGACCGAGCCCGCGTGTACCCCACTACCAACCTCTCTAGGTTCGAGAGCTCCCACAGACCACTACTCTCTGAAAGGCTCCAGCTAGCCAGTTTTCAATCCATCTGACCATCAAAGGGCCTACTCCTAACCCCATTAGTTTCTCCACCAGACCATTGTGGGACAGAGTCAAACGCCTTGCTGAAGTCCAAGAATAATACATCCACAGGCTTACCCCTGTCCAGTTCTGATGTTACCCATTCATAGAACTCCACAAGGTTGGTTTGACATGATCTACCTGGCACAAACCCATGTTGCCGACTCATCCAGACCTCCCACCTCCTCCAAGTACACCCCCAATCGCTCCTTTAGTATACTCTCCATTAATTTTCCCACCACCAGAGTCAAACTGATGGGTCTATAGTTACCTGGTACTTCCTCGACCCTTTATGGATTGGTACCATGTGCCTCTCGCCAATCCCTAGGTACCCTCCCTGTCTCAAGTGACCTGCTGAAAAGTTCGCCAGGGTGCAGCCAGTATGTCCGCCAATTCCCATAGTACTCGGATGAATGCCATCCGCCCAGGAGATTTGTCTTTCTTTAGGGCCTTGAGGGCTAACCACACCTTTTGGCAGAGATAGCATCATCCGTCCCTCCACCTTTACTGGCCTTTTTATCTTTACCCAGATGTGACACCCCTGGGGTACTCTCTCTCCCTCTTGCTCCATTTTTGTTGCTCCCCTGATCCCACTTACTGATGTTTCTATCCCTTCAGGCCTTGCTTTGTAGATATCCCATCCCCTCCCTTAGTAACACAAGAGGCAAAGTACTTGTTAAATACCTCTGCCTGGTCCCCCCCTTCTTCCACCCACCCTCCTTCTGATCTCAATCTACTGAGATGGTTTTAGTTTTTCTCCGCCTCCCAATGTACTGGAAGAACCCTTTTCCTCCATGTATCCCTCAGTGCCAGCCGCTGCTTTTACTGACTTTGCCCTCACCATACGGGTGACTTTTCTAGATGCAAGCTGGTACATTTCTTATCCCTATCCCTCTTGTTGTTTTATATTTTGTAGGCCTTCTTTCTCTGAATGCTACCTGTACCTCACTGGACCACCAGCATGGTTTATGTGACCTTGCTCCCTTCACGCTTCAACTTAGTGCATATCCTGACTGCCTCATAGAAGTCCCCTGCTTATGACCTCCCATCTCCTTTCCACACTTGTCATTGAGGTAATCCCCATCAAGTGATCCTTGAGAATATTTCCATGCCCATGAAGTCTGCCCCCTGAAGTCCACTGCCAGTGTCCTAGATCTCACCCCCTCCCATGCTTATTTGAAACCAGACAGTATTGTGGTCGCTCCCAGTCAGGGGGTCTTGTACAACCATGTCCCTTACCAGATCCCCATCTGCCAGAACCACATCCAGGACATGCCCCTCCCTTGTGGGCTCCATCACATGCTGTGTTAAGAAAACATCCTGGAAGCCATCCAGCAGCCTCTGCCCTTGGCCACCTTAGAGGACATGGTTCCCCAGTTTGTACCTGGCATATTAGGTCCCCATCAACACCACTCCTTCCCTTTTGGTCCACACTGGGCAATGATGTTGTCCAGCAAACCATCCTCTAGAACCTCACTCATCCCGGGGCCTATATGCTACACCCAGCTTGACCTTATTTCCTGCTGAGGATCGAAGTGACCCATAAGGCCTCCACGCTTCCCTCTGCCTCTTCTACTCTAGCAATTTCTATGTCATCCCTAATGAACATAGCCACTCCACCCCTCTGCCCTCCTTTCTATCCTTCCTGAGCATAGTGTACCCCGCACGCTTAGGTCCCAGTCATGGTTTTTGTTGGCCCACGCTTCTGTGACCGCCACATCCAATTTCCCATCAGCATGGCCTGGAACTCTGGCAACTTGTTTCCCAAGCTCCTGGCATTTACTAACACCAACCCCACCCCTTATCCCTGATTCTCTTGTCAACCCCACCCAGATTCCTTATACTTCCATCCTCCTCTGCTCCTCCTGAAACCTCCATCCCCAATCTGTTTACCCCTTCCCTTGGGCATGAAGGCTACTCCTCATCTGGAGGAGAGGGCTTCTGGTCAGCCCTCCCTATCCTTCCCCCTCACAAGTTTAAACCCCACCTTCTTGTATGTAGTCAGCCATCCCTTGTTTAAGGACTTCCTTCCCTAATGGGGCAAGATGAAACCTGTCCTTGCATATAGTCCCTTATCCTCCCAAACTCCATTCCAGTTCCTAACACCCTAACCCACTCTTCACTCCTACTTCCTGAGCCAGTCATTAACCCTCTGTGAGCTTCATTTTTTCTCCACTGAGGCCTTTGGTACTGGCAATATCCGAAAAGGAAATGTTGCATCCATTATCCCGACAGACTCTGGCAAGTTCTGGAACCTTGCTTGGATTTCCAAATGCTATTTCCTCTAGATCATTAGTTCCTCAAATGCACCAGGAAACTGGCTCTCCACAATCCCTAACCATTTCATACACCATGAACTTTGCTGTGCAGTGTCAGCCCAGGGATACACACTTACCTTCAGCTGGCTATGGCATCCACCCCTGTCCCTCCCACTGGATAACTCTAATCATTGAGTCTCCAATAACAGAACCTTAACACCGCCATCATCCTTATGGTTACCTCCACTATGCCTCTCAGCCCCTTCCCCTTTATTCATGATCTCACTCGTGGAGTCTTCCTGCCTTACAATAGAGACCCCTTGTCACCCTCCACTTTCTGCCTCCCTTGCTATTTTGCCCACTTAACTCAAACTCTCTGAATAGGTGTCCCTTTAACCTCTCTATCTGAACCATTTATCCTGGCCCTGATGGTTTCTCCTTCCCCACACCGCCATCCTCCCCTTGTTGTAGTACCTCTGCTCCAGAGGCTCTCAGGGTCCCTTTAGCTAGGGCCCATCCTTGGTACTGAACCCCTGCTGAAAGGGGGCCTCTCCCACCTCCTTGTCTCCCAGTTTCTCTCCAATCATGCTCTCCTCTCTCATGTCTGGAATATGTTGCATCTTCCCCATTTGCTTAACATATATGTTTCCCTTTCTCCCTCTGGGACTATTTCTATCCTTTCCATTGCCGGTCTGTGATGCCCTATGGGTATCAGACTCCCTCCCCCCGGCCTCTGTATAAGTTTTCTCATTTCCACCAACCCCTTCCTCCCCCTCTAGGTTGCTTAGTAGCTCAAATTTATTGCGACACTCTATGTCAGCCTCCATCAAGTAACCTGAGATTCCCCTGACTGCACCTCTAAACTGCCCCTCTTCTTCCCCTCTTGCTCTGTTCACCTTAGGAGCTCCCTTCCCACAGTCTGCTGCTTTAGGCTTCCGCACAACAGCCCCTCCTGACTCTTCCCCCTCCACTATCTTTGTATTCAGAATGTTCACCCCGTACGCTTTCCCCTTAGCATCAACTTCCCTATCAAGGGTCCTGTCCCTAATATCCCCTCCTGCTTGCTGTAACATAACGTCCTGTAATTTCAGAGCTGTCTCAGCCTCCCTCAGCCCCACCCTCTGCTGCCCATATCCACACCCCTCATCCTTGGACACCCCCAGCTCCTCCAGCTTACTCCTTAACCAATATACCTCACTCCTGATACAAGATAACTGTCTACAGAATGGGCAGCCTCCTCTCTCAGGCCCAATTTAGAATTATTGTCGTCCCACAGCCTGTACAGCCTACAACCCTTCCAAAGATGCCTGCCATGGTGGAATATGGCCACCCTGTTTATCCCCTCTGTTTATAATGGCACACCCCTTTCTCAGTCCCTTCCCTGGAATACAGTTTCTCTATACTGACTGTAGTTATTTACAAACCCAATTTCAACCCCACCAATAAAGTTCCAAAGTCTCACAAACCATACAGTCCAGTGTGTGTTCGGTCCCACTAACAGTGTGTGTAAGCAGACATCAGGTCACCGTATGATGTCACAGGCCCACTCAGCTGCTGTTGCTTCAAATTTCAGTCCTAAAACAGAAATACTAGCCTTCAATCCCAACCCCAGTGGTTTTCAGTATTTAGAAACTCCACAAAACAGGGTGGGTGAGAGGGCTCTTACCAAACACCAGGCAAACAACACATTTAAATTTCCTCTAATTAACCCTGACAAACAACTGTCCCCAAACCTCAAAAGTTACAATATCACAGCCAAGTAACAGTTCTAATTCAGGGTAATAATTTTACCACATAGAGCTAATTTCATCATAAACTATTCCAATATTTCAGTTAAAAACAGAATATAAACCCAGGGCTCTGTCCAACTAACCTGCTGTGAGTTCCCAAGTGAATGGAGGCCAGGTAATTCCTGTTTAAAGACAAGGTAATTGCAGCTAATGTCCCTTCCCCAAACACCAGGCAAACAACACATTTAAATTTCCCTCTAATTAACCCTGACAAACAACTGTCCCCAAACCTCAAAAAGTTACAATATCACAGCCCAAGTAACAGTTCTAATTCAGGGTAATAATTTTTACCACATAGAGCTAATTTCACTTACAAACTATTCCAATATTTCAGTTAAAAACAGAATATAAACCCAGAGCTCTGTCCAACCAACCTGCTGCTGTGAGTTCCCAAGTCAGACTAGTTTTAACGGTCTCCAGGCCCATTTCAGAGGATCTACACTTAAAATGAACACAAGTAAAACCAAGTGCATGCTGTCTGGAACTTCAGCTAAATTCAGGAGCGGCTGTAGTACGTATAAACGATTGGGATGGATTTCTCTTACAGATAGACGCCAACTACACAAATTTGTTCTGCCTTACAAAAGTGGACTGGGTGAAATCCCAGATTGCCTCTTAGCTAAACTGCAGGAAAGGAAGGTAAACTCTTCTCTAAGAAATTCAGTTTATCGTGAACTGACAGTACCTATAACTAAAACACAAATGTCAATGTATTTCTATAGTCAAATGGTGCTCTTTCCCTGGATTAAATTACCACAAAAGTTTTGTCTGTTTAACACTAAGCCCCTTTCAACAAATATTGTAAAACTATGGTTCTTACATAATATCACTGTCCAAGCCAAGTGTTTGTGACAGGGTTGAATAGGATCCTGTCCCAGTTGTTATGGAGAGTTTGAATGCAAGGATCTGTTCTATTCTCTCCTTTTCGGTCTCTTGTCTGTCTGGTTGCACAACAAGATTTTTTTGTGAGATCTGGGACTTGATCACCCTTGGTCTCGCAATTCTCTGCCTCTCACTATCTCTCAGTCTTCACTTCCTGTTTCTATATTTTCCTCCCTTGCATGTTTGCTGGTATAAAAATATATACAAATCATTATGTGGAAATTTAACTGATATTGGGATCCCTTTCTTTAGAAATTATATGGTGTTACTGTTGAAATGTATATAATTATAATTGGAGATGATTGCAAAAAGCTATTGGGAATTCAAGTGGTTAACCTGAAATGCAATTTTTAAGCCTTTTGCAGAAGCTGTGGAAAAGGGGCCTTAGTTCTGGGACATTGTGTTCTAGCTGCACCTGCCTGATATATACAAGAACATTTTAGAAAATAAAACAGGATGCTTGTTGAGAAGTGGGGGTGCTTGTAGGAGTCACACAGAGATTGAAGGAAAACTCAGATTGATCTTCTCTGTTTATTCTGCCTTTGTAAATAGTTATTCTGATCAATTTTATTTTTTTTTATGTTACTGCTAGTACTAATAAATACTTTTTGTGAATTCTAAAACTGCTCCTGTTTTTTCCTATGCTTCCTGACCTGTGCCTCAACAACAGATGGTGTCAGCCTAAGTGGGATTACGATCTACATACCCTAAGCCAGGAGTTTTGTGCGTGGGTACTGAACCTAGTACCAGGGAAGCATAGAGAAAGGTATGGATCCTGCAACAAGTCCAGGAGTGGTTACCAGGAGAATGGCAGCCAAATTAACAAAGATAGAAGTCCAAACTGAGATTGTACAGCCAGCACAAGTTATGGAAAAAGAACAGGCAGTGACAGAACCTGAAAGCCTGACTGCTTTTTTCAAATGGTGGGCTATACAACAAAAAGAGATGGAGAAACAGAAGAGAGAAGAGAAGCAGCAGATAAGAGAAGAGATGCAGTGAAAGGAGCAGCAGAGGACAAAAGAGAAGCAGCAGATGAAGAAGAAGAAGAAGAATCTGCATTTATATAGCACTTTTCTTACATCCAAAGTGCTTTACAAGCAATGCTAGACTGGTAGTGAAGTGACTGAATGTGTGGTGGCGGCCATATCGCACACCATCACCCACACACAGCCCAGATAATTGCATGAACCGGCTTATGGGAAGGGGAATGTTGGCCAGGACACCGGGAATGTTCCCTACGCTTTGCAAAGAGTGCCCTGGGTTCTTTTACTTCCACCTGAACATCCACCAGGACAACACCAGGATGGGTAGAAGGGACCTTGGTTTAACGTCTCACCGAAGGACGGCACACCCCAGCAGTACAGCACCCCCCAATACTACACTCGGATGGCAGCGATTATTTACGTGCAAGTCCAATCCCGGTGTGGGTCGAGAACCCACGACCTTCTGGTCCCGAGGCGGATGTGCTAACCAACTGAGCCACGCTGACACTTGATGACAGTAGAGATGCAGAGACAGGAGAAGCGATGGCTGGATGCCTTGCAAGCTATCAAAGGCAGAGGATCTGGCACAGATCCAGATGAGCAACAAAACACAGGCAACTTAAAAGCCATTAAACTTACAAAGTTGGGTCCCTCGGATAATATTGAGGCATATCTGACAACTTTTTAAAGAGTTGTCACAGCCTTCCAATGGCCAAAGTAGCAATGGACAAGCAGACTGGTACCCTATCTGACAGGGAAAGCCCAACTTCCCTACAGCAATATGGACATTGCACAGTCAGAAAACTATGACCTGGTGAAAAGCAAAATCCTGAAGAGGTATGACATTTCAGGAGAGACCTACAGGCAGAGATTTCGATCTCTGAAGTACAACTCAGTCGACAATCCTCGAGAAGTCTTCACCCGACTCAGAGAACTCCTGATAAAATGGCTCCAACCAGAGGGCAAAACAGTCCCACAGATCATCGATACATCTGCCAAGAAGCAATTCATCAACATCCTGCCTACAGATGTGCAGCTTTGGGTAAAGGAACACCAACCAGAAAGTGGGGAAAAGGCTGTTTCTTTGGCCGAAGACTACCAAATGGCCAGACAGACACCACAGCAGCGAGGTAACAGACAAGCACCGGTAAGACACTTTTTCCCATTTAAACTCCAAGTCTGATAGGAACTCTGGTGGGGGTAACAAATCTGTGCTCAATGACGTTATTTGCTATAACTGTAATAAGCCAGGTCATATTGCAAGAAACTGCCATAAGAAGAGTGACACTGGAGCAGATTTGTCCTTGGCAAATTGGGGCAAGTACTTAACAGACGTGAAGGTGGGGGATAAGACTGCAAAGGGATTCATTGATTCGGGAAGCAGACAAACCCTAGTGCATGTTGAAGTGCTGGGCAAACACTGTGCAAAAGGACCAGGTACTGGTATCATCTGCATCCACAGGGATACTCGATATTATCACACCACCCAAGTGACTCTGACCATTAAGGGTGTGTCGCACCAAATGAAAGTGGGGATAGTACCGGAGTTACCTGTACACATGGTTATTGGAAATGACTGTCCAGGATTTACAGAGTTAATCTCAGAGGAACTGAACCCTGCAGTTTCAGCAGCAGTGGTAACGAGCTCAGGCAAACATGATCTCAAACGGTGGGGACACTTCCTTTCAGTGACTTTGATTCAGACTTGTTTGAGCACAGCTTCAAGATCTGGAAATTCAGGAAAGAAAGACAATGCCTAAAGAAACTGTGGCAACAGGTGACTGATGGACATAAGGGGTTAACATATGAAAATGCTGAAACAAAACTGATCACCGTTTGTGATTTCCTTTCAGAACAAGCTAACAATGTTTCTCTCCAGGGTTATTTTAAGCAGCTGGGGGTGAAACCAAAACTGGGTGAACCAATGTTTAAAAAATGTAATGGGTTACTGTACAGAGTTTGGGTTAAACCTCAGACACAGGACCATATAGAACAATTGGTTATACCACAGAAGTATGGAACAGAGTTGTTACAGATAGCACATGATAGTCCTTTGACTGGTCACTCAGGGCAGGATCACACACTTGCTAGATTGCTGTACAGATTTTACTGGCCTGGAATTCATGAAGATGTTGCTACCTATTGTAATTCCTGTGCTGAGTGACAGAAAGTAGCCCCAGTCACTAGAAAAGACAAGGTGCCCCTACCCTTGATAGATGTGCCTTTTGAGAGAATTGCAATAGATGTGGTTGGTCCTTTAGACAAAAGTAAAAAGGGTAATAGATTTATCCTGGTAATATGCGACTATGCTACTCGATACCCAGAAGCAGTTCAAATATGTACTGTCACAACTTCAGAAGTGGCAGCAGAGCTTGCAAAAATTTTTAGCAGAGTGGGCATACCTAAAGAAATTATTACTGATCGGGGTAGTAATTTTGCTGCTACATTACGTAAAGAGCTGCACAGACTACTAGGTATCACTGCCTTAAGACACTCCCCCTATCACACACACAGACAGATGGTCTTGTTGAATGTTTTAATCAAACCCTAAAATGCATGTTGAAATGGTTTGTAGAAGGGAAAGACTGGGACCAATACTTGCCTTACTTACATTTTGCTTACAGAGAAGTGCCACAGGCATCAACAGGGTTTTCACCATTTGAAATGCTGTATGGTAGGTAGCCAAGAGGACCACCGGATGTGATAAAAGAAACGTGGGAAGATAACCCCACTCAGAAACAATTTATAATGTCTTATATGCGTGCCCTAAGAAAGAAGCTGGCAAAATATGTTGAAATTGCCCATAATAAATCAGGAAGAAGTCCAAAACCAGCAGAAGGTATATTATGACCATGGGGTAAAAGAAATAGTTTTTGAGCCAGGTGAAAAGGTTTGGCTACTGTTACCCACAACAGAAAATAAACTGTTAATAAATTGGCAAGGGCCTTAAATTAAATCAATCAAATCAAAATGTATTTATAAAAGGCGCCTTTCCATAGTTCAAGACACCTACACATATTAAAATCACATCAACAATAAATAGATAAAACCAAACTTATCCAAAATATATAAAAAAAAAAAAGAAAAAAAAAAAGACAGCAGCATTATGTTTCATCGCCAAAACATAAGCCAAAGAGGTAGGTTTTTAATTCTGTTTTAAAACTTTGGATGGTTTTAAATATATATATAGTGTGTATATATAGAGAATAATGGATGAGGAAGGGTTTGATATGAGAATTTAGTGCACACCCGAGTTGTGGGATGCTACATAAACCCCGAGGGCGAAGCCCGAGGGGTTTATCAAAGCATCCCACAACGAGGGCGTGCATTAAATTCTCATATGAAACACCCTCCCCATCTTTTATTTTTTATAATAACAGGCCAGCAATTTTTCTCCAGCAGTTTGTGAAACTGTTTGGCCCCTCCCACATACAGAATGTTAGCCAATGAGGCAGCAGCATAGTTTGACTGGCATGGCTCATGAATGTCATAACAACCAGCCGGTTGTTATGGAAAATATCAACCTGGTCAGTACATTGAGAGAAATTGCTGACCTATTATTATATATATATATATATATATATATATATATATATACACACACACACACACACACACACACACACACACACTTATAGAGTTGCTTAGACATACAGGCATGGTTAACTATGAGATTGCGACCCCTGACAGAAAAAATCCTACTAAGATATACCACGCTAACCTCCTCAAGAAATGGGCTAAAAAAATGCCAAAAGCTGTTTAGCTCGTTTTACCAGAAACTGATAAAGAAGATATTGATGTAGCTTATGATAGACTGGAACAAACTGTAACTGCTGCTGCTGTAAAGGTGAATATTTCCTTAACCTCAGAACAAACCACAGAAATTTGTAATGTGCTAAAAACATTTAACAGTACTTTTACCACAGTACCAGGCCGAGCAAAAGGGGTCGAGCACTAATAGTGCCAAGGAATGCTCGCCCTATTTGGCAAAAGACATACATGTTACCAGAGCAGTTAAGAACTGACGTGGTTAAGGAAATACAAAAAATGAAAGAACTGGGTATCACAGAAGAGTCAAGGAGTGCTTGATCATCTTCAATGGTAATTGTAAACAAAAAAGAAGGGGTGTTAGAATCTGCCTTGATTTTAGGAAACTTAATCAAGTGTCAGAATTTGACAGTTATCCTATGCCTAGAATAGATGATTTGGTGGACAGACTGGGGAGTGCAAAGTATATCAGTACCCTCGATCTCACCAAGGGTTACTGGCAAATCCCTTTAGCTAAAGAATCCAGAGACAAAACTGCATTTGCCACTCCTGTTGCATTCTATCAGTTCACCACCATGCCATTTGGTTTACATGGTACGCCAGCTACATTCCAGTATTACATGGATATCATTTCATCCCCTCTTACTAGTTATTGTACTGCATACCTGGATGATGTCGTGGTGTATACTTCAGACTGCAAAAGCCACCTGGAACGCCTACGAGCAGTTATCCAATCGATCAAAAAGGCAGGTCTGACAATTAAGCCAACCAAGTGTGCATTGGGTAAGCAGGAAATCAGATATTTGGGCTATGTTTTGGGAAATGGAGAAGTCAAGCTTGAGGTTTCTAAGATAGACGCTGTAGCTAACAGCCCTGTCCCTTAAACAAAGAAACATGTCAGGTCATTTTTAGGGCTGGCTGGTTATTATCGGAGATTTGTTCCCAACTTTGCAGAGTTAGCTACTCCCCTCACAGAACTCATGAAAAAACAGTACCCAAATAATGTGAACTGGACTCCAGAGTGTGATGAAGCTTTTCAAGCCATTAAGGCTGCATTATGTTCTGTCCCCATTTTAAGAAGCCCAAACTTTGAGAAAACATTTTTGTTACAAACAGATGCCTCAGAGGTAGGTCTAGGTGCAGTCCTGAGTCAAAATATAGATGGGACGGAACATCCAATTCTATACATAAGTAGGAAGTTGCAGGACAGAGAGAAAAGGTACTCCACCACTGAAAAGGAATGTTTAGCAGCAAAGTGGGCCATGGAGTCCCTTAAGTTTTATTTGCTAAGAACTGACTTTGTACTTACAACAGATCACGATCCTCTCTGTTGGCTTAACCAAATGAAAGATGAAAATTCCAGAATCACAAGGTGGTACCAGGCACTACAGCCATTTAAATTCAAGGTGATACACAATTCTGGTAAACAGAATAGCAATGCTGATTTTCTGTCAAGATATGGATCAGGAATTGAAGGGTGTGAAGGTTGGAAAACAAATGTATGAGTTTAAACTTTACTGTTTGCTGTACTGCTATAGAAAAAAAGGATACTGCACACGTGCTTAATTTCTGAAAGTCAGAAGCTAATGTTAGAGAATTAAGAGAAAGTTCTGGAAACCTGTTTGATAAAACAGGTTCCCTCTTAAGGAGGGGGGTGTATGTGATAGGGCTGAATAGGACCCTGACCCAGTTGTTATGGAGAGTTTGAAGGCAAGAATCTGTTCTATTCTCTCCTTTTCAGTCTCTTGTCTGTCTGGTTGTGCAACCAGATTTTCTTGTGAGACCTGGGACTGGATCATTCTGATGGTCTCGCAATTATCTGCCTCTCACTATCTCTCAGTCTTCACTTCCTGTTCTATCTTTTCCTCCCTTGCTTATCTGCTGGTGTAAAAATATATACAAATCTTTATGTGGAAATTTAACCGATATTGGGATCCCTCTGTTTAGAAATTATATAGTGTTACTGTTGAAATGTATATACTTATACTTTGAGATGATTGCAAAAAGCTATTGAGAACTCAAGGGTTAACCTGAAATGCAATTTTTAAGCTTTTTTGCAGAAGCTGTGGAAAAGGGGCCTCAGTTCTGGGGCATTATGTTCTAGCTGCACCTGCCTGATATATACAAGAACATTTTAGGAAAAAAAACAGGATGCTTATTAAGAAGAGGGGTTGCAAAGGCTTATAAGACAGAGCTGCAGTTGCTTGTGGGAGTCACACACGGATTGAAGGATAACTCAGATGGATCTTCTTTGTTTATTCTGCCTTTGTAAACAGTTATTCTGAACAATTTTATTTTTTTATGTTACTGCTAGCACTAATAAAATACTTTTCTCAAATTCTACAACTGCTCCTGGTTTTTCCTACGCTTCCTCACCTGTGCCACAATGACAGTGTTGCTGTGATTAATTTTATGATTAACTGTGCTGAATGGTTTAACTGTTAATATCTGTTGTACCTTACTGTGTACTGTAATATGTGTTGTAACAAGTGTTATTGTATGTATGTAAATTTGTTTACCATGGGTCACCATTTCAAATAAGTTCGCTCAATGGTTCAACCCTAATAAAAATGAAATGGAATGAGGAGCGTTCCAAGTTCTATTAATTTACATACACAGCATGTGCTGCAGGGCAGCTCAAGTCATCAGGCTAGCTGCATATGTTAAGCATAATGTGGGATTCCTGGGGTTTGATATTTAGATTCTCTATCACTGTTCATTTAGAGATCAGTTGTACACCCCACAACCATAGGGACTGACATGTTTGGGGACAGGGCCATTAAATCATTTTAGCTCTACTACCCCAATAACTGACTATGGACTATCAGTATATAGCGCAGCCACTGACACAGCCCTCAGCAGAGTCAGGCTAATACTAAATAAGGCATGCTGATTCTTGCTAGGGGGTAGACAGGTTTACACACACCTGCACACTCTATGCACAAGTCAACTGGCTTTCACTGCAAAACAGAATCAAGTTCCAGATCTGCCTAACAGGGAAGAAGACCCTCATGGGCCCCTCCCTCCCTCCCCAGCCTTACAAAACATTCTGCTACCCATGGATAACCTATACTCAACCAGGAGCATGGAAAGGAATGCACTCAGCATGCCTTTCCACAAAACTACTCAGGCCCAGCATTCCTTTGCATCAGAGCTCCCTGATGGCTGAATGAGCTCCCTGTAACACGGCTGAACCTTCCCAAACTGAGCCAGTTTGAAAAGGAAGTAAAAAAAGCACTAGCACTTGGGTCCAGTTGTGACCGTCACCTCTAATTTAAGTATGTATATGACATCCTAAACAGTGGCAACCTATCTGGTCTTCACATCTAATCCCTAGTTGCATACTGTTATGAACCTTAGTGCCTATGTACTGGACTAATACTATAATTGCCATAATGCGAATCCACTTATTTCCATGACAATGCTCCACTGGTGCTGCATCCCCTAGTGTACGCACTGATATCTTACTGTAGCTCTCAACCTGCATCTTGTTTCACTAATATTTTACTGTACCTCTCAATGTGTACCTGTATCACCATGACAATGCTCCCTTGGAGCTGCTGCATGCACTCTACCCTTCGATTTCCTACTGTTTGTATGGCATACTATGTATCACATTCACTGTACCTTACTTATTCCTTTGTCAGTAATGCTCCCTGTGTACTACCAAGTCTGACGTTGAACCTTTGTAAATGAGAGCCTGAGCTCAAAGGTGTAATGTCTGAAATGAATAAACTTCCTTATCTCCACTTCCAGGTTAATATACCAGAAATCAGACTAACCACAAACTAACAAATAGCAGGTACAACATGCACATTATACTAAAGAGTATTTTTCAGGATATAGCTTTCTTTTCATAGCTGGCCTCCCTAAGGAGCCTAGGATAGCATGTTCCTTATCAGGTTATCTTTATTTCATTCATCAGCTAAGAGTGCTCAACTATTTCACAAGTGGAGTTGCATATCACAACAGTGTAATGTATTACCATGGGGGAATGTTTACAGATATGGACAAGCTGGTTGATTAATCTGATCTTTTATCAGAGAGCAAAATCAGAGCATCTAGGAGGCCAAATTGATGCCAGTATGCTTGTTGAGCATTATGTAAATTATGGGCTAGTCTTTCTTCTCTCAGGCATTCCAGGATACCTGCGAGCCATTCATAATAGGTAGTTTTTTTCAGTGTTTATTTTGTTTATCCGTCTTTAAAGTGTTTGGCTGTATTAGTCATCAGATGAATGGCATGTTCTTTGCTTTGTGCCACTCTGCTTTTCCCTATGTTTCTGGTTATATAATAGGTTATAAGTAAGTCTTCTAGACCTAGTAATGGGTTAAGTTTAGCTCTGATTTCACACCAGAAGCTTCTGATGCATGGGCATTCCCATAGCAACTGGATGAGGGTGCCTTTCTGTTGCTGGCATTGGTAGCATGCAGGTTGTGGTATTGCTTTTATCTTGTATACTGTAGTCTCTTGGGTGTCCAGTATAGATTTCCAAGAAATTTGAACTGCTGCATCTTAAAGTATACTACTGAGGTGATTTTTTTTGGCAAATAGCCACAATTATGCCCAGTCCCAAGTTTCCTTGTTTGTTGTAGCTCATGGTTCTACCACGCTATCATCTGGGCAACAAGGGCATTATACCACTGTGAGGTTGTGGTCTTGTTACAGATGTGGTTCCACATTTCCTTCTCCCATTGTTAGGATTTGTCCTTAGGCACTTTGTTTTTCCAGTGTTGCGAGAGTGAGTGCTGTAGCTGTAGATATTCGCAGGAGTCTCTCGATGGGAACTGGTGTAGCTGTTGTGGCTGAAAGGACATATATAGGAAGTTAGGATATCATTCACTGCTCTTAAAGAAAAACAAAAGATTTGTTGAAACACTGCAGTTTACAGTTCATGGACCCCTCAAAAGTGACACAGCAATGCAATTAAATTGCAATATTATCCACTGGATTTGTGTCTTGGATTTGCTTTTCCTGCAAATCAGCAGTGTTCTTGAAGTGCTAGGCACCATGTTCAGAGACTGTTTACTGATCATCATCTCCATGGGGTCACAGTGTGCTTTGCAATGCATCCTGGAATCCGCGTGTGCACAATGTGTTGCTCAGTGACGCATGCTCCTAATCCACGTGAGTGCATGCACACAATGCACTATTTAGGCTCAAGAGCAGCTGTGCTCGTTCATGTTACAGTCACTTGTTGATGACTTGGCAGCTGCACTATTCTGGCTGTTTACCTCCCTGGTGGGATTCTGTTCTCATCCTTCCTTGAGTCTACAAAACAACTCTGCCATACAAAAAAATCACTTTTAATATTACTCTATATTTATTCTATTCAGTTTAATATTATCATACTGTGTTTTACAGTGGCTAACAGCCTTTTATTTGTGCAGTATAATTAGTTGTACCACAGGTTTTCTTTTGATTTCATTATCTTTGGCATGTCAACCTCTATGGTATCTGGGTGTTCCAGCACCATTGGCAAAACAAACTATGGCCATAAGCAGACTGTTGTTGAGGCACAGGTCAGAAAGCATAGGAAAAACCAGGAGCAGTTGCAGAATTTGCAAAAAGTGTTTATTAGTACTAGCAGTAACATAAAAAAATAAAAATTTTCAGAATAACTATTTACAAAGGCAGAATAAACAGAGAAGAACCATCTGAGTTTTCCTTCAATCTCTGTGTCTCTCAAAACATTGCAGCTCTCTGTCTTATAAGTCTTTGCAACCCCCTTCTTAACAAGCAGCCTGGTTTTTTTTTTTCCAAAATGTTCTTGTATGTGTCAGACAGGTGCAACAAGAACACAATGTCCCAGAACTGATGCCCCTTCTCATAGCTTCAGAAAACGGGCTTAAAAACTGCTCTCAGGTTAATCCCTTGAGTTCCCAATAGCTTTTTTCAATGATCTCAAAGTATAATTATATATATTTCAACAGTAACACTATATAATTTCTAAACACAGGGATCCCAATATCAGTTACATTTCCACATAATGATTTGCATATGTTTTGCCAGCTGAATACATCCGTTACATGAAAATAAATGTTGCTGGGCATTTCATTTTCTTATTGTTGTTGTATCAGGCTGATGGTGACCCATACACTATACAGAAAAGTGTACGGAAACCATGCACAACAAGGCTGTGTTTCCACCTTGGGATAGCAGTGACAACTAGGGGCCTCTCAACTTTGCTCTCTGGCCATGCTGTCATCATGGCAAGCTCGTACTGGAAGCACAGCCTTGTTGTGCATGGTTTACCAGGCATTACTCCATGTATGGATGGACAGTTTTTTTTTTTGTTTGTTTTTTTTTATCAAGGAAATGGAAGAGGCTATAAACAACCAGCTGTATCAGCAAATTCTACAGAAAATGTGGGACCATAAAATATGTTCTTTAAACTAGGTGCCTTACAAACAAACAGTTGGTTAGGCTGTATACTCCATAACCAAACAGAGGATTTAGACCAAATTCAGATGGATCGTTTGCTTGATAAGTGAGACTCTGTGGGGTGCCGATGTGGTGCAGCGGCTTATCAATCCATGAGACTGCAACTAAGATCTGGCCATTTTCTGAGTACTAAACTGGGGACAATTGGAGGCTTAAGGGGATTGGGTTACGGTGTTTATATTTAAATTCAAATAATTCTCCATTCCCAAACCTTTTGCACAACTTCATCGAATAACAAGGCTCTTAGAAGTGTGTAATAAGGATGAAGTGTATTCCTGTAACTTTTTTAACAATGTACCCTAAAATTACAATCTTTATTTTACTTGAGCTGCAACAGTAACATACAGTATGACTGAATCATTTCCATAGTTTCTATAGTTCTAAACCCTGTAACCTATACAATGTGATGTTTCAAAGTGCCAAACCAAGTCTTTTTATACTGTACATTACAAAGAGCTGTTGTAAGATTTCATTTATGCCATGGTTACATGTTTTGTTTTTTTTTAACTAAAAGTGACTAAAATTAAATCGGATTTGCTGACTAATATCAAATAAAAACCACTTCTTCTCTGGAAAGTTTTGAAATATTAACATTAAGGAACTTCAACTTGCATATTTTTTTCAGAAGACTTGACCAGACATCACCAACTGTGTGCTATTTATGTATGTATTTTAAAATATTTGCAAAACCAGGAATATGCTCGCTGGGATTAGGAGTAATGTCATTTCCAGAGTCGTGCGATGGGAGGGGAGAGGAGGGGTAAATTACAGTTTATACCAGAGTAAGACGGAACAGTGAAGTAATAGTACAGCTTATTTCAACTAGAGCATTTATAATATATTACAGGCAGTAATATTACAAAGACTAGGGGGATGGTGGGGTGTATTAGTAGGAGTATCACAAGTCATAAGAGGGAAGTAATAATCCCTTTTTTACAAGACACTGGTTAGGCCCCTTCTGGAGTACTGCATGCAGTACTGGAGGCCACACCTTCACAAGGACATTAACCAAATTGAGGCAGTCCAGAGAAGGGTAACCAAAATGGTGCAGGGACTGCATCAGAAAACATATGAGGACAGATTAACGGAACTCAATACGTATACCCTGGAGCAAAGGAGGGAGAGAGGTGATATGATTGAAACTATCTTCTCCCACTTATGAGATAATTTGTCCTGTTTCTGGGTGTCTCAGTCCTGTGATGTTGGCTCTGGCTCTCTGCTGTTTCAGGCGAAAGGCCAGCTGTCCAGTTGCTCGGGGACCTCCCTCATAAAAGGACTGCTTTAAGTAGTGAAGGGCTTTCTCAATTTCAAACCTAGTTAAATTTTGAATTTTCTTTCTGGTTTCTTTTATCTCTCTTTCTGTCATCTTACAGAATGCCTGTATCTGAAGCCCCTCTAGTGTCCTCAGTTGCTGTATTAAATTGTCCAGGTTTTTCTTTCTCTCCTGTTTTTTATATGCTGCAATAGATATCAGTTTACTGCTAATCATTACCTTGACAGTGTCCCATAGCACCTGTGGGGTTGTGTCTGGGTTTCTATTCGCATAGATCTGCTTCCATGCCAGACTGGAGTAGTGGCACGTGAAACTAGCTAAAGGCTACCAAATAAATTTAGAAAAAAATTCACAGAATTTTAAAAAGCACCAAACACAACTGAAAGCAGACTTGAGAAAACATCTCATATAAAACATAACAGCAAACTTACAATTGTAGGAACTGCAACAGTAATGCTCACGCAAACTCGAAGGGTGACGCAGGGTTAAGGAGTGTAAACGTAGTGAGGGATCCCTTAAAAAACAACAACATTACTACAGTGAATAATTGTTTTATTCTAACCCCAGGAATCCTTCACTTACACGTTTACATTTTATGCAGACTCAGAAGCAGTACCCTGGGAGGCTGGGTCCGGAACCTAGTTAGGAAAAAGGTTCTGTAAGACAGCTGTTCCAAAGCTGGCATCCTTTCTGGACTGTATGTCTAAACAGTAATGCTTTGTGAAGGCGTGTACTGTTTTCCAGGTAGCTGCTTTGCAAATGTCTAACAATAGGATGCCACAGAGGCAGAGGTACCTCTTGTGGAGTGTGCCCTTAAGCCTCTTGGTGGCATGTTTCCTGCTTTCCTATAGCAGAACTGAATGCAACAGACGATCCCATGGGACATAAATGTCTTTGTTGCCGGTTTGCCTTTTCCAACCTTAAGTTACCATAGGTAACAAAAAGGTAGGTATTGTGGAACTTGACATCTTTGTCTGGTCCATGTAGATAGAGCTCACTTTAGGTCCAGGGTATGCAACTTTTCCTCACTTGGACTGGAATGCTCTGAATAGAGTACAGGAAGGGTCATTGCCTGGTTCAGGTGAATTTCAGATACTGCCTTAGGAAGAAAATTTCTGTTGGTTCTAAGAACTACTTTATCCCTGTAGGGTATTATGTAATTTAGTAGTAGTAAATCTTTATTTTTACACAGGAAAGATCTTTTAACACATCTTTAGGTCAAAGACCCATTTTCAAGATGGTCCTGTTTCATAATTTATGTTTGCTACAATGGTAACATAAAATCCAAGTACAAAATACATTTAGTTCTCACAGACTAACATTCGGATAAAAATACATTAATTCATACAGACAATGAATATACATTTAGTTCACACAGACATACATTCCAGTAGGGAGACTTTAATGTGCTTAATAATTTTCATAAAGTGCAGGTATTCCTTACGTAGTTACTATCGTTAGTCGTTACACTTACATCTCAAATTTAAGTCATGTTTTATTGAATTCATGAAATGTTTTGTGCTTTGTTCTTGTTGTTTCCAATTGCTGTTTAATGGTTCCCATATTTGAACAACTTTGGCAACAAATGTCATATTCCCAAATCTGTTATGTGTTCTTGCTTGTATGTATTTATTATTTGAGTCTCTTAAGTTATGTTTGTGTTCTTTTATTTCCAGTTTATCAAATAGATATGTAGGTTTTTTGGCATGTATCACTGCATGAATCTGACCCAACCATTTCAATCTCCTTTTCTGTTCTAGTGGTAACCACTGAAGGGAATTTAACATTTTACAGTGGTGTTTACGGTAGTCACATTTCAGTACGAATCTGACAAAATTGTTATAGGTAGTATGTAGTTTGTTTTTTTAAATGTTTTACAGGCCATTCCGTAAATGTGGCTCCCGTAATCTATGCATGGAGTGATTAACTGGTTGACTATACACATTTGTTCCCATAGATGCCATATGGTGTCAGAACCATCCATTGCTAGATCCGGCCCAACATGGCCACCGGGAACAAATGAGTTTTAAGCCTCATTTTTTTGGTCAGTGCATAATCCTGATCTCCGGAAGGCTCCAAGTTTTTTGTTTGTCTTGCTTGCCAGTTCATTTATATGAATATCAGTCCTTCATCTATCCAGACTCTCAAATATTTATAGCATTTTTCTTGATTTGGCACTGTGCAGAGGGCTTGCAATTCACTTTCCCTCCAAGCAGAGGTCACTGCAACCATGAATATGGATTTTCATGACATACTTCAAGTCAGTAGTTTCCATAGGCTCAAAGTGAGTCTCCATAACCTGGGCAAGGCATATGTTGAGGTACCAGTGTGGGACAGGGTCCCTCATTGGTGAGTACAACTGGCTTAGGCCTTTAACATATCTTTTAAAATATGGGCTGTATGGCCAAATACTTTTCCTTGTCAGCTGATAAGTATGCTGACACTACTGCTAAGTGCACCTTTAAAGTTGAGGCCACAGGCCTAATGACTGTAGGGGTACTAGGTATTGCACAATTACCCACAACCATGATTCTGTTGGGTTTATTTTTTCTTGTGGCACACAAGTAAGAAAACCTTTTCCTTTTAGATGAATAAGCGTTCCTGGTAGCAGGTTTCCTTGAAACCATAAGCACCTTCAGGACTTCTTCTGAGAGATCCAGTCCAGAAAATTCTAAATCCTCAAGAATCATGACCTTAGGAGTAGGGTCCTGCGGTTCAGGAATGCTATTCTGCCCTTGGACAAAGCCAACAGATTGTGACTGACAGGCAGGCTGATTGGATTCTTGTCGGACAGGACCAGGAGCATCAAGTACCAGGCCTGTCTGACCCAGTCAGGAGCTATCAAGATTAGTGTTGCAGATTCCCTCCTGAGTTTCAGGAGTACTTTATGAATGAATGAATGGATATGGTGGGAGGGCATACAGAAACTTCCCTGTCCATTCTACTACCAGTGACAAAAGCACTAGTGGAGCCATTACAGTGGTACAAGGAAGAAAGCAACCTCAGAGAGGGTATCCCTTCCTTCAGCAATCACCAACAAGTATTCTTACTATAGATGCCTCACTCCTGGTGTGAGGTGATCACCTGCAGGACCTCACTGTGAGTGGCACAAGGATCCTACAGAAGTCACGGGGGGGGGGGGGTTAACAGACACACATGCTCAACAGTTTCCCAATTTGAAGGTGCCCACAGCACCTCTGCCTCCCCATGAATTCCTTGTATTTCTGTTGCTATTATGCTTTCCTTCACATAAAAGAAAAAATTACTCACCTTAGTAATGTTGTTTCTTCTAATGGAGTCTTGCTATATTATGACAATTGCAGTTTGTCCCAGCCTTAGAACTGCTCTGGAGGTGAAAGAGTTAACTTCCATGCCAGGCATGGAACTTGGAGCGCGAGCTCGGTTAGAGAAGCTCTGTCTGTATAATTTCAAACTGAAACTGTCAGATCTTTACGAGCAAAACTCACTAAGGTTCTGTGTGGAAGCTGTAAACCTACACTAGCCAACTGGCTACTTAAATATTAACACATTTTCCTGGTCCCAACACCAAGACTCAAGTCAGGGGACCAGAAAATAAGATAAGATAAAACACAACACCAACTCACCCCAAAAAGTAGGGGAGGAAAACACAAGATGGGCATCAATAAGTGCCAACACTGGACTGCCCATCCCATCCCCAGAGTAGAGGTTCTGAGAGGGGCAGGCTGGGGGGGAGGTCATAATATAGCAAGACTCCATTAGAAGAAACAACATTACTAAGGTGAGTAATTTTTTCTTCAAACAACATGAAGTCTTGCTATATTATGACAATTGCAGACTACACAGCAGTACCTCCATGGAGGAGGAACATAACCTACTTAGGAAATAGGCTCTGAAGCACAGCTGTTCCAAATCGAGCATCCCTCCTGGCCTGGATGTCCAGGGAGTAATGCTTAGTGAAAGTATGTACTGTTTTCCAAGTAGCTGCTTGACATATCTCTAAGATAGGGATGCAGCTGTACCTCTGGTAGAGTGAGCCCTCAAGCCGGAAGGGGGAACCTTACCCAGTTTTTGAAAGCAAAATTGGATACAAGAGACAATCCACCTGGCAATGGATCTCTTAGTGGCAGGTTTCCCTTTCCCAACCTCGCCATAAGTGAGAAAGAGTTGGAGGGAGTCAAACCTGTGACCCTTAGTCCGCTCTATGTAGTAACTAAGGGCCCTCTTAACATCTAAACTGTGTAGCCTCCTCGCCAGAGGAGTGGTCACTGAAGAACACTGGAAGAGAAACAGATTGATTAAGGTGGAAATCTGAAACCACCTTAGGCAAAAACTTCCTGTTAGTCCTGAGGACTACCTTATCCCTGTGAAAGGAGATAAAGTCAGTCTCCACTGACAAAGTTTGTAACTCACTTATGCGCTAGCAGAAGTGATAGCTACTAGAAACACAGTTTTCCAAGTTAAGTACTTAAGCTCTGGGCAAGACAGAGGTTCAAAGGGGGTTGCATCAGCTGAGCAATGCAAACATTAAGATCCCAGGCAGGGCAGGGTCCCTGAATGGCGGATTGGTATGAAGCAATCCCTTGAAAACTTGGAAAATACAGGGTGAGCAGAAAGAGAAGAGGGCTTCCCTGCTGAAATAAAAGCAGAGACAGCTGCCAAATGCACTTTCAGGGTAGCTGGTCTCAGCCACAAAGAATTTAGATGGACCATATAGTCCAAGACAGTGGGCAAATCAGCAGATTCTGGGGAAATATGCTTCCCAGAGCACCATATGGAAAACCTTTTCCATTTAGAGTTATAAGTAGCCCTGGTGGAAGGCTTCCTAGAAGCTTTCAAAATTTCGAGAACACCTTGAGAAAGGTGTAGGTCAGCAAACTCTAACTCCTCAAGAGCCAGGCCTTGAGGTTGAGGGATTTGAGACTCGGATACCAAACTCTCCCCTGGGCACAGGTTAACAAATTGTGGTTCCTGGGGAGACACAGGGGAAGATGGACTGCTAAGGACAGAAGGAGTGGGTACCAGGGCTGTCTGGCCCAATATGGACCAATCAGAATCATCTTGCAGGGTTGAGATCTGATTTTGACTAGCACCTTGAACAGGAGAGGGAAGGAGGGGAAGGCATAGAGGAACTTCCATTTCCAATCGAGAAGGAAGGCATCCAGGGGGACTGAGCCCAACACTGGGGGCCTGCAACAAAAAAGCTGAAGTTGATGATTGTCTGGGGCTGCAAAAAGATCTATCTGAGGGGTGCCCCACCTGGCAAAAACTAACCCCAGTACTAGGAGATCCAGTGACCATTCGTGATGGCCCTGGGAAATCCTGCTGAGAGCATCTGCCAGGACATTGTCCTTGCCTGGGAGGTGAACTGCTATGAGGGAGATGTTCAGGGAATAAGCCAGAGACCACAACTTCATTGCCTCGGTGCACAAGGCCGAAGACCAAGTGCCCCCTTGTTTGTTGATGTACCACATTGTAGTGGTGTTGTCTGTTCTGACCTGTACCACTTTGTTCTGAACAGATGCAGAAAAAACCTGAAGTGCTAGAAAAACAGCTCTGAGTTCCAACAGATTGATGTGGAGCAGAGATTCCTGAGGGGACCACAATCCCTGGGTGGAGAGGTCGCCCATGTGAGCTCCCCATCCCAAAAGGGACGCATCTGTAGTAAGGATCAAGGAGTGAGATTGAGGCATGAAAGGAACCCCTTGTCTCAGGTTGCTCTGATCCTGCCACCACTGTAGGGCCTGGATCAGGGTTCGAGTTACTGGGATCAACTTGGATAGGGGATCTCTTCTTTGAGACCAAAAAGTTCTCAAATGGAACTGAATGTCCCTCATCTGAAATCTTGCTCCTTGCACTACAGCTGTGGAAGCAGCCACGTGTCCTAGGAGCTGTAGAAAATGCCTTGCTGGTCGAGAGACCTGCAGGGTGAAGGAGGAGGCCAGTTCTGCGCCTATGAAGGTGAGTAGCTGGACAGGTTCTAGAACTGACTTTGGAAAATTGAGAAGAAAACCTAGAGAGGTAAGCAGCTGCTGGGTAACCTGCAGGTGTGATTTGACCTGGTCTGGAGACTGACCCACAATGAGCCAGTCGTCTAGGTAGGGAAAGATGGCAATCTTTTGCCTTCTTAAGTGAGCAACTGCTACCGCCAGGCATTTTGTGAATACCCTTGGGGCAGAGGTAAGGCAAGGGCATTGTCTGAACTGATAATGGCCTGAGGGCAGTTCAATCTGAGGTACTTTGTGGGAGTTTCTGATAAGAACATGGAAGTAGGCATCTTTGAGGTCCAGGGAAGCTAGCCAGTCCCCTGGCCTTAGGGAGGGTAAATCATTCCCAGAGTCACCATTTTGAATTTTGGTTTTAAAAGGTGCTTGTTCAGATATCTTAGGTCCAGGATGGGCGCCATTCTCCTGTCTTTTGGGGTAAGAAAGTACCTGGAGTACAGTCCCTGCCCTGGTGTAGGGGAAATCCTTTCTACAGCTCTGAGAGCAAGGAGGGTTGAGACTTCTGTTTCCAAAGCAAGAGTCTCTAGTGGATTTGCAGGTGGAAAAGATCTGACTCTCATCTTTGGAAATTTTTTGAAGCTGAGAACCAGTCCCTGGCTTACTACTTCCAGGACCCACTTGTCTGATGTTAAAGACTCCCAGTCCTGGACCAAGTAAGCCAGCCTGCCCCCTACAGGTAATGGAGACTCGGCCCTGGGCATCCCATCAGGATGCCTGTTTGGCAGGGGCTTTAGGTTGAGGGGTGGGAGCAGGCCTGCTCGTACCCCATCTGCCTCTCCCTCTGAAGAACCCCCTCTGAACATAAGCTGAAGAGGAGGCCTGGGCTTGGTAAAAAGGCCTGTGAAAAGGCCTGCCCCTGCCCCTGGCGGGCTGCCTCTGGGAGTGGCTTGCCTTTCCTTGGCCTGTGCACTCCTATAAGTGGTTCTATATTCATCCATTTTCTTCATATAATTCTCTGTCTGCTCCCCAAACAGAGAATTTCCCACCACAGGAAAATCCATGGCCTTAGCCTGGGTATCCTGTGACAGACTAGTACACCTGAGCCAAGCCAATCTACGAAAAGCCGCAGATGTAGCCATGACTCTTGAAGATACGTCATTAGAATCCACTGCAGCATGGAATTGCACCTTAGATGCCTCAATACCATCAGCAGCCACCTGTTCCAGCTCCTTGACAAGCTGGCCAGGGGCCTGTTTGGCTAAAGCCATGACAGTATCCCATCTGGATTTCTGGTATCTTGCAACATAGGCCATGAGTCCCAAGAACGCTGCCATGTATTGTTTTTTAGCCATGGCATCAATCCTCCTGGAGTCCTTGTCAGGAGGGTGTGAAGCCAGGGGAATATTAGCCTTATCACAGGCTGTAGCCTGCACTACCCCAACATGGCTGCACTGCTGTGAAAGAAACTCTGTATCAGGACCTGACAAAGTGTCCATCTTTTTATCCACAGGAGGCACAGAATTAGGAGCTTTTAAAATTTTTATTGTTTGTTTCCTAAAGGATTTATGTAAATGAATAGACAATCTCCTGGACTCTGGGATATCCATCATCTCCACATAGTCAGGCTCCTCTTGCTCATCCACAGCTTCCTCCAAAGGGAGCTGGAGGGTTTCAGCAACTTTTTTATAAAACAGAAAATGAGAAGGGGACCAGAAAGCCTAGGGGGAGACTCTCCTAAAGGTCTGTCTGGGGAGATGTCCAGTTCAATGGGCACATCCAGACTTTCAAAATCACATTCACACTGTTCATAATCATCCTCCCCTCCTCCGGTTCATAAAACTCCTCTATATCATATTCTTGAACGGTGGAACCGCCGAACCGACCTTTTACCAGATAGTGGCGGTTTGGACGGAACCGGGGAAAGCGACTGGACAATTTGGATCGCTTTGGCTATCTCTGCAGCAGTTGGAGAAAGAATTTTTGACTCCACACCTGCTGATTTTCTAATTCTCTTTGCTGGAACTGGCTCCTCTGAGTCAGCTTTTCGTTTGCCCGAGGAAGTCTCGCCCTGGTCAGAGGGCACTCCCTCCAACCGAACCGGGCTGGCCATCCAGGTCAGCGGACTTTTTGGCCTCTCGTTCCCTGAGCCTACCAACTCTCTTATCCAGGGTAGCTGCAGGGAAATTCTTGCAAATCTGGCAGTCTGCATTGAGGTGGTCAAACCCCAGACAATAAACACATGTGGTGTGTGGGTCAGCCTTGGCAAAGGCTTCCCCACAGACACTACAGTGTTGAAACCCAGTGGGCCCAGTTTTTCTTTTGGGTTTCTCAGACATAATGCCAGCCTAACCAAAAACTTGCCCTTTTCCGGCAAATGCCAGGCAAGACACCCTTATCGGTTCCCAACCGTGTCACGGGTCGTGGAAAAACGTAATGAAATCCGTTTTTTTTAGAACCGATGAGAACTGGGAACCGCACTCTAAATGACTTAAAATGATTTTTGAATAATGTTTTAAAACAACCTGATCGGTTCAAACCGAACCGATAACACATTTACAAGTTCCACACAGAAAGTAAAACCTGTCTATTACTTACAATACCACAGACAGAGCTTGAACCAACCGGTTTGCGGTTAAAATAAATATAATCGCGGTTGAATTAACTGAGAAAAAACACTTTTTAACCGAGAAATGAACCGAGCAGTAGGAGGAATCTCCGGAGCGACTGTTCAGTGAGGCGGAGTAAAGAATCTGACAGTTTCAGTTTGAAATTATACAGACAGAGCTTCTCTAACCGAGCTCACGCTCCAAGTTCCATGCCTGGCATGGAAGTTAACTCTTTCACCTCCGGAGCAGTTCTAAGGCTGGGACAAACTGCAATTGTCATAATATAGCAAGACTTCATGTTTGAACACCAGTCTGCTGCATTAGGAACTACCCCTGAAATCACTCCGACCATGAGCAATCAGGAAGCGCAAAGACCATGACAAATGGCATGATAGGCACTCACAGAACTCCACACGTCCCAGTACCGGCCATTCCCACTCTCAGAAAAAAAGTCATATAGCACATTTAACAGCTCACGAACCCACTCATAACAGGATAAAATACACTCTATATATGTCCTGTGCCAGCCTCACCTCTCAAATATTATTTTCACACGGAGAACATTTGGGTGAACTTACACATTCTGACCAGAGGCTGTAATGAAAATTCTAGTGTCCTTCACGGGAAGATGAAACTCCTCGAGAGGCTGCTGCTGTCACACTCGAGCGCTTCATCATTGGAAGCGGGAGAGGAGGGGATGTCTGCTTTCAGTTTCTCACAAATGGCCTACCAAGTCCCAGTAGATTTACCCAGTCAACAAAATTCAAATAAAATAAGGAGTTCTGTCCTTCACCATGATCGGCTGCCTGCCAAGATAAAAAAAAAAAAAAAAAGAGCGCAAGCTCCACTTGAATTTTACCCCCCGACTGTGAACGAGCATTTAATAAACATCATGTTAACCTGTATTATGTATTTTTTCTCTTAAAATGTTAAGAAAAGGAACAATAACAGGAAATGGAACACTTCTCCAAACATGTAAAACTATGTGGTTAACAGTTACTGCGCTGAGCTGTGATCGAATGTCAGGCTGATATGGGGCTGAATTTGACAGCAACAGTATTGTGGATCACTTAGAGACTGTTTTTCCCATTTTTGTTACCTAGGTACATAGTTAATAAATTGTACTGTCCCTAGGTTTGTGAAGTTTGGGAGGAAGAAAGATCCGGTCTGTGCTGTTCGTTGCTCTTGCTGACTTGTTGCTTGAACGGCCATTGCTGCTGCTACTGCTGGGTTTTTATGACTGAGCTATGCTGCGTTGACTTCAGTTCCTGTTGTCTTCAGAGGGACTTGTGGATGATCGGCTACATTGCATGGAAGGGTGCAGTATTCGGGCTGATTTCAGATTATTTGCGTGCAACGTGGATGTTTTTGCTGCGGATTCTCTTTGGTTGATGCCTGATCAGCTATATTTCCAGAGAGGGTGCAGGATTCTGTGTCTTCTGCCACTATTTGCACACTATGTGGGATTTTACTGCTGCTGTGCTGCACTTGAAGTTTGTGATGGTAGGTTGGTTGGCTGCATGCAGTACTTTTTGAAACATCGCCTAGAATTTCATTCCATTACTGGTGGTCAGCTAGGGCAGGTGACCAGTAATTTTTAAGGCTACTCTCGGCTCTTTGTCCGGTCACAGACATGATTTGGCAGCATTCTAAGTTGGCTTCACCAAGGAGGTGGACAGTAGTCGATATTATGGATTGATTTGTATAAACTTTGAAAAGCTTTTCTTCCTTTGACAATCTTGGTATCATTTTGCTTAAGTAGTGTACTCCCATCGGGGAATTGTTGTACCATAACAGTTCTTGTGCTTACTGAGGTGCTGGGATTTTATGGGGTGGAGGTAAAAGGCAGTTGAATCAGGTGGACATTTAGAAATGTACTTTTTAAAAGATGCTACAGGGTACAGAGGATCTTAGGGGCAGGCAAACATGAAACCTCTGTGCGCATCTCTGTTTGGGTTTCTAGCGACTTCATGATTTTGGTCTCTTCCTTGAACAAGAGAGATACATATTCAGCTCTGTTTTCGTCTGTTTGGATCATGAAAGATTCTTTCTTGTTGCCATAATCCCTCCCCCCTTCCTCTTTGGGCTAAATGTAATTGTAGATCAACCCACACTTTACGAACCAGTCTTGTGGGTGCGTCTGGTGACAGACTGGATCAGGTGCAGAGCAGTTCTAAATCGGGGCTGGTGATTTGTGGTAATGTGTGGCCCTGAATTTACCAGCTTTTCTGTACCTTTTAATAATACTGTTGAAAACGTTGTTAGACTGTTTAAAGGCAGTCCCTGTTGTAGTACTGAACTTTCTAGCTATTCAAGTCCCTGTTTATGCCTGCTCTGAGGGAAATGAAACTTGACACCGTGTACTCTTCCCCTGCGGCCTTTCTGACTAAGGCATAACACTGACGTAAAACTTCTGGTAAGTCGTTTTCACTAATTGTTTTTAAGTCAGTTTCCTGGTATCTTTCCTGTATCCAGTCAAAAAATATTTTCATAGCCCACACTGTACTTTTTTTTTGTATTAACTTCGGGAACATTTTCTTCTATTTCATTCACTTGATTTTCTGTTAACCTGAGATGTCTACCCACTTTTTTTGAGCTTTCTGTTTTTTGTTTCTGTGCACGTGGTTCTCTGGCTTTCTCTTCCTGCTGAAACATCCTTTCAACATCTGAAAAGAAGTCTTCTCTGGGGAGTATTTAAAAATTTACTACAGGAAGTGAATACATGGCAGGTTATCTGTCAGTGTTCTGGCTAGTCAGCTGTCAAGATTTCTTGCAGTTTGTGGTTGACAGTGAAGTATGGAGTGATATAGTGGTGATGTCATGGGGCTGCAGGGGTGATGTCATTGTTTGAAATTTTGACCACCCGAGATTACTCTAACTTCTCAGTGGTTCAATACAATGACTACCTCAGTAGCCTGGACTGGGGACCGATCAGACTCCTCCCTTCCCTGGATGCGGCACTAGAATTCTTCCACAATTCATTGACAAAAGCAGCCAACCTCTTCGCCCCGGTAAAGAAGCTCAGAGTAAAAGGCAGCTGCTATTAATGGATCTCTACAGAGCTAAAAGCCCTAATGATCAACCGCGACAAGGTCTGGAAGAGGTTTAAGAAGTTCTATCTCCAGGTCAACCTTGTGGCATACAAGGTCCTGCGTAACAAATGCAAGAGCACCACAAAACTGGCTAAAAGGGAGCATGTCACGCGCCTCCAAAAAAATAGCTTAGGTAGCCCTAAACTATTTTGGTCTCATATCAATGAGCTAATCAGAGCAAACACCAAGGCTGAACCTGGCCCCATTGAAGTCAATGGTAAGCTAGTGAATGATGGCCCTCAAATTGCCACAACCCTCAACCTTCACTTCACCAACCCTGATGCATATAAGGCTGGGCTACCCCTGCACACCCTCGAATCCAACGAGTCAGAACCCCCAATACTTCAATGACCATGATTCCACTTGAAACTGGGCAGAACCACACTTGAAACTGGGCAGAACCAAAGAGGTGCAAACCCTCCTGATGGCCCTGAAAATCAAAGGCCCAAGCGGTCCTGACGGAATTAATCCCGGGCTGCTCAAGGATGGTGCCCAATCCCTTGCCAGACCCTTGACCTGGCTCATAAATAGATCCTTGCTGAAAGGCACCATACCACACCAGTGGAAACAGGGGTTGACCATCCACAAGGGTGGCTCCAAGGAGCACACCAGCAATTACAGACCTATTTCCCTGCTATGTCTCCTTGCCAAACTGCAGGAAAGACTAGTATATAGCCAACTCCGCAATTACCTAGAGACTCATCATCTTCTGGCCTCCTCTCAACACGGTTTTCGAACTAACCATGGCACTGACACTTCACTCACGAACCTCACGACTGAGGTACTCAGTGCCATTGACAAAGGGACCCCCTCCGGCGTGGTATTCATTGACCTATCCAAGGCCTTCAACCTTGTTGACCACAACCTCCTGCTAGTCAGACTTAAAAAGATATGCCTAGACCCACTGCTGCTCAAGTGGTTCGAGAGCTACTTATCTGGCCGTACCCAGAGAGTCATCTGGAATAGTGCCATATCAGACCCATTACCCCTAAAAGAGGGAGTACCACAAGGATCAAGCCTTGGTCCCCTGCTATTCTCAGTGTTTACCAATGACTTAAAACTCCACTGCAGGGATAGTGCAGTAGTACAATACACGGATGACACCGTCATATACCGCTCCTCGAATAACCTGGAAGATCTTAGCTCCTTACTCCAATCAGACCTAGCGTCACTGGAGAACTGGCTAAAAATAAACATAATGGTACTGAACATAGGCAAAACTAAAGCCATGCTGTTTGGGCCAAGATCCCTGGGGCAAGACAGGAGCTCCCTACAAATGAAATCATTGGCTGGGACCAGCATTTAAGTTGTGCCCTCCTTAAAATACATAGGGCTTACACTTGACCAAGGTCTCACCTTCAAGGACCATGTGGAACAAGTGACCAAGACCATCCATGAGAAGCTTGGCATCCTGTATCGAGTTAGGGATCTGCTCATACTGGAAGTCAGGTGCTCCATTGCCTCAAGCATCCTGCTACCCACACTGACCTATGAAGCCCCTGTTATACAGGGAATCGCCAAGCAGAAATTTCACCGGCTGCAGATCCTATACAACAAGGTAGCGCGGTTCGCTATCCAGGATCACTCCAGAAGCCACCACTGTGATACACTAGCCAAACTACAGCAGCCTTCTTTTGATGCACGTCTACAATACCCTCTCCTCTGCCTAGCATTTAAATTACTTAGCCCAGCAGCTCCACCCAGCCTCTCGGCTACCTTAGCCTCAAACGTAACTCTTGACCCCTCAGGACCTCTGTGCAGACTCTCTTAGTAACCACCAGGGTCAGGACCTGTACGGGGTGAAAATCTTTCTCTGCCACAGCCCCCCACCTGTGGAACAAACTTCCACCAGTGGTACAGGATGCCCCCTCTCTCATGAACTTCCATACCAGGCTCAAGGTGCATCTACAGGAGACAAGTACTTGCCAATGCCATGGCACCTGACAGTCCCCCGCCCACCACAGATTGACTCCATGCACCTAACCTGCTCAATCTCATACTCAACACAGCACTTATCTCGGTAACTCACAGATGTTCATAAGTCATGCCAAACCATTATGGTTAGAATGCCGTCACTGTTTCTGAATCAATCACAAAAACTGTAACTATTGTACCGTATGGTACGTTTTATACCTGCTTATTGCCTGTATCAATCCATGTTCTGTCTCTCCGGGTCGCCCCTGAAAAAGGAACCTTCGGGGCTCAGTGGGCCTACCCGGTCATCAAAATTTAACAAATAATAAATAAAATTGTGAAAGTAGAGCCAACCATGCAGCGAGGAATACTGTTGCACAGTCATGTGACTGCTGTTGTCCAATCATTTTACTATTATTTTTTAACCCATTGTATAAATATAGGTATCCTGTAACAATAATCACGACTTTAAAACTTTTTTGTATACAGATAAGGCAGTATCCTCCTACCTAGAGATCAGCATAGCAGCAAGCTCCCTAAACCTAGGAGTGTACAGTTCAATTACAACACAACCCTCTACCATACTCCTACCAAGAGACCCCCTAAACAGTACAGCTGTACCTGGGTTTCAACGAGTAGGGTACCTGGCTGATGATGGCTGTCTCTCTGGCTGACTCCTGGCAGACTCCCAGTGTCCTTTGTGCAGGTGCTCTGTGTGAGGGTTGTAAGCGGAGGGCTGCCTGTATCAGACTCCCTTTTAAGGGAGTAGACCATAGAGGAGACTGGAGGAGCACGGTGGTGTGGGTGGAGTTTCCTGCATTCTGCTGCTCCAGAGACGCGGTTCTGGTGATCAGTGGGAAGGGGACAGTCTCAGCATCCCCCTGGACCGACTCTCTCTTCCTGCTCTGTTCCTTCAAGTCCTACAATGCCAGGGACATGGCATCTTTTGAAGCGGCATCTCAGCTGTTCACTGTTCATGCTCCCTCCTATGACTGGAGGAGCGCAGTGGTGTAGGTGTAATGTCATACCTCCCGCTGCTCCACAAAAATGGCACTGGTGATCAGTGGGAAGGGGAGAGCCTTGGCCTCTCCCTGGACTGACTCCTTCTCCCTACTTTGTGTCTTCAAGTCCTTAGTGGAGGTTAATTCCATCATATTCAGAAACTCCACCTCATCCTTATCTTCTGCAGTTTCCTGAAATGAGATGTTGAGATTACTGACCATTTGGCTCCCAAAGGAATCATGAGAGGAGCAGTCTTCAGAGGGTGGTGAGGAGAACCAAACTGCTATTCAGGGGAACTGTCAGGCTGTATATGCTCCCCTTCCTCTTCCATCTCATCATAGTAAAACTCAGACTCCTCCTCCTCCGCAGGCCGTGGGATAGGTGCTGGAGTGGGGGGGGGAGGGGGCAGGCATACTCAGAAGTGATCCCATATCCTGGAAAGCTTGGAGGAATTGCCATGCCTTAGTCATGTCTTCTAGAGAGGGCATCTTATTCTTGTCCACTGGCATCTCCTTTCCTTCTTCAGGACAAGGGACGGTGACATGTTTTTCTTTTGGTTTCTTCTTGGCAGGCAAAGTCTCTGGTGCTGCTCAGAGGCTCTTTTATGTTTACTGGATTCAGGGTTCCCCATTCAGACACCCCGATTTCTGAACCATCTTTAGCAGCTTTATCCTTCTGCTTACTTTTAAAGACTGGACCTTCCCCTGAGCCTTTAGGTGATATGGAGGCAGACTTAGAAGCCATAATATCTTCCAATTTTTTTGCCCTTTTCTTTTGTGTTTTAGGTCAAAACTTAATACAGAGGTCACAATTGACAAAATCATGATCTGGACCTAGGCACCTCAAACACAACTCGTGACAGTCTGCCTTAGCCAGGAGTTGAAAACAAACTACAATTTATAAAGTCTGTGGGTTATGTCCTCTTTTTTAGGTCCGTTAGTCAAGCCAAACTCTGATGACCAAAAAGCAGTTTGGTTCCTCAACAGTGATCCAGTTCCTTATGATAAAAGGAAACTGCAGAAAAGTTTTTTAAAAGGAGAAAGAGGCCAAATATCATCTTGGTTCCACTGAAAAGGGAACCAGGATGAGAAATATAAAAAGAAGCTACATGTTTACTAAGAAGTAATAAGATATGTGTAGTGCACTTCTATTTTTTTTTTTTTTTTTTTTAAACATGGTTCCCTGAAGACAGGAACCACACCGCTGGGGCCTTTCTCTGGTTCTGGAGAACTGATGTGGAACTAGAGAATTTCTAAATAAAATTAATAATTCAGCAAAATAACACCCAAACTAATGCAGAGCATCGAAAACTATATACTAAAAATGATACTTATCAAAATAGGAAAAAAATAAATTGTAAATGACACTGAAGTACCAGAGATGACGTTGGGGCAACTTCTTCCTCAGGTGGGGAAATAAATTTGACGTTAGTGGGAATGGGGAAGTGTGACCACACAGCAAGTTTTGAATTTTATTCTAAGATTGCATAATTGGCATAAAATTCTAGGCTCCGGGGTAGCTTATTCCAGGAGAATGATTGCAGTTTTTAAGCACAGTGAGAGATTGCTGGGGTTTGAAAATGTACAAAAATAATACAATAAAATGGAAATAAGTATAACAAAATATATAATTACAAGAACATTTAATAAAATTGCCATACAGTAAATTACAAATAACAGTGGTGAGTGTGCAGCGGTTTGTCAAGGGCAAATCAATGGAAGGAGTGAAAGAGGTGGTCCAGCCTAGCTGAAGTGGACTTCGTCTCCATAATCAAAAATTGGGAGAATCATCTTAGTGAGGATTTCTCTGCATAAAGGAAGCAGGATGTTTCTGTTATTTCTGTAAAGTGCTTCAAGTCTGGGGTACAGCTTCTTGTGGATAGCATCCACATGTACAGAAAAATTAAGGTGGAGATCTAGCCAGACCCCAAAGTGCTTGAAGGAGATGACATCTTCCATAGCTGCACCATCAAGGGTGTGAAAGGAAGGGGGAAAACTCCAGCTGACAGTGCAAAGGCCGATGGCACATTTATAAGGTAGAAAAAGAAATGGGCAGACTGGATGGGCCATGCGGTCCTTATCTGCCGTCAACTTCTATGTTTCTATGTTACTAAGTCTCTGCCTGGTGCCAAAAGTCATAGAGGCCATTTTCTTTGCATTGAGATATAACAAATTTTCTCAGAACCACAGCTGGATGTTGTTAAGTTCCAGTTAGAGCTGGCTCATAAGGTCAGGCACAGAAGACCCAAAAGAAAGGAGTGCTGTATCATCTACGTACATATGAATGGATACAAAGGAGCAGGCAGTGGGGAGGTCATTTGGAAAAATGGAGAAAGGAACTGGGCCCAGGATAGACCCTTGGGGAAAGCCTGAGCTGACTGGAAGTAGGGTGGGGGGAAGGAAGTCTCCAACAGACAGCTTGTAACCTTCCCTCAAGGTAAGAGTAGAACTACTCAGCTGAGGAGGCAGAGAGTCCATCTGCCTTAAGCATGTCCAGGAGAATGGTGTGGAAACAGTGTCAAAAACTTTGGTTAGGTCAGAAAAAATGGTGGAGGTGACAAGGCCCTGATCCATGCAAAAAAAAGGACAGTATCAGAGAGCCAGAGGGCAGAGGTGAAGTATGACTTTCTAAAATCAGACTGGAAGGGGGGGGAGAGACAAGTCTAATATGAAGGAACTGTGAATGTAACAGTGTTTTAATCAAAAACACTCTTTTTCATTGACAGAAAACAATTCTTCCAGCCAGATAATAGCATATACACCTTATCCAGACAGAAATCCCATTTCAGTCTGGCAAGGTTCTCTGATCTAAAAACTCCCAATATGGTGACAGTCTGAAATATCAGAACTCCTGTTATACTACTAACATAGGCGCCGGGTTCTATGGGCCCATGGGGCACTGGCCCCATCAATAATTACAGACCTAGGCTGGGCCCCAGCAATATTTTCCTGCTGCTTGCCTTTTTCTTTGGCTCAGTGCACACATGCAGCGTGCCCTTGGCTGCTGCTGTTACACGCACAGGGCCACACTGGTTTCATGCCTGCTATATCTGGCTGGTGGGCGCCCTGTTTTTATTTAAAACTCGACACTTTAGTACTTTTGCTGAAGTTTGGTTTGCCCGCCCAATCATTGAGTGCTGGTTGGTTGAAGGTGGCATTTTCAATTTGCCAGCATTGCCACACTGTGATTGGCCGGCCAGGAGGGGCAAGGGACCCATAGGCGCCATACGAGTGCGTCAGTCTGTCCGGTAATTTGTATGCGGTGGCGTGCGGCAGGTTAGGTGAGGACAGTAGAGCGCGGAGCGAGCTCAGCAACAGTTTGGTTTTTCAGGCTAGTTTTCAAAGTTTTATTTAAGCGGACGCTGGACTCTAGTCTCCGGAGTAATATTCGGGTCAAAGGAGACTAGAGCAGACTACGAGATGTGCTGTGCCAGTGTCGATTCTGTGGTAGTAGTGGTCTGCCTGCCCAGTATGTGACGAGACATGAGGAACAGCAGAAGAGCCCACATATTGGCACAGTGGTGAGGGAGACAGCAAGTGGCAATGGCAATCAGTTGCAGATCAGCCACAATATAGTGGGTGCCAAGGCAGGCCATACCCGTCAGTATGCCATGAGCAGAGCGGCAGGTGGGGAGGTGTTTGTTAGCTTGTGTGAGGGAGAGTCCGGTCGTCATCAAGCTAAATCCAATGACTACTCCGAGGAGAGCCTGGAGCTGTAGTCGGAGGACAGAAAGTACAGGTATGACTGCTGAGGTTTAAAATGTATGGGGAAGGGATGAGGGAGGGGGGGTAGGGACATATTGTACTGGGGCCTGGAAATAAAACCACACTGACACTGATCAGTGGTGTGCGCAGTCATGGGCAGTGGAGTTCGTAATGGATTGGAAAGGCAATGGTAGTGTCAGCATTGTAGCATGATCAGCAGCGGCTAGCAGTGTCGACTGAGTTCAGTGTGGAGCTGGCCCTTACACATAACAAACGGTACATGTGTGGCATTAGGATTCAGTAGCTGGCTACCTGTAGGTCAGTTACGTAATTCTGGGCTGGACTGAGCTCACTGCTGTGTCAAGCTGAAGACCAGTGTGTGTGTGTGTTTTTTTTAAAGTGCTTGAGACCTTTGGGATTATACTGATATGCCTTATTCTGAATTCATATATTTACGTTTACTCATTACCACACCATCAGTAACTGACCAACAACCATAATGTTCTCTGCAGAGTACATCAGTGTAAACATTAGTTTTGGAAGTTCACATACCTTACAGTAGGTATTTTAACTAGTGCACCAATGGAAGGATTCTGGGGTTGCAGGTTAGATAGAGGTAAACATCTGGGGTTAGCTGCCTTATTGATTGTTTACTGTTTTATTTCTTTGCTCCATCTGATCTTTTTCTCTCCAGATTCATGTTCCTGTCCCTGTCCCTCAATAATCTTATATTGTTTGTAGGACATTAATTGAGATACTGCAGTGGGCGGAGTGGGTTCAACAGTATATGTTAGTTTTCCTGGCAGGCAGTACTCTGGCACCCTGTCTTGACATTTGTTCTGTTGTAAAAACAGACCTGGCAGATTTGAATTCCCTTTGTAATGTCATTGTAAAGCAGGTTGTTCTAATTTAATGAGTTCCATGGCATCAGTAACAATGTGGGGGCTATATATCAGTGTGTAGTGGACTGTCATTACCTTCTTATTCCTCAGTCATAGCTTGTATGATAAGCACTTCAAGTCTGTGGAACATTCTCTGTATATGAGAACCACCATTTGCCCATCAAATACAAGAATCCTTGTAGACCTGGGAGTCACTGAATGCTCAAATTGCAAAGGGCAACCTTGTATTAGTACTGGCTATGTGACAGGTTACTACATTGTAAATGGTTTTGAGGTGGCCATCAGTCTTTTTTTTTTTTATATCTGCGTGCAAGGAAAAATTAAAAATGACTTGACTGCATGCAAATGCTAAAGTGTGGTATCCTCAGGCATCTTTGACCTTAAAAAAATAATCTGAGGTTGGAATAATTGTCTGATGCACCTGTTGTGTCAGGCTGTATGTTATTTATTTTGCGACTGTGTAGGTTATCGGACAAGCGTAACTACTGTAGCGTAAATGCATCGGGAGTTCGGCATTACGTTACGTTACTTACATTGATACTATTCCTTTAGTACAGTAGTTTGTATTAGGAAGATAAAGTTATTAATTTGTTTGAACTGGGGGTCTGCGCCCCCCACACCCCTTCCCTGTAAAAAAAGGTGAAAAAATGGAGCGGGTGCAGTTTATGGGTCTCAATCAAAATGGAGCATGAGAGTTGATGGGGGCTTGCCCCCAACCCCCCACATACATCCAATTGTTTAAGTTTGGGAGCAAAGCTCCCCAAGCCCCCCTCCCACCATGAGCTGTATATTATATCTACTCTGACTACTAACTGTATGTAGAGATGTCACTGTTTGAAATCTCAGTTGCTGAAATCTTGTCTGCCATTTTGGGACCCATATACTGCATATGAGCCGAAAAAATACATGGGTGGTGTGTGTGTGGGGGGGGCAGAGCCCCCTAATTCAAAAAACGAATAACTGTATTGGCATGGCACGTCACTCAGTAAAAGATGTGTACGTGATAGCTACGCAGATTACGGCCAACATAAGCTAGTCCGTTAATCTGCACCATCTCCATTTATTTTGGCAATCCTCTGTGATGTAATGATTCTTAACAACTAATTGCTCTGATATATTGACTGATTTTTTTTAGCATTATTGTATTCACATGATCTGTTCTTGTTCATGTTCATACAGATTTTATGGCAGCCACTGGGTTTACAGTTTAGTAACACAGAAGACCAGTAAAGATCTAGCTAGCTGTCTGTTGCTTTCATTCCATTACAATCTACTGCACACAGTAAATATACAGGGAAATGGTGGTGTTATAGCTGGGTGCAAATAAACTGAATTGATGAAGTTTACAATGGCGAGATGGCTGTTTAGTGTCAAGCAGTCATGCAGAGTATTCCCCGTGCTCTGCCCCCAGTGTACATGTGTGACTGCCCGGGGAAGTAAACACATTTGCTACTTCCAGGGCAGTACTTTAATCTGAAGAGCCATCCTGAAACTACGCTGCTCAACACAGCAGTTGCTTTAGCCTAAAGATCTGGGCACTGCCCTGGTAATTAAGGGGATCAGGGTTTGAATCCCAAAAAATGCTAATATTTTGTTACTCTTAAATCTCATATGTATAAAGCGGAGGAGGGAGGGTGTAAGCCAAGGAGGGGGATCTAGACAAAGCAGAAATACTGAACAAATACTTCTGTTCAGTATTCACTAAGGAGGGAGGGGTCAAGTACCACAGTTGGGGAGAAGAGGCAATGGGGGGGGTGGAGAAGTGGACACCAGTCTATTCACATGAAGAGAGTTCTGGAGGAACTCACAAAGCTGAAGGTGGATAAAGCTATGGGGCAGACTACATACAGTACACCCAATGAAATTAAGGGAGCGGAGAAGGAAACTAGCAGCGCCTCTGAAAGAAGTCAGTTTCTGAAAGGGGTCAAGCTATTCTGAATGTTATGTACAGGTGATGTGACTGACACTGACAGGAAAGCCAAGGAACTAGTGTCTAATGGGGGGAGAACATGGACTGCAGAGAGCTGGTGGAACTGAGGGCAATAGTGTAGATTACCAGGTATGTGTAGGAAGCTTGTCATAAAAGCTTCCTGAATATTGTGTAGTTTTGGTCACATGGCTTATTTTCATGCTTGTGGTTAGGCTGTCACTTTATTTGAGTGGGGGGGTCAGCCCCCCAACCACACACACAGACACACTCTTGGTTTTTATAGGGGGCCACTGCCTGCCTGCCCAATTTAACCACAGGACCTGTGGTAAGCAGCAGCAGTCAGACTGGTTTGGACTGAGGTACGGGGTTGGGGGCTGCCTGGAATGCTGATGAAGGGGCCCACCTACTCTGGATTCCTTGAAAATCAAGAGGGAAGGGTGTAGGGTGACAAACTAATTACTATTCAATTCCACATCATGGAGCTTACTGCATGGGTAACTATGGAGAACCAGTGTGTTCTGTCACACAGGGGTTCCGAGGTCGTCGGTAATCAGAACCCGAGGTGGCAGAACCCACTGATTATGCATAAAGTTGCTCATTCTGTATTTTTTTATAGTGTATAGCATTATAGGAAATGTGTGCATTGTTTCTTTTTCTGTTTCATAGTGGAACTGTCTTGTGCAGTCTGTAGAGGTTCTAGAATGCTGTTCTACCACAGAAGGGTACAATCACATTCCATGGTCCTTGACTGTGGTACAACAGCATTTTAAAAGGATGGGTTTCTGTATAGAACACGGCTATACTACACACTATAGTATGAATATGATACCATAGCTCTGTGTTTGCATCCTACATTTAATCAAAGGGCACATAATCATTACCAAAACAGCTAATAAAAACAAAGATGTGTAGAGTTTATAAGGTTGCCAGGTACTCAATTTAGGGGAGTCAATACACTCAACTTCTTGTTATTACCTTTCTCATAAGTTCTCAAAAAATGTGGTTAAAGTTAGAGTTAATAGCACATTAGGAGTACTACTGACCTCCGGCATCCTGCTGAGGCCATGGGATTGAATCACAGCTCTGCTGCATGGTGGACAGGCACAGACTGTGAACTTAGTTACGTCCAGATGAAATGATAATGCGGTATTTGGTAAACCTTGGGGAAGTAAAGTGAGCAGTCATTCTCGTCAATAATATATACTGAAAGGGCAAATGCCCACTGGTACTGACATCAAGATGTGGCAGTAGTGGTCAAATGTGATGTGTCGGTATCAGAAAGTGATTTGTGAGACACAGAACAGCAAAGCTGCAGTGTACTGCCTTAAACTGTTTGTTTCATGAAATATATTGTCATTCTCACCTAATGGACATTCAGGGATTGCTACAAATGTACAGTATGATGAGATGTGTATGGTATGGTCATGGATGTTTGTGTGTGTATGGGGGGTAGTCAAGACTGATTAAGGGTCTGCGGTCTAGCTGTAGCTAAGGAAAAAAAGGACAGACTGGAGTGGCCATGAGAGCTTTATCTTCCAACATCTTCCATGTTTGTACGTTTAGTGTTTCTATGATATGTCCCTGAGGTATGTGGCCCAGCCCAGTGACCATACTTTCAAAGTTTCCTCATTGGGAGTCTCCCTGAATTTGTTTGAAGGCTCTCATGAACTGTACTTCACTGCTGCCCCTAACCCCATGTAAGCCCTATTACCTCCATTTAACCAAAATTCATGTGGACTCCTGTCACAATCCAGCAGGGCAGCTGACAGAGACAAAATCACAAGGTGAAGGTTAAGTTGTGTTTATGTATGTATGTATATTTATGTGTGTGTGTCTGTGTGTGTGTGTGTGTGTGCCCGCTTCTTTTTTGCCAATACCAGAAACAGAAAAAAACATGCAGGAGGTAGCAGGGGCAGGGGCAGATGGAAGAAATGGCTAGGCAAGAGACTATCTCTGCTACAGAAAGTTTTACTGACACTGAAAGTTCATGCTGCTAAATTGCAGTTCGGAGGATGACCTCGAGCAAGGAGAAGAGATCTGGACCAGAAATGTGTTGAAAATGTTGTGGTACCTATACAAAATAGTTTTTTTTAGATCATGTCTAATTAAGTATTCATGAGCCTAATGAGACTCCTGTTTGGCTACTGGACCAGTCATTAATGTGTTAGAAATGACAGATCCAGCTGGCAACGGATGCTGCGTGACACGCATGGCTCGTGACACTGTTTTGAAATGCGGTAAAGATAAATTGGGGGGGAACAGTTGTTATTGCAATTAGACTTATAATCGTAATAACAACCTCGAAGATGGTCATTTCCTTGGATTAACGACTGGCTGGAGGGAAGTGGCCCTCGACTGCGCCATGTGCCACCCATCCCTCCAGCCAGTCATTAATCTTTCAGAAATGACTGGCTTCTCTGTCGTTATTGTTTAAATAAAGTTGAGGCTTGCCTTTATTTTGCCAAGGGAGAGGGGAAGATATGCAGCTACTTTACAGCTCAAACGAGTACCACTGTGTTTATGGAACTTCGATTCAACGATGAAGGTAGAAGAGAACTTAAAGAGCAGATATCCAGTCATTACTGAATATTTGCTCTTTGAGTTACAAGTTGCTGCAACTGAGGTGCATTGCTGGGGTGGTCACTCAGTCACTAAAGAGAAAGTCTGACTGGGTCTTTCCTATTGCTAAGTGAGTGGGGAAAAATGTTGACTGCTCAGTTTGTGGTGCCCAAATGATACCGTAAGTAATGTGGCACCCCTGAACTGGAACTTGTTTTTAACCAGGCACTAGTGAAAAATAAATGCATGCCTAACCATGGCTTTCAGCCAATCAGTATGCTTCATTTTTTCAAGCCCATTTTCTAATAGCATGACACTGACTGAGCTATCAAGAATACAGAGTAGTTTTGTCAAGGATTTGCTGTCCTGTAATTAGCTGTGTTAGGCTACTTTCATTGTATGCTGGCTGTTGAATCTTTGAACTTGAAAAAAGAATGGCTTTTAAAAAGTACTTTCAAATCTTTACTCATACCTGAGGGCAGGGGCTTAACCCACAGAC
Source organism: Neoceratodus forsteri (assembly GCA_016271365.2). Classification (NCBI taxonomy): domain Eukaryota; kingdom Metazoa; phylum Chordata; order Ceratodontiformes; family Ceratodontidae; genus Neoceratodus; species Neoceratodus forsteri. The sequence continues at coordinate 705,412,107 of CM028131.1, read as the reverse complement.
CCCCATGTTACTATACAGGGTGCTCTGCTCTTGATCTATGATGCCGGTTCAGCAACACTTTTGTTGACCGGCATCACAGCAATGGGATTTATGTCAACTGCAAGCTACGGTTGACATAAATCCTGAATGTCTTCCGATCCTGTTATCTATCGGCAGAGCCTCCATGCAGGGGGCTCTGCCCTCCCCCCCCACACTCCCCCATGCTTAATATAATCAAGTCAGAGTTGATTTGGGGAGGAGGTGCAGGACCAGGACACTGTATGCTCCTGTCTCAGGCGCACCAACATAGTGACCTGTCAGAGAACTGTCGATTTTGTCGACAGTGCAGTAGGTCGCTTTATTGGGGTCACCGTCGGGGAGGCAGCCTCTTTGCTCTCATAGACCCTGATTATGGGGTGTGACCTCTGACTCCTAGGCTGGGGTGGCGTTTGACCCCTGACCCCTGGGCCCCACCAAAAATTGTATAAACCCAGCTCCTATGACTCCTAATACGGAATCACATACGTCAGATCCTGTGTGCAAAGCTGTTTTTTTACAAATTAATATGCACGCCTGTCAATGCCAAAAAAGCTATCAGCATTTCCTGTATAGCTGCTCCATCTTCCTGCTTTTCAGTAAGAATGCACAGGTCATTTACAGCTTCCTGCTTCTCAGTAAGAATGCACAGGTCATTTACATCTTCCTACTTTTCAGTAAGAATGCACAGGTCATTTACATCTTCCTGCTTCTCAGTAAGACTGCACGGGCCATTTACACTTCCTGCTTTTCAGTAAGAATGCACAGGTCATTTACATAAGCAAGAGCTTTTATTGATGGGGAACCTGGACACATATATAGTCCTGATAAATGGCAATGACTCTGAAATGTAAGTAACAATGGGTCAATGGCAAAAACATAAAAAAGGGAACTTAAAGGCTACTGGTATAACTAAAACTTCTCTACTGGGACTATATTGCCCTCCTTCCCTCCCCACCCTAAACCAGATCTACTTTTATAGGCACAGGATTTAACTGACAACAGGAACTTCCTGTTTGGGAGCAGGAAGTGAGTGATCACAGAGCCACCAAAGACTCACCATCCTAGAAGGATAAGATTAGCTCTCCATCCCCCCCAGCTGCTGGAGGTCTGACTCTGAGCAAGTAAGGAGACTACTGAGAAATATAGGAACTTCATGTCTCAGAACAGGAGGATCAGGAGCTAAAACGGTGCAGAGGCAGTAAGTAAGTAGGGACAGAAAGAAAAAAAAAAAGAAACAAACAGAGGAAAGAGTAAGTATTCCAAATAACAGTTAGGGGGCCAGAAAAAAGACATGATGGGAGTAGTGCAGTGCAGTGGCTGTAGAGCAGCAGTCTTCCAGGAGATGTTCTGGAGGATGCAGTGTTGTCCCATCTGCAGACACCTCTCTGGGCTGAGGGAGGAGGTTGCTCATCTCCAGGCTGAGTTGGCTAGGATTTGTGGGACCTCCTCTCCCACCCAGGGACCAACAGGGTCACTGCCGTTGCCTCAGAGGTTGCCAAGAAAGAGGAGTGGTTGGACCACAGTGGGCTCAGGGAGGGTGAGGGTGGTGGAACAAAGGCGCATCCCTCCAGTTGTACCTCTCCACAATTTCTATGCCGTTCTGGAAAAAAGTGTGGTTCCTCTATGGAGGCACCCACAGTGGAGACCAAGGAGGATGCTGGGAACCTCCACAAAGGAGACCCACAGGAGAGTGGCATGGGACCCCACAGGGGAAGGAAACAACTCCTGGTGGGGGACTCCATTGTTAGGAAGGTAGAACGGGGGGGGAGGGGAGAGGGAGGTAAGGTGCCTGCCTGGCGCCATGGCTTGGAGGGACAGGGAGCGAATACTCAGGATCGCAGGAGCAGCTGCACAGGAGAGGGAGCTGGATGTCACTGTCCACCTAGGGACAAATGACCTGGCTAAGAAAGGGATCAAAGCAGTGCAAGAAGGCTTGTGGAGTTAGAGGCGCCTTAGACAAATAGCACACAAGGTAACCTTCTTGGAGGTGCTGCCTGTCTATGGCACAGGTGAGGGTTAGGTGCTCCACACCAAGGGATCTAATCAGTGGTTGAAAACTGGTGCAGAGCTCAGGATTTGGCTTCAGTGGGGACTGGGGGTCCACCTGGAGGGATGCAGGCCTATACTGGCATGATGGTCTGCATCTGTCCAGGAAGGGAACCAGGATCCTAGGTGATAGGTTTAAATACTTCACTGACAAGCATTTAAACTAGCCAAGGTGGGGGGAACTGGAAAGGAGCAGGGAAATCCTAGCAGACCCCAAAATATCAGGGTAGTAAGTGAGGTAGACACCAACATAGAGATGTCGATAGGGAGAAGCGCAGGGGTAAATGGAGAAAGTGACAAATGAAATAAGGACAGGGAAGGAGCAAAAAGGGGTAAAGCCATCAAGAAATGGAGGGTAATGAGTACCAATGCCCGTAGTCTGCGCAACAAGCTCGCTGAACTGGTGGCCTTGATGGAAGAGGGATGCCTGGATATTGTAGCAGTCACAGAAACATGGTACACAGAGAACCATGACTGGGATGTTAACATACCAGGGTACACAACCTACAGGAGAGACAGGGAAGGGCGGGGGGTACCTCTCATGTAAGGGAAGGGATAAAAGCAACTGAACAAAAGAGTAAACAGGGGAGAGGAGGCACTGTAGGTCACCTTAGAGACTTGAAATGGTACTACAATCCGCACAGGGGTTAGATATAGACTCCCCTGTCAGGGAGGAAAGGACAAGGATATGATAGAAGGCATACTTAGGATGGCAGAGAAAGGAGATACTGTTGATGGGGGACCTTAACATGCCAGATGTTAACTGGAGGACCTTGTGGCAGCCATATCCAAAAGCAGGGCCATTCTTGATGCCCTTCAGGTGGCATGCCTCAAACAGCTACTTTGGAACCTACTTGTGAGAGCAATCTTAGACCTCGTGCTCTCAAATGGAGACAGTGAGAGGATCTCAGATCTAGAGGTGGGTAGCCATTTGGGAACAAGTGACCACCAAATAGTGTGGTTCACGTATAAACTCAGCTACAGAGTCAAGCCATACAAAGTGAGGGTTCTGGACTTCAGAAGGGCTGACTTGGCAAGATAGGAGAGTGCCTTAGAAAAGCACTAGCAAACAGGCTAGAAGGGGGGTGAAGCAACAATGGGAAATATCAAAACTGCCATCACAGAGGCAACAAGCCTTTGTGTGAAGCAAATAAACAAATCAAAATGAAAAAAAAGCCACTACGGTTCTCAAAAGAGGTGGTGGTGAAGGTTAGGGAGAAAAAGATAGCATTTAGGAAGTATAAGGAAACACAGAAGGAGCAGGACAGAGAACTGTACCAGTTAAGGCAGAAGGAAGCAGGAAGGGTAGTCAGAATAGCAAAGGCACAAACTGAGGAAAAGATAGCCAACTCGGTTAAGAAGGGAGATAAAAGCTTTTAGAGGTATATCAGGGAGCGTAGAAAGACAAAGTGAGGGATAGTGAGGCTGAAGAGAATGGATGGTGGGTAGGTAGAGAGTGACAGTGAAAAAGCAGGGATACTGAATGAATACTTCTGTTCAGTATTCACAAAAGAGGAAGTGGGGAGGTGCCTAATCCAATTAAAAGAAGCACTCTGGGGACAACTCAGTCCTTCCCACATAAGAAAGGGTTCTGAAACAACTCCTAAAACTGAAGGTGGACAAGGCAATGAGGCCAGATGGAATTCACCCCAGAATTCTAAAAGAATTAAGCAGAGAACTAGTGACACCACTGACTACCCTTTTTAACAAATCATGGGAGGATGGTGTGGTACCTAAGGACTGGAAGGAGGTGGATGCGATTCCCTTTCACAAAAGTGGGAGCAAGACAGAGGCAGGAAACTACAGACTTGTCAGTTTGACCTCTGTGGTAGGGAAAGTGATGGAATCACTTCTGAAAGAAATAATTGTTGAGTACCTAGAGGTCAGTGGGGCACAGGACCCAAGGCAGCATGGGTTCACAGCGGGAAGGTCATGTCAGACAAATCTAATTGATTTCTTTGACTGGTTGACCAAAGTAGCAGAACAGGGAGAGGCTGTGGACATGGCCTATCTAGACTTTAGCAAGGCATTTAACACAGTCCCACACAAATGATTAGTAGTCAAATTAACCAGCCTGGGAGTGGGTCCCAGGGTGGTAGCCTGCGTAAAACATTGGCCGAACAACAGGACACAGAAGGTAATTGTAAATGGAGTCCACTCTGAAGAAAGAGGGGTTACTAGTGGGGTACCACAGGGTTCAGTACTGGGTCCAGTCCATTTTAATGTCTTTATAAGTGACATTGCAGAGGGACTGGAAGGAAAAGTATGCCTCTTTGCAGATGACACAAAGATCTGCAACAGGGTTGATACACAAGGAGGTGTGGAAAGGATGAGAAGGGACTTGGCAAGGTTGGAGGTATGGTCAGAAGTATGGCAGCTTGGATTCAATGCAAAGAACTGCAAAGTAATGCACCTGGGAAACAAAAACCCAGGGGAAGATTACACAATGGGGAGGTAGTAACAACAAAAAATAGAAAGGGACCTGGGGTAATCATATCAGATGACCTTAAGGTTGGCAAGCAATGTGAGAAGGCAGTAGGGAGGGCTGGGGGATACTGGGATGCATAGGGACAGGTATCACCAGCAGAAAACAGGAAGTTGTTATCCCCTGTACAGACAGTTGGTGAGACCCCATCTGAGTACTCACGTCCAGTTCTGGAGACCACATCTCCGCAAGGACATAGACAGGATGGAGGCAGTTCAGAGGAGGGCAACTAAAATGGTGCAAGGTCTGCAAGAGAAGCCATATAGAGGAGAGATTAAAGGAGCTTAATATGTATACCCTTGAGGAAAGGAGGGAGAGGGGGACATGATAGAAACGCTATACCTCAAGGGAATTAACAAAGTCCAAGAGGGTAGCATCTTTCAGAAAAAGAGACATGCAAGAACAAGGGACACAATTTGAAGATAGAGAGGGGACGGCTCGGGGGCAATGTGAGGAAGTATTTTTTCACAGAGAGGGTGGTGGATGCATGGAACAGACTTCCTGAGGAGGTTGTGGGGTCTAAAACTGTGGGAGAATTCAAGAATGCACGGGACAGACATAAGGCAATTTTTGTGGGGGGTAGGAAAAAATAAGATGTTGGTTAAATAGGATCTGCAGCTTATCCACTAGGTAGGGAAATGGGCAGACTAGGTGGGCCAAGCGGTCCTTATCTGCCGTCAACGTCTATGTTTCTGTGTTTCTTCCTAACTCTTCTGGTGACCTTACCTGCACTCCAATGTGCCATTAACAAAAGGAATGGCAACTGCATCTGAATAAAGTGACCATATCCAATGTACAAAGACATGATGGCTACCATAATGAACAAGCGTATGAAACAAATACTCATACACTACATTGCCAAAGCCCTTCTCCTGATCTAGAGCCAGAACAAAACCTCTGAGATGTCCCTGAGCACCATTTTCAACTACCTCATGGATGATGAGCAAGTTATCAAAAATCTTTCTACATGGTATAGTGCACATCTGAGACTCATACATCTCTACTTCTGCAGGCTCGTATGCTGGGGGGTTCTTAGAGAGATCGAGTTTCACTCTGTTTGCTTTTTTCCGTATTTTTTTTTTTTATTATTGGTACGGGCACCCAAATGTGGAGGTACAAGCACAGAAACCTTCATCTCCATACTGTCTCAGAGGGGACTCACACACACACACTGCAGTCCCACTACAGTCACTGGGGCTGATAATACTGTATTACACACAAGTTGGTGGTTTAGGGGACCAAGGCTGGCCCCCCCCCAACTGACCCACACCTAATGCAACCAGTTCAAAAGCAACGATCCTCCTCCTCCCCATGGCATCCTTAACAACCAGCTGGTTTCCTGTGTGTTGGCCACCTATAACATAAATAAATCACCCCACCCACCCTCCCCACTCCCAGTAAGCATCCTAGCAGTCATTCCCAGTGTTCAATGCAAAGGACTTAATACGTGATCTGTGTGCTACTTAAGGGGCACTGCTGTTTGGGACTGTGGCAATATTGTGTTATGTGAATAACATTGACTGTGTGAATATTCCACATGCAAATCAGCATCAACGGAACAGCTGTGCAGAAGGCCTGTATGCTTGGGGCAGGGGCAGGTTTTTTTTGTGTGTGTTTAGGTCCCAACGGCTTCCTGGCGACTTATCTGGTCTCATCAATTGTTAGTCCAGTTCTTCTATATGCATTTTTGCCACCCAGCTTTCATTAATTCTTGATTTGGTTGGCTGGAATTAGCTGTGTATATGTCTGCCCCCGCCAAGTACAGTGTGGCTACTGGCAATGACAGTTTCTGATTTCTGACTAATTTGGGCTTTGTTTTTATGTTTGGGTTAAATGTGTGGTATCCAGTTTCTCACACAGCCCTGCCCCATGGCTTGTCCCTCAGGGCCCTTGAGTTTCAGTGTCCCCCTTTGGGATACACAATGGTGGAAAGGACAGTCATGTATTGGGCATGAGAGGACTCATGTGTCCTGTGGCCATTTTCTTGTTTCTTCCCTCAGGACCCTGGCTTGAGCCCATGCTGGCGTCCTCCACCCAGCTGTTGCGACTGCTACCCATGGACCCTGTGGCAGTGCTGTGGCACAGGTACCATCCCTCCCTCTCCAGGGGAGGAATGTGTCCTATTCCAGTCAGTCCTCCACTGGCAGCCACTGCACCGGCTCTCGTGCCCTACCTGGGATACCAACCTGTAGGACCGCGGCTCGTGATTGGTCTTCTTGTGTCTGGTTCTCAAAGCATGGCCAGTAGGCTTTACTGGAAACCCCCAGTGTGCCTCTCATTCATAGTGATACCCTCGCATGTCAGCATGACTTATGCTGCCCAGTGCCCGCAGTTCCACCCTGTTCAAAAAAGAACTCCCCACTTTCTGACCAGCGAACAAGCCTGTTCTGCAGCTTCAGATAATCTTTTAGCTAAAATTTGGGTCAATATTTTTAAATCATTATACAGTAAACATAAAAGCCACCAGTTCACTAACTTAGTTCTACCACAGCTTCAGATAATCTTTTAGCTAAAATTCAGGTCAATATTTTTACAGTAAATCATTACATATAAAGGAACACATAAGGGTAGGTGGGGGGTATGCACAGAAGGGAGAAATGTGAAGAGAATAATAGAGGGAAGGGAAGGAAGGTCAGATTCTAGGTGGAGGGTAGTGTCTCTGAACGCACAATCTTGGAAATAAGAAGGACAGCCTGCAGGCACTATTAGCAGAAAGAAGGTTGGACATAGCGGCAGTAACCGAGACTTGGGAAGCACCACACCATGACTGGGACCTTGGAATCCCTGTATACAAACTATACAGGAGGGACAGGGTAGTCAAGAAAGGGTGGCAGTTTACATTAGGGAGCAAATAACTTTCACGAGGGAGGAGTCAGAGGAAGGGAAAGTGGAGGCATTATGGGTTCAGTTACAGTCCAATAGAGTGAGAAAGGTGAGGTTGGGGGTGGTTTACAGACCACCCAAGCAGGATGAAGGAAGGGACAGGGAACTGAGCTTGCATTTATTGAAAGCTAAGGGGAAAGGAGAGGTGGTAATTGTGGGGGACTTCAGCCTGTCCAAAGTGGACTGGAGTGTACCATCCACAACATGTGTTAGGAGCCAGGTGATCCTGGAAGAACTTCAAAATGGGCTCCTGACACAGGGCGTCACACAATCAGCAATAGCAGAGGCAAGTCTTGATCTAGTGCTCACAAATGGGGAGCATGTACAGGAAATAACAGTCAGGGAGCCACTGGGTGGGGGCGACCACTGCACAGTGTAGTTTCAGTTGGATATGGGCAGGAAAAGCATCCCGATTAAGACCAAAAGCTTGGATTTTAGGAGGGCGGACTTCAGGAAGATGGGTGAAGAGCTAAGAAGCCACCTGACACGCATCACAGCAGATATGGGGGTGGACCAAAGGTGGTTCATCATTAAGGAAGGAAAGTACCATTGCGCAAGAACTTACTGTAACAGTAGATCTTCGAGAGAATCTCTTACAGTAGGTCATTACATATAGGAATATTCCAGCTGCAAGCTTGAATCCATCCAGATGATTTTTCAGCAGTCTACATAGGACCGCCCCAAATGACATTACATGTGTCCTGACAGGTATAAAAGGGGATGGTCCCAGATGCTCCTCAGTTCTTTTACACCTCAGCGACTGTCAATGATGACATGGTTATCAGGTCAACCGAGAGGAACTGAGGAGAAGCAGGGAGCCCTTACAAATAATGTTTTGGAGAGAGTAGGAGCATGTTACCCTCCTGAAAAAAGAAGTAAGGGGCCGGAAGGAGGGGCAGCATGACCTGCTACAAAAGATTCTCTCCAAGATCTACTGTTATGGTAAGTTCTTACACAACTTTACTATCTTCACTGAGGAAATCACTTGAAGCAGGTCGTTACATATAGGAATGAGTCCCCAGCAGTTGGGAGGCAAGTGGGGAGGAGTCAAGAAATGTTATGTGTTTAGGACAACAGTCCCTGAAGAACTGCCCAGCCAAAGTTGGTTCGCTTTCTGGATGCTATGTCCAGGCAATAATGCTTAGCGAAGGTATGAACAGTGGATCAAGCAGCAGCTTCGCTTCACAAATATCAATGGCTGAAACACCTCTAAAGCATGCCACTGAAGCAACCACACCCCTCATGGAGTGAGACTTTATCAAACCTGGGAGTGGTTTCTTGTATGTATTATAACAAAAAGTAATGCAGTTGGCCAACCAAGTGGACAAGCACTACTCAGAGACAGGGATGCCCTCTTTTCTAGGGCTGAAAGAAACAAAAAGTTGGTCAGATTTACACACAGGTTGGGACTTCCGGTGACACAAGCGCTGCTAATGACCACTTGAAGCTGAAGCTCTGCCGAATCCCATAGAATCCTAAACCATCCTGGCATCCAGAAAGAAACAAAAGCTTAAAAAATTTGCACCAGCTAGTCTGCACATGGCTACAAGACAGAAACTGAGAGAATTCACAGCGCCAGGCTCCTCTAAAGAGCCGCTCCAGCAGACCTTAACTGAGCAACCCTCTCTAGTAGCTAAACAAGGGATACAAGTTGCAATGGTAGAACCGGAACGAATAGGAGAGAATGAGGACGAGCCCGAATTCACAATCACCTCTAAACAACTCTGTACTCAATTGAGTAAAATCGGAGAAACACTGCAACATATTGAGACAGCAGTAGCCGATACCAAGCGCGACCTTCGGGTAGTTGAGAAGTGGGTAGGTGCAGTAGAGGCCTGCTTGACAGAATACTGAAAAGAGACAGACGTGCATAACTCGGCGCTTCTAAACCTACACCACAGAGAGCTTCAATTGAGTAAAAGGGTGGAGGAATTAGAGAATAGACACCGACGCAATAACAAGAATCCATGGGCTCCCGGAGAAAACAGAGTCGGGAGATATGATGTTATTCATGGAAAGCCTACTACAAGAATTACTAAACTGGCCCAAGGATGAGTCGCTTGGTATAGTTCGGGCCCACAGAGCGCTTACAGCCCCACCAGCAAGTCCCAACGCCAGACCCAGGTCGATAATCCTGGCATTCCTGGATTACAGAGTCAAGGAAAAAATCCTGAAAATGGCGTAGGGTCGCAAGGAAGTTATCTTTGGGGATCAGCAACTTTACTTTGACCATGATTTCGCCACATCAACAGCATTACAACGGCGATTAATCCTTACAGCAATGAAGTCTTTGAGACAAAGAGGAATGAAGGCCTACCTCGACTATCTGGCCCGGCTTCGGGTGAAGACCTGTGAGGGGACTACTAAGCGTTTTGCAGACATTATGGAAGCGAGGGAGTTTTTGGCAGACCAAGGGATCAAGATCGACGAACTGCAGCCTCGCTTCCCAAGGCAAGAACTGGAGGCTTTGGCCTGGCATTTAGCTTCTGGGAAAAGGCCGGAGGCTCAGAACAGAAATGTCTGGCAGAAGGTACACATGGCAGTCAAATTGACGGGGGCAACCGAGACGACATCCACGACTACCAAAACCCAGAAGCAATCCTGGATTGCCAACGGAGCAGGCTGAGGAGGAGCCAAATAAGATTCGGTAGTAGTTATGTAAGAACTTGCTAACAAGAGGGAACTCACTGGACTCTTACTGACAGTGCAAATTTTGAAAAGTTACACATGCCTAGGGTAAAGTTTGGAGATTAGCTCGGGGGGGGGGGGTGCGATATGATGTTACTACCAATTCATACCTTCAATAATAACCTGCCATGTTCCCTGAATTTAGAGCCATAACACCCTATATCCTGATGAGAGGAGGAGGAGGGTTAGAAGACTCTTAAGGGGACTGGAGGTATGATTTAGTTGGCATACTTGAATACGGAAGTTTTTTCAACATCCTGTTTATTGAACCCGCTCTTAATGTACCCATATAGGGATTTACATTGTTTCACTTTCCTCCCTCTTTCTTCTCCCCCCCCTTCTCCCCGCTCCTCCCCCCCTCCTCCCCGGAAAGAGTCAAATTTTTCCTCCATTAAATAGATTTATTACACAGAGGGAAATAGTGATTCTGTCGGATAAAGCGTACTGGATAGCGAAGCTTATACGGTCAAATCATTCTGGCCCTCGTGAGGGGTGAATATAGACACCCCATATTGTGGAGCTCAGCTCATCACCCTACCGACCACGGACTGGACATGTGGTCAGCCAGGGAGTACTTAGGAGTCTCCCTTTTCATCAACTTAGCACGGGTGAGACCTATTAGGGTTATATAATCCATCTAAGTATCACCTTGAAGCACATAGGAATATGTGCTATAAAACTGCACAGGATGACAGTGAGATAAAAACTGTCAATTTGTATATAGTTATAAGGTTGGTTATGAAATAAGATATTGTTTATTGTTGTTCTGGAATGGTGGTGTGTGCATCGAACAAAAGCTTAGGGAGGAGAGTCCCCAGGGGTCGGACCATACTGGATACATGGCCAATAGAATATGGCTGAAATTCAAATAGCCACATACAATGTGAGGGGTTTGGGGAGTCCTATCAAGAGGGCAAGGGTCCTGAAAGAATTGAGAGATTTTGGGGTGGACATTGCCCTGCTCCAAGAGACACATTTGACACAGTTGGAGCACTCCAAGTTGAAGAGATCATGGGTGGGGCAGGTCTTCTCTTTGTCTTGTAAAACCCAACCGCATAAGCGAGGGGTAGCTATATTAATAAGGAGGAACCCCCATTTAAGGCGATGGTAGTGAGGTCCAACCCCAAGGGAAGATACATATACGTGGAGGCCGATTTGGAAGCTCACAAATGTACTATTTTAAACACATATGCACCTAATGAGGAAAACCTTAGATCTGCCTTCCTAGCAAAGATGTTGTCCGCCTTCCCCAGGTTTGATTCTTCTCTTAGCATTGTGGGTGGAGATTTCAATACAATCATTTGTCCCCATTTAGACAAATCTGGGACACAACCAGGTAGAAGATCTAAAGCCTCAGTAACACTTCATAGACTCATCTACGAATACGGATTAACGGATGCCTGGAGATTTTTACATCCCACCATGAGAGACTATTCTCTGTATTCCCCCAGGCACTCCATGTATAGTAGGATTGACCTCCTGCTGGTTCCCTCTGGGTGGACCTGGGCACTAAATTCAGCCCGAATAGGCAGTTTTACCCTATCTGATCACGCTCCGGTCCTGTTGAAACTTGTGCTGGGGACCCCAAACCAGCATCAGACATGGAAACTAAACCTCAGCCTTATCAATAGGGAGGATTTCAAAACGATGATCAAATCAGAGATTGAGCAATTCCAAGCACTAAACAACCAGGCCAACACCCCCCCTATGGTTTACTGGGATACGCTGAAAGCGTATTTAAGGGGTAAAATTATTGCATATGCATCTAAAGTCAATAGAGATGGAAAGAAGGAACAGAGAAAACTAGAAAGAATAACATTTGAATTGGAAGTGCAGCATAAGCAATTTAACCAAGTGGAGATAAAAAAGAAACTAGACGCAGCCAGGGAAAAGTTGTCTAGGTTGGTAAATCACCAAATAGAAACCAACTGCAGGTTCGCCAGGCAGCTCTTTTATGAGAAAGGCAACAGGGCAGGTAAACTGCTAG